>JAILYA010000015.1:3889722-5124722 GCA_021437795.1 Rhodamnia rubescens
CGCTGATCATCCCTACGAGCTCCCGAGCGACGGCGGAGGCTCAAGCTCAAGGAGTCGACCGCCCACGGCAAAAACAAAGTGGAAAATCGCCGCAGTGTCAGCAAGTAACAATGCCCAACCCGAGTATCAATTGCCCGAAAAATCAAAAAGGTTACTTTGATGATGAGCTCACCGCCTGGTCGCCCGGGCCCGAGCCGAAAGACCTCCCGAGTTGTGATCCGAAGCAAGTGATCATGGATCCTCAAACAACGATCGTTGGTGTATGATCCAAGACAAAATCAGCCAATCATTGGAATAGCCAAAGAAAAGAGGTGGAACCAATCTCGCATGAATACTCCTTTAATTCCATGTATAGTTCCCCCGCTGGATACTTTTACTTTCTAGTTGTCTAGAATTTGCCTAGAGTTAAAGGGCGAATTTTCTCCTCTCTTATCAAATGCGTAAGTTCCTTATTGCTAGGCCCGTAGCAAATCAATTTGTGGACGACGCCCCGAACGCCCGTAAAGAGAGATTCCGAATAGCCTTACTTGGGAGAATGCAAGTAAAACACCAAACAGCTCAAAGACGGGTAACTCCGTATCGTCCCAACCGCTCTCGACGCTTCAAACTCTAAGTTAAGCTTATTTTATTCTCTCGATGGGATCGCCAACCGCTTTGAGAACAATATAACAAAAGCGAACCACCCGCGGACGCCAACAACACCGCAAAGATAGTGGTTGGGGAACGACAAAGGGTCCGAGGCCCCGGGTCGATCCCCGGATTTGGCATCAATGTACAAAGATTAATAAAAATTTTTGCTTCAGACGAAGCTCACCTGCACGGTTATAGAACCCGGAGAGATAACACCCGACATACAATCCGATCCAGATGAATCGATCTTTTCAATTCAAAGTTCGCAAGGAATACGTACATGGGTAAAGTGGTATCGTTTCAATTCTTTTTAGAACATGAGGACATACATTGATGCTTTCCTTTGATTTTTACAGGTGGGTCACTACCTCGTCCAAACAGAGAAGATCCCCTCTCCTGAAAAATTAATGAAATGAGAAATTCTGAGCCTTTGACAACCATGTCTCGAAGGTACAATGAAGTTTTGCAACGCATTTGCATGAACAGGGGCAACTCACGATCCACGCCCCTAAGAAATTTTTTATGTACTTGCGAACTTTGTCCGCCAAGATAAAAAGTTGCCGCATTTTATATGCTCGAAAACACCTACCCGCATAGTTCATGCATGATTGTTCCTCATGTTTAATTTACCAACTCGAATAAGGAACATGAACTACATAAGATACATCGAATGTACGTAGGGGGCACGACAGATGATGAAAGGCAATCCTTTCCCAAACACGCCCAATTTTTTCAAAGTAGATGAACGGTGGCAAAATTCCGCACTCCCCGAGGTAAAGAGTTTTCTCGCGAAAGGTACGATAACCGAAGTGACGGAGGCATTCATTTCTCACCCTAAACACCGCAAGTTATCCGTTGATCAACCCATTTGAGCGGAGATTTCACTTCCACAACCCTCGCCAAGAACCACCCCACATGGGGCAAAACAGAGGTAATTCCATCAAGATCACGAGACAAATGGTTAGAAATCTTCTTGCTTGACTAACATCAATCTTCGGGTGGTTCTTGCATTGTACTTGCGCTTTAATTCAAGTGCCTTAGGTGACGAAGAGCATTTCTTTTCTATCCCACACATCTATATCCATTTGCACAACCCATTTGAGCCCGCAAATTCTTTCTAAAAGCCCTTATTGGTGATCATTGTTGTCCCAAAGCAAATAGGCCCATCTTTGAGTAGAAGGACCCGAAAAGCCGGATCAATAGAAAATCTCCCAATGAACTCATCAAGATGCAATAGTAAAAGAGAGTTGGGAGTAAAAAAAAAAAAGGAGAAGAAAGAGGAAAAGCCGATTCCACAAAAACTCCCAGGCATTTAAAAAAGCAAAGTGCCTACCAAAAGCAAGGCCAACGCCCTTTCAATTCATTGTTCATTTGTAGAATATTTCGAACTTGAATGCACAATTTTCCCGTATATCCTAAAAGGGCTGAGAGAAAAATCTCCATGAAGTGTCAAATTGCAAATGCAATCTTCAGCCCATACCATCCTCGAGCAATGATGGTATCCTAGAAGGCCACGACGCGACAAGATTGTAATGATCACCAACATCAAGCCCCTTCTCAAACATCTTCCGAGCCAAAACGAACCCTTTCGCTTTCGCCCCCAAATCATTACCTCCATTACAACCCTTTAAAAGCCTTTTCCGACTAGGGCACTTGAATTAATGCGGAGTTCAATGATTTTAAGCATCACTCGAAGAAGTTCGAGCAAGATTACTTCTCTCTCATTTTTGCAGGGTTCTTGACTTGTAAACCCAGAGAGATGACGAAGGAATTCATTTCAAAGAGCCTCGACTCAACTAGAGTCCCCTTTGTAAACCTTTGACCTAGCCCTCATTACGGCCCTAATCAAGACCTCCGGATCGGCTCGGCCGTATCAATTGCGAGATTACTCGATCCTTATCGAACGCGATGATGGAAAGATTGAGTGATTTCTTTTGAATCCCGCAGACAGTGATAAATAACTTTTCTTGAGAGTGAGAGAAAACCCTTTCTGACCGAAGTCCCCCCATTCACTCACATTCGAGGTATTCATAATGTGAGAACATCCCCGGACAGGATTGGTAATGCAAACTTGATAGAATGGTTACGCATAAACCATGGTATGAGTGATTGCATTATACACATGTTATTTCTAATCATTGCAAGCCCGGTAGGAAAGTTTTGCATGAACTCATTGTTGAATATGTTTGCGCATGTTACCTCCGACATTCTATGATGGGTAATACACCCGATGTTCGATGTCCCTCCCAAGGTCTCGAAATTCATCCAAGGATTATTGAATGAGCAAGTTCTCCCGGCAAATGCCTACCATGTACGATACGAGCGATCCGCTTGCTCTTTGATTAATCGCTCGAGAACCTGTAAGTCTCAACCCATTTTCAAATCAACAACTCCTCCGATGATAGTTGTTACGATTCAACCGTGCAATATGCCCTCCCCGTCGTCGCGGTAGACATATGCACCGGCGATCTTGACATCTTTCAATCACGACGACGTAGCTCTTATGATTTCGGCCTCGATCACGAAGACATATGCACCGGTGATCTTGACCTTTATGGCTCATAATGACATAGCTCTTATGATTCTCGGCTCCTTTATCAAATCACGAAGACATAAGCACCCGTGATTTTGATCCAAACCAAATCATAACGACGTAGCTCTTAAGATTTTGGTTCCCTTTGTCGATCACGAAGACATATGCACCGGTGATCTTGACCTTTATCGGCTCATAATGACATAGCTCTTATGATTTTCCTTTATCAAATCACGAAGACATAAGCACCCGTGATTTTGATCCAAACCAAATCATAACGACGTAGCTCTTAAGATTTTGGTTCCCCTTTGTCGAATCGTGAAGACATATGCACCGGCGATTTCGACATTTAATCAACTCACAACGACGTAGCTCTTGTGAACTTGATTCTACTTCTTTCGACTCACAACGACGTAGCCTTGTGATCCGGAAGGATACACATATCTTGCGCCCGCCTCGCATTAGGGAGAAGTCTCGATAACGATATAGGCCAAATACCTTAAGGTCCTCGTGTTTGCAAGAAACTTGGAAATTAAGGGAATCACCACTTATGAGGTATTTGGTAAAACAGTATTCTCGTATGCGATCCATGCGAGTTTCTCTAACATGGAAAAGAGAAATTATGACACATGTTATTTACAGCCTTGCATATCATGCATCACTTCATTACATAAAAAATGGGACTAAAACTCCCGCCAAAAAAGTTCATCCATCATTTGCACTATCAAAATTTAGGGTTCAATTTTGTCTTTGAGCGGAACCTCTACGAGCCTCCACTCAAAGAGGGGCAAACGCCGACGCCTAAATTTTGACTAATATATATTTTGCATAAAAATTAGAACTAATTTTAGTTCTAAACAAAAATCATCTCACATATTCATTTAGCATTGGCATACAATTTGAGCTTAATTTAACAGGGTCCTGGACTAGGCATGGGTGGAAAAATGCACCAAGAAGATTTGGGCTTGAAAGAAATATTTTTCGGGACCGTATTGCAAATACTGAACTTCGTGGATCGGATTGCAAATACTTGAAACTTCAGTGGACCGATTGCAAATACTCAAAAGAAGATGGGGAAAGGAAGATGGTGAAGAGAAGATGGTGAAAGGAAGATGAAGAAGAGAAGATGAAAATGGAAGATGAAGAAAAGAAGATGAAGATGAAGAAGAGAAGATGAAAATGGAAGATGGGGAAATGAAGTGAAGAGAGAAGATGAAGATGAAGAAGGGAAGATGAAGATGAAGATGAAGAAGAGAAGATGAAGATGGAAGGTGGAGAAATGAAGATGAAGAAGAGAAGATGAAAGATGAAGAAAAGAAGATGAAGATGAAGAAAGGAAGATGAAAATGGTAAAGAGAAAATGAAGTGAAGAATGAAGGATAAGAATTTTGCCTATAAAAGAAGAAGAGTTCTTGAAGAGAGGAGAGTTTTTTGGGGGAGAAAGAGAATTGAGAGAGTTTTTGAGAGAGAATTCTTTAGAGAGGAAAAAGAGAATTCTTGAGAAAAAATTTGGAAGAGAGTTTTGAGAGGGCTGAGTGTTTTGAAGCCCGATACTACCATTGCCAATTTTCGCACCCATCAACACAAGCCACAAGTCCATCACCATCGCTCAAGCTCGCCGCAAAGAAAAGAAAGCTAAGTGATTCCCTAACTTCCTCTAAGTTCGAATACAAATTAGCCCGATTTTCACATCGATTTTTTCTCTACGTTTTTATGTTAAATAACATGCATATCAACGATGAGACATCAATGGTACAAGAATAGAAGGAGAGCAAAAGGGGAAAAATATCAACGCCCGATTGCGCCTCATGAAATTCTAGCGAATGAGAAAGAAGCGTGAAGGAGAGATAGGACCAAGAGATTTCGGTCTAACGAGTCACCAAATCGGCCCAATGGTCAAGACAAGCCCGAAGCACAAGTTTGGTGCACGAGTTCAAATTGGGGAGTAACCTTGAACCTATTTCATCCTAATTTCATGTAATTTCTTTATTTCAAAAAATGTCATGGGAAGAAAAACCCAAAAAAATTGATTCTTTGCTTCAAGTAGAATTCATCAAATTTGCCAAATCCATTATTTTTTCATGAATTTTAAGGCACCGAAAGGGCATTAGTTGTAATTAATGTAACCAAGTCCCTGACTCTTAATCTGTTCATTATGTGCGGGAACCTACTAGCTATCGCGAAATAGTACAACATGCTAAGTGGCGTCAGGCCATGGTTGAGGAACTTTTGCTTTACGAGTACTGGTACTTGGGAACTTGTTCCTCTTCCACCCGATCGATCCTTGGTATCATGTCGCTGGATCTATAAGGTAAAAACTTGTTCTCGATGGCAATAATGAGCGATATAAGGCACGTTTAGTTGCGCGGGATTTCTCACAAGAATATGACATTGATTATGAAGAGACTTTCGCTCTAGTAGCGAAGATGACTTCGTTTGTACTCTACCGGCCATTGCTTCGTTCGTAATTGGCCACTCTATCGCCTCGATGTGAAGAATACTTTTCTTCACGGCGATCTTCATGAAGAAATCTTCATGCAACCACCACCTGGTCTTGCTCATGCCCCCTGGTCGGGTTTGTCGTCTCCGGCGAGCTCTTTATGGTCTCAAGCAAGCACCGCGTGCTTGGTTTGAGAAGTTTATTGCTGCTATACGTTCCGCAGATTTGTTCAGAGTGAGGCCAATCATGCTATGTTTATTCATATTTCGTCCTCCGGCTTTGCTATTCTTCTTCTTTATGTGGATGGTATGGTCATTACCGCAATGACTCGATTATATTGCGCATACCAAGAGGTATCTTCATCAACATTTTTCCATGAAGGATCTTGGTTTATTGCACTATTTTCTTGAGCTTGAGGTTGTTCGCAGTTCTTGTGGTATTCTTCTTTCTCAGCAGAAGTATGCCGCTGATATTCCCTCTAGGGCTGCAGTTTCGGATTCTCGTACTGCACTCACTCCTATTGAGTTGAATCAAAAGCTTCGCCTTGATGACGGGGAGCCTCTTTCGTTTGTGCCTCAATACAATATACAGCTCAATTTTCTATCACTGTGTACCAGAGTTCGAGGTGAAGCAGGCTGTGATGGCAACTTAAGAAAGGCAGTTGCTGATGAATGGCTGACTTGTTGGGAGCGTCTTTGTCCATTTTCTTACCTTGTCCAGATGATTAGCAGACAGATCGGGGGCTCGGCAGAACTGGCAAATTGGAGGTTTCCGAATGCAAAGACTACTATGACATTTGGAGGTGGACCGACAAATGTAGCTTCTACTTCTATTTCCAGAAGCGAAGTAACGATTGTTGTTGCATGTTTTGTTACTTGCAATCAAGAAGAGACTTCTGGGAGGGGCGGTAGCGAAGGTGGTCTTTGAGCGCCGCAGAGTGATTTTTCTTTTTGAATGTTTTGAAGAGAAAATTAGGAATCACATTCTTACTTTGTGTTGTACCTTTTTCAGCAAATGGCTGTTTTCTAGACAGGTTTGCTTTTTGTATCTCAATTTGGGGAGTAGGTTGGTATTGTGGTGCGGGTCTTGTTAACAAGAACTAGAAACACTTGTTTGGCATGATTTATTTAGAATTAACTGCTCAAAACATTCGTTCTCATTGTACGAATGCAATTAATGCATGTGCAACGACCCCGTCCGATGGTGGGGAGTGGCAGCTCCTAGCACTGGCAAGCTTATAAGATAGCGAAGAAGGAATGAATGAATTATAATTATACGTTGAGCAAAGGGAGAGCATTCTTGGATTATATACGTGAAACTAGAATGATATTAGGTGAGAGCTAGACTGGATGGCTTCTTGAAAAAAATGTTTATTTGTATGTCTAAGGACCGGCTAAAACAAGCAATACATTGAATGAGTTAATGTAGGAAGTATCATAACATTGATCAATGACATTTACAGACAAGAACACCCGCACGAAGAAAGGACCACCCTTTCTTGCGCTCGATTTTACACTAGACGAGGATGGTCAAGCGCTGAGGTAGAAGGGGTCGCCCCCGTAGAATTGCGGTTCCGGGTCCTTTCTATAGCTCACCCGCATGCGGCTGTTGTAGCTGAGCCGAATGGGGTGTTGGGAGATGTATAATAAAAATCAATACCTTCCATTAGAGTCATGGGTCAACTTAGATATATTAATTACTTTACGACAAATCAATTCTTCAATGTGAGACTAATATAACATAAGTCACACATGCATTTCAACATAAAATTTTAATCGTAAGTCTTCGGTCCGGCCTTTTTTTTTTTGGACCGGTCCATCCTTGTTTACATTTAGGGGACTTGGCACTTTTTCCTTTATTCCAAGAGCCAATCGGTCTATATATAATTGATCCGTCTCATAAATAAATTCATAATACCAGATCATAGGTTAAAAAATTTATCAATAGCTTAAGATGAGATTTTAGCTCGTTCGTCAATTTACGGCAAAGAAAACAAGTTTCTGCAACATGGTTAAAACATAAAGGTAAAAGAAAAAAGACAACGTCTTCAAGCTCCCGCATATGTTCCATTCCAGCATCAACCTCACGCTGAGTCGCTGCCAGATACTGATCAACTCTCTCTCTCTCTCCTCTCTGACGCTGCAATGGCGGACAAGCCGAGCCGAGCTCTGGTGGTGTACGGGGACGGTCTTGCTCCTTCCATCGATGCATCGCATGCCCATCTTCACTCTCTCGCCTCCAAAGCTTGCTGCGGCTTCTTGAGCCTCCCCAATTCGCCTCCCTCAGGTCCCCCTCTCTCTCTCCCTCAAATCTCTTCTATGGTTGCTCGATCGGAACGTTATCTCCTCGCAATTCTTCGCCGACGAAAGATTGGGACACACTCGAACCCGCGCGTCGTCGCTTGGTTGGAGATGATGGTGTTCTTTCAGGGATGATGGCGTTCTTTCATGCCTCGGAGAAAAATTGAATTTTTCGTAATCTGGGTCTGCTGCTTGGCTAGTTTTGTGCATGGGGTGGATTGATTTAGCTGGAAGTCGCTCTTGGGAGCGATCGCTCTGATACCACCTGTGCGTCTCTTTGTAGCTTAGACGATGACTCTCAGGTATTAAGTTAGTGGCGAATCGCTTCCTTTCTCAGACATTCGAGACGGAGAGAGAGAAAACTGTGCGATTCTTTTTCCTGTTTTATTGATTCTTAAAATCCTACTGATTCTGTTCAACCACTCTGCCAAATTTTCGTTCTTTTCTTTTTAAGTTCCACTGGTTTACCGCAGTGATGATTACTGCAATTTACATGGATTTAGATTGCAGAAAGCGAGGATGACAGAGTTGTTAGAGAATTCGCCATTCTTCTGGATGCATTTGACGCTTCTGTTCAGAAGGTAATGTTAACATCACTTTGAGGTTAGCGCGTTAATTTCGGTGAATATTGGGAGTGCAGTTTTTCTGATGATCGCGATGGCGTTGTTTTCCATTGAACTTTTCAGGGCAAGGAAAGCACTTTTGATTCAGGGAGTGAGGGGACAGCATTGATCCCAACAGTCTCAGAAAGGCAAGATTGATGCTCCTTTTCCCCACTGATTCTACTATTTACGGTATGTATCTACAAATGTTGTAGAGGTGACCATTTGCTGTAGCTTTCCTGATTTCAGATTTATGGGGATGAAGGCTTCTATAGTAACAAGCAATCCGAGTTTGAGATCTTTCCCCAACAAGCTCGGTATCAATGTTTTGCAATTCGAGGAACTGATAGACAAAAAGCACTCTGTTGCTGAAGGACCCATAGATGCTGTCTCGTGCGGATTGCTGAAGTTGGTTGGCTTCCAAGAGGGGAAGTTGATGGATACAGGCTATTTTGATCTCGTATTTGTGCATATTGGAGCTGGGGAGGCAGATAAGGTTATTAACTTTGGCATAGAGTCTGTGAATGCTTTGATCGGGAGTTTAATGCGTGTTGCTCAACCTGGATCCGAAATTGGTTCCCGCCTGCACTTGTCCCTTGTAATGAGTTATGGAGATATCTCGAAATTTGATTGCTCCCATTTATCGACCTTGGTGTCTAAAGACAATGTAGACTCTCGTCTGTTGAGACTATTCCCTCGTCAGAGTTATACTATGAGAGGAGAGAAACTGAGGGAGGATGTCAGGTATCTGCAGTTTCATTGGTCCCATCGTGGCAGCAGTATATGGTGTAGCCAATATGACACTCCATTTCTAACCCTAAATTTTGATCAACAGGCACCATTGCCCCATGCTAATTGCTCAATGGCAGGATGCTGTGACCCGCAGAGATATGGCTGAGGCATTCTCATTTGAGGACTTTAAGGAGGTAACAATCAAGAACTCGATGTAGTAGTCTTTCTGATTCAATCATGTCATGGAGGTTATGCTGGTGTTCCTGCTACAAGAATGTTTGGTTTTAAAAGAACCTGAAGGCTAAAGATGATGAGGCGGGCAGAAAAAAATTTGTGAAAAAAAATCACATGTATTTTGTCCGCCCAAACTTCAAATTGTATCTCATTTGATGGAGTTTATCCTCAACTTTGCTTTGGGTACTACAATTTTCCAGATGTTGAACCCGTGCTCAAATTTCCTGATGTCTCTAGTTTATTCCTGTTCTGTGCAGCATGGCGGCAATTTGGTAATACCTGCAGACAGGTTCCTGCACGAGATCGCATTTAAGCTTTGGAAGGCTCCTAAATATGGGGCTTGAAACTTTGATCATCTGGAAAGTTCATTTTTATGGGATGGAACTTCGACATTTAGATGTACGCCAGAAGACGAGGATGAAACTCTCCTTCTGACTTTTTTCCCCCTTCCAATTTCATCAGTCTATTTGTTCTTAGACTTCTCCTTCCCAGGTAATGGAAATGGGGAAGTTTTCTGAATGTCGAGATGTTGTGCTATTTTCATTGCCAAAAAGATGTTCTTCAATGTGACCTGCAGTACGTCTTTGTGCAACCATGTTATTTGATTTGAACTCAATGGCCACGACTGGATTTAGGAGGAAGCTATGAGTAAGAATCCTTTTTAGGTGCGATTGACACTCGGGGTCTTGAAGTCTCGAGGACCTGATATTCGAAGACCTGATATGTTAAGGATATCGCATGCAATGTGAAGAACAAACATAATGAGCCTGCTAGGTTGATGGTTCAACATTCACCGTGGCGATCATGCGGGCCGTTGTAGCGAGATAAGATGAATCCAAAAAATGCGGGCCATTGTAGCGAGATAAGACGAATCCAAAAAATGCGGTAATAATAGTCGGAATGATTGTGAGTTGTATTTGCTTAGAAGAAGACAAACAAGAGTCCAAGCCGTTAGCTTTGCATATTCCTGTGGAATGTGTTTCAACTTTGCTCGCTGCATGCTGTGTGATCCAGGACTTTTAACAAGAAGCAGATGATGGCCTTAGCTGCTATTCAAAGCCAAGGCCATCATGTTGCTAGTGTCATTTCCCCACAAAAATGGTAACTTTTGCAGATGACTCGTCATCAATCAATCCAACCAGGAAGAACCATCCAACACATGATCCTTTGCTGTGGACATGAGAAGCTTACTCTGAATCTTCTACATATTTTCTTCCCTCTATGAAGCAAGTCAATTATAGAAGATATTAACAGTCTATCAAACACTTGATCCAGTAGTTACCCAACAAAAACCACCCAACAAGGAGCATAGAGAATGAGAACAGACCAATTATGAATGGCCATCCGACCAGCACTAAACCCAAACAAAGCACCGACGTGAAAGGTAGGAACGCTCTCAGGATCGACATTACGCTAACCCATTGGCCCTTAAACAGCACCAGCGTCGCCACATTTATCATGTTCCATTCCATCAATCCGCCATAGCAGAGACGGTTCAAACAGTTGGCGACAAATGAGTGGCAGTTGCACGTGAAGAGGTTGTAGGTTTTGTGCTCGAAGTGGCGCATACTTGATCGCAAGGTGTCGTCCCAAGTAACTGCAGTCCCATATTCTCCGTGCTTGAAGCCGTACTTACATGTATGCTCAGCTAGATTCGCTGGAAAGCAACACTGTTTTAAGATTTTAAGTTGACAGCATGAAGTTAATATACTTTTGGAATATTGATAAATGAGAATAATACAGGCATATCTCCAAAATTAGTGCTCATTATGAAAAAGGGAAAATTTCTTTGCGAGGCAACACTTTGAAAATGGTGCTAATTCTGATTTTATTCATACACAATATGGCCAATTGTAGTTTTGTTGAAGTACTGAATGAAAGTATACCTGTTTTCTGTCAAGTTGGAGGTACCTTGCCACTGCGCCAAATGCAAAGCTATCAACATTCACAAAATTGGAACCAGAAAAGTCTAATATAACTCCATCTTCCCGACAAATCCCTACATGTCCGATGAAAGGAGCCAACCATGAGACTACCGGTAGTGGCGTCCAAACTAAACAGCATGGAAATTTGTCCTTTGTAGGATCTATTTCATCCAATGGCCAGAGCTCATGCTGAATCCCGGGTGTCAAAGCCATATGCTCCATATCATAAGCGGCTTGGAGCTCCATGGTTGTAGAATATATCCCGTGTGGCACCATACCGAACAATCCCTTTGTCAAAAAACAGCACCAGGCACGATGAACTTGCACATAGCCTGTAGTATTCCACTCTTATAGAGTCATTCTGCACAGCATATAAACCTCATAAAACCTGAAATAGATTGATAGCAACAAAATTGATAAATATATGCATCACTTTTCCTGCTTGCGTAATTTGTGATAGGAATGAACTGCTAGATATACGTTTTCGGTGTTTAGAAAGATAATCTTGACCAAAATAAATTTGGGAGATGAGTCTATCCTTGTATAAAAGATTGACTTGGGTTTTAGGAAGAGAAATGACAGTGAATATTGACATCCCAAACACCTGAGTCGCATTTTTTTGCAGAGAAAAGGATCCTGCAGACCATCACGATACCACTAAGTTGGCCTAGGTAATTAGTTGTCTGTATGCACCAGCTTCTTCGAAAAGATAGCACCTCAGAGATGCAAAGTATGGCTCCAATAAGCATCTTATCAGCTGAGCCTCACTCTGCTGTAGCTCAAGGTTTTTCCAACACAAAAGATGCATAGATCATCACACTAGTTTGATATACTCTGCACAAACAGATCGATATCCCCAGTTTCTCGTGTCCAGGAAAGCCACTTAACCACCTCAGACTGAATGACACTGAAGGTTGATGGATGTCTGCTCTGAGTTGAATGGTCATCACAAGTCGATTCTTGGATTAACTACAACCCAACAACAAATGCATGTTTAGCCACCGGTGGGTAGCTGTGTTGGTTGAGAACAACTCCCTTATCGCCGAGGTCGAGAGTTCAAAACCCGCGATTCTTAGCGTCTTAAGTGGGGGCCGTGGTGGTGGGATCCTGTGCTAGTCCCCCGAGGTATAGGGGCCCGGCGCTCCTGGTGCCTGCCGGGCGCCGGGAGGGCCCGTGGTGGAGTCCTCGGTCATCAAAAAAAAAAAAAAAAAAAAAAAAAAACAACAAATGCATGTAAGATCTCCTCTACTGAAAAGAACAACTAGCTCTTTTCATCTGCCAACTAAGGATGAAATAAGCATGAACTAACACAAGTTCTCATTAATGGAAGTACCAATCAACCGGCTCTAATTGGTTTTTCCGACACTAACTACATGAAATCTACCCAGCTTATCTAAAACGAAACTGGAACTTACAATTCTGTGCAAAGACTCCCCATAGCTTGAGAAATTCCAAAATGTGACAACGAATTGAAACGCCTTTCTCTGTTGCAAAGGCAGCATTTGACCATTTTTATCCAGCGAATCACAAGCCTAGGCCGACAAAACAGGACTCTCTTTGACTAAGAACCAGACACTACAAAAAATGGCTCTAGTTTTCGGATCCGGATCGCCTAACAGTGAGATTTTCGTTATATGCGTGACATTACTTAAATCGGGCCGTCCAAATAAAAATGGCCGATTTGCCACATTTGAGATTCAAAATTTTTCAAACTCCAAAAAATTCTTATCCACATTTTTTCCCTCTCTTTCAACGTATGACGTGGGCCAAATCGAGACCGTCCAAAATTGGACGGTTTGATTTGAAGTAATCACTTTAAATTTCAATGTTAAGCGATCCAAATCCCTAGTTTTCTAGCTGAAAAATTACAAACACGATCACTGCTCCTCTGTTATGTCACCATATTCTCCTCACTTCTTGTTCTCTCTCAGATGTCGATCAAGCAAAGGAGAGAGTCCAAGAATCAAACTTTAACATCATTCGTCTCATTTCTCGGCAATCAGATCAAAACCCGGAAAGCGTACGCGCTTTCCATAGCACGTATAGACAGAATTAGGACAAGCCCTCAAAGAATGCGATCAAATCAAGAAGCTTGAAAAAAGAACTGCTCCCAAGAAATGGCGGCGAGAGCTAATCACCTTTCCGAGACGACGATCGAATCAGAGTCGACAGTGAAGAGCACCCACGCCGTCGGCGATGCAAAAGGCGACGATGAGATGCTTTTCTCGTCGCAGCCGAAGCTACTCCTCTTGCTGTCAATGGCGACGATGAGGCCGTTCACGCATTCCCCGCAGGAAGACGTAAAAGAGAACGAGTCCCCGTCCTTGGGATTTCATCGACGACGAACAAGAACCCATCCAAACTATTGCCGAACTTGCCGAATTTCCAACGAAATTCCACAATCAACTGGGGTTTATGGAGGAGGTCTCCCGTATTCAATTCTCAAAACAGGGTACGGACGGAGAGAACTGGGGGAAGGTGCATGAACCGGGGCTCCTTTTCGTAATTTCAGCTTCCCATAGTGGGCCCCCGTGGCCACACTTTCACAGGCTCCCAGTGCCGGCAATTAGCAGTTTTCGTGTCAATTTAATACATCGGTCGTGCGCAGGAGGGGAAGGTCAAGGACAAGGACGAGGAATTTGTGGTCTGGAGAAAAACGACGACGAGGATGGGCCGAATGGTCTTTTTGTATCACTCTGGAGAAGCTTCTTGCGTTTCTATGGAAGGAGCCATTGACGAGCACTGATGTCACGTGAGTCACGTGCTCCGGTTGATGACGATGATCAGATTTCAAATTATGTCGTGCACGTCAATCTCTAATCATTCGAATGATTTAGTGGGCTGACCCTCATGGCGCTGGCAGAACGTCCCGTAATCGGTGCGGGAAGGAAAACGAGCCGTGTTCATTTTTATTTCGTTGTCGATAATCTTCCAGACTATCATAACTGATGATAATCTCTTAAACGTGTTGCTAATTTCATGTA
This sequence comes from Rhodamnia rubescens, assembly GCA_021437795.1. Taxonomy (NCBI): domain Eukaryota; kingdom Viridiplantae; phylum Streptophyta; class Magnoliopsida; order Myrtales; family Myrtaceae; genus Rhodamnia; species Rhodamnia rubescens. The sequence goes on from JAILYA010000015.1 coordinate 3,904,103, forward strand.
AATCACTCCCCGGAGCAGCTTAAATTCCTGATGAAACATCAATGAAGAAGCCCTGTTCACTTGCTGTGAATAACTTCCGTGCATCAGCTGCATTTTTGCTTTTGGAGTTGTAACATCTCCTCTTTCCTATGGCTCCATTGTTTCAAAGGCAACAGCATATACAGTGTATAAATTCCAGCAGAGCGTCTACAATGTACAGTTCTATGCTACTAGAGACCGTGGTTATGTAGTGCAGCTTTTCAGCTAACCGCTTACAAGCTGGCGAAAAGAGAAATGGTACTTATCAATCAAACACTTCAGGGAATACCGGGTTCGCCGCAGAACTCCTCCGGTTCAAAGGATCGGGCAGACTCTTCGCTGTAAACTCCCGGTATGGCTCTCTCTCTGCTTGCTTCGAAGCTCTCCTTGTTGGAAGCCTTCTGGCCCTCGTCGATGCTGACGAGGAGGAAGGCGCATATGAACAAGCTCACGGCAAGTGTCACGAGAGTGTACTTCAATTTGCTGAGCACGGGCTTCACCTGCACGATCAAGACATGACAACACATTCTAAGTTAACGGATTATAAGGTTCGCTTATTGTTGTTCTTCGATGCGAAAGCAGCTGATCAAATGCATCTCTGGATACACACAGAAAAGAGGATATGAAACATATTTGATCATGCAGAGATATCATAGCACCACATTTGCCCGGCCCCGACAGACTAAGGAGTGTAAGAGATGAGAGTAATCTGAACCGTTGCACCGGTTTGTCGCGTGTTTCAAAGACTGATTATCCTTTTTGTCGATCAGAAATTCAAAAATTCGTGAGAAAGACCAGTGAGTTTGCGGAATGTCAGTATGAACACTCACCGAAAATGAACCGAGAAGCCTGTCCCGAGCCAAGACTTGTGCTGTTTTCACCCATATCTGTTGAAAAAACAGAAATTTGATCGAGTCAATCTTTATGATGGAGAAACAGCGTCATTTGATCCTGATGTACTGTTGAGAAGTCAGGACTTCAACTAGACCGTCAATTCAACTCCACGGTGATCGCACTCTCGCCCCAATGATCCAAAACACAATGACCTCTCACAACAAGCTAATTTGACCGGTTTTGCTATTTACGACGCTAGAGAACTCATTATTTCCTTCGGCATTCTAATTCAAAATTAGCAGATAGCCACTATCGCGTGATGCACTTCACACTTGAGTCTTGCATTAATACTAACAGGATAAAATCATGGTCTCCAGGAGTGGAACCTGATTAGGAACAAAGAATGAATCACTCAAACCGCTGCGTAAATATTGCCCATAGCACTACGTCTCAGCTAAGCTAAAAAGCTCTACGAACAGAGGCTCTTTGATCAGCAAAGAATTCTGTTCCATATCAACTATGCCATACTAATATCCAAGACAAATACCATGCATCACTCACTACTTTATTGTAGTCGCTCCAGGAGCAATTTAAAACCGGTTTTCTTGTCCTGAATGAACATCTGATTTGCACCTTCAGCATCATAAGATTGGAAAAATAGGCTAGGAGCCTAAAACATGACTCTGTTCAGGAAACGAAAAGAACAAAATTTCATGCTGGCAATACAGTTAAGTGTAATGGCCGACGTCAACATTACATCGAAATAGCGTGTTTACCTGTCCGTCGTACCACCCGGTCTCTTCATCTGAAAGTGTAAATAAGGCAAATAGACCATCAGTTCACCAATTCAATATGCCAGTACCACTCTATTTATGCCCGCAAATGACTGCCAAGAAAGCGCATTCACAAGAAGAAATGGAAACAAGCACAACGCAGGCATTTTGAGCAGCAATATCAACAAGCAACCAACAGAATCTAACTGTCCTTGCTTGAAGCCACAAAGCTTGATTGCAGAAAATTTCCAAGAAACAGGACAATCCTAATTCACAATAAAGTTTCCTCTGCCAATTGATAATTCTCCCGATGTTTGTCCTAATTTCATGCCATTAATTTGCCCACGTGACAGAGAGTATAAAGCAGAAAGAACAGAGCAACTTATACATTCAACAGTGGCACTGAGCAAGCGATTCCCAACGTACGCCCAACCAAGATACATCCTCACAACAGCCAAAGTGACCACCACAATCCCACTCGAAACTGCACCCAGGACACGCTTCGCTGGCTCCGATTCGGGCGATGGAGCCCCGAGCCACGCGACCGGCAACCCGACCAAGAGTGCGAAAGAAGCACCCGTCACGAACAATCTCGAACAATACTCGACGAAATCACCCGCAGCCCAAGAAAAAGGAAAGGAAGTGGAGAGGTCTTGGTATTCATTGATGGGCTGTTGCTCCAATGGAACAGGGCACTCTGTTCCTGAAGGGATGTTGCTGCCGTTTCTGAAAGAGGAGGAGGGTATTCTCGGAAGGAAGATTTGATTTCGGTGGGGTCTGTGAGAGGGCTTGGAGGTTCTGACGAAGGAGACGAGTGTGGTGGGCGTGTTTGTGGAGGGAAAGTAGAGGGCTGGTTGATGTGGAGGTTGGCTTGATGGGAGGTGAAGGGTGATGGCCATGGCTATGCTACTCTTGTCAGATTTGTGCCAGTGTGTCTGTTTAGCTAAGAGCCTTGGATTTGGATAAGCTGCTCTGTGCAGATATTTTTAGTGTGCTTTGTGTTTTGACTACTCTCCTTGAAATTGAAAGTCTGAAGGGTTTGAGATTCATTGGAATTGTAGGTGGTGTTCTTTTGTGATGTGACATAATTAGCATGTTACAATTACCCATCACAGTCACTAGGACAAACAGATAATGAGAAGGAATGTGCAAAAGTTTTAACTATGCAGAGGATTTTCACAAAGGGCGGTGATGATCAAAAACCCTTTTCTGATCTTGTGAAGAGCCCAGGAGAAAAATTGCCGTGAATTTGTTGCTAATGAAAGTTAGCCAACTCATATGTTGTCTGAATTTCACTTTTCTTTTTCTCAACTGAAGCTCGAAAAGTGAACTTCTAATGGGATGGAATTAAAATGACTGAATATCCAAATAAGGACTATTTAACCATTCACTGAAATCCAAACATATTGCGAAAGAATCGAGTGATGCCGGGTACATTAAGACCTTTGGACACAATTTGCATACTATACGTTATGGCAATCTGTAAATGATTTATATTTAGGCAATCTTCCCGGTTCAGCGGACGGCTGAAAACAGCATTTCTTCCCCCAGAACGTGCAGCGTCTACAGAGCTCAAGCTAATAAAATGGATGACATGAAATATACGTAATTGATGAAGAATGAGTATCAGTAAACATGACCATTAGAGCCCTCAGAAACTCAGATCTTATTTGCTAGGAGATCCTACTTCATTGGTCTGCTTGCTTCTGATTACATGGATTTAGATCATCGACCCAGCCAAATGCGAAATAGGGGTTAGAGAGAGGAAGAGCGAAGAGCATGTACAGCAGAAAGCTTAACATACAAGTAGCAACAACTGTTATTGAAAATGTATCGACATTGCCATCGTCGTCATCAATAACAACTAAATAGAAGTGGAAGCAGATGAGGGCATGAGAAGTTTTATATACAAAGGAGTCTTTTTTTTTTCTTTTCTTGTTTGGCTATTTAGCCTTTTCAACCCGGCTTTCTGGGTTTCATAGAAATTCTGCAGACAGGAAATGAGGGCCGCATTTCTAGGCAGTAGCTGCAGCCTGCTCTTCGGTGTATTGTGATGCTGGGAGGAGGGTGCAGATAAGGTTGCGGTCTCCATAGACATTGTCAACACGTCCTGCAGTATAAATAACAAAATTTTTTAGAACAAGATGCAGGAAAAATGCTGATTATCAGTATGAGTCAACATTTAGAAATCAATCTTGTTCAAGTCCTAATCACAAGGTGATCTTCAGGGAGAATCAACTACAGAGCTAAGATGAACAGAAAACTGAACTAAGATCTATAGTTTAGCCTGGGGATTGAGATTTTTCTTAGTATTTTAAGTTTAAACTGCTAGGCAGGAAATATTAACAGGAGAAGTTCAATCTATAGAAACTTTAGGGTCATCACAGCATCAAATGGTCCACGAGCAAGAGATTATGGCATCAAAGCACCCTGTGATGGGTAGAATCATCTGGCAACATTGACTATCTATTGCACATTTATTTTAGAGACCAAAATAGGAAAAAGTGCAAACTTCAGCATTTCTGGCTGCTTAATCATGACTGTTCAACTTGCAAAAAATTTAATTCTGCCTAGTGAGCAAGTTGATACATGCTAATCACAAATAAAAATGGCTCATGAGGATAATCCTGACTTAACCATGCCAAATAACATCAATAAACATGAATGCTTTATCCCAAATATACCTGTACTTGGCCAGAACTTGGAAGTACGGAGCCAGGAAGCCGGGAAAGCTGCATAGTCCCGAGAATATGGTTTGGTCCATGTATCTCCCATGAGCAATGATGGTGGATGAGGGGCTCCCTGCATTTTACATTTTTCAGCTCTGTTTATTGATTTTCATAAACATCCCTACAGTATTATTCTAATTGTAATTTGTTAGATAGGCCTGTCTCCATACCCCACATAGTAATATGCCTAGATTGATGCAAAGTTAAAGCAGCTCACCTTCAAGACATTATTGTGGATATCAACTTTGCCCTTTTCGATCTCTGCAATTTCTTCCCTAATCGAGATCATAGCATCACAAAATCTGTCCAACTCAGCCTAAAGAAAGCAGAAGACTTATTACCATTATGAACTAACTAAGCCTTTTACAAAGAGGATAAAAACACTTAACAACGCAAATACCTTGCTTTCACTTTCAGTGGGTTCAATCATGAGCGTGCCAGGTACGGGCCATGACATGGTTGGCGCATGGAATCCATAGTCCATAAGACGTTTGGCGACATCTTCAGGCTCAATTCCAGCAGTATTCTGAAAAAAAAAGAAACGAAGGTTATATGCAGAAAAAACTAATCAAACAGGCAATAGATGGTAACAACCATATAGGGCAGAGGACTACCTTAAAGCCTCTTAGGTCAACAATGAACTCATGAGCAACTGTTCCATTGACTCCGCGGAACAATACCGGGTAGTAGCTCTGAATGAACAAATCATATACGAATAAGAAATTGGAAACTAACAATAATAAATATGAGCAGATACTGTTATCCACCTTTTTCCCTAAGATGGAATGAAATGGAAGTCAATTAAGACAATTTAAGGGAGAAGAAGGAACCTCCAAGCGCTTTGCCATATAATTTGCATTTAAAATAGCGATCTTTGATGCTTCAGTAAGACCATTAGATCCCATCATGGCAATGTAAGTGTAGGAGATCGGTAAGATTAACGCAGATCCCCATGGTGCAGCAGAAATTGTGCCAAGTGGGTTGGTCTGGTCTGGGGCGGGTATACCTCCTGTTGGTACCTACAATATGAAAAGGTAGACAAAAAAAGTAAAAATAAAACTTGGCCATCGTCACTCAGTTGGATAGGATACTGAAATTGAGTATCCAAACAGAAACCTACAACAGGATGTGAGGGCAAAAATGGAGCCAGGTGTTTCTTTACGCCAATAGGGCCCATCCCAGGACCACCACCTCCATGAGGAATACAGAATGTCTTGTGGAGGTTGAGATGGCAAACATCAGCTCCAATAAACCCGGGGCTTGTCAAACCCACCTGCAAGCATTTGTCTAGAATTTAAGAGGTTGCATAATGAATGATGCCAATAGCCAAAAGGGAGAGAATCATTTGCATAAAGAGAGAAGCTTTCATCCCTAAGCCTGGAAAACATTGGGAGCCCATAAACGCTTAAAAGGATAGCAAACTTTCAACCACAATAGCTTTTGAGTTATGTTGAAAAAGAGGAGAATGCACCTGTGCGTTCATGTTGGCTCCATCCATGTACACTTGACCTCCATTGTCATGAATGATTTTACAGATCTCATCAATGCCTTCCTCATACACACCGTGAGTGGAAGGATAAGTAACCTGAATTTTTAAGATACAACTTGCATTAAAATAAGGTCACCGCATGATGATTATTACAGAAAAGAACAAAAAGACAGAAGTTATTTTGCATGAAAATCCTCACCATAAGGGCTGACAAGTTATCCCTATTTGCTTCAGCAGCGTTCCTCAACTCTTCAATGTTGATATTGCCCTTGGCATCGGTTCCTACAGCAACTATTTTCATGCCACACATCGCAGCACTTGCCGGATTTGTCCCATGAGCTGAGACAGGTATAATACACACATTGCGGTGATGGTCGCCTCTCGCCTGCAACAACCATTTGGCGCATTGATTTAAGCTCAATCTACATATATAAAAGCCTTATTGTATGCGGGAGCAATAATTCGAGAGGGCCGGATGAAAGATGGAAGAATATGCAGAAGCTGAGATTAAATGGCAGAGAGTATAATCCTCAGGAATTTTAAAAAGTAATATCTTAAGTCTCACGTTGCCCCGCCCTATTTATAGCAGCAAAGCATGTCTTCTACTCCAAAAGCTGATGAGCTTCAAAAGAAGTAGAACAGTATGGATAATCTCGTAGGCTAAGGAACTAAATGCCTTCAATAAAGTTTTCGCCATACTAACAAACCAGCAATTTTCCCCAGAAATCAGACTAATTCTCTGTCCTTCACTAGAATTGAAGGAAAGAGAGTCCCCTAAACTTAAACTTGCATTATCAATCACTGGCCAACAATGCATGTTAGTAAGTTTAAGGCTAAACCTCTTGGTCAAAGCATGTCCTAGATAGAACAAGCAAATGACACTTATATTGGTAAACTGAGTTAAAAAATGGCAATAGGAAAAGTTCCACCTTATTCAAGAATCATTCTCCTAGTCAATAATTAGCTATTCCAAGGCCAGCATCTGCAATCTCCTTGACAATGAAGAAGAAACAGGCACAGTGATGGATGAGACAATACCATGTGGTATGCACGGATGACCATAAGCCCTGCGTACTCTCCAGCAGCACCGGCATTAGGTTGCAAGGAGAAAGAATCAAACCCAGTGATGGCACAAAGCAGGTCACCTAAATCTGTGAACATTTCCTAAAGAAAAAAATGAATTGCAATAAATTTTTGGAAAGAGAATCAATACGTTTTGAGAAAGCTGTAAACTTCTGCCTGACTATAGTATTTATATAATAAGTACCTGATAACCTTGAGCTTGCTCAGTCGGGGCAAAAGGGTGAATGTCAGTGAAACCAGGCCATGTCACCGGCATCATCTCAGTGGTAGCATTCAATTTCATTGTACAAGATCCCAATGGAATCATACTGTGGCACAGGGAGAGATCTTTCAATTGTAATCTGTGGATATATCTAAGCAACTCATGCTCTGTGTGGTACCTAATGGAGAGAAGATATAACAGTCAGAATGGCTTAAGTCACTAGCCACAAGCAGAGTTTAACTACATGAAAATGTTCATACATATTAAAAATCGGATGGGTCAGGATAGGACTCTCTCGGATCAGCCCAGACGGGACTGCAGTCTGAACCTCTGGTGCAAGAGAGGCTGCACTAAATGGGACCTGTGAGAAATTGTGGATAAGGAAACGATGAATAAACAAGACAAAAAGAAAAGAAAAAATAACTTGAGCTATTCAGCTGTCCAAATAGAAGTTCGATAAATTACTTACTGGCTTGCCGCAAGCGAAAACTTTGAAAAGCTTATCAACATCATCCAAGGTGGTGGTCTCATCAAATGCAACAGTGATCTGACATACAACGGAACTCCAATAAACTTTCGCAGGGAAGTACAATATGTTTCTCTGGAAGGTTGCAGCAAAGGAAAATACTCACAGTGTGCTTGTCCACAATCCTCAAATTGATCTCATTCTTGTAAGCTGCATCAGCAATTGCATGGGCATCAGCACACTTAACCTTCACAGTGTCGAAGAAAGGAAGCTCCTGAACTTCCACCCCAAGTTTCTTTAGACCTAGAGCGAATGCTCCTGCTAAACCATGGACTCGCTGAGCAATGGTCTTGAGGCCTTCGGGGCCATGATAAACAGCATACATAGCAGCCATGTTGGCAAGCAATGCCTAGACAGAATGAAAATTAATTAGAGAAGGCAAAATTAACTTCATAAAAAAGAAGCCGGCTTTTTAAGGTTTGCAAGTTGGAAAGACTGTCCATCTGAAAGTAAAACCGCAAGCTATCCAGCAAGCCTTGCAATAAATTATAGGTAGACGAGGTTTTGATTATTTTTTTAAACTAAAAAGCTCTGTTGCAAAAATCAAGAGCAAGAGGACAGATATTCCAAGGTGTCAAAGATACCATACCTGAGCAGTACAGATGTTGCTAGTTGCCTTGTCTCTGCGGATATGTTGCTCTCTAGTTTGCATCGCCATACGCAGAGCAGGTTTTCCTGAAGAATCAACACTTACACCAATAATCCTTCCAGGCATCATTCTCTTGTACTCTTGAGAAGTAGCCAAAAATGCAGCATGAGGACCTCCATATCCCATTGGAACACCAAACCTTTGGGCTGAACCCACAACAATATCAGCCCCAAATTCACCAGGAGGCTTTAACATGGTCAGAGCTAACAGGTCACTTGCCATAACCACTTTAACACCTTGAGCATGGGCATTCTTCACAAACTCTGCATAATCCAACACTTCTCCTTCAGTACCAGGGTACTGAACCAGAACGCCACAAACATCTCCTGACTTGTAGTTGATGTCCTTCAGATCGACAGTAACTACTTTGAGGTTGAACCCATCAGCCCTTGTCTTGCAAATATCAATTGTTTGGGGGTGACAGTTGCTGGCAATGATAAAAATTTTCTTCTTTCCCTTTTGAATATTGTTACACATAGCCATTGCCTCTGCAGCAGCAGTCCCCTCATCGAGCAATGAAGCGTTCGACATTGGTAATCCAGTGAGGTCTGTGATTATCGTCTGAAAGTTAAGCAAGGACTCTAGACGCCCTTGAGATATCTCAGCTTGGTAAGGCGTGTACTGCGTGTACCAAGCCGGATTCTCCATAATGTTCCTCAATATAACAGGAGGAACAGAGGTGTTATAGTACCCCATCCCAATAAATGACTTAAAAACTTTATTTTTCGACTCCAAGTTCTTCATGTGCGCAATCATTTGACTCTCGGTCAGCCCTTCGTCGAACTTAGAAAACTTCATCGAATCCAAACGGATCGATTTGGGCACAGTCGCATCGACAAGAGAATCAAGATTATCAAATCCACAGAACTCGGCCATTTTCATTTGCTCCTCCGGTGTCGCCGAATTGTGGCGGCGAGGGAAGGTGTCATTTGGTTTCAATGCCTCAACCGAAATTGATCTAGCTTGAGACCCAGCACCGTAACTAGCACTACTGGATGAGACGTGCCTACCCACCAACACATCTGATCTAGAACTCCTGGACATTGAACCATGAGGAACCAATGACGAGACATACCTTGAAGGGGTGAATATCACAGGTGATGAAGAGCTTAACAAAGATTCGTCCTGTCGGTATTGCTTCGATTCGGAAACCAGGCGTTTGAGGATTGCCCGGTTCGCCAACCGCCTTGCACGTTCCATGTTCTTCGCAAGTTCGAAATGGAAATGACGATGAAGCAACTGGGATTTATAATGTTCAGCTGAATGAATCAAAATGGGTTGGTCGTTCACAAAATGCTTTCAAGTTGCAATCTTTTTGGTCATTCCATGGCTGAACTGGGGTGGGTGCTAGGATGGTTGGTGTATGCTGGTTTTTTGAAAAAAAAAAAACAAGTGTGCGAATACCATGTCATCAATGAAGTATAAATAAGAACAATAAAGAATCAAAATTTTATAATTTCAAGATCTGGTGGTGGCCAAGAGAAGTGGGTTGGTGACTGGGCACACCCACTGGGGAAGAAAAGGACAGTTTAAGGATATCATCACAGGCCCCGAGATAAAGAAAATGAATGGAGGGCGTTGAAGCGAGTGCAGATTGAGTTTCAATGGATCAAAATGCTTTCCCCAGCCATTTGAAGAATGTGGGCTACACAAAAGATTTCTCCTTTCCGCTTTTTCCTGGCCCGGAAAATGCCTCAGCTTTCCTTTTTTCCTGGGAAAATCTCAGAAACCTTGTTGGCGGATTCTCTTACACATTCAGCTTATCCCCAGCCTCACCTCCCGCGTATCAGCACCAAAGGAAACCCTAGGATTGTGAAAAACGGTGGACATATCAACTGATTTGAGGGGAAAACTCAGGCTTCTTTCCTTCGACAAAAAATAAAATAAAATAAAATTAGGCTTCTTTGATTTTAGACTATATGTATTTTAAAAATAATTGGATGTGTAATTTAAAATTAATTAATTAATAAAAATACTGATATTAATGAATATTCAAATATTTTCATTGGCAATTCAAAGATTTTTTGCTTATTTAGTTTTGTAAAAAATACACGTGATTATTTAAAAAAATTGAATTATTTATTTTTCGTCAAATAAATAGAGAGTGTATTTATTTTAGTTTTCTTTTTTTTTTTTTGCCTGATTTATTTCCTTTGTTGGGTTTCCCTCTAGATTTTCTGGTTTTGCAATTATAATTTTTTTTTTTGGTTATATTCTCCAAGAGAAATAAAATATCGAATTTTCATATTATTTATGGGCGAATGGCAAATTTGGGATATTCCGGTCCTAAAGCTTATCCTGCGGAAATGTCTGTGGCCGACATCATCGCACGTACATGGAGCTGATGACTCGCACTTCCTGTTCTCATTGAGGAGAGCAATACTCGTCTGCTTTGAGCGTACCGTAACCCTGGATGCATCCAATCATCAATGGTTGAATTGTGCAAAGCGTCTCATATGATCCAACTGCTCAGATCAACTGTGGCAATAACCACAAAGAAGAAGAAGAACATATTGCAAATCCACTCTTTATATGATTAAATTCACTCAATTTTTACCAAAAAAATAAAATTGCACACAATCATTTGACTACAATTTAGTGTCGTCACCCGGTGAATTTGATAGTAACAGTACTATCTTTCATAATTACTATAATTAAGAATTTCACATGTTTAGCTTTTGTTTTTAGATGTACCATGTCTATCAAATGCACTATTTTTTATTGTTAGATTTTACTTCCATAAAAATTAGTTTTGTCGAGAAGAAATAAGTTTTTTTTTTTTGGGTGTCGTTGAACGAATTTATAAACATATTGTTAGGTACAATCTAGAAAAACTTTTAATATGGACATTTTTTAACGCCATCATTAATTTATGAATTTTAACTTTTGTTGTGCATATCACCATCAAACCCCTTCTCATCGTTTTTTTTTAATCTACACATACATATAATGAGATGATTGACCAGATGGACTAAATTGGCACAAACGTAAAATATTGAATATTAAAAATAAATAATTTTGAAGAAAATAAAAAAAATTAAAAATAAATAATTTTGAATATTAAAATATTAATAAATAGTCCACGTAAGCGCCAGCTGACATCCACATCACTACCATCGTGCTAAAATTGACTGGATGGACTAAATTGACATAAACGTAAAAGGTTTAGGATTGATTTGGTACAAAAAAGGTTTATGATTGAATTGGCATAAATTCAAAAGGTTTAGGATTGAATTGGTAAAAGTGCAATAGGTTTAAGACTTTTTTTTTTGTCAATTATCCCATTTTTCAATATGGTAAACAAAGAGACTTAATATATATTTTAGACTAATGAAATTTTAAAAATGAAAATTCACTAAGTAAGTGAGCTTTTGAGATAAGAGGGACAAACAGTACAAAGTTGTTGTAAGAGCAATAATGAAGAAGTGACTTCAATTTTTTTTAACTATATCAAGAATTTTTCCTTTTTTTCCTCACAATTGCTAATTTTTTTAATATACTAAAAGATGTGAAAATGCTTAATTATGGCAACTATATCGTAAATAGAAATAGAAAATATAGAAAAAATGAAGGAATTGGGCATCACTTTAAATTGCAATGGAACGATCGAGGACAATTTTGTTATTTATGTGTAAATGGGGCGAATTTAATCGTATAAGAGACAAAAGTAGCGCCACCCTAGATTAACTATTCTATTTCAGATCGCACTATGAAAGTCAAACCTTGCAAATACCATCTTCACCTTACACCAATTATGGCATCACATATGAAACCTTCACTTTGTAACTTGCATCTCTTTTCACACTTATATTATAGCTTTGTAAGTAACATTACCATTTGCTTTTCAAAGTACCTTTACTTCTCTTTGTTGGGGAAATTACAAAAATAGTATAAACTTATTGTAATTGTGCTAATTCGTTATATTTTTTGGTTTGTTTAATTCGGTCTTTGCTAACTTTAGCCAAAGCCCTAATTGCTAATGTGGACGTTGGCGATGAAGTGGACAATTTGTAATAAAATTTTAATATTTTGAATTTTTTTTTCTTCTCTTCCTTCCTTGGTCTTCGGCGAGGGTGAGCTTGGCCGGAGGAAGGAGGAGAAAAAAACAAAAAGAAAAAGGAAAAAAATAAAATAAAATAATTGAAAAAAATGCAAAAGTTTTATCTACATTAGAGCCGGCATCTACATTAGTGTCGGTTAACTAAAGTTAATCGGAATGATTGAATTAGCATAAATGCAAAATGTTTATGGCTAAATTGACAAAAAAAAGTTTCAAGACTATATTGGCACAATTATAATAAATTTAGGACTTTTTTGATAATTTTTCTTCTCTTTGCCTCCATCCACCGAAAAACCCTTCTAATTCCTTCACGTCACCGGCCACCATAAGGGCCTTCGGGTTACTCACCTCCTCCACTCCACCCTCGCCGGCAATAGCCCAAGCTCTCTCTAGTGGTTTGGAGGTGGAGAGGTAGTGGCCGCTAGCTGCATAAGGTGGCGGAGCAAGGCAGGCACTTGGGAGGAGGGTGATTTAAGGAGTAAAATTATTTTATTTAACATAATTAAGGGTAATCTAGTCATTTCATCTAGAAGCTCTACGATGCAAATTATAAATTTTAAAATTGGGAAATGCAAAGTCATTTTTCAGTGAAAATTGAGAGGGATTACACTAATCTAGGCACCAGCTAAAAAAAAAAAAGATACACAAACAAGCACGCTGGTAAAATGTGAAATTTTGTTTTAAATGTATAAAGTAAGAAATTTTTTTTAGGTTGTATTATTTGAGACAACGAATATATATAGTTGTGGGATGCATTATAATTAAATCCAAATTTAGAATATGAAAAATAAACAATTTAATTTGGTGGCTACCCACACCAATATCAATTCTCGAGAAAGATCACGAACAAATGGAAAAAAATACAATGTTTAATTCGAGGCACTCTCTATGATAATCGTCGGGAGAAGTGACACAAACAAAAATGCGTGCCAACCACACGACGACATTATTCTAAAAATCAGTGGTTCGCCCCTCTTAATTCGATATAGCCATAAGTGGTTCATCACCTAACATTATTCTAAAGATTAGAAGATTAGTAGTTCACTCTCTAGAAACATCTAGAATTAACCGTAGAGGAGAGGAGGTGAATTTTCATTATAATCCCGACCAAGTATGATGAATCCATCGTATAAAAATTAATCAGTCGCCCGAACTTTTGTACAAAAGTTTATCCTCTTTGTTTCATTTGTAGTAGAAATACCAAGAACAGTTTTAATAAAAAAAAAAGTAAAAATTGATTTGATAAGCGATTTGACTATTGAGTATTGGAAATGAGGTGCACGCACCAAGAGTAGCTTTGCAAATTACACTCTAAACTAACTTTCTAAACTGGTCTTAGAATTCTGACCCAAAACTTTATTTATTTATTTATTTATTTAATTTTTTGTCTTTTCTATCTATATAATTGTATAAATTAAAGTAGACTTCCCTACTTTTAGGAGATCAGATCTCAATATTTATTTTTTATATCAAACTTCTGGTTGACTTTTCAGAAAGGAATTTCGGAGTGAGATTGTATGCAGCAGGTGCTCCCACCACCAAAATCCAAGATTGTTGCCAGCTACCTAACGCAAAAAGGGAAGGATATTTAAAGGACGAACCAATAATAATAATAATAACAATAACAATAATAATAATAATAATAATAAAGAGCCATCAACGTTAATCATTTTGGTTTTTTTTTTTTGGCTTTATTACAACGCTGGAAAGGAATATCTTCTGATGTGGTCAATGTTGAGGTGCACCCGTGAGGATGTTAAGCGACACAAACCTGCATTAGGGATGTGATGTAAGATTGGAAAATTGCCCAGATTTGGGCGAAGGCACCCTTGCCATGCCCTCGCTCAGGGCCAGCGAGCTCCGGTGACCCTTGTCGACCACAATGGATAATAAAAAATGGAAGAAGGAAGGAAAAGAAAAATAAAAAATTATTAAAAAAGTAAAAAACATTAAAAAAAAATTAAAAAAATTGTTCACGTCGGGCCCAATTATGTCACGTAGGATAGCCGACGATTATGTTAACGATTTCTAGAAAAAAAAATAAATTGGTCGGATAGATCGAATTGGCACAAATGTAAAATGTTCGAATCGAATTGTCACGGTTGTAATGGGTTTAAAACTATTTTGGTAATTTTTTCAATATAAGATGGAGTAGTTAAGATGTCATAATGGGCGCATAACACATTGCTTTTAAGTTTCCTCTATAATGGAAATGGTGTAAACATGCAAGTTTACTAAAAATTAAAGAAAATCTCACAATTATTATACGAATGATAATGATTTCGAGTAATCTTGCTTCAAAAGAAAGAAAGCACATATTTATGCAAAAGAAACCCCTTTGAACAGTTGATAACTAACCCTAATTGATCAGGGAATCCGAAATTCACAAGTGAAAGCAAATGGTCCAGAAATAATAATTGAGTTGGCCAAAGGGAGAACATTATCCTAAAACTCATGAACTGGTGTATTTTAAGACGGGAAACAACTTCAAATGGAATTAGGATTAATCCTAGTTTCGCAATGCCTATTGATCAAGAAAAAAAAAGACTCGTCGATTGAAGAACACATGAATTTTTGTTTGCGGCTCCCCGATCAACTCTGTTAAAACATTAATTATTGAGCTTATTGTTAGCAATGGTAATTTAGTGTTCGTCCTTATTAGTGAGCCCTAATGCTCACTATATATATATATATTGATGTAATTTGTAATTATGAGAATAAGAAATCTTTCCCATTTGTTTACATGGTATCGAGCCACGACATCTCCTTCCCCACGATCTACTCTCCTCAGCGGATCTCACGATCACCTTTTTCCCTTGGTCCTCATGCAACGATAGTCGCGCCGCGCGACACGACTAGTCAGCGCCTGGAGCTCACACAACCTCGCTGGTCGACGCTTAGGTCTTGCGTGACTCGCCCAATTACACTCTGTATCTCTCGATGAAGAAGGGTGAGTGTCAGTTTCCTTTTCACTTTCTGAAGGCGAGTATTCAACAGGTGAGTTGTCATAGGGTGAATCAAGAATTGTTTGGGAACCATCAGGAGTTCTATTTGATTTATATCTGAAACAACGACTTTAGGTGGACTACTGCGATGTTATCTTGATCTCTATCGGGCTTTTCTCCTTTCTTGTCTCTCATCACATAGATTCTCCCTTAGTGGCATATCTTTGGCTACTCTTGGTATTTTATTGATCTCCCGAGAATCCTGTTTCAACACATAAGGTGAAATGTATGCGAATTGTGCATGATAGAGAAAGTTGAATTGTGCTAGCAAAGATTGGTCCTTCTCATTACTGCGATGAGCATCCTCTGGCTTTCTACTGGAGATAGGGTCCAATTCTGTTTTTCGCGTAGAACCATTACTGATTGCTGATTTTGGAGATCTTCCGGAAGCAAGACTAACTTGATGAGAAGTTTTTTTTATTCACGTTATGTTTGCTTACAGCATGATTGTTATTCTCTTCAACTACAGCACTTGTCTCTTGATATATTGATGATGTTTGTGGGTATTACTGGATCTATTTGCTGATTCAAGTAGTTTATTAATGGTGTTTATGAGTTATGGGGACTTTATTATGTGGTGATATTTTTTCGAACTTGTTGGATCATTGAATTGTCGAGGTTAAGTTCGCTATCTATTATTGAGTTTGGGCTAGAGCAACTCGCTACTAAACTTGTTGTGAGCATGGATACCAGTATTACTAATCTAAAGTTGAGTTTTATCAAGTTAGATGGGACCAATTATCCTTCTTGGTCTATGATAGTTGTGACATATCTTTTGGCTATCAAAATAGCGGAGTTATCGACTTCACTTTCACCTTCGGATTAAACAAAGGTGGATAATTGTCGTTCTAGTGATGCCGCCATTCGGAAGTTGTTGTGGAATACCATGGATTTCGAAATTAGTTCTTAGTTTATGCGGTGTACATTAGCCAAAACCATTTGGGATAAGTGTGCTCTTATATTTTTAGGTCGAGATAACATAACCTCTATTTGTGATGTTTGGGAGGAGTTATTTGATTTACGTGCGGGAGACATATCTATATCTAATTACTATTCCAAGTTCATCGTTCTTTGCTAGAGACTGGACACTTATTTGCTTGCCACCGATGACATTAAAGAGTTGACTAAGCATCATTAGGATATGAGAGTTATGTTATTTCTCCAGGGGGCTTGGTCCTATCCATTCTTCTCTCCAACAACAAATTACTTCTCGGGGTACTCTTCATCGAGTTGATGAGGTCTTCTCTCGGGTCCTTTTGTGCATGCTTGACTCATCATCTACACTTTCTTCTATACCTATAGCTAGTGCTATGGTTTCTCGATCGCCTGGTGGCCGTGGAGGCTAAGGACATGGTCATCATGATCGTAGCGGATCTAGTATATCTCCTGGTTAGGATCGTAATGGAGGTAAGTGTATTGGAGGTTCTCATTATTGCTACCATTGTTAGCGAGCTGGCCATACCGAGGCTTATTGTTATACCCTATATGCCGACTTCGACCATAGGTTGCTAATGCCAATGTTATTAAGTTCTCCAAGTGCAAAAGATTCCCGATCGGTCACGGAAGCCGCCAAGCACTATTCTATTGTCTCGAGCCAAATATGAATCCTTAGTGCGTCCTAACTAGTTGGTGCATTCCTCTGCTCCTATTGCTACTTTGGCACGAACTTCTTTCGATAATTCATTGTGTTTACTCTCCGCTACGCTTACTTCCCGGGTCGTAGACTCGGGTGCCACCAATCATATGATCGGGAACTCTAATTTATTGTTTGGTATTACCTCTATGTCTTTTAATTTCGTTACACTAGTTCACGATTCACAAGTCCTATATCACCGATCAAGGGAATGTAACCTTGAGTCCCTCTCTTTCTCTCTCATTTATTTACCATTTATCAGCTTTCCTATATAACTTGCTTTCTGTTAGTTCCCTTACCAAAGATTTGAATTGTTACGTGACATGTACCTCTACTCGTTAGTCTTTCGGGATATGAGAATCGGACGGATGATTGGTGGGGGCATGAGTCCAATGGGATGTATTACGTGAACAAAGATCTTATTGCTGCTACTGTTCATAAGAGCACCACCTTCCACCTCTTTTAGATGCATTGTTGTATGGCCGCCCTTGACATACTTCGTTATTTCTCTCCTATTTCAGCATCTATGAGTTCTATCTAGTGCGATGCTTATCAATTTGGCAAAAATCATCGGGTATCGTTTCCTTTACTTGTCTAGAGTCGTGTGTCAAATCCTTTTAAATTGGTCCATTCCGATGTTTATGGACCATGTCGTGTCAAAGATATGTCTAGCTACAAATATTTTGTTACATTTGTGGATGATTATTCCCGCACAACGAGGTTGTATATAATAAAATATCAAAGTGAAATTTTTTCCTGTTTCCTTATGTTTTACTTTGAGATTCTCAATCAATATCATATTTTCATTAAATTTATGCGCTCGATAATGCCAAAGAGTATATGGTTATTTCCTATGATTTTATCATTTCTTATATCTCATGGGATTCTCGCATCATACTCTTGTCCCTATATCTCCCAGCGGAATGGGATGGCGGAACAAAAAAATTGCTATCTCTTGGATATTGCTCGTTGTCTACATTTTCACATGAATAGTCCCAAAATGTTCGGGGGCATGCTATTCTTACAACATGCTATCTCATAAATCGCCTCCCATCCTCATTGCTTAGTGTGGCATACCTTTCTCTACTCTCCATCCTATGAGTCTACTTGTTTGTTTACCATTCCATGTGTTTGAATGTGTTTGTTTTGTGCATTGTTTTACTCTTGGTCACGATAAGCTCGATCCACGAGCTGACAAGGGTGTGTTTCTTGGGTATTCTCAAGCTCAAAAAGGGTACAAATGTTATAGTTCGGTTAGTCGATGGTTTTATGTCTTGGCGAGATGTGACCTTTTTTCGAGGACCAATCATATTTCTTTTCCGCTGCCCAACCGGTGACTCCTTCGAAGATGCTTTGACATCGACCATGGCTCCATTGTCGCTGTCCCTTTGAAGAGTGTGCCTAGGCCGTCATCCGACTTTTAGTTTTTCGACTAGACTTATCAATAGTGCCGTTTTGTTCAACGTGAGGTATTACGGTGGACGCCCACTTTGGGCTTGCATGATTCTCCACCGATTAATACCTTGGCCTCCGATCCACCCGTTTCTCGAGCCCGATTTTACTACTAATATTCTCATTGTATTGTGCAAAGGTACTCATTTTTGGGTCGGTCAACTTAATTCCCGATTTGCTTCCTATACTTGGTTTGTATTGTCATATACATGCTCATCACCCTCTTTCTCACTTTTTTTCCTACGATCATCTTTCTACTACAAATTCCTCACGTGTTGCTTCTTTATCTCGCACGTATGCCTGTGCCAAGCACATTGCGAGAGGCTCTTGCCCATCTAGGTTGGCGATGGGGCTATAGAGGATGAAATGCACGTGCTATAGGATAATGGAACATGGCAACTTACATCGCTACATAGTGGCAACAGATTGTCGGGGGTGCCGTTGGGTCTTCACATTGAAGTTTCAACTAGATGGCTCCGTTGAGCGTCCGAAGGTGCTTTTGGTTGCCAGAGGTTACACCCAGTCCTATGGAGTTGATTATGATGATACATTCTCTCCCGTTATAAAGATATCTTCTATTTGTGTTTCCATTTCTCTTTGCTGTCCGATATGGTTGGATTCTCCATAAGCTTGATGTCAAGAATGCTTTCCTTCATGGTGATTCTAGCAGATGAGGTATATATGGAGCAACCCCGGGTTTATTGCTTAAGGGCAGCCTCTCTGGTGTTTGTCGCTTGCGCAATGTATTATATGGGTTGAATAGTCTCCTCATGCCTGGTTTGACCATTTCGGTGATGTAGTTATTAGGTTTGGTTTGCGACGATATATCGTGGACCATTACGTGTTTAGCTCCACTTCTCCTGGCAAGTGTGTGTTCCCGATTGTGTATGTGGATGATATTATCATCACTGGTAGTGATTATGTGGGCATACAAAAGTTGAAATAATTTTTACAAACAGAGTTCAAAGATAAAAGATATGAGTTGTTTGGTATTTCTTGGGCATTGAGGTGGCCCACTCACGTGATGGTATCACATTATCACACAGGAAATATGTTCGGATATTCTCAATGAGGTTGATTTTCTTGGAGCAAATCCCGTCAATACTCCAATGGATCCTAACGTGAAGCTTAATGCAAAATGTGGCAACTTACTTCATGAATCGAGTAAGTATCGGAGGCTAGTGCATAAGCTTAACTATTTAACTATTGTTTGACCAGATATTTCTTTTGCTATTTGCGTGGTTAGTCGGTTTATGAGTGCTCCTCGCACTATACATTTGGGAGCGGTGCTACGTGTTGTTAAGTACTTGAAGGGAGCACTCGATAAATGGCTTCTATTCAAGAATCATGGACATCTTAGTGTCATTAGCTACTACGATGCTTGATTAGGCTGGGTGTCTTATTGTTAGGAGATCAACTTTTGGCTACCGTGTTTTCTTAAGAGGCAATATTGTGAGTTGAAAAAGCAAGAAGCAACAGGTTGTATCTCGATCGAGCGCAGAGATGGAATATCTAGCCATGGCTCATGTAACTAGTGAGTTTCTTTGGTTGAGGATGTTGTTATCCGAAATCGGTATGCCATCTTCAGCTCCCTCAATTTTGTGTTGTGATAACCGATCCGCTATGCATATTATTTCAAATCCAAAATTTCATGAGCGTACGAAGCATATTGAAGTAGATTGTCATTTTGTGTGAGAAAGGATTTATAACAAGGAAATAACACTTCAATACACACAGATTGAAGACCAAGTTGCTGATCTTTTCACTAAGTCATTACGGGGTAGTAGAGCGATTACTTTGTGTAACAAGTTGGGGCTCTTTGATGTTTATGCTCAACTTGAGAGGGAGTGTTGAAATGTTAATTATTAAGCTTATTGTTAGCCATGATAGTTTAATCTTTTTCCTTATTAATGAACCCTAATGCTCACTATGTGTATTGATGTAATCTATAATTATGAGAATAAGAAATCTTCCCCATTCTTTTACAAACTCCTGCTCCTTCCATCTCTGTAGAAAGTCGTCCGCATGAAACGCCTCAGCTTGGGGGAAAACTCTCTCTGGAGTTGGGTCCAGCCTTCAAGATACAGTAACTCCTCATCTGCGTAATGTGCATGAACACACAAAATGTCTAGGAAGTGAAGGTAAAAGGTGGTTTTTCCATTGCTGAATTAACTTCATTAGCATGTGCGAACTTTATTTTCTGAACCACGGCAAAGTCTAACTTCTTCAGCTTGTCTCCTCGAATGCTTCGAATCAAATTCCCTGAGGTTCAGTTAAACAACCTTGGTGTTTTGTCGATGTGTCGTGCTACTACGGTTTCGACCCAGAAAAACGCCATCATCATTCTATCAGAAATAGACTGAGGTACTCGCAGTTACGATTAGATGTGGATTTGAAAACACGTGAAGCCTCACAATTTCTTAGAAAGGAACTTTGTTGCCACATGCTATGTCTGAGCTTTCGTACGATGTGTTGGCTCAGATTTCATCTTACGACTCGCAAACTTACTTTGGTACCAATTTCACTTGGTGAAAATGAAGATAGATGAACGTAGATCTTGCCAAAAATCCACATATACGAGGATGAAAAGCAAGAATAGAGAGGCAAAGCTCATTTTTCAAGGAGTTCTTCTGTATTTTTGGAAACCATAGAGCCTAGGCTAGGAAACTAACGAGCAAAGACAAAGCAAAAGTTACTTTAAGAAAATGAATCGTGTTGCCTAATATTTAAAATAGTATCTAAAGTTCCAAAGAGTTTCAAAACGAGGAGAAAAATATCGGACGACAATCTTCAAAATCATCGCATCCCGTGTCTATTTTGTTGCCTGTCGAATTGAGAACGATTATTATGCCAATGGCGAATTCTCCTGTGAGTAATTAAAACATTGGTTTAAAGAAAGATTGGAGGTGTTAGAACATGTTGTATAGTCTTGTATGTTTTTCCTTACCTCTTTCTTTCTCTTTAGTCCCACATGAAGAATGCTAGGCTCTTTTTCTCCTCTAAGCCTATATAAAGGCTTCTCATGTACAATGTTTAACACACCATTATTAGAGAACAAATACCATTCTCTTTTAATCTTTCTTTCTTATCATGGTATCAGGGGAGTTCAAATCTTTCCAGGCCCTATTTGCCTCCCCATTTAATATTTCCACGCTTAGTTTGGTCTTTCGCCTAAACTAAGCGTGAGGGGAGTGTTGAATATATAAATATTAAACCAATTCTTAACTTAGCTTTTGGCTTGGTCTGGTTTCATAAATCTTTCATGGATCAAAGTCTTGCGTTGCCTCAATGATCTTCCGCATCGAAATAAGACAATGAGCTCATTATTTTTTAAAGTATGCTCTGTTGCCATAAATTGATCTTCCGTATAATTAAGATAATGAGTTTGGGCCATCATTCTTGCTCGTTCTAACGCGCTTCTTCTTTCTCGATCCTTTCATCAATTTTTCCACCTCAATCCATATTTCTAGCTTTGCTAGTGATTTCTTTTTCGTCGTCATGGGTGATTCTAGTGATCGTATTGACGTCAAACTCGATGGTTCAAACTATTCTCTTTGGACTTGTTTATCGCGCTGTTTGGATGTGAGGCTTCCCGGTCTCTTCAGTGCCATGAAGTTGCAACGTGTTCTGAAATTCGGCATGGAAATTGCTGAATGGGCTATTTTTTCCCATTTTCTAATATTGTTGAGGCAAAAGTTTATGGGATTGCTCGGGGACTTCGAGTTTATCGTTGGCGAAGTTTACAATGCTCGCGGTCTCGCTCTATTCGAGATTTCTACAATTACATGCACTCACTTTGGAGTACTGGATATTCTTGCTCCTATTCTCCGCCCATCAGCTCTCTTCTGCATTTCTTTTCTTTTTGGGTGCCACTTCTTATCTATTTATTTTTTTTGGCTTACCCTTTCGTGCACTTTAGGACGTACTCGTGATGTTACTTTCATGAACACATCCCTTTCTTTCCGACAAATACTACACCTCATGTTTCGTCTCCTGTTCCATTTATGGATTTTCTGTTGATCCTCTGCCGACCCTTCTAGTTTTCTTTCATCGGATCTAGATATTTGCACTTCTCCATCTTCACCTATCCCTTTCGCCGCACCTCCCGTTCGCGCTCGACGATTCACAACTAGAGCGTCAATTTATTTGAGTTTGTTTTCTTTCGTCAAGACCTAATGTTATCGTGGGCGGTTCAGATGTAGAATTGGAAAGTTGACTTGGCCTCTTCCTCCGTCGCTCCTCGTATCTTGCTCGTTCGAGTTCTCGCATTTTCTCCTTCTCCGATAGTGTTTATTAGTGGGTTTTTCCCTGGGCTGGGCCCTCTTTTCCCTTGGTTTTATTTTTGTGTTTAGGTTTTCCGCATGTTTGGATATTTATTAAAACTTTTTGTCGATGCTGTTTTTTTTTCTTTATGGGTTATTTTACAAAAGGATTATGGGCATTTGGTACCAACATATTGAGATCGATGTCATCCGACTCGTCATCTCCAGCTCGCACTATTTCACTTCCTTTTGTTGAACCGAGAATCAACTTGCCGTTTTTTACGATTTAATTTCTTCTTTCCAAACCTCTTATACCCACCTTGAGTTTAGATGTTAAACATGTTGTATACTTGGTTTTCCTCCTCTCTTCTTTTTCCCTAAGGTCCTTTTCTCTAAGCCTTATAAGGCTTCCGTACATGTTTAACACACCATTATTAGAGAACAATACATTCTTTAACTTTTTTATGGAGGTACTGCACAATATATTCATATGGCAAGATGGAAGATTAGAAGGACTTCTACTCGCATCTTGACAGGAGCTTAGTTAGCTTCGTCCTATTGCAAGGTAAAAATAAAGTTAAAGTGTAAAGAAACTTGCATTAACGCTCAATTTCCTACTTTAAACTCAATTAAGTATAGAAATTGCAAGTATTATTTAATCATTGGAGTATTGCGTGTTCATGACTTCAATCTCGTAAACTCAAAATAAACAAAACTATTTCTGCCTTGCAATGTTGGGAACCTCTCTCTTCCCTCTCCCTCTCGATGTCTATAACAGACCCACCAGTAGCACAAACAAATAAATTCATCAGGAAACAAGACAAATCTAGTAATAAATGCAGAAGTTAACCGTGAACAAAGCCACAAGATAACTCCATCAGTAGTATTGCAGCTTCGGCTTCATCTCGTGGAAATACCCGTAGAAACGCCGAACTTTTGCTCAGCCCTAGGGCGAAATCCCCGAAGAAGAGCTTATTTTCGCCACGAGAGGAAGAATCAGCTTGGTTGGCGGATTGCTTGCTTTGTTTCTTGCATATTTGTCCGGCATGACCTACGCGCGATTTCTTTTCTTTGTTGTGCCCTTTCAACCGTGCTGAGGTTGGGTCGGTTGTCGCAGCCGCTGCCCCTCCAGAGGCGGCTGCTGCAGCAGCTTCTTCCACGGCTCGTCTTGCCTTCCTCTGGCGAATCCCGCATGCATTGCAAAGAGACTGCACTAGCGAAATAGTCTAAGAAAATTCACTTCCCTTCTATGAGATCCAAAAGTGATAATATGATGAAGTTACCCATTCTCAATGCATAATGTGTATTTGTATCTCATAAAGTTTTAATTCAATCCAACGAATAAAAAGTTTTAAATTAATAGCAAGGAGGCAACTTCTAACATGTTTTCATAAGCAATGTCTTAGCTAGGGTGATTCACATTGTCCAGAATTCCCTGAATTTATTGGATATAAGACCACTAAATGGAGTTACCTGCACTCAAAACAAACTATTTGAAATTTTGACTTGAATAATGATCCGTATATGTGTAGACATTCATTCGATCATGCATTCTAGAAATGAAACTTTACTGTTATGCCTTTAATCCTATCATACCAGTAGTATAACAAGCATGGGTGTAACAAATCTCTACTTGTTTGGCTAACAAATTTGGCCACGAAACATGTGAACATGTGATGGCAAATCGGTTTGCGAAGGGGGGAAAAACAATGACCTTGGGGCCTCGAGGGCCACTCCTCCAAAGAGGGGTCGTGGTCGTGTTGCAATCTGCACACACTCTTATGGCGTTGTTGCCGCTACTCGAAAACCTAATCTCGGCACGATCTTGCCGACAATGGTTCTCTGCAAATTCGTCCACAACTTGTAGGCTCTCGACTTCTGTAGATCCATTGCCATATGCTGTGTCCTTCATCTTTTGCATGAACCTCATTTTCAAAGGCATCCATTTGATGCCGAAATCTCTGCTGACCTGCTCCCCGTTTTCGCCATTGAAGGGAAAAGACTTTTGTTGTCCTCGATCGCTAGTTTCGCTTTCGCTAACCATCGGCTGGAGCAAAGACGAAGATGGGAAGAGCCGGGTGTGTTTGGATCCGCCATGTTGGTAGGCCTAAAAGTTTCGCAAGAGATCATGAAATCAACCAAAGGAGCAATTCGACCCAAAAAAATGGATTGTAAAATGAAGAAAGCTTCGGTCTAAGTGACTATATATTTCATGGTGAATGGATTGGTTCAGAAGGAAGGATTAACCAGCTGATGTGTACCAGTTAATTAATTAATTTACACATCAAAGTAAACTGATATAAAGAAGAACATGTTATCAAAGGAGATAAAATCCCTTGTCGTATACGTGATTTATCTTTTGCTTTGAAAGCTAATCATCAAGCTTATTTTGGCAGCGAAACACTAAAATTCAGGGATCACGCGTAGGAGCATAACACACAGGCTGATCATGAACATCATAGTTACATGGATCAGCTTTACATATCGACTCGCCGTCCAAAAGTTAAACGAAGAACCTTGAAAGCTCGAATTGAACATGGAAGTACTGAGAGAGCACTGCTTGCCTTTTCTACAGAAGTTTCTGATCTTCCACATGGACCGTGACTTCGATCTTCGGTTCTGTTTGCACAAGAAGCACATAGCGTAGAGGGAGAAGACGGTGGCGACAGCGGTTCTTGATGAGGCAAAATGAAGAACTGCAAGGTCTGATCTTCCTTTCGCTCCAAAAGAGGAAAGGAAGGAGCTTGAGGAGGGTGCAGGTATACAGGATTCATGAGAGAGAGCGAGAGAGAGAGAGATGTATCACTTGATGACCTTTGTATCCCAGCAGCAAAGCATAGATACTGAGGGATACAGAAAGTTGAACCTCAATATACGTCTGAAAACAGCCCTCAGGTTTATGTAAGGACAAAAGTTGTCCTATGGTCGAGGAGAGATTATACCCAAAAAAAGACAGCTTATGTCGCGCGATATGTTGAGCTGTGTCACAAGCACAAAACAAGGGGTAATCCAAACTTTATTTCAATTTAGAAATATGTGACCGATATCATACCATAAGATGTTATATCGTGTAAGCTTAATTTTATTATCAGGTCAAGTCAATTGAATTTAAAAAACAAGGGAAACTCGAGACTCGGATTGAGCCCCACTCGAAAATATACACAAGTTTCCTCCGATTAATTAACACATGATTAATTAGTTTAGTAATGAATATTAGCGGGTCACACAACACGAATACTCTAAAAAAAAAAAAACCGCCCGTTTTTTTTTAAGAAGGTTGTCAAGGTGCGAGGGAGGACAATTGGAAGCGGGCCTGAAAGCATTCACGTGACTTCATGTCACCCGAAGAAACAGAGGATCTATAGGGAAAGACAAATATAAAGGAGGTGTAGAATGCTACTACTCAGGCCCCCAGTTTGACAAAACCCTATCTGTATTGTTTCCATCCCCAACGGTTCAATTCCCAATTTTTTTTTCATGGCTATATATATATACACACACGCGCGCACGAAGAATATGTAATATGTAGGGCTTGTTCAGTTCACGAAAAATGAGTGAAAAATTGATTGCTAATATTGTTTAAAAAAATTAGTCAATGAAAAATATTTTCACCATCGATAACAATCTATGCCTGACTATTTTCGAAGGCAATGAAAAGAATTTCGATTAATTTATTTTTGTAAGTGATATAAAACATTATCTTTGAGAAAATGTTTTTCGAATTACTCATTTTCCATGAAAAGAACGCAACTGTAATGTCATGTTCTCACCCCTCTCTTCAGATACATTTGGTTTTACCCCTCCTGCCATGATCACATGCTTCTATTTTGGCCTATAGTCCCCCACTAACTGATCAATAAAATCAATCAATGCGTTTCCCTCTCTATAATTTCACGTTTTCGTTTCCACAACCTGGCTTCATGGAGATGAGAAAGGTCGAATTCCCAAGCACCAGGTGACCCACTTGTGAGAGAAATTCCATTGAGGCCACGCTCTCTCCTATAGCTGGGTATAGCAGATGGCCAAAAAAAAAAGAGAAATCATGGATCCAGTATTATCATGGCGTGTGGACTGTGAGTTTAATTTTGTCTTGGAAAGTTTGGTAGTTCTTGCAGTCCGAAACCGTTGACCTTTGAGCAGAAAGATCCGAATTCGAAGTTTTTCTAAAAGTGTATGTTAGGATGATCGAGTCGGAGAGACTAGATAGGAGTTCAGAGAATGTAGTCCGTTCTCTACGAAGGTTTGAATTTGTGAAACTTCTTCAGGGTTTCTAGAGTGCATGGGATTCCTGTTAGGATTAGGGTTTCTGAGAGAACCTTTGACTTGTTGCGCATTTCACCGCCGTGACCAAACCCTTTTCAATCAAACACGTCCCGATCATTGCGTCGCCTTATTGTCGTAAAATCCTTTGTTATGCCAAAGTCCACAATGTTGCATCTTGACAACCTTATGCTTATTTTTGCATCAGTAGGTACAGATCTTGGTGATCTAACCGTTGTTGAGTAATTCTCGTGTGTCCTCACTGGAGAAAACTCCTTTGGCAATGCCAATAAAATACAAAATATCGAGGAACAATGAGATAAAGATGAAGAAGATGGGAAGAGAGATCTTCATGCATGGGGCAAGCAATCTCTGACCTTAGTCTTGCCCAAAAAACATAATGTTTGGTGCAGGCTAATGGACAGGGACGGCCTCCCTCCAGTCCCCCACCGTCCTTATTGCTTCCTATTGCTATCAAAACAGTGAAAGAGAAGGTCGAGAAGATAGAATATTCCCCCCCAAACAAAAGCAGTAAAAATTGAAGATTTTTTACGGAACACACAGTGAAAAGGAAAGAAAAGATTTTTATAATCTGTCGTCTATAAAATTTTTTTTATCTTTTTAATTTCCTCAATGAACAGATGTGTAGGCTGAAATAAGGACATGGACCAAAACATTGGCAAAGAGCCCCACAATAAAGATGTGATGCTTTCCTCCTATGTAATGCCATACCAAAACGAGCGAGCGAGCGAGCTAGGTGGTGCCCAGAGATGCAAAAACTAGGGATTCGACCTTGATACACATATAGAGGTTCGAGTTATGGTCCATAACCCTCGAATCATTCGAGAATCTGAGGTCGTCCGGCCTCAAACGGCCTTCGATTTGTACACTTAACTCTATAAATTAGGAGAGTCTCAATTGTCAAGCCCTTAATGGGCCGCCAATCACAGCCGATTCGTGAAAATTTATTTATGCTTCATGAATCGAATGTTTTGGGGTCCTCTTTGCTCTAGGTTATCTCATTCTCCCCTCTCCTCTTAGTTAGGGTTTTAATTCCGTTCAGAGAAATGATTGTGGCTGTCATTAATCTACTAAGAGATTAACAGCATTTTCTGTGCTACAAAAAAAAGAGGAATAAATAGAATTGATGTGGTCCTTCAAAAAACTGCGGCCTACAATATGCTTTTACACTTAGAGTCTCTCAAAAACTGTCATACTAGCAAAGCACTTTCCTTTGACAACTTTCCTTGTCATATCTAAGGTTATCGATAAGCTATTAGTTCACACAGCAAAATGTCTTTTGAGGAGATGCTTTGAGTTACCAAGACTTCAGAAAGAAGTTAAAACATTTCCAGAACTCCATCCTCGCTACACAGGATGATCTCCAAATATCGCGCTAATTGGCTTAGTTCCTTTGATATCCTCGGAGTGAAGACAGGAGTTAAATGATTATTAGCAGCAATCTCCACCACCCGCTAGAGAGCTGTCTTGGGTCCGTTTGAACGTCAGTCTCATCGCATGCTGATAAAAAAAAGATAGAATTTGATTGACCAGAGATAATTATAAGCTTAGTGACCAGATAATTTGGGTGGTGATGATGCGATCGGGCGGATTTCATACGATGAAGACGCATGCCACGTTGGTGTCGCCAGAGTCACACTTGTGGAGATTGGCGTGTTTCGGATGAGGGGAGATTAGCAGGGAGATACGGTGACAAAGACATAAGCCACAATATTACATTGGAAAAAAGAATGTGTTTGAGTTGTTGTTTTCAACCCCCTTGCCTGTCTCCCCCCCACCCTCTCTAATAGACAATCGTTCAGACATCAACCTCTACGTGCTTCACCCGATTAACGGGCCGGCCCCGCCTAGCTCGCCCAGTCTCGATCGGTGCTTAGGACGCCCGCCGGGGCTTGATCGAAGCTTAAAACAAAATGATCAGGCTTAGGTAAGCAGCCCCTCAAGCTCGATTAACATATATAGAAATTTTGGAGATATGTTTACTATAAATCCTAAAACTAGTCACCAAAGTGCAATTGACTCCTAAAATTTTCAGAAAGAAGCGATTCAAGTCTTAAAACTTGTCAAATTTGTGCAATTGAGTTTTTACATTAATTATGTCCAATTCGGCTAACTGAAAATACTAACATGGCATTTTTTATTATTTTCTCTCTCCTACTTGGTGGTGACGTAGTTGAAATCAGAAAGATAAATCCAAAATGAGGTCATTTTGGTCAAAATTTGATTTCTTTATATAAGTATTAATTAAATCAAATCAAATTAATTTAAAAACAAAAAACAAAGACAAGCAAAACTAGCGAGGGCCTCTATTGACCCTCGTTGCCGCCGCCCCAACCATCATTGGAAGGACCAACGATGGTGGGGGGACGGGCAATGGCAAAGGCCTTTGCTTTTTTTTTTTTAATTATAAAAAATTATTTTATCTTTCTAATTTAATTTAACTAATATTTAGATATAAAAAAATTAAATTTTGACCAAAATGACGTCATGTTGGACTTATATTTCTTGTTTCAGCCAGATCGATGCCATGTAGAGAGAGAAAGTAATAAAAAAAGCCACATCATCATTTTTCATTAGCTAAATTGGTCGGAGTTAATGAAAAATTCGATTGTAGCAATTTAACAAGTTTCAAGACTTGATGGCATTTTATGAAAATTTTAGGACTCAATTGTATTTTGGTGACAAGTTTTAGGACTTCTAGTGAATATATCTTGAAATTTTTTTTATTTTTTTAAAGCATGAGCGAGCCTGGACAAGTATCTTTAAGGCCGGCACGAGGACAACCTATCCATTGATAAGTTCTAATTACTTGCATGCATGCGTGCATTATGTGCATGCTGCCCCTAATGAGCATTCATTTGCGTCGACTAGCCCAGCGAAACAATTTTATATGTTGACTATAATCCTCTAAGTCTGCTTTTGATCGTCCACATTCAGATTGATATAGGATAGGACAATGTGACATTAGAAATCTTCTTAATATCCTCCGGATCGTAGAAAAATCCAGTCATGTGTTTGGTGCTACTTAAAATAGGATAAGACTTTAGTGTTTAAGGTCACTCAAAAAAGTCAATTATTGATGTGGAAGCTATTAGGCACTGAAAACCAGAATTGGCTTATGAAAATAGGTCCAACAAGAAGTGGCAACGAGACTAGCAAGGATGTAGAATTGCTGCAGAGTGGTTTGAAGGCCATTTCTGATGGTCTTCCATGGGAGAAGGCTGAGGCTAGCCTTTCAGAACTTGATGATAAGTTTTAGTTCACAGTCGATTCCAGAGAGCCGAGAGGGTAGTAAGAATGCAAGACGTGAAACCTCAGCACCACAGCCTTCTCATCCGTGGGCAGGAACTATAAAGCTCTCGTTTGTCGGCGATTCGGTAAAGGCAGTGCCGATGGGGACGAAGAGGGTGATCTAGCGGCTGTCCTCGGCGGGCTCGAATTCCTAGACAACGCCAGGCGGTGCCTAGCGGAGGGCGAGTCTCAAAGGCCACGAGGTCGAAGCCGTAAGGGAGAACAAGGAGGGAATTGACGATGAAGATGAATAGGTCGTAATGGACGGTCTTGATGTGCTCGAGGAGGGTGGCGATTGAGTGAGAATGAGGGGCAGGGGAGTGGACAGAGACGGCGTCGGTGGAGGGGTCATGCGTGATATTGACGGAGCCAAACTTATTTCGTTACTCTTATGAAAAAATATATTCAATCCGAGTTCATCCCATCTTATGTCATGGATTTCTTATCTAGCATTTTATCCGAATATATCTCGGCCCGAAAGTCACCGCCAAACACCGGATAGGTAACAAGAATTTAATTTAGACAGCTGGTGATTCATTAGGTTGCTAGGATTCAATTTCAAGAATTGAAATTGTGACACTCGCACTTTGATTATTCATTGGTTATTGGGAAAACATCACAAAAAAGTTTTGCTCTTTGGGTAAAAACAAGATGAATTCAATTGCTATGAATCAAGATGGACAGGTGAAAAACCCGGTCAGGCAATCAAAAGGGAACCGATCCAAGAGCAGGGAGGGCTTTTGTGGTCCAACACGGTTCAGCTCGCTCATTCAGCCCAATGGTTTAGTTGGCCCATAATACATCTAGCGGGGGCAAGGGTGGTTTTAGGAACTTATTTTTCAAGAAATATATTAAAAGTGTGTTGGACCCGGATTAATGGTGAGGAAAAAGTGTGGCTACAATATTATGACGAATCGAGATCGATAAATGTGAACTTTGAGTTAGAATATGAATGCAACGTCTAACTTATATAAAAGTGAATATGTGACATATATCATCCGATTATTATTATTATTTTTTTGAACTGATACGATTGAACATATATATATATATATATATATATATATATATATATATATAATCATTAACCAAAATAATACTTGAGAGTTACATAGAAGGCTTTCAAACCTAGCAAGTTCTAAATAACTACAAAACAGAGCAAATACTAGAAAGTATATAACAATGCATACTGTGCAACTAAGAGCACACTCGCATC
Organism: Rhodamnia rubescens; assembly: GCA_021437795.1. Taxonomy (NCBI): domain Eukaryota; kingdom Viridiplantae; phylum Streptophyta; class Magnoliopsida; order Myrtales; family Myrtaceae; genus Rhodamnia; species Rhodamnia rubescens. The sequence goes on from JAILYA010000015.1 coordinate 3,935,606, forward strand.
CTTTCGAATATATTTGTCATCGCAAAATGACTGGTGATCGATCACCGGATTCACCGATGAGCACACGCCGACATCTCCCATGCCATTTGCAACGGCTTCCGATGACGCGTGTAGGTTCGTTGTCCTCACCACCATCGTCGAGCAATAACACTAACATCAATATGTTGAACGGATGTCGAGTTAGCTAAATGTTTATTGGCGGATTAATAATCTTGTCTAGACTAGCACACCATGCGAAGCATAGTGTACTTGAACCAGGGGTACGTCACCGACAAGTCGGTTCAAAGACATTGTGTGAAGCACATGTCGACGGCGCAGAGTCGAAGTTCTTGTGATTTATCCCCAGCGCGCGAGACGTTACTATACGATCCTACCGGACGATAGCCATATAAAAATGACTTGGAGTCTATCTTCCCACCATCACCCCATAAATTGAGAGAAAATATTTTTCTTCCTTTCATCCCAGGAAATACCCACCGAATTTTCCGTCCCAAAGTTCAGATCAAATAGTTTAAGGACTTTACTCGAGTTCGAGCCAAATGGTTATTGGCAGATTGATAATCTTGTCTAGACCAGCGCACTAGGTGTTCTTCCTTTCCATATTGCATTCGCCATTAAATAAATGAGTTGCTTGGAGAGTAAAAGCAATACTGATGTCCGAAAAGAACAGCAACAAATAGCTTCGTGGTGATTCAAAGAATTCTAGCTAGGAACAAAAGTTTCGAATGAAACCAAGGAAAAATGAAATTGACCCTAGGATCGGCGTCGTTAGTTTAGGGTTTCAAGAGATTTTCAACCTTCCCATCCGAAAAATGGAGATTGTTCATCTGAATCCCACTGACTCCACGCGAGCTGCTCCCGATCAGGGTCATCTACATGAGCCTACAAGGTGAATTTAATTTATGGGGCCAACGGGTCGTGCCGTTAGCCTCCAAGTATGTAGCCGCCGTGTCAACTGATAATGAAAACAAAAGAAATGTTGTTGATAGACAGAGAAAAAATTACCGAATCAATCCTAAAACCTATTGAACAAATATCGTTTCAATTCAAATTGTGCTAAATCTTTGCACCAAATTCCAATGTAGTTCTTCCAACCAAATTGCACCGAAACTCGTTGACCCGATGGTCCAATCTAAGCCGGTCATCCTACATTTCGTACCACTACATCAGCGACTTCCAACGAAAATCAATCGGAAGACCCATATTGAAGTGTCGCGCAAAGATTTAGGATTAATTTGGTAAAATTGAAAATTTAGGGCTGAATTAGCATCCGTACAGTAAATTTCAGAATTGACTTGGTAATTTCCCCCGCTAGGTGGACCCTCAAGTCTTGCGGGCGAAATCACAAGGTAGTATCAGAGTGCCAATATGGAAGCTGCGGCCACGGCATATGCTTCCTATCTTTGGAATTTTAGGTCAAATAAGTATAGTTGTGAAGTTGACATCTCATAATTTCTGGACAGAGTAGGTCGAAGTATAATTCGACGACTGAAGCGCATTAAAATCTATAATTACAGCACCACTCTAGCATTCTGATCATTTCATCAAAGCTCGTACATCAGCTAGGGCGCAGTAAATTAAAATTGTTGGTTGGAGAGTCACGTCAAGAAGTGAAATTTAATGAAGATCACAAGTAGATGGGAAGTACCAAAAGTTGCATAGGTTTCCTTTAATTTCGAAGGTCCTTCCTATGTATGAAACATGCCAATTACGTGCTGCCCTGTTACCTTAGGGCTGCGTCTAGTTACCGGCCTGACATGATCGCCAGTGACGGTAGCTCGTGATGGGAGTATATCTTGAGGTTCGGCCGATGACTCGAGTGAGGTTTGAAGTCCGAAAATATGCCCGAGTAGGTCTGGCGAGGCATCCGTGAGAAGGCAAGGAGGGCCGGGCGCGAGGGCCTAGGGTGCCTAGGCTGCTGCCTGACCACAAGGCTGGGTACCAGGGCACATAGGCATGGGCCGCTGGTTGCCCGGCTAGGCACCTGGATAAGCACGGGGCCGTTGGCGGACGCCGCAAATGTGAGCGCCTATGTTCGTATAAGAAATGATTACGATAGAACGACTAACCTTGATCCACTGCAAATGAATAATCAGAATGTTGATCCGAGCCCAACGAAGTTACGTTGTGTCCTTAAGACGAATTTGTCCCCTCAATGAGTACCGAGGACGTTGGACAAAAGTCTCCCAGGGATAGAACGGATAGCGTTCTCTCGAGTGGTACGCCTTTAAAGGACTCCTTCGAACACAATTTTGCAGGAAAATTCGCACAAGAAATGAGGATGAATAATGAGTGTGGAAAAAATTCGGCAATCGAAATGTGACGGTCGGAGTTTGTATTTATAAGCAATGATGTGAAGAGTCGCGAAGCAAAACATTTCTGTAGATGAAGGAATGCGAACAGTTAATCCGAATAGACGTGTCCGTTCGTTTTATTCCGAATGAACATGTATGTTCGACGATCGAACCTGGTTCGGTCAATACCAAGCAGACGTATCCGTTCGGACGAAAAAGAACATATCTATTCAAATCGTGTCCCTTCAAAAATTGAAATAAAGAATAATGGTGTAAAAAATAAATAAACGCGCGGACCCGGGCCGGCGGGGCGGCTGCGCGCGTGCGGGTCGACTTAACTTTGTGTAGGTCCTCTCCCGTTCACAAAAGTGCGGTGCCCCTTGGGGCCCAAACCCATTGGTGAAGTTCCAATATTCAAACTCATCCATCATCTACTCTATTTCCTATGTGGGACTCTCCATCCTTCATTTCTCATTCACTTCTTAAGGGATTTTGAGGGATTGTACAACAAAATCCCAATAGCAAACTCTCGAGAGCTTATTTTTCAAGTGTTTTACACATGTTACACGTCAAAAGTCTCTTGAGAGTTTTTTTCGGGTTCTCTCTGCGGAGTAAGACACTGGGAAATTGTTTAAAACATTGGATGAGGATTGACTGGGTGTGTAATCAGGGCTTGCTAGCGAGAGACACATTTATTCAAGCTTGTAATTTCCATGTTCATAGTGGATTTGTCAACGTGGTTTTCCCCGGAGACGTAGGTCTCAACTCTAGACCGAAGGAAGTAAATCTCGATGTGTTTATTTATCTAGTTCTCGTTCGTTTTCTCGGTTAATCTCGCCATGCGTGTGAATTGCTCGATCCTATTTGGCAACACTTCTTAATCTTTTTGTTTAAAAAATAATTTGATATGTCACTAAGCCTCTTAATTAATTACCGGTAATCCATCCTCAAATAATCATTAGATTCATGTGTAAGGTCCAATGGTCCATGACGTGACTTACTGTTTATATCTTAGGGGGAGGTTGAATGTCGTGAGAGATACTAAAATTTGTTACTGAAATGTACTTATCAAAATATATTGAGGTCATTGTTCAATTAGTTCTAAACATATTGCATTGATGTCAATTTAATCGTAAATTTCTCAATTTTTCCAGTTTAGTCATAAACCTTTGCGCGAAATTTCAATGTAATCATTCCGGTGAATTTTCGCCAAAAGTCGCCATGTAGGACCACCGACGATGACTGGATCGAAGCGTTTCCGAGGAAAATTGGCTAAAAGGACTACATTGAAATTTTGCGCACAAGGTTTAGAGCAAAATTTGCAAAATTGAAAAGTTTAAGGCTGAATAAGCAATCGTACAAAAAAAATTAGAGATTAAAGATATTTTTCCCAAATATGTTATTGCACTTGTTATAACTCATAAGTCCAGTTTGTTTCCCCCTTATTGTAATTGATAAATCTCGAATCACTTTAAGATTCCCTTTTTGTTTTTTTTTAAAAAACGAACCATTTATAAAATATTTTTTAAAAAAATAAAAATTTATACCTCTTGAAATTTAATTAAAAATGTATTTAATTATCGATAACATTTTGTTTTTGGTCGGAATCAACAATATTCATGGCTAAACATTTTCGTGAATAGTGAAAATATTTTTGTTCATTTATTTTGGTAAGCGTTAGAAACAATCGTTTTTAGAAAAATATTTTTCAAATCGTTCAAAACAAATAGAGCCTAAATAATTCTAAATGTTGATACACATAATTTCCAAATATTTGAGCTATTCGCTAGTCGATGCAAGTCCAATTTCGTTCAATCAGTAAACTCAAAAGTTCGAAAATGAAATGTTGTTTGTTATATTACACTGATTGCCTCCTTTCACTTCACACAGTAATCAAATTGACCAAGTAATACTATGCAATTTTGATGAAATGTGTACTATGGGAAGTTGATTAAATCCTTAGCTTGCATCCCTATTGTGGCCTCTCTTTTCGCCGAGATTAATATCGGCGGGACCATGTCCAAGGGGTGAATTTCTATCCTTAGGTTATGGCATCTATCTAGTACAAGATATAGCAAATATAGGGCATAGTATGGTCTTGTCTCCATATAATTATGGTAAGGTCAAATTCAAATTTCAAATTGGGAAGTAAGGAGTGGAGACATTAATGTGTTTAATGCAACAACAATGACACCCAAAACAGAGTAATATTAGTACACACAAAAAAATACGATATAATCATTAAAAAATCATAAGTCTATTGTACGGATGTTAATTTAGTCTTAACTTTTTTATTTGGCCAATATAGAAATAACCATTTTACAATTTGTCAATATAGTACTTCCGGCAAATTTTGGCCTAATATCGCCGACATGGACGCCGGTCATCCTATGTAGCACGATCGGTGCGACATCGATAATTTTTGCAATTGCGCCTTTTTTTCATTTTTTTTCTTTTCTTTTTCTTTTGGACCGTGGGCCGGTGATCCGCATCGGCGAGGCGAGGGCCAAGCGAGGCCATTGCGGCCCTCGCCAAAATTGGGCAAGGGCTGCGACTCCTTCGCTTAGGGGCGATAACGGTCTCGGCGTGGACCGGCAAACAGAAAAAGGGAAAAGAAAAGAAATCATGCAAAAAAATGTCCACATCACATTAGTTGTGTCACATAGTATGACTAATATCCGTGTCAGATATTTCCTGAAAAATTGATTGAAATGACTGCATTGACAAATGGTCATTTGTGAATTTACGCATCAATACAACGTAGTGTGAATCAATTCGTGAGTGTTGCGAAAAACTTTAAATAAGTAAAAGTAAAATTCAAAACTTAAAGCTCAAGTAAAGAATCCGGGTGTGGCAGTATGTGAGATTTTGAATTTTTTGAGTATGAATTTCATGTTTTTTTAATCTAATAAATGATCTACTAAGTCTAGCATATTGAGTCTAGGCAAGCGGACTTCTGCATACACCCAATTGAAAGCTGTCACATCGTCCAACGTTGGTGAGCCGCTGGATGTTGACGCTCTAGCATTTCGTACTACTTTTATAGTAATTATAGAGACTTGATCTACATATATGAGTTAGGATAGGCCAAAGGCAGCTTTGATCTATGAATATGAGCTAGGCAAAAGGCGATTTATGAAAATCCTTCGGATCGTCGAGCGCAATACTAATTCAATGTCGACATGGTTCACACGAAATTTCGGTTTGTGCCTTATCTGGTTCCCGAAGTCGATGCGCTGAAAGGCTACTCGAGTGATAAATGAGCTTTCTTATCGTATGATCAAATCCTAATCCCAGCGTGCTAAATATGCAGAGAGGATAATGACAATTATAAGTGCTTTGCGTTCGATTATGGCTTACAATGCTATGTTTACAAACTAAACCAAATCTTCATCTAATCATTTAAGCTTTTAGAACAGTTAGGTTTCTTTGGTTTTATAGCAAATCGATGATTTGCGGAACATTTTCCAAAAAATTAATTATTTATATTGCTTGAAATAATTAGCCGATGAAAAATATTATCATTATCGACAACGATTTACGCCTAAATAAATTTATGGACGGCAATTTTTTTTTTTGCTTATTCATTTTTGTAAACCGTATAAGCGATCAATTTTAAAAAAATATTTTTCAAAAGTTATTTATTTCTCACGAAGCAAACATAACAAGTTCATGCTTTCAGAGAATATCACTCTTCGTCCGAGATCATTCAAACGCTAATACGGTTCGGAGATGTGAAAAGCCAGGAATTCGAAGGGTTGGCTCTTTCCCTTCCCATTCCTTTAATTTAATTTCCAAATCAATGCGTGACATACATAAATATCACCCCAGCATCTCACTTTTAAGTTTGCACATGGATGATGTCATAACTCGTCCCCGCTATTCATAGTCAAATACAAATATAAACGGTCAAAGGTGTACTTCATTAATGTTAGGGATGAGCGGTTCAAGTTACGTACATGTTTCGGGTTTTCGGTGAAATCGAAACCTATCCGTCGAACGGGTTCCTCATATTTTAGAACCCGAAACTTGATCTCTATACCTTGCAACCTGTAATCTACCCTTTCCCGGGTCCCAAAGTTTATACAGGTTCCACCTCATATTGCACCGAACAATCATCTTTAATGATTACAATTTCTTGTTACAATCCACTCGATCACAACTCATATTTGGACACACGAATAAATTTGAAATATTAACGAAGTAAAAGCTTCGATCAAAAGTATCGCCAAAAATTAAAGCTCGGATTAGTGATTTCGGATTACACACTACCACAAGATCCAATGCGAAGAAATCTACCGAGAAAAACACAAGAACTTGTTACAGGTCACCTTATAAATTTCAAGTTCTATTTAGAACCTAGAACCTACCCGTTAGAACCTGGTTCCTCAATTTTTGGAACTCAAAACCTACTCTCCATGCCTCCGAATAGTATTGGACATGTTCTCTATCGGTTCGGTTTCGATTTTACTTTGAAATCATGCTCGTCCCTAATCCATGAATGTTAAATACATATTTACATGAAATTCTTCATCGGGGAAAAGAGAAGAATGTCATCAATGTAGATTTGCGCATTAGCAAGGATGGGCTGAAAGATCTTGCACATTACTTTCTGGAACAAAGACGGAGCAATTTTGAGTCCAAAGGGAAGGACTTTGCAATATGTTCTGGATTCTGTCTTTTTCACCGGAATATGATACCAAAACTGACCTGAGAAAAATGAAAAAGGAACCCAACCACCCCTAAAAAAAGGAAAAGAGAAGAGTTAAGTCCTTCTGTCCTACCTAGACAACTTCGCAGTTCACACCTCTCAAAGCTTCATCTACAATTTTCTTTTTTTCATTTACTACCATATAAAATTACTTACATTAATAGAAAAATTAGAAGGGGGGGAAAAAACAGAGAACGCTAGGAAAACTGCTCCTGAAATCACTCCAGCCTACCCTCCATGAGTGGGACCCAGCTGAGCGCCTTTTCCAGCCACTCGTCGTCGATCTCCGCTCCATCGCCGGCGTCCGTTCCCCCGCCTCCCCATCCCCAAAACCCCCTCCACCGCCCCACGGCGGCGGCGGCCCACTCAGCTCCCCAGCGCGGCACGTGAAGTGGACTCCGGCCATCACGGTCGAAGCCGTCTCCGAAACCGATGCTCCGCAGCTCCCGTTCTTGCCGTTCTTATCCACCGGCGGGGGCGGCGGCGGCGCGGCAGGGACGCTGGTGGAATCGTTTTGGCCGGTGATCTCTAAGTACAGCTCGTGCATTACTTTCTCCACGAGCTCTTCTTCGATGGGGAGCTCCGGCGAAAGGCAGCCCTCGTCGTCCGAGTCCGCGAGGAAGCCGGTCAGAGCTCCGGCGAAGCCGCTGGTCCCGTCCGGATCTGGCCTCTTCTGGGGACTCTGCTCCATGTTGTCGTGTCTGCGCAGAAAGAAGAAGTGGGAGAGAGCCAAGAGTGACGAGTGGAGACGAATATTATTTGGAGTGACGCGGTGCTTTTATAGGGCGAGTTGCATGAGGTGCCACCGTGGCACGTAAGTGGTGGACACGTAGGATGAGGGCTCAGAGGAGATGACGTGGCGTCATTAATAAGGCGCAGTACCAGAGAAGCATAAGAGTATGAGGTTCAGCGTTTCAGGCTGACAGAGTTTTGTTTTGTCGCGACTTGGACCGGAGGTAGGTATGAGCATTAGGGGCGAGCAAAATGGATCGGACCGACCGGGTTGGTCCGATCCCCGATTCCATGGTGAATAGGATCAAATTGACCCACCCGAATCAAATCGCCTAAAGTATATATAATTATAAATGAGGTTTAAGTCCGACAAAAATAATATTCTATCACTAGCAATTCATATTATATATAAACACACACACATACATACATACACAATTAGAAAAAAAAATTAGAAATTTTTGAAGAATTCGTTAACCTAATTTTTTCTATCTTCCGCTCGATACTCCCTCCTCTCCTCTCGCTTCGCCTTCGCAACGCAGCTCTACTCGGGGCTCACTTATCTCGCCTTTATCTCTTTGCTCACTCCTCTCGCGGTCCCATCTCTCATTCGTTGGAATCGTCGTTCTTCTCGCATTTTGTAGCCATTGACGTCATCGACTCGTCGCTTCCTCTCCTCGTCTCCATCCTCGCTTGGTCGTTTCGATCTCATGTGACAATTGTACGATCATGTGTATGTATTATTATGTTGGATTGTTAAGATTGAAAGTTATTAGTTTATATCTAAAGGTTACATTTCTATAAGTTGTCGGTGTTAGCGGTCCTACTAGGACTGGATTGGACCGCCCGTCTGGTCCAAGTCTGGTCCCGGTCCCGATCCTCGGTCCCGAAAATTTGAGGACCGGGACTATCGATCTGGTCCTCGGTTCCATATTGGGACCGGATCGCCCGGACCATGCACACTCCTAAGCGGGGCGTGCAATGGAACCGGAGCGTATAGGCCAATTCTAGATGATTCTCATGGAAAACGGTCTGGTTCCCAATCTCGGGTATGGATCGAATCACTTGAGTTGGATCAAAATATATATATATATATATATATATATATATATATATATATATATATATATATATATATATATTATATATATATATATTATATATATATATGTTTCCAAAAGGTTGAAGAAGAGAACAAAAATAATTCTTCTTTCCGGTTCCAAGTGTGGACCGAACCACCGGGCAAACTAATATTTTTTTGGCATAAGTTCAATGTTATAAAATTTATCACCAAAGTGCAATTAAATCCTAAAATTTTCAAAAAGTGCAATCAAATCCTAAAATTTGTCAAATTGGTGCAATCAAATCCTTCGATTAAAGCCGTCAATTTGTTTAATGGAAAACGTTGATGTTGCATTTTTTAATTGATTTCTCTCTTTTATGTGGCATTTTTTTATTATTTTCCCAACTTTTTAGTTAAATTAATTATAAAAAATCAAGAAAAGGCTAAAAAAGGAAGAGCCGTAGGGCGGGACCTCGCCGGAGGGGCCAATAGAGGTAACTTAGGCCCTAGCCGAGGGTGGCTAGCCCTCACCACCCTCGGCGAGGTTCGTCCCGATTTGGGCGACGCTAGCCTTCGTCGGGGGCTAGCGAGGCCTGTCGGCCTTGGGCGAGGCCCGAAGTTGCTTAGCTCTAGGTTTCCTCAAACTAGATTTGGGTGAGCCGAGTGGGTGAAGCTCGCCGGCCCTCGCCTAGGTCCGTGAAACCGGCCACCCTCGACCCGGGCCCGCGACCTCTATTGGCCTCTTCGGCGATGGGCGACGGCGGCCGAGCCTCACCAATGAGGCCCCGCCCTAATGCTCTTCTATGTTTTTCTTTTAATTTAAATTTTAGCATTTCTAAAATTAAATATGATTTTTTCTTGGTTTTTTAATTAATTTAATTAATATATTGAAGTAATGCAACTATGAATCTCATGCGAGTTCGATCCTAGCTCGGGATAAGCGCCGACGGCATGCTTAACACATGCAAGTCGGACGGGAAATAAAAAATGCCATGTAGGAAAGAGAAATTAATTTAAAAGCATTACGTTAGCATATTTTGTTAGACAAATTGACGGTATTGCTTGATTTCTTCAATTTGACAAATTTTAAGACTTGATTGCACTTTTTGAAAATTTTAGGACTCGGTTATATTTTCACAACAAGTTCTAGGACTTCTAGTACGCTTGTCCCTATTTTTTTCTTATTGCCAAAAGGCTGAAGAAGAGAACAAAAACAACTTTTCATAGACACACTTGCACTCAGGCAAGAGTGTTCCATTCCCTGCAAGAGTTTAGAAACAACATTCTTTCCAATCCCTTGTCCGGATCCAGTATTTCATTCCCAGCAAGGTAACAGGAAAAAAAGAAAGATGTCACGCTGGTTTCTGGACCTAGTCGAGTCTGGTCCGATTCATGGTTTCACAAACTAAAAACTGACCCTTTCAATCCAATTCTTGATTCCAAGGTGGAATCGACCTATTCTGAAATCGATCACTCCCGAATTTGAGTCTTTGAGTCAAGTTTATGATTGCTCGTGCGAGCAGAACTGGCAACAAAAGCTGAAAATTTTATCGTGCTCCCAATTATGTTTTGTTGGATGATGCATGACTAATCATGTTTCAATTTGATGGAAAGATGTACATAATTTAATCAATGGAACCCATTGGTATAAACCCTCTAAAAGTTGCCGAGTGGGTTCCTCGTCCATGTAACTTCGGCTAGACATAAAACAAGCCCACAATGTTTGCGGCATTTACTCTTTTAACTGGTCTTGAAATGGAAAAAAGTGTACCATCGCAGCAGCACTAATGCATAGGATCCAATCAAATGAATAAGTGTACTAAAAATCCTAAAATTTATCATAAAAATGCAATTAAGTTCTAAAATTTATCAAATTAATACAATCAAGTCCTTTCGTTAACTCCGTCCAACTTAACTAACGGAAAATGCTGACATGGCTTTTCGCAATTATTTTTCTCTCGACGTGTCGATGACATGGCTAAAAACATGAAACATAAGGCTAAAATGACATCGTTTGGGTCCAAATCGATACATTAATACAAATTGTTTTAGAATTACACTTTAAAAAAATAAGAAAACTTAAAAACATAAAAAGAAAATAAATCATATTTGGACTAAAAAAATATTGTTTTAACCACGTCAACGCCACGAATGATAGAAAAACCAATAATGAAAAATCACGTATGCATTTTCCGTTCAACCAAACTTGATAGAGTTAACGAAAGGACTTGATTATGCCAATTCGTCAAGTTTTAAGATTTAATTGCACTTTTTGAAAGTTTTAAGATTTAATTGCCCTTTTTGAAAAGTTTTTACGACTTAATTGCTTTTTCGCGACAAGTTTTAAAACTTTCGGTCCACTTATGCTAATGAAATAAGATAGAAGCCTATTATCGTAGTCCTAGGAAAAAATTGTACATAAAATAAGAGATAGGGTTTGATTTATTGATGATCAACTTATACCCACCCTTAATAATTGGTTTCACTTAGAATCATTTACTCTCCATGTATGGCCATGTTAGTGTGACGCTTTTTGGCCCCTCAACAAGATACTTTTCAGACAAAAAGATTTAAAAAAAAAAATTTGAAGTCAGGCTTTCAAGCCCCCTCTAATCTTCATTCGATTTCATTGCCACCACCCTTTCCATTAAGAAACAGGACATGGCTCTTCGCTCTTCATTGATTCTGCCGGCAACTTTTTTCCCCACCTTCCAAAATTCAATGAGGTCGTACGTAGGGAAAAACTCACACACCATCCATAGATGTCGGACTACTAGATGCTTAATCCAACTAATCTTCAATCAACTGAAGGCTAAACTACATGTCATTCATGAGATAATCATGTGTTTTTCCTTTTCCTTCCCCGCTTCCTCTTTCTTGGAATGTTGACCATCTCGATCATGACTTGTCATTGTGATTAAGGAGGGAAAATCATGGTTAGTGGGAAGACAAACATATGTCCTGTGAATTCACGGTTGCAAATCCCTGGTAGATAGAACAAATGCTTCCCTGACACATGACTGAGAGTACAGATCCATCAGACGGGATGCAGTAGGCAGCAACTAGCACCGCTATGTTAGAACTCGAATATCCGAGGAATGGTGCTATCTAAGCTGTTCTCAAGTTTTCAGAAGGTATAATTTCATTCCCATGGGGGCGTCGAGGGCCCGGTCTTGGAGCAATAGTTACATTTAGTCCGTTTGTAATATCTGGCGGTATGACAGCTTCGCGTGAATACAGACTCAAGAGTTTGCTGTTTCATGGAGTTGCGGGCAAGGCTTCAGCATGGTCATCTCTACAAGGATAACCCGCAAAACAAAGGCGTAATGGAGAAACAGGTCACAGCTATACCGAAAGGCCAATCGATGGAGGCCCAAAGCGAGCCAATCCTCCTAGATTTCCAGCGGTCGGATTGAAGGAATGGTCGGTTCAAGCTTAACAGACGTTTCAGTCATCGTCTGGAGGCAGTGTGGGGCTTTTTAGAACACATATCAATCTTGTGAAGCTCTCTCATCTTAGAAGCCGGATGGCATAAGCCTGGAGATTTCCCCAATTTGGTCATTTGTTTTTCCTTTGGTAAAAGAGAGGCTAAAAGAAACAATGAAATTGCAACTCTTTTACCTGAACATTTTGGGATGTCCCACACCGCTATTGACGTAGGTGTGCATCGAGGATCACATACTGCTCGGTTGTCTTCATGATGGACGTCCATAGCGAGCATCCATGAACCAATAGTAACATCCTCATTTATAAACATTCTCAAGCTGAGAGCCAAAAATTGAACTATCTCAGCTGTAGAAGAAACTCAGACGAGAATTAAAAGGCTGCTCTAGATGGAAAAGAGAGACGTAAACCATGTAATCCGAAATGTAATGAACGGGTGGTGTGAGAATAAATCCAGGGAATATACAGAAATTTGATGAGCACATCCAAGATGACACACTTGTTGTTGTATCCAAGATGAACAGTGACGGTAATCCAATATAGCCACACAGAAAATAATCTGGAAAATTGGATGTTTCATGTGCTATTATCGACAGTTCTTTGCTCTGCTTGTTTTGGAAAGAGAAGTTTATTGGGGACATAAAAAACATGAAGATCATAACACAAATGTGAAGCTGTCCAGTCCGCTGATCAAGAATGTAGAGTGTCCAACTAACTATCTAAGAGAAGTTCGACAATTTTAATTTAGAACAGAACATGGCAGGAAACTACAGATAAACACTAAAAGAAACAATAAGCAGCACAAGTCAAGATGAAATGATATACCTGTTATTTCTAGCAGTAGCAAGTGAAGCTACCACTTCAGCAGACAGAATGTATAGAGGGCCATACGCATGCAAGAAATATTCATTTCCAATCAGATGGCCCGATTTTTCATACCTGAAAGATACATGTTATCAAATTAAAAATTATCTAGACAGGACAAGGCCCAAATACACATTCCCAAACATGATGAGCATTAGAGTTTATGCTCCTTTGAGGGTACTCACCATTCCCGAACGCTATGAGCAAGTGAAGCAACCACTTCCGCAGACAGAATGTATATAGGGCCATAAGCAGGCAAGAAATATTAGTTTTCACAACTGTGTATAGTGGTAAGTGTTAGAACATGTTGTATAGTTTTGTAGGTTTTCCTTACCTCTTTCTTTCTCTTTAGTCACACATAGGAAGAATGCTAGGCTCCTTTTCTCCTCTAAGCCTATATAAAGGCTTCTCATGTACAATGTTCCACACACCATTATTAGAGAACAAATACCATTCTCTTTTAATCTTTCTTTCTTATCATGGTATCGAGCCAAGTTCATTGTCTTGAAGAGATATGCTCTGCGGTTGCCATCAATTGGATCTTCCGCATCGAAAATAAGACAATGAGTTCATTATTTTTTAAAGTATGCTCTGCGGTTGCCATAAATTGGATCTTCCGCATCGAAATTAAGATAATGAGTTTGGGCCATCATTCTTGCTCGTTCTAATCCGGCTTCTTCTTTCTCGATCCTTTCGATCAATTTTTCCACCTCAATCCATATTTCTAGCTTTGCTAGTGATTTTTTTTTCTCGTCATGGGTGATTCTAGTGATCGTATTGACGTCAAACTCGATGGTTCAAACTATTCTCTTTGGAAACCATCGGCAATGGTAGCACTTGTTTATCGCAACTTGTTTGAGCATGTTGAGGGACTTTATCCTTGTCCTGGTGCTCTTCAAAGTGACTCATCCGATGAAGTTGCGAAACGTGCTGCTGAAATTCGAGCATGGAAAGTTTTGATCGGAAGGCATGGGCTATCATTTTGGTTCCATTGATCCTGCTCTTGCCACAATTTTCTAATATTGTTGAGGCAAAAGTTTATGGGATCACTTGCCGAGATGTTCACCTGGACGGGGGACATTCGAGTTTATTTGGAGCAAGAAGTTTACAATGCTACGCAAGAGTCTCGCTCTATTCGAGATTTTTACAATTACATGCACTCACTTTGGAGTCAACTGGATATTCTTGCTCCTATTCTCGCCCATCATGCAGGCGTACTCTGTCCATCTACTCGGTTCGGACTCAAGATAGGCACCGTCTACATTCTTTTCTTATGAAGCTTGGCTCTCCCTATGAAGGTGTTCGCAGCCAACTTCTTCACCGCTCTCCAAGACCATCCCTCCTCGATGTCAAAGAATTGCGATCGAGGAAACTGTCTTGGTCTTCTTTTCCTCCTCGGCGTTTCGATTCAACCGCTATTTTGGCTGCTCCACCACGTCCTTCGCCTATTCGTGGTCCTCGCGCCTTTCATGTACGTATTGTCATCGTCTTGGTCATGACGAGTCACATTGTTGGAAGAAGAGGAATGCTTCACGCCCTTTCTGCATCACCACGAGTCACTACCGCATCTCAAATCTCTCACTTATTACTCTGGTTTCTCCTCTACTGGATGACCGTATTGCTGCTCTTGAGGCCCAACTTGCTGAGTCCTTTCGTCTTTTCCAATTCGTACTTCTACAACTCTCTCATCTTTGAAGCACTGCGTTACTCCACCTTCGGTGATATTTCTACTACTTGGGTACTTGACTCGGAGTCGCTAGACATATGTCTACTTCCGCTGTTTTTCTCACTAAGCTCTCGAGCTCAAGCAACCAAACATTTCTTTACCGCTAATGGTTCTCCTCTACTAGCTACCCGACAGGGTACTCTTACCATCTCCAAGATTTCAATGTTCTGATGTGTTACATGTTCCCTCTTTGGCTCTCAATTTATTATCGTTGGACAACTCACTTGTAAGCTTTACAAATAGCTCTTGCTTTGTGCGGGATCGTTTGAGTGGCAAGATGATTAGGGCAGAGACGGATGGACTTTATATTATGCAACATCTCCATCTTCCAACTTCCTCTCTTCCTCATCCCGTGTTGGCTACCCTCGATCTTGCTCGGTGGCATCGGCGTCTTGGACATATTCCGTCTTCTCGTCTCACCGTCCTTCACCAACAAGGTGCTTTGGGTCCTATTTCTTCTAGTAGTCTTCCTACATGTTCTATCTGCCCTTTGGCAGCAACTGCTAAGCCTTTTCGTTAGTAACTCTAGAACTAGTGCGATTTTCGATCTTGTTCATTCGATGTTTGGGTCCTGCCCGTCTCTTCCAAGAGTGGTTTCAAATATTATGTATCTTTTATTGATGATTATTCTCGTTATACATGGGTCTATCTTATGCGTCAAGGTAGTGATTTCTTTTCCATCTATCGTCTTTTACTTCCATGGTTTCCACACAATTTAATACAAAATCAAAATTTTCCGTTCGATTCGGGGAGAATATCTCTCTGGTGTCTTTCGTTCCTTTTAGCTAGTGATGGTACACTTCCTCGTTATCTTGTCCTGGGTTCCAGCTCAAAATGGAGTTCTGAACGCAAGCACCGTCATATTCTAGAGACCACTCGAGCTCTCTTACTTGGCACATCCGTTCCCACTGAGTTCGGGTGAGGCTCTTCTCACGGCTATTCATCTAATTAATCGCCTACCCTCATCCGTTCTCCATCAAGACACCCGTTTCCGTCTCTACTCTCGACCTCCTAGCTATAATCATCTTCGAGTTTTGGATGTACTTGTTTTGTCATTCTTCCACTCACCGAACGTACAAAGCTTACCGCTCGCTCTATCCCATGTGCATTCTTGGGTTATAGATGAGCACAAAGGTTATCGTTGTTATGACCCAAATGCGCGACGTGTACGTATTTCTCGTGATGTTACGTTTCATGAACACATCCCTTTCTTTTCCGACAAATACTACACCTCATGTTTCGTCTCCTATTCCATTTATGGATTTTCTGTTGATCCTCTACTCCGACCCTTCTAGTCCCTCCTCTACATCGATCTAGATATATTGCCACCTTCTCCATCTTCACCTATCCCTTGTGCCGCACCTTCTGTCTATCCGCCTCGACGATTCTCGCACAACTAGAGCCATGCCGTAATCCTCCTCGAGATCGGCGTCCACCTGCCCTGGTATGTTCTGCTACTTCTTATTCTACCGAGTTTGGTTCCTTTTTAGCTGCTGTTCATTTGCACAAGAACCTAATAGTTATCGCGAGCGAGCATGTAGAATGGCGCCGGGCTATTTCCGAGGAACTCTCGACTTTGGAGAGACCGGTACTTGGGAGCTTGTGCCTCTTCCTCCGGTCGCTCCTCGTATCTTGCCGATGGATATATAAGATTAAGACTGTTCGATGGCGTATTGAGCGTTACAAAGCTCGTCGGTTGCTCGAGGTTTCTCGCAAGAGTATGGTATCGACTACGAGGAGACCTTTGCTCCCGTAGCAAAGATGACATCTGTCCGTGCTTTATTAGCTGTTGCTTCAATTCGCTTGGCCTCTCTTTACTTGATGTGAAGAATGCTTTTCTTCACGGTGATCTTCAGGAAGATATCTTTATGCAACCTCCGCCCTGGTCTTGCTCATACCTCGGAAAGGTTTGCCTTGCGACGGGCTCTTTATGGTCTCAAACGGGCTCCTCGTGCTTGGTTTGAGAAGTTATGATGCTATTATCTTTGGTTTCACTCAAGTGAGGCGATCATGCTATGTTTGTTCATACCTCTTCTTCAGCTGCACTATTCTTCTTCTTTATGTTGATGATATGGTCATCACCGGAGATGATCGTGACCATATTGAGCATACTAGCGGCACCTTCAGAACATTTTGCCATGAAGGATCTAGGACCATTGCGCTATTTTCTTGGGCTTGAGATTGCTGCAGTTCACGTGGTATTCTCATTTCTCGCGAATATATCCCCTGATTATTCTGCTCTATCGATTCACTCGCCGCCACTCCTATTGAGCTAAATCAAGTTTTGCCTGGACGATGGAGAACCTCTTTCGATGTCACCCGCTATCGGACCTTGGTTGGCGTCTTATTTATCTTACTATCTCCGACCCGACATCGCTTATTTTGTTCATGTTGTCGGTCGGTTTGTTCTTGCTCCTCGAACAACTCATTATGCGGTTGTTCTAAGAATTCTGCGTTATCTTCGAGGCACTTTATCGCGTTCCTTATTTCTACCATCTTCTTCTACTCTAGTTGCGTGCCTATTCGATGTTGATTGGGCTTCCAATGTCACGATCGCAAATCTATCACTGGTTATTGCATTTTTCTTGGCGATTCACTTATTTCTTGGCGATCCAAGAAACAACATATTGTCTCACGCTCCTCTCGAGTCCGAGTATCTGCTATGTCGACACTACTGTTGAGATTGTTTGGCTTCGCGCTTACTTTGCCGATATGGGTGTTTCATTTCGGATCCTACTCTTGCATTGTGACAACAAGAGTGCCATTCATATCTGCAAATCTGTTTCATGAGCGTACCAAACATATTGAGATCGATTGTCATCGACTGATATTCAGCTCGCACTATTTCACTTCCTTTGTTGGCCGAGAATCAACTTGCCGATTGTTTTACGAGGCTCTTACATCACAACGATTTAAATTTCTTCTTTCCAAACTCGTTATTTGACCCACCTTGAGTTTGGGGGGGTGTTGAACATGTTGTATAGTTTTGTAGGTTTTCCCTTTTCTTCTTCTTTTCTTTAGTCCCATAGGAAGAATGCTAGCTCCTTTTTCCTCTGCCTTATAAAGGCTTCTCATGTCATGTTCACACACCATTATTAGAGAACAATCTTCTCTTTTAATCTTTCTTTCTTATCAGTAAGTACTCACCATTTCAGTTTCGGGTCAGTTATGACTGGCCCTTTCTTCATGCACCCGATGTAAGTAAGAGACTGTTTTCGCTCTTTAGCTAATAAAGTCGCAAGACGATCTGACACATTTGGGAATCTATCATTAAACTGTATTGAAGCCAAGGACTACTACTCAAAGAGATCCACGCACTTAGATGTACCTGGACGCAGATATATATCGTCATCGGCCTTGACATAATATTCTGCTTCAAAAAGTTCAAATGCTGCCTTAAAATATGCCAGCCTGACAGATAGACCATCACTGCGTAATCTCTCATAATTCATAATCATCAACCACGCTGCACATAAAAAGTAGCAGCTCTTACATCTTGTATGGGAGCTTTAAATATTCTTCCTCAACGTCAATGAGCATGAAATCCTTATACTCATCGACCTCTTTCTGAAGTCTGGCCATCTTCGTTGCATCCTTTGATCGCCCAATCACAAATCTAAAAGATAAACCAGTAGCTTGTTCCAACCTAAGGGTAAGTGAAAAAAAGAAGTTTATCCCTCATTTTGGGACATGTAAATGAAAAGAGTGAAAGAGGTAGGAGCAAGGAATTCCAAATGAGAAGCAATGCCTGTCGTGTAGTTCTATCTGGAAACGACGAACAGAGAACAGAGTGCCATCTTAAGCTAAGTAGAACAAATATCATTTGCAGTTTGCACCAAGTTATTTGGGTAGCTGAGTATAGTTTACAACCTCCAACATGTCCTCCCCAATTGCAGAATTCCAGACGAAACCATCAAATTCTACACAAAAATTGCACTTGCAAAAATGTGACCATGAGTGCATTTGCTTCCTTGATGAACTAGGACACAGGTGCCCTCTAAACATAAATCTATTTGTTTAGAAGTGATCTAGCATTGTCTTGGGGTATTTCTGAACACTGAATTACTATGAAAGTACTCTGGAATGGATCACCTGTTACGGAATCAACCATCTTACTCACCAGCTAAAATCCCAAAAACCAAGCTCAAAGCCATAGTACTAGAAACCAACAATGCGATCCCCATAGTCTGATCTTGAAACCAGCACTGAGCACACAATCAACGAAAGATGAAAAGTTTACATGAACCCAAGATCAAGTACCTCAAAAGGCCATCAGGGTCAGAAGCAAGCCAAGTGCTCCTAATAGCAGCTCGGCGATCGGAGGAGTCAAACCCAGTCTGAATGCCAACAAGACCCAAAAGCTTGGGACGATCCGTCGCCATAGCCAACCCACCGTTGCCCCCATCACCGAGCTTTCTTGAACCGGAAGCAGAGTAAAAAGCCCGGAAAGTGTCCACGGTCCTTCCGCACCGGAAGACGGGCGAGGGCCTGGGCCGCCGGAGAGCATAGAAAGAGAAGGAGATTCCGGCGATGCCAATCACGAGGGAGATGATCGAGAAGGCGACGATGGGCAGGAGAACCCGGCGGGAGTACGGAGGATCGGGAGTGGGCTTTTGGGGCTTGACGGGTTTGGAGGTGTAGGAGGGGGCGGAGGTGCTGGTGGACGACGGCCGAGGAGAAGGGGAGGTTCGGTGGTGCGAGACGAGTGGCATTCCGGTGAATGTGGGGATGCAAGCTCGGGTGCTAGAGCTGGATCATGGGAGAGATGGATGGAATCAGAGGGTGCTTCTCGATTCCTTCTGGTAGTTGCTCAGTCGCTGAGTGAGCTGCCGTGGAGATGGGGGACTGCCACCATCTCACACTTCTCCTTTCCTCTTCTCTCTCTCTCGCAGCCATTGCAGTTGACTCTTGACCTCGTGCACTTTGAGATTGACAAGGATTCCCCGTCTCAAAAAAATCTGCAGTTTAAACACATTCACACACACTATCAATCCTTCTACGAATATCTCCATCTTGCGCTTGACGTGAATGGCTTGCTTTTGAAGGACATGAAGATTGCATCAACATTAAGAACATTGACGATGGTCCATCATCAAAATCACTTTTTTTTTTACTTACTTCTTTTTTATGATCAAGTGATGCAAATACGTGATTCTTGGATTTGTCACGAGAAATTGATGAAGGTGAGAGATTAATTTAGGACTTTTTGCTTTTTGAGACGGAAGGCGCAAATGCTTTTTCAGCCCATCATAAAAGTTCATATTAATAAAATGAACAAAAAGGCACGTTAAGTGTCAATATTTATGTTCGATCTCACTACTTTGATATCAATATTTTTTTTGGATCATTTAAATATCATTTTTTTTTTCAAAAACGATCATTTAAGTTCCAAATCTAATGAGATTGCCCGAATTTATAGTCCTTAGCACTAAAGTGATCATTTTTTTTCGATTTAGCACTTAATTGATATTTTTTGGATCACTTAAGCGTTAATTTTTTTTTGAAAAAATAATTATTTAATTGCTAACTCCGGTGAAGTCGTTGGAATTTATTGTCGTTGGCACTAAAGTGATCGTTTTTTTTAAAGATTTGGCACTTAAATGATCCCAAATAAAATATTGGCACAAAAGTGAGCACCGTATATAAATATTGATACTTGATGTGTCCTTATACCTAATAAAATGTTTACAAAGTCATCCTTCAGGTGTGAACAAACGAGCATTTCAGTATGTATTTCTTGACCAATGGGATGTTTGATGGAATTAACTATGATGGTGTTGAACGGGAGACTTAGAGAAAGTCCATTGCTAACATGGATGCTCCCTTGTGGCATGCATTATCATGCGGCGAAGCAAAAAGATCAGAGTGAGGGCGCGCATGACAACACTTCTAAAGTGAAAATCCGTTTGGTAACCTAACTTTTATAATAGAAATCCGTTTGATTACGCTAATTTATTTTTCTACTTCTAGAGTAAGAAATAGTTGTGGAGCCATTTGAAGAAGTGAAAAAAAAATTACTTCTAGAGAGAAGTAAAAAAAATAACTTCGCTCGAGAAGCAAAAGTGTTGCCATGCGCGCTCTAAGACCGAGCTTGTTCTTACACGATACAGATGTATACGACGTCACCTAAGGTCCAACTTAGTTTCTGTGGAGATGCAAAATGTTTAGAAGAAGTAGTTTGACACCAACAAATGAAGCATCCACTTTCGTTCCTATGGCCCAAAATGAAATGGCTCATCTATAGTTGAGGGAAGTTGCTGTCCTAGCTCATGGGGCTTTGGTTCAGGACTCGTGTAATTGGTGATACAAGTTGAGTCAAAGTCTTATGGTCGAACATTCGTGGACGACTTGGTCTAAGCCGACTTCGAGCATGCATTGAATCATGCCTTAAGAGTGTTCTGAGTAGGGAAGTCCAAACATGCATCACCTGTGGCGGAATAATGACATCAATAGTTCTTGAACTTTGGCCTAATATATATTATAGTCCATGAACTTTAAATTGATTCAATATCATCCTTGAATTTTCAGTTTGTCCAATGCGATTCCTGCACTTTTGGTACACGTTCAATTTAATCCTTAGATTGCATGAAAATGTTCGATATTGCCTTTTTGTTAATTCAAATTCATTTCTCTTGATGATGATGATATTGAATCGGTATTTTCCATTGATGATGAACCCTCACTTGAGACTCTTTGTGCCATAAAAGTATATTCTTCTAATTCGGATGATCAATCTTCAAACGACATCTTTGCCTTCTTTTTCAACTATTTCTCCGATTCTTTCCACATTCGACATCCAATCTATCATCCTTATATTCCTATTCAAATATTCATTTCCAAATATGATAAGCTCATTTCGGTGATAGCTATTATAGATCTTTGGATCGATTGCATCCCTCGTAGATACAAAAGCATGGTCACCCGACCTAGACTTCCCTAAAGAATTGAAATGGATGTTTGGTACTTGTTCAATCTGTATATTGTATCCATTGAACTCCCTACTGAGAAGATTACTATGGTCTTGTCTAGAGCATTTACAGGTGATTACTCCAATCGAATAACATGATTGATATGCTCTTATTCCCTTGACAAAGACCTTATCATTGGGTGGGATATTTTTTCCCAACTTCCAATCGATTCACAGGAGCTCAAAGGATTGGTGAAAAGCAGCTCTCGAGCAATATCAGATGATGTTTCTCACAATGACTTTAGATGAGGCCATCTTGCTTATCACATTGAACCATTCCATACAGTTTAGGGACTCTATGGAACATGTTGCCAAAAGCGCTTAGACAAGATTGAACAAATTAAAAATTTAAAGATAATATTGTATATTGGATTAATGTTTAAAAATCATATTAATCAAATTTAAAGTCAATGATCATATTACACATTAAATCAAAGTTGAGCGCCGTGACAATCCACGTCAAGACCCACCACTTTGGCTTGGCCATTTCTTTTGCCCCCTGTCCCCATAAGAAAGCAGAAAAGACTCCTCTTCTTCGCAACAACCATTGATCTATCTCATATTCAACAAAGCCAAACATAAACAACAGGAATGGCCAGCATAAAAGAATATCCACCAAAACCAAAAGCCTTCCTCTTTTATACTGACACCAACCTTTCCCTCACGCCCAACGCCATCTTTCTCTCTCTCTCTCTCTCTCTCTCTCCCTCGACCTTCTCTGTTGTAGCAGAAGCCATGTCTGATGAGGCATCTGCAACACCAACTCCTTCCCTCTGGTCCACCATGAACAGCTGGCTCACCCCTCCTGTGCTCTTCCTGCTGCTAAACCTCGTGATTGGCACCATCGCCATCACTTCACAGCTCGGTTCTTCTCCCGGAAGTGCCCACGATGAGCACCGAAAAGACCAGCAAGAACACGAGACCCAAAAACACCCACCAGCCCCACCTTTTCCTGGAACTCCCTCCATCTTCCAGAGGCTCAAGTCCATCATCTTCTTCTGGAACAGACCCCAAGAACAGCCCACTTGGTGGCCCACTCCTGTGAAAGCCCCTGAAATGGAGATCCACCTCCCATTTCAAGAACCAGAACATGAACAGAGACAAGAAAAAGGACCAGAACAGGAGCAAGAGAATCCATCTCGCTCTGCTAGATCTCCTTCCATGCCCCAGAAGCCCTGGCCCTCCGGCCTCTACAGCCACATAGTGATAGAGCCGGCTGCAACACCCGCTTCTACCCCGACCGGCAATGTTAATTACCCAAATCTAGAGCCAGTTGCTCACTACAGCTCTCGGCAAGAACAAGCAGAGGCACAGGAACAGCAGGAAGAAGAAGAAGAAGATGATGGTGGTGGTGCTGATGAAGCCGAGAGTGGCGTGGCGATAAATAGGTTGCCCAGAACCATGAGGAGATCTGCAAGCGCAAAGCACCCGACTGTGCAATACGACGAGGACGACGACGAAGAGGAAGACGGATGTTTCCTCGAGAGGCGCCGGCCGGCGAGCGCGAGAGAAGGGAAGGGTAAAACCAGCGGTCATGGGGATGAGGAGGTCGACGCCAGGGCCGATGACTTCATCAACAGGTTCAAGCATCAACTGAACCTGCAGAGGATTGACTCCATCACTCGGCAAAACAGAGGAGATCGCAATTAGCAGATAACAAGGAATCACTCCGAGTCTGATCAGTGTGGTGTGTATTAGAAATGTTGAAGAAGTACATCTTTTTCTAGCTCCTTTTGAACTCCTTCCAAGTATGTTCCTTTTTAACCAGTGGTCTTCTGGAGATGGTGCTGCATTATATCGTGTGATGTACAGAGTTGGATCAAGAAAGAAAGCAGGAGAAAGATTAATTGCAGGAGCCCTAATTATTTGCAGCAAAAAACCCTAATCATTGCTTAACATGTTAGATGATTCTTGGATTGTTAAACTCCCCATCATGAATAATGGGAACACCTATAGGTTGGTTACATGCGTTGACTATCTTACCCACAAAAAAAAAAAATTGATTGGCTATAATAATCTTGTGTTTTGGTACCATAATTATGAGAAGATAGATGGTTCCTTTAAGTATATAACAGTAAAAATTTCATAAAATTTATTAAAAAATTTAAAATTGTTTTGGATGGACGGGGGCAAAATAGAAAATGATTTTCTTTTTTTACAGATGGAAATCACTTTTCCGATTTTAGAGTGATTTTATTGATGGGCGAAGCATTTTCGCGACCACCCCCCAAAAATAAGAAATTGGATTTTTCAGAAAACTTTGTCCGCAAAACAAACAAATGATTTAACTCTTTGTTCCTATAAATTTTTTAAAATTATTTGTATGTAATTTCTACATCCATCAAATTTGGCTTTGATTTGTCTTTCTATAAAGCAATCAGTTGGCCCCTAGTAAAGCAAATTGACTATTCTATATATAAACAAGGCTAGAATATATTAATGCAAAACGTTGGGAGAATCATTAAAAAACAAATCAAGCTTCTAATTGTTTTCCTCTAAACTTTTTCCATTTGTCAACTCACCCAAATAACTTTGATAGTTCGGCATTGACATTAATCTCGATGTTGACATTAGCAATTTTTAATAATATTTTTTTTTTTATTCCTTTACGTTTTGTCCCTAAGACTTTAGGGCCAATGAGGGTCGTCGGCCACAAGCAAGGGCGAGGACACACGGCCCCTCTTCGGCCCTAAAGTCTTAAGGAACGAAAAAGTAAAGAGAAGAAGAAATTATTAAAAAATAAAAAAATAATATATTATAAAAATTGTTTACGTCAAGCGTCGACTGCACAAAGTTAGTAGAATGGATTGAATTGATACAAATACAAAATGTTTGGGACTAAATTTGCAAGAAAAAATATTTAAAATTGAAAATTGGTATAATTACAATAAATTTAAGATTTTTTTTTATAAATTTTTTCCGCAAAGCATGTACCCTAAGTCTTGATGCAATTTGATCGCGTAAGCACTCGTCAAATCCGTCATTATGAGATCGTTGATTTCGCACCGGACCTAACCAAATTTGCTTTGTGGCATTTACACAGCTTTGAAGTTAGATGCAATGCGTGGTGGATCGAGTGGCTATCATTGCCCTTCATCCGATTCAGATCGACGTCGGCGGGATCGAGAGAATTTCAGCTGCAATATTAGAAAGTGGATGGGGGA
Source organism: Rhodamnia rubescens (assembly GCA_021437795.1). Classification (NCBI taxonomy): domain Eukaryota; kingdom Viridiplantae; phylum Streptophyta; class Magnoliopsida; order Myrtales; family Myrtaceae; genus Rhodamnia; species Rhodamnia rubescens. Next base: position 3,960,571 of record JAILYA010000015.1, read on the forward strand.
AGTGCCTTCAATCCGCGTCGACAAGCGTCTTGGAGGTAAATGTGAATGTAGAATTGCCACGTCCAACCTCCGACAGCAACATCGGATGGAATTATTTAGCGGGGTCAGATTTGGGTACAGTGTGAAAGCCGGTGGTTTTTTAAGGGCAAGGCGAAAAGAATAAAAACGTTTGCGCCAAAGTTGAGACGGACCTAAAGTTGGTGTTGTTTTAGTGAATTGGTCCGAAAACGAGAGTGCTATTTCTACACTTTTAGATTGGGAGAATTACTATAAAAAGTCCTAAACCTTAATATAGATGTATCAATTTAGTCCTAAACCTTTTATATTTGTGTCAATTCAATTATCCAATCAACTTTGACTCAAAATTGTTGACATAGACGTCGGCCATTCACCGGCGTTGACGTGGATAATTTTTATAATATCATAAATTTTTATCTATTTTTTACATATTTTTTTTTTTTTTTTTTTCTTTCTCTATTTTTCTCTTTCCATACTTTCTTCCTCCAACCGGTCACCGGACCTCATCGGCCACCGATGAAACTCGGCCTCATTGGCAAGGCCGGTGAGGTCGAGCCTCACCCTCGTCCCGAGCATCGCCCAACTCTCACCATCACCGGCAAGGCCGGGCGAGGCCAAGCCTCATCAATAGCCGACGAGGTCAACCTCGCCGGCCCTCTCCTTCGGCCTATCGCCGAGGTCCAGCTGGTCGCTGGAGGAAGAAGGTAGTGAAAAGAGAAAAAAGTTAGAAAGTAATAAAAAAAATAAGACAAAATACTAAGGGATTATTAAAAATAGTCAACATCGCTGCCGGTGGACGTTTTTGGCTAAAGAATTATCACAGATGCAAAAAGGATTATGACCGAATTAGAAAAAAAAGATTTGGAATTGAATAGACACAATTACAATAGACTTATGAATTTTTCGGTAATTTTTTTCCTTTTTAGGTTAGATGAGATATAGTCTTTGGTTAGTAATTAAACGCGGCAAAATTCAAGTTCATCTCTCTCTCTCCGCCACATAAATTGAATAAATTCATTTACGAAAGTACGCATAAGGAGAAATTTCCGGGCAATTTTGTTCAGAAAGATTTAATATTTAGCCAGTGGAGATAGGATTAATCCATCTACTCCGAAGGCCATACGTCAGCATTTGGCAGAGCTTGTTGTGAACAATTTTTATGTACTTAATTGGGCCAACGTAACCTAAGCTCCTACTCAACAGCCTACTATTATCTTTATAGCTTGCGCACGTAGGCAGATTTGCAAAAGCAATATTAAGTCCTAAGTGCCTGAAAATAAATCATGCCGAAGGATGGTAGATCGATTCGCCTCATCGCAATTGCGACCGCCCCACCCCCAATTGGGCTTGGGTATCAAGTCCCTCAAGAGAGATGTACAGATCGCTTCAATACAATAATTGATTATGGTATGTCATAGTCATCATTCGGGGAGAGCGGCATCGGCTCCCGATCAGTTTATGCACGGGAGGCCGATGCCGCCTTAAGAGATCCCTCGATATGATAATTTATCTCGTCCCTGGATTCCTAGTGCGAAATTCCACGACGCCACACTTAAGAACCAATTGTATCTACCTTCTTGCATCGCTCGCACTTCACCCGGTCCGGATGCCACAAAATCCCAACTTTTTAGCTCACATGGGTAGGATTGGCACACACAATTTGGAGGATTGGCCTTCATCATTAGCTTAGCATCGCGCATGTTTAGGAGAGTCAAGCCTACACCTCATGGTCTGGCCCGTACTTAGAAGTTAAGTGGGCTTGCACATGCAGGCTCTGCTTCACGGCCCAGCTCGGCCTTCTCGAGCTCGAGTTAATTAATTACAAACCTTCTGCTTAGTGGGAGCTTAATTAGACAGCATTCCTCAGGCTCGCAGCCGAACATAAATTGAAGGTTGTCTCATGGTGTCGGAGTATATTTAACGTTCGATAAATCCAACCCTCCTAGTTTACTACCGGGGGGTCGGAGTGCTTATGAAAGTCTTTAACGTGGCCATTCTTATTGTGATTCTCGATCGTTCATATCGAAGTGCCTTACATTGTGTCGTCCTCATCTTGTGCCCTTCTCATAGAACAAGTGCATAAATCTATTGGGAAAAGAAATTGTTTAACATTTGACACTGGGAAAAATTACTCAATCAAATCTAAATCGGAAAATTTGTCAAAAAAAGTCTTAAATCTTTTGCATTTTTGCCAATTTAGTCTTAAAACATTTTTTAAATTTGCCAATTCAATTGTAAATATTTTCACCCATTTGCCAATTCCATTGGTCGAAAATTACTTACGTGGACGTTAGCCGTCCTACGTGGCACCATAAACGTTGATGTTGATAATTTTTTAAATAATTTTTTTTATTCGACAAAATAAATAATAATTTTTTCAAATTTTTTAAATTTTTTTCTTTACTTTTTTTTTTTTTCTAAACTCAAAAACGGGCATTCTCGCTAGCCCCATCGCCAGCTCCTAGGCAAGAGTTGATGGGGGCTAGGCGACCATCACCGGACCCTAGGCGAGGGCCGTGGCTTCAACCAATGGCTAGATTTGGCCACATGGAGGGCGGGTGAGGATCGCGACCCCCGCCAACTCATCGCACATGGTTCGGCGAGGGTTGCCGGCCTCCATCTACTCTTACCTAGGGGCTAGAGGGGCTGCCTATTTCTGGTTTCAAAGGAAAAACTTGCAAAAATTAAAAAAAATATATTTAAAAATTGTCCATATCAACACCGAAGAATGCCATGTAAAATGGTGAGCGTTCACGTCTGCGATTTTCGTTCAATAGGGACCGAATTAACAAAACATGAAAAGATTTAAGATGAATCGGTAAATTTTTGCCCGTGGTTTGGCAATGCTAGCCTCTGCCATCTCTCACTCACGGGCTAGCGAGGCTACCTATTTCGGGTTCAAAGGAAAAAATTAAAAAATTAGAAAAAAAAAAATTAAAAAATTATCCACATCGGCGTCGGCGGTACCTTGTAAAATGGTCGAGTCCACGTCGGCAATTTTCGATCAATAGGATTGAATTGATAAAACTTGAAAAGGTTTAGGAATGAATTGGTAAGTTTAAAGGGTTTAGTGTCAATTGGCAAAAGTACAAAAGGTTTAGGACTTTTTTGACAATATTTTTGTCCTAAACCTATTTACGGATGTCAATTCACTCCTATTTTTTAAATTTTTCAATTTAATTATTAACCTCTAATTCATGTAGCTTTTGCATGTTGATCGCCGACGTGGCGATCAATGATCACCAATTGCCTTGCGTTAGACTCTACCGCATCGCATTAGGACTTTTTGACAATATTTTTGTCCTAAACCTATTATTTGTCAATTCACTCCTAATTTTTTTAAAATTTTTCCAATTTAATTATTAACCTTTGCGCGAAATTTCAATGTAGTCTTTTCGGCCCATGTCGCAAGATTTGCCGACGTGGCGATCAATGATCACCAACAGCCTTGCATTGCACTCTGCCGCATCGGCGATTGTAGGGTAGCAAGGAGTAGTTGGAATTTTGCACAAAGATTTTATAACCGAATTGGAAAATTTTGAAAAGTTTAAAAGTGAATTGGCATTTGTAAAATAGGTTTAAGGATGTAGACAATTTCCATGTGAGAATGACCTAAATGCAACTACATTCATATTCTATAATTAGTGTTTGTCTTAAATTCAGGGTGATGTTCAATTGTTTTGGCGGTCAATTGTTCACATCATGTGCCCCAAAAAGGACTCACCTCTTGCATTTTTCCACTTTGTATTTATTACAAATCAATGCGTCCATCTTCAATCCTAGTACGAAGTGTGAGGGGTTCATGTCATTACAGTGTCACATTCCAAACGAGAGAGATCGACCAACCGGCATCGCATTTATAAAAAAGTGACTAATGTTATTGGAATTTATGTCTTAAGATTGATTAAATTTCGAAAACATTTTTTTGAAAGTAATTCCATGTTTCGCTTATTAAAATGAATGAACGAAGAATATTTTCATCGTCTACAAAAATTTTCATTTCTAAAGTGTTGTCTACAAATGATAAGATTTTTATTAACTAATTATTATACTACAATGCTTATTATCTTGACAATAATTAGTCACAGAACTTTAAAGAATGAAATGATATAGCATATTGGAATTACAAACCTTCCTATTTGATTTCAATGATTGGGATTCCAAAATTGAAAGTATGAACTTTCTTATCATTGATTATATTTTTCTAACGAGAAAGCCGACAATAGGTACGCAAGTCTTGGCGGATGAAATTCATAATTGATCTTAAGAATCGTATAAACCATGAGTAAAGAAACCAAAAGATATCTCGAGCATTAAGTCTCATTTTTGTACTGAAAGATGTAAACGATCTTGTAGATTTCATGTGTTTACTTCGCCAGATAAATCTCTTGCTGGCATGACAGGAATTTGTCCAACCAGTCCTAAAAATACTGTATGGATGCTAATTTAGTCCTAAACTATTCAATTTTTTTTTTCATTTTAGTTCTAAACCTTGGGGCAAAATTCGAATCTAATCTTTCAAGGTAATTTATGTCGAAAATCCCTGATATAGCGATGTGCCACGTAGGATCATCACGTCAATGATTTCTAAAGAAAATTGATCGAAAAGATTAGGTTAAAATTTGGTGCAGATGTTGAGGGCTGAATTGGCAATGAAAAAAAAATCTAGAATTGGGTTGGCATCCGAGTAAACCGGCTATGATTTATCGGGTAATTTCCACGGCACGATTGACATGACCAAAAAAAAAAAAGTCTGGCTTCCACAGATGGAAAATAAGAGATTGGCAAGGAAAAGATGCCAGACCTTAATGATAAAAATTCAATAATGGGAGGAATTTTACGAAAATCTCAAGAATTTCGGAGTAGGTTTGCGGACAATTAGCTGTAGTGCCCAGCCTCTACAATTAGTACAAAAACAAAATGGTTAGATCTTTACTTAATTTGTCCAAGTCTTTCCGAATCGCTTTCTCTAATTTGCCAGACTTTCGCTCTCCTGAGCTTGTTTTGAACTCGTGCTTTGGATTTTAGCTCAAAGCTCCCCGTAATCTATAGGTCCGTTTATTTTGTGAAAAATAAATAATTTAAAAATTATATTTTAAAAAATGATTAGTTATATCGTTTGGGATAATCAGCTAACAAAAAATATTTTCATTATCAATAACAAGTTACACCGAAATATTTTCGTGAACGGTAAAAATATTTTTTCGTTCGTATATTTTTTGTGAGTTATACAAGCGATGATTTTTAAAAAATTTTTTTTAAAGTCTGGATTTTCTACGAAACAAACTCACCCTTTGTTCAGATCCCATTCTGAGAAATCCTAATTCGATCACATCAATAATACACGTAGTGCTTGTTTTTCATATGTAACCATTGCAACCTCGGTCTTTCGTCGGGAAATCTTCCTTGGGAGGGCTCAAATCTATTTGGCAAATTTTTAGGAAACCTCTCTTTATTTGTCATATCAAGCGATCCCACAAGATTAGTGTTATGATTGTCGTAATTACAACAATTATGATTATTGTGTTGTTCAAAGGGCACTGATTAAGAACAATATTTTCATGAGACGCTTCCCCACCCTCCAGAGCAACTTTACTCAAGTGGATTGATCATTGACTTTGGTGTGAAGTTAATGCAAGCAGATGACTGGAGATTAGTTTTGCTAATCATGGTTAATCCCACTTAGGTGCCACGTGGCGGAAACCCAGGAGACTGTCGGTGGGGTGGTTCCTTCGCCTTTACGTGCAGCTGCCGGGATTACGCGTAGGGAGTTTCTTTTTGAGAGAGGACACCTTTTTACCAGGTTTAATATTTTACCATAAGAACCGTTTGGGCCTTTAGCTAGTCCAGGGTTTGACTTCTTGTCAAACTTGCGTAAATTTATAAATGTAAAAATTTATTATCTTCTAATTTCTTTCAGTAGGGAGGATGGATCATCTTTCTAGTTTACAATACCCCCAAAGAAATTATATCGTGCAAAGAAAACGGCTCTATCAAATATATGAAAAGTGCGCAAAGAATTTCAGAAAAGTATAACTTGCGTTCATAAGTTATAAATGTGATTATTATCAATACGTCATATAAACACGACTTAAAATTTAGTATGAATTTATTGAGAAATCCAAATTCAACTCACTTTTTAAAAGGAACGTTTTATAATTATGTTGGCGATATCGAATAACACGAATAATCGTGACAAATATTTCACGCAACTACGAGCTGCTGGCGCTATCCAAAGATATGGCCCTAGGATTAAAACTTTCTCGTTAATCATTTTTAAAAAAGTAAAGCATATTGTTCTTGCCAAAAGAAAAGATTTAAGAAGAGATGAAAATGAAGAGAGATTCCACGCTTGGCATGGCCTAAGAACTAAGAAGCATCTCTTCCTTTCTTTCTCACTTCTCACTCTCCTTCTCCTCCTCCTCCTCCTCCTCCTCTCTCTCTCTCTCGCAGTAATCCACCGCCCAAAATGACGGACAGAGTCTACCCAACAACCAAACGCCGCCGCCGCCGCCGCCAACAACGGCGCCGCTGCCACCGCCGCCGCCAACGGTACTCCCACAACCGCCGCCCCCGCCACCACCAAGCCCCAGCTTTACCGCCCGTACCGCCCGCAGCCCCCAAGCGCCGCCGCCGCCGCCGCCGTTGCAGCCTCTGCTGCTGCTTCTTCTGGACGATCTTGGTCCTCCTCTTCGTCGCCCTCCTCGCCGCCATAGCCGGCGCCGCCCTCTACCGTCCTCTACCACCCCCACCGCCCCGCCTTCTCCCTCTCCTCCCTCCGCACCAGCGCCCTCAACCTCACCACCGCCCCCGACGGCTCCGCCTCCCGCCTCACCACCCTCTTCAACCTCACCCTCATCTCCAAGAACCCCAACGCCCACACCTTCACCTTCTTCTACGACCCATTCACCGTCTCCCTCTCCTCGTCCCCGGGCTCCGTCCCCTTGGGCAACGGCTCGCTCCCTCCGCTCGCGAGCTACCCGAAGAACCAGACGACCCTGAGGACGGTCGTGTCGGGGAGCTGGGACGACGTTGACGCCGCGTCGGTCTCTACCCTGAGGTCGGATCTGAGGAGGAAGAGCGGGTTGGCTCTGAAAATCCGGGCGGAGACGAAGGTGAGGGTGATGGCGGGTGGGCGGAAGAGCAAGAAGGTCGGGATCAGAGTCGTTTGCGACGGGGTCAAGGGAGTGGCCCCGCCGAGGGACAAGAACGCGACGGTCGTCGCTAATGTGGCTGACTCCAAGTGCAAGGTGGATCTCCTGATCAAGATCTGGAGGTTCACTTTCTGATCTCCAGAATCCAAAAATTTTTACCCTTTTTTCTTTTGTCGTATTCAGTAAATTTTTTTTTTCAAGAATTACTGAGCATTATCAGCGGATCGAGAAAAGAAGACAGTTTATATTAGTCCTCTTCGCTTTTCCGAATTTTATTATCATTTATGTCGGTGCAATTGAGTATAGTTTTCTTGCAAGCACCATGTGACTTTGCTTTATGGATGGAAATTGCTTTAGTAGCCGTTGTTTTAACCCTTGACCTACAAAAAAAAAAAGGGGGCCAATTTTTTTGAAAAAAAAAACAACCGCTTGTATCGACAAACATGCCGCCCGTTGTTGTGCCGTATTCGCGACTCGATGTGAGATCAATTGGGACATCACGGGCTTTCGATGATTTGCTAACACTTCAGCAATTATCGTCGGTTGTTATAATCATGAAGTTTTTCTCGAAACAATTATGAAAGAATGCTATTATTATTTTTATTAGTAATAATAGCGGGAATGGGAACAATCATATTTTAAGATTTCAATTTTTGGCTATAGAAAAAAAAAAGTGCTCATTTGCTAGTAGTATTTTTCGACCAAACAAAAAAAAAAGTGGCTAGTAGTAGTTATTATACATGGTGTTTGCTAGGGTTTTGTCTATGCTGATGATGTGTTTTTTTTGTTTCTTTCAACTCCAATCGGGTACATGTGAGTGGTTATCGTCATCGAATGAGCTGTTCTTGCACTATAATAAGTAGCGCATAGCCGCTCAACAAATTTGGCTCTTCTTGGCCTTTTTAGATGTCTGGTTCTGGTTGGGTTTTTTGTTTTTTTTTTTTTGTCTTTCTAATTTTAGGCATTTTCATTTAGTACAAATTGATCATAAGACTGAGCATGGTTGCCCGGTGGTAAAGTCGCCATACCGGCTTTCGCCAAAAGGACATGTAAATCTCCGGCCAGCTTGTGTCCGGGCAGCGACAACTTTATGTGATAAGGCTCGGTCGTAAGCATATTGGTAGGATTACGGGAAAGTCTGAGTATCCATGGCTCAAACCAAATATTCTTCCCCGATGTGAGATCTCGGTACTTCATGGAGGAGCAATTAGATCAATTGTTGCTCCCGGCTTTTTAATTTAGATAATTTAGTTTTAATTCTCTTGATGATTTGTCAATGTAGTCATTATTTGATCTGTCCTTACTCCTATGTGAAACGGTCTGGCGTAGACAATCTTTGCAATTTCTTTAGAAAATTTCCAAGTTTTTCTAGCAATTTTTTGTCTTCTATTTATACTACCTCGTACGGGGCTAGAGAAGGTCTGCACAATTATCACTCAAGTTGGAAATGGCTAGCGGATCAATTTTTAATGTTTGATTTATTTAGTTGGCAGGAAAACGACAGGCCTTGCAACAAAAGCAAGACACTGAAATCAAGGCTATGCAACTGAGAAAGTCAATGGTCAAATAGTCAAATCTAGATCTCTATCCCCGGATAAGTGGATATGTTCGTAGGATGGGATTTCCCAGCTCTTCGATGTCCTCATCTTTACGTGATTTAAGGGCACGTTTCATTCAGAAACGCACTTTGAAGTGTTTTAATTATGTAGTTTTCTTCTTGTGAAATGTAATTATTCTTAGGTTTTTGGAAAACTAGTTGGGTGTTTGGGGAGAATTAATTAAAAAATCTTAAATCTATTACAATTATACCGATTCAATCTATCCTGATCAATTTTGATCGAAAATTATCGATGTGACTCATCTAACGCCGGCGTGAATAATGTTTAATATTACTAATCAATTGGAGGAAAAAAAAGATGTGAAGGAAAAGAGAGAGAGAGAGAGAATAAAACAATTGAAAAGTTTGAAGATATTATTTAAAAAAATATACGCCGGCGTCGGTCATGCCACATTACCGATTTTTAGCTAAAATTGATCGGAAAAGATTGCATTTACACAAATGTAAAAGGTTTAGGATTGAATTGAACAAAAAAAAAATGAAGAGTTTGAGATTTTTTTGATATTTTTTCTCACAATTTGTGAACTTTTCACGACTTTCATTTCAATTATAATTCGGAATTCGAGGAGATTATAAATCAATCATAAGATTATCCTTTTTCATTGTCGCTTTCTTTCCGTGTTTTTCATCCGCATCTCCCCCCTTTCAATTGAAAAACACAAGAATGGCCATAATTTGCTGATTTTAAGTTTCTCTGTCTTAGAATTTTTTTTTTCTTTCAGCTTTGTGAATATAACATAGGCCGCTACAATACGTGTTATCCAATTAAACGCACGAGTCACGAAATAACGAAGTTGAATATTTCAACAAATATCGGGGTCATACGGAGAAGGAAAAGACGTGCAACCGAAGCCGATATTACCCAAAATTAAATCACGCGAGCATATTCGAATCCATTTTTAACTAGGAGAGTAGAGTTTATTCACTCTGAAATACTATCTCTTTTTTTTTTTTCGAAGAGTAATTATTTCGATCTATCAATGAGACGTTGACTAAGTTGGTGAGATCCATGGGTCTTAAACAATTAAACGATGAGGTTTTATGTTCGAATCTCCTCGGTCGTATTTTGAGGACTTAACTTAGGTAGTATTGGCGCTCATATCTCTATTATTTTGAAGAATAGTCAATTGCACTTAGAAAATCTCGATTATAAAAATAAAATATTTCGATCTAATGTGGATTTGCATCGGACATCTAATTAACTTTTTACTGGGTTGTTGGCATTCTTTAATGAGGTACAAGCCCAAAAATTCACTTTTTTAATAAAAAAAAATTGGGTGTGCACGTGGGTCTCTGAGGCTGCGTGTAGAAGTCGGTCGAAATTGAAGGGGGGCAGTTGGATTTTTGTCAGAAATTGTCTCTCTCTCTCTCTCTCTCTAGGATATATAAATAAATAATAATAGTTATTATTATTATTTAGAGAGGGGTCATAATTAAAAGCTATCGTCGCTCGTGGGTCTCTTCTAACAACAGTACGATCTAGCCCTTGGTCGGCTAGGCTTCACGATTTTTTTTTCTGATGATGGAAACCCATGCACCTTTATGCTTTATCCATGTTCTTTTCCAAAAATGTTTCATGCACTTGGAAATTTAGTTCATCTTCGACGTTGAACTCTAGTCTAGTATCTAATATATACACTTAGAGGTGAAGTTTTATGGTTAGTGTGAGTTTCGTGATTAAGTTAACACGTCGCCCGGCGAATAGAATTTTATCCTGCCAGCTTCATCATATTAACGGTAGAGATTGATTACATCGATTCATCTCGCTCTTATATTTAGCATTAAAAAAAAAGAGTTGAACCATCGAGGTCGCGAGGCGCGCCGCGGGCGAGGGCCACGAAACCCTCGCCGGACATAATAGGAAGAAAAAAAAAGAGAAAAAAATATTAAAATACTATTAAATGGGTGAACCCAGCGCAAATGTAATAATTTTATGACTCAATTGAAAAATGATGTTTTGGGCTAAATTCACACCATTGCAATAATTTTAGGACTTTTTTGGTAATTTTTCCTATGTTGAAGTCATCATGATATTATCATATTTCAAAGCATGATAATTTATTTTCTTGAAGAAAATCAAAATGCATAAGCATGCAATCAAAAGATTGAGATACATAAAAGAAGTAAATTGTTTGTTTCAGTCACTTCTTCATATTAAAGTAAAGGAATGCTCAACTTTAAAACTTTAGCGTATTTTGTAGAATAATCCAAATTTGAGAATTTCAATGAATCCCTAATTGTATTGTCTTTTTTTTTATTTAGTAAAAATTATTTGTAATAATATCGTCCCGCATGTAATACAAATCTAAGGCATTTTTTTATATAAAAATTTTAAATTGATAAACATGTGCTCATCATTGGTTTAAGAAGCTAGGAGAATGGCAATTTGAAAGTCTTAGTATTTGGCACTATCCAAAAATTGGCAAGCTATTTAAATGCCATATGCTAATTTTGACAATCATAAAAGAGCCACTTAAGACTAGACAAACACAATTAATAAAAAAAGACCAAAGGAATTAAGTTTGAGATAATAACAATAACATTAATTAGTAACAATCAATCTTGGAAAAATTTTGAAAAATGTTAAAGGTTCTCGTAGCCGATAGGGTCATGCGATCTAAAAATATTATAATATCTCCATCCATGAAAGCACAAATGAGTATCCCCAATTCTGAAACTTACGAAGTGATTTTATGAATATTATTATGTTCGTATAACGAAGCAGAATCAAAAGATATTTTAATCTAAAGTAAATAGTTCCATGAAAAACTCGTATATTTCAATGGTACACTATCGGACTGGCAATGTGGTAATTTGAAATTAGGTTAAAGTTTCAGTACAATCATGATTCTAAGATCTATGTTTTTTTTTTTGCTTAAACCAAAAAAAAAAAATTTGGAGTAAAGGAAATAGTGTCAATGAAAGAAGTTGTGTACATAATGTTAATATTACTAACAGATATAATGAATAAGATTACATCAACGCGCGTAATGGTGTACAATAAATGATAGAAGTACTACTAGATTAGTGACATGTGGACTTAGGATTGGTTAGTGGCTAAGTAATTGGATTCTTCCACATGTCGGCTATCTAAGGTGACCAATAAAATCTCTTATATATACCCGACTTCTAAAATCGAGAAAGCATTTTCTTTTTCCTAATAATCCTCGTGATCTAAGACCCTTCTTGACTGATTTAGAAGTTGCATTCTGGCATCCGCGCAGCTTCTAAAATGAAAAACCGATCCATGAAAGGATAAATGTTATATCACCACCCACGAAATAACCGCGTAATAAAGTCTAATCCAATCTGGCATGTACGAACTTTAGATTACCATTCTCGACATTGTTGTTAACAGTAAGCTCCCATCGCAGCCGATGAACATGCTGGATTTCCAGACTCCATAGGCCAAAACACTAAGGCCAAGTCGAGGATCATGCGATAGCTCTCATGTTGGAGTCGAAGATGACGGACGGTCTCCATGGCGAGCTTTATCCTGTACCGCACCACCTCTCAGCCCGCTAGTGTAGTCCATGCCTTTAATTAGCTTGGCCATGCCTATGAGATTTGGAAGCAATATGCTGTTAATGAGCATGTTCGGAAAATATCAGTATACATTATATTTTACAATATAAGGGAACTATTTTTGCAAAAGTAACTCAGGGTGCGTTTGTTTCAAAAAAAACCTTCATGATAAAGAAAAACTTTTTCTGAAAATCACGTTTCGGGAAAATGGTTAGTTTTCCTTTGTTTCGTGAAATGCAGCCCAAAACATTTTTTTGGTGTTTGGATCTCATTTGGAAAATGATGACTTTATCTAGGGCAAAATAATCATGCTTTAAAATTATTTTTAAAATTTTTAACCTAATTGTATCTTTTCTTTCTTTTTTTCTCTTCTTCCTCGGCCGACCGCCGGGTCTCAAACGGCCAGCGATTGGCCATAGATGCGGCCAGCAAGCTCGAGGCTCGCCAACTCTAGGCGACCTCTAGGCTAACCCGGATCTCAATGAGCCTTGAGCTCGAGGCCGGATCCGACGAGCTCGAAGCTTGTTGGCCTTTGCTATGGCAAGCGTCGATGCTATAGAGCTCGACGCTTGCCGAGGTCGATGGAGCTTGAGGCTCGCCGCAGGCCGGTGCTCGAGGTCATGTCCCGGTGAGGTTGAGAATCGCCGAGCTGCGCTTGCTAATGGTTGGTTGAGACCGTCGCCAAGGGCCGACGAGTGGCCAAGGGAAGAGGAAAAAAAAAGGAAAAAAATAAAAATAAACATAAATTATTATATAATAAATATTAAATATTAAAATAAAAAAATTAAAATATAATATAATAAAATATAATTAAAAAATTCAAGAGGAGAATTTGAAGTATTTTCGCCTCTTTAGATTGAGGAATTCACTTTCTTGAATTTATATATCAAAACTTTCATAGACCGGAAAATGTTTTCGGTGGACTCGTCATTTTTGGCGAATTAAACGGTCGAAAGCCTAGAAAACCAATTCATGGAAAACACTTTTTTTTTTAAGCAAACACACCCTTAGCTTTTGTTTGGCAATCACTTTGCGAAGGCTTTTGGGCCTCCAAAGATCCTCCTTGGCCACAAGGCATGGCTTTTGACACTTTTTTGGGGGCTTTGGGGACATGCATTTACAAAGTCCTTAGCCCAAAGCATAGCATTTCAAAAATGGCAATATTTTTTTTTCCAGCTCTGCCCTCACTGAATTTTCAAAATTTGCCCTCCCACGACGCTAGCTGGAGGTCGCGCAACCTCAGGCAATGGCCGCAAGGAGCTTGAGCCCTCCGCTGACGGCATTCAGCAAAGGGTATAAGGTTTGATTTTATTTTTTTTTTTCAAAATAGCAAAAGTCCTTTACATGATTCTTTCCAAGCAAGATTTAACCAAAGTGTTTCCGATGCAATTCTACATTACTCGTTTATAAGCACTAGTTGTATTTTCGAAAAAAAAAATTGTTTAACCTAAAAGTTCTTTGCATTTCTCTACAAACTTTCTCCAAAAGCCAAACCAAACACCATCTTAGTAATTTTGTCCTACTATCTTGGCAAAAGTTGAAGTGAAAATGAGTTAAAAGGAAAGAAAATATCCAGATGAAGCAATACATTTTTAATACACGCCCAGAAAAAAATTGTCAAGAATCTAATATCGCACGTATCCAGTGAATATGCGCATAGAGAAGAATGAAGGAAAGAATGGAGTGAATCCAGACGAAATTGATTGATGAGGCATACATGAATAATGCTCAAATAATAATGGAATATATAGTATGATTTTTTCTGCCATAAATTTCATGAATCGTTATCTTTCAAATTTCAAAGAAAAATTATCCAATCAGTTCTAAATAAACTATACTTGCCAATTCAGTCGCAAATCTTTCAATTTTTTCTAATAAGTCGTAAACATTTGCACAAAATTTTAATATAGTCCTTTTGGCCTATTTTTGCCGGAATTGTTGATGTGGTATTCTAGTCATTGTCTGCCGTCCTACATAGATACACCTTCACGCCAGCATTTTCCAGCGAAATTGGCTGGAAGAATTGTATTGCAATTTTGTGCAAATGTTTAGGACTCAATTAACAAAAATAAAAAGTTCGGGACTGAATTGACATCGGTACAATATGTTAATGACTGATTAGACAATTTTTCCAAATTTGAAAACAACTCGGACAAAACAACTCATCATCTTTTTTGCTCCACGGCTATTAGTTTCATAAGAAAGCTAGCTATCAACCTAATTCATCTATACGATGATAAGATGCCATAACACTGTTGCCAACTTTATAACGGGGAACAACAAAATCTTAAAATAAAATAAAAATTGAACGATGGTCCCAGAAATAATCTTTTCAAAAGTTTCTCCTAAGCTGTATTAATTTCTTGGAAATGAGACAAAACCAGAAATATAAGCAGCAAAGGAAAAAGAATGATCCTTTTCATGCGTGGAAACAATTACTTGCTTTGGTTTGAATCTTTCATAGTGAACAAAATTTCTCCCGGAGAGAACAACTGGGAAGCAATCGAATCCTAATTACTCTTTAATTTATCGACCATCGAGCTCGTCCCTTGCAATAATAGGCCTGTGCCACAAGATTTATAAACTTAAGCAAATCATCATCATCATCATCCATATATGGTAATCTTGAACATAAATCTTAAAAAGGCCAAAGTTATGAAGGCATAATTAGGTCAATATATTCAAATCCCATGTTGACTATAAAACAAGAGACACTATGAAGTGTACAAATTATCATGGAAAATACCAAAGTCTCCTTTAGTTAGGAAAATTATACTGGTTAACTAACTAAAAATTACCATTCCGACAATTTGGCAAATCGCAACGTGCATTCTATTGGGCTACTTGGGTTCCATCGGGTAGATTAAATTCAAAACCCTAAATCGTTTTTCGCGTCGCGAAATAAGTTGAGCATCCTATTTCGATCCATGACATACCATTTGCAAATGTGATCTAACTCTACGACATATTATATCGCGCCAAATTCATACACAAAGAAGGGAAATGGAAATGTTTGGAGCAAAACTGATCATTTCATTTCTTACCTACTTCGGTTGTTGATTTTGTCGAGCTATTTGAGTTCGAGGAAGTTCGATGGCTGATCTCTCGGGTAAACGCCGGTGAGAAGCCACGAGTTCGCGCGTTCGACTGTTTTCAGAGACTTGTTACCGGGGAGACACAACTGTGAAGCCATTGAACTCGGATCGAGCTCTAACTGATTGATGTACATCGAGCTCGCGCCTTCCATTACCGGGACCGTGCCGCTAAAATCATTGCATAACGGGTGAGAATGAACGTGCTAATGAAATAAAATCAGTGCTAATGAACGTTCGATTTTCAGTTTATATGTCAACAGGAAAGGACAAAAGTTGTCCCTATTCAAGATAATGTATAACAGGGAATTAAATTTTATGTCGAACATTTTATACATTTTTAAAAATGGAAATACATTCTTATAAACGAAAATTTCTAAAACATTATTGTTTCCGAAGATTTAATTTGAATATCAAGTGCATATATTATCTTCGAATATCGAACAAATATGGCAGATTCACTGCATTATTTACGAGTCTCGATAAATATATGCATGCCAAGTTGAGGACATGAGCTCGCGACCTTTATGCGAAAAACCCCCGTGGCTTTAACATCTAGTACTCAAGTTTTACAAGAAAAAACAAAACCTCAAAAAAATCAAAACTGCAAAAGAAGAAAAAAATGTTATTTGAATGTCTCAATACCTGCTTATTTGTTCGTCGAGAAAATTCAATGGCTCATCGCTTCGGCAAACATGACCGGGCAACGGGTTCGCGCCTGACGGCTCATCGACTTGACATGATGAAGTCGACGCTCCGAGATCGTCCGCGATGAAATAATCGCGCAGTGAAACCTCTTGATCCTGACTCGATTTTTGCGGCAACCCTAGATTGCAATTCTCCACATTGCTAACGACACCGAGTTCCGAGCCCCGAAGCAGAGCGAGCAGCTGCTGAGCACGCCGGAGCTCGCACTCGACCAGCCGGACAGCGGCGGCCAGGTCGCGGATCACGCGGTAGCACCCGCCCACGCGGTCGAAGGCCCTCATGTTGGACTCGAAGATGATGGTCTCCATGGCGATCCTGCGAGGCTCGGGCGGGAGGTGCCTGGTCAGCTCGTTCATGTTCCTCAGGCCGTAGAGGGCACGGGCGTTGGCGAAGGTCTGCGGGAGGGTGGCGGGGAAGAACTCGGCCCACTGGCAATCAGGCCGGCACTTCCGGCGCTGGTGCCGGCATGCGGCGCACGCCCTCGAGTCTGGCTTAGCGGCGGCGGCGGCGGGGGGCATTGGCCTGTTTTGCCGGCTCGTTTGCTTATAATTCGAGTAAGGGGGGAGTGATTTGCGGGGAGAGATGGAGAATATTTCTGCGTGTGAAGTGGAGCAAGGAAGATGGCTCTTTGAAAGAGAGAGAGAGAGATTTTTCATTTAAGGTAACTGAAAGGTGTTTGTGCGAAGTGGTGGATATGGAGAGAGAGAGATAGAGGGGCGGTACGTGGGGGTGTTTGTTGTTGATATTTGACTGAATTGTTCTTGCTTGGATCCCTTTCATTTAAGCAAGAAAAGGGTAAAGATTTTTCTTTCTTCCTTTCTTTCTTTCTTTTTTCCCTCTTTCACTTCAATTGTGTTGATCATTTCTCTCTGTTGAAGATTAGTAGGAGTAGGTAAATGTGGCACTTCATTTTTAAGACCGATATCTCGGGCTGCCAAAACCAACGAGGAATCGACTCGAAGGGGCCGGTGCTTTTGCCGGTTGAGCTTTTACCTAATAAGGTCGCATTAGCGAATCTCTAATCCTCGAAAAATCCCTAATTCTGTATCCTAATGGCTCGTTCATCGAAGCTGAAAAGTTTTAAGTGTTGAAAATATAAGCACTATCAAAAATTTTAAGTGTTGCCAATAGAAATGAGAAGTTGTTTTACATTGAATATAATTACTTCCATACCAAACAAGAAATTGCCAACATCGGTTTTAGCAATATGGTTGACAAGATTTTGAATATTGTCAATTGCCTTTTCCTATTGATGAATTAAGTACCTCCCTCCTTGCTTTTTTTTTTAATATATATTTTAAAATCTTTTTACTGAATTGAAACTTTCAAGTCAATGTTAATTTAGTTATCAACCTTAACAAATCTCTAACTCTGCATTTCTAAGTCTATCCATGCTTGTTTTGGTGATAAACGCCTAAAAATAATTATTTTTTCATACACAGATTCTACTTTGAGATTTCCATTTCTTATGCGTTTCAATATAATTGCTTACAGCGAGTTTTGAAAGAGTTTAATGTAAGAATTTTCCTAGTGGTGGCTACATTAATTGAAATTAATATTTTCCGTTTAATGGGGTTGGTCTATTAAGGTATGATACACACATTCTTAATTATTTTAACATGGGTTGGTTAGCGTGGGCCGAGGTAGGCCCAATCCTTGATGAGAGGGCCGGTGGCTGAAAACTCCATAAATATGGCTCAAATAGGGCCTCTAACGCTCTAATGCACAAATCATCTCACATAAAGGAAAACGCATCCATCCGTGAGTTGCGCTCTCATTTGGCCGGTGTTACGCGAAGGGAATAGAGGGGAAGCATTTGAGTTCCGAATTATCGCTATACCGCATCAAGATCGATAAATTCTAAACTAGGTATCGAATCTCCTTTCCTCTATCATAATGTGTTTCTAACTCTAGTTATAGTGGTCCTAAGGTGTGCCATTTTCATGGTTTTACATTTGGTATCATAGAGGCCATAACCCGCAGTGGAACATTCGAATTTGGGTTGTTTTTGAAACTTTTGACCAAGTGAAAATTGTTTTTGACCACATAGATGAACTCATCTCGTCGATATAAGCATTTGGAATGATCGCACGACTTTGGCGGACACGAGAGGGTCCTTTACGTGCCACGACGGCTATGACTTATGACGGCCACGATGAAACTTATTGTTTTTGCATTTTTTGTTTGGTGAAAATTATTATTGATCAAATAGATGGATAGGTCTCGTCAAGAAGAGAAATTCATGTGGTTGCATACCTCTAACGGTTGCCGAGGCAAAGGCGCATGTGCCTACATGAGTCAAGCCCGGCGATTTTGCGTGGCGACCACGCGCTCGGCAGCTCGAAACGTCGCCTGTGTTGACTATTGGTGATAGTTATGCTGATGCTATCATGACGTCACCCTTGGCCTGAGTTGACCCGCCAACCCTACCGGACACGGTTTGACCATTAACAGGTCTATCCGGTCGGTGGTTGGATTGGTTGGACCGTAATATGGTTAGATTGGACTAACCGGTCAAACCTGTTATATGGTCGGACCGGGTCGAATCGGTCGAATGGGCCTTCACGCCGAATGAGATGCCGCACGTGCATCTCACGCGTAGAGCCTTTAGGCGGCACGTGAGGGCGCATGCAGGCTTTTTTGGAGCGTGTCGATGTCGGCATGTTCATACGGTCCTGCTCTACATTGTGATATATTCATATTACATGCCCGATGCTTTTAAGGATGGATTGGCCTTCAGGCCGGATGAGATGTCGCGCATGCATCTCACACGCCAAGCCCTTAGGCAGCATGTGAGGCGCGTTCGAGGCTTTTTTTGGAGCATGGTTGATGCTAGTGTGCTCGTATAGTCCTGCTCTAGATTGTGGTATATTCATATTACATGTCCGATGCTTTTAAGGATGAAAAATACATACATAACCCTATATACATGTATTTTTAAGGGTATTTTTGTATGTTTTTCTTTGTATTTCCATATGGTTTCGAAAATACATGATGCTAGCTCTACACATTCTATAAGTGGTCATTAACGTGTGAGTTAGCATCATGTATTACATGCCCGATGCTTTCAAGGATGAAAAATGCATACATAACCCTATATACATGTATTTGTAAGGGTATTTTTCGTGTGTTTATATATATATATATATATATATATATATATATACCATAAGCACGCAGGATCCGACTTTCTATTGAATATAGATGAAATAGTTATCGATGTTCAAAAGGATGATTATCAAAATAAGTGTGAAAAAGATCGTAAATTGGAATATCGTAATAATAATAAATAAAATGCCTATAAATTTACCAACAAGATAAATATCAAGTTGTATTCTATTTATACAAGATATAATTAAAAATATGTGCAAGCGAGATAGTTATAACGAAAAGAAATAAAATATGATGCATATGCAATGTAAGGGGATGTCGGTGTGAATTTTACAACCTCCTTGACAAGTCCGCTGATATGTGCAAGTGTAGGAAGGGGGATGTATGCAAAATACAGGAGGAAGAGAGATATACATAAACAGACCACCAGGTAGGAGGCACGGCCTTCCGATTTTGGGGTATAGGCAGAAAGAAAGAGCATAATAGAAAAATAAATTGCGGAAGATAGATAAACAAAGCCTTTAAACTCCACAGGCGGTTCGACCTTCCGTTTGTGGGTAATATAAGCAAAGTAAGAAGAAATATGAAATTTTATTGAATATTCCTCGGAAAGATTTATAAGAAATAGAAAGGATCAATAGATCCGTGCATACAAGTGCAAAAAATCAAAGACAAACTCGAAAACTCACAAATATTGAGTAGATCTAGAGTTTTTAGAGGTAGAAACATGGGATATTTGGGCTAGGGAATGTAGAAACTTACTGGATCCGGGTCTAGGAAGAAAGATCAAAAGGTTTCAAGGTTGAAGGCTTGAAAGGTTTAGAAATGTGGTAGCCGAGGAGAAGTTTCGAGTTAGAGAGATGTGGGAGCGGGAGCTCTCGGGCAAAGGCGGGTCTCACCTTTTCTCTCTGCGGTTCGAACGCTCCGCCCCTCTCTTATGAGAAATGAGGTCTTATAAAAAGAAAATATGGTGTCTTGTGGCTATAGTGTGATTTAACAGTAAAATTTAAAAAGCCGCTACAGGTGTATAGTGATGCGCTACGGTGAAGTTGCTACAGTGTACACTAAAATATCATATCAAAATTCCTATTTTAATCGGAATCTTCGTCTCTGGTTAAGTCAATGCCGTAACAATCGTCTTCATTTGTATTTCCCACTGTGGTGAGACAATGCTTGAGACTCTTCATATTCAGCAATGACTGTTTCATAAGCTTATAGAAATCCTTATCGGAGATATACGTGTTGAAAACAAATGTTTATATATAGAAAAGGTTAGGGTACTAGTTGGGGCCTTCGTTGGGATTTTTCTTTTTGTAGCCAAGATTGTATGGCTTCTTTAGAAACTTTTTCCCAATACGAAAAATCATCCCACCATTTGGTTTTATACCTTCGACACAAGATCAAAATATTAGAATTAGAATGACTTTTTTGGTATTCTAGATCCCATTCCAAAACCCAAGAAATTTGGAAAGTGATAGTGAACATGAGGAAAGGAGGATATTGTTCCTCCAAAGGGGTAGGTGTATAGGGTGATACAAAAATTTGGTATGATTCCTTTATACTCGAAGGAGTATTTCGAGAATACGACCGAGAGAATCCCACCATCAAATGAACTAGAATGGTAGAGTAGAAATATCAAATTTTTTATCAAAATAGAAAAGCCAAGTATGTGTGGCATTTGGATTCTAGCGGAAAAGTGTATTCTACCAAGCTTGTTGGTAATCAAAATAGGAAAAAGTTGGCTTGATAGAAAGTACCTCGGTTAACCGAGTATTGTGTTTGATCGGGGGTACGGGGAGAAATATCCCACTCGGAAGGGTGTATGACCCGCAAAATTCTTGCTGTGGAATAGTTTATAATGTCGGGATTGTTTTTATCCCCCAAAATGTTTAAATTTGATTGATTTAGTACGTACTAGAATTTTTTCATAGTACTCGATCGTTTTCAAAATATCATGTGGAGTATAAAAACGATTTTTTTCCAAACATGTTTTTTTGCAAAAACATAAGGATTTTCATGATAAAAACCCTTTTCAACATATAAATTTTGTCATAATTTTTTAGGAAAAACCTTGATTTTTCCTTTTTCAAAATAGGAGGGGTTGTTGGAGATTGAAGTACCACCTCACTGAAAATATTTTTTGTTTTTATGGGAGAAGGGGACAATACCTCTTCTAGAGTCAAAATGTCCGAGCCCAAGGATTTTTGTAAATCCTTCAAAACCTTTTTGGCAATATGGTGGCCAATTTAGAAAGTGGTATAGAAGGTGAAGCCCCTTGTATTGAGGAGGTCAAAAGTTTGGGTTGTTTCGTAGGTTGAGTTGCCTCCCGGCCCGACTACGGATGGGAGTCAATTTCCCTGGGACTATTTGGGTGTTTTGTTGAGCTTCAATCTTGCCCTTGCCTTTATCTTTCTTGGGGGGCATGGTGAAGTAGATTTACCCTATAAAAATTCTCTCGTGAGAAAATCTGGTAGAGAATTTAAGTCTCCGTGTATAAATTCAATGTCAAAATCAAATAGAGAAAGTATTGCTTGCCATCTAGCAAAAATTTGTTTTGATGCAATATTCAAAACATCTTTTTGTAAAATGTCAACACGGAATTTCTTTAACAAGAGATTTAATTTTGCGAATAGTATTTGTATGCAAAACAGTCCAAGGGATTGGTGTTTTCTTCAACCTTTGGTGTTTTTTTTTTTGGTGACCCAGGGAACCCCGCACGGCCGGCAAAGGGGTAAACCCAGGGGGCAACACGTGCTAGCCACCACACACGTGCCATCGGTTAAGTCACCCCGCAACACTCCTGGGATTCGAACACTCGACCTTTTGCGAGAGGAAGAGTGCGCGAACCAGCGATACCACCCAGGTAGGTGGTTCTTTGCAATTGATTTTTGTCTTTTAATTTGTGCGGAAATTTGTCCGCAAATTGAATAGACATTTCAATTGGAAGAATTGTACCTCGGTGAATGTAATGTCCCAAAAATTTAATTCTTGTCTAAAACAACAAAATTTTTGTGGGAGATAATGCTATACCATTTCTCCTGGCGATGTTGAAAAAACGATTTACATGTTTAAAATGAGAATCAACATTAATATAAGAACATCATCTATATAGACAATTGTGAAATCGGAATACGGATTAAAAATGTCATTCATAATTCTCTAAAATTCAGAAGGGGCATTTTTTAAACCAAAAGGCATTACATTCCATTTGTATTGTCCAAATGGAACTGTAAATGCGATCTTATATCTGTCTTTTTCAGCAATTTGAATTTGCCAAAATTCAAATTTCATATCAAATTTTGAAAATACTTTGGAATTATATAATATGTTCAAAAGATCTTTTTTTATTGGGGATTGGATAACTTATCCATTTTAAAGCTTTATTTAAAAGTTTATAGTTTACTGACGAGCCTTAGGACTCCTCTTTCTATTTCAGCATTTTTATTGACATAAAAAGGCTGAACGGCTCCAAGGAGATTTGCTTTCTCTTATTAAACCTTTTCCCAAAAGATCCTATATTTCTTTTTAACAAAAATTTAGGAGTTGAGAATTCATTGGTGTTGGTTTGGCCTTAGTAGGAATATTCTTTTCCGAAAATTCCCTCTCGTAAGGTAGATCAACAATATGTTTTTTTCTTGACCGGAAAGCATTGGGAAGATTGGAGCAGACACTTTCTTTTATACTATTTTCTAAAAGAGAAATTTTCTTCCAAATACTAGGATGAGCAAGGTTTTGCTCAATTCTTTTGTATTATAATTCCTCTTTTAGGTATAAAAGATGAGATTCTTTCTCTTTTATAAGACAATGAATCTCTTTTATGGAATGTTCCTGAAGTAAATTTAAATTCCAAGTCTGAGGCTTGGTAACAAAATGAAATATTATTTTATTTCCAAAAATTTCAGTTTTAATGCCTTCTTGAGTAACAGTAAAAGGTTGTATTAAATTTATAAAAGGGGTTCCCAAAATGGCATTTTGTTTTAAATCTTTTACCAAAAGAAAAGAAGTTTTCAAAGAAAAATTTTCTTTAATTATGGAAACCTCTGGGAGTTTATATTTTATTTTTAAACGGTCACCGAAGCTGATTTCAAAGCTTCAGTTGTTTTATCAAAATACTTAGTTGGTATAAGGCCTTCTCGAATACAATTCAAGTCAGCTTTGTATCAAAAAGAGTTGTAGTGTTCAAAACAAATTCATTGTTTATTTTTATAGAAATATTAATTATCCATTTTCTTGTTGTTACTTTAGAAAGTAAGTGCAAAAATGAAGAAGGTTCTGTTTCTGTTTCTCAAGAGTCCTCTTTTTTTTTCCTTTTAAATTTTTTTTTTTGAATTCCAAAAATTTTTTTGATGATCAATCTGGTTTATCTTAAGAAAACGAATTTCTCTTTTTAATTCATTGATCTCGGATTGAAGATCATTTGAATTTGTGGGTCGAGAACTTAACTTCTTTCCCTTATTCAAAATTTCGGTAAGGTTATAAACATTGCTATCTTGTGATGGCATAGAAAATTTTGAAATGGGTTTTTGAAATTGGTCAATAAACTTTTCAGAATCAGAAATATTATCAATTGATTCCAAAATTTCTTTTTCTTCTTGTCAAAAGATTAACTTCTTTTTCGTTTGGTACAATATTTTCATTTTACGTATCGGAAGAGGTTTCAATATCGTTAATTTGAAGTCCATCTTCTTCCTGTTCGTCTTCGAAGAAAGATCGAAGTTTCTTCTTGAGAATCGATCATGAGTTGATTTAATTGATTGAGGATGTCCTCATCAATATCAAGCTCATTAATTTTCTTATTTAATTTGCAAAATTTTCGAGAGTGGCTTTTTTTTGCCACAGCCAAGTGAATTTCTTGAAATCCTTGTTTGCTACTTGTTGCTTAGAAATAGGTCTTTTTTCAAAATTCTTTTGGGGTTTTTTATGGAAAGTTTTCTTTCTTTTCTTATCCTTCTTTTACGGAGGACAAGTGCTAGAACATTTTGGATGAGATTTGGATTTGAAAGAATAGGAAGGGTCATATTGCGCACAAAAATCTTGATTTTTCTTTCTTAAGCTGTTTTTGCAGCTTAATATTATTGCACAAGTGAGTTCCTATTTTATAGACATAAGAAACTAGTTCGCCATAGGAAAGAGAATCAAAAGGAATTTGTTTACCAAATTGTTCTCTAATTTTATTGCAAACTTGATTTCCTATTAAAATTGGAAGTCCAAAGCAAGAAATTTTTCTTTCCTGAATGGTTGATTGCAATCCGGCCGGAGAAGAACTCTTTGAAAGAAAATATCTTTATATTCTCGGAATTCTTCGAGGGAACGACATTTTAGATTAGAAAGGAGATCTTGATTGTGATCTCGGATTACGTAAGGGTCACCAATAAAATGTTGAGATATGGAATATATAAGAGTGCTTACCGCATCTTGGACCATTTGACCATAATCATCGAATACGATCTGTCCATTTTCATCAACTTTGATCGCTTCGAGGATTTGATCCCTCCGGTCTTGGGTGAGATAATTATCCCACCAGCCTTTCGAGGTGCTAGAAAAATCAGCAATTAACATATATGCTATTTGCTTATCCGTAGTATCGGGAAGGGCTTTATAAGTGGTGGCCAACACCACCATTTGATTTAAAACTTGAATTATAGTTTGCTCGGAAATACCATCTATGTTCCATTCATAAATGGCATCAGCACAATATTTATTTTGAATTCTCTCGGAAAGATTCTTCAGAAATGATATCGGGAGGAGTAGTTCGAGAATAATACGGTTTCGAGGTTCTTTCCAAGAAATTTTGTTAATTTCAGAAATTTCTTCCTTTTCCAAAACATGAAGTTGGCTATCTTGAGTGTCTGCTCTAGGATTTGGAGTATTGATTGTTAAAGGTTTTTCAACCTTTGGAGTATTCGAAATTGGAATAGGTTGTTTTTGAAACTTCTCTTTTTGGAGTCTTTCTTTTTTCTTTGAAGAGCTTCATAAAATTCTTTACTGAATTTCTTCGGCATTTCAAAAGTTTTAAATAAAGCAGTTTTCAAATTGGAAGAATTAGGAGTAGAGGTTTGTTGAGGGAGTGAAATGGTGGATGAAGAAGATGCTATTGAAGTTGCCCCAACAGAAGACTCTATCCTTTTTAATTGAATTCCTATGGAATGAATATGTTGATTAGTAAAATTATTTTGTTCTATGATTTTTTGAAATTCTTTGCTTTCGGACTTAGAAGGTATTTTGAAAGGTGAAGCGGGAATTTCCTTATCACGATGAGTAATTTTAATTTTTCTCAAAGGTGGGTGATTAGTCTCAATTATTTGTTCATCATCTAATTTCCGTGTAAAAGTTTTATCTAAAACAAATATCTCCTTAGGTTCTAGAAAATATTTTTCAAACCAATCAAAGAAAAGCATATGAACTCCAATCTGGTCTAGAAATTCATAGTATTTTTCTTTAATTTGTTTGGCTTGAGTTTTGAAATTTTCAAAAATTCAATTTCTTATCTCAATATTTTCTTCGAGTTAAATTCTTTATTCAAAAATATTCGATTTGGTACAAATTCTTTTGCAAGAACATTGCACTTAGGATCGTCTTCCATTTGAGATTGAGTGGGTTCGGGAGATTCTGGATCCTGTTGTTGTTAATAAACAGGTCTAGAAATTCTCGAACCGGTGTCGAGACCACTTAAATTAAAAGGAAGAGCACTAGGAGTTGTTTGTACTTGTGCATAAATATTAGAAAAATCATGAAGATTGATACTACCTTGATCGCTTCGGCAAAGTAATGACAGGAGGTAGATTTGGATGAAGATCCACTGACCTTCGTGAAGAAGACCCATGAAAGGAAGGTCTTGAAGAAATACAAGAAGGAATTTCAAAAGATCTTCCCGGAAAATTGAATAGTTACCATACCTTCAAGGTGCTGAATGATATTTGTTGGATTGTTGTTCTGGACCATAGAATGGGATACATGATTATCTATTTCCCATTGTTCGGGAAGAACAACATCATTCCAACTTATGGATTTAGGAACTATAACATTTGATCTCAAAAAATCAGTTTGCAAAAGGAGAGTTTGCCCTTTTGGAGCTTGATTTAAACTATGAGTGTCAAAAGCACAAGACATTGCTTTATAATGGACTTTATAGATGAGGGAAACGGGTATTGATCCTTCATCCATGATTTAATTATGAGTTTTAATTTGCAAAACGAGGGATTTGAGGATATTTTTATCTTTCAATGATATTTAAAAATTAGGATAGCAATCAAAATGAATAGGTCTCGTTACAAAGACTGGTCTCTACCGTGGCAAGTATGGAATCCTCGTAACATAGGAGTCGGGCATCTCTTAAAACCAAAAGGATAGAAGTATTTAAACCTTCTTTTAGGAGTGGTTTTCTCCCAATTTGAACCATCCCAAAATGAAGATAATTATACTTCCGACTTTATCTTTTTAAAGATTCTTTATTCAAAACGGATATTAAAGAATATGAAGAAGAAAGAGAGCGATTTCACGTTCTTGATCGTGATTATATAATCATTTGATTTAAAAATCTTTCTAAATTTAGATTCGAATATATTTGGTCATACTTGACCTTGGGAATTTTTCAATTCCTAATCGATTTATTAAAATCTTCAATAGTAATTTCTTCTCTATGCAAAGGAAGATTTGGCTGAGATAACTCGGATATAGAATTATTGGAAGAAGAATTAGTTCTTCTCAAAAGATTCATTTTATATAAAAACCTTTTTGTTCGCGCAATTGGTTCCTCGGGTTTGCCCCCTCGCTGACCAATGGACTTACGTACCTCTGTCGGGACCATAGCGGTTAAAATGAGGTTACTCCTTTTGAGCGAACAAACTCGGAGATTATATAAAACAAATCAAAAAAGAACAACTAATCCTTTTCCCCATGGCTATGATATTTTGAGGTCAAATGTTATAGTTCCTAAATCCATAAGTTGGAATGATGTTGTTCTTCCTGAACAATGGGAAATAGATAATCCTTTATCCCATTCTATGGTCCAGAACAACAATCCACACACACACACACACACATATATATATATATATGAGACATAAGATTTATATTCATGGTATGAGAAATTTTCATGAATTCAATTGGGTAGTGAATGCCAAAGCGGCACACTTGATTGGGTTTGAGAAATATCGGTTCGATATTGTAGTGGAATGTCTATTGTTATGATGCGTGATCATACTAATGGAAACTAACGGGGTAAATTTTTCACAAATATACCGAGTTTGGGGTAAATTTATAATAGATATATCGACTTGAGGTTTTGGTGGTAAAAAAATAATTTGGGGTAAATTAATCACAAGTATACCCGGTTTAGGATTTTATGTGGTCAAAAAAATAATTCAAAGTAAATTTATCGCAAATGTATCGGTTTGGAATTTTTCATGGTATTTTCCCAAAAAGCGAAAGTCTTATGAGGATTTGTGCCTTTTGATAACGTTTATATTCCCGAGAATGAACTACTCGAAAGGAAAATGTTTTCCCGACAATATTGTCAATACAATCTCAACCGTAAATCTATAAACCATTACCGCGTATTTTGCATAAAGCATTCATTGATTGAAAGATTGTGTGGTCGAAATACCCGACAAGTCTTATCGGATTGTCGGGCTAGCAGCCTTTCACTCGAAATATGCACACTGTTGCGAGCAAAGCCTTGACAAAATGTTCCGGAGGTTCTCAGACTTCAAGAGACAAGCACAAACATATCTGTTCCAGGTCTGTTGGCTCCCCAGCTTTTACAGAACAAATTAGTTGTTTAAACCCTCCCAAACACGAGCGTGATATTTAGTAGTCTATAACGCAGTTTAGGCCAATGGTACCAAAGTGCTGACCTTGCAAGGATGTGGACTGATGTTCATTAAGGGACGTCCAAGGTTTAAAAGATTCTTTTGATTGCACGCATGACCATCTCTCCTGTCTCCAGGCCTAAGAGAAGACAAATTCTCGGACTTCTGTATCATTAAACTAATGAACAAGAAAGCAAAAAGCAAAAGATCAAATGCTCGGCTTTTTTCCAGCATAAAAATGATTCGAGGGAGGACTCTGCTCTTGTCCTGCTTTTTGAGAACAATGGCCACACTTGTTCTGGCCATTGCATTCTTATGCTGTGCTCTGTTGAGCTGTGGAATCGGCGCTGTACTCGAAGGATCTCAGAGCAGATCCATCACAGCTTCGAGAGAACAACCTTACAGAACCTCCTATCACTTCCAGTCTCCTCGGAACTGGTTAAACGGTACAAAGTTCTTTAATATCGCCTCTACTCTGTTCATTTCTTTCTTCGATGTTTAATCGAACCTTTTTTGGCTCTTATTCTTTTGTGCTGATGCTGTTACGAGACATGTTGCGAATCTGATCGTGGAGTGCATACACGGGTGCTTTGTTTTCCCTGCAGATCCTAATGGTAAGTTTTGCAGATTTTAAGCAATATCATTGTTCCGTTACTTCTTTTAGTGCCTACTGATCATTGGAGCTTATCGACCACATGTTCAAACGACATGTTCACTGCCCACCAGTAAGAAATTGCAAAAGAATAAAAAGTAGTGGCAAAATAGAATTTGAGGCATTCTTGAATGTTCAAACCACATCCTGACATTGATTGATCCAATCAGGTCTTATGTATTACAAAGGGGTTTACCACTTGTTCTACCAGTACAATCCTCACAGTGCCCTCTTCAGCAACGGCATAGTCTGGGCGCATTCGGTTTCGTACGATCTAGTCAACTGGGTTCACCTTAATCACGCCCTCGAGCCAAGCGAACCATTCGACATCAAAAGTTGCTGGTCAGGTTCTGCTACTATCCTTCCGGGGAACAGACCAGTCATTTTGTATACTGGCATAGACGCAAATTATCATCAAGTGCAGAACTTGGCGATTCCAAAGAATGAGTCTGATCCCTTCCTACAAGAATGGGTCAAGTTCTCGCAGAATCCAATCATTGTTCCTCCCGAAGGAATTGAAACGGACAATTTTCGAGACCCAACGACCGGCTGGCAGGGTCCAGATGGTAAATGGAGGATCATAGTTGGAAGCTGGAGGGACGGCCTAGGAATGGCAATTCTTTATCAAAGTGATGACTTCTTTCACTGGTCTAAATCCGAGCATCCTCTTTTCACATTAAGCAAAACCGGCATGTGGGAGTGCCCGGACTTTTTCCCGGTATCCACGGATAGCACGAATGGCGTGGACACATCGACCCTGAACCCAAGCACCAAGCACGTGATGAAGGCAAGCTTCAATAGTCACGATTATTATGTGCCAGGAACTTATAATCTTGACCTGGAAAGGTTTTCTCCAGATGATCTCCTCACGGGACCTAGCCTGGACTTACGATTGGACTACGGGAAGTATTATGCTTCCAAATCGTTCTTTGACAGTGCGAAGAACCGCAGAATACTGTTTGGATGGGTCAACGAGTCGGATAGTACAGAGGATGACCTAGCAAAGGGTTGGTCTGGACTTCAGGTGAGTTGAGTTTCAAATGCTAATACGAATCAATAAATCCATATTCATGTGCGGCACGCAAGTAGACGTGTTTGAAAATTTATTTGGGAGACCCATGTGCAGAAAAGTTGGTGTACGAACCAAATTTAATTTGTTTTGCAGGCATTTCCAAGAAAAATTTGGCTAGACAGAAGTGGAAAGCAGCTGATACAGTGGCCTGTTGAGGAAATCAAAATTTTGCGCGACAAAAATGTTGGTGTTAAGTCCATGGGACTCGACGGTGGTTCAACTTATGAAGTTTCAAATATCACTGCTTCACAGGTTGTGCGAGTAGACCTGTTGCATATTCTAGTCATCTCAACCTGTTTATTTCATATATATGATGCCCTTGCTCTAAATTTACTTCTCTCTGTTTTTCCAATGTAAATCAAAAGGTGGACATCGAAGTTGCCTTTAAATTGCCCAAATTGGAAGAGGCTGAGCTTATGGATCCAAACTGGGTCGACCCCCAAATTCTGTGCAGCGAAAAGAATGCATCGGTTAGGGGCATTTATGGACCGTTTGGTTTGTTAGCTTTGGTGACGGAGGATTTGAGAGAACAAACGGCGATATTCTTTAGAGTATTCAGAGGCCATAACAGATACGTTGTCCTGATGTGTAGTGATCAAAGCAGGTAACAAATGTGGGATAACTTTTTAAGAACTCTTGCCTTTTCTCCTGTTCGTTGTCCTGCAAATTCGTCGTAAAAGATTGGCTATGACAGGTCTTCGTTGAGGAACGAGATTGATAAGACCATATATGGAGCTTTCCTAGACA
The DNA here is from genome assembly GCA_021437795.1 of Rhodamnia rubescens. Lineage (NCBI taxonomy): Eukaryota > Viridiplantae > Streptophyta > Magnoliopsida > Myrtales > Myrtaceae > Rhodamnia > Rhodamnia rubescens. Next base: position 3,991,078 of record JAILYA010000015.1, read on the forward strand.
TAGATCCTCGAGTCGAGAAGATTTCCCTAAGAACCTTGGTACGTTTGTCTGCGATTTTATGGCCTCTGGCCGCTGCCTTATGGTCTGATGATTGCTTCTGAACAATATTTGCAGATAGATCACTCTATTATTGAGAGCTTTGGTGGGGAAGGGAAAGTGTGCATCACTAGTAGGGTGTATCCAGTGCTGGCTATCGGTGAAGCAGCTCGCTTGTATACTTTCAACTATGGAACTCTTAGTGTACGAGTCGAGAGACTGGATGTGTGGAGTATGAAGAAAGCCCGTATTGGTCCTGGAGAAAGTTTGAGCAACAGAGAATCATCGGTATCCCAGTGTGAGAACCTCTCATTTTGCGGATCTGAGGAGGGTCCATCCTGTGCAGCATCGCCCTCACATTGTGAGGATTCCGCTTCCGCGATCTGAAATGCACAAAGCAAGACTGATTCTAGTGTTCTCATCCATGTTTTCCCTCCACACCATATGGAGTACCATGGGATGTATCTGCAGAATCGCTGCATTACTTCCTGACCGTGTAGAAATCTGAATCAATAAAAAGTTGTACCATTAAGAGTTCTTTGCAATCCCGATTCGATATGAATGGTATGCTTCTGCAAAATGGTCCTTCTCTGCCTCTTTCTTATTTTTTCCTGGGAAAAGAACCTCACGAGTTGAATGGCTGGTACCCCACATGAGCTCCAGGAGAAGCAGTACAATATTTTCTCTGAATCGCTGTCGACCCTAGAGCTGCTAAACGGGTCACGATGCATCACGAGGCTCGTTATGATGCCTAATATAAGAGCTTAAAACATACTTAGCAAAACCACAAACAAGATGTGCTTAAATTTTGCGAACTGAAAAGCATCCCTTAAACTTGGACTTTGTCACGTAGAGTCTGGCTTCAGTAATCTATTCATACGCTGTTTTTTAATCGCTTGATCGGTTGATAGTCTTTGGCTTTTCTCCAGAAAATACAAGTTGATCTCCATGTGCATTATTCCCAAGTTGGCATTTGAAGTCTCACACTTCCCTAAGTACTAGAAAATTGTCCTCGTAATATTCTAAGAATAAAGATATACAAGTTGCAGAACTGGTACGAGAAATGTACTATTTGTTTATGCAAGTTGTTGTCAGATCTATTTCTCCGTGGACACCCTTTGATGTAAACAGAAAATGCTTGCATGTGAAGTGAGAGGAACTTGCTAACCTGGAGATTCTAAGCAGTTGTTTCAAAAATGAAATTGTTCCCGATATATGTGCTAGGATTATTCTTTGCAGGAGTTGGGTATGGAGCTGAAGTTGGAGACTTTGATCATGTTCAAAGAAATTTTCAATCCGATGGTACAGATCAGCCTTACAGAACCGGATACCACTTCCAACCTCGGAGAAACTGGATGAACGGTGCTTCAATAGATACCCTTCTCTTGGTACCTCTTTTTCTGTTTTAAAGCCAACGAGTTTACATTAGTCTGATCGTTGTTGATTCTTGATTTGACTCTGTTCCTGGCTTTGTGTCATCCGGTGCAACTCCATATTTCGCTGAACGGTGACACGAAAATGCAGATCCAAATGGTGAGTTTGTCCAATCTTTCAGCATCTCTGGTGCTAAAGGCGGCATTGAATGTGTTAAGAAAGACAAGATGCTGGGTTTTACAAATAAGTCATTGTTCCTTAAAGCTTAATCTTTCCAAAGTCAGCTTTTACACGAAAATCGTGTCTTTCGACTTGAAAGATTGACATTGAATGTATAAAGATAGAAGTTAACAGCTGCGTTGGCTTTATGAAATTTCTTGCTTATGACAGGACCAATGTATTATAATGGAGTCTACCATCTGTTCTATCAGTATAATCCATATGGTGCCGTGTGGGGTAACATAGTGTGGGCTCATTCAGTATCTTACGATCTGAACAACTGGGTGAACCTGGAGGATGCAATTTATCCGACAGGGCCTTTCGATGTTAATGGATGCTGGTCTGGTTCGGTGACCTTTCTTCCCAGGGACAAACCTGCCATTTTTTACACAGGGATCGACCCGACGAACCGCCAGGTCCAAAACTTGGCAATGCCCAAAAACACATCTGATCCATTGCTCCGCGAGTGGATCAAATCGCCTCATAACCCCTTAATCACTCCCCCAAATGGAACTGATCCTAATTTCTTTAGAGACCCAACAACTGCCTGGCAAGGCGAGGACAGGGCGTGTCGCCTTCCAGTTGGAAGCCAGATTAAAGGTCAAGGGACTGCGATTCTTTACAAAAGCAAAGACTTTATTAGATGGAGCATGATCGGGAGCCTGTTTAATTCAATGGCCGAGACTGACATGTGGGAATGCCCGGATTTTTATCCTGTTAGTACTAGGAATTCGCTTGAAACCCCAGACCAAGGGGAGTTGACAAAGCATGTGCTTAAGGCAAGTTTCAACCATCACGACTATTACGTCGTCGGGAACTACGAAACGAAAACAGACAGATTCTTTGTTGAGAATGACTTCACCGTTTCAAGTTCAGGCTTGTAGTATGACTATGGGAAGTTCTATGCTTTGAAGACGTTCTATGACAGCGCAAAAGAGAGGCGTATTCTGTGGGGCTGGATAAACGAGTCTGATAGCGAGGCATTTGACATTAAGAAGGGATGGTCAGGACTTCAGGTACTTCTGACTTTCAATAGTTTATAAATGAACATTACCTCAGGATCTGTTTAAGCCATGCTCCTTGTAGGCATAATCAGTGATTAATTGGTTGGAAAAAGGCAGTTTTTCCCGCTTCACCTTAAGCCGATAGGACAATACAGTTATTGTACTTGTCATAAGTAGTTCGGTTTAGTGGTATTGTTGTGGATAGATTGATTTTGGGGACAGACTGATGAGTTCTGATCTATAATTGTATTACAGACCAGGTTAACTGCTACATTTTATCTAGTGATGTTGAAGTTGAAACTAGTTCTCCATTTACGAAAGCTTATCGAATCGCCATCTTTCTGTTTCCTAGTCGATTCCTCGGAACATTCTTCTTACTAAATCGGGAAAGCAATTAGTGCAATGGCCTATTAAAGAAATGGAGAAACTCCGTGCTAGGGAGGTGACTACTCTGAGCAAGGATCTCAAGGGTGGATCGGTGGTCGAAGTGTCAGGCATTACAGCTGCGCAGGTAATTAGTTCAATACATTGACATAATGTGTAAGTAATTGCAATTGTTCATAGTAATCAGAAGTTTTAAACTGACTGCTTTTGTGGTGATGTTAAAGGCGGATGTTAAAGTTTCATTCAAGATCACCGATTTAGCCAAGGCTGAGACCATAGATCACAATTCAGTCGATCCGCAACTGTTCTGTTCTAGCAAAACAGTTTCTGTCATGGGTAAACTCGGCCCGTTTGGTCTGTTGGCTCTAGCTTCTGAGGACCTGAAAGAACAAACAGCAATCTATTTTCATGTTCTGAAGAAGCAAGGAAAATTCGTTGTCCTGATGTGCAGCGACCAGAGCAGGTAGGTTTATCGATGAGGTTCGGTTCTCTGCGTACATTTGCATATATTCTCTGATCTAATCCTGAGGTTGGCATTGCGAGCAGGTCGTCGTTAATGGGAGGCCTTGATAAGACCAATTATGGAGGTTTCGTCGACATGGACCCTCGTCACGAGAAAATATCGCTCAGAAGCTTGGTACTTCTAGTTTCCATTCATTTAATTTGCCTCGATCTTGCCACTTTTACGCGCTTAATAAGTCAAAGAAGAATCGTTCTCGATCACAATTGATGGTCCTATGCTAATCAAATCTTATATGCCTTAGCACAATGAAAAAAGCAGCATTAAATCAATGTGATATTCTTTGGCATTTCCATTCATCTCTCTTTCTGTGATCCTCCCCTAGTGCAATCACTCATTTCTTGAATTATCGACGCACAGATTGATAACTCAATCGTCGAGAGCTTCGGCGGCGAAGGGAAGACCTGTATCACTGCCAGGGTCTATCCGAGCTTGGCCGTCGGCAATAAAGCTCACCTATATGTGTTCAACAATGGAACAGTTGGTGTCAAGATCTCAAGGCCGAGTGCCTGGAGCATGAGAAACGCCCAGATTGCTCCAACCAGCAAAAGAAGAAAGCCGAAAACCAGTTAACTGAAAATCAGTGCCACTCTCTCCCCTCCACTGCAGTTTCACACCCAAATGATAATTGAAAGGAGGACAAGAACCAAAGTATATGCTTTGCTTGCTTCTCATGTGACCGTTTGAGATCACACTTCACTGCTCATTGCAGACCCCACATACATGAACTGTTTCCATAAAACGTTAAGAGCACATTGATTCCTTTTTGTTTGAATCTCTCTCTCTCTCTCTCTCTCTCCAAAACAAAGTGATCTAAGCTGACATATGGCACAGTGATTTTGGCTGATTGAAGCCAAGCTTTTTCAAGAAGTTCTAGAATCTAGCCAGGGGAGGTGTTAACTGATGCATTAGAATTTGAGAGCTCAGACAAAAGGGGCCTCAACCAAATTCCTCTGTCCATTATCAGAAGGGGAAATTGTGGGCACAAGGTGAAAACAAGAATTGAAACAAAGATCAATAAATAAACTGGGTCCCCAGAAAAGGAGCCAAAGCAACCATGACCTCACTTCCCTTGACAGGTGGAAGGGGGGTAAAAACACAACTGTTTTCAAGTGCTAAAGTACTTAAAGAGGCTTTTGGAACCGTTTCTCAGGCCAAGTGGAAGGCCAAGCCCCACCATTAACAAACTTTGGGTGGGGTTGGGACATCATCTTTTCTCCTTCCTTTGAAAAGAATAAGAAAGGACAAGAACAACCCCAATTCAAAATTGTTTTATACTTTCCTCCCATAGTCGATGAGTGTGTCTGGGTGCTCTCTACTGTTAAGAGAGAGAGAGAGAGAGAGAATCATCACTAGATTCTTGCAAGTTCAGGTTTTGAAGATTCCAAACTCTTGAGTGTCCAAGAGGGTGGTGCTGGATCACAGCCAATGCATGGCTTCCACGTGTGCGCCGGCTGCAAGTTGGAGTCAAAAATTGCACTGAGGGATTCTTTTATTTGCTGGGGCGTGTGTAATGGTGGCTTCTTTTGCTGGTGTCTCTGCGGAGGTTGCTGTCATACTGTCTTTTCCCAAACCAAAGGGAGTTTTTGGGGCCCCAGTTGATGTGGAGGGAGGTTAAGCCGGAGCCTAATTTGACACCTCCTCCTTTTTCCCTAAAAAGGCAAAAAAAAAAACACCCTTAAAGAAAGAATTAGGGCATCAATATTCAATTACACAAGAGAAAAAAAAACCTATGTTAGCGGTTTGCACATAGTTTTACCAGAGGAATAGATCTGCACGACATAAACACTTCTACTTTCCAAAAGTTAACGCATCTTTATTCGACCTTTCGATAAGCTTCTAAAGTTAGAATTTGGCGGAGATGAAGTAATTAAAAGTTGAATTTTCGAGGTTCCTTTTTTTCTTTTTTTTAATGATCGTTGCTGTCCCAAGTGCCGAAGCAGTGACGCAAAGTAATATCTGTTATTGTTTTTTCGTTACAAATTTTGGGAAACTGTTGCAATTGCTGTTGTTATATCTTTTTCATTGGAGTTTTTTTTTTTTTTTTTACTTTTCGTTTGGGGCGACTCGTGGCTATGTCGTGGTAGATGCAGAACATAAAGATGATATAGAAAATTTATCCTTGCTTTTGCGAATAAATTGACAAGAATTGATTCAATTCATCACGTATAAAACACTATTGGCAGCAGTACCACCACAGGCCGAAAGTACTAATATAGAACACTACAGTTGTGCCAGGAATTTATTTTATTCGCGTTTTCTTTTGTCATGCAAATTTATTTTCCTTAAAAGAAAAAAAAAAAAGGACAAAAGAATTGCGGTCCGTGACGACGCACTTCAGAATATTGTCTGGTGGTTTGGTGACAAAAGTGGGTTAAACTTGCCCTAGGCTTAGGTAGTTTTCCTTATGTCATGTTCTCGTGAGTATTCAGCATCCATTTTTTTTCCTTGAAAAGCAAAGGGGCAAAGCTCGATTGTTACAATTCAAATTTGCCTAGCAAAGCTTAAATCAGACTGATCTCCTATCAGTGTGAGAATCAAACCTATTTGTGGCCTGTCTAATGCCGGATTGGCATTTACATCGTAGGACCGAGTAATCCAGTTCGTCGACCAGCCTTCGCGCGCGAATTTCCCTCCTTAAAGGTATGAAGAATTCCGACTTGTTGAGATTGCTTCAACAATTTCCAAATTCAAGAGATGAGGATATCGTGAAAAAAGGGGTGAGAGATAGCCGGTTCGAAGTAGCGCAATTGATGCCTGCGAGTCCACCTCCGCAACAATTTTGGAACGAGAAATTGCCAGTTTGAGGCCTACAAGAATACCACAAAGTCTTTTGCCAAACTATTTTTTTTTTTTTTGCCTCTTGAACTGGTAGGCAAAATCTTTTGCCAAACAAATTTTTTTTTTGGCATAATTGCAATCCCTGAGAACGTGTACATGGAAATCTTTCATAATTCATGAGCAAAGTGTTGGTGACAAACCAGCCGCAAGATGCTTCTGATCCCTTTGCGGCTCATCCCATTTTTACACTAAACTATTCACCTTCCTTAAATCTTTATTGCACTGACTTTCCATCAGTTTGACTGTTAAGATTTAAGTTCCACATAATACATTTTTTTTTATATAATGACTGATTAATACATAGAGCGCCACCAGCAAATGAGGAGTTAATCTACCATCTCGACTCATATCGGATGATATTTCTCTTTCTTTTTTCTCCTTTTTCTTTGTTCACTAAAGTTCGCGTCGAAAGTCAAGTGATTGTCGGAACGTAGCACAGCCACACGAGAAACACACAATCCTCCTCCTTGCATGAAATATCAGCAAAGTATCTGGCATTCTAGGCCTGATGAAACCCCTTCTGGGGAATAGATTCGAGAATTTAATGGTCAAAGTATGGCAGATTTGGAGCTCAGTGGGGGCATTCATTTATACCTCATAAGCAAGCGTGACATACAAAGCAACTTTTAATGGCTAGAAGAAAGCCAAAAGAAAAATCTGCTGGAAAGGGAAAAGGCCATCTTGTGGTTACTTGATTGCCAACTTAAAACACATTCTCTTTATTCATCTTTATGTTGTTTGTTTAGGTCAAGAATCTCGAAACCCTAATCATGGGTTCCACCCTTTTGGACCAAGAAGAATCTTAGACCTCATCTTTGAAGGAGAAAGATACCATTCTTAGTGTCGAAAGACACGTTAAGCTTTCCTCTAATTTTTATATAGGATCCACAGTCGACGTCCCCGTGCTCTTTTTACTGTAAATTACCATCGACTTCGCGACAAGTGCAGCGTAAGAACACATGTAGTGTGAGTCATAAGTAAGCGTGCTTCACTAGGTTTAAATTTTCTCGACGTGTTCTAAAATTAACAGCATATGTCTGTGTAGAAACAACGATGGTGAGCTTCACAATACTTGTCAACATGCATTTTCATACACTTTTTATTTTCATACAAAACCCTAACCTGGACTTTTTAAGAGAAAGCAAAGTGACCCTCTTAGGGTTTGGAGATTTTAATTATTGGACGAACTTTGTCTTAATGTGTTGATGGGTATCACTCTACTTTGTCGTGGTCACGTAGCCTTCCAAACCAATCCTCGATGCCTCCAAGATTGTCTCACGTTAAGCACACGACCCACAGAATCTTGTACTATACATGTTTAACCAAAGGAGGCAGAATTTTTTTGGCTACGTATGGTCACAAACAATAAAAATCTTTCGATAAAATTAACTATGGTCGGGAATTGTCTACGAGAAATATATGATTGAACTTTGGTCATGAACAAAAAGAAATTATAGCATACACTACCGACGCTAAAACTGTTTTCCACAAGCGACATCTATCATTAACTTGATGATCGGTGAGAGACCGGGATTAAAATTCTCAAATCAATGATGGATAAGATCGCTCGAGTAAATTTTTCTTTATACGGGCAGCTTATGCTCTAAATTTTTCATGAAGAAAGAGAAATTTTGACCTTTGCCACTTTTATAAGTGTAATACGAGGAATGTCCACCGGTTTACAAATTAATATGACGCACCGTCCGGGAAAAAAAAACATTTGAATCTGATTAATGAGTTCCATAAGCAATAAAAGAATGTTATACCAATTTGTATATCGAGTTTATAAAACGGATGAAATTCTATGGTTCTTTTTAACTCTCAATCGCAACCAACTTGCAAGAGCACCGCAATTAAAATTCAAATCACATGCTTAAGAATCGAGAAAGAGTTGGATATTATTCCAATCAATTCCAAATACACAAAATTTATCACTAGACAATAAATAAGAATTCATTGGTGATAAATATAATATCTCAAACACGTGCGCCGTACACGTGTGCTCAGATTCTTCTTCTTCTTCTGCTGCTGCTGCTGCTACTTCTACTGCAACTTACAGTTTTGACCATCAAATCAAGCTACGGCAAGCTACAACCAATACAAATATTCTGCTTTTGACCCTAATAATTGAAAATCATATCATTCTTTCTTGCATCCTACATAGGAATACCATCTTCAATCTAATAGATGAAATCTCGTACCGGGTCGAAATCAGGTCCCACGTCTCCAAAGCACAGGCTAGAGGACGCCGACTTCGGCGAGCTTGGGCACGAGGTGGCCGCTGAGGTGGAGGGCGACGAGGGACTCGAGGCCGCCGACGCAGGAGCCGCCGATGAAGACAGCGGGAGGTGGGTTCGCTCCGCCGGCAGCCGCGTCGGGGGAGTGGGGATGGCGTCTATCTCGTCGTCGTCCAGCTCGATGACGGTGGGGTTGACCCCGACGGAGGCGAGGAGCTTCCTCATGACGTGGCACATGCAGCAGGAGGAGCGGCTGAAGATGATGACCGGGTGTTCCGATATGAGGCGCTGGATCCGGGTCTCCGCCGACTCGTCCGCATCGATGGAGAGGGACGAGGCGGAGGCGGCCGTCGGGGTGGCGAGGTCGAGGCGCACGAGGTCGTCGGAGCAGAGTCCTTGCATAATATCGGACGACGCGTCGCCGGAGAGATGGGAGAGAGAGAGAGAGAGAGATTGTCAACGGAGAGAGGGCGAGTGGGGAGAGTGGGATTTGTGGTGAATTTTATATAAGAGAGAGAGAAGAGACAGTGGAAGGTTGCCGACGTCACAGAGTTGGGAGTACTGCGTGCTGGTGATGTTTTTTTTCTTTTTTTCTTTTTTTTTTTTTTCTTTATTATTTTCCCAACTCAAATAATACGGTACAGTTTTGCATTTGAAGTCTAATCGATGACACATATACGGTCCAGCTGAATTCATTGGAAAAGGAAAAAAAAAAAACTCACCTTATTTTTCACGACCTTATATTCTCAAACTCTACCCTCTAATGTGTTTGCACGTTTGGGGGTTCACGAACCGCTTTAGTAGAGCGTTTACTTTTATTTTTTATGATTGAGTAGCTAATATATCTTAATTAATTCATAATTTATTATGTTAAGTTTTTGAATAAAGGTAGATCTAAATAGATATATTGATTGGTTCAAATTTAAGCTCCCTCTTCGCAATCTCTCCGAATGTATGTATCGAATTTCTATTGCGTTTTCTTAACAAATGATTGATTGGTGGGCCTCCAATTTATTTTGGCATTTGGTGAATATCTCAAAGAAAGAAATCTTATGATCGACGCTTCTTTCGGGTGAAAATTGCTATTACGGTTGGTTTTGTGAGAAGAGACTATGGACGGTTAGTCTGGAGGTGCAAGATAGAGACCATGGATGATGCAATTCCAAGCTAGCAATTGATAATTGGTTTGGAGACACAACATAGAAATCATGGGTGTGCAATCCCAAATTAGCAATTGATGTGGTTTGATTGCGGTGCAATGTTGTGCGTGCATTGCAATAACTTAGAGATTCATGTGTAAAAGGATACTAGAATTAAGGGGGAGCAAATTTTACACCTAACATTAAAACTCACACGTGAGAGGAAGATTGTTAAAATGTGTTAGAGAAATTCCACATCGGAGAATCGATGTTGTTTTGAGCTGATTAGTATATCTTAGTTGATTAATAACTCATTGGTTTAAGTTTTTTTAGTGAATGTGAGTTCATTTGGATATGTTGACGGGTTCGGATTTGGGTTCTCTCTTGGCGATCTTCTCGGGCGTAGATATTGAACTTTTCTTTGCGCATTCTTAACACATCGAAATCAAATATCCAATCACTAATTTAAAATCCGGTTTAGTGTAGCCAAAACAAACCCATGAGTTAAATTAAACTTCAGTGTTTTTCTTGCCAAAGGCTACCTAATTACGTGGAAAAGGCGCGCGACATAAGTTGCATTGCCATATCGGCGATCCACGAATGTTACGGTCAATCATCCAAATTTTGTCCGAATCCTCTTATTTCCATATGGTTGATGTGGTGTTTCATGTCTCTTGGGTAACCAAAAGTGTGCTTCCTCGATCATTAAAAAAAAAAAAAGTTATTTATGGTGCAAGATATATCAAGTGTTATGCCATCTTTGTACATTTTGTTCTGTATTTTATATTATTTATGAGACGAGATGTGGTGTAAACTTGTCAAGCAAAAACATATTGAAATTACAAAGTAGGTATTGCATATCAATACAAATCTAACAACAACATAAGAGCTAGGACGTATCACAATTAGCCAATGAACCGTATACCATCATAACAATCTCCCTTGCTATCGGGATAATATCGCGATTCTCATATCAAGCTTCTCTTATGAAGTGAATCGATCATTCAAATTTACCCTCCCCTTACCTAAAAAAAAAAAAAAAAAGAAGCTCAACTTCAATTAAGGCGTCACTGAAGTCGATCACGAACCCACCGGCATGATAGGCCTACCCTGACTCACCTCAGCCCGATATTTCAAATCTATGTGTCTTTGTAAACTTATAAAAGGTTCAATTTAGGAAAGGAACTTCGTGTGGGGGGACCAATCGTGGCAATTACGAAAGTGTACGGTGGCGCAAAATTGAGAAAATACCAAAAAGCAGGGGGCAAAAGTTGATTTCCACGCAACCTGTGTCCTTTCAACTTGTCCTTGCTTCCTGCCGTTTCACTGGCTCGCCGGTGGAAAAGAAAAGGCGAAGGTGGGGGGCTTCGTCAGGACCGACAATCAATCCGAGCCGAGCCGAGCCGAGCCGAGCCGGGGAGTGGTGAAGTTGAACCATCGAACCACCCCCATTACGCAATTCCGAAAAAACCCGATGACGTAAGCCGCTGCGAATGAAAGGGCAGGCGCCAAATTGCCTTCAGGGAATCGCAGGGGGCGGGGGCGCGGTGTCAAAGCTGCACTTTCCTCGTCATCACGGCGCCCCTGTGGCTTACACGTGGCAGGTGCGGTTCCCCTTCCTCCAAGCATGGAGTGGGTGGGGGCGAGTGGGGCCCGGAGGTTCTAGTAGATGCCACGTCATCGGTCGAGAACGTGCCCCGTTCTCATTGATGAGAGATGATGAGGTGTGATATATGCGAATTATTGAGGCTTCCGATCGAATAGACGAGAGGGGGAATCGGAGGTGGTGCTAGTCTCATGCCAATATAGTTAGCAAGGGGTCACATGATTCGATGATCTCACTCGTAAGAAAAGTTAATACGAGATAAATAGGGCTCTAAAAAAAAAATTCAAATTCAAAATTTTTTATTTTAATATCATGTGAGATTTTATGGAACAATTGTTAATTATTTTAAAATTTTAAACTATTAGAATGATGCATGATTTATTATTTAGTTTTTCTATTGGAATCGTGCACATCATGTTATGTCTTAAATTGGTAATCTTTGGCCTCAAGTTCTCGCTTAAAGGTTTTCTAGGTTTAGCCCTCTGGAGTTCACATTTACATGGTTAAATTATGTCAATTGAGGCGACTTCTCGATCGATTATAATCATGACAGATCGAACCGAGCATGATAAACAATTCATGTATGATTGGAAATATTTTTTGACGTGTTTAGTTAGTCGGATCTCCAGATTTGAAATTCCGAAATATTTCCCAACTCACTTCTCTAGTGGAGATTATGTCGATGGTCCAAAGATACTTGGTTTCGACGAGAGTGTGTTTTCCTCCTTGCTTGTTCCTCTGGTCGGAGCGCGAGAGCCAATCGGGGCACGCCATGTGTCGCGCCATGCTTCGAGATTCCATACAGGATCTTGGGGGGGGGGGTCGTGGACCGCGGGCCCCTGCCATCATGGCAACGGGTCTTGGTGTCCTTCAACCTCCGCCGTTGATGGTGGCTGCAAAGGTTTATCTATATCGATGTCTGCCACATGTTAAAATGGAGAGAAAGCTTAGTAGGCATTCCGTTGCATCATCGAGGTCACGATATGTGGGGCCCACCCACCCTCACTTCACTTCATTAGCAAAAGAGGGAGAGAGAGACAAATAATAATAATATAAAAAAAGGAATCTCACTTTATTTTTTCAAGGTCTCGGCCACACAACTCGCCAAATTTTTTTTTTTTTTTTGGGAAAAGGGGTTTTGCCACGTAGGATAATAGTAATTCTAATCACTAGGCCTAGTAGGCATGATAATAATTCTAGTCATCTTTGCAAAAGAAAGTGAACCAACGAGCTTGGTCAAAATCAAATGAAATGACTCTTGGGGGTCCATGATAAATCTCGACCTCTAAAACATAATCTCCATAACTGTATCGCAAGTACTCTCTCGAACTAACCGATCGTCGTTGAATTTAACTGGTTAATGCACTTAAGAAGAGCATATTAGCGTCAGTGACGTATTTTGGTTTTGTGCTGGTCAATGCGTCAAGCCGCCCTAGAGGAGCCAAATTTGGGTAACCTTTGCAAAATTGGGGATTGACTTTTGGGCCTAAAGTTGTCCCCCAAGGTTAACAGGCTAAGGAACGAAAGTTAAAAAAAATTAAAAATAAAAACCGATGGTGACCAAAGTTGATCGCGAATAATGTGATGGGAGGGTGGACCAAAGGAGTGTGGTGTCCAAATACATGCAATTCACACAAAGTCAAACCCCAAAATCCAAAAAAAAAAAAAAAAAAGCAAAATCCATGACACATCAGCACTAGCAGGCGTCGTGGTCAACTGGGCCATCTGAGATTCTGCCTCATCTTTTGGAGATGCGTATGTAGGAGAAGATCTTAAAGGAATTCGAATCGATCTCAACCTTCGTGTGGGCAACTTGTCTATAGTAAAATGAAAGATAAAAATGCAACAAAATCGTTTTTCCTTGACTCTCGAGTTGATTAATGCGAAACATCTCTGCAAACCGCAGATTTCATTACTTTGCCGAAACTTGAGCAGAACACTTTAACACTCGAAATAGATCGATCTTTTATACGAACACAATCAACTTAAAATCACTTCTCTTGTCAAGAAAAAAAAGAAGGACGAAATCTACAATAGTATATTCGCTGACAATCAATTAAAAAGCCGAAATGTCAATATTGGAAGCAAGCAATTAGAGAGATAACCCTGCATAAGAAGTCAATATGCTTTTCTCTCGTGCCTCTTTTTCCGATCACGGTTCGATATTCTAGCGTCCTAAGCGTAGAGGAACCACACCAATCCACCCCAGAAGGCTCCTTGTTTCAAAGAGAGGAGGACGGATTTACCAACGAATCACGGAATGCTATGGTTCTTAAATATTATTTATTAATTTATTCACTTAATCAATTCGGAAGTAATTCGCGGGATCAAGTGTACACACACCCGAAACAAAAAAAATTAAGAAAAAAAGAAGTCAAATTTGTGGTGGGCATCATTTGGGGAAGTGGGGCTAGCTGGAGTTGCCTCCCTCACTGTTCAACAAAAAATAATGGCCATTCTCTCTCTTTATGCTCCTTAATTTATGCTTTTTCCTGTTCGAGGAAAGCGATGACGGAATAACACATTAGGTAAAAAGCTTTCGATAGTTAATGATGATGATGATGATAATAATAATATTATTAGTCAATTTGCTTGCTTTTTAGCTTCGAAGCAGTATCACCCTCTTCGGCCGGTTAAATAATAAAAATAAAATAAAATAAAAAGCAGTTGTGAACTCAATCATGGCCAAGGGTATTAAGGACAAGACAAATATGTGTTACATAAGATAGGCGAATTTGTTTTGTTCATCCATAAAATAACATCGTTCCTTGGAGCACAAGTTTCAAATGTCAGCTTCAAAGCTGAAATGGCCATCTTCTATGAGTAAAGTCGCCTCGGAATCGCATCGGATTTTCTACCGTCGTTCCGGACGGAGCTTCGAGGATCGGTGTTTTGAATCATCGGTACACGTTTGAGGGTGCCATTGACATGGAAGAATGCATGGGGGCAGTGGTGTCCGACACAATAAAGTCTAGCATGTCGGTGAAATTTCTCGAGAGTCTAGAGAAGAGAACCGACCTCGCTTTAGTCTAAATCGGCTCCACACAACCAACAACGGCTTTTTTTACTGCAATCTTCGACAAAACGGTAACATAAGATCTTTTTTGAATTATTGATATAAGTTTGGAATATTGGTGACACGAAACAAATTTCCGGACCTTTTTTTTTTTTTTTTTGGTAGTTATCAATTTATTCTGTTAAGATTATCGGTCCTAATCATTTAAGCTTCACAGGTCTGACGCTTTAAAGCCACCAAAAAAAAAAAAAAGTTTGATGTGATTTTTTCGTGCCATTAACATCTGTTTGTTTCGCGAAAACTAAATGGCGTGAAAAATATTTTCTTAAAAATAATTATTTGTGTTGCTTAAAATAATTAATGAATAAAACTACATTTTTATTATCCATAATAGTTTTGTCTAAAATTTTTCATGAATGATGGAAACTATTTTTTTGTTCATTCATTTTCAAAGCGATAAAAGCGATCACTTTTATAATAAAAAAAACTCTAAATCATTCTTTTTTGCGAAATAAACGGAGCCATAGGAAACAATTTTCACCAAAAATAAGTTAACTCCAGCATTTTTAAGAAATTTAAGTTCCTGTCGCACGTTATTAACAAGTGCACGCATAAATACTTAGCATAGGAAAAGGAGTGACGACTCGTTCTGATGTCATGTCTTTTATTACCGGAGTGTATTCGGATTCATAGGAGCATGTACTGTCTGACCTCATTGGAAACTGACGAGAACTGTACATATAATTAAAAAATTCAATATCATTTGCTCGAACGATTTTTATTTTTGTTATATCAATTATCAATTGCTTGTGGAAGAAATTGTTTCCTTCGATGCCGTTAAAAGTTCATTGACTTCTCCACCCTTGAAAATAAAAGTGTACATGCTATATCTATCTATTTACATTCGAGATTTACAATTTTGACATTATTATTTTTGACTAGTGTATCAATAATCTCGCCCCGAGTTTACTTACCGTAAAACATCGTGGGGAATTAATAGCAACTAAAACGAAGAAGAGAAGACACCAGAGGAGGAGCGAGCGACAATATCGAACATAGGTTGAAGGGTAGGTGAAGGACGTCGAGCTTCTTTTAGGTCTCTAGAGGCGGAGAGGGAGAGGCATGTAGAGAGTAAAATCGGAAGTCGATCAAAGTCGATGATCTTGGCATGTGATTAGTTCTTGTGAGAACACGAGCCGATGACGGGTCGCTGAGCGCTGTCGGGGCATCGCCCAACGCGAAGCCCACTAGAAAGGGGTCAGGCCCATCTTCCTCCACGGGTCTTACTCCGAATCCGTCCTGCCAGAACTCTCTATAAAGTTCAAAAAGGACACAAATGCCAAATGCAAAGTCCGGCCCATATCTACAGTTGGGGAAAATCTCGTTCAGATGAAATAGCATGGACAGAAAAATGAACATTGATTCTCGTTTTCTGGGCCAATTTTTTCTTTCCATTTGCAAGACATTCACTCGGCCCACCAATTCTTATGGACAAGTTTGGAGAGTTTGGGTCCACCTTGAAATGTCTGGGTTCTAAGCCCAACTCAAGTTTTTCATGAAGCATAGAGCCCACGTGGACTTTGGGGATTTCGAACCCATAAGTATCGTGCGAGAGCTGTGCTTTCACTTAGGACAAACAAATAGTTACTAGGTACAAGATAAGGGCCATCCAAATCACCCGTGTCGCCAAAGCCGTAACCTGGGTAATTACACAAGATGATGATCACTGGAGAGTCGATGTTTACTTATGAATCACTCAACAAGTCTCTCAAGACCAATGTGGAACTTATGACGTCACAAGCTTCCCAATTTCAAAGAAACGATATTTTCGTTAGTGCTAGCACGTATCACCCAGCGATATTCCCCATATTTGATGTGTGGCCCGGTCTTTTCTCGCCCATCCTAGAAATCTGTCAAGAACCGCACCTTGTCCGACCTCTCTCGCCTTGATGACCGGTCTTTGCCCTGGTATGATTGGGTATACGCCTAGTCGATCCACAAGTCACACATCTACTAGAGGGGATCTTGCTTTGTTACCATATGCAATGTTGGCTAATAAATCATTCAGTAAGACCTCTTCCAACCGACGAGGGAGTTAGGATGTCACAAAATTCCCCATGTAAAAAACTTATATTATCCTCATTGTTGTGTTGACTTGTATTGCTTGTGATGTCCAATGTGTTCCCACCCCCTTCATCATCCTGAAAAGTTTGTCATGAGCCGCATCTTGTCCAAGTCCTCACGCTTTGACAATCATTTTTTGGCCCTCGTCTAATCGGGTATGGGCCTAGCCCGTCCAACAACTACACATCTATTGAAGGAAAACCCAGTTTTGTTAACATTTGCAATGACATGGTTCATTCCACGTGGGACAAACCCCAAAATGAGTGCTCTGAATTAGGGGTAAGTGGTACCGGGGTCGATCCATGTCCCGCATAGAACCCGAAACCTACTCATTGAAACTAGTTCTATAATTTTTAGAATTTGAAACCTATCTTACATATATTTAAAACCTGAAACAAATCTTGTCACAAGCTCTAGTGTCCACCCAGTATGACAAATGCATTTTGAATTGAACAATTGCGGTGAATAATTCACCTCTAATGACGATAATTTACTACCACAATTTGCTAACAACGGCTCGTAATTAGACGCACAAAGAATACGAAACATTAACATATTTTAAATTTCGGTCATGGATATCGTGGGAAATGAAAACTTGGACTAGTGGTTCAAGATTACAAACTCATCATCGGAAGTCATAGAAATCTTGCAAAATCACGCGAAAACATTGAACAAGAAAAACACAAAGACAAGTTCTAAGTTTTTCGGTTCCATCTAAAACCCGAAACCTACTCGTCGAAACATGTTCCCTAATTTTTGGAACATAAAACCTACCATATATACTATAGAATTTGAAATCCGATCGGTTCTCCACCGGTCCGATTCTCAAGTTCCAAGGTCCATGCTAACGCCTACTTTGAATAACTATATAATGTAATGATCATTTTAGGAAAAATATGGACTTATGATCATTCAACATGTAACTTGGAATATCACCGTTCCATATCCCACTGATGCCTTTGTAAAGAATTATTACTTAGTGCCATCATTTTTCAGTCGCATTTCTCCACCAAGATTGTCAATCTCATGGCAGAACGGAGATAGAGTTTGTGGGACCCCTTAGATGTAATTTTCACGGCTCTGATTTTTCACTCGTTTTCTCCAGAAATAGTTTTCACCCCATGACAGAAGAGAGAGAGGGAGAGAAAAAGAGATTCGTGGGCCCCATTAATACAATCTAACGGCTCCGAATTAAATTATAAATCCTTTCCTCGTCGCGTCTCACTCACAGCCCGACATCTCGCGAAAATTCTAGAATTTTCACTCTCCAAGTCAAACCTTTGACCAGAAGAACACTGCCACCTGTCGGAAGCTTCTCACATTCTCTCAGACACAAAAAGCTGACACCGACATATCTCCGTGTCCCTCTCTAGATTTTTCCTCTCCCAACCTTACATATAACCTCAGTCTCTCTTTCTCTCCTCCCTCCCGACGATGGAACCAAGATCAAGAATCGCATAGCCGAAGAAGAAAAAGAAAAAAACAAGAAATGCCACCGATGGACAGAGTGATTGTGATCAAAGAAGAAGATCAAGATCAAGAACATGAAGATGTGATCATATGCTCAAGTGGGTCGTCGTCGTCGTCGAAGAACTCGACCGCTCCGAGGCCATTGGAGGGGCTCCACGAGGTTGGGCCACCGCCGTTCCTGATGAAGACGTTCGAGATGGTGGAGGACCCGTCGACGGACGCCGTCGTGTCGTGGAGCGGAGGGAAGAACAGCTTCATCGTGTGGGACTCCTACCGGTTCGCCACCACTCTGCTGCCCAAGTACTTCAAGCACAGTAACTTCTCTAGCTTCATCCGACAGCTCAATACTTATGTAAGTGTTTGATCAAATTCTCCAATCACCCACCTTTGATTTTTGTCTTCAGTTCGTCATTTTCGGGGAATCTGGTAATGATTTTGGCATGTTCATGCTCTTGAGTTTGTTTTAGGACGAATGAAGCTTCTGTTTCTGGTTTTGGTTTTGGAGTCTGCTTCAGTTAGTTTAGCAACCCCTTAGCGAGTAGTGATTAGGCTGACTACTGATCAACTCTGATATTACAGCAATCTAACTGCATTAAGATCGAGAAGTGAAATTTCACTTTTTATCAAGTATCCATTTGACTGCCCGTTTGAATCTTAATCTTTGTTTTATTTATATTATTATAGCATTGTTATTGTATTTTGTTTTATTTTATAGGCTCTTTCGGTCTTACTTTTTTTGGGTTCATCGACCGCCGACCCCAACTAGTTTGGGTTAAAGGTGATGTTGATGTTGATGTTGATCAAGTATCCATTTCCTATTTTGAAGTGGATGAAGTGATCTGTTTGTTTGAATTGTAATGTAGCTTGAGTAGTTCTTTAATTCTGCTCGGATGACGAAACTTAGCCAAAACTTGAACACTACCTCATCAAATAAAGCACGGGGAGATCAATCACCTATGAAGTTTTGCTGACGTATGAAATTTATGCAGGGATTTAGGAAGGTGGATCCAGACAGATGGGAATTCGCAAATGAAGGTTTCTTGGGAGGCCAGAAGCATCTGCTCAAGACCATCAAGAGGAGGAGGAACGTCTCGCAGAATCAGCAGCAGCATGGAGCAGCGGCCTGTGTCGAATTGGGAGAGTTTGGATTGGAAGGCGAGCTTGAGAGGCTGAGACGGGACCGCAACTTGTTGATGTCCGAAATCGTGAAACTGAAGCAGCAGCAACAGCACTCAACGGACCTGATCGCAGCAATGGAAGATAGGTTGCAGAGAACAGAGAAGAAGCAGCAGCAGATGCTGACTTTCCTCGCTAAAGCGCTCAATAACCCTTCTTTCATTCAGAACTTGTCCCAAAGAAAGGAATTGCATAGTCTTGGCATAAGAAGGAAGCGAAGATTGACTGCTAGCCCGAGCGTGGAGAATTTGCAAGCAAACCAAGATCTGGAAGAGTTGGCGCCGACTGAATCTGATATGGAGACACTTCTCTATGGCGTGATGGACAACGAATCAAGGATCGACGTTGAAGACCCAATCGGGGGTTCGATGCTGAGGAGCAATGGCAATGAGTTGGATACCATGAATGCGACGATCTGGGAGGAACTACTGACCGAGGACATGATTCCGGGCAATCCGGAGGAAGTGTTGCCTCTCGGCGACGACGAGGAGTCGGAGATCGAGCTGGAAATGGAGGATTTGGTTGAGAATCCTCCGGACTGGGGAGAGGACTTGAAAGAGCTGGTGGACCAAATAGGTTATCTCGGATCGACACCGTGATAGATGTTCACTGAATTGGTCTTTCTCTGCAACACAACCACTCCTGACTATATTGAAGATTTGTGGTAGGTCATCAAATAAAATCCATGTCCTTAGTTAGTCGTTTCTCTTTTCAGAGTGTGTAATGAAATTATGTATTCGTGTGCTAGTCTTGGCTTGTTATCTGATATAGGAGTGTGTTGAGCAAGAGGGAATGGTTGAGTTGAAGTTGCAGTGGGGGACCAAATATCAAATGTTGCTTGCTAGCTGGCTGGTTTCTCTGTACCCTTAATTCTGTGTTGTGTCTAGCATTTTCTGATGTTAATGTTGAATTGGTTCTTGCTGGTTTTGATTTTCCCTGTTCTTTGATTCATTTTTGCAGGTGGATTCGGTCAAAAGACTTGTTGAAGCCTCCAAATTACAAAGCCCAAATCATGATCCTAGCAGTTCTTTCTTTCCACACCATCAGATTCTCTTACTCATTCCAATCTAAGACTGTACAGATTCTGTTTGTTCCATGTAAATTCTTGGTTGACTGAGCCTGCAGATTCATGTTAAAAAATGGGCTATTCTAGTTTTGTTTTTTTCGAAACTTTCTTGTGACCCCTCTTTATAGTTCTGTAGGAGTTGAAGAGATTGATGATCCAAAACAGAGAGCTCTCGATGGCACATGATGGAGAGAAGGTGACTGACTGTTCCGTCGCTGTCAGCAAAGCGACAGGAGGACAACTTGGACCATCAATTTGTTTCTAACAAGCCAGATTACCTGCTTATCCGGTTTATATGAAATCAAGAAAAGTGCACCTAAATAACTTTTAATAATAATATTATTCTTATTATATTCTTAGTAGAAAAAGTCAATTTCATAATCTATGGCCTAAATTGCCTGACCATTAAAAATAATTAAGATGAAATCCATCGGACGTGCAACAATTAATCGTTTTTACGTGTTTGAGAGCTGAACGGCTTTAACTTGTGATAATACTATCAAAACCTTACTTCCAACAAAGTTAACCCCGTTTCGTGTAGACAACATTTATGTAAAACGTTTTGCCACACATAATTAGGCTCAATACTAAAAAAAATCTCTAATTTAGCATTTCTAATATATTCAAAAAAAAATTTGTCTAATAAAAAATCTTCAATTTTTATTTTTGTCTCAATTCTATTCTAAACTTTTACTTTTATTCAATTCTACCGCCTAATACAAAAAAAAAAAAAAAAAAATCTATTTTTAGCATATGTCTCAATTATATTTAATTTTTTTGGTCTCATAAAAAATTTTCAACTTTTACTTTTGTCTCAATTCTACTTATCGTTAGCATTCAATCCATAATCACTCTCGGTTAATTCGACGTGGCATTTTCACATCGTTAATAAATTACATTTCAAAGAAACCGACATAAAAAAACCCTTGAACTTCTCTTTTATTATTTGCTTCCTACATATTCTCGAAAATACAAAGTCACTCAAAACGACACGTTTCATATTCCTTCAGACTCAACAGGTCAAAGAATGCTTTAGACAAGGGGATATTTGGACGAATCATCTAAAATCTTGCCATCCCTAAAATTCGTGGCACATATGATTAAATAATAGTAATTATGGACGGAAGATTGATGATGGTAAAAGTAAAAGCTAATTTTTTTTTAAGAGAAAAAAAGGTTTCGGTTACAATCGGAATATATGCTAAAATTAAGGATTTTTTTGAATATTAGATAGATAGAATGGGATAAAAGTTAAAGATTTTCTATGAGATCAGGAACTTTTTTTTTTTTTTCGATATTAGATCCAAATGATACTAATTAAATTAGCAAAAACAATTTGAAAAAAGTGGTGGTTTAGTCGGACTCAGCCCGTTGGACCACGGCGGGCCTGAGCGGCACCGGCCCGTTATCCTTCCACTGCCGAGAGCGAGAGGTTTACGCTGCTCTGTGAAACCAGCCTGACGCGGACCCCTCCACTCTAGGAACCACGTGGCTCCAGCCTTCGCCCGAACCACGTGGCACAACTCACGGCTTGGAGCGGGCGGGCCAGCAAGAAGCAGCAACAGACCCGGCCCAAAGGATCTGAGCCCATGTTCCACCACACTGATGCCCCCACTCGGGTCACAAGCCCTCGTTACTGAGCTCGGCGACAACTATCCACCTGTACGCGTATTATAAACAAAACGTAATGCGTGAGAATTCCGATGTGGGACATGGAGAAGCATTTCCTCTGCCGAACGATACATCATGGGAGAGCGGCTGCGTCGTCAGCCAGAGGAGACACATGACAATGAGGGACGTCCCGTCGTTTAATGATCTTTCCTCTTCGCGAACATGGTAAAGGATGTGAAGAAAAGGTAGTATTGGGGCGAGAATTTGTCTCATGAAAAAAGCTTCGCGGCATAAATGGAGGAGAACAACTGTTTCTTTCATTCTGAAGTGGAGTCACCAACCATCGCGTGGACTTTCACGCTCTCTCTGGTTTCGGTCTTATATCTTAACGCAGTTCCATTTGGGTTCTAACTCGTAGTGCACAGACGCCAATGATTCTTTCATGATGAAACTCGAGGGAAAAAATGAAGTTATCTGCAACAATCAGATGCCCCCGCAAAATGGAGTCGCAGCCAATGGCATGGACTCCCGTCTGATTCAAGCAGAGGCCCAGCAAAACTTCTCTTTAAACGACATGCTAACGTACCAACTAATCCTCGACATTCGAGACCCCATAAAACTGTCTGTATTGTAGATTGCTGGAGTCTTAACTCAGACTGCACCAGTTTCGCCATTCTTGGCTGGATTGATGGCAAGGCTCTCTCAAAGAAGCCGCCATGGCCTGAGCAGAAGATGAAACACCTATCTGCAACTCAGGACCTCAAGCTTCCCAGAGAGGGAGTTGAACACGAAGGACAAACACATTTCGTTTTAGGATGCTGAACTTAGATGATTTTTAAATGTGAACCTGGGGGGACTATCCTTGAGTGACGAGCATCACCCCGAAATCCAATGCTGCAACCTCTAGGAATTTCAGTTGGCTCTGTGCTAAATCTTTAAATGCGAAAAAGGTACAGGAAGAACTGTTTACAGGTCAATTTAAACTCTTTGAAACCAACAAGTTGTTGAACTTACATTACCCACAAATGAAAACCAAAAAGCCCGAAGGACAACTACATGAATCTCTAATAGTACAAGCAATTCTCCCTCTCCATCACTTTCAAATTCCTATCCAACCTGATAGTCTGATTAAGCGGCTTCGAGAAATTCATCATCGAGGGCTTGCAACCAGCATCGCTTTTCAAATCCCCATTGCCGCATAACCCTGCTGAAAGTGCGAGAAACTGAAACTCATCCATGGATTGTCTCTGTACCCTCCTTGACAGATGACTTCCGGTCTTCTGCTTTGCCTTGGTAGATTCGGTCAAGTTCATGTAACTTGGCTTCCCGTAGCTACCACCATTCATTTTCTCCGATGTCAAGCCATTGTTTCCTGAGGCCAGGGTCATAGGCGTACAGAATGAAGACGAAGGCGAGCTCTCATCATAGAGGTAGTCGGAACTCGGGCTCGAGGATGACCGAGTGGCACGTCCAGCTACGGGAGGCTTTGCAGAAATTCTAGTGGTCATGTTATTCTTCCGAACTTTAACACAAGGTGGTTCGGAAGATTTTGATTGTGCGCCTAAAGGAGAATCTGAGAAAGTCTTCATAGCGGCAGTTGTTTCCAAGGCTTCGGAATTGGATTGCTCCATCAATCTGGTCTCCCATGGCTTGGCTGACATCCACCGTTCTAACCAGCTCCAATTCCAGCTATTTTTGTCAAACTCATAAGACTTGAGAGCAGGCACTGACCCAAGTGATCTGAAATTTGAATCGCCATTTGATTTCCACTGCCCCATGAGCAAGCATTATCGAAGAATTACTCAGCAGGCTTATGCCAGAGATTAGGTTGCGATAATAAGAGACTAAAATGTCATCAAACCTTGATCAACTTACCTTTTGAGCAAGGGCGTATGCAATTGCTCTCTCTCTTTTGAAAGCTCCTTCTTGCCTCAATTGTAACTTTGCTTTGACATCTTCAAGTGTTCCCTTACTGTCACACCACCCTTCCTGAAAATTAGAGATGCCATAATTTTGACTTCTAAGCTCATGAAGTTTCTTGAATTGAAAAAACAATCATGATCATCTCAGACATGTACATGCTTTCGAATATTTAATACCTCAGCTTGTTTTAAGAGATCAGCCTTGCTTCGATGCTCATCAAGAATCCGTTGCACCGCTTGGCCCTCAATGGACATTCGGACACGTCGTGCCCTCACTCGGGCCTGGACTCGAACAAGAGCCTGCATGCATCTCAGTGTTACAGCCGCCTGCTTCCTCACTTGCCTCCCACGAACCAAAGCTTGAAGTCTCACGATTCCTTTCAAGGCCTTCAATGCCCTTCTGGCCTGCATTTCACTTGCACTTAAATCTATGAGAAAAGAACCCCTTTCCAGATGGATATCCAAAGTTCTGATTCCTAGTAAACATTATCAATCTTACTCCAACATAATCTTATCTGAAAGCTCATTACAACCTTCTCCATCCTCAAGCATCATATTAAATACTCAATTCAAGTTTCAACAATCAACTATTGCTGCTCTATCGTGTATAGAGGGCAAGAACGTAGCAGCAACCCAAGCGCAACAAAACCGACTGTTTTAAAACCAAACCACATCATTTCGCAATCTCACAAAATGGGTGCAAAAATTATAGAGAACTGTAGCATAATGATTCCGGAAAAGTTACAAACTTTACGACTAAACCAATAGTTTCCGATCACAGAATGCAAACATGAATCAGCTAAAGTCAGGGGACTAAGTCAAAAGACCATCTTCACCGATTTTCCAACATCAAGCATCACAATATGAAGAGATTAAAACACTTTCAAGAAGAGAACCATGACCGACCCACTCACCAAGAATCCGCGGAAAGCGGTCTGAATCCTAATGGCAGCCCATTCCTGCCTCACAACCCTGAAGTCCTTAGGAGGAGCTCGAATAACAGTTGCCATCGCAGCAGAAAAGGCACTAGCAAGTGGTGATGAACCCTTGTTAGATCCCTCAGATGCTGCGTAGTGCTTCTCTTTGAATGTACTCCATGAAGACCCCAGATCTCCTGATGAGCCCCTCCAGAGCTTCCATTTCTTTCCCTTAGAGCTTCCCTTTTGCTGTAGAAGAGAGAGAGAGAGTGGATGAGCTTAGGCCTATAAAACAGTGTGCAGAAGCAAGATCGAAGACTTCAAAGTTTTGAACTTTTCTCAGGGGTTATTGAGACTTACATGGTCTTCTTTCTCGGGCTTCTTGTGAGCTATGAGAGCTTTCACCCATTTGCCTGAAGCACCCATTTGCGCAGATATACTAACTTCAGAAAAGAGCTTGCAACACCTCAAAGATCAAAACTTTCTTTTGGCAATGTGATCTTCCACCCCGACAACGGAGACAAGACTCACATGGAGGGAAGAGGAGGTCTTGCTATGCAGGAAAATGACTTGAGAGAGCTCAAGAACCCAGTTTCAGACTAGAAACTGAAGTGACAGACAAGATGTTAAGCAGCAGTCAAAGGGTGACAGCAGAAAGAGTAGAAAAAGAAGAAGATGGGCAATAAAGAGAGAGTTGAGAGTCGAGTAACTATGAAGCTTCACAAAAAGCAACGATTGCCCTGTGAGAAGAGAAGAGTAGATGGTGGCACATTTAAATCACAAAGAGAGAGAAAGAGAGAGGGAGAGGGGAGAGAGACAGAGACAGAGGGGGGGGGGTTTAGTTACAGAAGTGGTGGCTTTAACGGGGTCTTGGTCGTTGGTTGGTTTTTTGCAGCGTGCAGAGAATCAGGCCAGGCCAATCCAATGGTCCAAAATCCAACGAGCCCTTCGGGGGGTGCGATGGGTTTTGAAATTCAAAAAGCAACAAAATGGAGACAAAGAAAAGCATCGTCCCGCTCGAATCCATGGCCAACGCCCTTGCTTCTGCATTATTTTTCTGTCTCGGCATCTGAAAACTTCAACACTGTACTCAGTGGAAACAAAATTTCTTGTTTAAAGTTTGCTATTATTGAAGAAGCCCGCGTCCTACTGGGAGGAACGATAAAAAATATAGCAAGGAAAGGTTAATTTCTGTTCATGAAAAGGCACGTCCCGTTTGGAAAAGAGAACAAAAAGAAGGGGACAAAGAAATCTCTCGAGTCAGTGCTGTCAAAGATCTGGGTGTCTTGCTCGAACGAGGGAAGAGGAGGAGGGGCCTCATGACTTTTGGTTGCACGGTCTCGCCTTGTCAAAACTTTTGGTGCCCTTTCAAATTTTGAGCGAGATGATCGGAAACAGTGTTGTTTGCTTTGGATTCGAGTTGACGAAGACAGTTGTTTTGACCTTGTCTATTCCTGCGAGCGAGAAATGGTGTTTGTTGATGAGTTGAGTCTTCGATCCTTTACCAGAATTCGTTCCGTACGCAATGATCATAGCGCATACTCTCGTTACAATTCAATAATTAACGAGATAGAATGTCCGTAAAAAATGAAAGCAACTCGAAAGTTATTTTCGATAGAATCCGAATTCATAACTTTGATTTCAAAAGCGGAGTTTGATGTCGTAATTGCCGTTACTTGTGCATGGTTTTGAGTCATTCTAACTACAGGAAAGATTATGGACTGTTTTTAATGGAATGACTTGTTCTGTAATTTTTATTGGTACGATAAAGCAAAATACTTTAAACATTATTCTCGACAAAAATACAGTAGAACTATGTTCCTATATCATATCGACAGTTTAATGCTCTATCTATATGTGAAGTTCACTTACATGGGAACACTTAATACGTTGAGATGAGATGACGATCGAATACTTCAATTTAAATTCTCTCTCGATTGTGCATTTGCGACAGTCTTCTTATCAGTAGTATAATGTTTTAGCACTCGGGGTCGGGGGTAATTCTTCTTTTATCAGTGTCATTAACACAGAAACGGAAAAAACTTGTTGAATCATAGGAATCCAAGGAAGAAATTCAGCCCAATGCAACTCCATATTTTAAATCATCGTGTGTCTACCAGAACATCCATCCGAAGATGGGGTGTCTCCTGTCGTGGGCCGTGCCAGGAAAGGGACAAGAGAGAGGTGAAAACTTTCAAACACCCGGGTGCAAGTTATGTTGTCGTCCCTCGTGATTATATAGATATAAAACGGTTTGGATCTTCTACGTCTGTCAGGCGTTGACGCCTTGGGGTTACTGCTCTCCACCTTTGGATTTGTCACCATCCCTTGGTATCAACACGATTCAATAGGGGAGATGGTCCTGACTCCCGACATACCCAACTGAGTATCTTTCAAGAATTCCATCAAAATTCAACAATAATTTCAAGCGCCTAATGTACAGAAGAACTCCATATAGACATGGTATGAAATTCAGTTGATCACAACATGGGAAGAGGGCGACTTGACATTGACCGTGCCAGGGAAAAGTAGTGTTAAAGGAGAGCGTGGAGCGACATTTCAAACCACGATGAGAGAAGAAGACAATTTGTAGTTGGTAGCCTTCACAAATCCCCATGCCGACGCCTGATGTGCTATTAGGACTCGTAATCAGCATCACATACTTCAGTAGTCTTTCTTAAGTTCTTAAGTATCTAATCCCATAGAAGTCGGCGTGAAATCCAAGGGGGTTTCGGTGATTTGGGCAGTATCGGGAAGTTAGTTAGCACACACCGGTAGTCAGCGCAGAGGGACATCGCAACCGCATCTATTTTAGGCGCAGAACCATGGAACATTCGACCTAGATGACGGTCCGATAGATGGGAAAAGGATCTTGGCATGAATGATTTACCTACTATGAAATCTGCTGATCAACTCAATGGTACAGTTACTTGATGACACACACCACGCATGCCCTTTCTGGGGACCAACTCCACTTGCATCAAGCCATAGAGAAGGGAAGAGACAGGCCAACGCAGAAACTGGAGCCCCCTCGCACATGCATGCAGCTCTGAAAGAGTCGAAATGGCACCCTCTATGGCCTTTTCCTGAGCTTGAAATGGATGTATCAGTTGAAAGGATGGTCCATTGTTCATTTACACCTGCAATGCTTGTAACTCAGGGCACTGCATATTTTTCTTGGAGACCCCTGTCCACCCCATAACTTTACTAATGCAAAGGGAACAACTACTCTTTTAAGAGGAGGCGTGACATCGAGCTCACGTATTTGTAGAGCAAGTTGCTAAAGAAACTAACTAACCTCTTTTGTCGGTTCACCATGCGATTGCCAGTGTTAGATATGCAGTCTATGCCGACAGCGACGGGGCTATTGCTAGCTAATGTAGTGCAATAGTTTCGAGATAAACTTCCATATTCACAGAAAGAAATCTCTTAGAGTCAATAATATCTGACAAATGTAATCGGAACAGAAAATTGTGGTACTTCGGCAAAGATGAGGTGAGTTCTCTCAAAGAAGGAATGGACTCTGATATTTCATGCCCTCCAGGAAAATGGATAGGCAATGGACTATAACTGTACACCCTACCCCTCCAAAAGAATAAGCGCAAAACAGATCATGCAAAAGCATGTGAGCGAGGCTTATGGCGTATAATGTTGAACTGTGCTAGCTCTGTATTAGCTTCAAGCCTTCTCTTTAGAAGGTGAAGATATCAGATGGTGCAATGTGGCTGCATGGATGACAGCACTTGGACTGGTATCTTTGGCATGGACAGACCCTGAGCGTTTCAGGCCAGAGTTTCGACCCACTCCACTCGGGACAAGTTGTCGGAATCTCCACGGGAGGAGTCGAACCAGCCGTGCTGAGCTCACAAGCAAAACCACACCTACAATGATGAGCATCCTGCGCAAGGAAATTTAACTAAGGAACATCATCGACGCTGCAATGCATTGGTAACCTCAATCAGCAGTTCAAACCGCCCAACCAATAAGTATTGCCAAAGAAAGAAAGCAAAAGTGCCACAGACTATAGACTTTTTTTTTTTTTGGTCATACACGGACTATAGACTTAACTCGCCCATGGCTGAACTCCCTAAATTTTAGGCTCTTCCTAACATTTGTATAAGGGATCATCCATTCATGGATATGTTACCTCATGCAGTGTCTACATACAAAAATAAGATTGCACTTTTCTTTCTCGCAATAGTTTCTTAACCAAATTGAAACTGGCTTTTAGAAAAAGCAAATCCTATGATGCTCATGTACTTCAATTTACCATATTGGAGAAAGGAACACACTGTGGTGAGCTCACACAGCTTAAAATCAAAGGTCAAAACACACGTTACATATATGTTCTTCCGTAAATCAGGGGTGCCTCCACTTACCATCCAAGCAAAAGCAAAAGTCGTGCCGCTGGTGCTGAAGGCAACTTCTCACCCAGTACCAACATGCCAGCTAGCACACCACTTACAATTGATGCCACTGCAGCACATGTAGATACAACGATTGCCCTCCCATGCTTTAAACCACGAGTCTATTGAAAAGAACACCATTTCACTCGTTCAGACAAGTATGATGAAATAACACCCACTCTATGCAGGTTCACCACAGAGAACATACAAACACAGAAAATTCTCAAAAATTACATCCATATTGACCCAATATCCAATAACAGCACAAAAGAGGAAAAAACTATTCATCTCTGTCATAAAATAACTACAAAAAGTACAGTGTGATTAACGTATCGACTAGAATAACAGCAAATCCTCCTTCTTGAAAAGCTATAGAATGAGGTCAACACCATATGAAATGACCCCCATATTGGCAGGCTAAACACATACCTGGTAGAAAAATCCAGTACCGCTGCAAGACATGCTGATACCGATGCATAAAGGAACCAGCATCCTAGAGAAACCTTGCTCCAAGAAAAGAAACCCCATCTTTGATACTACAGAAGACATCCTGCAATCAGAGGTTCCTTTCATGATTTTGTTTTCCAAAACGAAAAAGAAACAAGAGAAGCAAATTTAAATGATAAGACATAATTTCCTTTCTGAACTTATTTTGCTTCTGAACGGTTTAAAGTCCAAACTTAATTCTTCTTTGAATGCATTAAAGCTCCATGTTGATGTTAAACAGTGTAGCATTCCAATGTTTCATAGTTGTCCAATATGACTTCATCAATGAGTAGGTGTTAAGTCAATTAAACTCGAATCAATTAGGCTCCAAATCAGTGGCGAGTATATCAATCGACAAAGGAAACTGCAGACCTTTGGTAGATTCGCGCTATGCACAATCTTTTGTGCAATAGATGGATGATCAGATATGAATAAATTGTTAGTGAAGCAAAAGGAACGGAATTCGTAAGTGCTGAGGTCAATATAGATTAATACCCAAACAAAATGCCAGATTCCAAGCCATATATAATTTCTTCAACAACTTCATATTCCATCTGCTCCACAATACAGAGTCATGAGAGACGTTGAGTTTCAGATGCCTAGAAGCACCCAGTGAAAAAGCACACTTATGAGAACTTCAAATCGTGTGAATCCGTCTTACCATCTCCTGCTCCCTGCGATGTCGTCTGAAAATGCGAAGCCACATATTGAGCAGTACCTTTTCGATATAATTCAGTTAGGTTTTCCACAATGGAAATTAATTGAAATATGTTTTACAGTAGAGGCATGCCTAATCAGGCAGCCCAAAATAGTCAACAATTAATGTAGTTATTAGTATCTTTTCACGAGGGATCCCAGTACATCTGATCAATAGCATCAATCGAATCATATTATCCTGTTATCATAAGGAAAAAGAGTAGGGAGGGGTGTCGCCACAGAACATTCAGGATATCCTACACATTTCAATTACTAACTTCAGCAGCTAAATAAATTCCGTTAGATAAATCAGCATATTAATATCCAACCTCTTCTCTTTTAATGTTATGTTTTGACTGATCTGGGAAGGCCCAGAAGTGCTTTTGAAATGGATGGGGCAAATCTATGAAGCGAGAATCATAGGCTTGTATGGATCCATGCATCACACTTTTTTTTTTTTTTACTTCTCTACAGTTTTATGTGTGTGAAAATGCAAAACAAAAATTAAAGTCTCAATGACTGACATAAGTACCAAACTCCGAAGTAATGGACCTGAAATAACAAATAAGTTCACATATTCGACATCAAGTAATATGTAACAAATTTGACACAATAAAAAATGCCTAAATCAGTAATTATGCTGAAAAGACGAGCCAATTAAATGGTGCCTAGGATAGAATACCTACAAACAAGACTGCAACTATGAATGCTAGCCATGGCAAATGGAAAATCGATATTGCAGAAGCCAATTGCTCCTCACCTCCAGCCCCAACTCCTGCAAATAGAATCCACATGAAAGGTGTAAATTTGCTAGTCATCAGAGCAAAGAACAAACATGCATGTCTTAATTATCTAAAAAAACATCAATGCTGCTGCAAATTAGTCCAGAATGATGTTATGAA
Source organism: Rhodamnia rubescens (assembly GCA_021437795.1). Taxonomy (NCBI): domain Eukaryota; kingdom Viridiplantae; phylum Streptophyta; class Magnoliopsida; order Myrtales; family Myrtaceae; genus Rhodamnia; species Rhodamnia rubescens. Next base: position 4,022,230 of record JAILYA010000015.1, read on the forward strand.
AACTAACTTTCGGTGGACAAGTAAGAATCAGATGAGACCACTAATTCTATAATTAGATATAGTTATGTTTCTCTTTCATATCTTTTTCTCTTCTTGATTTTTGGCAGAAAAACTGAGAAGGCGTTGTAAAACTATGCTCATATCTAGGCAAAGAGCCGGGTCAGCCCTTGGGTGCCACAATGTACTCTTTTTTTTTCAATTTGGCAAGTTATGATCTACTAATTTTATTAACCAAGGATGCATATATCCAAAAATTCTATCTATAGACTATAAGCATCTCACCACTTCAGAGCAATCTTACCAGTATCAGCGACAATGCTAAGTATTATGAAAAGAAAGACAATCAACTCATGTTACCTATGGTACCAATTCCTGCAAATGTGATACCCATCCAGTCAACTGCATTCATGACTTCCTTCAAATAAAAATGAGAGAACACTGATAGAATAGCTAGTCCACAACCAGAAACTGGCTGAATAACAGATACCTGTAATCACAATATAGTTAGCAAAATGAGCATATTCAACATTCTCTCACCTGTCTACATGCATGCACACACAAGCACAAGTGCCCCAGGCACATCACTGCAGGGACAAAAACAAATTCAAGAAGTGAAAACAGGCAAAACTTGACTACAAAGTCGTTCATAGGTAAGTCGCCCCAACTCCAATGTGGACTTAGAAGATTACTTGTGCAAGATAGGGACATTCACATGGAATGCTCACACAGGCATCGACTTACAGGAGCCTGAGATAAAGCTATCAACATCAGGAATGCTCCAAGTATGTCCATCAGAAACCCAAAAGCCCAATCTCTGTTGAGAGCATATGCCCTAATAACCTACACAAAACGGAATAGAGTCAGCCGGCCATGAGCCAATGCTAACAAGAACTCAATGTCCTAGTCAAAAAGCCTACCCAAAGTTCCTAATTGTGCAGGAAATGCATCCTACAATTAAAGATCGATAAGGGCATGTCAATATAGTACTTTTAACTTCTTTAACTGCCAGGGAAGTCATGGAAGTGGATTAAAATGTAAAGGTACCTATGCCATCGAGCGTCCCAATGAGAAACAGCAATACTTTAGCATAGGAGAACAGCATTACCATTCAACAGAGTTGCTATTTCCTCAAATCCCAATAGAAACAACTCTGCCACCACCTCTAATCATACTAATGATCAACAAACATCGAAACTCGACAACCCATTTGCAAAATTCACACTTACATATAGGAATAACTACTGTCCTAAAAGCAAACCTAGTTTTTTCTCGGCGCAATATGCAATGCAACCCTGCTCAAACATGATCTATACCAACAACATAATCGACCCAAGACGCCCGAATGAAGAAAGGCAAGGAACGGAAACAAGAAGGACCGACCTTGAGCTTGAAAGAGAGAGGGGGCAAAATGACGGTGCCCTTCTTTTGAAGAACCTTCCCGATGTTGTTGCCCGCGGTGGCCACCAACGTCAGACAAATCGCCTCCCACATCTTCCTTTCTCCCTCTTTCCCTCTCTCGAAAGCGACCCAGAATCAGAGAGAAGAAGAAGAAGGGAAATGGATTCGCAAGATCTGTGCTTTGGATTTGGAATCGGTAATATACCGTTCGGAGGTTCTGATGCTGATTAAGTTTCACGTCATCTCCACTCTCGAGATTTTATATTTAGTGTCAGCCTGATCTGATGCACAACGAAGGCGCCTTAAAATGGTACGGCCAATTTCGGTTTACCCATTTATATAGTTTTATAAAAAAAACAAAAAAAAAATTTGCTTGGGCCATTTAATTTAGGATTAATAATATGAAAAACTCTAAATCATAAACTGGTACAAATTTATCTCAATTTTTTTTTACCACAAAAATTTCAAACTAATATATATGTGACAAATTTACCCTAAACTATTTTTTTATCATAAAAAAATCATAAATTGGTATTTTTGTGATAAATTTACCTCAAATTATTTTTTTGTACATTTGCTTGTGTATTTGCAAGAGTATTGATAATTTCATATCGATTTTAACCATCATTATGAGCTCGAGGTCTTGGTTCAATAGAGATTTGGTAAGTTAAAAAGGAGAATCAGATCTTTCAACTGCCATATTTTCCTGAAAAATTGGAGACAGATTTATCCATATTTAAGTTGAAAGGGACGTCATACATAGAAGTAATAAGCCATTGCTTTTGACCAAACATCATTGAATGGCAACCCTCTCTTCCTTAGGGATGTGCAAAGGAATCAAAAACCACTCGAATTGTTCGAAACCGATGAGTGCAAGTCCAGTTCCCGGTTCTAAGTGTGGAACCGCCCACCTACCCACCCAAACCCGATTGGTATATAAAATACATATTATTTATTTTATAATTTGAAAAAATGAAAAATCTTACATCTCTAATTTAAAACTTGCTTCTCTTGTCTTAAACTCTCACACTCACCTCGATATCTCCATCTCGATCTCTCGACTCATGGCTTCGACTCTCATCGACTCACCACCGTGCTCGTGACCGTTCATCGCGTCCCTCTATCGCTCTTGAACGCCTCTATGTGCTTGGTGGCATCGGTTCCAAGGACCCACTCGAGAACTGGATAGGATTGGTGATCCGGTTGCCGGTTTCAATTTTTTGGAGCCGGCCTCTAACTCCTACTCTTCCTATGTAAAACCTTATTGATCTAACTAATCAGCTTATTAAGTGGATGACAATAGACAACTGAATTCCCTTTAAATTCCTATCATTTGCTTTAATTCAAATGTAAGTTTCACCTCAAATTAGATATTTATAATTTTGTTTCTTTTGATCACCTCAAATTCCTACCATTTTTGTTCCATTTAAACTTATAGTTTGCTTTCTTTTTGTTCACCTCAAATTCCTCTCATTTTGTCCTATTTAAATTATAGTTCGCTGTTTTTTTTATTTTGGGCGAAACCTCAATTAAATGAGAAATTTGGATCATCTTCCTCAAGTGCCAACACCTCTTAAGTGAGTGGTTTCAAATCTTTTTTTTTTTTTTTCTAGCTGAGCCTTGAATATTAGTTAATTTTGAGATGCTAGACAATTTAATTTCATTTACGAATATTAAGGTAGTGGTAACATAATTACATGGCCTATGAAAACAAAGTTGGTGACATGTTACTGAGGTTGGTCCAAGTCCAACTACAGCAGCTATTGCATTTTTTGTTAGCATGAGAGTTCCTTAATCTAGATCACATCAAATGACTACTTACATAAATAGGCCTAAAAGGAGAAAAACTAAAGAATTTGGCCTTCATTGCTTGCAATCCGATTGCCATGCGTGGCATGGCAAGCATAGAAGCAGCGGCCATTGCTGCAATTGCTTCCTGCACTGTTACACCAATCAGTAGAGCGAGAGCCACAAGTACAGATGTTACGGTCCAAGAGTTGGAGATATCAAAGAATGAGATGAAATCGATATGCATGCCCCGCCTTTGCTTATACGAACAGTGTCGATGTGCGACGTGTTGATCTTGGCAAAAGATTTGGCCAATGGCTATTGCTCGATCGATCCCGTGTCCCTGCTTGAGAAACTTACCTGCTTCATTGGATAAGGGACTGCTAAATGTTGACCAACTCTATCAGAAACATGCCGGCAAATTGCGAGAAAGTTATGGAGGATTTCTATGATCCAGTACAGCAAAAAAGAAGAAGCAAGGCATGGGCCAGAGTATAACGGAATGATGCAACTGAGAGCCGAGCTATGCTAATCCTGAGAATTGGTAACTGGCTATTTTCATTTCAGAAAGTCATGGAATGTCTCAAGCAAGGACTCTTGCATTCTTGAGCCTTCAGGGCTATCTGGGCATTGGTGTTCAACAAGCAGACATTAACCCCCATATTTACTTCTTCACACTTCACAGAACTAACTGAGCAAACACACTTCAACAACAGCATCGAGCAGAGATCAAGATAATATTTCTCGCGTGTAGATTTCTATGGCACAAGTGACTGGGAATTCAAAGCGCACGAGCGGTGCACAAACTGGTGTATCGGACTCCTCGGCAGCCTCCTTTCAGTAGAAGATAGCAAGATACAAGGAGGCATAGAGCAATTTCGGGTTTGCAATGAGTCTAGTCAAGCAACTGAGTCAATCCATGGCGGTGTCGATAAAAGAAGCAGATTGAGAGCCTGGCCATATGGAGCACTCAAACTTGCTACATCTAGCTATATCAGTTTAAAAAGGCACATGGGATTCCAGACAGTTTCGGCGTTGGGAGAAAAGACTGCATAACTACATAGGGATGTATCATGTACCAAAATTGTCTAGTGTTTTACATTCTATTCACCAACATGTGCGAGCAAAAGAGAAGAAACAGACATACATTAGCTGGAACATGTTCCACTATACTCAGCGAAACAAAAGAGGAAAAGAGCGCGAATCGATAATTTACCAGTATACACCAGACTTGATGACACAATGTTCTCAGGAGGATACCCGGTTATAGCTAACTCTCCGAAAAGACAGACCTTGCTTATGATGAATCCACCTGAACTTAATCGATAGTGTCCATCAGATAATTCAACGAAAACAAAAAGAATTTATCCCTCGAGTTGCTGCGGGATAACTCACTTTGACAATTGGTCAACAGAAAACGCTGAGTTCGCGGACATCAATAGGTAATATTCACGAAGAGGTACACCGACTCACAATGAAGGATGTCGCAGCAGTCGTTAAACTACCTGAACGACAATGACAACCTGAACAGGGAAATAGAGAACATATGAGGGACTTCCTAACCGCGATTCCACAGGGCAAGTCTAGCAAGAAACCAAAGACATCAACTGATCACAACAGCTCATTCTGCAGAAACTAACGGGTTGAATCAAAAGGCATAAATGAAGTTGCTTATACCCCCGGGAGACGATTGCAGACGATTGGATTACGAACTACCTGTGCTACTAATTAGAATTCGTGCCAATGTTCCAATTTATATACCCTAGACTCGTGAACACATCCCCTTCGGAAAATCAAAAACTCATCATAAACATATTACACAGCATCAAATTTTCAGACCAAAAAGGACCCGACAACACCCCAAAACATGAAAGTTCTCACCACCAACCATAAACCATCCGTGTGTACCTATCCTTAAGCCACCTGAAGCTCTTCCTGAAAGACCCTTTCACCTTGCCTTCAACCCCATACATCTTGTAGCTGGCCACCCTCTTCTTCCTCTGCAGCTCAGGGTCGGTGAAGCTCCAAGACTTTGAGGTTGACCCAGACGTGCTCTTCCCTTTCTTCAACTTCAAGTCCCTGTTGAAGTTGGTGCTGCTGTAAGTGCCCCGCATGTCTGTCTCTGCATATGATACACTGTAGCTCCTGAGGTCACCGCGCGGCTGTGGCGGTGGCGGTCCGTAGTACGGCTGCAGCTGCATCATGTTGGGGCCTACATAGGACTTTGATCTACTGTGACTGTAGCTGTAATCCGCCATGGATCACAAAACAAGACCGAAGCCTTGGTGGCGGTGGGGTGAGGATTGATGGGTGTTGGGTCTTTGAGTCTTGGATCGTTTCTTGAAAAATTTGGGAGTCTGAGGAAAGGAAAACGAGAGAGAGAGAGAGAGATGATGGGGATGATACCGTGAAGGAAGAAAATGTGGCGTACAACCAAGGAATTGACTTTTGGGCATGGCATGGCTGCCAAAGGTTTGGACTTTTCCTCTGAAAAAAAAAATTACATCTTGATGTCCCTCTCTGCGGACTTGGGAGATGACTTGATGAATTGTTGATTATCTGGACATGCTAACCAATCCTGCTGATGGCTATGACTAATCTGTTCCTTTTGTTGGACCAAGTCGTAGGAGGCATCTGGAATATACTATGTTGTTCGAACTCCATTCGTTCAAGCAAATGAAACAAGCATGGAAAGAGAACGCTCTGTAATTGGTGATTAGATTGTCAGATGCAAACTATATCTAATAGAAGGTCAAAGTTATGATATTTTTCTCGATATGGGGAACACCATATTCTAAAAGCTCCAACACTCTCCTTCACGCTTACTAAATGTGGACATATTTAATATATAAAACCTCTAATATTCCGTTTCGATATCAATATTAAGTAGTCTTCGATCTCTCTTATCTCAAAAACTAGATCAAATAATGAGACTTTTCCTCATACACGTCTCTTTACGTGTGATCGTTGAATCCATACTTGTTGATAATATGGGCTCTAATATCATAAAAGAACAAATGTGTTTGGTTCTTGATCTCAACATACACTTCTTTAGATGATTTTTACTATATAAATATATTACAAGCTATTACAGATGGAGATAATATAAAAGAGATCATCATATTACAAAAGTCAACAATCCTTTGATTCTAGAGATTGATTTTGATTGATATCTTCGATTCTTCTTCCTTAATTGATAAATCAATGTCTTTATGACTAATATCCATTTAAAAAAAATCGGTGAAATGCATAATCTTTTTTGTGCAACGATTGATTTGGATGGACAGTTGTCCTGCATAGCATTTCCTCCATGTATCTTAAAAGGTTTTGATACGCAAGTGTATTTTTCGACATATTTAAACAAAAAAAATTGTCATTTTTGAATTGCTTGATCAAAATGCAATAATTAAGGTTAATCAAATGGTTGGTGTAACTTAAAAAGACATATATTCTGTCATCAAGCTAGACTAGATGGCAGGACAATCTTCACCAACGGGGACAAATCTCTCTTTAACTAAGGGAAATGAAGTGCATTAGCTGTAGGGATGACAGCTACAAATGCACCTCAATCAAGGCTAATCTCCTTGTCCACATAGCGTAGCACGATTATCTAACTTCACGTGCGCCACCTACCCATATCATTAAATAATTCGAATCTAGAAATCTAAAGTCCAATTTCATTAAACGTGACTTTATAATGGTAGCTCCAGTCTAAACTTTTTTATTTTCCATTCACGAATTGAGCCGCTCAAATTTTACCATGTCATAACATGGGCGAAGCGTAGCTCTCCGACCTTGACCAATGAGAAATTCAGGAGTTGGAATCACAGACGAAAAATTAAAAATTCAGTCGACCAAGGTTCGCGATTCGATCTGGAATAGGAACAACATAATGGAAGAAAGCACATTACATGCGGGATTTGCACAAAGAACTCCTTGTATGTAATTGGGCCCAAGGACAAAGCCCGGACACTTGCACCATCAGGCCCGATTTCATTAAGCCCATGATCTTATGGGCCTCAAGGCCCGTCTTAGCACGTTGTCACTGAACCGCCAGAGATTTCCTTCTTTCTTCTTCGTGCATTGTGCTCGGTGTAAGAACAAAATCACTCTACTAAAACTTGGTCTAAGCGAAACAAAAGTCCGGGAATTTCTTTGTATCCCTCTTTTATCCTAGTCATTATCGTGACGACCAAACGCAATCCGAAAGGAGAATAGCAAACGTTCATCTCATGATATTGATTATTTGAAATGAAACAAAGTCGAACTTTATGAACCTCGAGCTATTTTGAATTTAGTTTTGCCCCATTTGGCCTTTATTCTCCATATATTCTAAATTTCAATGTATCTCTTGATTTATAACTAATGTGAGATTATGGGAGGCTAAAGGAGATCATGGTTGTGATTAAAAACGGAATGCAATGGGTGCTCGTGGTGGTCGGAAACTCGATGGTTTCAAATAAAAATATGCTTATGTGACAGTTTTTTTTGTTAATCTAATGTGAGATTAACAGCATGTTGTGAGTCATAAAAATTAAATAACAAATAATTATAAATTATCGTGAAGTCCATTCCTTAAAGAATACGTGACCGATAATATGTTGTTATTCTCACGATCACCCAAAGATTATCATGCTAGAAACATCCTTTCAAATATTAAAATCCAAACCGAAGATAATCGGTAGTCAATTGAAGTATCAAATTTGACTTTGAATCAAAAGTAAAAAGATTATTATGTGCCATCAAACCTCAAGGGTGGTTTGATGGATGGCGCATAGCTGGTATATGCAGATATTATAGGGGCGCGATTATCACGGGCTTCGCTAGATCGGTGAAGGTCTCCTCTGTATCTCAAGCTGAAACCCTGGCCATCCTCGAAGCTCTTCAAGTTGCCGCCTCGAACGAAGACAGAACTGTTAGCGTTACTTTGGAGTTTGATTGTGTAGATCTTGTGGAAGCTCTGATAAGCGGGTTTGCAGATCAATTTAGTTGGGAGGATCGGCTATTTATCATGGGCTGTCTCAAGCTCCTCAAGGCCCACCCCTTTATCCGCGTAGCCCATTGTCCGAGGGCTTCAAACGCAGTAGCTGATTGGATCGCAAAGAATCAATGCCTTGGCTCTCTTCCTCAAATATGGTTTTTTGCTCCCCCACAAACTCTTTGGTTTCTTTTATACTTAGGTTCCGTTTGTTTCACCGAAAATATTTTCTCCAATTTCCGGTGTTTGGGGGTGGAAAATGAGCGGTCAACGGAAAATATTTTCCGGTCAATAAAAAAATCCTTCTAAAACCAAGGAAAATGATTTCCTTATTTTGAGAAGAGGAAAACATTTTCCACACTTTTCATTCCTCATCTCTTTTAACTATTTTTTTATTTTTAATTATTTTTTTCTTTCTTTTCGTTTTTTATTTATTTTTTCAAAATTCAATTTTTTTTTATTTTTTGGATAAATTTTATTTTTAAATTACTTTCTTTATTATTTTTATTTTTTCATTTTTTTTAGTATTCCTTCTTCTCCCTAGGCTGGTCACTGGCCTCAAGCAAGGAAGCCTATGCAAGGAACAAAGTCGTGACGTCCATCCCGAACTCCTTATGCTCCACGCAGAGCTCGGAGGCGGACTCGCCGCGCCAGACAACGTCGGCCTTCCCGGGTCTTGAGGCTCACCGCCGCGACGTAGTTGACGTCGACGAGTGGGTCGGCGAGGCATTCGACGGCCGATTCCAGGTTGCCGTCGAGGGTGGCCTCAAGGAGGCGCTGCGAGACCTCCGCAGCGCAATCGACGGGGACCACCGCTTTCGGTGAACGCAGCGGCATCGCGAGCGGGCGACGCCAAAGCTCAAAGTCTTGTCGGATTTCTCTCTTTATCTCTAGAAATGCGAATTGAGAGAGAGGAGACTTCAAAAAAAGTGAGTGGCAGAGTCTATTTTGAAGAAAAAAATAAGACGAATTTTCCTTACCAAACGGTAGAAAATATTTTTGGAACTTTTTCAAGTTTTTGCCAAACTTGGAAAAGGAAGTCATTTTCCTGGAAAATGACTTCCCGTAAAATATTTTCCGAAAAGGTCATATTTTTCGCGAAACAAACGGAGCATTATATTCACCCTGTTTGGGTTTTTCCAGAACTTCTTCGTAAGCTAAAAAAAATTGCTGTTCGACCAAAAAAATAAAAAACTCAAAGGCTTTGTAGAATTTGTACTACTAAACTAACGCGTACAAAGTAGATTGGGAACAACTAGGGGAATTACATGAAACTTTATTGTATCAGAACAGATGAGTTATACTCTTGGATGCCATACTCACTCAGATGACTGAAATTGAACATAAACTTCTTAATAAAGATGATTACAGTGCGTAGAGAATGCAAAAAGCTTACAAAATATGACTGGAAAGAACAAAGACAAGTGTTAGAACCAAATCGATTTATTACGAATGATCTTCCCATCTTTAGAATATGATGTCTTGTCAGCTTTTGAATGCTTGGATTGATGCTGTGTTGATTGATAGTTGTGTATTGTCTGCGCTTGTTGATGCTTAGATTGCTCCTCTACCTTTTATGAGCCATTCTATCATACGTCCTAGCTTTCCATTGCAAGAATTTACAACTGCTTTGACTTGCATGGTACTTTAGAAATGATTCATACCGATTCTTTAGCCACAATTTGTCCCTCGTTCGATGAACTCCTATATAGGCTTCGAGTCAATCGATCATGGCCACGTGTTATGTACTCCACTGAAACTCTGCGTATTGAAAACTCATTATCGATGAGCTCATCATGCATTCCATCTGTGGGCCTTATCGGTCAATTATACGTTTTAACCTTCATGATTGATGAGATTACGTCGCATTCATCAATTAGGCCCTATGAGTGAAGTGTACTTGTCATAGCTTATTTAGGGCTATAACTTCTTATGTTTGGATCTAGAATTTGAGCCCCCCATAGAGAAGAAAATCCTTTAAACTAGGAAACTTTCCTTTGGGGAGAGTGCTTTAACCCGACTTTGTAAAAGATTTGACTTTAAATTCTTAACAAATTCCAACAAGAGCCGAACATACAACGATAATTTATATGGCATGGTTTAATTAACTACTTGACTAAGTGGAGTGAGTAATGATACTTCTTGCATACATTGATACCCTTCTCTTGTACTTTCATATATTATGTCATGCACTCCATTATTGTTTATGAATATGGGCTTATTTATGTACGTTGAGAGATTTTGCGGGATCATTTTCAACCGCTCTAAAAATATAAACTATTAGATGATGGCGTGATTCATTTTTTAAATATAACACTCCCCCTTAGGAGTAGACTTGACTTTGGCCATAGCCTAAAGCGTGGAAATATGCAACTAAAGATTTGAACTTAGGACCTTTAGTTCGAATACCATATGTGATTTTGTGGAACCACTACTCAACTTATTTTAAAAGTTTAAACAATTATGTAAATGCTTGATTTATTGTTTAAGCATTCTAACATTGGTCTTTTGTACTTTATTGAGTTTTTATTTCCATGGCCAGTGTGTGTGTGTTTTTTTTTCTTTCGACAACATATTTGGATTTGTCTATGCATGCCCCAATTATGGTCCTAAACATGACCTTAAAAGGTTTCATCTAAACTCTAGAATATAAAACTTGGGAGGTATTCACTAGAGATGAAGGGAAGAAAAATATTTTCTTTCAATTTCGGGGTAACGATGAAGAAAGGTAGACTCCACGTCAATGTCGATTGGCTAACATCCGGTAGGCAAGTACAGTAGCCTCCCACGCCAAGGATGAGTCATCAAAATTTCAATTCCAACGTAGCTAATCCGTGCTTCGCACAACATCTATTAACCAACTTGCTGGCTACGTACTTCCATTAACAAGCAAAACATATTTTCTACTGCGAATGCACCTCTCGGACCAAAAGGACAAAAGAGCCACAAAGACAAAAATCCAATCAATACCCTTGAATATTTTTAAATTATGAAAATGACCATTCCAATCAAATTGGCAAGACATGATTTCTTTCACATAAAAAAAAGTGTGGCTAGGGTTAGGCCAACAAGAGGCTCATCCCCACGATGCCACGTGGACACTTACTGTGCGAAGGTCATGCCGTCGTCAAGAGAGGCCCATTCTTGGCCAGTCGCCAAAAGTGAAAGGAGAAAGAAGAGGATAGGGGGAGGGAAGAAGATGCCAATGACGCCATGATCACCGCACCAGAGGTTTGGACAAAGCTTAAAGATGCTGCAATGGCCGAAGCAAGAAGATCAGATGCTGACATTTATCAATCATTTCAATTTCTTGAGCGACGCAAGTGTGTGTGTGGGGGGTGTTGTTGCTCCTTTCAAAGCAAAACAAATCTAGTGATGGTAAGCAAGCATAAGATCTATTCAGAATAAGAAAATTCCCATGGCGATTGAGGCCGTGCAAGGTCTTCCCCATCGTTCCTCCACTACAGAAAAGGAGAAACCCTAGATCTTCTATTATATGAATCACATGCTTCTATTATATCCACTTAGCTGAAGAAAAGTTGCTTCGTTTAGCGGGGACCCTTGTAATTGAGATTTGAGAAGTTCGACAATATAACAATATAACGGTGCAATTTCAACCGTAAGTGTTGTGAATAACAAAAAAAAAAATTAGCAATCAAGACGGGACTCTCTTCCGATCTTATGTCCATGATTCTACCGTTATACTATAACAATTTCAAGCTAGCAGGACCCTTGCAATTAATGCCGACCATCAATGTACAACATGTTTATGCGACCTTCAATGTACATGTTTATGCGAGTGGTGTCTATCGAATGAGACGAGTGCATGGGTTGACAGTCACTTTAATCACGAAGTGGTATAAAAGGCCTATGAATGATATAGCCTCTCACTTTGACAAAAAAAAAAAAAAGAGAAAAAGATATAGCCTCTCACACTTGTTATCGTAATGTTAGTTCAATTGAATTCCAAAGACTGATAGACTTGTTTCATGCTCGTTAACATGGACTTGTTTCATGCTCGTTAACTTGCTTTGTGAGGTTGACAAAAAAAAAACATACTTTGTAAGTGACTATTTAAATCTAGTTAGATGGAAAAAGGTTGAGATCAGCAATAATACTCTCGTTAGAGATAACTATAATCTTTCACCTTAAAAGTATAAATATTGAAAGCTCCTGGCGGGTGCTATGAAAGTATAAAAAGGTAATCACGGTAATTTTCAAGAGGTAAAACAATGCAAGAAACAAACTCTCGATATTTGCATTTTCTCTAAAAAATGTTATAACTTTTGTACGACATTCATTTTAATATTAACTCTTTTCGCCGGATCACTTTAGTGTCACGTTGGGAAAAAAAAAAACAATCACTTAAAGGAACTCTCTCTCTCCCACCCCCCACCACCCCAACACACACATCACACCCCCAACCCGCCCCCCCAAAAGCAGGCGCTAACTCGAGAACTCACTCGGTGGGAAAGACACCGATGCCGTTGAAGTAGAACCCTAAAACAGAAGGAGCACGAGGCTCAGGACGAGCAAATTCTTCACCATTGACGGGCTGTCACTTCTCCGGAACAGAAGATTTAAGCTTGAGCTCATAACTTTGGCGAAACGTCCTAATTAGGATATGGGTATGGTGTGGGGAGGCTCTTCACCGGAAGTGAAGCAAAAGATGAGGAGAAAGAGGTGAAAACCTTGCACAACTTTAAAAATCTTGCCCTAATCTCACTTGCTCACCTCTGTTATTACACCTGAAAATTTTGCATTTTGTGGAAACGAACTTGAGCCGCTTGTCTGGCTTCTTCTCTCGATAGCAAGATTCAACTCTTAATTTTGCCCCAAATTGCCTAGTCCGAATTAGGGTGTGGAGAAGAGGCTAAATCTCTTGATTTGTCCTAATTATGGTTTAAATTTGAGGCGAACATGTTGAGTGATGTCGTTTAAGGCTATTAGTGCTGACTTGGAGTACCGACAAGCTACATTGGTCTAACACAACGATAAAATATTGGCACGTCGAATTTTGGGCATCTCAAATTGGTGATGCCACTTTTACAATCTTTTTTTTTTTAACAAAGCAACACTGAGTGATTTGGCGAAAAGTGAACACTTTACGAAATTTATGACATTTCTAGTGTCTTTTCTCCTATTTTCCTTTATTCGTTAGATCTACTGTACTAAAGTGGGCTGATTGCGTGATGACCGTGGACGAAAGGACGCAATTACTAGCAATAAACCCTAGTGCGGCTGGTTGATCACCTTAATTCTTAGCTTTACGACTTCAAGCATCAAATCCTGAGGACAAGAAAAACATATGCTGAGATTGTGTGGGGAATTTAGGAAAAGACAAAACGTCCCACCAAAGCCACGCGTCGGCTGTGATTGGTAGAACAACAAGTCAAAGATTCTTATGCTCCAAATTGCACAACTGGAGTTAATTGGTCTAATTATGAGTAAGCATATATACTTTAAGCAGCTTTAGTTCGCGCCGAATTGTATACATTTGCTTGAACTAAGGGTTCATGTACGTGTTATACTTCCATTGGAACCTTTCCCCTTTGCTTTAGAAGGTGGGGGGAGACGATTTGATTAATTGATTGATGCTCCCAACATATCCAAAAGCTTTGTTCTGTTCCTTCAAGAAGGGGAAAATCCAATTCCCTATGTTGCATCTTTCTTGTAATAGCCATTCAAAGGAAGGGGGGCACATTCTGCGGAGAAAAAGCTTGATTCCCAGATTGCAAAAGATGGGTCTCTTTCCACTTTGGTGCCCCATTAAATGATTCAATGTACATTTCTTGAGGAAATATGTTTGGGGGGACCCTGAGTATAAACCTGCTTCTAGAAAGAGGTTTTGGGTTTTCCCTTTCAAAAGAAAAAAAAAGATATTAGTTTTAGGTATTTAATAGCATTCAGATTCATTTTACAAAAAAAAAAAATTATATATGAGTATATATTTCTAAGGATAGAGATGATTTTTTTTTTTTCCATTCTATCTCTAACTCTCCTCTATTCGACTTTTGCTCTACATCTTTATAGACGCGGGAGTCAAACTCCGTATCTATGATACTATTGTTCCCCCTCCCCCCTAAAATCCATTTACCAACAAGACCGCATTCTTATTGGCAAGAATAAAGATGTTCAATATGAAAGTAAAAGTGAAAGTTTAAACGCTTAAAGTAAATATAACATGAAAATTATAAAAAAAAGTCCTAAACCTATTACAATTGTGCCAATTTAGTCCTTAATCTTTTTTTCAATTGACTCCTAGACCTTTTTCATTTGCACCTATTCGGTCCATCCAGGCAATGCTAACGTGGACTTTGGTTGACCTGGCATGGCATTGCCAATCTTTGCGTGGCACTTCCGCTGATGACGTGGCAATTTTTAATAATTTTTTTAGGCTTTATTTTTTTTTTCTTCTCCTTCTTCCTTTAGCGAGTCATCGGATTGAGGACCGGTCGGGGCGAGGGCCGACAAGTTCGCCCCCACTAGCCACCGGCACCGGCGAGCTCGCCCCCACTAGGCACTAGCACTAAAGAGGTCGACCTAGTCGACCTTACCACGGCCTTGGATCCAACGATCGCCTAGAGGAAGAAGAAGGAAAGGAAAAACTAAAGAGAAAGAAAAGGAAAAAAAAAAAAAATAGAAAATTTTAAAAAAATTAAAATATTATTACAAATTTATACATCAAGACCGATGTCCACGTCGTCAGGTCGACCGGCCAAAGTTGGCTAGGTGGAATGAAATGGCACAAATACAAAAGGTTTAGGGGTCAATTGGGAACAAAAAAGGCTTATGACGGAATTGACATAATTGCAATAGGTTTAGAGCTTTTTGGTATTCCTAAATATAGCCAACCATTGAAATAAGGTGAGACCAAAACTTTGAACTATATATTATCAATATACAAATATTGATATCACAATATTTGATGATTTTGTTTTGACCTTGGGGTTAGGGGCCACGGCTGGTACCCCTTGGTCCATCGTGATTGCAGGCAGGAGAAATTTTGCAAGACCACTACCGGCCATTTTAAAAGTCTAAGAATTAAACGTCGAAATATAGTAGAGGAAACAAATAGGATTTGAATTCAAAACCATGCAAAATTTTTGTGAGACTGGCAACTATTAAAAATATTTAAGCTTCACATAAGTGCGTAATTCAAATATTATAACACTAAATCAGGCGAACCTACTAACTAGTGTTTAAGTGATTTATGTTATAACATTCGCGGAGTTTGGATTGTTGAAAGGATTGCCGACCACTTAATGGCTAATACAACCTTTGCATTCTCCTTTTATTCGAGCTCGTAAAAACCCAAGTGGAGTGATTTTCTATACATACATTTATCTGACTAAATTTTCCTAAATAGACTAGATGTATACTTAGTTTTGGAAGCTTTCATTCTTTCTGCATGGGCTGCTCGTTCTCTTCATCATAATTAGAAAAAGAGATAGTAAAAGAAAGAGTGAGAATTTAGGATGATCTTATTTGCATCTATAGCTAAGAGATCTGTCATCTTGAAGATGGTCACGCTCATGCGTGGGGGAATTTCACCGTTTGATGCGGTAGATGTACGAGGTCTCAAAGAGATGTTTTTCAGGTGAAAAGGCAAAAAGGAAAGAAGTCAAAGGATCTATAAAGTTTTGGTTTTTTGTGCACTATGTAATTAGAAAAGCTAGATTTCGCACTCGTAAGTTTGAAATACATGCTAGGTGATTTGTCTTGGCCTAACCACTGGTCCTGCTACAGATAAAAACTATTTGCCAGGACCAGCATACAAAAGATGATGTGGCCTTGTGCCATATGATGTGGCCTTAGGTCAGTGTTTTATTGTAATGAGTTAGACAAACCATAGTCTTCTCCAGATCCGACAAAATGCCTTTTGTTGGCTAAACGAAGGGTCATATGTATACAGATTTTCTATCTTGCTATTATGCTACAATTCGTGTCGGATGCGTAAAATCTCGATACATTTTTTGCTTATTGTCTCCTAAAAATCATCAAAGACTAAAATATGATAAAGAATCTAAATTCCTGTTCTACAGATGTCTACCCACCAAAATGAATCTCTCTTAGAATTGTTAAGATCATTCTTCCAAAGATATATACATGTGAAATGATAGTGTGATGCAGAAGTAAGAGGAAGACCACCAGGCAGGGACACAGTCGGGGTTAGGGTTTGGAAATTTTATTTTGTAGAGAGAGAGAGAGAGAGAGAGAGAGGAAGAGATGGGTCATGGTAGCTAGGGTTTGGAGAGAGAGGAGATAAGATTTAGAATCACAAGATGCATTGGTAAACGGTAACGGAGTAAATGAGTCTGGTTTGATCTTTTCGGAGAGGTGATCAGATTCAGAAAAGATGAAAACTTTCTCTGCTCTCTCTCTCTCTCTCATGGATCATGATAATAAAGAAAAATAAGAAGAGAATGGGAAGAGGAACCCACATTTATTCCTTCCCCATCTTTCTCCTTCTATATAAATCCCTGTATGTACAGCTTCTTCATCTCATCAGCAAAGCCAAAGTCTAAATTTCCCACACTATGGAACAGTAACAAGGGCTTTGAGTTTGAGAGTGTAGTGTCAAAATTTTGGTGCAAATAAGGAAGGGAGCAAGCAATCAACAGTCGAACGGTTCTCGTGTTTGTTATGCTGTTCCTCTTTAACCGCTGAAGGGTAAGGGAGGTGACAGAAGAGAGTGAGCACACGTGGTGTTTTCTTGCATGTTCATGCGTGAATCTCTGTGTGCTCACTCTCTATCCGTCACCCCCCCTCTCTCTCTCTCTCTCTCTCTCTCTCTCTCTCTCTCTCTCTCGTATGCTGTCTGTGTCTGTGTTTCTTTAATTTTCATGGTTGTCTTTTGATATTAGGAAGTCCAAATTCCATTTCACAGATCTTATGGAGAAAAATCGATGTCCAACTCGACAAAGCTTTCAGGCCTTTGTGACTCGCACTTCTACTTGCAGTAGTGCTTTTCTTTGGCACCATTAGTTTTCTTGCACCAAGTTGATCAGCAAAAACCTTTGCAGGAGAAAGAAAGTTTTATGTTGGACAGTACCCAAATCCAAGGGACATTGTCTTCGTCAGATAGGGTGTTCTTCGGTGTGAGCCCTAAAAACTATTGTCTGTTTGTCTATGTTTTTTAGGGTATGTTTTTTTACTTTTTTCCTTCCCAGAATGTTTTTTCCCCTGAGATGTAAATCTTGTCTGCCTCTTCCCTATTTCTTGCATATTCATATACAAAAGAAATCAAATCAGAGAGTGAGTGAGTAAGAAGTTGTAACATGTGATGGGGAGTGAAAGAAGGGCCAGCCTAAACTCTTCTGCTTCCTGTACTTGTATGTCTTTTGACTCCTAATACCTCTTCTGGGACTGCACAGGTTATTACTAACGAGTGTTACATGCTGCATCACCATCGCATTCCATCTGTAGGAGGTTGTTCAGACCGGCTGCCACAAACTCTATCATCCTAATTTTCCTTTTAACTTTTCTGCTCTACTGGGTTTGTGTTCATGATGCTGTCTTATTTCTCATGCTACAGGGAAAGAATATTAAACATGCTTAACAAGGAAACAATCGATCAACATTAAGCATGCTTAACAAGTGCAATGCTTTTTTAGACGGAATTCTACTAATATGGGGACTGAACTTTACTTTTAGATACAGAGTGCTTATCCTCATATTCATTTGTGAGATTGGCAAATGATGGCGAGTGATGATATCTCCAGAATAGATGAACCCCAAACAGTTTGGGACAAAATCTTGTGGAGACATGCTGAAGAAGTTAAGATGAATCAGAAGACATGTAGTAGGAATGGGGTTTTTAGATGTTTCATAAAGATGTTTGGATTGTTTGAAGAAGCTTCTTGTACATTTTGCCAGTTGCACAAGTTAGTGTATATGATTGAATTGCTTTTGTGGAATAAACCTATCTATCAATTTTGTCAGATTAGAGTGCTCTCAGACAACAAGAATGTTTAACTTTCAAGGCCTTGTCAAGAGCTTTTGAGCTGCTGCTGCTTATTCTGGTCTAAACGTGTTCGCTTACTGGGAACTTCTTTTGTATTTGTTTATGGCTCTTTTCCAAAATGAGGCATTTGCAACCCTATGCTTGCCTCAGTCCAGCTAAAATCATATCCAAAATCCACAGAATGGCAAATTAAAGAGAAACTAACTATGCATTCCTCCCTCAAGATTTAAACCAGCATGTGTTGTAACAGGCATATCACCTTATTAATGAAAAAGGATTCATAAACAAAGTTTCCAACTATACCAAGCTCATTAAGGTCTGAATCCATATATATAGGAAATCCCGCAACACAAATCAATGCAACTCTAATCATTTTGATCTTGAAGCCGAAGATGATTCTAATAAGTATAAGAAGTTCCCTTGGTTTTTGTTCCCTGTGGCAAAGATAAATTCAATGAAAGAAGGCAGATACCACAAACCAGGGACGAGGTATAACAAACGTCTGGTCGAGACCATAAAAGAACAGAATACGAAGTTGAAGATCATTATCGCTCGATCTGAAAATACATTATGCTCAATGCTGTACTAAAACTACACTCGTCAATACCACTTTCCGCGAACCAAGAGCCAACAACTCCCCGAGATGTGTTACCAGAAGAAGAATGAGCAGCCACGCTAAAATAAATTGCCGGCAGATTTCATTTCTTAATATAGGAAAATGTCATGCTGAAAGAGTAACGCGAGCAAGATTGCCGGTGGCGTATCGCACTACCTCACTGCTATATTACCTCTCGTGATAGTACCTTGAGAATCCTTCTTATGTTCTGCAATACTAGAAGCACCTCCTCTGGGGACACTACAGATGGCATTAACATTTGCTTCAGCTACTGAAACTGCACAAGTAACTGAACGAGCAAACTCTATATCAATAGCCTAAATTATGAGCTAGCAGTAGCAGTTCATAAGCTACCAAGACGTATTGGAGTTAAGTCATTACTTCCTTTTGATTACCATGGCAACACACAATGTCAACAGAAGACGGTGGAATTTGCTGGCTCAAGTCGTCAACGGTCAAATTATGAGCAAAATGTATCCTGAACCATGTCCACCGAACAAAAGCGGGATTAGCTTTCTCTATCATCGAAACCGTCCAGTTTCTGGTGATCACAACTTGACAAGTTCAGAGTACATGGATGTTCGATATGGCAATTTTACGTGCTGTTGACACGTAAATTTTGATCAATTCTTTCAGTCATTTTTTGCATAGGAAATTAGAGCTAATTTTTTAGTTCTATCAAAAAATGAACATGCATAGCATTAGCATTGTTTTGGATCGGCGGTATCGGAATGAGCTTGAATTGACAAGCGGTTTGGGCTAGAACTCATCACGAATTTTTGTCAATATAGAGGAATATGTGCCGAAATTTTCATAGAAAAATCAAACTGATTTGATGCAATTTAGCCCTTTGGGATTTAATTCGAGTCACATTTTGAGCCCGGATTTATTTTGCAAAAATTAAGAAACTTTAGGCCCTAAGCTTGCAACAGTTTTATCTATAAACACAAGGTTATGCCTAGGGTTGGGAAGGGGTGCCATTTCAATTGACATACACGGCACTTTTGATGTCAAAGGGAAACAGACGAAGAAATCTTGAGTGGAAGCTGAAGGAAAAAAAATGGCGGGACCCTTTGGAGATTGAAGATGGTGTTAACGTGGTGATGCTCCTATGGATCTTCATGAATATGGCTTGACAATTCGGTCAAGCACTCATCTGCAAGTTCAAGCTACCATACAGAGCTCAGGACTACCCACGGCAACTCTAGGAGATCTCCGTTGACGAAGCTACCGTGCCGACGCGATCCGAACCTGGTCATTCATCAACGCAAGCAGCCCATGAGATTTGTGCCAAGCTGAGAACAGCCTGCAGATTGGCCCATGACGCTTACGTCAAGTAACACCCATTTTTCTTTCGTTTTGCAGATAGTCCAAAAACCTACCTCCGCCTGACGTCGCTCCATGCCATCGATCGCCGGTTTGCCTCGTTGCCCCCGGCTGTTTGCTCGATCCCGTAGTTGTTCCTCGCAAGACGAAGTTGTTGCCATAACCGAAGACAGGCCTTGCATGGGGAAAGAATTCTTCATTGAATATTTTTGCATGAAGAAAGAATTTTTCTTTCTGACACATCATAATCCCATGTGCCTCCACTTTGAATTGTTTATTGCTCTCTCTTGATTACCCATTAACTATGCAAATTGAATTCTGCTTGGAGGGGAATTGCTTTTTACCAAATATTTTTTCACTTGGTATTCGTATGTGGCTCACTTTTAACATTTTGAAGGGACAATACCGACGCCACGTACGATTGAGCCAGTGTTTTTAATTGATCAAGACCAATCCACGTGGATTTGGGGATAAAAATTCAGGGGTGATAAGAAACGGGAAGCGAGTTTCCTGTTGCTGCTTTTCTCGGAAAATCCTCATAGCTGAACTTGAGCTACCACGAATTCGCCGGTTCAAGATGAAGATTTATCTTTAAATTCAGAAGGTATCTTCGGATAAGGTAAATGTTATCTTAAGTAGATTAGAATATTTACTTTTTGAAAGTATTGCATATCTTGAGGATTGGTTGCAAATTTTGGGTAATTGAGATATTCGGTAGCCTTGATTGACGTTAAATTTAAAAACAAAAATATGTCTTGCGATTATTGTCTATTAACTGTGTTTGTTGTTTTGGATTTTGGTGATAATCTGTTAATTCAAAAAAGCAAATTTGATATCCAACATACTAAAATTTAAACTTTTAAAAATTTGCAATTTGAATTTGAAAGTTCATTCTAACTGATAACTACTTTTAAACTAAAAAATTTGCAATTTGAATTTGAGTTCATTCATAAAAAACTGAAAATAACAAAAAAATCTAGAAAAGTTCAATTTTTTTAAAAATAAATCTTCATGGCTCATCTCTAATTTCTCTCAAAAAATCTCAGAAAAAAAGGGATATAGCAAGATATGATTTCTTAAAAACCACATAATCCTATCTAATGGATTGCATTTCAATGGATAAAATCTTTTTGAGTCCATTCTTTTTTAAAAGATGTAGACATAGGGTAAAAATATTTTCTTAAAAATTTTGGGGCTTAATGCAAATTAAAACGGAAAAATTTAAGATAATCTTGAACCAATTGACTCTCATTTTTCATTAATTTTTTATTTCTAAAATACAAAAAAAAATACAAAAAATTCATAAAAAGAAAGCCAAAAAAGTTCACCTTTAAGTTCTAAGTCAAAATTCATTAAAATTGCCAAACCGAACATTTTTCATGAAAATTGGTACCGAAAGGGTATTAATTGAAAAATCAATGTAACCAAGTCATGAGCTCAAAATTTTTGGTTCGTAGAAATAATTTAGTTCTCCCACTAATTTACTTAGGTTTCTAATTGACCTACCAAAGAACGATTAGTGGCGGCTCCGAAAAATTAAAAATCATTTGCTGGATAATCACTTGGATCATAAGTCACGATTTGGTAAAATTTGGGAGAGCTCGAGCTAAGTTAAATAATTTAATTAATTAACTTGATAATCCATTAACCTAAAATTGAAAAAACCTTAATTTTAAGGTCGTGACATACGTGCATTCCATTGTGTATCCTGATCTTCTCTACAAGTATGGGCATATTTTGAATAGGCCTTTTGTATTTTATGTGGTTTGATTTTCTCTTGGCCAATGTATTTTCTGAGTTCTTCTGGCGACATATTTGGATTTATCTATAGTGTATTTTCTGTGTTCTTCTTGGCCAATGTATTTTTCTCTTTTTTTTTTTGTGGTCTAAACAAGACAATAATTCAATCAATACACTGTAATCTAGATTTTTGAATATGACCTTTCCAACCAAATTGGTAAGATATTATTCCTTTCATATCAGATAAATGTATGGTTGGGGTTAAGCCAACAAGAGACTCATCCCCACAACGACACGTGGACACCAACTGTGCAAAGGTCATGCCATCATCGAGAGAGGCCCTTTCTCAGCTAGTAGCCGAAAGTGAGAGAAGAAGACGCCAATGATGCCATGAGCACCACACCAGAGGTTGGACCAAGGTTAAAGGTGTTGCCATGGCCGGAAGCAAAAGATCAGATGCTCATCTCTATCGATCGTTTAAGTTTCTTGGTGATGCAAGTGTCTGTGTTGTTGCTCCTTTTGTACAAAACAATTCTAGTGATAGCAAGCCAGCATAGGATCTGCTTAGAGTAAGAAAATTCCCATGATGATTGAGGCTGTGCAAGGTCTTCCATATCATTCCTCCACTACAAAAGGGGAAGCCCTAAATCTTCTTTTTTATCCACTTTGCTAGAGGGAAAGTCGCTTTAATGTATCTCAACGGGGATTTGCAGTTAATACCAACCGTCGGTGTAAAACATGTTTATGCGAGCGCTGTTTATCAAGTGACCTGAGCCTATGTTTGTTGAAATTTGTTTGTAAAACAAGCATTTCTAATCCTATATAGGATATAACGAAGAGTGCAAGTCTCTTTATTAGTTAGAATTTATTATAGTCTTTCAAAATAAAAATAAAAAAATGGGCAAGTGGGATAGACCCCACTATACCAGCGTGCGGGTGCACATGTGATTGCGCGATTTTCACGAGATTATTAGAGGCACTTAGCACTTTGCACGGTTGTGGTCGGGATTTGGCACTATTCAGCAATTATTTTTTTTATTATTTCATTTTTTGAAATAGTAATAATAATTAACTATTGAACTCTACCGAAACAGTGCGATTGTTCACGTAGGAGTTAAGGTTAATTTCTATTTTTTATTATTATTATTTAATTTCGAATTTTATACAATGAAAAGTTACAATTTTCAAGCGTGACAATTTCGGACAATGAAAGGTTGCGTCTGTCCGAATTAGCAATTTTGTACATGAATAGGTATGTTCGAACAACAGTTTTCACACACGAACAATCATGTCCGAATTGCGACTTTTTGGACATAAAAAGATGTGTTCGTATGGGAAGTTCGGACACCAAGAGATATGTTGTGTTAGTTTTATATGATGGACAGTTCTGTTCATTTTCAGTAGTAAATTTTTATTTTTTCGTTTTCTTCAAAAGAGAGACAACCATATTTCATTGTTTCATAGAGAGTTTTAGGAGATTTCTTTGGAATTGTTATCAAGTATTCTCACCGTGACTTTATTGTATCCTGAAGGGAATTTGCCGTAAACCTATGGCAATTTCGTGGGGCTAATTAATCCTAAAAAAAAGTGATTACATGCCTCAAAGTCCGACTATATTGCTAATCTATTTCTCCTATATTTTCCAACAATGTTAATGACATATAATAACTTATTGCGATTGCTGTTGCAACGGAAAAATCAATTCCTATCGTACGGTATAAAAACGTGATGAATCATATGCCTTAGCGCCACTTACTACCATCGAAAGAATATGTTAGTTCGGGTGAATTTCAAAAACAGATGGGGACTTGTTTCATACTCGTTCTCAATGTTTGTAAGCAACCATCTAAATCAAGTTATGAAAAAGGTCGAGATAAAAGATGACCATAATCCCTCCTCTTTTGAAAAGTATAAATCTTGAATTTTTCGTGATAGTTGCTTATGAAATTAATGAAGGTAATCATAGCGAGACAAAATAAATTTCAAGAGATAAATGACGCGAGAAATAAACTCTCGACATTTGCATTGTCTCCTAACTGGTAAATTCTTGGTACCAAAGTCGGATGATTGCATCAAATTTTCCTTTAAGACTTTAAGCATCAAATCCTGAGGACAAAACAGATGCTCAGGTTGTGTTGGAGGGGAATTTAGGAAAGCCAAAAAAGGTCCCACGAAAGCCACGCGTTGTCTGTGATTGGTAGGAACAATGTCAAAGATTCTTATGCTACAAAATTTCACCAATTTAATTTGATCATCTAATTATCAGAAAGCATATATACTTCGGCGCCGCATAAATATATGGTTGCTTGAACAAAGGGTTCACGTAAGTAAGTGCCTGTGTTATACTGCCATTGGACTCTTTTTCCCCCTTGGTTCGAGCCAGGTGGGGACGGGTCAACATTAGGGATGATTATGATCAATTGATTGATGCTCCCCCCACATATACCAGTGGGCTTTGTGTTGTTCCTTCAGAAAAGGGGGAAAATCCAATATTTTTCATGTTGCATCTTTCTTGTAATAGCCATTCAAAGGATAGAGGAGGGGACATTCTGATGAGAAAAAGCATGCGATTCCCAGGGTGCTAAAGATGGTTCTCTTTCCATTTTGATACCCACTATGTGGGTCAATCAATGCACATTTCTTGTACAATAATGTTTCTAAATCTTTGAAAAGATTACCTAATGTGTGATTCTTTGTTTTCATTTAGTGAGCTGGGCCGCTGCTATCCCTCGGTCTAACATGACCGCAAACAACTCCTAGTAAACCCTAATTTTGCTTTGCTCTATACGAGAGATTTTACGGGATCACTATTTTAAAGTTTATGACCAAAGTGTAAAAATATATAATAAGAGATATGGATATGATCTAAAAGATTTGAACTCAAAACTTTGAGTGTTAAGCTATTGAAGAATGCTTGGTTTAGTGTTTAAATTCTGTACAATGTCGCGTGCCTACTAGCTATCGGTTGAGTGATTTATGTTACAACATTCATAGAGTTTAGATGGTTGAAAATGGAGTTTCGATGGTTACCTATTGCCACCCTTTGCCTTCTCCTTTAATTCAAGATTGGGATCATCCAAGTGGAATGCTGTATGAATATAAGTTTTTCAAATATTCTAGATTTGTTTAAACTTGTATACTTGGTTCTGGAAGCTTTCATTCTTTCTACATGGGCTCCTATTTCTCTGTCAGAATTAGCAAAAGAGAGAGCAAAAGAAAGAGTGAGTATTAATCATGGTCTTATTGCCTCTATAGCTAAGAGCACCCCGGGAAGGAGGCCTTCTTTGCTTTCCACCTAATCTGTGCAAGAAAGGCCCAAAGCCAATCCCAGGGAACAGTAAGGCTTCATAGGGGATATATCAAGTTGTCCAACATTCTTGAAGACGGCCACACTTACTAGCGGTGGAAATTCACCATTTGATGTGGTACCTGTGCAGAGTCTAGAAGATATGCTCTCGGGGGAGAAGGAATAAGGAAAAGAAGTACATGATGTAGTTACAGTAATTTTTCGAGAGCTTTTTTTTTTTTTTTCGACCACTCTATAATTTCAAAAAAGTTAGCCGCACCTGAAACTTGAATACATGCTGGACCATTTGTGTCAGCCTAACTATTGATCATGCTAGAAAAAATTAACTATTTGCAAAAACTAGTATACAAAAGAATATGCTGCCTTGTGGCATATGGTGTAGCCTTAGGTCAGTGTTCTATTGTAACGCATAAACAAAAAAAAAATGATGCGTGAACGTAGCCCTTTCTAGATCCTACAGGTGCAGCGATGGTTAATTACTAACTTTTTTTTTGGGCAAAATGCAATATTTTGTGTACATAGGTTTTCTATCATCTTATTATGCAGCAATTCGTGTCGCATGTGTGCAATCTCAATACTTTTGCCCAGTTTCTAATTTGAACGGACTGTGAAATATGATAAAGAATCTACAATTCCTGTTCTATTGATATGTACCAACCAAAATGAGTATTTAGATTACTTCACCATTAATCTTTCTCAGCATGGGTATCTATTGTTCTTCCAAAGATATACGTGTGAAAAGATAATGTGATCAAGAAGAAAGAGTAAGACCACCAGGCAGGGACACAGTCGGAGTTAGGGTTTGGAAGTTTTAATTTTTAGAGAGAGAGAGATAAAGAGAGATGGGTCATAGTAGCTAGGGTTTGGAGAGAGAGGAGATAAGATTTAGAATCACAAGAAGCATTGGTAAACGGCAACTGAGTAAATGAGTCTGGCTTGATCTTTCTGGAAAAGAGATCAGATTCAGAAAAGATGAAGACTTCCTTTGCGCTCTCTCTCTCTCTCTCTCTCTCGTGAAGGATGACAATAAAAGATAAGAAGAAGAGAATGGGAAGAGGAACCCACATTTATTCCCTCCCCCTTCTTTCTCCATCTATATAAAGCCCCATCTCTACGGCTTCTGCATCTCATCAGCAAACACAAAGCCTATTCCATTACACTAATGTAACAGTAACAAGGGCTTTGAGATTGAGGGTACAGTGTCAAGATTAGGGCTTTGAGTTATACTTTTGTGAGGGTAAGGAAGGGAGCAAGCCATCAACAGCTGAATGGTTGTTGTGTTTGTGATGTTGGCTCCTCTTTAACCTTTGAAGGGTAAGGGAGGTGACAGAAGAGAGCGAGCACACATGGTGTTTTCTTGCATGTTCATGCTTGAATCTCTGTGTGCTCACTCTCTATCTGTCACCCACCTCTCTCTCTTCCTCTCTCTCTCTCTCTCGTTTGTCTGTGTCTGTGTTTCTTTGATCTTCATGGCTGTCTCTTAGAATTATGAAGGATGTTCTTTTTTCCGATCTTACCGAAAAAGTGTTTCTTAGAGATGTCCTACTCTCTATATTCAACAAAATATAACCATTTCGATCTAGTGAAACAAAGCTTTTAGGCCTTTATGACACATATTCTATTTTATATTACAAAAAAAAAAAAAAAGAAAAAAAAAATTTAAAAAAAAAAAAAAAAATATTCTACTTGCAGCAATGCTTCTCTTTCTGTAATACTTATATTGCACCAAGTAGACCTGCAAAAACCTTGGCTGGAGTAATAAAGCAGTATATTGTATAGTACCCAAATCCAAGAGACCTGGATCTTGATCAGATGGACAGTTTAAGCCCTAACAGTATCTTCATGTATACTTCCCGGAATGTTCTTTTTTTTTTTTTTTTCCTTAGATGAAAATGCCTGTCTTCCCGTTCCCTATTCATTGCATCATTTTATACAAAAGAAATTAAAACAGAGAGTGTAAGTCAGAAGTTGTGAATGAAAGAGCCATCGTAGACTCATATGCTTCTGTACTTGTTTATGTTTTGACTGCTGCTACCTCTTCTGGCACTGCACAGGCTATTACTAACAAGGGTTACATGCTGCAATCACCATCTCATTCCATGTGTAGGAGATTGTTCGGACCGATTGCCGCAAACTATGTCATCCTAATTTTCCTGTTTAAGTTCTCTTTTTGCTCTATTAGGAGTGTTCATGATACTGTCTTTTTTCGCATGCTATAAGGAAATAATGTTGTTAACAACTGGTGTCAGGACTTTTATTAAACATATTTAACAATGAAATAATCGATTGTCAAAGTGCCAATTGTGCATTAGATGTTGTGAAATTTTTACATTAAGCATGTTTAACAAGTGCCAACTTTTTTTTAAGAAAAACTTATTATGTTTGGACTTTACGTTTTACATACAGAGGTTCATCTGTGAATTGATAAATGAAGCAGATTGATGATATCTCCAGAAAAGATAAATCCTAATAGTTTGGGCCAAGTCTTGTGGTGACATGCTGAAGAAGTGAAGATGAAGCAGAAGACACATTGGATAAGGGTTTTTATATTTTCAAAAAGATGTTTGGATTTGGTAGTCACACAAGTTAGTGTATTTTCCGTGAAGAATGATCTCAATTCTCTGTCGAATTCTTCTATCAATTTCTTCGATTTTCTATAATCAAAGAAGTTTAGGCTCCTTTTGTTTCGTGAAAATATGATGTTTTTGTAACAACGCTATTCAGAAAACAACACTATTATCTGGTAATTATGCATTTTTAATTAGTGAAGAATGAACTCAGCTCTTTGTCGGGAGTCTTCTATCAATTTCTTTGATTTTCTCTAATCAAAGTAGTTTAGGCTGTTTCACAAAAAAATAAGGTGTTTTCAAAAAAATGTTATTCAGAAAATGACACTATTTTCTGGTATTTGGTTAAAATATGAACAAGAGTTGTTTGATTCGAATTTGATTTTCCTCACGCTGATGTACTATTTTCAATAATTTTTTGTTTTATGTTTATAATTTTTTAAGTTTAAAAAAATTGATTTTTTTTAGTTATTTATCTTTATCTTTTTCCTTTTTCTCATTTCTTTTTTTTAATGTTTTTTTTCCTTTTCCTTCCGGTTTGGACCGGCAATAGGCGAGCCCGAGGCTTGGCCGATCTCAGCAATCTTAAGCTCACTCGAGGTCGGTGAGCCACGAGCTTGCCGGATCCATGCAACCTTGAGCCTTGTCAGCTCGCTTCATGGCCAAGGTCGACGGGGGGAAGGAGCTGCGGAAGGTAAAAAGAGAAACATATTCCCCACTTTTGAATGGGTTTTTTCCATAGGTGGAAAATGTTTTCCTAGACTAACTTATTTTTTGAGAACCAAATGCCGAAAAACGTTTTTCTAAAAGTTGTTTTCCAAGAAATAAACGGAGCCTTTGTTTTGAGTACAGCCTGATTTATCTTTCTAATGTCCAAAGTCTCCCATCACAGATTAATGTGCTCCTAATACCGAGAAATACAATTGGTATTTCCCCAAAGTAGTGCTCAAACATCTTAAGAACAAGATAATTTAATTGGATCAACATCATTAAATCGTCCATGGTACGGTGGAGTCAGCCGAGTTGATCATTCGACCGAGTCATTGTCGCCTCAAGAAACATAAAAGCAGCAAGTTCAATTCCAACTGGGTATGACCCTCTTGACCCTAAATGTAAAGAAGCCTTAGATTCGTCTTGAATCTCTTTTTTCAGTCGCAGCGTGGATGATTAGTGCTCGACCAAACTAAGAGAGGTGGACACAATATGATACACTAAACTAAACCTACAATGTTATTCAAGCCGAACATGTTTTAAGAAAACCACAGAACCTTACATATATTAATGAAAACCAAGACATAATAAGTACCCAAAAGATCTTTCCTTCAAATTATCTGTTCTCAAAGGTTTCCAGGGAAATCTGTCCATGCATGAGAGAAGGCAGATGGCACAAACCCGGGACCAGCTTTAATGAATGTCCGCTCAAGACCCAAAAAGAACAGAATATGAACACTGAAGTTCATCGTCACTCAATCTGAAAATACATGATGCTTAATGCCGCGCTAAAACTATACTTGTCCATACCACTTTCAACAAACCAAGAGCCGACAACTCCCCGAGATGAATCCCCAGAAATTCCCGATGGCCACCTCTCTATAAGTCGAAAACCATACCGGGAAGCAGCAGAGAGCATAGATGGTTCATCAACTCGGCGCACGACGTGGCAGAGAATAAGTGCCGATGCCTGGTCCTCTTCATCGCCTCTGTTGGGTGAGATCAGTTCTCTTGCAGTGGCAAAAAGAGGCAAAATTGCTTCAGGAATGTATGTCACATCGGTGCCAATGATGATGTTGAAACCTTCGTCATTCACTTCTTTGATTGCTTCTATATGGCCCCTATCTCCCCACTCCAGGCTCTTAACAATCAATCTATCAAGGAAAGGTGGAGCTATATTTAAAGCAACGTTTTGCATCAACAGGTCAAGGGTCTTTTTATCTCCATCAGTTGCTACCACGAGGTCAGCAGATCTAACAGCCACCATTGAGCAGATGCCACCACAACCACAGCCCAACTCCAAAACCTTTTTTCCTGAAACAATGTTTGGGTTTCGGGCTAGAACAGAGGCCATAAGTTGAGCCGATTCCCAAAGCATCAACCCAGTCGACTTGCATGTGTGTTGATACTCTTTGGACAATACTCTAATGCTAAAGTTTTCCTCATTAAGACTGACCTGAATTATCTGAGAGGAAATAATGCCATAAAGAGGTGTCATTGTCCAAGAAAATATACATGGAGACCTCGGTCTCCTGATAAATCCTTTCAAAGGTGAAAATCCATTGATATCTTGAAAGCATATGCAATGAGAAGAGGCAGAATACCTCATTTCGTGATCCAGAATAGGCACATGTCGACAGGATTAACAATGAGAGAAACCTTTACCTCGTTATCAACAGAAGATGAAATACCAAACATATGAGCTGCAACACCCTCAGAAATATCAATCTCAATATTCTTGACAGGGTCCTTTGAAGCCTTCGATGATATGTTGGATTCAGTATTTTCTTGACTTGGCAAGTCAACTTCAGTACTAGCACGATTGCTGCTAGAAAGGTCCTCAGAATCTGAAGGGCAAAATACAGCTTGGATCCATCGTCTGAAATCAAATGCAACAAGAATCATAACGAAAAAAGCAACAGAAGACTTCCTGAAGCCAAAATAAAATTGAAAAACATACCGATTCATTACCAACTCTCTAGATCGATTCTCAACTTGTTTGCAGCACAGACCAATTTCCTTCACATCAAATCCATTGTCCTTGAATAAACTTGCTAAGAACTCATTAGAGAAATAGAATGCACGCTGTGTAAGGAAAGAAAAGAGCGTCAAGATTGGCTCATTAAGAGAAGAAAATAAAAGGTAGTATCCACAAACAGATAGCAGGAACTGACAGTGCCATCACCCCTGACATAAAAGTTTTCGCTAATCATTTGATCCTTGCAAGTAAGCCTTTCCTGTCAGCAAACAGTTAGACATGGGAAAATGCGTAAGAAATAGCGAAAAAACAGTGAGCAGCCGCACTCAATAAATTGTCGGCAGAAAATAATTTTCTAAATAATAAATGTTATACTGAAGGAGCAACCTGAGCAAGATCACCAGTGGCATAATCACGGAACAGCACATGACCCTTTGGCTGGAAGCAAACACAGTACATTGCAGTTATATCTCCCCTAGTGATAGTACTTCATCTGATAAAATCAGTATATTACCAGTTTTATTCTTACAAACAGGGAGGTCTCCTACCTTGAGAACCCTTCTTATATTCTGCAATACTAGATGCATCTTCTCTGGAGACACTGCAGATAGCACAAATATCTGCTTTACAATCAGCTACTGAAACTGCATCACTAACTGACCAAGCAAACTCTGAATTAATAGCAAAAGCAATGAGATAGCAGTAGCAGCTCATTAAGCTACCAAGATGTATTAAATTTAGATCATTTCTTCCTTTTAATTACCATGGTCACAATGTCAACAGAAGATGGTGGAATTTGCTGGTTCAAGTCATCAACGGTCAAATCACAGACAAATGGACTAATTTGTGTTTCCTTGAAGTCTTTATGCAGCTGTAATGAGGAAAATAAAAGGTCATGTCATTAACGAAATGCCAAATGTATCATGAATCATGTCAATCTAACAAAAGCAAATTTTAACCACATCTAATGACATATACATCCACATTGTACATCAGACCTTCTGGAACTCATATTTGGATGGAACAACTAGCAGGGCTTATCGATCAAAAGCTAGCTAATGTAGGGGAGGGGCTCGTATATCTGTAATTTGGCATTAACTTCCAAATTTTCACAAGAACCTGATCCTCATGCCCCCACCCCGACCCCACCTGCCCCCACATGCTTTGTCTTAGGAATAACAAATATGTCCAGCCCAGCACTCCAGCAGGAGGCCACGTTAGCTCAGAAAATAGCGATCAGACCTTAAAGCAAACAAAGACGTAGATAATAACAAGGACAGAAATCAAACCTTAACCAAATTAACAGCACGTGGTGAGAAATCACAGGCATGAACAAAAACTTCTGGGTATGTAGCAACCAATGGATATATAGTATTTCCAGCTCCACAACCAACCTGCACAGAGTATTAGCACCAATCTTGAAAAAATGTGACCTATAACTTAGAACTGAGAAACTACCATTTATCAGCAATGAAGACAAGTTCTCAAACCATAACAGACCAACACAAAGTGAGAGATTTTCTCCATACAAACCATGGAGTTATCTTATGATTGGGTAAATTTATTGTATGTAATAAGAGTAACGCAGTCTGCTGAAAACAAACCCGACACTAGTTGCTCACCTCCAAAATAATCTTTTTCCCTGCTCCCTGACAAAACAAGAATCTGTTGAATGAAAAGCACACAAAACAAAATCTACACCATCCAAGAACAAAGTGAAATACAGATTGAAAGAAAAAGTTTTTCTCAACTCACAGAGAAATACTGGCCCCATTCCTTGTCCAAGTAGTGCCGATCTTTGAAAAACTGTTGGAATGGAGAGAGAGAGAGAGAGAGAGAGAGAGAGATGGAATTAACAAAACTAGCAACAATAGCTAAAGCAGCAAAGTGAGCATAAGATGAACTGAACAGCTTAAAAACAACTAGTCACAACTTAACAAGCAGCACTAATGCTCCTATCAATTGACTTGCAGACCAATCAATCTCCCAAAAGATTTAAACTTCAAACCAAAAAAAAAAAATGGAAAAAAAAAACCATCTCAATCAGAAAGCAGACACAAGAATTATGGCCAAAGCTAGCAAACCTTGTCCTGGTGTCTCTTGTAGAAGACATCCCAATACTTCTTAGCTTCTCTCTCGTACTTGTCTGCAAAATCAGAGCAACCCCAAAAGAGAAAGATCGCATTTTTAACGCCATTTCCAATCAGAAAAGAGGCACAAATTGAGGAGAAGGACAGAGAGCTCAAGACCTCTCCAGAAAGGGGCAACTCCAGCGGCTGAAGTGGGGTATATCTGAATCTTGGGGTTGGGTTCTTGCTGCTCTGGACTCGCCTGGGCATCAGATGACATGGCTTAGCCGGTACTGCCTGCTTTTTAGAGTTCTCCGTTCTTTTTGGAAGCGAAATCTCTGTTTTTGCAGGTGAGGATCGGACTAAATTCTAATTCAATTGAAGGAGACTGACGGGCGTGTGGGGTTTGGCGGCAGGTTTTAGCTTCGGTTCACCGTGCTGTCGTCGGAAGCAGTTGTAATTTTCCCATCTTTATCTAAAGAATTACAAAAAAGCATGCCTCAATTTTCAGTCAATGGCAAAACAATACGCTTTTGTTTTGCCTAAAATACAACCTCAACATCCATTCAATGGCAAAACTTTGCCATCACCCCTCCACCGCACAAGTGAGATGGCAAAGTTGTAAATAGATGAACAATTTTGCTGAATTTTGTAGCTTCACAAATAGTCAAAGGAGTGAAAATCAGGTATGTTTTGGCATTTTCTTTTTTCGTTTTTCACGATTTTATATGTCTTATGCATTTCTGTTGTGCCATCCCAAAGTAAAACCGTGCTCGAGTCGGGACGACCATCTAAGGTTTACGACTACCATCCAAATTATTTTTGTCGGTTTGTACGAATTGATAGGACAATTGAGATGCCATGCCTTGAAAACGTAGGTTCATGAGTTGCTGTTAGACGTGATCAGAAATAGACTCAATTTATCAGTAGATTGCAGCACAAAAGCTTTCTTTCCCGCATCACTTGCAGCGTTCTAAACAATTAAGATGATCAGTCCCTTCAGCATGACTTCTCTCGTGATCAAGCAAAGCAAAAGGATTTTCCATTGCAATCCCTCTTCAGTTTGCTTCACGGTATCAAAATAGCTCATGCGGTTTTCATTCTCGCACGTATACAATTCATCAGTCCGTACATCAAACTCGACAACCTCCCGATTCAGACGGAGGTTAACTGATCCGAAGCTTCAAACACAACTTCAGTTTCAGCTACCTCAGACAGTTGTGATTACCGATTTCCACCAGCATTGTCCAGTAAGCAAATCCAAAACTGGATGAGAAACGAACAGAGGAGAGAATATCGCTAGCCGGAATCCATTAATTGCCTGTAAGTATAAGCCCCTGCAGTTACTACCTGTTCACTACAAGGCAATCTCCCCACATGCTACATTTCTTCTAATATGGCAAAAAGAGAAGCTTTGGATTGTATACATATGGACAAGTCTAATCCTATGACCACATATAACTGGTGAGACCCATATGGAAATAATGGAAAGAATACAGAACTGCAAAAACAACAGACGCCTGTTTTGCCGAGACTCGGATCTCAATCTATTCATTCATCTTTTGGATCGACCTCCAAAGTTGTTTTTTCTGTTTCGTCCACATTGCTAGACCGGGCCTCCTCAGAGTGTGGAGGACCTCCATTCTCTAGAATGGGTAATTCACCATTCGCAGATATGGTCCTTTCTACAACAGGTGTCGAGGTTTTAGGTACTTCTACTGAAGGAGCAACTGTTAACAGTCGGCCGAGTCCATCGTATAAACCTTTTGCATCCATGACAAGAGCCGCTCCACCAGGATAACATCGCCCAAAGCAAGTGGCACAATACGGATAGACAACCTAAAAAGGGAAAGAAAGAAAATTAGATCGCAAAGGTGCAAAAGTAAGTTTTGGACAGTGGGTTGGATGAATACTAATGTGCAGTACCTCGATAAATGCTCGGCAAAGAGAAAGAAAAAGGCTAGATTCGTTTTCTCTCAGTATCTGAGTTGCATTATATCTTAATAGAGACTCAGCCACTTCTCGCAATCCCTTAATTAATTCTTGAGCAATGATAAGCTTCAAGCTAATCGGGCAGCAAGGGCGTAGTTCGTTCATTGCCGCAGATACACCTACAACCACCATAGTCGAGAAGTTAGCGCAGGCAACAAACCTCGGAATAACTCTACGAATATTTATGTACATTCTTCAAACATATCTCCCTCCTAAAAAAAAACACCCACCATTGACAAATACAGCAAGAGGTGGATGTTCCATCAGATGAGATGGAGGAGTGACATCCTCTTGACTTTCTTCTGTGACACTCTTGGCTGAAAAACCAACAGCAGGTAGAGGAACCCAACGATGCGAATTCAGGACCAACTGGGTCAAAACATTAAGATGAGAATCACCGCGCTTAATATTTCCACTATATCTTCAGTAATAACATATAAGTACATTTAAATGTGTGTTTTACAAACATCATACTCATCCATGCACCTGAAAATTTTCGACTGCAGTGCTCATATTTTTTGAGAACAGATTAAGAACCGCCCTGCATAGCAGACCAAAGTCAAACTTTTGCATGAAGCTAGTGAAAAGCCAATAAGCAGCAGGAAACAAAGATAAGATGTATGTTTACTCTTCAAACAATGATGGAAGCAAGCCTCGAAAGTCGAGCCCAACCCAGCCAAGGCCCATGGCACAGTACTGCAGCAAAAGCAAACTCCTGATCAACTCGGGATGCAATACAACTTGACTATCTGTACGATATCATCAAGAACAGCAGAGAGCTAGAATTGCCATTCATGAGCAGTTTTAGTGTTACTTATCTTTCTAGGCAAAGAACAAAGATATGTAAGAGAATTATAAAAAAAACAAAAAGAATTCCCAGACCATGCGTATAAAAGCAAACTATCATATATCTCACCATGCATTGATCCAATATATTCGATAATGACCCTCCTTCAGTTATTTTGGGTAGCATGACTTTCAGAGTTTTGAGATGTGAGGTAATCTGATGCATTGCCCAGTTAAAAAGGAGGCCACCGTCGTAGTTTTCTTCACTTCCTGATGTATCGTCAGCAAATATTGCCCGATATTGATTAACAACATCAAAAAGATGCATCCTGTGACAGTTTATCATGCCTTTCAAGTACTCATAAGGGCTTCTCTGATCCAAGTCCTCGAGAATCCCAGTAAGCCAAGCCTCTCTACATCGTAAGAACTGAAATAAAAAAGAGAGAGAGAGAGATAAGTAAATTGTCTGAGTTTGACTAATAGGAAGCCAAGCCTCTCTGCAAAACAGAATTGATAGATCCACTATATCTCATCTGCTGAGTTTGACTAATAGTAACACATGCCCCTTGTGAATCTTTAGACGTCATGAAAAATCTAAATGCAATGTGAAGTGGTCTGCTTCCCATAATAAATGCAGAACAAGTTCTACCTGCAACCGCATTTCATATTCGCTAAAAACTCCTATTCGGCGTAGATATCCAATAATCCGGAGGCATTCAGGTAACTGTCAAGGAAATGGGCAAAATCAAGTTCAGAATGTTAAATCCATGCATGGATATCCAGGTGAAGCAAGATGAACTCCATACCAAATAGGCAAAGTTACCTGAATATTTGACTTGAGTTTCAGAAGGAGCTGAGAAAGAAGAGACTGAGTGGTTTGCTTAACCTCGGCTGCCAATGATTGAATCACAGGTAATCTTGGACAGAAACGCAAAGCCCCAGCAAGTCAATTAGATAAAGCAATACCCAAGGCATAACTCAAAGTGTAGTGGTCAGAGAAACTCACTTGGGGTGCATTGTCGAAAGTTTGCAAACGAATGCTTCTAAATCAAGAGCTTCATCATAGTTTCCGTTCCTTACACATCTGCAGCATGTCTGGAATCAGTGGCTATCAAAGATTAATTAGTCAAGGGGAAAGGCATGATATTTTCTCAGGGCAAGCCACTCAAGGGCCAGTCATTCTCTGTTTGGGAAATGGGGAAAATGGGGGGGATGAAAATTTGAGTAGAAAGTTTTGAAACAAATAATAAATCTTGTGAGAAGGTGAAAAAACATAAAATAGAGGGTATTTTCTTTGCATTTTCTTCTCTCATGGTGCTTCCCAGCATATTATTAATGGTACTGTATCAGCATCCACTTTCCTCAGAAAATGCATAGTTACTACCCTCCAAAACAGAGGCCATGCAAAGGAAGAGCTCTGATGCTACCCACAGAAGGCAAATTGCTACAGATTGTTAATTTGTTGCATGCTCCACTACTTCCCGTTCCAAAAGGTTGAACAAGAGTTAAGATGCCAGACTGATTGCTTTTATCAAACGAGCAATTCTTTGTTGGTCTATGCTATCCAACAATTTTCTTGACAATAATCTAGGATATCATCCTACTATGTGGTGGTCTCCAATCAAACCTTCTAGACCTCCAACTTAGATGCTTTAATTATTCTAATAAGATCAGTAATGTTTATTTTTTTCAAATGCCTATCCCCAGATATCCAAGTTGAGTAAGATCCATAAATATAGTGCATTTCCTTCACAAATAGGTTCAAAATTCTTTGATCTCCATATCAATCAACTGGATCAAACTGAAACAGCATGCAGACTACTCTTACTCTATGACATCCTAACAAAGCTTACATAGCCAGAGAACAAATAAGCCATCTAGAGGACATGCAATCCACCATACATCTTAAGTGATTCTCCAAAAGCCTCATGAGAGACATATGATGAAATCAAACGAATGAGTGACATATGAATTTGGCAAACACATACGTGTCCATGAGTTGAGGAATTTCGAGTAAGTCAAGCAATGTACTGTGATTGGCAAGCAAAGTCTGATTCATCTTCCTCTTCTCCAAAATTTCTTCACCAGATTCAACAAATTCAGTGCACCCGGATGTGAGCTTTGGTATCTCACTTATCTGCAAACAGATAAAACACCATCATCCCCAACGACCGTTACTATACTGGTCAAAACTCGATTTTCTCATTCGAATCAACGAAAAAGTTAACTTCTGATGCAAGCAAGTATCCATGAACAGATTGTGCATAAGCAGGAGGAGTCAGCAGCAGTTTTCAGTCTTCAAAATGAGTAACCATAGTACATAGCACAATTTTGCACTCAATGCCAAATTAACAGAAGAAAGCGAGAATTACGAGAGACTCGAGATGCTTATCGATAGAAGAAACTTCTTCCCGGATCGCGAGCAACGCGTCAGCGGCCGCAATGAAGGCTCTGTAATTTCCGACGGCAACTTCTTGCATTTGCCTCTGAATCCTCTCCGCATCAACTCGGAGTAGCTCCGGTTCCTACAGTTCGAGCACATAACGGAATCAACGCTTATGCGCATAATTCAGTGCAAACGAGTCGGAGATTCTCGAGACTGCACCTTGTGGAGGCGGTCGAGAGTGAAGGAGAGGAGCTCGGAAACGTACGGCTGCTGAGCCGCGGAGGCGAGAGGGAGGAGGAGGCTCGCCACCGTCTCCGTCTCCTCTCCATTGTCCGGCTCCATTCTCTCTGGTTTCCTCCTAACTTCGACGAATCGAGATTGAAAGAAGGGGCACGGAATTGAGGTGGGTCTTCAATCAGGGCTTTGAGTTCGACATGAGAGGTCCTTCCACGGATCTAACGCGTGACGATGTCGATACAGCGGTTGACTGAACTAGCTCAGGTTCGAGCTTCCATTGACAATGGATCTGAAGCTCCCTCTGCGACGAACGGTTCCAGCTGTTCGTTGCCTTCTGCTTCTGGTCGCCATGGTTGAGGCTTGAAGGAGCGAGATGAGCTTCTCGTTTATGGGCCACATGAACAAATTCATGGGCCTCTTCCGACGACAATCACATTGGCTCAAACTTGGGCTTTGGCCCAACACACAGGCCCAGTTAGGCCTGTCAATGCGTGTTCAAGTTGTCAAGCTTGTCTTTGAATGCATATATGAAGGTGGTAGTGCATTGATTTTTCTCACGAATTATGTCGATCCGTGTCGGGTTCGAGCTTATCGATCTATGCTTCCATGGCCATGTCGAATCCCATCAAAAACGGACTTCCATCTTAGTTCTTTTCCAGTTCAAGTTAGAGTTCATATGACTCGAAGATAAAATGGATCGAGCTCATGCTCGGACACAATCACTTTCGACCTGTATAATTAGTTATAATTATGTATGTTCTATTTTAATTTTCGTATAAAGTATCGTACAGTATGAAAAATTGCAAAAAAAAAAAGAAGAAATTCTTAACAATCTCTCTCTGGTCCCAATTTCGCGACGAAGAAGCAACTTTTCTCTTTTCAATATGGTAATAATTGGGACAATCAGAAACATATTAATCAAAATGCAGCACTTTATACACTGCTCATTTATAATCAACACATACAGAAAAAATTATCTATCTCACTCATATTGGCAATAGAAGCTGAAAACCATAAAGGCAATATACATAATTACAGAGATGATCCAACCCTATGCACCACCTCCTTCTGTTTGATTACAACCTGTCAAAAGGAAAGAAAAGAGAGAACGTGGAGGAGCAACAAGGTACATAAGTAGGCAGGAAGAGAAGCAGCATCTGAGGCGTAGAAATAGTAGAAAGGAGAGGAGCGATTAGTAGGTGATACGATTATAGGGGAGTTGGGCATCGATGGCGGCGGGGGTTTATTGTACTTGTAAGGTGGCGGTGGCGATGGCGATGGCGGTAGAGGGGGAGGGCGCCCCATACGGGATATATATCGGGCGCTTGAGTCGGCGGCGGCAACATAGGTGGCGGAGGCGACGAACGCGGTGGAGGCAAGGGCGGGTTAGTGTAGTAATATTGAGGCGGAGAGTGAGAAACTGGCGGCCCCCGCATCGGCGGGGGAGGAGGAAATGACTTGGACGATGTCGAGGAGGAGGCGGCGGCGAGCAGATGCTGGGACATGTCGGGCATTCACTTATGCACAAAATCCCATACATGGGCTCTCCAGATGCATCCTCGGAATTCACTCCTGCTGCCAGAGTGATTATTAGTCCTATGAAACCGACGATCTTCAGAAACCATAGCGACCTTCCGATGAGGCGAGCCGACCTCTTTTCTTGACCCATCGTGTCGCATGAATGCCGTCGAGAACAACTTTGCTTCTTCTTATAGTAAGCCGATCGCACCTCGAAACCCCTTT
The DNA here is from genome assembly GCA_021437795.1 of Rhodamnia rubescens. Taxonomy (NCBI): domain Eukaryota; kingdom Viridiplantae; phylum Streptophyta; class Magnoliopsida; order Myrtales; family Myrtaceae; genus Rhodamnia; species Rhodamnia rubescens. The sequence continues at coordinate 4,061,819 of JAILYA010000015.1, forward strand.
TATGCTTGTTTGAGTCTTGAGACTTATAGAAGGATCGGAGCAAGCTTAAGGGGAGGGGACATCCTCAATTCAATTTTGTCTAAAGTAAAAGATGAATCTTTAGTCAAAAGTCACCACCGGAGAAAAATACTTGGAGCGGGTTAGGTTAGTGATTAATAAACGGATTCTTCCGTGCGTATTGAGCTCACGATACGATAGGTTGACACGCCGGGCCACAAGACGCAGACAAATTTTATAGTTTGAACCATTCGCTCGAGTTTTAGCTCACGTTTTACATCGATTATAAAAAGAGTAGTAAGGTATTTTATGAGCTTGGAATTTACTTATTCAAATTGGGTTCTTCACGACATTGGTAAAGAGGAATTCATTAAACATTAAATATTTGAGTAATGCTTGATGGATCAAACTCAGGTTCACTTGGCACATACTGAACGGTCCCTCCTGCAAAACCTTTTGGTCACCGGCATGAGAATCTGTTCGCCTTTGCGCTCTTCATACGTAAAGGATGTGATTCTTCCAAGAATTTGATCTAAAACCTTTCCGTTTTTGAAAATACCAAACATTTTCACGGGCATTAGGGAAACCATGAATATAATATAACTCGTCAGTTCTCGTGCCGACTTGATAAATATGTATCAAGTCGCCTCTTCGTTTTTGAAATCTATCTTTCGAAGAGATAGTGATATAACAAATTGTTACGAGAATTGAGAGCGTGTGGGAATATATAAAAAAAAAAAAACGAGACAAAACCCTAAATCGTCCCGATCACTCTCATTTGCCACATAATGAAGCGGGATCGTGGTAATCTAGTAAAGTTTTGGTATCTGTGACATGATAATACCTTCCTCCAAACATAATCCATCTTTGTGTGCTTTGGCTATTCTTGGAGTGATGCTTTTCTCACTTCAGTACAAACACCCACCTTTTGCCTTCTCCTCCTGATCCTTTTGAAGGTTTGGCCTGCAATGTTTCATCTTCAAGTATGAAGGCAGCTTTCTTGATTTGCAATAACAAAGTTTTTTTTTTCTTCAAAGGCTTTATGGCTCCCTAATTAACATGAATTTATCCGATGTTAAACCATGTCACACTCTATCCTTAGCTGAAGCGCCAAGGAATGTGCAAACTTCTCAAGAGAAAATTCAAAAAAAAAAAAAAACTAAAACTAAAACTTCCATGTTAAGTCTCTTTTTCATTGTCATCGATTAATTTAGGATTGAATAATCAAAGCTAATTCCGCATTCTTCGCGAGCAGGTCGAGTTTTGGCCCGTTTTCTCATATTCCCATGATTCAACTCGTCTAATACGTTCTTCGCTCATTAACAATAAAAGAAGAAGAAATTAAGTCAAGAGTTGAAGTACCAACTTCTTTTCCACATCCACGAAAGGGGCTTGGGAACAAGACCAAGTGCTCAATTTCATCAAAATCTAAGTAGATAGAAACATAACAAAGTCAATCTTCTCTTCTGGAGAGAAACGAAAGTAACAAAGATTATTAACAGTACTGCTCGAACATATGAAAAAGAAGAAGAAGTGATTTTAATGAATATTTTGACCAAGGACTGATCAAAATCTAGTGTGGTTCGCTGTTGCACCATAAGTATCACATGCTTGTCGAAGACCCATGTTTTATTTAATACATAACATTACAGTTTGTCCTTGCAGAAAAACAGATCTCGAAAAGAAGTTCTAAAGAAAAAAAAAACCAGGAAACCTAACCACATTATATAATCATAAACTGCCTCATGTCGTATTTCCCCTTTAAAATAAAGGAAAATATTAGCCCGAAAAATAAAAGGATAATAAAAAAAAAAAAAAAACACAGCAAAGTGTCAGAGGACAGAATTAAATTTGAGCGATACCCAAGTAGCTTCCAACCGACCATGCACTTTGGGGCCCACTTGTGTCGCATGAAATTTAGTGATGGAAGGAGGAGAGCGGGTGAGTCCCACGATTTCCTTTGGCTTCGTCCTCCCGGTGGATGTCCCATCTAGATTTTTATTTTTATTTTATCAAATTGGCTTTTGTTCATTGCATATGTTAAAAATCAAATTATTGAAAATATTACGGTATATAAACTTTAATGAGACTAAGAGTTAAATTTCTATTTTTTTCTAAACTGTATTGTTTGTTGTGGATTTCTCCCTTATTTATAGGTCTATAATATGATGGACATAACCGCGAAAATCATGAATTATTAATTGAAAACATCGTTTGAGTATAGGATTTGTCGCACTCTACTTCCTTTTTTTCAAAGTGATGACATGTGAGAAGTCGTTAGATATGTGTATCTCTAGTCAATTCCGACAAATTGCGACGTCTGTTGAGAAGAAGAAAATTAGGTTCTTTGCAACTATGTGTCAGGGATAGAACACGTGCTTATAACCTTATGTCCATATGATTGTGTTATCGACTTGCACATAGTGCGTGTGTCATAGGCTCATGGATAAGGGAGCAAAACTTATTGGGAATCATTTGATTTTACTTGTGCACATTTTCTTACGGCACCTCAAGGCACACACGATAACACACACGGTAACACAATAAGGCTACGAAATTCCACCCTTCTCTCTCGTGGATTCATCCCGACTCGTCCTAGGAATTTAAAAGGGGATCCGTCCTCCGAAATCGACCCGGAGAGAAGAGTTCTCTATTAATTTACGTCTATCCCAAATCACATATACACACGAACATCTACATATATCTTAAGAATAATAGGATTGTATCGTGTTGTCTTTCCTCCCCCTCTTTTAATTTTTTTTTTGGGCTTGGCGAGGAGTACAAAGATCGTGGAATTCGAGAATCAACGCCAGCTTCCGCGCGTGGGGGGAGAGCAAAGGGGGTGCATGGAGGGACCGACACGTGGCGTACCGGGTACTGGGAAATCGGGTGACAGCTCGTGATCCTGACCGCGACTCCCTCCCCTGAAAAGAGGGCCTGACACGACACCTAACCGCGCGTGAACCCAATCGCCGACCCCAAATTGTCCTCCACTCGTCGGCAGAAGTTGGACAATCATGCTCCGTCCATCCAATCCTTCGTTCTTTTTTGTTGGGGGGCCAAAGAGTGGGCAGTTGAATCAATCTTTACTTGATGAATGAAATATAAGCAGCAACCACGAAGAAAGAAAGACACCCCATCCGAAAATTTAAGATGTTGTCCTTTTTTTTCTTCGTTATCGAAAAATGTTCAGATATACTCGAAAAAATCTTATTGATTGTTTCAGTTCTTCTTAATCGAGTGTAATTCATTTTTTAAGTGATCGCCTTATTTAAGCATTTGATGTAAAATCGACACACCATTAATCCGAAATTATTATAGGGGTGTATGCTTTGAGTGTTTTCTATTTATTTATCATTTTAACTTTTTCGATTGCATCATTTTAAATTTAGCTTTTCAAAGTTACCAAAGATAATGAACATTGAAATTGTTTAAAACCAAACGTACCTTTTTTCTTACACAATTTCTTTATTTTGTTACAACGAGAAAATGGGCATACCAAGCTTCTTCTTTTATCGGGCTCTTTCTTATGAGTCGGGAATTTTCTCAACAAGGCCGACAGAGTGCCCTCGATGGCCCGTTCTTTCGTGAATCCGCTTTCGCTATCAAGACCTTATTTTCGTGCTTGTAAGCCAGCAAACGAAAGCACTTTTCACTTTTTTTTTATTTGAATTAGCTACTTTTAATGGGCCGAACCAAATGGTTCTCGAAATTTTGATTTTCAGGTGTAATTAAATTTTGATATCTTTCTCATACTTAATAAAAATAATCTTTGTCTTTTTAAATATCCATTTACCGCTCCCCCCCAAAAAAAAAAAGTGCCTGTAACATACTCTCAATTAAAATCCTAATAAAAATGGCTTTCGTGATTAAAGCCTACGCTTAGCAAGCAAACAATAAAAAAAAATTGTAATTTGAATTCAACTATTGTACTAATTTGAGTATTTTAGAGATTGTACTAATTCGCATTAAACATATGTATCTCAGCCAATATGATTATAAACTGAATATTCGTGTCTAGGGACAAAATCTAGAAAGCATTCCTTAAAGTTCTGATGCAAGAATTGCCAATTCAGTTTGCGGTGGATTGAGACTCAAATTGAGTCGTCCTAACGCATGAGGATGCCACACACTGACAAGTGATGCTCTGTTTTTTTTTCCCCCACTTTTTCAGGAGACAATAAACAAAATTATTCGACAAAAAATAAAATAAAATTAGACACTATTTAAAAATGGGAAAAAAATAAAAGGTGCTGCTGAGATAAATGACGTGGGGGCGCTTCAACATTCTGAGTTGGAAATCAGGCAAGAAAGGGAGAAAAAAACAAGAAAAGAAAAAAGATCTGAGTTGGCCGAAGATGGGATCTTAGTCACTCTTTTAACCCGTTCTTGCATCATTTCATCTCCCTCTGAATTGTTGCAATTAAGGTATACACTTCGGAATCTACTGGAGAGCATTCATCTCTTTCCTTTTGAAGCAACAAGAAAGTGGTCACACTTTACAGAGAAGAGAGAGAGAGAGAGAGAGAGAGAGAGGGAGGGAGAGGTCTTGTCAGGCCATGAAAAGCTAAAAAAGCATATATAGGGTGTGGGTTGAAAGGATTTTCGCGAATTGAGAGCTTATCAGCAAAAGGGCACGAGTGAAATCTAGTAAAGATTGTACTTCTGCCGGAAAGGTACGATTTTTATGCTTGTGAAGAAGGAGATCATGGAGGATATAGTGGAGGAGGAGGGCGAGAATCGCGGAGAGGAAGTGCTGGGCTCGAGCCTGACCATGGAGAAAGTGGCTGCAGCGAAGCAGTACATAGAGAACCATTACAGGACTCAGATGAAGAACATTCAAGAACGAAAGGAAAGGTAATGCTCGAAAAAGAGGGAAAGAAGTGTAATAGTTCTTCGGTTCTTTTTTCTTGGTTAAATGCCCTGTTTGGTCACTGGGAAAATATGTGTAAAAGGAACGATGGTTAGCTGGAAAAGTTAAAAATATTGGAGTATGGTTATGCTGGGGGAGAAAAATTGAGTTGAGGAAAGTATATGTACAGTACAAATTGTAGAGTGTGCAATCTTGCTAGGTATCTTATATTAGGTGTTGGACTCCAACATGTATTGTCGGTCTCTAACTTGCAAAACAGTTGACGGTATCAGATTCAGTTGCTTTGGTTCATTCTTTCGGTTATGATCTGTTTGATTGTTGAGAAAATGTAGGTAAGTGGAGGAAGCCCAGTGTGAGTACTAGATTTTTTAGAGTCCAGGTAGTATGAAACTTCAAGCTTGTGATATGAGCTTAAATGCATTGTCTTGATGATTCGATCTTTAAAGCTCTTACCGATTTGGTTTAGTTTAGGGTATGCCGAGATGCGCAGAATGACGGATTATTATCTTATGGGAACTGAGGAAAGAATGATTTTTTTTCCCTAGTGATGATATCATGGGTTGTCAGGCTAATCATTTTATTTTGCCAAATCTTTTAGTCTGCTTTTTATCACTGCCACTGGACCTGTCTAGTAAAAGTGAAGAGCATGCAATTTGTGGTTGTGCAGCTTATTGAGGCATCTTTTGAGAAGATTTTTGATGAAGAGAAGATGGTCCATTTGAGTTTCTAGTAGTGTATATCCCCTTTTCCTCTTCTTTTATTGGTCATGTTCATAATCGTACTAAAAGCATCTCTATCCTTATCCTTTTCTTTACTTTGCACGAGACTCGAATTTTGTGCTGTTATGCATGCGTTCGTGGTGGGATGCATGGGCAAACGTCATCAATCCTCAGTCGCCAATCTCGCGTATTATTTTGGGGGGATTGGCCCGTGTAATTATGAGTGTGATCGCTACATGTTGGTAGCATCCTGATTCGAGATGCATAAACAATGCCTAATTTACATGCTGATATTGCAGGAGATGGGTGTTGGAAAGAAAATTAGCTGGTTCAGATGTTCCCAAAGAAGTGCAAATCAATCTGATAAAAGATTTGGAGCGGAAAGAGACAGAATATATGCGACTCAAAAGGAACAAAATATGTGTGGATGATTTTGAGCTTTTGACAATAATTGGAAGGGGGCTTTCGGCGAGGTAAGATAAGTCAATCACTGAATGTCTATCTGCATCTTTATCCTTCTATGAATGTCTCCTCATGCATTGTGATGAACCATGTTTTGCATATTCCTTGATTTCAGGTGCAATTATGTCGGGAGAAGAAGTCTGGCAATATATATGCAATGAAGAAGTTGAAGAAATCGGAAATGCTCAAGAGGGGGCAGGTGAGATGAGACATTTTAACTGTTGATGTAAGTAAGGCACGGCCTATTGATTTACTGTTAATGATCAGTTTGCATGTGCTACTCAAGTTAAATATGATTACCTGTTGTATGATATTGCTGATAAAGTCTTATCGGCATGTCACTAGCTAACATTAACCTGTGGCCTTGCCTCCACATGAGTGTCTTAGAATCAAACTATTGTTTGTTTTATTACTTGTTAAGCACATGTCAAATTCATTTACTAGGCCTTGAAGCTTCACGATGCCACCAGGTTTTTGCCACTTTTTCTTTGCAGCATTATGTCGCCCATGAAATTGACAGATTTTTTCAGGTAGTACTGCATATTGAGGCGGTCTGAAGTGAACTTCCACTGGATTAAGTTGCATAGTAGATATATAAAATGCTAGATCTTTATGCTATGAAATTTAATGGTGCTTGTGACATGTCATGACTCATAGACCACCTAGTGACCATTCCCTTTAAGAATGATTCTGGGTGCATATGGAAATAGGTCATACTCCTGAGCACGCAAGGAACTGTATTATATCCCATGCAAGATGAAGCTTTGGCATAGTTTCTTTTGGGAACTGATTCTGGCAAATGTTTTCTTTGAGCTTTTTTATATTTAAAATGATCTTTGAACTTAGCTTGCATGATTCTGACCGATCAGTCAATAGTTTATCAAACTACCATGCCGTAACTTATGCACCTGATTCTTAAGAATGATTAGCTTTCTTTCTTGTTTTGACAGTCTTTTCTAACGTACTGTCTTTGTTACTCTATCATGTCTATCCGAGGTTCCATTCTTCGAGTCCTTTATATTGCTGAAGTACTGATATAATGATAATTGTAGGTGGAGCATGTCAGAGCAGAACGGAACTTGTTGGCAGAAGTTGCTAGCCAATTCATCGTGAAACTGTACTACTCATTTCAGGATGCAGAGTACTTATATTTGATTATGGAATATCTGCCCGGTGGAGACATGATGACCTTGCTTATTAGGGAAGACACGTTATCCGAAGATGTGGCCAGATTTTACATAGCTCAAAGTGTTCTGGCAATAGAATCCATTCATGAACATAACTACGTTCACAGGTTAGAAGACAGAAACATAATCATACGTTGGTTTGCACCCCTACTGGTTGTGAGCTGTCTGGTTTGAGTTTGAATATTTATCTTCTCTCACTTGTTCACATTCTTTTTGTTTTAGAGATATCAAACCTGACAACCTTCTCCTCGACAAAAACGGTCACATGAAGCTTTCTGACTTTGGCCTTTGCAAGCCTCTTGATTGTACAACTTTATCTGCGATTCATGAAAATAAGATGATGGAAGATGAAAAATTGGCAGAGCCCATGGATATTGATCAATGTTCAACTGGTACAAACTGTGGGAGTAGTTGGAGGAGCCCTCATGAACAGCTTCAGCATTGGCAGATGAACAGGAGGACCTTGGTATGGATACTGCCTTGTATATTCATTTTTCGGATGTAAGGATATCCCCTCAAAATTTGATAGCATGCAACTTTGAAAACCGATTTCTTTTTTCTTTCATTTTCATGTGTGCGTTTCTTCTGAACCATTGACCAATTGCAATTCAGATCATGGTTCTGGGACGACCAGTGGTAAGGTTCATATTATTTACTTGTATAGTATGTTTACAGAATATATTGGCAAAGACTCCATTGTGGTCCTTAGGAATGTGAATAATAACTATTCATTCTCTTATACTATCTTGGTTTTCTTTTTCCCAATTCCTTTTGTGCAGAAGAAATGGAAGCGTTTTCTCGTAAACTTGATGATTCATACTTTTAAAATGAATTCGTTAGAAGTAATGCTGTTTCCGAGGACATGTACACATACAGGCACAGACAGAGGTTTGATCTGAACTTTTAATTAAAATTGTCATGAAAACTCTAATGCTTTTCACCATCTTGTTTTGAAGGCTTTTTCGACAGTTGGAACACCAGACTATATTGCTCCAGAGGTACTACTGAAGAAAGGATATGGCATGGAGTGCGACTGGTAAGTATTGTGCTCATCCCTTGCTGGTCATTTTTTCAATTGAAGTTGATTAGGACATCAATGAATTTCGACTTTTGTCATCTCAAAATAGTTGAATCTTATATCTCTGCATTGGTTCTTCTGTAATACGTTCACTTTCAGGTAACCAGATTAACTTTGCATAGTATGACTTGCATATGCTGAAGGTTTTTTGTCTCTTAATTATGTTTCCAGTCACATTAATTGTTTCTTGACAAATGTGGAATTCCATTGCATCTTTCCTCATTCCATTTGTGTTTTGATTTCTGGTCCCTGTTTATTTGACCTTTCTTGGGTTTCAGGTGGTCACTTGGAGCAATTATGTATGAAATGCTTGTTGGGTATCCACCTTTCTACTCAGATGACCCAATAACTACATGCAGAAAGGTAATTACTGGTGATACCGAGGTACTATCACCTGTCTATCTGACCTTTAAATGCTCGTATGATATTTGCTAGTCTTTCGTCATCCCCTTGCGAAAGAATGATCAGATGAGAACTTTTGACATTTAAGTCCTTCTCTGTCATGAAATTGTAATGCTCACCATTCACTTATGTGGAACACCGAGGAGGAGCGAATGTGAGGAGGCGCCCCCTCCCCCAAAAAAAAAAGAGGGAATATGCGGAGAGGAAAAACAAAAGCCAAATCTACTCTCTTTTTTTTTTTTTTTTTGAAAATTACTCTATATGGACTATAAGGACAGATCTTTCTTACAAATTTGACCAATTTTGTCAGATTGTTAATTGGAGAAATCAATTGAAATTTCCAGAAGATGCAAGATTGTCCCCTGCAGCAAAGGATCTCATTTGTCGGTTGCTTTGTGATGCTGAGCATAGGCTAGGTTCTGCAGGAGCAGAGCAAATCAAAGTAATTATCTGAATCGATTAGTCATTTGGTTCACTTATGTTCCTCTCTCTCTGAACAAGTTTCATTGTACTAGGCTCATCCTTGGTTCAGCTGTGTCCAGTGGGATAGACTTTATGAAATGGAGGCAGCGTTCAAACCAGAGGTCAATGGAGAGCTTGACACTCAGAACTTCATGAAATTTGACGAAGTAAAGACTCAACTGTTTCTTTTAATGTCGCCAAGGGTACTTTCAGCTTAAGATAACTCCTGTTTGGTAATTTATCAAGACTACCGGTAGAATTACGATGTCACATTTTATTTAATTTTCGTTAGTGCTGCTAAACTTCTAAACTATTTCCACGTTTTCAGCGTTTTCTTTTCCAAGTTTCATTAGTGTCGATTTTTAGAAATTTCTGTACTACATCTATTTTATAAATAGTTATATTCTATAATAATTCTTGCTTTTTGGATGTTGAAGTTAAATCCTCCAACACCTTCAAGAACCGGATCAGGACCCTCCCGGAAGGTTTGATTGCTTAAACAAACACCCTTTTGTTTTATTTGTTTTGATCCTCTGCAGTCTTGCCTGAAGTTATTTCCATCACCTAAATTCTCTGTTAAACTTGTCTTTCATGAATTCCAGCTGCTTTTGACACCCAAAGATCTAAGCTTCGTTGGCTATACATACAAGAACTTTGATGCCGTGAAAGGATTGCGTCGTGCTTTTGGTATGCACTCTTGCTTCTTAGTTCAAGTTTCATGTTTGCTTTGATTTGTATTCACATTCAGTAGCCTATCAGGTGGACCAAGGTCAGATACATATGTGATAATACACCCTTAATAAAGAGGAGCATCTCCCTATTGTTAGTAATTCGCCAACAATGTCCAAAGATTCAATAGAGTAGATCGGATAAGGAGGCAAAAATGAGGAGGAATGATGAGAAGTGTTTAGTGACATTGTTTTGTTGGTTTAGGGTGCATGTTGAGATGTTGGGCAGGCTATTCTTTCTATAGTAGGTAAGTCAGTTCTTTGATGTGCACATGATGTTCAGAACGCAGTTTAAACAAGGCATTGCTAAAATATGACATCTTTAAGTGAAATCGAGAATGCAACAACAGAAGGTCATCAAGAAGCTCAACTTGGAAAATTAAGGCTTGACCCCAAAAATACTTCCAAACTATAGGATCTGCTTTGGATTCTATGGCAGCTTTCTGTTGAGTTGTCTTGGGCAAAAGGACAACTGCCAAGTAAGGTTTTGGAGAGGTTACTCCTTTTGTTTTTTGGGAGAAGCTTAGAGAATAGAAAAGGAACAACTACTATAACTCATGCTGTTGTGCAACTATTCGTGCCAATAGTTAAGTTGTCCTTGAAACTGACAAAAAAATTTACCAGGTTTGAGAACGCAGTTATTATTGGTCTAGTTCAGGCTATGGAGTTGACTACAGATTTTGATTTCCGAGCACTTCATATACAGCTGCAAGTTCGAGGAATTAACTGTGAAGCGAAATAAGGAAAACACAAGATGTAGCATTTTTTGCTTCATTGCATCTAAGGGCATGCACTTATCTTTCGATATTGTACTGGAGAAAAGTTAATGAGGCTAAATGTGGCAAACATAATTTGTTTACTCTCATCAGGTAAGGAAGAAGTAGGTTCATCATTAGGTGTATTTTCATTTTGCACGAGGATGTCTAGACCAAATTTTGTGAGCTGATGCTTTGATTGGTTGTACTCATTGTTGACGGGATGTTTGCACTCTGTACTGGTATGCTCCCTGTACGTCTTGGAAACAACACCAGTCGGGTGTTCTTTTGAAGTCATGTTTCTTCCTATTTTTAACCCCTACTTAAATGGGGTTCTTTACCCAATACTATGATTTCTGTTTCCCTTCGTTAATTATTGACCTCTTGTCTGTGGCATGTAGGTGATCCTAGGGCTACACACGGTTCCAAGGTGAGCACCGACGAGACGGAGGTGCATATGCTGGAAACATCAGGCGATGCCATGTTACCATGAACCTGCAAGATGGCGATTTCTCTATGCTGCCGTCACCTTTGCCTCTTTTAGCCGTGGTAGATGAATTGGTGGTACTAAGGAAGTTTTCATATAGAGGGTTTGTATGTTCATTCTAGGACACAGATGGTGATTCAAACATGTGCTGACTGCCCAGGTTGGTATAGTGACACACTTTGCCTTCTCTAGTGGCAGTTTCTGGTGCTCCACTACTAATCGTGGAGTTAGCTATTGAGTCTTGCCCTTCTTTTTGAACATCTGAAGTTGTTGAAAGCATCAATGATATTAAATTTTTTCCGATGATGTCTGCATCGGGTTCGTTCGCTGATTCGCTGATCTTTTTACCCGAATTTTATTACCCGTTGACGTTTCGAAGACATGCGCTCGGATAGCAAACGCGAGCTACCGAGTCTTTCAAAGTGGAGTATCAGCATCTTCTTGTCCTGTTTAGTTTCTATATGCTGAGCTAAGACTGCATCATCATGACTTCAGCAAGAGATGGTTTGTCATTGGCTGTTTTGACATGGTTGGTACCAACTCAGAGGAAATGCTCTGTTTTTATTTTTCATTTCTCCTTCCCCCAGCACGTGAAGCTCCAATTAAAGAACCACCAGGTTGGCAATTTGAAGGAAAGAGAATGACTTTCTTCTTGGAAACAAAAAGGGTTCAATCTGTGATATCAAAGTCTCGTGTGCCATTGGCCATTTTTACAGAACGTTTTGACTTTTTCAGGCTTTGTATTTGGCAAAGAGAAGATTGAGACTTTTTGCCATGCTTTCAGACTTTCACGGGGCCCATGGATCTGGCCAATCTTTGTGTGAGAATGAAAAGTATGAGGCACAAAGATTATTAAGATATATAGGTATATATGCATGTAATATTTCAATTCTCGTACCATTTTATTTCCAAAAAAGTCATAAATCTATTGTAATTGCGTCAATTCAATCTTAATCATGTTTTTTTATCAATTCAATCCTAAATCTTTTGTAATTGTGTCAATTCAATCCATCCGTGAATTTTAGCAGGTAGGCGATGACATGGACGCCGGCCAACCAGGCAATCGAATATTTTAATAATTTTTTAAAATTTTTTTCTTTTCTTTTTGTTTCCCTTCCCTTCCTCTTCCCCATTTCCCATTCTACCTCCAGCTTCTCTATTTCTCTGTTCTACCTCCACCGGCCGCCCGACCTCGACGACGAGCGAGGCTCTAGCCCGACTAGGTGAGGCCGACCTCGCCAACCCAAATCTAGCAAGGTTAGCCTCGCCATGATTGACCTAGAGAGGGAATGAAAGCAATAGGAGCTAGATCAAGTTCCGTTCCCATCGCGGAATCACCTTCGATGATTTGCGATCGATTTGGTGAAGCGCAAACGTAGTTCTCAACTTTATTTCGGTTCGAAATGGATAGGCTCATAAGCTTGGAGTCGTCGAGCACGGTCGCCATTCGGATCAAGCCGGGGCAAAGGTGCTCCGGTGAGCTTTGCTCTCGATCTTGGCCGTGGAAATCACTTATCACCACCCTCCCGGTTTGGCCCTTCCCAAGTTCTTCCCTCGCTGCGAAGGCATGTTCCTCCTCCATAGCCGGATCTAGGTTGGCGAGGTCGCCTGGCTTTGGCGAGGCCTAGCCATGGCGAGGCTCGGCATCGCCCGACCATGGTGAGGTTGGGCCTCGCCCGGCCATGGTGAGGCTAGCGAGAGCCTCGCTAGTCGTTCTTTGGTTGGTCGCCGAGGTCGGGCGATCGATGGAGGTAGAATAGAGAAGCTGGAGGTAGAACGGGAGAGGGGAAGAGGAAGGGAAGGGAAGGGGAAAAAAGAAAAATAAAAGAAAAGAATAAAAAATTGAGAAAATTATTAAAATATTCTATCATTTGGCCAACCAAAATTCATTTGGATGGAATGAATTGACACAATTACTAAAATTTTATGATTGAATCGGCAAAAAAGATAGGTTGATGACTCGAATTGGCACAATTGCAATAAGTTTAAGACTTTTTTGATAATTTTTTCTTTTTATTTTCGTTTCGCTATTCAAGTACTTTTCCTTGAAAATATTAAAAAACAAAATTGTCGCCGGTGAAATGATTAAAAGGAAATAACTTCATGTTTGCCGACTTATTTGCGCCATATGACTCATTTCGATACAAATTCTTTTTGTTAGGCAACCTTATACCCTGTTTAATAATATAAACACTGTTGTTTAAAAAGGAAGAAGCAAAACAACTGACCTTGTGAGCTTAAGTCGTGTTGACTCTCATGGTATACAAGAATTGGGGTCAAATTTTGACTACAAAAAGGGCGAAGTTCACCAAAACATGAGAAATTAAATGCACCCATTATTTGGTAAAAGGTAGGAAAGCTGCTAGATCGGAAGAAAATCATGTGAAAGACTAATGTCGAGACTCACTTGAAGCGTGATACGATTTTTCACGTAACAAATATAAACTTCATAGCAATCACCTTATATTTATATTACTCGGGTCGAATAATATCAATTACGCACAGTTCGTTATCCTTTTCGATCTTTTGCCCTTTTGCCTCCCGGAAAAATCCAATTAGTTAACCCTTTTCGGAGTTGATCTTTGGCAATTATGTCCAGACAGACATCACAAATTAGGTGAGGTTTTGACTTTCATTGGAGTAAATCTAGAGCCAAATCAGCCTCCCTCAGCACCCAAAAGAGCACAAACCCAAGTCAAAAGCAAGCGGTGTCCAGTTTCTCAGAAAGATTGACAACTACATCAAACTTCTTTTTCACTGCAGACGTTGTCACGACGAGGGGAGCCTAGGCCCACATCAGACAAAAAACCTTCCTCGGCCATTCGATTTGATCTCTGCTTCCATCTCCTTGTTTGATAGAAGAGCAAAAGAAGTCTGCTTTGCATTACCAAGAAATTGTTCTAACTAGCCTTTTTTAAAGTGATTTTGACCAGTGAAAGTTTCATCTTATTGCAGGTTGTTTGCTTGGGCACCATGTGTTTACCAGCTAATGGGCACACGCCTTGAGATTTCTTTTTTCTGTGCGTTCAAATTATTTGGGTGCATGTGAAGGGGAACTATATGATTTCTTACTAACAATGATACAAGAAGGTAAAATTACCATTGACAATACTAGCAACAATAATAACAACTGACTCCTCCTTTTGGTGGAGTGGGGTCATATAGATTTTGCTTTTAGGGGCTCAGTTGTTAGAGAAGCTTGGCATGAGAGTAATTTGTCTTAGACTATACATGATTTTCAGGCAAGAAAAGAAAAAAAGAAAAGCTATGGGCATGAAAATAATGCAAAAGATTTCAGGGGGCTGCGAATTAGAAAGTAACCAAGAGACTATTGATCACGATTTGAATTATATTTACTATAATAACTATTTGAAGTACTTTTCATATGATAAGAATGCCTACCCGATTGGAACCTTAAGCACATATAGAAGAAAATCGAGAGCATAAATCTAGCATAAAAGAACGCCGTGGATAATCCCACGAGAATCTAAGAACGATATTCATAAGATTTTCGATTAGGACTCGACCCCTTTTGCTTTAGAATTTGCGAATCAAAGCTTATTCATGTAGACAAAGAGAACCATCTTGATTTGTTAGATCATAGAGGTAAAAAAAAGGTAACCAGCCAATGGATTTGATTTGCCCATAGAGGGAGAAATTAAAGTAAGCAAATTCCAAATGAGAGGAAAAGGTGCTTTCTTAAGGAATTTTCGCATTTTACAAAAGAAACTCTGACAATAATGGGCAAAACCTAACAAAAGGGAGCATTGTCTTTCTCCCCTGTGTGCTCGCAAAAAAGCAGAGAAGGTCCCTTTAAGCAGAGGCAATGGATGGAAATGGACAGAGAGAGACGGACTGCGGATTGGAGAAAGAAAAAGCAAAATGGGATGAAAATGGGTGGAGATGCTTTGACATGCTCTTCCAGATCTGACACGTGTACCATCGGTCTCTGTCTCTCTCTCTCTCTTTCCTGGGTCTCCTCATGTTCTCCATTTTAATATCTCCCCTTTCTTATTTCACCCTCTGCTCTGCTGCTTCACTGCCTTCGTGGTTTCTTTCTCTTTCAGTTCTCAAAAAAGAGAAAAAAAAAAAAAGAGTGAAATTGGAGTCCTTCAACTGTTGTGATCATAGTTGAGCTGTTATATTGTGATTCTTGGCAACGTTCAAGCCTGATTGCGTGGTTTTTTTCCCTGAAAGCTTCTGGCTCTCAGATTTCAGATTTTAGGAGTCTATGCAAGAGAGGTAGAGAGAGAATGAGGGAGGAGGTGCTTCTTACAGTTGAGGATATTTGGTAGCGAGTCTTCTTTGCCTTTCCTCCAAGTTCTTTTTCTTGTTTAATTGTGAATACAACATAAGCGAGAGAGAGAGAGAGAGAGAGAGAGAGAGAGAGAGAGGTTAGAGAGAGAGTCAATTTGCAATAGGTTGAAGTGGGTTGCCTCAGATCCAGGGAACTCAAGTAGTAAGAGGAAAAGGGTAATATCTTTTTAGGGTTTCCCTGTGATTCTTGGGACTTCTACCCTTTTCTTGGTTCACTTTCTCATGACCCTTTCACTTTTCTCTCTGTTTGGAGAAAAGGGGTTCGTTTCAACTATCGGGTTTTGCTTTGCAATCCTTGTTTCGAGGATTTCAAGCCATCCTTTCTTTTCTGGTTATTTCGCTTTCACTGTAGTTGATGGATGTGGATAAAGAAGACTCCAGAGAAGGGGAAGTTGTAAGGCTTTATTAGAGGTCTACCGTGCCTGTCTGGTTTAAATTCTCTACGGGGCCAGATTATGCTTGGCGTTTTGCATTTCTCAACACTTTTCACCAACTTCAATGTCGGCAAGCATGGAGTAGCTGCTTCTCTGGTGTTGGCTCTTGGGCATGGAAAATGGACAATTGAATAGTGCAAATTGTCTTTCTGAGTATTTCTTCGAGAGTGATGGAGTTGATGATTTAGTTGAAAAATGGAAGGTTGTTTGCTTTCTGACGGTTTTGAGGGCGGCCTTTTCTTTGTTCGGGCAAAGGATTTTGATGTAGGAGATGTCTCTGGTGGATTTGGTACTGTTTAGAGTAGATAATTCAGGCTCTGATCATATAAGAAGGGTAAGCCACATGGATATGTCAAGGTTAAATTTGATGGCAAATACTTCGGATTCACTATCCGATTCTGTGATGAAGGATACAACAGAGGTGGTTTCTGGCGAAGAAGATGACTCTAGCTGTGGTGATTTGGATAATGAGGTTAGGATTGTAGCAGTGTCAGTTCCGGCAGAGGAAAAAAGTAATGAAATACCTTTGCTGGATATGATAACTGACGACAAAACTGACTGGATTGCTACTGGTGATGTGATAGCCCAAGAAAGTGAAGATGATTCCTTATCATTGGAGGGTGATCGATTCCTTGATAGCTCATGTTCTCTTTCAGTGACAAGTGAGACTAGTAGCTTATGTGCAGAGGATTTCCTAATTGTAGATGCTAATTCTGAAATAGAAACACCTAGGTGCTTAGATGTTGAGAAGAGTATTTGCAGTGTCGAAATTCTTGCCAAGGCGCCTGAAGTGGAGGAGTTGAATGTTGAGAGAGAGATGACCAATGGACCTCTCTCTGTTGCAGGGAGCCTTGAGGAAGATATCAGGAACAGTTTGAGTTCCCAATCTTCCGCTGTTGTAGTTCAGTTGCCCCTAGGCAAACAAGTGAGTGCGACTCTTGGCCGAAGTGTTTTTGAGGTGGAATATGTGCCCCTTTGGGGATTCACTTCGCTGTGCGGCAGGAGACCTGAGATGGAAGATGCGGTCGCAATTGTGCCTCAGTTTCTAAAAATTCCTATCCAGATGCTGGTTGGTGGTCCAGCCCTTGATGGCATCAGTGATTTTGTGAGTCAGCAGACTGCTCATTTCTTCGGAGTCTATGATGGACATGGAGGTTTGCAGGTATTTCGTTTTTATGTTTTATCTGAATAATTTTCAGCCAAGGTTTTCCATCTTTTAGTCATGATTAATCCACCTTTTTCTTTTCGGGTTGTCTGTTTTGGAGGTTTTTTTTTTTTTCAGCAACCAACTCGTTTAGAAAAGAAAAAGTGTACCTCTACACTGTTTATTACTTATTGAGTTGTTTTATTTACTTTTAGGTTGCAAATTACTGTCGAAAGCGTCTTCATTCAGCTTTGGCCGAGGAAATAGAGTATTTCAGGGATCACTTAACTAATGCCAATTTTATGGACGGTTGCCAAGAACTATGGTGGAAGGCATTTACAAATTGCTTTGTTAAGGTTGATGCGGAAGTGAGTGGCAAAGCCAGCACTGAACCTGTTGCCCCGGAGACAGTCGGCTCTACTGCTGTCGTTGCCATAATCTGTTCATCACATATTGTTGTGGCAAATTGTGGAGATTCCAGAGCAGTTCTTTATCGTGGAAAAGAACCCATTGCACTGTCAGTGGATCATAAGGTAAGAATCCTCCTATTGAGAATCTACATGATCGAAACGTGTTATTTTCTTTAGTTTCATTTTGGTTAATCATGCTGTGGCAGCCAAATCGGGAAGATGAATATGCTAGGATCGAAGCAGCTGGA
Organism: Rhodamnia rubescens; assembly: GCA_021437795.1. Classification (NCBI taxonomy): domain Eukaryota; kingdom Viridiplantae; phylum Streptophyta; class Magnoliopsida; order Myrtales; family Myrtaceae; genus Rhodamnia; species Rhodamnia rubescens. Next base: position 4,079,522 of record JAILYA010000015.1, read on the forward strand.
GGAAAGGTGATCCAGTGGAATGGTCATCGCGTCTTTGGTGTTCTGGCAATGTCAAGGTCTATTGGTGAGCAACTTCTTCATAGCCTCTTTTTGACATTGCATTTACGTGTCAAAAGGGGCTTGATTTGTCCATCTGAACTTTCCCTTTTCCCTCGGTCTCCCACTTTAGATGGGACTTGAATTGCCGACTTTTTTCTCTTATCATGATCATGATGTTGAAGAGCTTATCTGTGGGGGATGTCTGCTTATCGATATGGATCTAATGGCTGTATTCAGCTTGTTTAGTTTGGGACATAAATGTGATCCTATCCTGGCAAAATGTCCTTTTACTCGCTGGCAATTGGTCGGAGTTCTCATGATGATAATCTGTCTTTGATCCAGTCTCTCCTTCTTTACAAGTTTAAGTTAAAAGTCCGCCCAAAACGTTGATAGAGGACTCTCTCTGTGTTGAATGTAAAAAGTAGAAACCATCCAGTGCTATATCAAAGGTCCATCAAAGTATATGAGCTTATGCTGTAGAAAGTGTCTGGTGTTTACTTGTGACCCCAGACTTTGTTTAGCTTAGCCATGTTACTCTTTTTTAAACTCAACTTGTTAAGACAGGGCCTGCTAGAAATTGTCTCGACTCTTCAGTAATCGACTTGTTCTGGCCCTCTCTGTTAATTGAGCATCTCCGATTCAACAGATTTTCTTAGCATTCTCTTCTGTGGAGTTATGTCTTTTAGTCAATTTTGATTGTCTTGAAGGAGTTCATTGGCTTCCTTTTGCAGTTATAAATTGATTTTCACATGCTCTTTGGTAGGGAGTACCATTTGGAGGATCATTCGTGCTCAGTGTTTCTACTCTGAAATATGAAATTTCATGTCCATATGGGATTTTGCAATACTAGAACTTGACCTAAGGTCATAAAATGACTGAATTGACACAAACCTAGTAGTGAGATAGATATGACATTTCCAAGTTGTTCAGATATGTGTACTACCTGATTGATTGCTGAGTGGGGCTGTCTTTTTTGGATTGTAGGTGATAGATACCTGAAACCTTGGATCATCCCTGAACCAGAAGTCATGTTCGTTCCCCGATCCAGGGAAGACGAATGCCTTGTTTTGGCAAGTGATGGTTTATGGGATGTGATGACAAATGAGGAGGTATGTGATTTGGCTCGAAAGAGACTACTTCTATGGCACAAGAAGAATGGGGTCATGCATCTTCCCAATAGGGGCGAGGTGGCAGACCCCGCAGCTCAAGCGGCAGCCGAGTACCTTTCCAAATGTGCTCTCCAAAGGGGAAGCAAGGACAACATCACAGTGGTCGTTCTAGATTTGAAAGCTCAAAGGAAGTTCAAGAGCAAGACATGATTCGTATACCGGCTTCTTAATAGCGATTCTTGTTCTTTGACTGTAGTATATAAAGCTGTGTAAGGTCGGATAAGATTAGCCCCCGTGTTTTTACCCCAGGGCTCTACGATTTACGAGAGTATCGTTCTTAATGTACCACGGGAACATGCTCCCTTGTTACGCACTGCCTATTACTGGCTTCTGTACATGGCAGGTATATTGCTTGTAGTGGCTGAGATCGTGGTGACCTCGCAGCTGTTTTGACATCGCGAGCAATTTAATTCGTCATAGTTGGGTAGGTCTAGAGGGTTCGGTGAGGATTTTGTGTTAGGCTAGTAATGCGGGGTACATGAATCAGAAGAGCAATTCTGATGCTGAGTAATAGCTCGAAATTGGCGGATACCTCTTCCCCAAGTTTTCCTGCTCTGACATGTTTTTTTTCATTCAACTCGCTCTTACATGTTCACAATGCCAGACTTCTAGGTTGCTTTGCAAGTGCAGGAAAAGATATGCTCTACTTGTTAATTTCTTCAACGCTATGGCAGTCCTCATCTGCAATAGGACACCATGTGAGTTTTCTTGCGGTGCAAGCCATAAGATAGGACCCATAGGCAGTTTTCTTACTGGATTTGGGCAATGATAGTTCCATTAGCCATTCATGACTGGCTAATCAAAAGGTAGGAGAGAAGAAGTGGGCCCAGCTGGACTCATATAAATTTGCTCATTCCTTTAGAGGATGTACACATTGCGCTTTCGGGCAGTGGCAGATTGAGTTTGATCGTTCAGACATTTGAAAGCATGAGCTTGGTTATGTACATTCACGGCTGTTGAAGAGAGTCACAGCGAAGACATAGATGGGAGGTCACTTTGACATGTTTTGCTGACAAACAATTAAGCATCAAACCATGAAACAGACAATATTAGTAATTCCTGTATGCCAGGCTCCTTCGCTGCCTCTGCAAGACATTCGTCGTTCTGAATGCTTTGAACCCATTGTGCATTGATGTTCGCCCGCTCAATGCTCTGCCTCAGTGTTCGCGCAAGTCGCAGAGAGGTCCTCCACTTCCTTGGCTTTCTCAAATGATGCAAACTAGGACAAATAATGAAAAAGCAGGGGAACTTAAGGAATCGACCACGCTTGTCGCCTGAGAACAGAGGGAAGCGAAAAATACCATATCAAGGAACATTCAATCCTTGTAAAAACACAGCTTTTGCCATGAATACAGAACCCCATTTTTTTATTTGTATTCCCAATTTTCCTGCAATCAATGATTGATATATTAGAGAAGAATGCTAGATTCATATGACGGAAAGTATCAAATGTTATTGGAAAAATTACCAAAAAAATCTTAAACCTATTATAATTGTGCTAATTCAGTCATAAACTTTTTTTTTTGCCGATTCAGTCCTAAATCTTTTGCAATTGTGCCAATTCAGTCCATTCGGTGAATTTTGATCTGTCGGCGCTGACTTGGATGCCGGCCGGCCAGTGACGGAATATTTTAATAATTTTTGTGAATTTTTAAATGATTTTTTCTTATTTTTTTCCTCCCCTCCTCTTCAGCTTCCCCTTCTCGTTCTACCTCCCCTTCCCCTTCCCCTTCTCATTTCCATTTTCCACCGAGCCGGCGACTGGCCAGAGGACGATCGGCAAGGCTCTAGCCGGCCTCGCCATGGACTGGCCTGGCGAGGCCGAGCCTGGCCATGGCCGGGCAGGTGAGGTCGAGCCTCACCCGGCCATGGTGAGGCCAACGAGAGCCTTGCCGAGGTTCGGCGAACACGTAGCCATGCGTGATGTGTATCGGTGCGGAGGCAGGGCGAAGGCAGAGACGATGGGGTTGTGGACGTAGACTAAATGGTGGCGTGGCAGATGGCCTGCAGCTGGTTCGGGTTCTTTTTCAGTGAACTGGTGTAGTTGAAGCAGAAGAACAGGGAAGACGAAGCCGAAGAACAGGGAAGGGGAAGCCGGAAGCGGAAAAGGAACTGGTGTAGTTCTGGGCTGGCGAGATCAACCTTTCCCCGGCTATAGCGAGGCCGGCGAGAGCCTCGCCAGTCGTACTCTAGCCGGTCGCCCGCTGGGCAACCTGCTGGAGGCAGAAGCGGAAGGGGATTGTAGAACGGGGAAGGGGAAGCTGAAGGGGAGGGGAGGAAAAAAAGGAAAAAATTAGAAAAATAATTTAAAAATTCAAAAAAATAGTAAAATATTCGATCACCAGCCAATTAGTGTGCACGTCAGCGTCATTAGCTAAAATTAATAGGATGAATTGAATTGACACAATTGCAAAATATTTACGATTGAATCAGCAAAAAAAAAAAAGTTTAGGATTATATTGACACAATTACAATAGGTTTAGAATTTTTTTGGTAATTGTCTCAACGTTATTTGGTACAAGCAAAAACATATTGAAAAAACCACAAGCAGCAAGAAAAAGAATTAGGAAACTTTACAAATGCTCTCAATTCTTCGTTTCAATTGTGGATTTTGCAGCAAGCCAAAAGCAATCTATCTTATGTTAGCTCAAATCCAAGGAGAGCATCATTGACTCATTTAAGTAAGATAAATAAGAAGTTAATACGTTCCACTTGGGGAAAAGTAGTAGAGAAGTCTTAAATTTATTGCATTTGCAATCCTCAACTTTTCAATTGTACCGATTAAGTTATGAAACGTTTGACGTTTTGTCAATGTAGTTGATTTGTCAATTTAGCTAGAAATCATTGACATGGATGCCTGTCGTCCTATATGGCATGATCAGTTTTGAAGTGGACAAATTTTACAATCTTTAATATGTTTTCTAAATTTTCTTTTTCTTTTCTTTCTTTATTTTTTTACAACTCGGGTTGAGGGCATCGTGAGGCGATCGCCGGCCCTCGCCTAGATCTAGGCATAGGCTCGACACCATAGCTAGTCTGCGAGGGTTGCTGGAAAATGATTTGTTTTCCTTTGTTTCAAGATATATAACCAAAACCATTTTCTGGTGTTTGCATCTCATTTGAAAAATTATTTTAGGTTATTTTTTATTTTTATTTTTTCTACTTCCTCCCTCCATCGTGACTGGCCGGGATATTAAAAAAAAAATGAGAGGAGCAATTTCGAAAAGTTTTTTTTTCCTCTTCAGATTAAGAAATTCAATTTCCTGATTTTAGGCATTTCCCATTTTTTTTGTCCGAGATTTTAAGCATTTTCCATTGACTAAATCATTTTGCGAACCAAACATGTGAAAGTCCGGAAAATCAATTTGAAATTTTTTTCACTAAAACAAATGCATCATTACCAATTTACGTTATCATTTAGTTTCAATCATTACATTGCATACCTATACAAATTCTTGCACTCAAGTGGTTTTTCAACGGTTAATTTCATTTGATGTATTTACTATCGAGGGACATGGGGTGACACCTCAGGTTGATTCAAACATATCTAATATGTCATCAGGATACATATTTTTTAAGAATATTATTTTTCTAATCCCTATTCTCCTTCAAGATGATTAAATTTAACATGAAATCTCTACACCTTTTGGAGCAGTTTGGGTCATCCCTAAAACTAAATAAGGAGCCCCATATTAAGCATAGAAGGAGAGATGCGATACATCAGTTAGCTCAAGGGTCGAAGATGATAGTCCAATTTAATTTGATACGGCACAAATTTAAGCTACTTGATTAATTATAACAAGGATTTGGAGATGGATTAGTATTTAATTTAACGAAAAAGGCTGTTTCCCCAAACAATGGAACCCCAAAAAAAAAAAAATTGGGCATGCTTTTTTCATTGGTCTGGTTTCTTCACATCAGTAATTTGAAATTCAAAATAGTTAAGGAATTTTTTGAAGAATCATATTCATGTGTTTTTTTACACAAATATGACCATACTTTGATCCGCCCTAGTTTTCCATTCTACTCAATTTTTGCACCTACGAAAAACCGTAGGTCAATATATTGAATTCATCATTTTTCTTTTTGCAAAATTTGATAGGCATAAATTTTCCGTCCAATATTCCATTAGATTGATGTTTACACTTACGAAAAGCCCAACATGATGTTTTCAATTCAACAATTAGAAAAAAATTGAGAAATCATAATCATGTGTTTTTTACACAAGTTTGATCAACCTTTTTTGGGTTGGAATTTGACCAAACTTTGACTGATCATAACTTTTCCGTCCGACTTATGCACCTGGAAAAGGCCCGAGACAAATGTTTTCTATTAATCAAAGTGAGAATTTTTTGAAAAATCATATTCATGTGTTTTCTTACACATATTTGGCCAAATTTTGACCGGTTATAGTTTTCCGTCTTACGTCCTATTGATTTGATTTTTGCACTTTCCAAAGCCCGTGACTCGATGTTCATGTGATCAATTTTTGAAGGATCGTATTCATGTGGCTTTTACACAAATTTGCCCAAATTTTAACTGGGTATAACTTTTCTGTCCAACGTATTCGATTTTGCCACTTACGAAACCCATGTGACCCGATATTTTCAATTCCTTAAATTGGGAAAAAAAGAAAGGATCTCTTCATCATATTCCCTATCCCAATCTCTTACTTTTTTCCAATCCTCTTTCTCCTCTATCTCTCTCTGCTCTTCTGTCTTCCCTATCACTCTCCTCAAAATAATGCAAACAACTCAAGATAAAAATTAAATCTCAATAGAGACAAAACATACTGGCGCTTTCAGCACTTGAGAATCCCGTCATCCAAGAGAATCAAAATATTGAAATTTCTTATCTTTCTTATTTGATGGCTAGACACCGATGTATCTCTTGATGGTGTTCCATAGACTCTCATTTTTACATCTACGAAAAACCCCATGTTTTAAATTCACCAAATTTTTCAAAATTCTTGACAGGGCATAAATTTTCCGTTCGATGCTCATAAACTCGATGTTTGCACGTTCATGATGCGATGTTTTCAGTTCATTAGTAATAATAAAAATTTGAAAATTCATAGTCATGTGTTCTGTATACAAATTTGACCAAACTCTAACTGATCATAACTTCTTCCTTCGACGTCCTATTGATTCGATTTTGCCATCTACTGGAAGGCCGATCAATGTTTTCATTTCATCAAATTGGATTTTTTTTTGAAAAATCATATTCATGTGTTTTCTTACACAAGCTAGGCAAAATTTTGATAGCACATAGTTTTCCGTTCGACGTCACATTGATTTGGATTTTTGTACTTATACAAAGCCCATGACTCGACGTAGCATAGTCATGTGCTCTTACTCATGTTCGCTATTCCAGTCTCTCACCTTCCCTCTCAACCCTCTTTTCTCCTGTCTCTCACCTTTTTTCCTCCGTGTGATTCTCTCTTCAAAATAATGTAGACAGCTCAAGATAAAAATCAAATCTCAATAGACACAAAACACACAAGCGCTTTCAGCACTTGAGAATTTCTTACTCCATGAGAATATAGATATTGAAATTTATGTATTTCTTGATGGCGTTCCATTTACTCGATTTTTGACTACGAAAAATAAGTTGATGTTTTGAATTCATCAAATTTTTCAAAAATCTTTATAGGGCATTAGTTTTTGTCTCATATTCCTTTAACTTGATGTTTGCACCTGCGAAAAGCCGGTCACGCAAAGTTCTCAATTCATCAATGAGAAGAAGAATTGAAGAATCATAATCATGTGTTTTTTACACAAATTTGACCAAACTTCGGCAGGCCATATGATTTTTGAAAAATCATATTCATGTGTTTTCTTACAAAAGCTAGGCAAAATTTTGATAGGGCATAGTTTTCCGTTCGACGTCACATTGACTTGGATTTTTGTACTTATACAAAGCCCATGACTCGACGTCGCATAGTCATGTGCTCTTACTCATGTTCACTATTCCAATTCAATATTTTGATTCTTGTAGGAGGGGATTCTCGAGTGCTAAATTAGGAAGACACGTAGGAAGGGATTCTCGAGTGCTAAATTAAGCCAATATTTTGATTCTCTTATAGATCTCCTTCTTCGAATGACGTCGAAGGGAACACCACCAAGAGCCCTTTTAGCACTCGAGAATCCCTTCTTACAAGAGAATCAAAATATTGAATTTTCTTATCTTTCTTATTTGATAATAGCAAGACACCAATATATCTCTTGGTGGTGTTCCATATATTCTGATTTGTACATCTACAAAACCCTTAAGTTGATGTTTTAAATTTGCCAAATGTTTTCAAAAATCTTGACAGGGCATAAATTTCATGTGTTTTTTACACAAATTTGATCAAAGTTTGACCAGTCATAACTTCTCGCTCCGACGACCTATTGATTCGAATTTGCACCTAATGAAGGCCCGTGACCAATGTTTCCAATTTATCAAATTCGGAAGATCTTTGAAAAATCGTATTCATGTGTTTTCTACACACATTTGGCCAAATTTTGATCAGACATAATTTTTCGCAATGTCCCACTGGCACCTATGCAAAGCCTATGACTCGATGTTTTGGTTAATCCGCAAGAACTTCTCCAACGCCACCAGGATCATCCTAGATGACCGAAATGAGTACGTGATTTATTTCTATTCTTGAAAGGTCGTTTGATTTCTAATGTCTTTCTAATGGAGGTACATGAGTGCGGAACTGCTGTCAAGGGTGATCCTTTCTTTCGCTCGGTGGCGGTCATAGTTGCGAATGATCACATCCTTTTCTTTCAACATCTCCTTCATCCTTGGAATGTGGGCATTCCCTGGGATGTGAGCATTCCCAACTATGACTGCCGTCAAGCGAAAGAAAGGGGCCACACTTGACAGCAGTTCCCAGTCACATATTAATTTAAAATACAAATTTTATTTGAATAAAATTAAAAATAACCTAATTTTTTTTAAAAAAAAACCTTAAACTTAAAAAAAAATATGGGTGGAGAACCAGGCACCTTCACTTTTTTTTTGGTTAATTTTTAACCTAATTTTTCAAATTATTTTGAAAAAACAATTTGTATTTTTTATTTTTGTAAACTAATTTAGTTTTTATTTTTATTTTTTAAAATTTTTTTACCTTTTTTAATTATTGGACCTCGCCGGTGTCATGTCGGCTTCAAATAACAATAAAATAATGCCATGTCGGCTTTCCGGTGGACCAAATCGGACTTGGTGAACGATCGTTTTCAAAAACTCGGTACTAAAGTGATCCGTTTGAAACTTTTGGCACTAAAGTAATCTCCGTAGATAACTTTTAATGTACTTTTGCCAAACTTTTTTGGGTCGGAATTTGAAACTTGGCCTACTATAACTTCTCCGTGCGATTTGTGCATCTAGAAGGCCTGTGACCTATGTTTTCAATTAATCAAAGTGGGAATTTTTTGAAAAAACATATTCATGTTTTTCTTACAAAAATTTGGCTAAATTTTGAACGGTTATAGTTTTTTGTTTGCCGTTCCATTGACTTGATTTTTGCACTTACCAAACCGCGTGACTCGATGTTTTCAATCCTCAAATTTATATTTTTGAAAGGATCGTATTGATATATTTTTTACACAAATTTCCCAAAATTTGACCGGGTATAACTTTCCTGTCCAATGTACTCAATTCTTGCCACTTACGAAACACCTGTGACCGATATTTTCAATTCATTCAATTGAGGAAAAAGAAATGAACTCTTCGTCATTTTCATATCTCAATCTCTCACTTTCCCCCAATCCTTTTTTCTCCTCTTATCTCTCCCATCCTTCCTTTCCTCCCTAATGCAAACAACGCTAAGATAAAAATCAAATCTCAATAGACACAAAACATACCGGGGCTTTTAGCACTCAAGAATCCCTCCCTTCAAGAGAATCAAAATATTGAAATTTCTTATTTGATGGCTAGACACCAATGTATCTCTTGGTGGTGTTCCATAGACACTGATTTTTACATCTGCGAAAAACCCTAAGTCGATGTTTTGAATTCACCAAAATTTTTCAAAAATCTCAATATGGCATAAATTTTATGTGTTTTTTACACAAATTTGACCAAACTTTGACTAGCCATGACTTCTCCCTCCATTGTCCTATTGATTCGACTTTGCACCTACGGATGGCCCGTGATCAATGTCTTCAATTCATCAAATTCGGAAGATTTTTGAAAAATCGTAATCATGTGTTTTCTATACAAATTTGGCTAAATTTTGAACGAACATGATTTTTGCGACATCCCATTGGCACTACGACTCGATGTTTTCAATTCATCAAACTTGGGAGATTTTTTAAAGATCGTATTCCTGTGTTTAGTACATAAATTTGCCCAAATTTTGTCCGGATATAACTTTTCTGTCCAACAAGCTGAGCAACATGAGCCAGGCCTAGTATTGCGAGTGCTGCCGTAAGTCTACGGAGGAGCTCTAGCGGAAGTTCAAGGCCTTGAAAGCCAAGACGTCTCTCTTTACGAAAGAACCAAGACCAGTTTGCCGATGTGCATTTGGTGGCCACTGATGATGATTTCGATGGAGGCCAGATTCTGCTGGTCCGATGCCCTGCGCTCATCCTGGTGAGTTTTTCCATTTGCTCATTTCATAGGTTCCGTCTTGGATTTGTTGGGAACTCGATTTGAATTAGGAATTCATTGAATATGGGAATTTGAGATTAAGCTTTGTAATTCATCCCATTAGTCTTCTATTGCACTTACTGTGACATGGTATTTTCAATTCATTAAATTTGGAAATAAATTGAAAATTCATGTGCATATGTTCTTTTCAAAAATTTGGCTAAACTTTGACAGGCCAAAACTATTTTGTCCGATGTCAAATTAACTCAATTTTTACAGCTACAAAAAACCTGTGACTGTTCTATGTATGAGATTGCTCCGTAGAGTTTCTCACCAGAGCGAGTTAATTGCAATTTTCTTTAGGCTCTTTTTGTATTTTTCTTATATCCCAATGCTTTTACTTCTCATAACAGTAAGTACGTGAGAAAAAAAATGATGCTAGCGAAAAACAAAGGGAGAAAAGAATTTACCCGATGCCTAGAGTGTTGTCAATGACGAGCTGATTGTTGCCACCACTGGCTCTTAGGGTTTGGTAGTGGTCGTGGAGGACATTCGTGTTGTTGTCGCCGAGGAAGTGGATGGATGCTAGAGAGTTGTCCATGACGAACTGACTGTTGGCACCACCGGCTGCTTGGGAGTGGTTGTGGAGGACCATTGTTGTTGTTGGAGTCACCGAGGTTGATGTTCTGAGGAAGTGGATGTAGTCGTGTACACCGCGAAAGTGAATCGGGCTACCTATCTGGGAGGGTTGCCAATGACGAACTGATTGTTGGCACCCCTAGCTATTTGGCAGAGATTGGGGAGGATTGAATTGTTGTTGTTGGAGTTGCCAAGGTTGATAGGCACATTGAATAAAGAAATCAAATGAATACCTATTCATTTTCCAATGTAGGCAAATCTGAAACATACTCTTGCTCCCATCGTCGCTCTCCATCGCCAGCCCCGTCGAGCCGCCACCGGTCACCGTAGTCCGCCCGAAAATCCTACCCCGCGACCCTCTGCTCCTCCCCTCTGCTCACACCGACCGCCACTTGCACCACCACCCACTGCGTCGTGCCACCGCCCCGCCCGAGAGACCCGTCGGCCGCATGCAACCCGACCTCTCCAGCCTCGAGTCTCCAATTCACGAGCCGACCCGACCCACAAGAGCCGATCGCCCGGAATCCCCTGTTCCGAGACCCACATAGACCTATGCGCGCCGTGCCCTTAGTCGTCAACCCGATCTTTCCCCTCCGCCGGCTCGCTACCCTCGCGAGCCCGCCTTCCACCACCGACCACCGAAGAACCCCCATCGTCCGAGACCCGAACCCGCGACACCCCTTGGACCCCCAAACCCTCAAGCCCCACGACCCGTGAGCTGCTCGTACCCCCGTTGTCGTCGTCCGCCAACGAGCCCGAGTCTTCGAATCTGTAGTTTAGATTGTGAGTTAACCCCTAAACTTTAATTAGGACGTTAATTACTTTTAGGGGTAATTAATTAGTATTAATGACGGTTTAGTTGGATTAATCGTAATCGGATTAAATTAGAGACTATGATTATGTTAAATTAACCTTAATCGATTAAAGTAACCGTAGTTACTTTAGTTTAATCATGGTTACTTTATGTTAGTCATGGTTGGATTAAATTAACTATAGTTATTTTAATTTAGCCGTAATTACTTTTAGATAATCGTAGTTACTTTAATTAACCGTGGTCGGATCTTCGATTGTGGAGTTGAATCGGCTAGTTATTGGGGTGCTAATTGACCGTGGTCGGGGTAATTTATCCGAGATATGTTGACTGATTAAAGTCGGGTTAATTAATTAAGATGGACTTAATTAATTATAATGAAGTTAATTAATTACGGTTACTTTAATTAACCTAAGTTGGATTAATTAATTATCGTTGGGTGATTATTAGGTGATTGTCGATGATTGTTGAGTGCCTTGATTCTTTGAGAATTTTATAATTGAGATGAATAATCACCTGTTTAAGATGCAAAGTCTAGTGGATAAAATGTGTTTATGTGACCATGAGTGCATCACTCATTATACTTTGAGCATGAAAAATGGCATTAAGCCGAATTTTGAGCACGATTGTGTGTGCATTGAAATTTAATGTAAAGATAAAAATTGGATGGTTGCCTAGCGTGCTTGTGTGGTCATATGATTGTTACCATCACCTTTGGGTACTTGGGGACGAAGCCGACCCCTTGGGTACTTGGGGTTGAGCCTGGTATATTTGTACCGAGGGTACTTGAAACAACATGGCTTATCGAGCCGATCGCGACAAGATGCGGACCGACGTTCTCTACGGGAATGTTTAATTGTTAGTCCATATCGACGGTACTTGAAGAAGGAATGGAATGATGCTCGGTACTACCAGGAAGAGCATGGTTTTTCTTGTGACCAGGAACGGTCTTTAATAATTGAAACACGTGTGATGCATTATGCATGCAAGTTGTGATGAGTGTTTTGATTTTGTGCCATAGATTGTGTGCAATTGATTGCATGTTATATATTGTTCAATGTGTGGACTAATGGGGTAAGATTGCATATGATTGAGGTTTAACTGTTGGGATGCACCGATCCTGTGATAGTTAGAGGGTGGCGCTAGTTGCACGCTATTGATCTATTATTGACGGTTGCCCTGTGTGCTTGAGGCCGCCCGAACGAATGAGCTCCCTTCTTGGACTTGGGTGTTGACTCACGGAGATTTTATATCTCACCCATCTATTGTTGAATCTTTTTAGGATCAAGGTAATGGAGATCTGTGGATGTGAAGGACGAATTTGACGTAGCCCCTCTTTTTGAATAGATATGACCTTAACCTTGCCCCGAACCAGTATCTTTTTATTGGTCATAGGAAGCGACCAAGGAGTGTGGGCTTATATTTACTGTAGCTTCCCTTAGGATTAAACAATATCTACTAATGTAAATAGTTTGTTTCTTAGTAGTGATGTGATTGTCTGTTTTACTATCCATGTTATTTAATTTGATGTTTGGGATTAGCACGTTCCGCATGCGCCTAATAAAAAGATAAAAATAATAGGTCTATGACGTGCACGAGACGGTCGTCCTATTATGACTTGAGGCAATTTGGTAGGGTTGTTGCATACTTGGGAATCGAACGCGACACCACGTGTATGGCCTTAAGGCATATCTAGCCCGATATATTAGTTAAGATTAGTGCAAACTACAATTGACAAAAGAGTAGCAAAGAAAGGGGGCTATTAATCATTTTCCCTTATCCCAATCTCACATCTCTCCCAAGCCCTCTTTTCTCCTCTCTCTCTCTCTCTTTCACCAATTCTTTCCTCTCCTCGCATACTCTTCAAAATAACACAAGCAGCTCAAGATAAAAATAAACAAATCGTAGCAGCACTCTCAGCACTCAGAGAATTTCTTCCTCCAAGATAATCTAGAAATTTATGTATCTCTTAATAGCGTTACATTGACTCTATTTTTGCAAATAGAAAAAATCTATAAGTTGATATTTCGAAATCATCAAATTTTTTCAAAAATCTTGATATGGCATAAGTTTTCCGTTCGATGCTCCTTTGAGTCGATGTTTGCACTTACAAAAGCGCGTGAGGCCATGTTTTCAATTCATCAATGGGAAAAACATTGAAAAATAATAATGATGTGTTTTACACAAATTTCACTTGATTTTTGCATCTATGCAAAACCCATGACTTTCAATTCACCAAATTGGGAATTTTTTGAAAAATTGTATTTATTTATTTTTTACACAAATTTAACCAAATTTTGATCGTGTATAATTTTTCCGTCCAACGTACTCAATTTTTGCACTTATGGAAAGCCCATGACCCGATGTTTTGAATTCGTTAAATTAAGGAAAAAATTTGAAAATTCGTATTCATGCCTTTTTTTTCCACAAACTTGGCCAAACTTTGACCTGGCATAACTTTTCCGTCACATCTCATTAACTCAAGTTTTGAAGCTATGGAAAACGTATGACTTGTGCCATGTACGAGATTGCTTCAAACCGCAAAATTTATCTCAAGCCAACGAAATCAAAATCCTACTAATTAAGTAGAAAATGATATTAAAATCAAGTAATAAGCTAATCTTGGAAGCTCCTACTCGCCATCTTGGAAACTCGCCCATGGGGCATTCGCTATGCATTGCTCGCGCGTGAAATTTGAAAATTTCCTTTTGATGGATCCGTAATTCAAAATCAATTTCGGTCAGACTTCACTGGTTTACGAAAGTCTAAACTATCATTTTGCATTTTAGCGATTTCTAAATCGAACCCTGTGGTTCATAATTCACATAAACACGAATTTATACCTTTACCATCGAAAATTCCTCCTATTAACTGAAAATAGTGCTAGAAATTTTTATCGATATTGCAAATCAGAATAAATCCCGCTTGTCGAAACATCCAAGCGTGTACACTGCAATTTTTCCTCTCTCCTCTCTTCGGTTTCCGCTCCCTCTGTTGAAAGCCTCTCTCTTTCCTCTTTTCTTTTATCTCTCGTTCATCCCTTTCTTGCCGGAGTTTTTAAGCTCTTCCATGTTCACAAGACTAGACTTGAGTTAATACCACCAAAAACTTCAATGTAATACATTTATAATAAATTTATCTCAAATTATTCTTTTAACCATAAAAAATCACAAACCAGAAAAATAGATTAGAATAAATTTGTCACAGGTTTAAAATTTTTTGTGGCCAAAAGAATAATTTAAGATAAATTTACCACAGATTTATCAATTTGAAGCTTTTCGTGATATTACCCTGCTAGACTTCTAGGTTGCCATGCAAGTGCAGAGAAAGACATGCTTTACTAGCAAATTTCTTTGATGTTTTAGCAGTGCTCATCCGCAATGACACACCATATGAGTGTCACTGCAGCGCGAGCAATAAGAATTTTAGGTTACTGATTTTGGCAATGATAGTTTCAGTAGACATTCATCAAAAGGTAAAGAGAAGTATTTGGCTTAGGCGGACTTGATGTGATTTGCTCGTTCCTCGAGGGAATGGACGCTCGTGAGCGGCAAATCTTTCCCTTTGGAACAGTGCAGAAAGGACTTGAACATTCGCACACTTGAAGAGGATGATCTTGTTTATTGCGTTTGCGGCTATTGAGGCAAGTTCAGGATGGACACAGATGATACGACACTTCGCATGTTTTGCGGACAAAACCATAAAAAAAAAAAGAAGAGAATCCTAGTACTTCCTGTACGCCAGCTCCTTCATCGCCTCGGGAAGATATTCTTCGTTCTGAATGCTTTGAACCCATTGCGCATTGATGTTCACCCGCTCAATGCTCTGCTTCAGTGTTCTTGTAATAGAAGGCTTCGAGCGGGTTGCGAAAAAGTCCTCCACTTCCTTGGCTTTCTCAAATGATGCAAACTAGACAAATAATGAAAAAGCAGGGGATCTCAAGAAATTATCCACGTTTGCCCCATATGAACAAACAGAAGAGAAATATACCACTCAAAAAAAAAAAAAATTCAGTCCTTGAAAACACGCGGCGTTTCATGAGAAAGTTGCTTTAGAAAAGTTTGAACCCACACGCACATGGGCACACAAGTGATGGTATAACATACCGGTGAGACAACTGCACTAACAAACCGTGTCACAAGGAACCCGGAACCATATGTTTTCCAAATGTGTTCCCAATTTTCCTGCAATCAATGATTGAGATATTAGAGAAGAATGCCAGATTAGATACGGCAGAAAGCATCAAATGTCATTTGGTACAAGCAAAAGCTCGCCAAAACCACAAGCAGCAACAAAAAGAATAAGAGGAGTCACATGCTTTCACTTCTTTGTTTCTGTGGATTTTGCAATAGCCAAAAACGATCTAGTTTATATTAGCTCAAAACCGAATCAGAGCATTTAAGTAAATAAAAAGTCGATATGCTCCACTGGCACCAATAGAATTACCTTCAGCCAAGTCCAAGCAGTTTCACGTCCTTCCCTGCAAACAGCAAGCCCAAAGACAGCATCTTGACTGCGAACCTAATCAACACAAAAGGCGTGAATCTTCAGTTTCTTTCTTTTGATAACTGAATAACGAAAGGTCCAAGAAAATAAAATAAGGAAGGTATATTCAACTAGTACACAAGCCAGAGTACCTCAGGAGACAATATGAAGTTGAGCACTTCAAGGATGATATTAGGATCTGGACAAGAGGCCAATGAACCTACAAAGCAAAAAAGTAGGCAGATTTTAGCAAGATCAAGTATCACACAGTTGCAACAATCGCCCAAGTGACATTATACCTAAAATGCGGGTTTTTTCCTGGCTCAAGTCAGTCTCTCTGTAGACTCTCAGCAAAGATTCAAAACCTGATCGGTTTGATGCATTCACAGTTTGCATCACAGCCACATAGGCCGCCTATAAAAGAAAGTAAAAGAATGCATTTAGAGGCTGTAGGACATGAAAAAATACGAAGTAACAGAAAATGCATCAGATTGCACAACCCCTCGGACGTCAGGAAGAAGAAGAGGTGTGCTCCTGTCCTCTAAAAATGCTTGAAAGCGCCTGCTTGCTTCCTTCAGTGTGGGTTCATCTCCAAACTCTGCCAGGGCAGACAAAATTTCTCCTCTCAACATAGCTTCTAAATGACTCTCACCCTCTTTGGGCTCCCAACCAAGCTTCCTGCCAGGAAAATACAGCAAAGAAAGCCAATGATAGAGCCTCACTTTCCCATCACAACTTGACATAAAACTTTTCAGAAAATAATTTCTTTAGGACATTAGATGGTCTGAAATCCAAAACTTCACTAACAGTCTATCAAAGGCCAAAAAGCATTTCTTGTTACTTTGATATCACTTAAGCAACTTTCTCACTACACATCCAAAGACAACTAGACAAATTAAAGTCGAAACAAATCATCAAGATGTTTTTCCGGTTAACTCATCAAGGAATAAAGGTGGAAAAGAAAATTATTATGAGTAAGTTCAAGCATAAATTCAGCAGTCTTCCAGCACTCTTAGTTAAGCAAACCCACCATAAACATAAAACACATCCAGGTAAAAAATTGCCAAAGTCTTCTAATTTCTTGAAATGAATTTAATTTACCCAGCCAAAGAAGCTTCTTCGTTTTGGTTCATTTGTTATCATGTACAAGAGCCGTAAAATGTTAATTTGAGATTCTACCAACAAGGCTATGCGAGATTCATAGAAGTAACTGAACTTACTCTGCAGAGTATTGCAAAAGATCGATGAAAAATTGTTTAACATAATCCATTAATTCAGGAGTAGCATCTGCAGCAATCCTTGCAACTTTGCAACTTATCTGGCAAAGAAGGAAGTAAAATCAGTATTGAATGCATTAACTCAACAAGAATCCACGGAGAGAATCTCTCCCCAATCCAATTTCAGATACAAACTATTTACATATGAAGTAAGCATAGAGTTAGCTGAACATACACTTATCAAATTCGATAGCACTGTATAATCAAGTTCTTCTCTGTAAGCAGCCATTAAAGTGAGCAAAGAAGTCAAGGACTGCTGGCGAGCCATACAAAGAGCAAAGGAATCATCCAGTATACCTGTTACAAGCATCCCATAAGTTGGTTATGCGAAGTTCAAATATTGGAAGAAAAATGGGGGCGGGTGGAAGGTGTTCAAATATTGAAAGAAGTAACAAAGTTACCAAATCTGTCTGTTGCAGATAACATTTTGTTCTCTATGGCATATCTTAACTTGGCTTGAAGGTCTTCGTCGTACTTCACCCTATAGAAGCCTGCCTGGTCCACATTAACTTTTATCCAAGCTCCTGTTTCCTTTAAATCCATAGATGTGGATTTTGTTTCCAACAGAAAACTTTGGCGAGCATCGTATGAGCCCCAACAAAATGTTACTGGAACAATCCACTGTCCATCCCCATGGGAACCGCTTGACAAAAATTGTGACTGCCATAATTATCAAAGTCATGTCACTTTGGAGCTGGTTCACTATATGGAGATAGATAATGTACAAGACAACACAACTTCAGCTTCAAAATATTATAACACTGTAGAACCTGTTCGAACTCTAACTTGTCATCTTTGATTTTGATGGAAACCACAGGGTATCCTTTCTGCCTGGTCCACGAACTCATTAACTTGTTCACAGGTTCACCTGATCCCTCCTCGAGGGCAGCCCAGAGGTCCTCTGTCTTTGCATTTGAGCAAGCATGCCTCTTTATGTATGAAGCTAGTGATTTCTATTTTCACAAACAGAACAGACAGATGTCCATGTTAAATCTCGAGGAAAATCCAATACAAGTAATATCAGAAACGAAAGTGTACTACACACAATAAAACATGGCAGAAGAAAAGTCATATCAACAATGATTCAGATAGATCATTATTTAGTTAGCAAGTTCATTTCTTGAACCCACAATTCAACAAACTAACCAGAAGATGTGAAAGACAGAGTCATTTAACATTTCTTATTTCACTTATCCAGTTTAATCTCATCAACTTAACTGTGTTATATTCAAATTAAATCAAACAGAATCATTACGAGCGGAGTTTAATATTAGAGCATCTGATAATTGACTCAGCACAGTAGTTTTATCAAGCCATATTGCATTTGCTGATTGGGGGCCAGTAATACACAGGTGCCAAAGGTATATCATTACCATAAGGGGTAAATTTCAAGCTCGACTGCTCTGACACCTAAGTAGAATATGCATTATCCAAAGTATCTTCTTTATCATCAAAATTTCGAACATTAGCTTAAGTTGAGCCAACGTCTAAATGAAGGCTTTGTGAGGGTAATAATATCACGCAAAAAGAAGTCAATCCCAAGTGATTTGACTGCCTTTGAACTTTTTCGTCTCATCAGGTCCTGAGCACAAAAAAGTGAAGCAGAGTCCAATACTGGGTTACTGTACATTGTTTCTGCTCGAGTCAGTAACACTGCTAGTAAAGCTTTTGAGGTGTAGATGTCTACATCAGCATCATGTAGGCAGCTTAACTTATTCTCTTCACTATGTTGCATAATAGCTGAAATTACACTTTTATCTTGGAGAACCCTCAATAAAGAATTTCTTAACAGAAAGGCCTTCTGACTGGTTCATTCACTTTCTGATTCTATACATAAATTTCACATGAACCATCTGGGAAGTTACTGAGAGATCATCATAAGCTGAGAGCTAGAATAATTACCTGAAAACATTCAGCACCAAGATAGCTTTGAAGCATCCGGATCAAAGATGCACCCTTTCTATAACTTATTGCATCGAAGATTTCATCGATCTCACCAGCATGGTTAATTTCCACCTGAGGAAGAAAAGTCTCTTCAATTCAAGCACTTCAATTCTTACTGCACAAGGAATTCTTTTAAAAAGGAAAAGAAGTTTCGCTGACCTCAATGGGGTGGGACTCAGCAAGCCCATCCAGTCTCAGCCCTGCGGTAGATTCTTCAAGGAACTGAGTCCATGTTTTCCACTCAGGAAACAGGCCATCAGTGGCCAAATAGCTCACCTAAGCCAAGCACATGTTATACAAAACAGGTATGATGGCAAAATAAAGAATAGAACACCCAAAGCAAGGTTACTTACCCAAGTAGCAAAACCCTCATTTAGCCACAGATGAGTCCACCACTCCATGGTAACAAGGTTACCAAACCACTGGTGAGCCAGTTCATGGGCTACAACTGTAGCGACCTTAAAGAACCCCAACAAAAGTATCAAACATTTATGCAAATCGGCGACCATGCATATGAAACTTTCCAGCATTGTAATTTACATTACCCTCTGCTTGTTAGATGCTGCTGAGTGCTTCTCATCATAGAGTAGAGCTGTTTCACGATAAGTAACTAAACCATAATTTTCCATGGCACCAGCAGCAAAATCTGGGATAGCAATCATATCCAGTTTCGGGAGAGAGTATGGCACAGCAAAGTATCTGAATTTCATTCAATTTACTATAGTCAACTAAAGATAATGATCGTAAGTGCTCAGAATGTAAGATTACTAACAAATGCAAAGCGGGCTAACAAACAATTAAGATCTGATAAGGACATACTCTCGGTATAATTCAAGCGTCTTGACAGCAACATGTAGGGCAAATTTTCCTTGATTTTGCTTCCCGACTTGACAGTATACCCGCACCTTTACTCCTGCAAAGATAATGTAGCAGATATAAGATCAATTTGACAAAACAAATAGGAACAAAAAGGCCTTCCTTGTGCACAAGGCTTTCAACACTGATCACTAGATAAACAGCATTTCTTCAGAGAGCAGAGCAATAGTCAGTGACTTTACCATCAGATGTATGATCTTCCACGTAGTCAAATAACCCAACAACAACCGCGACCAAGTACGTCGACATAATGGGCGATTCTTGATAAAAAACTGTCTTCACATGTCCTTCCACCTTTTCATCAACAATTGGCATGTTGGAGAGAGCTACTAGATCAGACGGCACACTTAAAGTAATTTTGAATGTTGCCTGTCACACCATGCAATAAAGTCAACTGAACTAATCATGTAACATCAATAAATGCCCATCCAAAAAATTATATTTCAAGAAGTTAAAAACAGTATGTAAAATCAGATCAGTAAAGAGATTAGTGACCTCATATAGACCAAACTAGCGGAACTATTAACGGTGTCTCAATCATCTGAAGAAATAAATGACACCTCCCTCAAAAGTTTGTACCACCATGATAAGCATGGGAAGATCAGTAGGACAGTTGCACATAAACCACTCATGTAAAGAAAAGAAAAGAAAAGAACCTTGCATGCAGGCTCATCCCAACAAGGAAAGCATCGCCGAGCATCAGCTGGTTCAAACTGAGTAACGGCCATATTCTTCTTCTCACCGTTGTGCTCATAAGTACTGCATAGAGTAAATTAGAACTCAAGGGAGTGAATTTGGCCGTCCGTGATTACTAAATAATACCTAGTAAATAAGAAATTAAGTGACAATAGTAACAGTGCTAACATCCCATAATCCAATAATTCATTCAAAAAACTAAGTCATCTAAATCAATGTGGAGCAGATAGGCATGGATTCACAAGTAGTAATACAAGATGCACAGTGATGACCTAAACGATGCAGGGTTGACAACCAATGAAATTATATAGAAAAGGAGCAGATGGAAGCAAGTGGTTGCATGAAGCTTAGTCTTCATTTCGTTAAATAGCATCCCAATTGCTTTACAATCCCTGTTCCACAATCAGATAATACTGAAGATCATCATGTTCTGTGTTTCCTTGAAAATAATTACCTTCTGTAAAACCCTTTCATCCTATCATTTAGAGTCCCATCAAAACCAATAGCCAAAACTCCACTCCCAGTAGGCAGCGACTTGGGGAACTCCAAAACCAGTATCTCATCGCCCTCAACCAAGTCAACTTTACAAGGTTCAAACACCTGCTCAGCATTTCAATATCGTCAAATCACTTTACACCACCAAATCCTCCACATACCAATTAACACAGAATAAATAGCTAAAATCTCAAAACTCGACAGCAATAACCTTCACTATGAAAGAGCCCATAATCTCAATTCTCTTGAAATTAAAATGCACTCATCATCAGAAAACAAAGTCAACAATGCCATTTACATGCTGAATAAACAGAAGATGAAAGGGAACCGATCGATCGAATTCAAACTGCATTTAGCCAACCAAAAAGCAAAACGAGAATTTTGAATAAGGAACATCACAAGTTGCATACAAACAGAGGAAGGCCCATCTTCCTCCTAACCTTAAACATGTTGCAAAGCTCCTATCTGAAAAAGTTCACAGTTTTAATGAGAAGAGATGAACAAATATGTCCCCTACGAGGCAATGCCTTCTAAGAAGACTAGCGGTGCTTAAGGTCGTATGCTTTGCTTTAGATGACTAATTCACGACCAAACCAAGTGATGGCACCGGCCAAATTCAGCTACCGTTGCGGATTCTCTCCCAACTAAAGCCCAGATAGGGAATGCGGGATAGAAAATGATTCGCGATTCGCCATCACGAACGTCAGGAGATCGAAAGGCTTCACCTCGGAGGACGCTTTGCTGGTGAACGAAACAGTCCCGTCCTGAATTGATAGGTCAGCGGCATTGAGGACGATGAACTTGGTCTCGCCAACGACGTCGAGGTCAATGGTGACGGAGCCGGCGAATTTGCAGGCGGCGAGGTCGGGCTTGAGCCGTATGTCGTATCGCTTAGGCGATGCGAACTTGGGGAGGCGAGGTTGGCCCTTGAATTGCTCCATCTCTTCGTTGATCGGATCTCTCCGCGACGACGTCACAGCCCGGTCTCTGCACTCTCTTCTCTCTCGAAATGAGCGAAGAAGAAGATGAGGGAGAGCCGCAATTTATAAACGTGACTTTCGCATTGGGAGATGTCATTTTGGCATTGACCTGCACGTGAGAAGTCTGTCACGTGAGTTCGTGTGCTTCCATGTTCTCTCTCTTGTTCATTCGTACGATGTGATGTCACGTACATTCTATTTTGACAAGTACTGATTTTTAATCTCTGTACTCCACATTCCTCGTTAATGATTTTATTTTGGAAATAGGATCACGACATTACTGGTACTTAAATTTTGACCCAACATTCAATTTCATCTATGAATTTTAAATTTATTTAATATATTCTTTAAATGTTAGCTCAATTTACAAGTATGATACATAGATTTTTAATTTGTTCAATATAATCCTTAAATTTTTAATGCATATTCAATTTAATCAATGTACTTTATGAAAATACCTACTATTATAATTTCATTGATTCAAATTCGAGGATAATATTGAACATTCTTATATAGTCTAGATAAAATTAATAAATTGAATATCAAATAACCATATTGAACAAATTAAGAGTTCAATGATAGTATGTCACGCTACGCTAAATCTTAATACCACATTGAACAAATGAAAAGTTTAGGATATCATATCGCACATTGAATCAAAGTTCAAAAACTATTTATGTCGTTTTTCCTTTTGAATTTTGGTTTGCTTGTTATACTCGATCAAGAGCATTGTCTCGAAAATTTTTTATCCGTCTCCGTCGATGAGAGGTTTGTTATACGGTTGTATCGATCAAGGAACATGGTTCCGCAAGAGCAAAAGCAATGAAAGCAGTTGAAGCATTAGGCAACTTTAATCTAAAAGAAGGTTCACTAAGGAATGAGAAGATAGGGAATAGATGCAAAAAGAAAATCTCAATCTCTTACTTGAGGGGGGGTGGTAGGACAAGAAAGAAAACACTTACTACTAACCCTTGAATGACACAATGGGTAATTGATCTTTTCAAGGAACATGGTTCCGCAAGAGCAAAAGCAATGAAAGCAGTTGAAGCATTGGGCAACTTTAATCTAAAAGAAGGTTCACTAAGGCATGAGAAGACAGGGAATAGATGCAAAAAGGAAATCTCTGTCTCAATCTCTTGCTTGGGGAGTTTTGTGTTGCTTCCTATTTATTTAGGTACTACTTCGCCATCTCCACATCAAAGGATCAGAATAAGTGGGATTGACATGCACTCAAGTTAGTACTAGGTATAAGACGCTCTTGCTTAACTTGCATTTTAAGTCTTCAAATTGTATTATTATATTGTTAAATCAAGGCCGATCATGCTTTAGTTAATTAATCTTCTGCTTATTCCATCTCTCTGACCTAAAAGCCAGCCTTAGTTTTGTGCATATCTTACATTATTTCCTAGACGCCGGGTTCTCTGTTTCTTGTCCATTACGTTAACACTTTTCAATAAGGACATCATCATCCTTGAACATGTGAAGCCATTGAGGTATGTGGTCATGGCGCTCTTATGGCAGAGTTTTTCCCAACTGGGTCCTCTAACATGTCCTCTCTAAATTTGTCACACCCATTCCAACGCAATGAGAAACCTTTCTTGATTCATACTTCCGATTCAGCTCGCTAAATCAGAAGTACATCGACACGGCCCAATCTTGTGCGCAGTGAAATAGGTCGAGTCTAGGTTAGATTTTACAGAATCACCTCATTTCCATACATACTATTTGACGTAGTCAGAGAATTGATCATTTAGTTTCTCCTCATTATCTTGTTCGTCCGTAAAACTCGAATGTACTCTCTCGTAAGAAACATTGAATCGAAAAATCTGAACATGACTTATTTGGGGGCACATAAGGCAGTCGAAAATGGCGATTCTTGATATACCACGAGAGGTGCTTCCCTTTCTCCCCACGAGAGGTCAAAGCCTGCATAGCTTGCTTGGAAGTCGACGTCTTGTTGTGAGTCTCCCCACGATTTAGTCAACAACATATTTCACCTATTCAAAATGAAAAAATTATCAAAAAAATCTTAGATTTATTATAATTTTGCCAATTCAATCCTTTTTTTCTTTTGCAAATTCAATCATAAACCTTTTGCAATTGTGCCAATTCAATCCATTAGGAGAATTTTGACCAATCGACACCGATGTGGACACTACGGCCTGCGACCTAATATTATAATAATTTTTAAAGCTTTTTTTGAATTGTTTTTTCTTTTTTTATTTTTAATTTTTCTTCCGCTTTCCTCTTCCCCTTCCCTTTCTCTGTTCTCCCATGTTCCACGAGACCTTCCTCCTCCCCATTGTTGTTCTAACACTAGCTTTGATGTTACACTTTCACTCCACCAGTCGCCGGCTCGGTGATAGGCCGTAGAACGATCGATGAGTCTCTCGCCGATCATCCTTTGTGATGGTCTCTGGTCATCCTTTGTTAGCCTTGCTAGTCCGTCCACGGCATTGGAAACTCTGGTGGTGCACGGAAGAATAGGGGAAGAGGATGGGAAAAGTGGAGGAAAATTTTTTAAAAAGGAAAAATAAAAATAAAAAATTTCATTTTTTTAAAAATTATTATAATATTAATTTGTCTTAGGCCGGCCAAAATTTTCCGGATAGATTAAATTGGCACAATTATAAAATATTTAGAGCTGAATCGGCTAAAAAAATATTTAGAATATAATTGATACGATTACAATAGATTTAAAATATTTTTTTGGTAATTTTCCCATTAAAAAGTTGCTGGGCTTCCCATCTGAAAGCCCAATGTTTTGAAGTGGGCCGAATCAAGCCCATCAGAAGCAACTGTAGGGCCCAAGATGGGCCCATCCCTTCTTTCTTTGCCCTCCGAGTACTTTTTATTCACGCTCAAGAGAGACGAAGAGAGAGCGCGCTTCAGAATTTGGGAAACTTACTTTGAAGATTTCTTGGGAAGACGAATGGGGATCATCGGGGAGAAGAAACCCAAATCTTCTTCTTCTTCTCCATCGTCGGCGTCAGCTTGTGCCGATTTGAGAGCTGCCTACCACAATTGCTTCAACAAGTAAACTCCATGAACAGCCCAGTGAACTGAAAATCATGATTTTTCTTGTTCTTTTCTCTGATTGTTAAAACCTCTTTAAAACCCTAAATACCCAAAATGGGTTCTTTCGGTGGTTTGCAGGTGGTATTCGGAGAAGTTCGTGAAGGGTCAGTGGCAGAAGGAGGAGTGCGTAGCTGAGTGGCAGAAGTACAGAGCTTGCCTCTCCGTAATTTTCGTGATTCTCGACATTGCCAATGCAATTTTTTTTCCTTTTTCCTGGACAAAGATTATTGCTTTGAACGCAATTTTCCAGTGAATTTGAAAATTTTTTTTTCTGTTTAAATTTCGGGTGCTGTAAAGAAACATTTGGAGGACAAGCACCTGAGCCGGTTCTTGGAAGCCGAAGGCCTCGACAGCACCACAGGAGCCGATTCAGCGAGCGTAGTGGACGGTGCGGAGACTAATCCATCAGGTTGACATTGTATCAATTGATAAGATATCGAATGTGGACGGGGAATTTTTAAGGTGATTACTTGTCATTTTATTCAGGAATTGATTTCACTGGTGATATTTGATTGCCATGGATATGCTGCAAGTCATTCTAATATTTTTCAAAGTGACATCTACTCAGCGAAGAGAAAGAAGAGGCTGGTTCGTGGAATTAGAGTAGGGATGACATTAATGAGCAAAGAAGTGAGTGTGACTACTGAACTAAGCATAGTAATGAAAGAACTCAATGGAGAGGTTTTGTAAGGAAGTCCATTTTGGGTGGTGCTTAGTGTGCTACTTCAGTAATGGCATCTGATGACGCAGAGGTTTGGAAACTAGGAATTCTAGCGACGTGTTTAGAGGTTTGTGGAGCTCCTTTCTTGGTCAAGCATCATTTATTCAAGGACATTATGTTTAAAGTGAGTCTCTTTTTCTATGTCTGTTTTGTCTGTACAACCAATTAAGGATCTACGATAAGCGGAAAAAGCGGGAAATAAGGACAATGTTTTGTTATGATGGGTTAATCTTTTTGCGAGGTCAACTAATGTAAAAAATAAGAAGGTAGTTGCCGTGTTTAGTTCCTAGTGAATCCTAGGCCCGAACTTAAGTGCATCGAGCATGTAGTGGCTTCTGGGGGTTTGTCCTGACGGAGGCTCTCAATTTTCTTGCTTCTTATTCCTTTTGTCCCTCCAAAATCAATCTCTTAAGGGTTTTATAGTAAGAAGTTGCATTATGTATGTGGGTTAATAAGTTCTGAGGGGAGTAATTGTCATCAGGAAGGAGGACATTCTCTCAGTGACCACTTGATTTCTTTGGCGAGATAACCTACAAATTTTATTGTGAACTTATGAAACCCTGGAGCACAGTGGCCGTACTGGTTGTGAAGTTAGCATATGGAAGGAAATGCCTATCTCAAAACAACTAATGGATGTATTGCTTTCTACTGCATTAGGTGAACTCACAAGACTCACAAGGCTAGGAGGTGATGCTCTAAGGGTCTGTCTTGACATCTGAACATTCCATTTGGTGGTTGGGACTTGGAAATGGTTATATATAATAGTAGGTACAGAAATTTCCTTTGCTCTGAATATTAAACCAGCTTGTTGTATTTTACATCGGTTCTAACACGGTCCTTTTGCTCACTGCTGAAAATCATGAAATATACTCTCTTACCTTTTTCGTTTGGTTACATTGGGGATGGCGATGTATCTGAGTTTCTCTTCTATTCTTGTTCATTTTCTATTGGGGAAACAATACATTTCCATGTTTTGTCACAGTCTTCTAACAATTATTCAACACATTTGGAGGATATACTCAGACTCTTATTCTCTCCTCTTCTGAATTGTGTGACCACTTGTGTATGAAAGTTTGCTTTCGCTCCTTGTGTTCCCTTCCTTTTCTTCTACTTTGAGCCATCTTTACTTGGTGGACTGAATCTGAAAGCGTTTGATGTCATGATGGCCTTAAAATGAGAAATTTTTCTTTGATGTGAAAATTGCCTCTCTCTGTTGCTATCTCCCAATCCCCTGAATTTAAGACACTTTCTGTTCTACGAATGACTATGGGCTGCGCGTTAACGAAACCATTGCGTTTTTTTATCTCACCTATTGTGAGGAAATAGTAGAACGTGAAATCGAAATAGTATTGAAGATTTCCCGAGCGGTAAAAGTATATTTGAATAAGCAACTGTCTGGGTCATGGCCGTCTTCTTCTTTTCAATAAAATCGCAGATCGTATTCCCCGCTCCTCATCTCATATAGTATGTTCTTTTTTTTTTCACCGGTGACTACTGCGGCACTGTATGTATACAGTCGTCTCCATGCTACTTCTGGCCATATTTCCTCCACCTGAATCCATCTTTGGAGCGTTTCAATTTCTGATTTTGTTCTAACAGCAATGGGTTGTCAAATCCTTCTCTGGCCTGGGGACGAATCTCTAGCTTCTCTACTTTGTGGACCAGGTCTGGGGGAGGGACCTGGGAGCCCTCTCTCCGTTCGAGCTCATCAGGTAGACGAGAACGTCAGTACCAAAAATTAGTATTGAAAATTAGGCTGATTAGAGTGGAGCTATGTATTCGAGGAAGGGTCGATATTCATCCTCGGTCTCAGTTCAATTGGTATCGAGATGTCAGGCGTTTCGGCATGGCAGGCGTTTTCCCAAGCTCGTTGTAAAGAAAGAAGAATGGGCACGTAGTCATTGACTCATTTCCGAGCAAGAAGGATCACAATGTTCCATTTGAACTCTGTTTTAGTCATGTAGAGATCGCGAATTAAAGGAATATATCAAACAGAAGAAGATTCGAACGCGTCCAGCACACAAATACATCGACTGAGATTCATTCATATTAGCACGAGCCAAACATCAAACACATAGCATACTAAACATAGCACCTGCACCAGAACCTGAAATTACTAAATCCACTCGCAAGTTTCCATGTCTCCGAAACCGAAACGAAAAAACAGAACACACCCTTGAGCAAACTATGCCATCATTATTCTTCATTCTCCGTAAAAGACTCGCTCACCGGAGCCACTGTAGCTCAGCTCCACGGGCCCCACTTCAGGCGATCTTGACCTCGATAGTCTTCGGCTTCTTCGGCTCCGGCGGGGGCAGCTTCTCCACTGTGACCGTCAGCACCCCGTCGCGGCACACTGCAGAGACCGCCTCCATGTTCGCATTCTCAGGCAGTTCGAACTTCCTCATGAACTTGCCGACCCGCCGCTCCATCCGCAGGTACTTGGCCCCCCTCCTTCTCCTCCTCGCGCTTCCTCTCGCCGCTGATCACCAGCACATTCTTGTCCTCGACCTGCACCTTGATGTCGCCAGACTTGAGTCCCGGCATGTCGATGACGAAGGCGTAGGAGCCTGGGTACTCCTTGACGTCGGCCGGGGTGGCTGCCATGGCCCGGGCGTCGCGGACGTAGGTGCGGGTGGGGGCGTTGAAGGACTTCTCGGCCTCATCGGAGCCGTCCATCAGTTGGTGGAGGGTGGTAAAGAGCGGGGAATCGAAGCCGGCCAGCCTGAAATCCATCGTCGTCGTCCTGCTGCTGCTACTCGATTAGCGAAATCAGGGAAGAAACTTAGGATCTTGTGTGGTGTGTCGATTCGAGCTTGAGGTGGTTTGATCGGACTTGGAGAGAAGAGGAGGAGGTGGGAGGAGTATTTATAGGTTGGTGTTCTGGGAAAGTTCCAGAAGATTTGAGCGAAAAGGCGCGGAGGAGGCTCAAGACGGTTCGAGGTCACTGGGATGCTTCTAGAAAGAAGCCTAGAAACTAGAACATTCCTTTTTTTTTTTTTTTTTTTGGTAAGGAGAACATTCCTTTTTCTGGCCGTTAGAAACTAGAAAGTTCCCATTAGAAAATTAGTGATCACACCTGTCCGATGCTGCAAATATTCACCATATGTAGCGTTTTCTTAGCGATTTTCTCTTGATGATGACGTAATTAAGTCGAGTTTACTCGCCGTCTCGAGTATATTGAAAACAATATCTCGGCCCTTCAAAAAAATTATTCTCACGTGGCACGCTGATGTGTTTCGTACAAATCACATTAGTGATTTTCGGCGGCGATTAATCAAAATGGCTATATTGAAATTTTGCACAAATATTATGATTATTACAAAACGAAATGTACATGACTCGAATTAACATCCTTATCATAGATTCAAAATCGATCAAATAATTATCATGCTGATCATCTACACATTTTGTGCGTAAGCGTATCGGAATAGTTTGCCCAATTTCATCTTCATTGACACATCTCTCGAAATTACGGGCGCACAACTTCCGAGGGGGCAAAAAGTCCTAAACCCATTGCATTTTTGCTAATATAGTCCTAAACTTTTTAATTTTGCCAATCGAGTCCTAAATATTTTCATGTTATATCAATTGAACCCATTCAGCCAGTTTTCCATTGATAATTTTCAATAATATTGAATATTTTTTTTTTGATTTTTTTAATCTTATTTTGTTTTTGTTTTTTGTTTTTTATAACTGTGGCCATCGAGGTGGCCGGCCGACCATTTCGATGAGGTCAACAACCCTTGCCTGGTGCGGGCAAGGGCCTTCGCGCCCTCGTCGGCCACAGGCGAGTGCTTCAAGCCCGTGCCCGGATCAAAGGGTACTCCTCCTTCCAAATTGATTCGGATGGTTCTTTCCATCTTTACGAGGGCCGGCAACCCTCACCTAGATCCGGGTGGGGCCCAAAACCGCGTCTACCATTCTCCCACCATCGCTGAATAAACAGATTCGAAAGACATTGGTAAGGGAGTGGCTAGACTAATTGACCGAACATGCACATTATGGAATAAGTTGAGTAGAGAAGCCCCATTAAATTCTTATCACGTAAAATAATTGTTCAATCCGCACTCAAAAGTAGGGCATTTCCTAATTTTATAGGAACCTCTGTGCCATAAACAATGGCATCTCTAATTATAGCCCCTAGACTAAGGGCCTGTTTGTAAACTAGGAATTCTAGCGAGGTGTTTGGAGGTTTGTGGAGCTCCTTTCTTGGTCAAGCATCATTTATTCGAGGACATTTTGTTTAATGTGAGTCTCTTTTTCTATGTCTGTTTTGTCTGTACAGCCAATTAAGGATCTACGATTAGCGGAAAAAGCGGGAAACGAGGACAATGTTCTGTTATGATGGGTTAATCCTTTTGCGAGGTCAACTAATGTAAAAAAAATAAGAAGGTAGTTGCCGTGTTTAGTTCCTAGTGAATCCTAGGACTGAACTTAAAGTGCATCAAGCATGTAGTGGCTTCTGGGGGTTTGTCCTGACTGAGGCTGTCAATGTCCTGGCTTCTTATTCCTTTTGTCCCTCCACAATCAATCTCTCAAGGGTTTTATAGTAAGAAGTTGCATTGTGTATGCGTGTTAATAAGTTCTGAGGGGAGTAATTGTCATCAGGAAGGAGGACATTCTCTCAGTGACCACTTGATTTCTTTGGCGAGATAACCTACGAATTTTATTGTGAACTAATGAAACCCTGGTGGAGCACAGCGGCCGTGCTGGTTGTGAAGTTAGCATATGGAAGGAAATGCCTATCTCAAAACAACTAATGGATGTATTGCTTTCTACTGCATTAGGTGAACTCACAAGACTCACAGGGCTAGGAGACATGATGCTCGAAGGGTCTGTCTTGACATCTGAACATTCCATTGGGTGGTTGGGACTTGGGAATGGTTATATATCATAGTAGGTACAGGAATTTCTTTTGCTCTGAATATTAAACTAGCTTGTTGTATTTTACATTGGTTCTAACACGGTCCTCTTGCTCACAGCTGAAAATCATGAAATATACTCTCTTACCTTTTTCGTTTGGTTACATCGGGGACGGTGATGTATCTGAGTTTCTCTTCTATTCTTGTTCATTTTCTATTGGGGAAACAGTACATTTCCATATTTTGTCACAGTCTTCTAGCAATTATTCAACACATTTGGAGGATATGTTCGGACCCTTATTTTCTCCTCTCCTGAATTGTGTGACCGCTTGTCTATGAAGTTTGCTGTCGCTCCTTGTGTTCCCTTCCTTTTCTTCTACTTTGAGCCATCTTTACTTGGTGGACTGAAATCTGAAAGCGTTTGATGTCATGATGGCCTTGAAATGAGAAATTTTTCTTTGATGTGAAAATTGCCTCTCTCTGTTGCTATCTCCCAATTCCCTGAATTTAAGCAACTTTCTGTTCTACTATTGAATAGAACGAGGAAATAGTAGAATGTGAAATGGGATTAGTATCGGCTGCTCACATAAGATTTTCGAGCCCTAAAAGAACATTTGGAAATCATAAAAGTACATTTGAATAAGCAACTGTCCGAGATGATCAAACAGCCGTCTTCTTCTCTTCAATATAATCAATTCCCCGCCGCTCATCTCATAGTATGTTCTGTTTCATCAGTGGCGACTACCGCAGAAGTGCACGATAAGCAGGTGAACTGCACGTATACGGGTCGTCTTCACGCTATTTCTGGGCATACTTCTTCCACCTGAATCTATCTTTGTAACATTTCAATTTCTGATTTTGTTCCGACAGCAACGGGTTGTTGGATCCTTCTCCGGCCAGAGGATGGCACTCTCTAGCTTCTTTGCTTCGTGGACCACGTCTGGGTACGACCCAGGAACCCTCTCGTTGTTCGAGCTCATCAAGAGAGGACGTCAGTATTGAAAATTATGCCGATTAGAGGGGAGCCATGACTTCGAGGAATTGTCAATACTTATCCACAGTCTCAGTTCAATCGGTCTTGGGGTGTCAAGCGTTTCGGCATGGCGGGCGTTTACCCAAGCTCGTTGTAAAGAAAGAAGAATGGTCATATCGTCATTTGACTCATTTCGGAACAAGAAGGATAACAATCTTCCATTTGTAACTCTGTTCTGGTCATATCGAGATCGCGAATTAAGGAAAATATCAAACAGAAGAAGATACGAACGGGTCCAGTGCACAAATACATTGACCTATTCATTCATATTAGCACGAGCCAAATATCAAACACATAGTCTACTAAAATGCACCTGCATTTCGACCAACGACAAAAAAGGGAAAAAAAAAACAAAAACATAGCACCTGCACCAGAACCTGAAATTACCAAATCCACTCGCCTGTTTCTATGTCTCCGAAACCGAAACGAAAAAACAGAACACACCCTTAAGCAAACTAGGCCATCATTATTCTTCATTCTCCATAAGACTCGCTCACCGGAGCCACTGCAGCTCAGCTCCATGAGCCCCACTTCAGGCGATCTTGACCTCGATCGTCTTCGGCTTCTTTGGCTCCGGCGGGGGCAGCTTCTCCACCGTGACCATCAGCACCCCGTCGCGGCACACTGCAGAGACCGCCTCCGTGTTTGCGTTCTCCGGCAGCACGAACTTCCTCATGAACTTGCCGACCCGCCGCTCCATCCGCAGGTACTTGGCCCCCTCCTTCTCCTCCTCGCGCTTCCTCTCGCCGCTGATCACCAGCACGTTCTCGTCCTGGACCTGGACCTTGATGTCCCCGGACTTGAGCCCCGGCATGTCGATGACGAATGCGTAGGAGCCCGGGTACTCCTTGACGTCGGCAGGGGTGGCCGCCATGGCCCGGGCGTCGCGGACGTAGGTGCGGGTGGGGGCGTTGAAGGACTTCTCAGCCTCGTCGGGGACGTCCATCAGTTGGTGAAGGTTGGTGAAGAGCGGGGAATCGAAGCCGGCCAGCCTGAAATCCATCGTCGTCGTCCTGCTGCTGCTACTCGATTGGTGAAATTGGGGAAGAAACTTAGGATCTTGGGTGGTAGATGGATTCGAAGTTGTGTGCTTTGATCGGACTTGGAGCGAAGAGGAGGAGTATTTATAGGTTGGTGTCCTGGGAAAGTTCCAGAAGATTTGAGCGAAAAGGCGCGGAGGAGGTTCGAGACGGTTCGAGGTCACTGGGATGCTTCTAGAAAGAAGCTTAGAAACTAGAACATTCCTTTTTCCGGCCGTTAGAAACTAAAAAGTTCCCATTAAAAAATTAGTAATCACACCTGTCCGGTGTTGAAAATATTCACCATATGTAGCGTTTTCCTGGCGATTTTCTCTTGATGATGACGAAATTGAGTTTAGTTTACTCGCCGTCTCGAGTATATTGAAAATGATATCTTGGCCCGTCAAAAAATTATTCTCACTTGGCACGCCGATGTATTTCGTACAAATCACATTAGTGATTTTTGGTGGCAATTAATCAGAATGATTATATTGAAATTTTGCGCAAATATTATGATTGCATTGACCAAAATAGAAATGTATATAACCGAATTGACATCCTTATCATAGATTCAAAATCGATCAAATAATTATCATGCCGATCATCTACACATTTTGTGCATAATCCTATCGGAATAGTTTGCCCAATTTCATCTTCATTGACACATCTCTCGAAATTACGGGCGCACAACTTCCGAGGGTGGCAAAAATTCCTAAACCTATTACATTTTTGCTAATATAGTCTTAAACATTTTAATTTTGTTAATTAAGTCCTAAATATTTTCATGTTATACCAAGTGAATTCATTCATGCAGTTTTCCATTGATAATTTTCAATAATATTTGAATACTTTTTTTGATTTTTTATCTTATTTTTTTTTTATAATTGTGGCCATTGAGGTCGCCGCCGACCATTTCCGGCCATAGATGAGGTCAACAACCCTCGCCTGGTCCGGCCATGGGCCTTCGTGCCCTCGCGCGGCCATAGGCGAGTGCATCAGGCCCGCTCCCAGATCCAAGCGAACTCCTCCTTCCAGATTGATTAGGATGGTTCTTTCCATCTTTATTTTGCTGCCGTTTAACGCGCGTGGTGCAATTTCTCAAATTTTCTCCTTCTAAGCCTCCATCGGCAAATCTCATATAGTGTTCATACACGTACTTTGCAGATGGGTTGCGCGTCCGTTTCACGTATGCCGCACATGCGTTGCACGGGATAAAAGATACTGAATTTAGGACCTTCCCAAGCTAAAGGCACCGTCTAGGGGTGTGCAAACCTGGATCGGATCGGCCTAGAGTGAACCTGGGGCTAGATCGGACCGCACGGGTTGATTCGGTCCTTGAGGGGTGCGGTCCGGTCCTCGGTCCCAATAAATGGGATCGGTGGATCGAACGGTCCGGCCCCGGTTTCATGGTAGATGAGATCGGATCGGACCACCCAGATCGGACCTTTCGGAATATGTATAAATATATATGGAAGAAAGAGAGACAAAATTTAAATTTTTTTGAAGAACTAATTAACCTAAACCTATTCCCCATTATTGTCTTCTTCTCGACAATCGACACTCTCCTCTCGCTAGATGCGAGTTTACCTATCTTCATTTTCTCGCTCAACAGTTGACACTCACTCCTCTCATTTGATGTTTGCATCTCGTCTTTGCAACGCACCTCTGCTCGACGCTCGCTCCTCTTGCCTTTTTCTCTCCACTCGTTCTTCACTAGCCAGGCATGTATTTCAAGGGTTAATTTCTACAAGCAGCTAGTATTAGCGGTCCTCTTAGGACCGAGGACCGAGATCGGACCGGACCGCTAGTCCTGGTCCCGTCTGGTCCCGATTCAGTCCTTGGTCCCAAAAAATTTTGGGATCGAGACTACTGGTCCGGTTCGATTTCATACCAGAACGGGACCGACCTGGATCATGCACACCTCTAGCACCGTTAATGAATAACGGTGCCGTTTCACCACAAAGTGCTATTATGATACAACTGGCAACCGGAGATTATTCCTCAGACAGAAAGTTCTCAAAGTGGGACAACATTGCAACTTGCCCTTGTGGTCCACCGCCATCACAATGGACAAGGACCTGAGGTAGAGCCCATGCCAACGCGGATGACAACTCTCTCTCTCTCTCTCTGTCCATTCGATGTGTGCTTCATCGCCGCTGCAATTGACGAGGACTTGACCTGAGGATGAGGATGAGCCCTTGTCCTGGGTCGATCTAGGTTTCCCGTGAAGTCAAGTTAGCGTCGGTATCTTCGACCCTCAGAGTTCAACCTAGAGTCGTTTCGCTGCATTCGCTCGCTGTTGATTTAAGATGATCTCTCTCTAAGTTTGTACCTAGTGGGATTTTGATTTCCCAAGGAAACAGGGCCGATGATGCGGTTTCTTGAGAAAATATAAGGTCAAGACCTTATTAGGCACTTTATGTAATTAAATGAGTACTAATCTATATAAAGGGAATTCCTTTTATGAATTTTTCATCTACACATACGCATTATGCTCAAATTGTAATTAAATGAGTATTTAGAAGTTCTCTTAATTGTTCGAGATATCAAAATTTTTTTTAAAAAAATTCAAATAAAGCCAGATAAGTGCCTATGTGGCAAAAAAGTTCTTTTACTAGTAAAATAAGATTGAAAGTGTCCTCTTTTCAAATTTAAAGTATGTCAAGAATACGAAATTCGGAAAAGAAACCCGCGTATCATTGCATCACGAGCTCGTAAGAGTTCACGTCGATTTTTTTAGTCACTCAAATTGAGAAAGGTATTTGATCGCACTTTTTTTCGGACGTTTTTATTATTATTATTATAAGGTTTGGTTGATTTTTACCCTCAACTTTAGAATTTAAACATGGCTACAATCAAAGGAAAAGGACATTCTTGTTCCTCTGCTGACTTCTCTTTATCCAGATTCCTGGGAGCAGCCTGAAGCATACTTCTCTCCACACACAGCCCATTAGTCTTCTTTTTCCTAGCCAAGTATCATGGTACGGAAGAACTTTGCTATTGGGTGATCTCCAGTCATGAGACGAGGATCATAGAATGCACAGCGCACTTCGATTTTTGATCCCTGAACTGAAGACGGGTATGTTTCTTCTCTCCCAACTTTTGTTCTCTGCTCTGCCTACCTGCAAAAATGCAGTCTCTTCTGAGAGAAACTTAGGATAGCTTGGTATCGAGAGAGAATTCGGGATATTGTTGATTTCTTGGTGATGTTGCCTTAGATGTAGATCGTATCGCCCAAACCATGTAAGCCTCGAAAGTCTGAATTCTGGTTCTTCCATCAATTTTGCCCACAGGAGGCAGGGGAGGCTGAGTACATTTTTACCTTTGCCCCATGAAATGTGTTACAGTAATCAGCTTGGCATTTGAAATTGGTGGTTCGATGAGTTCCCATTTGGCTTTGCTGATTTCCTTCTGTTAAAAGAAGCAAAGCAAGGCATTCCTACTCTTTTGATCTGATACATTGGCTGATTGTGTTGGTGAAGCAGGAAGCGTATGGAGGGATTAAGGAAGGAGGATCTGTTCGACTTCAAGAACCCGCTAGTTCCGCCGGAGAATCCGATCGGGGATGAGTGTGTGTCCATCCATTGTGTGTCGGATTGTAGCATCTACAGAGTCCCAAGGTCGATGCGCGAAGGGTATGAAAAGGCATTCAGCCCTCGATCCGTTTCGCTCGGGCCATTTCACCATCGCATCAAGGATCTGCAAGCATCGGGGCACAAGGAAAGTTACTTCGGCGACTTTGTGCGAGTGAGCAAGCTAAGCGCACAACGTCTGTTCGAGTTCGTCAAGGGAAGGGAAGGAGCCATCCGCAAGTGCTATGCGGACACAATTGAGCTAGAAAGCAACGATCTCGCGAGATGTATTCTAGTGGACTCTGTTTTCATCATTGAGATCTTATTGAAGAATAGAGATCGCAGCTTAGTAGGCGAGAACGATCGGATATTCAAAAAGCCGTGGCTGATTCATGATATCAAGTTTGACATGCTGAAGGTGGAAAACCAGATCCCTTTTGCCATCATTGAGGACCTCTTAGCATTGCATCAATCAACCAGAAACTCTGACGATGAAAGGCTCTCTCTTGGTGTTCTCACTCATGAATTCTTCAAGTTGCATTTAGGAGGCATAACAGAGATAGGAGATGACTTTTCCAAGGTCTCCTCCATGAACTCAAGGCACTTTGTGTCTGCGCTCAGAAAATATAACTTGCCATCAGTGACACTGTCGTGGCCTAAGAAAGTCATCAAGAGTCTAGCCACTCCAAGCGTGAGGGAGCTGAGCCAAGCTGGGGTCAAGTTCCACGTCGGCTCGGGGAAGAGTTTATTTGACATGCGATTCTCCAATGGAACGCTTGAGATCCCGAAACTGAACATATACTTTGGAGCAGATGTACTGTTCAGAAATCTTATCGGCTTTGAGAGATGCAACTGCCTGGAGAACTACATTAATGACTACATCATCTTCATTGGTCTTCTGGTTCACTGTCCGGAGGACGTGGAGATGCTAGTGGAGGAAGGAATCATCCGCATCAGTACATGGGACAGCAAAGAAGTTTTCGCGCTCATCAAGAGCCTCGTGAAAGGAGCGAGGTTCATTCCAGATGATTTCTACTTCTCCGGTCTCTGCGGCGAGCTGAATGAGTACTACAGAATTCCTTGGCACAGGTGGAAGGCGATGCTGAAGCGAGACTACTTCAACAGTCCATGGTCCATCATATCGGTCGTTGCAGCCGTCGTTCTTCTCCTGCTCACTTTGGTACAGACAGTGTTCTCTGTTATTTCTAAATAGGTCCACTCCAACTGGAAAGTTTCAAAGCACCTGTACGCTCTATTTTTGCTAGTCCAGTGTCGTCTGTTGGGAAAATATAAATGAATGGAGTAACAATGCAGACGGACTTTGATGCGTATAATCACTCTCTTTTAGGATCAATTTGCCCCACGAAATTGCTTTATAGGTTTCTAGCAAATTCCTTTCAAGATACAACAAAGTCGCGGTGAGAATCTTGGATAAGCAATTTCAGTAAATCTCCTAAAACTCTCTGTGAAATAATGAAAAATTGGTTATCTCTCTTTTGAAAAGAAAACGAAAGAATAAAAGGTTCACTTTTGAAATTGAACATAATTGTCCTTTATATAATTCTAATAGAACATACCTCTTGATGTCCAAACTATCCATGTATTTAACGCACCTATTCATGTCCGAAACGTCGCATTTTTTCATGTCGACACATTTCAACTGTTTCGAAACATTGCAATTCGAACATGACCCTTCGTGTGTGACAATAGTCATTCGGACACAATCGTCATAAGTGACAACCGCCGGACGCAATCTGTCTATGTCCGAACAATCATAATTAAAATATATAGAATATAATTATAAAAGAATTTATTTCGAAATAAAAAAATTGTAATTAAGGTTTATTTCCGCCGTTCGGACGTAATCGCTAAGTTCGTCTAATAATCGTGCAATCACACGCGCACCCGCACGCGGGTATAGTGGAGTCTAGCGCAATGATCCATTTCTTTATTATTCGAAAGATTATAATGACCTTCTAACTAATAAAGAGACTTACACTCTTCTTTTCTATCCTACGTGGCATTGAAAAGACCGCTTTTTCTTCTTTTGTTTGTTTTACAAACAAACTCCAACATCATCAACTTACTTCTTGAAAGTAGATGAGCACAAACATCAATAATGTAAGAAAGACGAGTCTCTAATTATCTCAGAAAGCTTTCATTTATAGTATTTCAATGTAGAATGACGGACTTTTCTGCATCGCGATGTTTCTTCTCTCCATCAAGTCATGCGCAAAATACTCCGTACTTTCCACAGCCAGCAATTCAGATTAGCCACACAACTCAAAATTTCAAAAGGAGTAAAGCAAGACGAGCTGCGAAGTCTCAGAATACACTCATGCAAAAGCTCACCTGTTACAGTATTGGCAGAATATCGTATGTAATGACAGAATATCGTATGTAATGATGACAGAGAAACGACTTTTATACATCAATTCTAATTAGCCACCTTCATCAAGAAATCAGAGTCAATTGTCCTCATTCTCTTCTACAACAGTTGAAGCTTCTCGCTCCTTTACTTTCAAGTGCCCGAACTTCCCCGAAAACCAGCGAACCATTCGAACGACGTTGCCTAAGAAGACGAGCCCCATCAAGCACAACCACAGAAACACCGAAACTCTAGTCACAGTGTTAAAAACCCCTCTGTCATCCTCCGGTGTCATATGTATCCATGCGATGAAGTAGGTAATAGTGAGTGCAGTTATAGCGACCCACATGGTAACCATCTGGGTCCACATCCACCTCCTCCTTTTCATTGGGAGTCCACTGACCACAAGCAGAATTATGCTCAGTGAAGAAAGAAACGCGAGTGTGTTGAAGATCATGAACTGCCCATATGCCTGTGGGAGAGAGGTAGCCATCACGGCCATTCCCACATGGTGCGATTTCTCTGTGCCATTCTTTGCGGGGTCTGCTGTAAAGTCATCCTGCCAGAAGCCGCCAGGTGGGGAAAGTGTGGCTTGGAATGCCACCGTCGCAATGAGTGAAGCCACCACTATCAGGGCACTTCTTTTTCTGCCCAGCCAATCTTTGTGCTTGTGCTTTGTAACGGGTTGTTTAGTATTGCTTTTCTGTTTGACATAAGGCTGTGCTATTGGAATGGTTTCAATTGTGTCTCGACCCAAATATGTTTGATATAGTATCGAAGCTCCGCCTCTCTGCAGGAGCTGCTTGATCTCCATGTCTCTCAAGTCTCTTGGACCTTCTGATAAGACATCCAGTGCTGTGAATCCCTTTGCATTTTGAGCGTTTACTTCAATGCTGGTGCTGGAAAGCAAATGCTTCACGATCTGCAAAATTTTCAGCCATTCTTTTCAGAAAAGGCAATCGCAACATATAATAATCGAAGTCATGATTCTCTCTCACAATGGCAATTCAATCAATTGAACACTTTGGACAAAGAAAACTGTAAGCAGAATCTATAAGTTTATGCGAAGGATAGCCATTAGCTAATCCCAAATATGGACCGACCTTCTATATATTATTCATCTTCCAGTTCATATGACTGCGCAAACATCACAACTTGGATAATCAAATTGGACGACCCACTTATGTATAAAGAGCTTCACTTTTTGTTTTACACCTCAAAAAGCTTCACTTGATAACATAGGGAAGTTATATGCCTGTGTTACTTGCACTCAAGTATTCGCTCTTGCGGTTGTATTTGAGTTCTGTATCAACAGTTGTCCATGAATCAGGCCCAATGTTGCCATTTCAGGCAGTAGATTTAACTAATAGAATCAAAGCGGATCAAGTGCAGCAAGACATACTAAAGTCAACCTCTAATCATATTTCTCAGTGCTCAGTACCATCCAATGCAACCAAATCCTGAACTTCCTTAAACGAAAAAAGAATCCCCTGCCTGAAGTGATCTATCTCATAAAAATCCCAAATAAGGAGATTTATTCCTTTCATGCCTTATATTCACGTTCCCATTCGAGACTTCTCATGATACAATCAGGCAGATTAATGAAAATCACATTGAAAATATATCAATTCGCACAAAGTTAGATCCTAATTGCGCTTCTTCCTCAGAACATTGCATTTCGGTGTCCTGTTAGCAGATCATGTCCAGATTTACTCTCTCTCTCTCTCTGATTGCCTTTTCAGTCAACCTTACTCAGCTATGTTTGACCGAAAGGAAGCACATATGAACCTGCAAGCAAATTCTGAACTTTCTATGCAAAAACAAGCAATTCCCACTTCCTAGCATCATCAGCTACACTCCCAGTTCAATTTCATCAGAATTGTAAAGACAAAGCACATCAAATCAATTCAAGAACGCTAAGAATCACATACAGAAAGCCAACAAGAAAAAAATCAGCTTTCTCACTTCCAATTGCTTCCTGGCCACCGCAAGATGCAAAATCGTGTTCCCATCCTTATCCCTACAACCCACGAACCCATCGTTCCTCCCAACGCAGTCCACCACCACCTTCAACGCCTCGACTCTGTTACTCTTCACGCACAGATGAAACGCGCTTTCCCCCTGACTCGTCACCACCCGGGCCGACTCGGGCTTGGCCCGGATCAACTCAGTCAAGACCTCAGCCCTCCCTTTAATCGCGCCCAAATGCAGAGGCGTCCTCCCCTCGCGGTCCCACCGGAGGGACCCGTCCGGGTCGACAGCCAAGAGGGCCCTGACGATCTCCACGTGGCCCTTCGCGCACGCCACGTGGAGGGGCAGCGAGCCGCGCGAGTCGGGCTCTTTGGCGAGCTCCGGGTTGAGGGTGAGGAGCTGCTTGGTGAAGGACGTGTGACCCAAGAGACAAGACACGTGCAAGGGCGTGCCGTCGGGAGACGAAGTGGGCTTGTGGAGGATCTGGGGGTCTTGCAACAGCAGGTCTTGGAGGGCTGCGAGGTCCCCTCTCATGGCGGCTTCGTGGAGCTTGTTCATGGCGCTTGATAAGATCGGGTCGTCTTGGTGCTTCTCGACGTGGAGGAGGCTCACGAGCGGCACCAGATCGCGGAAGGAGGAAGAGAGGGGGAGAGAGGAGATCTATGGAATTTCATCGTGAAGAAAGAGGAGGAGAAGGAGGAGAAGAGAACAAGAAAGTAAACGGAAGCTGCTGAGGAAAATTCAGAGAGGACCCAAGGTCTGAAAAAATGACGTTGACTGCGTGTCCTCATTTCTTGGGGGGCCCACCTAAAGAACATCATTGCAAGTGAAATTATTCGAGGAAAACAAAGAATTATTGGTTC
This sequence comes from Rhodamnia rubescens, assembly GCA_021437795.1. Taxonomy (NCBI): domain Eukaryota; kingdom Viridiplantae; phylum Streptophyta; class Magnoliopsida; order Myrtales; family Myrtaceae; genus Rhodamnia; species Rhodamnia rubescens. The sequence continues at coordinate 4,121,006 of JAILYA010000015.1, forward strand.
GGAAGGTTCTACTGGGAGGTGAAAATTGTCATATGAAATCTCGTTAGGGGAGAAGACTTGCTGATAGGCTGGCAGCAATCAAGATTGCATTTTTCGTCATTCTTTCATAGATGGCAGGCCAAGTCAAGCCTCCCATTTTGGACCAGAGTACAGAATGACCAACACTGGTCAAATCTATTGAAGAAATCATGTTGTTGAACAAGATGAATGTGGCTCTAACCTGCTTGTGAATTTTTCCATTATGGCAATTAACAGATTTTGCAAAACCACTCCTTTTTTCTAATTGTACATCAATGAAACACAAATTCTAATCGTCACATTGAAGCACCAAAAAGAGAAAAAGAAAAAGGAAAAGACGAAAGATTTGCTTTCATCTAAGGATAATGAGAGAAAACATTGCTTGAAGCAACCTTCTTGTCTGGTCCCCATGCTGAGCAGAATCATCAGATCACTACTGTCTATGAAACTCTCTCTCTCTCTCTCACAGACACACATAAGGATCACCGAAGGCAAGAAAAAGGGGAGAAATGGGTATTCCGGCACAGTGATAATATTTAAGATATCTGCAAATGAAACAACCTGAAATGTGCATGTCAATGAACAACATTCTTCACCTCACTGAAGTAACCTCAGTTAAAAAAAGGTTCAGATAATTGTTTTGGCCCTCGCCGATTTCTTTTTGAAAACTAAGGCTTGTCTTTAAAAATCTATTTACACATCTGCTCCAAGTAGCACATCATACTCTTTTTTCGAGAACATGATCATTTGACTCGCAAAATCCAATCTTATATCGGGATCCGCAGTTGCAAGTTTGGGCACTAGCCACTGAAACATCCCATATTAGGACCATAAAACTTGCCTGCGTCGATTTTGTATGCCATTGTACTTTCTTTTAGGCGATATCCAGTAATTGTTCTCCATGGCAAAACAAACTTTCCATCTGCAGATAAATTCAAGAATTATACAGTAGCTGCTGCTATCACATTGATTTAGTTAGGCCCGTGTAAATGCGAATTGTTAATCTGTAAAACTTTTGAGAAGTACTAGAGGAATTGTCAATTCTGTGGTATATATGTGATCCAAGTTCGAAATCTTTTGTGGGCACAAAAAGTTCAATCAGATGAATCTTAAATCGAGGATAAGCTTTCCCTTAAAGGAAGGCATGCATCATGTGTGTACAAAGTCAAACAGAACAGGTCTCATTGGTCAGCATCTAGAGCATCCCGTTGTGTTGGTTCTAGTTCATGTTTTAAGTTTAATTTCAGAACTCCCAAGACAACTGAACAACCAAGCTTGGGCTACCCTGCATCTGGTTTTCAACTTCTTTATCCATAAATGTGAATCATTTGTGTTCCATGATCTTAGCGTCTGATACTTAAGTAGTCTGTATGACACTATCAAATGAAACAAATTAGTTCTTGTCTTGCATTTTTAATCATGTCGATCAATGGGTTGCAATCTCTGGTGGTGAGTTTCCTTTGAGACTAGAAGACAACTGTGTATTTGATGTGAAGTTTTGCATTAGCCATACTATTCATCATGCATATATCTCTTTGTCCAAGCGATTAGCCTGAAAACCAGCAATTCTGGATGTACTTTGAATCTGCATAACCTTTGAAATCTCAAGATGGGAAGTGCTCTCTGATCTTTTGAAGGTGAATGGGTTCTCTCTCAATGGAGACAGCTTCCAATCAGTTCCAGGTCTAGGCGACAATATTGTCTGAACAAAGCTAAACTTTGCTGATATTGCACAGAGATTAACAACTCATTCCAAGTCAGTAATGATGAAACCCGAACAATTACCAGTGCATCATATTACGTTCCGTAGTACAAAGGAAATATGACGCAGCACAAGCAAGCAAACTCGCAATTCGTCTGCATAGAGTAATTACTTGTCTAGAATAGGTATTGAGCAAATCAATACTCTGAAAACGCAAGTGCAGTGACAAAATTTGCTACTCAAAAGATCAAGTAAAAGAGCTTGCATTGAAACAGAAGAAAAATGACATTGGGAGACAGTTTCTTCTTCACTGGGGTAGCATAACCAGTAGAACTTGGCATATTTCTCACTGTTTACGTGTATGGAAATTATAACCGCGTGTTTCGCAAAGAAGTAAGCAAACCCTGCAACTCTTCTGCTTTTGTAAAATTCCAGTCTAGGTAGCTTCAAGTTGAAGGCCATCAGAGAACCGGCGCAGTCCCAACTTTGTTCATATTTGCTTATTCTCTTAAACACTTGGGCAACCATATCTGCATTGATATGGTGGATCCTCATCAGACGCTATCTTGGTGCTTGATCATTGAGGCAGAAGATCTCCGTGTGACTAATTTCCTCACGCTGCAAATCGTCTTCAGTGTCAGGCGTATGGTATGCCCCACGAGAAGCAGAGCTATCAGGCCAATCAACACATAGATTCCGAATATAAATATCTCGTCGGTCTGAATTGCTCCCCGAACGGGCGCGCAGGCTAGTATTGAGAGAAGATAGGTGAGCGCTATGGATGTTATAGCGATCCATATGATTGCCATCAGAATCCACATGAAAAACTTCCTCCTCAAAGGGAGGCCGCTCATGAGTAACAGGATGATGCTGAGGGATGCAAGAAAGCCTATTGTGTTAACCGCCAAAAAAATCTCGTATATGATTGGAGAATCATCTGCCATGATGGGAGATCCTGCAGAGTGTAGAATTATCAAATTTTCACCTACGGTAGTGTCTTGCCAGAAACCACCTGGAGGGTTGACACCGACTTGGAATGCTATTGTCGCGGTTAAAGATGCTACAACCATCAGCGCATTCTTTTTCCTTTCAAGCCAATCATACTGCTTATTGGGATTCTTCTTTGAACCTTTTCGCTGCACGGGGAGTGAGATACTCTGTTCATTTGCATTCGGTGGTAAGGTCTCCATTGTCACGGGCTCGATGTTATTCCTAGAGAGAGCTTTAACATTTGCATTCGTTGCTCTGGCTTCACAGAAGTTGTTTATGTTGTCCATGTGCCTTCCAGATCTTTCACTCTGTGCTAAAATTTCATATGCTGTCACACCGTTGAGGTTCGGAGAGTTCGCCTCTACAGTTGTACAAGACATCAAGAAATTTACTGTCTGCACAGATCAATGATTGGATGCGTCAAGGGACTATATGAGAAGGTCAGATCGAGATTAAACCGATCGGCTCGTGGAGATTCAAAAGTGAACTCACTTATAGGTGCTTTATATTATAAGACGGGACTCTTGCATATTCTTTTTACAGCTCTTGCATATTCACTTACCTCAGTTTGCTTATCTGCAGCAGCTAGGTGCAGTATAGTGTCGCCGTCGTCGTTCTTCAAATTAAGGAATTCATGATCACCAAAAGTCTCCACCAGAAGCTTCAGCGCTTCCAAATTATTATGCTTCACGCACAAATGCAGTATAGTCTCGCCGTGCTCCAGCTTATGACATGCTGCATCGGGACTCTCTCGAACCAGTTCCTTCAGAACATCGACTCGGCCTTTAACCGCCGAAATGTGAAGAGGGTTCCTACCATACTTGTCACGAGCATAGCACATATCCGCATTCACGCTCAACAGTTTCTTCACTATTCCAAGATAACCTTTAGCCGTCGCGAGGTGCAGGGGTGACAGTTTCTGAGAATCCATCTCCCCTGCAAGCTCAGGCTTTCGATCCAGGATCTCATCAACGAATTTCTCATGTCCAAGCATTGCTGCTACATGTAATGGAGTCTCTTTGAGGGACCACACCGTACATCTATCAAGAATCAGTGGATCTTCTTTGAGCAAATCAAGCAAAGAAGTCGCATCTCCTTCAGCTGCTGCTCTGTAAAGCTGCCTCTCCATTTTCGCTCCTCAAGCTCCGAAATCAATCCGGACTTTATAGTTGCGTTTTGCTTGCAGCATAGGTTTCAAGACGGCCGCGAAAGACAGCTCCTTTGGAATCGAACATCAACATCCTTAAACAGGAACATTGTGTTGGTCGCATTGAAATTTCCGTAGACATGTTGAACAAGTCGTTAGCCCAAAAATTGAAAAAATGTTGGCGACACCTCCAACGATTAGTGACAAGCCGTCCCATTTGTCGTCTGTTTTCATGATTAACCTTTTTAGATGATCACATCACCAACAATTTAAATTATCTCGATTGAACAATATCTTGAGATTATATCCCGCTATCTCAAAAATTAAATCGCCCACGGAAAAAAATTGAGTGAGTTTGTGTGACTTTATGTATTCTAGTCAATTAGGATAACACAATATAATAGATGTCTACTTTCTTATTTTCCTCTTTCACCTTGACGTCCAAGTTTTTACGGACGACGATGAACTCGAAGTCGGTGAAGTGATTGGTGAGAACCTCCTACAAGCTATCGATGAATCTGCGCTCTTCATAATCATCTTCTCTCAAAATTTTACACTCCCTTAATTTCTCCTATATGTGATTGATGTTCGTATGGTAAATCATGAACTCTGCGCATGTTATACCAATGTTTATTGTCCTATGTGCTTGGATGTATAGCCTGGATTGCATCTGTCACGCTATGGTTTAAAGCGGCACATGATCCCTTCTATCATATTTTACCACATTTGACCAAATACGACCAGACGAAGAAAACTTTGTAGCCGGCAGTCAAACGATAAGTTCTAACATGAGAGTATGAAGAATTGATGGAAGAAGGAAATCGGTCTCTCCTATGGGTGATCATTTCCCGAGTCGGGTTGGTTCCACCCTAGAACAGGGAATTGGACCTGTCAGTCCTGGTCCTGTTCCTGAGTTGGACCGGTCCGATTCTTGAGTTGTACGGGTCTGGTTTCGGGCTTTGGCAATTTCCTTTTCTTCACTCTTTAAAAGAAGAGAAATTTAAAAAAATATATCCGTTCAATCCCATCCGGTTACTCTAGGCAATTCGGTTCTACACTTGGAATCAGGAACTGCACCAATTATTCCCTGTTCCAAAAATTTAGAATCAGGAACCACCTAGAAGCTGCCAGTCCGGTTAGTTCAGGTTCGGTTCTTGGGGACATGCCCTAGTTTCTGCATCAATTTAGTCATGAGTACTAGACCATATGAATCCCTCAGAAAAGATTAATCCCTGAGGACTAACACGAGGATTAGGCAAATAGAAAATTAAGCGTGAATTCTATGGAAAAAATGGGGATATCTACAAAAGGTCACTCTTTACAAATGCAATGTGCAGGGACATTCACGAGCATCAATCATAAAGAACAGGCGAGAGAGAATCGAAATTTTGCGATTCCAACGACCACTTTTCAGCGATATGCACTTACCGTTGTCTGGATTTTCTGTAGTTACAAAAACGTCGTGATAGGTGAGCCGGATCTCATAGGGGTGTATCACCCGTAATGATATATGCTATGAATGTTCTTCTTTGTTTGCCTCGTCAAAATGGTTTCTTTTACTTATACGTATAGTACATTGTAGTCTATTCGGATGCAAGAGACTTTTCTACTTTCAAGACTGCTTTTGAATTATGTTCAGATTTTGCAATACACTCTTTCAAGATTTTGAAGACCCACATTGGCAGGTTTCCGTTTTGAAGATTGTTTCGAATTATGTTCAGATTCTACAATACACCCTTTCTATATTATGAATACCCGCATTGGCAAGTTTCCATTTTGGCTGTGCTATTTATAGAAGTTTGCAATCTTTAATTGATAGGATTATTCTACAAACCGATTGATAGAATATCCTCGATTGGAAGTTACCTTCCATAGGACAAGAAAACTTTTATATTTGAACAACTCTGTTTATGAAAATTGAAGATTTAGTTATATGGGTGACTAAATCTAAAGGGTTAAGACTCCACACTAACGTCTACCGGATCTCTCTAGATACCGTATCTTCCAATCAAAATTGATAACGTCCAATCAACAATTGAATAGAGATCCTTTGGAAGACCTTTGCAACGACTAGTTCAATGTCAAAAGAGTATGAAAGGGGATCCATGGAAACCGTTGCGTAGGGTGATCGAACTTACAATTCCAAAGTGCTTGAGTTATTCGATTCAAATACTTGTTCTTGAGAGTGAAATACTTTGTCTTTGAGAGATTTTATAAGAGTGTGAAAGTGTGATATAATTTATAACTTTTCAACGATTTATCTAGTAGAATCCAGCCAATCGGTTGTCAACGTGGGAAAGTGGATGTAGGTTTATCTAAGTGGAACCATTATAAACTTTGTGTGCAATTTTGTCAAAACTCTAAACTTTTTCTACTGTGTTTAGTCTACTGCATGTTCTTGTTCTAATTCTAACATTGAACTTTGTTCGGATCCTGTTTCAACTTGTTTAATTCCACATTAAGTTTTAAAATTGTTCAACATCACCTATTCACCTTCCTCTAAGCGATATTGCTAGATACAACATAGTGAAGAGTTAGTTTGATGTTTAGTTGAACATGACCTTAAATAGAGGCTTCTTGCATGAGACAGATCGTTGCGGGGATAAGGTCTGAAACTTGAAACAAAAACTTGTATGAAGATGGCGTTGGTTGTTGGGTGTCTCATATAATTTACGCGTTAAATGTTGTGTAATTACAAGTTACCTTAAATTTGAATTAAAACTTTTAATACTCCTAGCATTATTAATGCTTTCATATAATTCGCAAACAACTAAACAAGATCGCTCGCAAAATTTAAAAACACTTAATAACCTTCTATGGAAATATACGTAAAAGTCAATATTTTGTTGGTAACTCACTGACGAATTTGCAAACGATTGTTTAACAAATTGCTTATACTCACTCTTAATGAGTGATTACGGCTTCCATCTACCAAGCAAAAAACAAGGTACTACTCATGATGCTCTCAGTTGATAATTGTAGGCAGATGCTCATTCCACATTGAAATAGAAAAAAAAAATTTTCAAATGAAGAATGTCGTGAATTCAAAGCTTCAGATAAGCTTCGTGTTTAGCAAGAAAAGAAACTTTTGTGGGTAAGAGATCTATTCCATACATGAAGTAGACTAGTAAGATTTAATGCGGTTGTACACGTGCGTTAAAAAGAACAGGAATGCAAATCACTTCGCAAGCATATTATTAAGAAACAAAGACCATCTTTTATTTTGGGTAAAAAAATACCATTTAAATTGTTGGAAGCACAACAGATGTCCATTACCTTCATCCTGAGAGATTGCCAAGTGGGAGTTCAAGTCGGAGCCCGTCAGTATATCCAATTGGATCCATCTTTACACAAAAGTTTAAGCCAATGAATTATGAGACAACCAAAATACTTTGATGGGCACGGACTTGGATTCTCTCTTAGCGATCTTCTAGGGTAAAGGTATCAGACTTCTATTATGCGCTCTCAAAAAAGTAGTATCGGAGTCGAAGGTAGATTGGTGGGCCTGCAATTTGTTCCGATATTTGGTGATCTCAAGGAAGGAATCTTGTGACCAATGCGGTTTCCATGTGGTGGGCATTGTGGTATAGCAACGTGGACTTGATGACCAGCTTCATAATTTGGTTTTGAGAAAGAGACCATGGATGAAGCTAAGGGTCGATGAAGATTTAATTTGAGATATCTTGATGCAGAAGGTTATTTGGATTGAGGATATCAGACCTAACACTAAGCTCACACGTAAGGGGAAGATTGTTGAGATACACATGTGAGTTATGTTAGAAAAGTCCCACATCGAAGAATTAGTATGGTGTGGAGCAATCAATATATCCTAGTTGGCCTATAACTCATGTGTTTAAACTTTTGAGTGAATATGGATTGAACTAAATACGTTGATGGGCTCGGACTTATGCTCCCTTTTGGCAATCTCCCGGGTGAAGGTATTAGACTTCTATTATGCGCCCTCTCAACATAAATTACTATTGAAAAATGCAAAGAAACGTGTCTATTCAAACATAATATTGCGACACGAGATGTCTGCATCTATCTTATTAAAAAATATTTGTCTAGATTATTTCTAGAAATGTAAAGAAAAACGTTTGTCTAGATTACTTCTAGAAATGTAAAGAAAAGCGTTATTGTTTGGAAAGACCTGGAAGTGGATGCTATATGCCTTCATGGTCAGGCAATGTATAGGTCCCAGGTTTGGCCAATTGCTTAGATAATCTGCACGCGGACACATGCTGCAAATGATGGTGATTCCCTAGAAAATTAAAAAGTTCTCTTGCCATTATAGGCTTTGGACTTTAAATTTTTTCTTGTTTCCTTTTTTGGGGAGTTTCATTTTCAGCTGACCATGCTTGGGGGAGTCTCCAAATGAAACAACCTGAAATGTGCATGTGAATGAAGAACAATCTTCACCTTACTGAAGCAACTTCAGCAAGAAAAGGTTCAGTTTAGTGTTTCGGCCCTCGAATATTTCTTTTCTGAATATTAAGTTTGTCTTTGACCATCTACTTACACAGTTTCTACGAGTAGCATATTACGCTCTTCATTTTACTCGCAAATCAAACTGTGTATGAGGATCTATAATACCGAGTGTTGGCACTAGCCACTGAAAACCTAAAAAAAACAAAGGTGTTTGATTCTTGATCTTAACGTACAATTTCAAAGATGATTTCCACTGTATAAAGATATTAAAACGTGTTTCACGTGAAAATATTAAGTGAGAAGATTCTTATATTACAAGTGCTGTCAATCCCTTGATTTTAGCATCTCCAAAAATCTGCTTGTGATTTTGATTGGCATCTGCAAATTCTTCTCCCTCGATTAAAAAATCAGTGTCTTGACTCCCCCTCTAATTGGGACTCTCATTCCCAATTTGAGTCATAAGTTTCCAAATGCACTTTTGGACAATGGCTTCGTGAGAGATGAGCAATTTTATGCACAAATGGAACATACTTATTCATAAGCGTTCCAACTTCCTCCATAGTGAGAAGAGACTTCCCGTATGCAAATCGACGCAAGAATCATCAAGTGGCCACTGCTATCACATTGATCTCGTTAGGCCCTTGTAATTGCAAATTGTGTCTAACTTCTGTGAAGTATTAGCGGGATTGTCAATTCAGTGCTACATGTGATTGAGGTTCTTGTCTTACGACATCTTTCGTTGGTATATAGGTTCAATCAGAAGAATCCTAAATTGATGAAAAGCTTTTGCTTATGGGAAGAAAGACTCATAAAATTAAAAAGAAAATACAAAAATTGTTCATGTCGGCTCTAGTGGTAGTTGGCCATGCCACGTAGAATTGCTAGTGCCGACTAAACCGCCACAACGAATTTTTGGCCAAAATTGGCCGGAAGGAATAAATAGGCAAATCATTTAAAAGGTTTAGGATTAAATTAACAAATCATCAAATATTTAAGACTAAATTAACAATTCAAAGGTTTAAGCCTAAAGCGGCAAGTTGTCGAAAGATATAAGACTAAATTAGTTCAATTGAAAGATTGAGAATTGAATTAACTATCGTAAAGTAGGATTAGGGCTTTTTTGGACAATTTTTTCCAAATCAATAGGAAACTACCGATTAGCACAAATAGTTTATTCTGAGTAAAGAACTCATTTAAAAGAGCTCTTCAACAGATAGATGAAATCAAGGGATGGAACGTGAAAAAGAACCAAGGGTACTACTGTTTTAAGATCCCTTCATATTGCCTCCTTTTAAGTTGTGGGGGGTACACCGTTGTCCCGTCGAATGATTTCTTATAATTTTTTTATCGAAACATATTTAAAACTACTTCCAATTGCTGCTCTCATTCAACTTTACAGCTTCTGCTTTGTTTTACACATCTCGTAGAGACCACTTTACATTACACAATTATGAGCGCTCCTCAAGAAATACCAATTACGCAAAGAACCTAAGATTTGGTGAAGAAAGATCGTGCCTAAATATTCATTAGGAGCGAGAGCATCCTCAGCAAAACATGTAAAGAATGAGAGGATCGCCATCTTGTGCCTCGAGCTCCGCGGAGCTCGTGGGAGGTCCAAATTGAAGCCGGGCGGCCTCGATCTAGAGTGGGCCGGAGGCGACAACCCGCCAACAATATGCAGGCCTGAGAGAGAGAGAGAGAGAGAGAGAGAGAGAGAGAGAGAGAGAGAGAGAGAGAGAGAGAGAGAGAGAGAGAGAGAGATGGATGATGTTGCATTTGTCCTCATTGTCTCTGTTCATGATTCTCCTTGTACAAGTGCCGAAATTTTTACTAGGCTTAGCTATAAATGCCGAAATTTGCTTATGCACGACATAGTAGACACTTGACAACTTTGGCCATCTTGTTAGCCAATAATATAGTTTTCAGAATGTTTTTAATCATATATGAAGAACATGTCCAGTGGGTTCTACACTGATTATTCACTATATTTAGGCATTGTTCGTGCTGTACTTCAATCTTTTCCGGTTAAAATTTTGACACTTCTCGTGTGATGCGTGGGTATGAAATTAATCTAGCCAACTAATGGAAACAGTTTTGTATATGGCAGCCAAGCAACGATTGTGAAATTGGTTGTTGAGAAGGTTTTGGAGAAGCTGGAGATAAAGCAAAAGCCTCTGACTGAACCTTTAGTTGGACTTCAAGATTGGGTAAACGACTTAACAGAGTTGTTAGATGTCAACCACGGTGATGTACTGATTATTGGAATTTACGGAATGGGTGGTGTCAGTAAAACAACTGTTGCAAAGGTCGTCTTCAATCAACTATCTTCTCACTTTGGAAAGTGTTGTAGCTTCCTTGAGCAAGTTCGAGAAAACTTGTTGACCAAGGAGGGCATAGTCCAGTTGCAGAGGAAATTATTATCCGACATTGTTGATTCTAAATCGGCAGAAAAACTCAAGGATAGTGAAGAAGGAATGCGAAGGATTGGAGAAACACTCCGCACTAAGAAGGTCCTCGTAGTTCGGACAATGTCGATGATAAAGAGCACATTAAGAAACTAACGGGAAATTATTCATTGCATTCACGATCTCGAGTAATCATTACAACTAGAAACACAACCGCCCTATAAATTGAGGGATTCAAAGGTAAAATTTTATGGTATGAGATGCTGAAGATGAATTATGGTCTTGCACTTTAGCTTTTTTGTCGGCATGTCTTTGGGAGAGACTTTCCTTCGGATGATTATCATGGGCTTTCAAGTGAAATTGTCTCAAGTACAGGAGGGCTTCCTTTGGCTATCAAAGTGATAGGTTCGTTACTTAATGGGAAAAACAAAGCATTTTGGGAAAAGACGTTGGCCAGGTTAAGGAATGTACCCGAGGAAGAGATTCTAAAGAAGTTGAGGATTACCTATGATGACCTAGACGAATATCAACAACAAATTTTTCTCGATATAACATGCTTCTTTTTCAATGAGAAGAAGACAGATGCAATTTACATATGGGATGGTTGTCAATTTTATCCCCATCGAGGAATTGATGTCCTTACCAAGAGGTGCTTGACAAAAATATTGGACGATGATAAGTTTTGGATGCATGATCAACTAATAGACCTAGGAAGGCAGCTCGTCCGTCAAGAAAGTCCAAGTGACCTTGGAAATCAAAGTAGGTTGTGGATTGCAAAAGAGGCCCTCCAAATCATAAGAAGCGAAGAGGTAAGTGAGAAATGTCCCATTTTCTGTTTAATATCTTTATCATTTCTTTATGCCCATTCCAGTTGTAAAACTTAGGGGTTGGAAGTTGACAAACTTCTTAACATCATTGGAAAATATCACTTGCAGAGAAGGGACAAGGTTCAAGCGCTTGACATAAATGGACTAGATGGCTCCATAGAGATCACAAATGAAGAGCTTAAAAGGTTACCAAACCTAAGATTCCTCAAGTTGGGTAATGGAACTTTTAATGGGGACTTTGCAAAGTGCCGTTGAAAGTTGAGATGGATTTTTTTGGCATTCTCCTCATTAGGATTTTAGGGCAGACAATATGTATTTGGAGCATCTTCTTGTATTTAAGCTCAACATGAATGACTTCATGGATGACTCAAAAGCATGGGAATTGACAAAGGTAAATTACATATTTTTAGTCTAGTAGTCCTAGTGTGTTCTATGCAATGGTTCTTACATTTGACATGCCATTCATTTTTTTTTCCGGAAGGCACAAAAATCGGAAGTTCTATCACTTACTGGGTGCCATGGCATAACAACAATCCCTTGACTTATCTAAATGCTTGAGTTTAGAGAGGTTGACCATTGAATGCTCCAGCAAGCCAAAGAGAATTGAAAACTTCATTGGAGATTTACGTTCATTAATTGAGTTAGAGATTGAAGTGTGCACAAGTCTTATAGATTTGCCTAAAGAAGTGGGGGCACTTGTGAACCTTACGTGCTTCTCATTGCAAGGATGTTCTGGGTTGAGATGACTTCCTGACTCATTTCGGAGTTTAACCTCATTGATAGAGTTAGACTTATCAAATACGGGCATTGCCAAACTTCCAAACTCCATAGAAGGACTAGTGAAACTTGAGTCCTTTCTTCTAACAGATACGAGGATAAGGAAACTTCCGGACTCCATTGAAAAGTAAATCATTACGCATGCTGCGTTTATCAATAAATGGATCATATTCTCCGAAGCATCGTGTTTGGTAGTTACCTAGTGGCATCAGCATGTTGGAAAATCTTGAAGAGCTAGATCTCTCTAGACGTTTTGAAGTGAAAGGGGAAGTTCCCAATGGAATTGGAGAATTGTCATCTATAGGGATCCTAAATTTAAAGCACACTTGTATCTGAGGAATTCCAAAGACAATCAATCAGCTTCATCACCTCCAAACACTCAACTTATCAGATTGTAATGCAATTAAAGAGTTGCCGGAGTTTTCCACGAGTTTGACCAGTCTACTTCTTCGATCTAAAGCATTGCTTTCAGTCCCTACTCCGTCGAATCTTACTAATTTGGTTGAACTGCAACTAAGTGATGGCTCTCGCATTACAGGCGAAACAAAGCTAAGCACAGGATGCAACTTAAGTTGGATTGGGAGGTTATCTAGATTGAAAAAGTTAGATTTAAATCTACTCGTCCCAGCACCTGAAGAGTTGGCTTCTCTTTCTCATCTGGAAGTGCTTACTTTGTCTCACCTAGGCCTAGAAACACTCAAGCAGCTTCCGTCCTCTCTGCTGAGAATGAATTTACGACACTTTAGGTGGGCAGAGTTAGTTCCCTCCTGCTTGATATTGAGAAATTTGTTGACTTTAGAGATCAGCTCTTGTGAAGTGGAAGACATTCCACTCGTGGGACTTCCGTGACTGGAGAAACTATGTGTTGAGGGATAAGTACACCGTAAATGTCATAATTTGTGTACGGCGTTCGCTTGAGTGCCATAACTTTCAAAAAGTTCACTTAAGTACCATAACTTTCAAAAATCATTCACTTAAATGCCACGTCGGAGCAAAACCGTTCACTTGAGTGCCACATCAACTTTTCCGGCATGCCACGTCAGCTTTCCGGCGTGCCACGTAAGCTTTCCGACTAGCCACATCAGCTTTCCGGCATGCCACGTCAGCTTTCCCGCTGCCACGTTGATTTTTCCGGCATCCACGTCAACATGACACTTAAGTGAACGGTTTTTGAAAATTATGACACTTAAGTGAACGTTTGAATTATACACTTAAAGTTATGACACTTCTAATGTACTTATTCCATATTATTATATACGGCTTCAGAGATTATCCATTCCTTCGGAACTAAGGAAGCTGTGAAAAGTGCGCGTTTCAGAATGTCCAGAGCTAGTTGAGATACAAGTTGTGGGTCTTTCGGAATCATAAGGGTCCTTCTGCAATTATGGGCGCAAATCTCTGAGAAGAGTAGGTGGGATATCATACTCGAAGAACCTGGACAAACTAGAAATCAAACGGTGCTGTGTACTCACTGATGTTGAGGGCCTAAATGAGCTAGTCTCTCTGCAATCCTTGAATGTCGGAGGGTGCACGTCATTGAGAAGACTGATTGATCTAGCTTGTACTATACCAGATGATTGCCTCGTCAAAATACAGGAGTGCGGAGACTTTACCAAAGATTCTACTCAGATCGACCCATCTAAAATTTCTTTGAAGCATTACAGGGAGAAGATTCTTCTGGATACATCAAACTTTGAATCCAAGTCAGACGAGGTGGGACAACTTCTTCATTAATGTAGACATTCGTGATTGCATGCATGGGTTTGTCGATTTATTTGTTCTAATCTCAGTTTTGATGCTATAATTCGGTAAACCTACGCAAGCTATAAAGATAGAGCAAGTTTTCCTATTACGTGCATCGAGGAGATTAGTCCAGTTGCGTATATGGATACCCCACATATTATCCAAAAGAGAACTTCCAGAAAGTTTTCCCAACCCTTCATCCAAAAAAGAATTCTGTGATGAGATAGAGCAATTCTTTTACGTTGCCTACTCCTCTCCAGATTAGTCATGAAGTTAGACCTCCCAATTCTAGGTAGATAATTATCTAGGTTGACTGATGTTTAATTTAATTTTTCATCACATGCTTCTTCAAATGTCGAAACTTAGATAGATAGGACACCACATAACTATAAATCCCATTCCACTCAGCTAGTTCCCATTCCACTCAGCTCTTCTAGTACTTAATTCTAGATCCGTCTATGCAGCTAATGATTGTGCCAAATGAAGTGTATTTACTATATAAGATGTTTGGGTGATTGCTAGACAATATATGAAGGTGATCAGAAGACAGAGGATGTTCCTGCAAATAGAAATGCAGGAGGTGCGACAAGAGTTGCTTCGAGCTGAGGGAGGGACGTGGCCTCGAGTTCAGGAAATGGCGCGGCTTTCAGCTCAGGAAGCGGTTGAGGTTTCGAGTTCACGAACCGGCTTCGACATCAGGAAGCGGTTCCCAAAATTCAAGACTCCAGCATGCTTTAAAAGGTTGTGAACGGGATCATCCACACCTACCGGAGTCGGTCAGAGGAGCGATCTCAGGACCAATTGCATCAGATGGAGAAGCTTCAAATTGGGGTTTCTTGCTATAGTTCTTCAGCTGGACGAATACTGACAATACATAAGCTTCCGCCATCATTTTATGACTAGCTGTTCTCTTTCGTGGTAAACATTGATCAGGTGGACGAGCACAGGTGGTTATTCAACCACTTTGAGTCACAAATAGTAATCGAAACCATTTAAAATGAGTCCTTTCTGAAAAAATGTTTTCCAAGTAAGTCAATTTCCAAAAAAATGACTATATATTTTTTGGTATTTGGTTGAAATATGAAAAAGACTAGGAAAATATTTTCCATTGTTTTGGTATGGAAAATTGGATTTAATTTTCCTCCATGTACACCATTCAATAATTTTTTTTATTTTTTTTTTTATTTTCTTTAAAAAAATATTTTTAAAAATATTTTAATTATTTGTCTTTTTCTTTTTCCTTTTTATGGCTTTGTTTGTTTCTTGAAAAATAACTTCCCAAAAAACATTTTTTTGGATTTTCCGGCGTTTGAGTGGTGGAAAATAAGCTAGGCCCTGAAACCATTTTTCCCCTATGGAAAAAACTCCTTCAAAAGTGGGGAAAATATTTTCTAAAATATTTCCTCTTCTCTTTGTTTTCCTCTTCTCTTTCACATTTTCTTACTTTTTAATTATTTTGTTATTTTATTTTCACTTTTTTATTTTATCAAAATTCAAAAATTTTATTTTGAAATATTTTCTAGTAAATTTTTTTAATTACTTTTTAAAATTTTTTTCTCTTTTCTTTATTTTTTATTCTTTTTATTATTTTTTCCTTATCCCTTGTTCTCCTTTGGCCATTCATCGGCCTACCACAGGGGAGGCTTGGCGTCATCGGTCTCGATCAAGACCCGGCTAGGTATCGCTAGCCTCGCCTATGGTCGATCGCCATCCTTCGTCGTGGCCGGCGGCTAGCGAGAAAATAGTAATGAAAAGAAAGAAAAACATAAAAAAGAAAACATGAAAATATAAATAATTAAAATATTAAAAACTTCTATTTTAAAAAAAATGAAAAGAAAAAAACAGAAAAATAAAAAAATTACTGAATGGTGTGCACAGAGGAAAATTAAATCCAACTTTTCCTACCCTACAATGGAAAATATTTTCCTAGTCTTTTTTATATTTCAACTAAACACCAAACAATATAGTCATCCTCCTTGAAAATTAACGTTTGAAAAATATTTTCCAAAAAAGATTCATTTTTCGCCAAACAAATGGAACCCTTAATTACATGAGCTGAAATTAACAAAATAATGAACTTGGTTTGTGTCTTAGGAACATGGGCCGGGGTTTGTGCCCGTTTATTACAAAATTAAGAACCATCCCCAAAATTAAGAGCTACAGCAGCGCGTGACCCCTTTCCCACGAAAAGAAGATTCCACGTGATTTCTACTTTCTAGCGGCAATCTAATCAACGCCGAAGAGATGTGCATGACACGACCATACTAGGATCGGACGTGTCATGATAAATTATTTTAAGTTTTTCTAGCAGCCTCTGGCGCATGGGATTACTGCTTCTAATGTGAAATTACTGAACATGAGTGTAGCATATACATGCATATGAAACTGAATGTTGGCGCCGAGAAAAATGGGTTTCATGTGGATCTCGGTCGTCAGTGCAGATGGTTCGATTGATTGAGGTTAGTTGACGTATTAGCTACGTGAAATTCTTTGCTCGTCGCTGCTCGTCGATGCTGCTTTCATCGATCGTCCTTGGAACGATTCATGCGTCGCGTGATGGTTGTACTCATGGAATTTGCGGCCCAATCTTTATCGTCTCGTACGCAGGGCCCGTTCCTCCATTATTTGCCCCTCCTCCTCTTTTATATGGGGCTATCCATGTTGTGAGCCGATAACCGGCGAAATCGATACTCCGAGGATGTTAGCTCCACTACCGTCAGAATATCAGATGATGTGATCGATCAAATGGATTATTTATTGAGGAAATGACATAAATGGGTTCCTGAATTTTGATTCAAAGTGTAATATGATCATCTTTAAAATTTTAATTTGTTCAATATAGTCGCTAAATTTTAGCTCAACATACAACATAGTCGCTAAACTTTCAATTTTTTAAGTTAGTCCTTAAATTATATAAAAATGTCAAATATTGTCCTTTTCAATTTCAAGGACAACATTAAATATCTTCATATGGTTCGGGAACTAAATTGAACAAATTAAAATTTACAATTAAGGATCTTCATGTTGAACTAAAACTCAAGGTCCACATTGCGCATTGAAGTAAAATTTAGAGATCAATTGTGTTGTTACTCATGCTTTAAATTATACGAAAATGTGTTTTCTTCCCTACAACATTCAATAGTGTTTAATGCGGAGTCATCAGAGCTTCGAAGTTTTAGGAAACATCGCTCCTGAAAAATAGTTCTTTATAAGCCCTGTGCATTGCATGGGCTGTTAGCATTGTGAAAGTTAGTTGATGAGCCTTATCATCTGCACACACGGGCAAAAAAAAAAAATCGATAAAGGTATGAAGAGTTCTTTGAACGGTTGGTAAACGTTTAATCAAGTCACTCAATATTTTTATGCAATTAGGTCCCTAAGCTATATATTTGTTTTGTTCGAGTTGGTCATTCCATTAAAAATACAAACGGAGAGGCCGACATGGCGTTAAATGCTGATCTTGCATCGTATGTAGCATCCATATTCGAAGAATTTGCTTTCAAAATTTCATAAAAAAATTGGAAAAGAACGAAAATACAAAAAAGAAAAATCAAACAGAAATTCATTGGTCTCCATCTAAAGGTAGCTTCGTGCTGCAATTCGGATTGCATTAATTTTGCCTACGAATTCATTTAAAGAGTAGACAATTAAATATAATTTTGGAAAGTCATGGACACCTTCATCCACTTGCTAATGTAGAACCTTAGGTTTTGACCAAAAAAAAACCCCCCCCCACAAAAAAAAAAAAAGCGACACTGCCAGTGATAATATTTGTGTACGACACTCATTTTGATGCCGATATATATATTTTTTGGATCACTTAAATGCAATTTTCAAATAGTCAAGGTGCTGAACACTCAACATCCAAATCGATCTTGACTGACGGATGATAACTAAAAAAATCTATTGCAGATTGCCAAGGTTTGGAAAAGATCTTGTCGACCTGCCACCTTATAATAATTGCAATGACAGAGAGAGTGGTTGGACTTGGAAGGAAGCATGCATCCGGCAAATCTGAGGCTGGTCTTTCCAGAATAGGTTTTAGATATGTACCGACGAGATGATGATTTTACTTCTCTCATATTCAATCATAGGCTAGAAATTACTTTATATTTCTACTGCCAAGTGTTCTTTCAATTTTTCAAGTCAACCCTTTTATTACTTAGTAACTTGAAATAATGACCACTTTCAAGTTCCAGTAGATTATGAGCTGCTTTTTTTATTTGAGAAGTATCAAAACTGATGCTGCAGCTTTCAAATTTACCACTATATTATGAACAATTTTCCAATTTCACAGTGGGGTCTACTTATTTCTCGGTATCTTATCTACAAAATTGTTATTTTAAACATTCAAATTGACCGTTATATTATCACTTTCAAATTACATTGTTGATTATCCGTAACATTTGTATTCAAGCGTGCACAGTAGGTTTATACTATCAGATCCCCAAGTAGATAAACCAATTGCTTTTAGTTTCACAGCGGGGGCCATTGTTTTACCACTTTAGGAATTCCATACTAGATTGCAATTGCTTTTAAAGTTCACTAGTGGACCCGCAAATTCGTCAATGAGTTACCAACAAAGTAATGACTTTTTACGTACTTAGTAAATTGTCACGTATTTTTAAATTTTACAGGCGAGCTTGTTTAGTTGTTAGCGAGTTATATATGTAAGCTCTAATAATGCTAGGAGTATTAAAAGTTTTGATTCAAATTTAAGGTAAGATGTAATTAGACAACATTTAGCGTACAAATTATATGAGGCACCTAACAATCAACGCCATCTTAATTTAAGTCTTTGTTTCAAGTTTCAGACCTTGTCCCAGCAAGGATACGTCTCATGCAAGAAGCCTCTATTTAAGGTCATTCTTCGACTAAACATCAAACCAACTCTTCACTCTCAATTCTGCACCTCCTCTGTCACCACCACCACGATGCAAGCCTCTCAACCTCCTACTCCAATCGATTTAAGGTACTTGCGAGATGACGACATGCCGCAAGCATTCAAGGACTTACTCTCCTCTCTCCCTTCGGAAGAATACTGGGTCAGCAACTCTCTCAGCTTGTACCAGGGCTTCTGGTTCCCCTCTTGGATCTTGAATTGCGTGCTCACTTGCCAAAACCACTTCCAAGCTCGCCCCTCTGACATCCTCCTCGTCACCAGCCCGAAATCCGGCACCACCTGGCTAAAGGCCATCCTCTTCGCTCTTTTGAACCGTGCCAAGTACTCTGACTCCGACTCACAACTACGCCACCCTCTCCTAACCCAAAACCCCCAAGATCTCGTGCCCACCTTGGAGTTCAAGCTCTATCTCGAGCAAGAAAATCCCGATCTCGCTGCTTTAGCATCTCCAAGGCTCTTCGCCACCCACATACCTTATTCCTCGCTTCCACAGTCGGTGAGGGACTCCAACTGCAAGATGGTTTACCTGTGTAGGAACCCCAAGGATACCTTCGTCTCAATGTGGCACTTCTTGAACAAGATGAGGTCGGAAGAGAAGGACCAGATTCCGATCCAGGAGTGCCTCGACAAGTTTTGTCGAGGGGTGAGCTCTTTCGGGCCTTACTGGGACCATGTGCAGGGTTACTACAAGGCGAGCTCGGAGATACCCGAGAAGGTGTTGTTCGTGATGTACGAACAGATGAAAGTGGACCCGCATGCGCATGTGAGGAGGTTGGCCGACTTCTTGGGGTGTCCCTTCACCGAAGAAGAACTGAGAGACGGGACGGTGGAGGGAATACTGAGGATGTGTAGCTTCGACAATTTGAGTGCATTGGAGGTGAATAAGCGCGGGAAGCTGTCCACTGGACAAGAGAGCAAGTGGTACTTCAGGAAAGGGGAGGTTGGAGATTGGGCGAATTACATGAGTGCTGAGATGGGGGAGAGAATTGACCGTGTCATGGCAGAGAAGTTGGATGGTTCAGGTTTGAAGCTTTGAAGCTTGGTTAAATAGAAAAAGTACCTGCATGCTACAGAGAGATGCTTCAAGGTTGTGTTTCTAGCCTTCCTTCTTGCTGGAAGCTTATGCATTTTATCTTCTGTCACTCTTTTCGATTCCTTTTGACCTTTTGCTGTGTGAAGCTTCGCGTCATATGGTCTCGTACATGTGTTGTAGTTTAATAGGCATTCTAGTTCAGATTTCTATCTCGGACAGACTGATCGAGTTGCTAAACGAATGATATTTGTGTCTTGGAGAAATATGAGAATTTCTCTATTTTGTTTTGCTTCCAAGCCCTGAAAAGGAAAAAAGCTAATGATAAAGAAGAAAGCACCCGTAAAATAATTGACACACCTCGATTGAGCCAATGCGGTCTAGCCATTGCGGTCTAGCCATTGCATGCATGATCCGGAGTAAACCTATCAAATTGGTGGGTTAGATCGGATTTGAATGGATGCAAATGGTCCAACCTAAAACTATCTGCTTTCTCGCAACCTTCCCAGAGGTGAGCCACCAAGAGAAAACTAATAGATTACTAAACAAACACTTACCGTAGATTCTCCCAAAGCCGACAACAATCTCAAATTCAGAGTTTCAATTTAATCAATTGAACATGCAAATCAATTCATTTTGGAGTCGCCACTTGTTAGGAAATTCCCTTATGACGTTTTGTAGATGACAAAATGATAAAAGGCTATTAATGTATTTATTAGTTGAGTAGAACCGGATGAAAGATGGACAAGCTATTATGCAGATGGTGTATTAACACAATATCTAAAGTTTAAGAGTTATCTATCAATAGTGAATAAGGCATTGGGCATAAAAGTGTGTACAAGATGGAGATGCTTGAGTAGAAGGTGAACAACCCTAAAATAAGAAGATCGGTAAAGCTTGAAAGGACCTTGGATAGGTGAATATTGAGGTAGAGCCGTTATTGCCAATACGCTTGGAGAGACCATAAGATGGAAGTTCAAACTCAAGGCTAGAGTATCGCGTACTTGTTTCTAAAGGGATTGAATCATATTATCCAGATTAAGCAAAGTGTCACCTATATAGCTTCAACCACTCCTTTGAATATTGCATAATGGAGTTTATATTCAGAAATTGCACACCTTCAGATTCTGATTTCACATATTATTTATGACTTTTTTCCATTTTTTTCTTTTATTTATTTTCTATTTTTAAATGAAGCCGACGACCTTCTCGGCCTTCGCCCAGGCCCTTGCCAAATCCAAGCTAGGGCATAGGGCCCTTGCTTAGTCCAGGCGAGGGTTGGCTAGTGACCTTCGCCTAGAGTTGGAGAAAATAAAAAGAAAAAGAAAAACCAAATAAATTCAATAAAATTTAAATATTTGCAAACATTTACCACATCTACATCGGTCGTCCTACGTGTTGGCCATGCCATGTAAGACAATCAGCTCTAGCTAGACAAAGCATCGTCAATGGTTTTTGGAAAAAATTGGCCGGAAGGATTAGATTGGTAAATCGATAGAGTCTAACCCGCGATTTCTTGACATTTAGGAATGTTTTTCCAATTAACATTCCCTTAGGGGAAACCAAACCTAACCTTTGCCGAATTAGCTCTAACTAGCCTTTTTAATTTCTCGCTAAAGGCAGTTCAATGACCCGAGAGTAGGTGTTTTCTTTGCGAGTATGTCTGCTGATGGCACTATGTCCTATCTGCTTAAGAAAAGCTGCCCAACATAATATGTTACGCATCAACGAGAATTTGATACATAATCTACATCTATTGTCAGACTTTCTACTATAAGGAAGGAGTTAAAGTCTACTTAGTCTTCTAGAACTAGGCTTTCTTCGCATAGGCTACAAAAGCTTAGGGGTGATTCATTTCTTCTTTACAATTTAGGATTAAATTGACACAATTGAAATATTTATGAATAAATTTATAAATTGTCAAAAGGTAAATGACTAAATTGACATAATCGATGATTTTACAATTAAATTGGCTACCGTACTATATATTTACAATTTTTTGAATAATTATTCTGTGGAAAATCAGAGTTTTGGGCACAATTTGAGCGACCCTCTTGCTCTCCTTGGGATCTCATTAACGGTCATTGGAAATCATGCATGGTCCCCTCTCCAACTGCTCCAAATTTCCATTATTTCCTCTAAAAGAGGTAGTACTGAAAAGTTAAGAGCACCAACGACAGCAATGCGACAGGAACTGTCATTTTCATCTCTCATTTTTGTTAGTATTTCATCTTACTGCTTTTCACATCGTACTTCCGCTGAAGAAACTATCTCATCATTTCGATATCGTGCAATCCCACGATTGATAAGTATCGAAAAAATATTCGCGTACAGATCTGGTGCAATCCATTCATCATGCGACACGTGTCCATCGGACCCACTTGTCAGAATTTTTGTCTCTCCCTCGTTGCCTCTCTCTCTTCCGTGTTTTCTTCTCTTCTTTTCGCCGGCCATGGATGACCCTCTCGCCGCCATGGCCATGGACCTCGAGCTCCACAGCCATGGCGGCCGCGAGCACCGTGGGCTCAAGCTTCGCGCCCGGGACAGAGAAGACTCCTGTGGCCATGGCGGCCGTGAGTCGTGGGCTCGAGCTTTGCGCCCAAGACAGAGAAGACGGTGGTGGCCATGGCGGCCGCGAGTCGTCGGCTCGAGCTCCGCGGCCGGGATGGAGAAGACATCGGTCATGGACGAGAGTCTCGCCGTCGACGTAGAATGGGGACTTGTCGTGGGGGCGGGGGTTGATGTTGCTTCTTGGCGCTGCTCATCAGACGGATCTTCGGGGGGAGGAGAGAGAGAGCAGAGGGGAGGTGGACCCCATCGGACAAATCGGCGTCACCGACGTCTTCTTCGTCGCTGGCCGCAAAGCTCGCAGCCGCCATGGCCGTGGAGCTCGAGGTCCGTGGCCATGGCGGCCGCGAGCCGCGGGCTCGAGCTCTCGAGCTCCTTAGCCATGGCGGTCGCGAGCCTTAGGCTCGAGTTTCGCGGCCGGGAAACGGAGAAGACGGCCTGCGGCCGCCATGGCCATGGATCTTGAGTCCTCCTTCTTCTTCCTCAGAGCTTCGGCGGGAGAGGAGAGAGAAGACGAGGGAGAGCGCAGAGGTAGCAGAAGAGAGAGAAGAGGTGGCCCATTGGACACGTGTCGCAAAATAAATGGTCCTCTGGATCACATCAGCTCTCCCAAGTCTGTTCCTAATATTTTCTTGTATCAGCTACTTTTATCTTAAAGTGGGCCCTCCAACGAAGACCAAGTTAGGTTTGGTGGTCTTCTCTTTTTGGCTGGTGACGGTTCACACATTAGTAGCTCATATTAAAAACCACATCGACCTTTTTCTTTTAAGTTGCTTCTGAAAAAAGCGAACATTGCGCTCACTGGCCTACGAAAAGAGAATAGGAATCAACTTTTTCTATTCCAAATTTAATTTCGAGAGCAGAATAAGAGAATTTAAAAATCAGAATTATTTACGTTACCAAACGTATTTCTTATCTTTTTCTACTCTGAAGAACGGAATCGAGAACCAAAATCGTTCTTAGAACAAGCCTTTAAACTCACCAAGCAAGCTGGGAAACATATTTTGACCACAAAAAAAAAAAAAAAGCTGGTAAACATATTAAAATTGATGGAGAGAAATAATTAATAATTTGCACCCCGTAATGTTGACATAATTGCGGACCCAAATGACATCTTTACGTTTCATTCATTTGGATGGCTATGGACCTAGCAGTTGCATTTTTCCCCATCAAACTTGGTTCAAGAGACAAAGAAACTATGTGTTCGTTTCTTTCCCAGAATTGCACTTGGGACATTGGTACAAATTCTCTTTTCGATAATCCTTTTGCACTCTTCTACTTTATTCTGTAATTCCTTTCCGATCATATTCCTCTATGGGCTGATACTTAATTTCTCCCTTTATGCACATTACCATACCTTCCATTTTCTCTTTCCTTTTCTTTTAGTTATAATTGTATGTTTGTTACATTCCTTTTAGGGTCGGTAAATTATAGTTCCAAATTTTGATGAAGTTATTCCTGATTCATCCACGCTAAAATGATATAACGCACTAACAAATCAATTCCCTACCACTGGTTGCATCAGACCACTTCTTGTGGTATGATCTGTACATACCCTGGGGAATCAATCCTTCCCTTAAACAGTTCATGTCAGCACCGCTATCTACTAACAATATTGTTTCAAATTGGTAATCTTCATTTACTACTAAAGTCAGTCTTGCTATGGCTTTTTTGCGAAATCGCTGTTTATTATAGAATTATTTTTTACTGGTTATTGTTTATCTTGAATTTCTTCTATAATTTCTAGGGCTTGGTTTTCCGTGATACCTTTCTGTTTCCTTTCCTTCTATTCTCAATTTCCTCAAATTTGCTACATTTTTCTGAAGCACGCTGAAAAATTTCCTCGTTCAAATTTTAACCTTGTATTAAACTTTATTTCTCTCTTACTTGTAATCTCAATATTTGGGGTTGTCTTTGTTGAGACTACCTCCTAATATATTTTGTAGATAACAAAACTATCCGTGGTTTATTTTGAATCTGATAAATGCATAGAAGTGTTTTTGTTCGGGTGTTATTCTTGAAGTGAAGTCTATTGAACACTACTCAAAAAGCTACTTGTTGGATATCATCTGAATAACATCGTAGATTTCTGCCAAAAGCTTATACGCGGTCTTCAAGGCCTTTGATATCTTCATATTCACTACTGAAGCTGAATATTGTCAGATAATGAAGTTTACTTATAGATATATGTTTAGACACAAACTCCATTGTTTTCGTCACATCTAGTGTATCTTGCTCAAATTTCCAATAAAGAAAGCATTGATTAATTTTCAATCTTAAAATATTGTTTTGCGATGCAATTCTTACGCAAGAAATCTTGATTGATTGGCAATCATTTCCTGAGGAAGCTACATTCCTTAATCGAAGAACTCTACATATGGAAACCAAGATTTGTTTGCATGGGCGACAAAATGAATGGAAATTCAGATTTTATCCATCAACGACTGCTCAATTATTGGAGAATAATCCTTTGAAGACTATCCAATGGGCAGTTTAGAAGTAGAGGAGGGTAAAAGGAGACCAAGGTGCTCAAGAGAAAAGTGAGATCAAGAATCATAAATTCCAAAATACAAGAAAGCTTCATACTTATCTTCCGTGCGCTTCAAATTGTAGTCCTTGAGAGCCATTGATAAGGGTGATTGTGTGAGATAGTGAGACCCATCAAAATTGCGTATTATCACTCAATTCAGTAATCTCTTACCGATTGATTAGTGGAATTCAGCTGTAGGCTATTAGTGTGGAAGAGCGGACGTAGGCTTAATTTAAGCCGAACCACCATAAATTCTCGCTTGGAATTTTCTCTATCTCTCCACTCGTCTATTATTTTTCATACAACCTTGCGCACTGGTGAATATCAGCATACCATGGATAAAATTCTCCATCGGCTAATTTTTCTCAGCGATACAAAAAATTATTTTTAAGAGAATGTTTTTCAAAATCATTAATTTCTCGTGATTTAAATGAACTCTCATTTATTCTAAGAACTCACTATTATCAGTAATTAACTCCACTAATTACAGTAATTAGATTCGTTTCCGTGTTTTGGAATGATGAACTCGGAGAAATTTAGGATAAAGGAGGCAAAAATTAATGAACCACTCGAGTATAATGCAAGAAGTTGCTAGAGTGACAACAAGTCTTATCATCTGTGCATAGGATTCTTAGAAGTGAAAGCTGTGCCTTGGGCACTTTACCTCTAAAGCTACCTATTATTTCCATTTTTATGAAAGCAGTGTTGGCCACTTTATTTTAAGCAAATGTACAGATAGAGGAACAAGTCTTGGCCACAGTGGTGTCTGAATGCAAGCCCAACTCAGATGCACCATTAGATTAAGCAGGTCCCACGTGAAGTTTTATCTCATCCAACGGTGCAAGTAAATTGGGCTCACATGCACCAAGTGCAACCAAGAACTTTTTTTAAGATGGACAGGATTATTACTGATATGTTTAATTAACTAAATTGACGAATAGAGCTGCTTTTCAGTGTCATATGTATATGTATTATGTACTTCTTTTTATCATACTTAATGTATAGCATCTATTTCTCATTAGATAAGAAAAATCAAAATCAATCATTGTTTAAATTTTCAGTTTGGGGTGTTATTTTTTAACTAATGCAATGAAAGCGCAAAATGTTCTGATCCATGGCGCGTGAAAGGTACATGTTTGCAATAGGGATGTCGCACAAATCAAAAGTTATTAAGAGTATCTTTGCCATACGTACAAATGTCTAGTTTCCTATGATATGCATGTCTTTAAATTTTCTTTCGACATGTAAACAACATAGTAAAATGTAAGTTCTAATTTACATTTTTATTTTTTGATATTGTACTATATTCTTTCTCGTACTTTAATCAACTCTATTTGACAAGTCACTAATATGCTATGAGTTTGTTAGACTATTTGGTTATACCGATGGACGTTTTATTATTATTTTTTTTGGTGGAAAATGTAAATATTATAAAATAGATGAGGTACCATAGCTTAGGGGCATCCCTAGCATTACAAAGGGAGCTAATAATTCAAAAAGATGGAGGTAAGAAGTCATCATACAACATTCGTCTAGGAAGTTCTGATTTTTTGGTAGAGCGAAGCTCGACCTCTTATATTTTTATGCACCATAGCCAAAATAATATGAAAGTCGGTTGACTTGTAATGAAACCATCTCATACTACGCTCTATCCAAATGCAATATATGATTGCTAGGAAGGATAACTTGAAAAGTCTACCCGCCAAGTCTTTTCCCTTTGTTGCCCTTATCATCCACTGGAGCTCCTCATTCCATCCTCCTAAAGGGCGCCTTATCCGATGTTGTGCAAGGATCCTGTGCCATATGCTGCTTGTCCACTCGTACTAGAAGACCAAATGCGATCTATCTTCTATACAAGCCCTACAGAAATCACACTTGGGTAGTCATTGTACGACGATCTCAGCAATCGGTAATTTATCTCTGCGCACTAGCCAACCAATAAAACTGTGTTTGCTAATGCCGCTGGTCCAAATTAGCTTGTGCCACTCCACGGGGTTCTCACTTGTCCGAGCTCGTCATATGTGTTTCGGCAACAATACATTTAGCTTAGGGTAAAGGTAACCAACACTAGAACAGGGTCTCAATTTTACGAGGTGATGCCAACTCCAAGCTATACTTCCCTTAATGTCGAGCCGCATAAATGGGGTGCCTTTGCATTTGGTATTGTGAACCCATATACTGATGGACTTTGACAATTGATTGAATGATGCTTTTTATCAACCGGATGCTATTTCCTGCTATTCAAAATGGATATATAAGCCTAAGTTGAAGCTGTTGGATTTAAATTGATCTAAGGCAAATCTAACAAATAGGCGATTGGGAAAACAAATTAAAACTTGTTCTCTTGTTTTAGCCCGATCACAAAGTGAGAAAACTTATACGAATCAAATTTTTCTAGATGGATCGAGGGTGGATGTGTGTGGAAAAAGGAGTGCTAACTTCGGAGAATAAATGTGGAGTAGAAATAGGGTGGCGCTTTCTCCGCTCTTCTTTTGGCTAATACACTCCGTTTTTCTTGTGTTTTGACCATAATATCCCTTGTGTGGCCCATCACTCTACAAAAGTGATCCTTTTTTATTTACTTAACTCTACTCTTTTTTTTTTACCAAAAAAAAAAATCTCTTCCTTTTTTTGTCTTGGCGGGTCCCTCGTCCTTCTTCTTCTTTCTTTGCACGCCTTTGACGTCTCAGTTCTAAGTTCTTGCAAATGCCTCTCAGTTTTCTCTCTTGCAAGCCATTCTCTTCTTTCTACACACCCCTATCAGTGACACCTTTCTGGCTAGAGGAGAGAGAGAGATGCAACTTTTTCATTTAGCCTCTCTTCCTCTGTCGAAAGAATTCTTATTTTCTAGAAAAACAAAAATAATTTTCTTTTAAGAACAAAAATCAAAAACACAATGTAAACCATTTATGTCTTGCAAAGAGGATGGGAATGGAGGATAAATATATTTCATGTGATTCAGCCACAAGTCGATACAAATCTATAAAAAAGAAGAAGAAGAAGAAGAAGCTCGTGTTTTCGCAATTGCAATGTTACTTAATCTACTCCATTCTAAAATCTATGTTTTGCTGCATTGAGGAAATTCAAGCGGCTAAAAACTTCATAGTTCTCTCTTATCAAAGCATAAGAGACCTCGTTAAGGGCGGCTACTCCATTTAAGCTCTACTCCAAAGCCCAAATCCCGAGAAAAATTAACATAAATAGACTACTACTTTGACTAAGATAATTGCTTGGGCTGCAAAGACCGACACCTCCGTAGTATTGCCAAATTCCAATAGCCTTAACTTTGCTTCCAACGATCTTCTCCCAATCAAAAGTCATTCCGGCTTCGATACTAACTATAGTTGATCCAGCAATAAGGCAACATACTCTCCTTATACTCGGGATATTGCTTATCAAAAAGTTCCCAAGAAACCAAGGATACAACCCTCATAGCCTTACCTTCCCTCCGAGCTTATTCGCTACTTCCACAGCAAGAACTAAGACGTCAAAAGGTGGAAAGAAAAAAAAAGGAAAGTGAGATCCGCAAGGAAAAAATAAAAGAAGAAACAAAATAAAAAGAGTTAGAATAAACAAAAAATATGATCATTTTTTAAAGTGGTAGGCCATACAATGGATAATATGGTTAAAATACAAAAAAAAAAGGGAGTGTTTTAGCTAAAAGAGGAGTGGAAAAAGCACGACCAGAAAATATTACTTCGATCTAAATGACAAGTTTTTTTTTTTTTTTGTCGAAATGACAGGGAATTTAAAGTACCTGAAAAGTAAAGTAAGAAGACTGAAATTGAAGGAAAGCAAAAGGAAAGTGCTAGGAATCAAACGAAGTTAAAGGAAATTAGAGCGATCAACACTGAAATTAAAAGCAAAGTTCAAACCCAGGAAATGAAATCAGTAAGGAATCAACTTCAATGAAATTGTGAAATATCGTCAAAGTGATAGACACATTGATGCTTAAATGGAAACATTGAAATGAAAGCTACGCCGGTATTCACAATGCCCGTGAAGAATAACATGCACTTTAATTAAGAAAAATGACACAAATAGTCTCCGAACTTTAATTCAATATGCAATAGGGTCACTGAACTTTTAATTTGTTCAATGTAGTCCTTGAATTTTTTATGCATGTTTAATTTAGTTTTTAGACTATATTAAAATGTTCAATGTTGTCCACGATATTAAATTAATGGAATGATTGCATAGAACATTTTCATATAGTTTAAGAACTACATTGAACATGTACCCAAAGTTCAGGGTCACATTGAACAAATTAAAAGTTCAAGGACAACATTGCACATTGGGTCAAAATTAAGGAACATTTTGTATCAGTATCCCCTTATAATTAAAAGTGAAATCGAATACATTGGTTCACGAGGAAAATGATTCGGAAGAAAATTTGAAAGAGTTTTGGCACAGTTGGAGCGTCCCCTTTTTCTACAGTATCTCGGCCATAAATTTCCATCACCAACAGAAGCTAAAGAATAATGTGGTACAAATTCCTGAAAGAGGCAGTGCTGAAAAATGAAGTGCCCCAGTTATCAACTTCGTTTCTCTGCTTTTACTAATACTTTTTTTTTTTCACTTTCTTTACTAGTACTTTGACTGCATTTCATATCATTTTTGCACCGATGAAATTATTTCATCTGTTGGGATGACGTGCATCATGGGATTGATAAAGCTACTTTTGATCTTAGAGTGAGCCGCCCAACAAAGACCAAGTTATTCTTGGTCATCTTCGCTTTTTGCGGGTCGGACACCTTCATATTGAAAACCTCAGCTCAGTTTTGAGGTGAAGCCACACACGCCAACCTATCTCTTTAGATGAGAAGATAGAGAGAGAGAGAGAGAGAGAGAAATGTGTAAGTAATAAGCTTCCCAGCTATGGCAAACTCAGATGCCGGCATGAGTGGCGATGCTGCACGAACATTAGGAGGTGAGTATGGCGTGTTCTTAAGTTTCAGAGGACCGGATACTCGGCATGGATTTACAGACTTTCTCTATCACGACTTGGTTAATGTCGGAGTCCATGTATTCAGGGACGATGATGAACTCCGCGTTGGTGAAGTGATTGGTGAGAATCTACTAAGTGCTATCAACAACTCCACAATCTACATACCCATTTTTTCTCTAGCTTATGCTTCTAGTAAATGGTGCCTCTGGGAGCTTGTGCATATAGTGGACAACGTGGCTAAATCAGAGGATGAAAAGAGTATCCTTCCCATTTTTCTCGACGTGGAATCTAATGATGTTAAACTTAAAACGCCAATATATAGCAATGCGTTATCAGAACACGAGAGGAAGTTTCCTGACAAAGTTGAGGCGTGGAGAGCAGCTCTCGCAGAAGTAGGTAAAATCAAGGGATGGAACGTGAAATCAAGGTAAAAGTCTTTCAAGATCCCTACTAATTTCTTCTTCAGCTTTTTTATTTTAGAGAATACAATGTTGTCCTGTTAAATGTTTCTTTCATTCTTTTATTTAAGGGAAAATAGTGAAATTTACCTCCAGTTGCTGCTCTCATTCGACTTTGCATCCTCCGCTTTTAACGTCTTCCCTGCGATATTCCCCTGCGATGTCAATAGCTTCAATGTCATGGACCTCCATATTCCTTTTAACCATTTTCTCCACTTCACTGTCTCGTAAGACTACGAAATATTCAAGAGCACCAATTTGCATTTATTATTTGGGATGATTATTAAAATCAACTGCAGATTTTGTATCCATATTGATCCATATTCTCACTAATTTAGATTTAAAAAAAATAGGGGCGAGCTAGCCCAGATTCGTATAGGTTTCACTAGGAACCTAAAACCTACTTATCGGAACAGTCCATCATTTTTTGGAACCCGAAAGCTACACACCGCATACCTTGAAACATTGAACCTACCATGTCATAGGTTCCACGGTCAATTTCGGGGTCTATACAAATTCCACATGTACTCTTAATTGAATGATTGCAGCAAAGGAAACTACCATGTCACAAGTTCCACGATTGGTTCCAAGATCTATACAAGTTCCACGTGTACTCTTAATTGAATGATTGCAGCGAACCATCACTTTTAATGACCACTATTTGTTGTTACGATTCGCCGATCATAACTCATTTTAGATACATCAATAAATAAGAAACATCAGCAAAGTTAAAATCTCGATAATAAAAATCGCCAAAATTGAAGTTCATACTAATGATTCCAAATTGGAGACCATGGAATACCGTACGATCGAGCTAAGAGATATACCAAGAAAAATATTTAAAAAAAAACTTGTTATAGGATGCATTACGGGTTCCAGCCTTCCAGATTTCACCTACCATAAACCTGGAACTTACCCCGTAGGAACAGTTTTTAATTTTTGGAACCCGAAATCTACCCCTGTATATCTTGAAACTTGAAACCAAACAGGTTTCACACTGGTCTGATTCCAATTTACTGGTTCTACCTTAAAATCATCTTCACCCTTACAAAAATCTATTTTCTCTCAGCGATAAGAATACCAGTTTCCATTTTCCATGTAGGGAAAAGATGAAAAAAGAAACATCAGATATCATTGCCAACTTTATTTTGCACGTGTTTGAGTGCTCCTCAAGTAAAATCAATTACTCAAGGAAACGAAGATTCAGTGAAGAAAAATCAAGTCTAAGTCTAAATATTCAAATGAAGCGAGAGCATCCCGAGAAAATGTAAAGAATGACATGGCTGTCGTCTAGGGGCCTCTACCTCTGCAGAGCTCCTCGGAGGTCCAAATCGAGGTCGGGCAAACTCGCTGTGTACTGAGCAGAGGTAACGACCTATGTTGACCGATGATATGAGGTCGGTCTACGGCGCGGATGTCATGCATTACCTCAATAAGCCACCTTCTAGCTTACCCTACAAGCCACCCATTGATGTCATGCGTTACCTCATCTCTCTTAATCTTAGTCAGTTAATGCTACTGATCAGTTTAAGTCTCATCGGTTCATTCTACTTGGCCGAGAAGAAGCCACCTCTCATTTGAATAAAAATTATTTAGTATGGAACCTTGAGTTTAAGCCATTTGTAACATTTTAATTTGACCACATTTCTTTTATTTTTCACCACATGTTTTTAACTCAAAGACATAGCGACATTTAACACTTGATTAATTGTTATTATCCTTTGGTTATCATTGCCTTGGCGACTCATGTATACACTTGGCCAAAGAAGAAACTCTTTTCGAAATATCTATCCTACTAAGCCTATGTTATTAAGCCATTTGCCCTACAATCATTACATTAGGGACCCATAATGCCAATTAGAGTGCCACCCTTATTCTAGCTTAGGTCATGTGAAACAATCCTATTGGTACACTTACCCCTTCATTTATTAAGGCATTTAATGCATAGCTAAGGATGAAGGGTATAAATAGGACTAATCCCTTCGTTTTTCAGACACCACCACTTCTTCTGTCTCTCCTCTCTCTAATCCTCAAGTAAAGGCTCTTTTGCTTTTGGTCACCCAAGTTACGTTGTATGCCCGTCCCCTATAGACGTGTAGGATGGTCCCTCGGACATGACGACGGAGGGGATGAGATTGAGGCTGCTGGCCATTAAGTCCTGAGTAGGATGGTGGCTTGGTTAATGTTAAGGCTCACTTTTGGTATAGTATGGGAGTAGAGGTGCTAGTTGACTCTTCCTTCCCAGGACTATGTGTTGTTTTTTGGTGCCTGTTGTTTGTAACAAACTACTCATGTTAGTATGAAATGAAGCATATGTGTATTATTGTACTCATGTGATTTTCAGGGTGAATGTTGTTGGGGAAAAATTTTGTTACGCTTCCGCATGCTATTTAAATATAAGAAAGACAAAATTAAAGAAAACATGTGTCATGCATAACGTTCTAAGGTGTCACTGTGAGGGTAATTTTGGAAAAAAAAAAGATGGCAATTGGATTAATAACTTTCGGCAACAGATGCAATTTGAAAATTTTTTGAAAATTGGGGAGTTGATTTGTATATAATGAAATGTGGAGATGGAAGTTGATATTTGTGTGGAAAATGGTTTTTACAATTTCTCCTTGTCTTTTTTACTTTTTTTTGGGGTTTGTATTAACTCCTAAGCAAACTAAAAAGCCTTAATCACCGTCTAATTTAATCCAAAGTCATAAAGGTGGAAATGAATTGTCGGCCACATGGCATGAGCTGTGGATGAGTTGGGGCACAATATGGCAGTGACGTGGCCCCACGTGGAATTTGTATATTGTTTTGGGGGTCATCGAGTGGCATTTACATTAACAGTTTAATATGATAAACAATCATTACATCACATGATTCGGCTATCAATCGATAGATTTAGAGTTGACACCTAGTGTGCATTTGGGGGCCCCCATTAGCTTCTCCAAAGCAAATGAGCTGTCTTTGCATAATTCGTTATAAGAGTTGGTAATCTCTTATGCTTTTGGGTTATGCAGTCAATGTGACCAATAGGCCGTTGAGAAATTTGGATTTTTTTTTTTAACCTCAAGATGGAGTTAGTGGAAAGCAAACTGACAGGCACAAGGAAGTCCACCTTAAATATATAAATTACGAAACTATAACTTATCTTACTAACTCTATGCGCCAGGCAAGGTGCAAGTCCGAGCCCAAGTAGATGGTCCAAACATAGGAATGTATTCACTTGATGGTGTGGAAAATCAGAACATGTGTTGTGCGTCCAATCTACACTTTTATCTTCTTTCCTTAATTACCAAGTTAAACCCATGGGAGTCAAGTCTCTAGATATTCAAGTTCGAACCGATAATAATGTGACACAAGTCTTTAAATGACATTATACTTGATATTATCGGATCCATAAAAGATTTGCTAAGGTCGTCTATTGACACCTAAATTTTGACTAACATTTTTAGTCATTTATATAAAAAATCAGAACTAATCTTTTAGTTCTAGCAAAAATAACAAGATCATTTTTTATTTTTTTTTAGCATTCATGCGTTACATTTTGCATTGGATCGGCGGTGGAAAATAGAACATTGACACTGACAAGCCCAAAACATATTTGAATATTTCGGCCAAGGCATGGGGAGCTTTCATATTTAACGAGCTAGGTCGAATTCATATTATTAAGGCTGGAATTTAATTAATCAAGCCCATGTGATTAATTCGATCTTTAATTAAACAGGCTTTAGGTTCGATTGGGCTCATAATACCATAAACTTTCGGCGACAAAAAGTCCAGGCGACACCCATCCTTGTAGATCCGAGCTTCCTCACCCTCGGAGGAGGCTGCTGCCCCTCGATCGTAAGTGCTGCTTGCTGCCGCCAAGACGACTCCTCGACGAGCGGCTGTGAAGCTCCATCGTCAATCCCCGTTGTGGCTGTGTTCCCGACAAGTCCCTATATTCATAGACGAATTCCTATTTTCTGTTGCTTCCCGACGAACTCATCGCTCAAGTGTCAACGCCTCCGAATCGACGTGACGCTAGACTTTGGTCCTTCAACTCGAACGAATCCAGACTTGGCGAACTCTGGAAGTCTGGATTACTGGGAACCTTCAGCCATCAAGTCGTCGATTGGGAACACCGCGAGCTGGTTTCGTCGATTCCGCGACCTCAAGCAATTCAATCCAATTCGAATTAGGAAAGATATCCGAAAGATAGGTAAAACTCTGATTTCAAATATTTCGTTGCCTATCTTGAACATATTGCATATCTTAAATATATTTGCATATCTTGTATATTTGCATCAAAGTGGATATTTTTATCAAAATATAGGATCCGCAACTTGCCACATGATCGAGAAAGTCCATTTTTATTATCGATTAGGCAATCATTAATTGTAGAATTACGAATTAAAAATTGGATTCATATATTCGCAAAATATTTTCAAAATTTGATTGATATATCACTTTCTTGATTTTTGAATTGACATTTTATCTACTTTCCTTATTTGAATTTGTTGATTGTCAATCGTTGTCTTTTAGAATATATTGTCTTGCATGATATATTTCAAATTTCTAAAAGATATCGCATTTAGATAGTTTCTACATATAGACTAGATTGCATCTTAGAAATAATTTAACTTAGATTTGTATTCTAGGATAGAATCTGCATGTTTGAGTAGATTTTCATGTCTAAAAATAATCTATCTTTAATAGGTTAAGGTTTAGGCAAGTTTGAACCCTAAAATATACAAGATAATTATCTTTGGCATAGTTTCCTTTAGGGTCATTAATTATTCCGAAAATACAAAAATAAATCATTCATGTCATGTACATCATCTTTGCCATGTCATAGAGATTGCATTTTTTATATTGCATATAGAATTGCATGTTTAGGGTTTTAATTAATTCGCACGTCATGTAGCTGATTTAATTGAACCGAACCATCATTTATATTATAGTTTAATTTAATTGCATGTCATCTAGGTTAGTCATGTAGTTACTTAAATTAATTTCATATGCATGCTTAGGATTTCCTTGCATTTAATTGAATTCATTTGCATCTTAGATTAAATTCATGCAATGCATATAGGTTAGTCTTTATCTCGATTAAAAAGCGAAAATCCAAAAGTGAGAACAATTTGCCTTGTCGCATGTTTCCCGCAATTACCTTGAGTTTTGGCTATTTAATTTAATTGATTGAGCACTCACGTGATAACCTTTGTTAGTGACTTAGGTTAAAATCAGTTAATGTTGCCTTCTTAAATGATTTTTCATGTAATAAAATGGTACCAAAAGGGCGTTAGAGTAATTTAGCGTAATCAAGTTCCCGAACTCTTAATCTTTGGTTTGTACAAGTAATTTAGTGCTCATTCTAATTTACTTAGGTTTCTAATCGACCTACCAAAAGATTAGTAGCGACTCCAATCTAAAAATCTTTGCATGTTAATCAATTTGAACCATAAGTTGCCATTTGGTATAGACTTGGGAGAGTTCGGTAAGGTAAGTTAAATAATTAATCGATAATCCATTAGCTTGGGAATTTTCTAATTTTTAGGTCGCGATATCATCTTTAATTGACTATGTTCCCACTTTGGAAAGTGTTGTAGCTTCCTTGAGGACGTCCGAGAAAGCTCGTCAACCATGGAGGGCATATTCCGGCTACAAAAGAAATTACTATCTAACATTGTTGGTGCAAGATCTGCGGAACAAGTCAAGGATATTGAACAAGAAATGAGGAGGATTGGAGAAGTACTTCGTGCTAAGAAAATCCTTATGGTTCTAGATGGTGCGGCTGAAGAACAACATATTGAGAATCTAATAGGAAATTATTCATTTCATTCAGGATCTCGCATAATCATTACAACAAGAGACAAAACTATTTTGCCTGGTGCGGGATTTAATGGTGAAATCCGATAGTATGAAATGTTAAAGATGCTCTTGCGCTTCAACTTTTTTGTCGAATGCTTTTGGTAAAAACTTTCCTTCGGATGATTATGGTGGGCTTTCAAGTAAAATTGTCTCAAGTACGGAAGGGCTTCCTTTGGCTATAGAAGTGATAGGTTCGACACTTGAAAGGAGAGACAAAGCAATTTGGGAAGAGACGTTGGTTGGTTTAAAGAATGTACCCAAGGAAAAGATTCTAAAGAAGTTGAAAATTAGCTATGATGGCCTAGACATAAATCGAAACAAAATTTTATTGATATAACATGCTTCTTTTTCAATAAGAAGAAGACCGATGCAATTTACATGAGGGCCAATTGTCAATTTAAACCCAAAAGAGGAATTGAAGTCCTTATCGAGAGATGCTTGATAAAGATATTGGATAATGATAAGTTTTGGATGCATGATCAACTAATAGCATTAGGAAGACAAATTGTACGTGATGACAGTCAAGGTGACCTTGGCAAGAAGAGTAGATTGTGGGATGCAAAAGAGGCCCTCCAAATCATGAGTACCAAAGAAGTAAGTAAAAAAACGTCCCATTTTCAAATAGAAGTTGTATATCCCTGAGAATAAGGAATCCTTTTGTGTTCTGTTTTATCATATTTTTCCTGCCCATTCAAGTTGTAAAACATACTGGTTGGAAGTTGACAAAGTTCTTCACATCATTGCGAAATTTCACTTGTAGAGGAAGCACAAGCTTGAAGCACTTGAGATATCTGGACCAATTATTACAAATGAAGAGTTTGAAAGGTTATAAGACCTAAGATGCCTCCATTTAGAATAAGGACCAAAAAAAAGTTTTTGTTGGGGACTTTACAAGGTGTCCTTCAAAATTGAGATGGTTTTCTTGGAATTCTGATCTAGCAAAGGATTTTAGGGCGAACAATTTGTATTTGGATCGTCTCATTATTTGTAAATTTGACGGTATCGATTTCAAGGATGATTCAGCATGGGGCATCATCAAGGTAAACTACATTTTTAATTTTAGTCTAATAGTTCTTGTGTTTACCATGCGATAGTTCATACACTTGACATGCAATCCATTTTTACAGAGGCCACGGATTTGAAAGTTCTATCTATTACTCGGTGTCCTGGCTTAACGACAATCCCATACATCTCTTCAATGTGCTGGTTTAGAGAGTTTGGCTCTTGGAGAATGTTACGGTCTAAAGAGAATTGCAAACTCCATTGAAAATCTACGGTCATTGATTGAGTTAAAGATTGAAGGGTGCTGGTATCTTACCGATTTGCCATAAGAAACCAGGGCACTAGTGAAGCTTAACCACTTCTCATTGTCGGAATGTAAAAGGTTGAGAGAACTTCTAGGCTCAATAGGGAATTTGATCTCATTGATAAAGTTAGACTTATCAAGTACACACAATGCAAACTTCCAAACTCCATTGAAAAATTAAAATCCAAATATTTGTAGTCTGAAATTTGAGATCTTTTCTTATGATAGACATGAAAATAAGGGAATTTCCCAACTCAATTGGAAAGTTACAGTCATTATGCATCTTACATTTTCCAATAAAACCATTTGTTGATTGGGAGAATCATGATTGGCCGTTGCCTAAGGGCATAAGCACTTTGGTAAATCTTGAAGAGCTGGATCTTTGTGGGCATAAGGAAATGAAAGGTGAAATACCCTTTAAAATTAAAGAATTGTCATCTTTAAGAATCTTAAATTTAGCATATTCCCGTATTTCCAGAATTCCATGGACATTCAACATGCTTCATGACCTCCAAACACTCAATTTATCGTATTGTCATGAGATTCAGGAATTGTCAGAGCTTCCTACAAGTTTGACTTGTCTACTTCTTAAATGTGAATCATTGCTCTCAGTCCCTAATCTGTCGAACCTTACAAGTTTGGTTGAACTGCGACATCACTTGCAACTTAAGTTGGATTGGGAGGTTGTCCAAACTGAAAAAGTTAGAGTTGGATCTGTTTGATGTCCTTGCATCTCCAGAGTTAGCTTCTCTTTCTAATCTGGAAGAGCTTCTTTTGAGACCCCTATACTTAGTGCAGGTTTTGAGAAATTTGTCAACTTGACAGTTCTATGGGTGTGATGTATAAGACATTCCACTCGACGGACTCCAACGACTGGAGATATTACCTGTTCACAGTTGTAAACGGCTTCAGAGATTGTCCATTCCTTCGGGACCAAGGGAGCTATGGCAAGTGGATGTGTCAAAATGTCCAAAGCTAGTTGAGATACAAGTTGTGGGTCTTTCGAAATCATTGGAGCTCTTGAGCATTAAGATGTGCAAATCTCTAACAGGCATAAGCGGTTTATCTTACATGAAGAACCTGGAAACTTTGAGAATCAGTAACTGTTATGTACTTACTAATGTTGAGGGCCTTGACGAGGTACAGTCTTTGAAATCCTTGGAGGTCACGTAATGCACGTCATTGAGAAGCTTGATTGAGGCATCTTGTACAAAATACCAGATGATTGCGTCGTATTTATAATGCGGTGTGGAGACTCTATCGATTCTATATCGGAAATGCCTTTCAAGCGTTACAGAGAGAAGATTCTTCTGAATATATCAAACGAAGTACGACATATTCTTCATCATTCTGTGGGACTTTTGTTTACTTCCTTTTTAGGCCAAATATCCTCCTTTCTTTAGCAATGCAATATCCCCCTTTTAAAGTTGTCATTTTTTTTTTTTACACTGTAATTTCTTAGGTGGCTAATTTATTTCCTTCGTTGTCTGATGTTGGATATTTGCGGTTCCTAAAGCAATCTGTCCTCCCTCTTTTGAGGTTCCTAGTTTGTGTTGTTACTGTAATTACTTAGGTTGCAAATTTTTTTTTATCTTCGTCACTTATCTCTACTCGCGTTCTTGATGTTGGATAGTTTTGGTTCTTTAATTAATATTGCCGGTAAACTCATTTAATCACTCTTTAAATATTACTCATCAAAATTGCTTTCATAGACAAGATATTAGATAATGGATCACCAAGTATAGATGTCAAAAGCAACATATGATGGTTTTTTGTCTACTAATTTTTTTTTATAATTTTGCAATAGGCATAATAAGTGCACAAACTTAATGTTTTATATAATAATAGTACTTGTGATTATTTGATTTGATTATTGCATTAATAAGCCGTGGAGAAATTAATGTCAGATGATTATATCGTAGCTGTACAAAAGAACAAATAAAAGAACTCATTAGATTCCACCACGTGTCGCCACTTGGGAAAATGAATGATGAACAAGGGGCAGTTTATTCATAGTACACGATCAGTACCACTGCAAATTCATAGTACATGATTATTTCAAAGTAAACTAAATCGCATATTGCTTAAATAAATAGTCACATATTACGTCAGGATGTAAAACAATGTGTCCCACGTTTATGGTTTTTCATGCGAAAAGTAGAAAATATAGCTCCTTTTTACATTTGTTTTGGAAAATAACTTCTTGAAAAACATTTTTTTTGGATTTTTCTGTATTTTGTTTGCGAAAAAATAAGCTAGTCTAGGAAAACATTTTCCACCCATGCAAAAAGTCCCTCCAAAAGTGAGGAAAATGTTTTCCTTTTCTGAGAAATGAATATTATTTTTGTGTCTTTTCTTCCTCTTCTCTTTCATACCTCCTTTGTTTATAATTATTTTTTCACTTCGTTTTCATTATTTATTTATTTATTATAAATTCGAAAAAAAATTATTTTATATTTTACATTTCTCTTTTTTTTTTTCTTTTTATTTTTTTTATTTTGTTCCTTTTTCTTTTTCTTTTGCTTTTCCTTTTTCCTCCTTCCTCCAGCTGCCGCTCCTTCCTCTAGCCACCCCGTGATTGGCCATGACTTGGCCAAGCAAGCTCGAGGCTCGCCCGAGACAAGCGAGTCACGAGCTCGCCATATCTAGGAGCTCGCCAACCATGGCTGACCTCGAGCTTGCCGGATCTCGGCGAGCTCAAGCTCGCTTGCCGACGGTTGCCGGCTTTCACCATAGCGGTGACAGGCCGATCAAAAGAAAAAAATTAAAATAGAAAAATAAATAATAAATAATTAAAAAATTTGAATTTTTTTTAAAAATAAATATGATAAGAACGAACCAAAAAATAAAAAATTATTAAAATGAGTTCATGGAGGAATCTTATTTTTCATACCAAAAGACGAAAAATATTTTTCGGGTCTTTTTCATAGTTTAGCCAAACACCAAAAAATATTATCATTTTCCTAGAAAATGGAAGACATTTTCTAAAAGTCTCGCATTTTTCCGCAAAACAAACGAAGCCTAAGAGTAGATAGCTAACATTAAAAGATAGTGGTACATGAAGTACATAATCCAAAAAAGAGTATATTATTGTAATTAAAGTGAATATAAGATGAAGGATTAAGTTCACTAAAACAACGACATTAAAGTTAGAAACAGAAACGGAACTTGATATGGAATTAGAATAGCAAGACTCTTACTTCTTCTATTTTTTTTTTTCTTTACTTGGCATGGTATGGAATAATTAGTGCAAATGATGCTGAATTTTAAAGAAACAAAATTAGTAAATTGTTCTAATAATCAAACCATCAAGGTTATGTGCAGCAAAGCATAAGGTGCTGTATTGGGTTTTGGGTAAATATGATCCAAATACATATGTTGTTTGGTCTCACGTTGAACTTGTTATATCACAGTTGGCATGTCTCTTCACAATCCTATTCCACCTTGGAGTGAAGAAGTCCAGTGATGGGTTTGAGTTTGTTGGTGGAATAAAGAGGAAAAAAGAAAATGTCACCCCTAATTCAGTGACCCTTAAAGGTGATTGCTGATGTGAATTTTTTCGGCTTTCATTTGAAGAGAATGTGGTCCAAAACTCCCGGTGAATATAACGATTTGCACATAGAGATCGAGAGTGAAGAGGAATTGAAGGGAATGGTACAACTAGCATCCAAAAGTGGATTGCTTCCTTTGTATGTCGAGATTGTCGGGTAGAGGTAATACTTCAAAATATTTTTCATTTTACACTTATATGTTTACAATCACTTTATCTTATGTCAATAATTCTCGATTTATTACTAATTCAAATGTTTCACAATAAGGTAATTTTACAAATTCTTGTAAATCTTAGTTTCACTCACACGTGATGTGTACAATTTTGCTAGTACGAGAAGTAAAATGACATCTTGAAACAAGATATCTGTAGAAAGAAATTTTTACAGATCGTGGCATATCAAAATATTAAAGAAACATTTTACAAATAAACTTCTTATATATTGAGTAACATGACTAGCTTTTTAAGAATTACATTATTAAGTTTTAAAATGATTTAAGAACCTAGATTATATTTGTAACCCAACTCAACCGGAAATATGACATAGTTCATATACAAATATTTTCTGATATCAGCGTAGGGCAACATGTATTGGGACATATATTATAGCAGAGCTATATGAAATGATAGAATTCAAGCACTTGAATCTTATAGGGAAATCTTTAGTCTTAGGACTAGTGATATGATTACCTACCTTCATAAAAAGTTTTCTAGGAGAAGAAGCCGACCATTAAATTAAATAAAGATTTACGGCCATAGACAACATATCGCTGATTTTCACCGGGATAAATATTACAAGATACAAAGTAATCTTAGGAGCGATACTTGTCAAGACGTGGACAAAGTCTTATTTGAAGTACGTAGACGTGGTTTGTGTGTATCAATATGTATTATCAAGCTAAATGTTAGCACTATAATATTATAAAAGGAAGATTTCTAGAAGAATTTCTATTGACCCCTTTTTTGAGTAAATATAGAAGTACAAAGCAAATGTTCCACAAGCGGCCTAATCCTTGATTTGATGGTTAATGAGGAAACGAGTATTACAATCCTTAGATCAAAAGTTAAACAATCAATCATATTGGGGGTACGGTTCATACTCCCCATTGACGGAAAGCACGGGAGTGCTTGGTTGAGGTCCGGGAGAGCTGCCTCGGGAGGGGTCTCAAGAGAGTAGCGTCCCTTGGACATTACAAGACTTTTATTAATTTAGCTTATTTTTAATAGTAGTTTAGGTTTAGACTCATAAATAGCTTTTGCTACATATACTATTTTTTCCTTGTAATTGAGAGATATGAGAGAGAGGGGTATGATGTGCTAATTATCATGGACTTTTCTCTTGGACGTAGCCCTAATTTAAGATGAATTAGGATAAAATCGTATGTCTCGTTTTCTTTTTCTCCTTTTTAAGCTTTATTTCGTTGTGATTGAGCGCCGCATCCTAACAAATCACTATTTGCGAGGTTTACTTGCACTAGCATTCTAATAGTTCTTCTTCTTTTTCCTTACAAAAAAGAAACTATGGTGAGCTCCTACTCCAAGGTAGGT
Source organism: Rhodamnia rubescens (assembly GCA_021437795.1). Lineage (NCBI taxonomy): Eukaryota > Viridiplantae > Streptophyta > Magnoliopsida > Myrtales > Myrtaceae > Rhodamnia > Rhodamnia rubescens. The sequence continues at coordinate 4,163,731 of JAILYA010000015.1, forward strand.
ACATATCAAACTTATTTGAAATTTAACTTAAGAAAAATAAAATAAATTCTTATTGATATTCCACTTGGCATCCGCGTATTCGATCTCGGATTTATCTCTAACTAATGAATGATGTATGTGCCATACTTGATTCGGGTAAATATGCAAAAACATCTAATATATGATGGGGTTTCGGGATTGTCAAAATGCAACGGAATATAATTCTAAACCGAAACCCTAAACAGGATCTATGCGTATATTAAAATCAATAGGAGTTCAAGACATACTCTTTGCAAATCGAAGATAAATTGACAATCGGTTGTGTCCGGATTAGCACCCCAAGTGTTGCGCCTCTATCGGTATCCACACACACGAACCGAAGTCTCCAACGATCCAAGTGCTAGCTTACGGATCTTGGAGCTTCTCTTGCTAAATTGCCTTTGATCTTCAAGCCTCTCTAAAAGATCTAAGAATAGAGAACGATTCTCTGTGTTTCCCTTTTATATTCTCCTTCGGAATAAGACTCTTTTTATTCCAATAGACGTCTCTAGGGTTTTCCCTTGTTTATATATATAGCCTCAATATTTACGCGTAATAAAGAAGTGGGGCCGGGCGATTCGGGCTCACCAAACCTCCTATCTCCAATCGTGCGTTCAATCGTTATCTCATAACATGCACGTTCGCGTAAATATTTAGAATATGAGAATAAATTAAAATTTACTTCTTAAGTAGATCAAGGCGTAGAGAAAATATGAACTCGGTTCGTTTTTGTGTGCGACCATGTAGGTTCACTAAACATTAGCGGTGTGCTCAAAACTCTTTTGGGCCCACAAGTCATAAGCGGTCTCTAGCAACACATTATGACTACCTAAGTATAGTGAAGGTAGTTTTTCGACACAACCTAATCCACAACTAATGTTAGAGTATCAACCTTGATTAGTTTCTAGGGCATACTGCTAACAATATATGCCCAATACATATGTTATTTGGCTCTCATATTGAACTTGTTACAACACAGTTGAAAAATCTTTTCACAATCAGCTACCGCCTTGGAGTAAAGAAGTCAAGTGAGGAGTTTGAATTTGTTGGTGAAATATAGAGGGAAAACAAAGATGTCACCCTTGATTTAGTGACATATGAAGGATTGGCTGCTGATGTGAAAGGTTTCGGCTTTCGTTTGGAAAGAATGTGGTACGAGGCTCCTGGTAAAGACAGCCAGTTGCTCATAGAGATCAAGAGTGATAAGCAAGTGAAGGGGATGGCACAACTTGCAACTAGGAGAGGATTCATTCATATGTACGTTGAGCGAGAGGTAGTAATTGAAAATTTCTTTCACTTTCCATGCATATGTTTACCGCTCTTTGAAACAATTATGAAAAAAAAGACTTAAATCTATTGTATGAATGCCAATTTGATCCTAAATATTTTAATTTGGCTGATTTAGTCCTAAATCTTTTCACAATTTGTCAACTAATCCTTTCTCGTCAATTTTGACTGGAAAGTGCTGATATAAATGACATCAATCCCAAGAAGCACAACCGGCACTAATGTGGACAATTTTTTTTAATTATTATGTTATTTGCATAAGTATTTTTTTCATTGTGCCCGACCACCTAGGCCCTATCCAGCCAAGGTCAAGGGTGCAAAGGCCCTCTCCAAATTTAGGCGAGACCCTTGCCGCGAAGGCCTCCCCATGTTTGGACGAGGCAGTCCGCATAGCCACATTGCAAAAACGAACATAAAATAAAAAAGTCAAAACATTAACAAGAATTAAAAAAGTTTTAAATTGTTCGCCTTAGAAACAATTGTGTCTACGTCGGCGATTTGTGGCCAAAGTTAGCCGGAAGGACTAAACCGACAAATTGTTAAAATATTTATGATTAAATTAACCAAATTAAAAGGTTTAGGACTGATTTGGCATCCGTACAATAGGTTTATGATTTTATTTTGTTGATAATTTTCCCCAATATCTTTATAGTGTGTCAATATTTCTTCTTCAATTATATAAAAATTTGAAATGTTTCACAATAAGGCGATTTTACAAAATCATTTAAATGTTAATTATTTTCATGCAAGCAGTATGTTGGTTTAAATCTACGTCACATACTTATCTAAAGTTGAAACTTAGTCATTAGATTGAAAATCCAATAAGTACTACGGATATTCTACTGGACATCTAAATATTTAATCCTAATTCTTTCTGTAACTAATACATGGTATTTGTGCCCTACATGATTTTTGGGTAAATATGCAAAACGTTTGATATGTTTCAACTGCATATATTATTTGGCTCTCCCACTGAACTTGTTCCATCACAGATTTCCTTCACAATCCGATTCCACCTTGGAGTAAAGAAGTCCAGCTAGGGATTTGGGTTTGTTGGTGGAATAAAGAGAGAGAACCAAGATGCTACCCTCGATTCAGTGACATATGAAGGATTGATTGCTGACATGAAAAATTACGGGTTTTGTTTGAAGAAAATGTGGCATGAAACTCCTGGCGTATACCGCGGTTTGCTCATAGAGATCCAGAATGATGAGCAAGTGAAGGGAATGGTGCAACTAGCATTTGATAGAGGACTGATTCATTTGTACGTCGAGGGAGGGGTTGATAGTGAGTGGGAGGGAGAATACGATGACGAGACGATGGAAATGTTGACAGAGGAATGGACAATGAAGAATGACGTGTATTCCGATGAGGCTGGGGCTAGGTGGGATATTTCATGTCCCGATGAAGAATTGGACTTTGCATCTGTGGGTGAAAGGGAAACTCATGGCACCTCCTCCGCTAATGATTTTAAGTCAGAGCCGGGGAATGCCGAATGTTTTGAGGCAACGGGATGGATTGCAGAGAAAGGTATGGACAGTGTCCAAAAACAGATGGAGCACAATGGAGAACCTAGAGATGAGGAGAGTGCCAGAGATGTGACCGTTATATCTCGGATTCCCTAGCAGCTGACAGATATTTCGATACGAGAACTCTATCTGAAGTTTCGAGGTGGTCAGCGGGAGTGGATGAGTTGGAGCGATTGTTGAATGCAGATGTGTAGATGGATGATTTGTGGGGCAGTGAAGGAAGTGTCCGGATGGAGATCCATGGAAGAGACGACGGCTGTTGTGAGCGGCTCGAGGGAGTTAAGTCGAGGAAGCTTCAAGGTGCTTCAATGTTCAGCTTGTAAGATCTCTAAGTACCTCCTTCGTTGCGTGCTATAAATCATCTAGGCTGTCACGGTGCACTAGGCTAGTGGTAGAGCATTCGTCACGTGCTTCACATGTTGTTACTATTGGTTGTTTGTATAGTATTGAATTTGATCTTTCACATGCAATTGGGAGAATGTATACATTGTGATGCTGTGAAATTGATTCTTTTGGTTTTGTTGGGGTCAACATACATTTGGTTCTGTTTCAAGGAAGATAATTTGTGTTTGCGAGACATTTCAAGTGCAATTAGGGAAAACAAAATCCTAAACCTATTACAATTATGCCAATTCAGTCATATATATATATATATATATGTCATTTCACTCCTAAAATTTTTGTATTTGTGTCAATTCAATATGACGGACAAACGGTGACATGGAAAATTTTTAGTAGTATTTTAATAGTTTTTATTTCTTTTTCCTTTCTTTATCTCCTTTTTTTCCCTAGCCACTTGTGGCCAATGAGGTTAGGCTCACCCGGATCTTCGTAAGGTGGCTGCGGGTGAGGGCTTCATCGCCCACGTCGAGTGGCCGGCAAGCTCCGGCAAATCTAACCACATTTGATGATCACAGCTTGCCACCCATAATGGTAGGGAAAAACAATAGAAAGAGAAAGGAAAATAAATATATAAATAAAAATTATTACAAATTGTACACGTCTCCGTCGGCTAGCCAAATGGATTGAATTAGTACAAATGCAAAATATTTAAGATTAAATTGACAAAAGAAAAGATTTATGACTGAATTGGCATAATTATAATATGTTTAGCACTTTTTTCTTGTAATTCTCCTGTGCAAATTGGAGTCTTTTTTACACTTGAGAGTTGTGTATTTTGAGTGATTGTAATTTCCTCTTGTTGATTATAGTCGAATATCTTGTAAATTTCTCTCCATAGAGTTGACACGTTGGACCAAACTACATAAATTCTTTGTATCAAGATCATTTTTAGTTTTTATTTGTCGTCGACTGTTTGCATTTGTTTCCCCCTTTGGCCGTCTCACATGACATTAGCTTTTAAAGCAGAATTTTTCATATTAAAAAAAAATTATACACATAAATTTAATCAAACGGCAAGTTATTTTATTTATCAAAAAAACTCAAATATAAAAATATGATAATTCTTGTCCCTTTCATCAATCCCGACATCACTATTAGCGCCCATCCTGATAAGAAAAGTATTGGGACCAGAAAAAATTTCTAGACTTCTTGGATTATGGTGGTTTATCAAATTTTCATAAGTGGAGAGTGAAGGCACCATAGAAGACAGACAAGAAAGCTCAATTGATTGCACCATCAATTTTAACCAAATCGGTGGTGCCTCAACATTGCACCTGCACAGGACTAGAAACTATACCTTAAACCAGCAAATGCCTGCCAATGATGGCGTTGCGATTCTCGTCAAGGTCTAGGCTAGGGCAGCGATGCCCTCGCCAGATCCGGGGGAGATGTTGCATGCCCTCCCCCTGGCCAGCAAGAGTTGGCCGGCCCTAAGGTGGGAGGGGAAAAACTAAAGAAAAGAAAAAAAATAAAAAAATTCAAAAAATATTATGCAAGTGGGTTGAGTCGGGTTTGGGTCGACTCGAATATGATCCGACCTATAATGACCCATTTAATCCATTTTGACCCATGTTAATGCAATATATATTTTTTTTTTTTTTGGTAAAAAAGGTAATACATATATTTTTTTTGGTCGAAATAAACTTCATTCATTGCTAACTCGAAGATGGACAACAAGAGTTTTCGAAGTCAAAACATAAAATCAGCCATAGGGGATGGGGAGGTTTGGAAATCCAATAAGGCGGAACTGAGTCTGTTCTGTGGGCCTTCGCCACCCAATCCACGGCCTGGTTTGATTCTCCGGGCTCAAATATAACAGTAACGTTTTGCAACTGGGCCAATAGTGAGATGCAATCATTTATAATTGGTCGAGTAGCCCATGGAGTTTCCTGTCGGCCCGATAAGTAGTTCACCACTGATAGATTATCTGTTGATATCTGCACGCCCGGATCAGTTCCCCAACTCAGTTCAGTTCGTGCACCTCGTCTTCTTCAGCCTCGACAGTGCCTCCCTCACAGCTAGGGTTTCGGCGACAAGGACGGAAGGGGCGTGGATCTCCTTTGCGAATCCATCCGTGATGAGGCCGTGACTGTTCCTGCATATGCCCGCGACTGAACCGATCAAGGTAGAGCAGCACCGTGAGCTATCCACGTTAAATTTGAAGCCGTTTGTCGGCGGGGAGGTCCACTGTGCAGGTGGGTGTCTATTTCCTCTTACTGTTCTGCCCTTTCTCGGGTTCGACTTCGCATAAAGATTATTCATCAAGATTGCTTCTTCTACGTATCCTCCGGGGTTGGGTCGCGTGGCTTGGAAAACCCACTGGTTGCGCGCCTTCCATATCAACCACGATACTCCTGCGAACAGAGCTTTCTGATCTGGGTCGACTTTCGGGGTGAGATTTCCTAAGACCCATTTGTCAATTCGGGTGATTTTTCTAGGGGATTTTCGAGACAAGTTCTAGTTCTAGAGCTTCTATTGCACTTATCTCGAAATTTTTACAAATGTTCGACAGGTCATTCGCCCCAAACAAAAAAAAAAAAATTGTAGGCCCGTTCCATGCGAGTGGATAACATTTTCTATATTCGACCCCATAATGGAAGCAGAGGACTAGAACATGACATGATTAATGTGGCACATGCTATCAACGAACCCATACCCTGCACACCCATCTTCCATCACCAGCATACATTTTTGGTGAAATGTAGATATTTGTGATGTCTATCTAGGCAACACACCAATCGAAAAGTTGGTGAGAGAAAAATATGAATACCATGGAGTTGGATAAAAAATCAGGTTAAAAATAGTGTCTCGAACTTCACACTCAAACTTGGGGCTAAGTTTGCTGAGTATTCTTGATCGTTTCCCCGGCTGGTCAATTGAGTCCGAAGTGTTGTAATTTTAACTAGGAGAGTCCTAAATGTTTTCAAAAGAACTTGCAATGACTGTCCTTAGCGCATACAATGATTGACATTTTTCCGTAGTGAAATAAGTCAACTCAGACCAATGACGAGTTAAAGGACTTCACTGCATAATTTTAAAACGTTTGTCTTACTCGTTAAAAATTAAAACATTTAAGACTTTCGCAAAGGTTTATCATCCTACGCATATCTGCATCAGCTATGGTTCTGACTAGTAAGTGAAGATTATCTGTTATTATTTTGGCGACCTGAGTCATGTGGCGAATCAATCAAATCAAATTCATGTGATATGACTTAGATAAAAGCCTCCACCTGCATCATATCAAGAAAATGACAAATTCTTTTGAGTTGCCCCAAATAATTTCGAACAATTATCAACTGGTAGCATCATGACAGTTGCTGCTTTTTTTTTTTTTTTTTTTTGCGAGAAGTAAGCCATAATCATTCATTGAGACTTAATATAAGCAAATTGTTAAACAGTTGTTTGCAAATTTATCGGTGAGTTACCAACAAAATAATGACTTTAACGTACTTTTCCACAGTAGATTATCAACTGTTTTCAAATTTTTCAAGTGAGCTTGTCTAGTAGTTAGTGAGTTACATGAAAGCATTAATTATGCTACGCGTATGAAAAATTTTAGTTCAAATTTTTTAAAGATGTAACCAGAAAACATTTAATGTATAAATTATATGAGACACCCAACACCATCTTCATATAAGATTTTGTTTCAAGTTTCAGACCATGTCCCAGCAATGATCTTTCTCATGCAAGAAGGCTCTATTTAAGAAAGATCAACTAACACTCCACTCTAATTCTCCACCTCCTCCACCACCGCCACCGCCACCGCCACCGCCACCGCCACCACCACCACCACCACCACCACCATGCAAGCCTCTCAATCTCCTCCTCCAGACGATGTAAGGTACTTGCGAGAGGACGACATGCCGCAAGCAGTCAAGGACTTGGTCTCCTCTCTCCCTTCAGAAGAAAACTGGGTCAGCAACACTCTCCGCTTGTACCAAGGCTTCTGGTTCCCCTCTTGGCGGTTGCATGGCATCTTCAATTGCCAAAACCACTTCCAAGCTCACCCCTCTGACATCCTCCTCGTCACCAACCCGAAATCCGGCACCACCTGGCTAAAGGCCATCCTCTTCGCTCTTTTGAACCGTGCCAACTACTCGAACTCTGACTCACACCGACGCCACCCTCTCCTAACCCAAAACTCCCACGAGCTCGTGCCCCACTTGGAGGACAAGCTCTATCTCGAGCAAGAAAATCCCGATCTCTCTGCTTTAGCGTCCCCGAGGCTCTTCGCCACCCACTTGCCTTACTCCTCACTTCCCCAGTCGGTGAGGGACTCCAAGTGCAAGCTGGTTTACCTGGGTCGGAACCCTAAGGACACCTTCATCTCAATGTGGCACTTCTTCAACAAGCTGAGGCCGGAAGAGAAAGGCCAGATTCCGATCCAGGAGTGCCTCGACAAATTTTGTCGAGGGGTGAGTTCTTATGGGCCTTACTGGGATCATGTGCTGGGTTACCAAAAAGCGAGCTTGGAGAAGCCAGAGAAGGTATTGTTCGTGACGTACGAACAGATGAAATTGGACCCGCATGCTCATGTGAGGAGGTTGGCCGATTTCGTGGGGTGTCCATTCAGCGAAGAAGAACTGAGAGACGAGACGGTGGAGGGTATACTGAGGATGTGTAGCTTCGACAATTTGAGAGCATTGGAGGTGAATAAGAGTGGGAAGCTGTGGAATGGAGTCGAGAGCAGGTGGTTCTTCAGGAGAGGCGAGGTTGGAGATTGGGTGAATTACATGAGTGCTGAGATGGGGGAGAGAATTGACGGTGTCGTGGACGAGAAGTTGCATGGTTCAGGTTTGAAGCTTTGAAGTTGGGATAAATTAGGAGGAGTGTGCGGGCCGTTGATGAAGCTTCGCCTCCATGGGGAGGTGCTTCAGGGTTGTGAATTGTGATTCCGAGTGTTCATTTATCTGGCCAACACGTAGTTGACTAATAAAAAGCTGCCTTCTTTCTCACTACGAGCTTATGGATTTATCTTCTGTTCTTCTTTTCAATTCGTTTTTACTTTTGCTGTGTGATTTATAAACACACTGGTTCGTATTTGTATGTCGTCCGACAGATTGAGTAGCTAAACGAAGGATGTTTGTGTCTTGGAGAGAAAAGAAAAATCTCTCTATTCTGTTTCGCTTCTAAGTGAACAGAACAACGTTGTATCATGGAACTTTTATAGCGAAACAAAACTGCCATTTAGAATTATCCAGCTTGGTCGCCGTTGCTTCTTCTGGGCGGGCTTCGATCAATTTGTTTTGGGTTTCATACTTTACATGGTGCAATCAAGATGACGTCATCTTGGACAATTGACAATTCAACCGCATTTACGGACGACGAAGGTAAAAATGGCCGACTTTGTCCCATGGACATGTGTGCCTTTTTTGGGACATTAGAACCGTAGATGTACGTGTGTTCTGTAATGTGCCTTCCTCTGGTACGTTTTGGAAATTTAAGTTGTCCCACTGGAAAAGCTTGTGTCTCTTTCGGTAGTTAGCAAATTTAGATAACAGGACACTAATCTGCAGCCCTTGACTTATGTCGAAGTTCAATACGGTGTAGGTAAAGAGGGATTGAACTGTCAAGACTGACCGAGTAGCAGAAAATAGAGGCAGAGGAGGTGGTACTACTGATCAGAGGTGCTTGGAGCTCGGGAAGGGGAAACCGCAAATGGAGGCAGAGGAAGGGGCATAGCTTCAAGTTCAGGAAAGGAACCGGCTACGAGGCATTGGTTCTTTAGTATTGAATGCGGGTCTTAAATTATTTAATGGAATCAATTTAGTTTTGCATTTGAGAGGAAAAGTGTAATTATGCCCTCTCGGTCAAGCTTCGCTTGATTTATTTGATGTGTCAGCCTAATCATGGCTGATTGTCTTATGCGTAGGAGCGATGGTGCGGCATGAATTGGGAATCCAATGAAGATATCCAGCTTTTTTCCAATGATAGAGCTCTATCGATTGGGAATCCAATGAAGATATCCATATCTCTTTACAACCTGAGAAAAAGGAGCAACAAGTGGTTCCAGGAACACAGGCCACCATGAAGCGACGCGTGGAGGTTGCTTTATAATTGATGATATGCTTTAAATTTTGTTATTGTCTCTCTCTTCTTGCTCTTTTTTAAAAATTACATATTGATGCGAGTTTAACAAAAAAAATTTCTACTATTGTCAAAGGGCAACATCGATTCACAGCTAAGAAAGAAAGAGCTGAGTCTCACACCAATAATTCTGAGTCGGATGGGCGCGCCTTTTCAGGACATCTTCTTCGGCAGAGACCGATGAGAACTTGATGGTACAGGACTCTGCACTTCATCATCAAAATGTGTGCACCTCAAACGCTACCCAGAAATATCTTCTGTGTTGTTCCCGAAATTGCATTCGAATTCTTTCTTCTTCTTTATTTATGTTGAACAACTCGCTGTCCTATTTGCTTGTGTAAAGACAAGATAGAAAAAGATAAGATATTTCGACCTAAACAATTTTAAAGATAACGGATATAGAAAATACCAGCTTGACAACTTTAGGTTCAAGCTCGACAGGAGCAGGTGAAGCTACCCAAGCACTTAGATTCTTAGTCTGGTACAATGGTTTTTCACAAATATCAAGTTGGTGAAGGATATAATTGAACCGTCTTTCCTGTTGGTTTCTTTTAAAACAGGTCGTGCAATAAGGCTTCAAAGAACATCACTTATGCAGACTTTGCATATAGCAACAAAACCTGGCGACAGAGCTAGCAGTTGCGGCATCTGGTCTCCAATTTCAATAGTGATCACACGAGCTCTTACGTCTCGCCGAATAACGAAGATTTTCTCTTCCAAATGTTATATTTGTGTTTGTTCAACCCGTTCTGGTTGTTTCTGTACTGCGATGATGTAGAGGAAGGCAAACCTAGGCGTGCACCGTCAACTGGCAACATTGTAATTACTAGAGAAGGAATTTCTAGTGTATGCTCATCACAGACGATGCAAGGAAATCTAGTGATTGGCTGCTGATATTTTACTTGATAGATCCGTTTGTATGGAACAATTGTGTGCTTAACCCTATTGGAGCTCTGTTGATTATCCTTGTTTTCTGAATTTGGCTTTACATTTTAGTATTCTAGACTTCACCCTACTTCGATTTTCTTTGCTATGGAAGTATATGTACTTTTCATGTACCCTTTTAACCAATCAATACAATTTTCGTTCGGAAAAACAAAAACAAAAAAACTTACATCCGTGTCAGCTCGTTTAATTCTATCAAGATCAGACCAAGAAAAGAAAACATTCAATCAAGATCTGTGCGGCCCAAAATTGTTAATCCATTTTTGAAAACCCTGGATCCACAGAGGAGGCTGGGACCCACGTGGGCTCATCACTGTTATTTTAGAGTTATTTGATTTCATGCATCATAATATATAAATATTGAATTAGGGAAATGCTTTCATTGTCTTTACGATCTTGTCAGTTATTTCGATCGTAGAACCACATATCATCACCTCGTTTTTTTGCATAAAGTACTTATTAATTAAAAAATCATGAGGTTAAAAATAATGACAGTCTTGTCATACTATCGGAGTAGGAGCTTCCGTTGAATTAAACTCAAAACAATTACAATAGAAAAGAAAGCGCCCTTGGCAAATTCAACTCATTTGCTGCCTGGAAAGAAGATCCGCACGCATTCCGTCGGGCGACCGCCACATCATGGTCAAACAAAAAACTAGTGCTATCATAGCGGAGGAATCAATTTATATGCTTTGATTTGGTTTTATTTCTTCTTCCTCTGTGCACATAATTCTAACTGAAAGCATATGGCAAGAGTAAAGAATTACTGGCATATTCTTGATTTGGCAACAGATCTGTTAGACCTTTTTTTTCCCCTCCATATTTGTTTCTGGTGATTGAGAAGGTATGCATAAGATGAATAGGCACATGAGATTCAAAACTTAGGCATTAGAGAAAACAATAAAATAGGCGAAACAAAGAAAATAAATTGGACACCAAATTTATACATTTCCAAAAGGAATCTAAGTTTCGAGCGTGCCAAAGATATTTAGTTGGACTCACATTCACTCAAAAGCTTAAGCCAATGAGTTATGGGCCAATTGGGATATATTAATTGCTTCAACACCACACCAATTCTCCGACGTGGGATTTCTCTAACATTGCTCACACGTGTACCTTAACAGTTTCCTTGGCTGACTTTGTGTGCCACTTTATTGTTCGTTCTTTTCAATTTCGACGAACAAGGAACATTTTGTTCGGGTCGGGTTTTTGTCTAATGGGTTCCAACTCGAGACACATTATAGAATTTGTATTGCAGCCAGATAATGTGTTACATCTGCAAATCAAACTAAGGGCGTGGTTAATTTATTGAAAGCTTCTTGTTGCTAGAAAGTGTTTTCAATAAATTCGATTTCAGAGAAAGTGGATCATTTTCTAGTATTTTGCTTGTACTGGAAACGAAGTATGGAAATAAGTTTCATAGAGCTTGATAACTAGTAAATAGACCAGTAAAAGACAACCATTCTGAGGGACCTAGGCTACAAACTTTACTCAGCATATGCGAAATTGGTATTTATTTTCTCCATCCATTGCATTATCTGCGATTGAGGCAGCAAGACATTGATGGCACACAATTACATCAACTTACTCAATTAAGCGCACCGATGCATGTAAAAAGAATTAACGAAGATTGATCCTCGTGAGACCAACTTGGAAACAAGTCAAACATGCACATCATAGTCAAAAATATGAGAAAGGAAACAAAAGCATTCATGAACCATGGAGAACATATGTAGCCCCAATTTACCTGGGAGCCAAAAGAACGAAAGTTCAATGGTAAGTTGACCCAACCATCACAAGAAAATTTATTTCCCCATATTGTGTAGTGTAACAAGGAAAAATCAAATGTACAGGACATTGACATATAAAACTGATGAGTCTGTATCTCAACTATGGGTGTTAATGGTCCGAGTCTGATATAGGCCTGACCCGGCCCGAAACTAATCACCGCCAAGATCGGCCCGACCCAGCCCGGCCCGACTCAATACCCAAATCATACAAGATATTCGGGTCGAGCCGACTTTGATATCGGCCCGACCCGGCCCGAAACTAATCAGCGCCAAGATCGGCCAGGCTCGGGCCGACTCGATACCCGAATCATGCAAGATATTCGGGCCAGGCCGGGTCAGGTCGGGTAGGTGGTTTTTTTTATTTTAAATTTTATACATCCAAGATATTTTGATCAAAAAAGAAAAAAATACGTCCCGCGTATAATTCGGGATCTTCAATTCCTCCTCCCCCCAGCTTTCCCTGTGTAAGTAAAGCAAAGATTTTGACCCAAAAAAAAAAAAGTAAAGCAAAGAAAGGAAAGGTGAAGATACGGTCGAACACCAAAGTCTCGCCCCAAATTCACTTCAGTTCTTCTTCTTCTTCTTCCTCAGTCTCTCCGTTAGATTAGTCATTACTCACACATTGACCCCCATTGATTCTAGTCGCTCTGCTCGAAGAACCCACAAAGAAGGACGTATTGGGGAAATAGAAGACCGATATGGCGGTGTCGGACGCGGTGATGGGGAACCTAACGAGGATCGACGTGGCGATGATCGCGGCGATCAAGGCGTATGGGCTGGTGTTGGGCCGTAGCTTGGGTGGCGGGCTCGTGCTGGTCCTCTCCAGGGCAATGGTGGGGCTGATCCTCATCATCATGCTGGCGTGGGATGTCTCCCAAAAGGCTGCCCGCGCGATCGCCAGGGACGACGGCCGCGCCCACGAGGTTTCCTGCAAGGGCGGCATCTGCTGGCACGGCATCGCCATCAAGTCCCTGGCCTCCCAGGTCCGGTTCTGCCTCCCCAAGCAGCAGCAGCTGCCGCCGCAGCCGCACGGCCCTGCCGCTCTGTCAATACGACATCAATTTACTCTCTCTTTCTGTGATGAAATTTTTAAGTTTCGGGCCTGAGTTAATCTAATAGTACCAGCCCAAATTGAAACAGTACCAATGTCTGGCCCGTAAATTTCTCAAATTTTCGGGCCGGGCCGGCCTTTTTACATCCCTAATCTCAACTATGAAAATCTCCCTCTCTCTTTTGTTAATTTGTCATTAGATTTTCATCCTTCTCGGCGAAGGTGCCTGTGTCAGACCGCTTGAAAGGGGGAAAAAACACGAAAAAGTAAGTGTGTAAACCTTACAAATGCTCTCGCTCAGGGCCTTATGCATTTAGGGATGTTACAGGGAGTAGATTGAACATTTCACGATAAGGGACTTATGGTGAATTTTACCCTTGTTGATCAAACAAAAAGATTACACTAAACATTTATGAACAATTCGAAAATAGGAAAATTACAAAAAAAATTCTAAATTTATTGTAGATGAGACAATTCAGTTCTAAATCTTCTTATTTTTTTGCCAATTCATTGCTAAACCTTTTGTATTTATTCCAATTCGGTCCATCTAACCAACTTTGGCTAACCGACCGACGTGGTAATTTTAAATAATATTTTAGTATTTTTTTCAAATATTATATTTATGCTTTTATTTTTTATTTCTTTTATTTATTTCTTTTTCTTCTCATTCTCCCTCCAACTAGTCATAGGATTGGCAATTAGACGGAAGAGAGGCCTAGTGAGGTCGACTTCGCTGGACAAGGCCGAGCTCCACTTAGCGACGACGAGGTCGAGCCTTGCTATGGCTAGGCGAGTTTGATTCTAAAGTAAGCCGACCACGTTCATGGATATTGGTTGGCTAGTTCATTCTGAAAGTCAGTCAGTTCATGCAATCGTGCAGTTGGCCAAAAAGAAATGCAGTCACTAGACTGCAACAAGATATGGAAATATGATGGAAGCACCCCGATGACAATGAAAAAAAGAAAACCATGACATACTTGGAATTCATTTGAGATGAGAGCTTAAAATTGGTCTTTTCGGCTCCTAAAATGCTCAGAAATTGCAGACATGATAATACCGCCATTTCTTGATTGATCGTCCAACCCAGCAGTAGAGAGCGGTTGAAAATTTACACGGACCTAACTCTGGGAAACATACTGGAGTTGAATGAATAAATCCATATATAAGAGAAATAAAGACATATATAGAGCGTGCGTGAAAGACAAATTTACCTCCATATATTCTTGTTAAATTTTGCCTTCAAATTCTTTGAGTTGGATGACACGTGGCGGTTAATAGATATATCAATTTGGGATTTTTGCCCTCTATTTATCATAATTGTACAAGTTTGGGATTATTCGTGGTATTAACTCAATTTGATGGATACTAATGGAGGGTAAATTTGTCAAAACTATACCAATATGGGATTTTTATTGTGGTCAAAAAATTAATTTGGTATAAATTTATTACGGGCATACCAATTTACTATTTTTCGTGGAAAAACAATAAGTTTATGGTAAATTGATCACAAGTATACCGGTCGAGGGTCTTTCATGGTAAAAAATTGGTTTTGACATAAATTTATCATATGTGTACTAATATGGAGTTTGTTTATGGTCAATAAATTAGTTTGGAGTAAATTTGTTACAAATATATCAATTTAGAGTTTTTCGTGATATCAATCCTAATATTAGATAGATATTTACGCCCGTAAACAATATATAGTGTTTCAACAAAATGCTCACGACATTTTTACATCGGGGCCATGAAATTGCATCCAAATTTAAGTTGATAATAGAGTTTGAAATTAACCTTTCTTATGACAGTTCCCTATATCTTTTCAAGCATATGCGCACAGCCATTTCATTGTCCCAAAAAGATGATTTATGATTTTCTTTTGCGTCAAAGCACAATACATTTGCAACCTTACATAAATGTTCAAAACTATATAACGATTCAAGTATAATTTTTCAAATCGAGTATCATTGAGATGTGGATAGAAGAGGGATTGGAATTGATTAGAGCAATTGATAAGAAGGAAGGAGTGAGAAAGAAACAGCGTAACCCTTTCAAGTAGTTGGGGATAATGAAAGAAACAAGCTAGAAACAAGTGTCCGCGACATTCTCGCCATTGCTACCTGTAACAATAAGCACGAGTTGATGAAGGGTAAAAAGGGGCAAAGTTACATATCTCTCTGTTATAACTTTCAATTACAAGAAAAAAAAATTATATATATAAGTAGTAGTTACTTGATGGGTCGGGCCTAAACTATTAATAAAATATGTGTTAAAACTATAAAAACCCTATAGCGTCTAGGGACGCTCATTAGGGAGCGAAACCCCCTGTGATAAATTTTTCGTTGAAGCGAGTATGAATGCACCCCAACACCATCTTGACTACAAGTTTTCATTGTTAGCAAGATAGATGTTGCAAGATACAAAGTAATATGAGGAGCAACATTGTCAAGATGCAGATAAACCTTATTTGAAGTAGGGGTATGCAACCGGACTACGTTTCCGGAACCTGGGTCGGACCACTTGAAATATAGGGTCGGAAATCGATTCCCTGTTCAAACCGGTCCGAGAACCGATTTCAATTTTTGGGAATCTGTTGAAACTGGTATGGTTCACGGTTCTAGGTGAGCACCTACCCGGACCGGCTTTAGAACCAGTTTTTAGTTACTATTAAAAAAAAAGAACTATCTCGCTTGCCAACCTTCCCTCACCTCCTCTATTTCGTGTTTCCCAATCCATCTCGTCGTGCTCTCTCCCTTTCTCTTTTGTTTTAACGAATAGTGAGTTTTATTAATCATCTTTTACTTTGGATCATTTTATCGATAATCATATTATTTTGATCGAAAAAATGAAATCATAAAAAAAAAGGAAAATAGGTTCTCGGGTAGACCACAGGAACTAACCAAAAAATAGGGTCGTTTCCAAAATAGGTTTCAGAACAAATAAGGTAGGTTTTCGGTTGCAAAAGCGGGAACCGGTTATAACAAGGTCGATTTCGGGGTCTAGGTCTGGACCCTACCTACTTGGGCCGTGCTAACCCCATTTGAAGTATGTAGACATGGCAGTTTATGTAGCGATAAGAATTAATCAAGCTATCCTTGACTACTAATGCCATCTCTTTGGTACACTATAATGTTTGTTGTCCCATTCCAATATCTAAGGATCTATTTCATAAGTTACCAATGAGCTTTCCAAGATACTTCATATAATAGATAACTATGCTTACATCTTATGAAATATCATACCATGTGCATATCATGACAATAATACTATCCACGGCACTACAACAGGGAACACGTGACATATGCTGCTCCTCCTTCTTTTTATGTAATGAGAACTTATCAGAAAATTTAAAGTGCTTTATTAAAGGTGTACTCACAGATTTCGCTGACTACATATTAAAACATATTATAATCTTCTCAATTTATTTATTTTAAGACATACATAACAATTTTGCAGTCATATCACACAAAATTTCTACACCCAAATCTTGTTTGCAGCACCTAAATTTTTTATTTCAAACTCAGCATTGAACTTCCTCTTTTGTACATCAATATTAGAGTTTAATTTTGACTAACATAAATCTCCTACTAAAATTTTTTACTGGTAAAAATTAAATGCTAAGGATGAAATATTCCCTAGGAGTGGATCTAACATAAACACTACTGATTTTTTTACATTTTTATTAGTACTGTATTTTTTGTTCTATTATCTCAATATTTTCTTCTTCTTTTTTAATCTCAAGAAGAACAATCTAAGAGATCAAATTACCCTAAAAGCCAAGAAAAAGATAACATCCTAAAATATATGAAGTTCGATAGGGGTTTTTTTAGGAGGATGGAACGAGGAACTTTCATGATATGATTAGGGCAACAAAGGGTAAAGATTTGATGGCGAGACTCCTCAAAGCATCTTTCCTCATAACCATATATTGTATTTGGATGGAGTGCAACTATATACGGTTTCAAAGCAAATCAACTGACATACATATTATTTTGGCCAAGCTACGTAAAAATATAAGAGGTAGAGTTTTATTTTACCAAAAAATTAGACCTTCCCAGACAAATGTACTTTTGGCTACTTTGTGGAGACTTCCTATCTCTATTTTTTGAATTATTAGCTCTATTTGTAATGCTGGGAGATGCCCCTAAGCTATTGTACTTCATCTGCTCTATAATGCTTACATCTTAAACAAACAAAAAAATGAAATTCGATTAAGCCTATTTCTGAAGCTCATTGTTAAGACCTTACTGTCCAATAGGGACTCTACTTCTTTATTAATATTTTATTTTTTTATTATTCTTCTTTCTCCTCTGGTCATCTCCTTCTCAGTCCAATTATGGTACGCGAACTAATGTTCTTTCTTTGTGCTTTTCTTTCGTCCATTGGTCCCTAAACCCACGGATCTTCTCTTCCTTCTTTTCTTGTATAGCTTTATTACGGATGAAAATGTATCGCCAATAGCCATTTTTGAAGGTATAAATAATAAAAAAAGAAAAAAAATTATTAAAAAATTATTCTCCGATAACATCATCAACATTTTTTATCCCTTTTTTTTAGCGAGCAAGTTAATTTCAGATAAAGGCCATTGTGTTTATTATTTCTTATCATTTCTATCTTATAACCATATAAATTAGGAAAATAAATTCAATGAAAAATGGAGGATAGTAGGGCAAGTAATGTTATTTTGGTTTTTTTTTTTTATATAGATTTCTTGTATACTTTTCCATTTATGTAGAAACATTGTGATGATAAATAAGATTTTCTTTTTCCTTTTATTTATTAATTTGGGCAAACATAGTGGTGATGATGAGCAGGGATGCTACACATAAACAAGGACGTGAAGGTAACTAACGCGTAGGTTAAGTCTTGACAGGATCATCAACATGTTATCGCTCCTCGGGTCGGTGTTGGTGGGGTGGACCTCGATCGCATCGGCCGCCGTTACATAATCGTCTTGGCAAGCCCGCCAATACGATTGTTTAACAACGATCGATACAATCGAAGGTTCGCCCTACCATCATCGATCGGAGGAGCAAGAACACATTGAGGACTTGTTGGGCTTAAGCTACACGTTGGTTACGTTCAAGTCTTCTTTATGTATAGTGCTGCCCCGCTCATCATTACTTTGTGTGCCCAAGGTCCAAAAAAAAGGGAAAAAAAAGAAAAGAAAAGAAAAGCTTATTTATCATTACAATGTTCCTACATAAATTTTAAACATATTCAAGAAATTGCAAAAATAAAAATAAAAAATACCTCATGCCCTATTATTCTCCCTTTTTCTTTAAATTTATTTCTCTAATTTATACTGATATATGATAAGAATCAAGAGAAAAAATAAATACGATGGACTTCATTTGAAATTAATTTGCTACACTAAATTAAAAAAAAAAGGGAGAGAAAAATGTTGATGATGTTATCTCAAAATAAGTATTTCTTGTTCTTTTTTCTTGTTGTTGCTTTTTCTCATTGCCTATACATTAGAAAAATGACCATTGGCGAAAGATTTCACTCTCGAGTTCAGGAAGCTCCCCTCTCTCCAAATCTTTATTACACTTTCTATCATTCTTGCTCAACTCACTCATCGTTCCTCATCCATTCACTCATATATACGCATCATAGAACCAATGTATTGGGAAGCAAGAACATATGTAGACAGAGAACCCATGTATTTGAAAATGCATTTGGCCAAAGGACACTTACTCAGAGAAGACGAATTCAGCAAAAGATAATCTGTAATCTAAAATATGTTAAGAGGAACAGATACGCAAATATGTGAGGCACATTAAACTCGAGATAATCGCCGTCACTGTCAGACATATAGAGGAAACATGGAAGCAGCAATTCAGATCCATCAAATCCTTATTCAGTATCATTTTCCTCTTAGACTTTGGTAATATAAATGGGACTCAACCTACCGGAGCAGAGCAGAGATGTAATTACTTTGGAGATGCAGTAGATGGTCAAGAGCTATGGCCGACTGAAGAGCTCAAGTCCCTAAAGCGTCCTAGCTGATGGTCGGCACGGGTGAAGAAATCTCGAGCGGGACATGAGCATTTCGGACTTCCCCATGGTGGAAAAGGGTGAACGCCTAATGCAAGAGAGAGAGAGAGAGAGAGAGAGAGAGAGAGAGAGAGAGAGAGAGAGAGTTCCTGAATCGTACTCCCGAGCGAATGCCTCCCAGAAAGTCTGCTTAAATAGGAGAAGGGGCGGTCAGTTAGATGCCTGCGGCTTTGAAATGAGAGAGAGTCCGAGGGGCATCATCAGTTAGAGAGCACTTCGGCATCATCAGTTAGAGAGCGCTTCTTTTTGGGGAGGGTTTTGTTGTTTGACTTGACTTGGCATGTGGGCTTCTTCTCCTCTCTTATCTCTAAATTTTAAGTGGCCAACGTGGTTAGTATCACAGAATTGTGAGATTACGAGTGTGCTTGGCTTGCTGAAATTTGGTAGGTTTTACCAATTTTCTGCTTGATAAATCCTAATTTGGTAAGAAGGCAAAAGAATAATGAGATCATTCAAGTGGGAGGCTGCTCACGTACTTTGGTGCACCTTCTTCTGTGGAAAATAGAATGCATCGGCACCTAATGGAACTTTGATGTTTTCATGGAATGAAAAACTATTTCAAACATATTAATACAAAACGATGATAGAGCTGGGTTTTCGTGGATTGGGGAAGTTTTGTGGCCTGTTTGGAGATCTTTGTGGCTTCAATCGATTATCAATACAAAACCAGGGGTCTCCTGTAGATCATTGGTATTCGGTTGCAAATCTAATTTCACCACAAAAGAGATAGACTAGCTACCTACAAGGGCCTCCGTGGCCTGTCCGTTTGATATATAGGGACAATGAACTACACGAATGCGTTCCTTATTTCAACATGTCGATGCCCGAGTGCCTAGCATCCCTTGTTGGTAGGAATCTTTGCCCCTTTCCTAGGAATACCCTCTACTTGTTTCACATCAAAGGGATTCCCGAGGTCCGTACGAGCCTTTGATAAAGCCTTTTAATGTCTTGCTTAGGACCAATTTGGAGATCGTTGTGGCTTCGAGTCGATTATTGTTAGATTTAGCAAAACGATTTCGTTTTCCTAAGCAAAACAGCATCGTCTCGATCAAGTTTTTCCCGGTCAACTCGCCAGTCTTGCCGTGTAGGACGATGGGTGATGATTGGATCACTACGTCAGCAATTAAAGACAAAAATTGGCCAAAAACAGTACATTGGAATTTCAGGCAACTATAAAGGACTACGTTGGAATTATTTCAGTAGGTTTGGGGCTACATTGATATCCATACAATAGGTTTAGCACTAAAACGATAAATTTCCCAAAGAGTTATCCAACGAAATTGCAATATGACAAATCCACATGTTGCAAATATTTGTGTAATAAAATGGAGAAGCATAAAAATCCTCAAATGTTCATGTCCTTCAAGCCACGCTTTCCTTTGTACCAAATCATTTCAAACAAATTTTTACCATGATTTAAAACTAACATGTAATTGATTCAATTATTAAATCATGAATAGTCATTTATTATCGTTTATAAAATCTTCTAATCTAATTAGTGAAACTAAAACACTTGAAAAAATCTGCTAGTGGAGGAAGGCCTCCTACGATAAGAGACAGAACGCTCGAGAGAAAAAGGATTTTAAATCAAGAAATTTCATAGGGGAATCTATTATTTATTATCTACACACATGCATAAAGTATAGAGAGCCTCCTACTTTCAAAGGCCCATAATTCTTTTTGCCATCCCAAAATGTACTCAATTTGTCAATTTTTAAATGTTCAATTAGTGGACAAAGCCATAAATTGATTATTGTATTTTATTTCTCTCGTCTTTCAATTTTAAAACTTGAATATTTCCATCTTATAAAGAAACCGATATGACAATTTCTCGAAATTTTTTAAATGTCGGTTTTTTACGTACAGGCGATGTGTGCATTTTACTTTGGAGATGCAGTAGATGGTCAAGAACAATGGTCGAAGGAAGCGTCTTTGTTGATGGTTGGCGTGGAGGAAGAAATCTCAAGCGAGACATGAGTTTTTCAGATTTCCCCATGGTGGAGCAGGGTGAACAAGACAGGGAGAGAGAGAGACATACTCGAAAGCGAATATTAGCAAGGAAGAGATGATAATTACTCTAATACGTGCAATTAAAATTTGAAAACTCACCGATTCCTCTTAAATACCTAAAAGCCATTATTATTCTCTTCACAGTCATTTACTACGACAGCATAAAAATTTTAATTTTGTCTTCTTCATTGGGGAGATGTGCAAATATAAATGTCAGTGGTGTGAAAAGATGCTACAAAATTTAAAATAATATCATGCATAGTTTTTGCAACCACAAATGATTAAAATGCCACGTACAGGATCATCATGACTCACTTGGAAATCAAAGAAAAGTATGTACAATTTAAGAGTCAGTCATGCACACAATTCTCGTGGATTTACTGTTTTGGAAATGTCTGGAAATTCCTGATTTTCCAAAAATAAATGGGATATGGTTTTTCTTCTTATGATAATTTCAGGTCATCAATTCTCATAATTTCAAAATACTTCAGAATCTTTGAAATAAAGAATGGACTGTGAGCCGTTTAAATTAGTTATTAGCGGCCGAACCCTCTTTCTTTAGAGGTTCTTCAATACAAGCACAGAGAACATCGACATGAGAGAATCCTACTCGACAATTTCATAAGTTAGAGTTTCATGGAAAACATTTATAAAAGGAAAGACGTATGGCTTCATCTTCCAAGAAACAACAGTTTCTTTCCCTGATTTTGATGCACAAGTCTAGCCCTACCAATTAGATAATCATAGCTTATGAAAAAAAATTAAGCAAAGCAAGAAAGAATTTCATTGATTCATTCAGATGATATTGAAAAAGATAATATGGGTAAATATATCGCGTATCTGAGCAGTTCTTAGTACATATCCCTCCACTAATCTCTGCATAATAGCAGCAGTTAATCACACGTAAAATAGTTAGAATGAAGTTCATAAAACCACATGCTAATCCCTTGTGATGGGTGTGGTTTGATCCGTTGGGATTTATTGAGATTCAGTCTGTCGAGTGTAAGCCAGGCAACGGGTTCGATTGCACTGTGCCCACTTTGGCATTTGGCGTTCTCAGGCGTTGCTTTGTGGATAAACTTAACAAGGAGAAGTATGAGAATACAGCTTGGGGGTTGGTTTTGCGAGAGATCTTCGGTATTGACTTTCGTCGCCATTTCTTTGCCGACAAGAAGGATGCACACGATATTGGTTCGCCTTTCGTTATTCAAGGGTTACCATTTGTAAATTGTTCTTCTGGGGATACTAGTCCAAATGAAGGTGCGGGCAAAATGTTCAAGGTTTAGTCAGTAGCTTGGCTCCAGAAAGGATGGGTTCGGAGGTTTCTTCTGGTTTGGGTACTTTGGTGTTGGTGCATTGCTCTGGATAGGTTTTGGTTATATTTTACCTTGCTTTGATCCATTTATATTTACGGAATAGGCCAGCCAAAAGTCTTTATTTGAGATGATTCAAGCATTTCAAATCCTTATTTAAAACAAGAATTATTTCAAGACTTATTTAAGGTTCTCAAACTTGGGGTTTTCGTTTTGCTATTAGTCGAAGCTAGGTAACCACCACGAGTATTTAATTTAAGGATTTTCGACCCCACCATTTTTTTTTATTCCTATCAAATATCTCGACGAATCTCTTGGTAAGCAATCCAGAACTCGATCATTTTGACATTGGAGATTAACTCTTGAGAGTTCATAAGTGCAGACTTTGCGGCTTGTGGCGACAGATTTTATGGGTTCTCATGTGTAGATTCATGAAGACAACATTAGCACGCGGTCATAAAAGTGCAAGAGGTAAAGATATAAACCTCACGAAAGATTGGGTAGATTCATGTGCCTGGCATACTGGGTTCTAAAGCGAAGGAGGTGGGGTTTAATATACCGACAGCAAATCACCTATTTAGAACTTTAGGATACTCATGATTTTCACTATGTGGAAAGATTAAAGTGTGGTTTTACAATGACATTGATAAATTAAGTAATCATCGAAGAGCACGCAGCCGGACAATCCGTGAGAAATCACTTTCACTCGTTGATAAATTCTTTTGCACCAAACATAATCCTCGGGTGGACTCGACCTGTCACCGTAGTAGGTACTTTCCATCCTATGCTTCTAGCCTACCCTCCTCTTCAGTGGCACGACTGATCTATTATGAGAATCGATGACCTCTCATTTCTAAACCGTACCATACACCGAAACCGCAAGCAAAAACTGTTGCAAAAAAATTTGTTGCACGATTCTTATTGGACATTTAGGACTAGATACTATTTTGGGTCCGGTAGAGAAGGCCGGCCGGATATGAATTTCATCAAAGCCTTGTACTTCAAATGCCTATAATGGAGCTGCATCCTTGATGTTGCTGATACCCAAGAACATCTATACAACTCGATCTAGTCCCGCTTCGAAGACCCCTTGTGGAGATGCATCACGTCTGCACAATAATCATATTCGCTTTGATCAAATAGCTGACGAAACACCCAATTTGAATCGTCAAGGCTTGGATAAGCCGACGCCACCATTTCTCCAATAATGGAAAAGCTTTTTAGGCGAAGAAAGATGGCCAAACTAGATTACATTTTAGAGTCGAAAATCTTGAATAGTGTTCAAGTAAATTCCACATTCCTCTACACGCTTCGAAAGATGTCTGGGATCATAAATGTGCTCGGGATCCCGACATGATCTCTTCACTTGAAACATGATAATACAAACCAACTGTGAAGTATGTATAAGTAATCAGAGAAAATTTGCTCAAGGTATAGAATGGCCTAAAACTTCACCTCTCATAAAAAAAAATAACGAATGAATTGCTGTATATCGGAATATCTGGGCATGGCATGGTGTAAAATGCCCTTCTAGCCAGAGGAAAATCGGTGAAGTATATAGAAGACAGTTTAATGCCTAAGAATAAAAGAAAGCTTGGTAAGTTAATCATACACATTGCAATAACAACCTAACTTAGTATGCCAGGCACATCAAAAATAGATTGTTTAGCTCCTTACTTTCATAGAACCTGCTGGCCCAGTCTTATTCCTATTTCACTGTTCAACTTCTCGACAGAATCAATCTCGATGCCGGCCTCTTGGACAAAATTAGTATTGTAATATAATGAGGAAACGTAACAGGATATTGTAAATTAGTCAATATGAAAGCACAGAAAAATAACTAGAAACGGTAAAGGATACTAGTGATTACGTGGTTCGGTCCGAATATCGATACCTATATTTACGAGGAGAGCCGGTAAGAACAATTCACTATAATCGGATAATCGGATTTATAATTGCTCAATACGCTCATATTTCCCGCACCTTGATTACACCCAAGGCCAAAGTACTTATAAATAATAAAGGAACTCATATGTAAAACTCACGAACAAGATCTTTGTTGTGTACAATCCCAAGCAATAGATGGCGCACGGCCAAAACCCAGAACGTCCCTTGCGTTGTTTCTCACTCGGCTTTTCTCTGCTTCTTTTCTCGCGCGGCCTGTCTCGATTAAGAAAAAACAAACCACAAAAGTCCACTCCTCTTTATTTGCACAACTTCTGCAAGTTCAAAAATCAAAAGCAAACCCTTGCGTTTTATTCTTTTCTTGCACAAAGACTTTTCTACCCCCACACGTGTGAGCTCCAATGTTAAGTTCACTCCCCCTTAATCCAAGTATCCTTTCGCACCAATTTATCTCAATTTGAATTTCCATCAATGCCTATTGGTTTGCGTTGCTACACCACAACGTCCACACCAGATTCCTTCCTTGAGATTCATCTCAACTTGAATCACCATCAATGCCCATCGAGACCTATGCTCCTACACCACAATGTCCACCGGCTTTGAAATCGAATTGGCCACCAAATTCTTTCCTTGAAATGTTCACCAAATACCGATACATATTGGGAGTGGGCCACCAATCAACTATCGACTCGATACCATTTATTAGGAGCGCACATCAAAAGTCCGATACTTCACCGGGGAGGTCGCCAAGAGAGAGCTCAAGTCCGAGCCTGTTAACATATCCAATTGGACCCATAACCCGACTGAATATGTTAACGGGTTCGGACTTAAACTCTTTCTTGACGATCTCCCGATGAAGTATCGGACTTTTGCTGGGCGCTCCCAACAAACAGTAGTTCGAATTTGGCAAATAGAAAGGCATTTAACAAACCAGTAACCGTTACAGAAATATAAAGAGCTGTGACCTGCATTTTACAAAAAAAAAGGCACTTATTTATTGGTTTCATTTAGAAGCAACCGAGTAAAAATACTCAGCTCCGCTGCCCAAAATGCACGACCTCTACAAGTTCCAATGAATGCATATGTAGCCACTCAGCAAGCCCTTCTTGATATTCAAGGCGACATCTCGTCTATCTGGAATACTGCAATTAAAAGGTGGAGCCATTATTTGCAAACATTAAATATTGCACACAAAAAAAAAAAAACCCTTCACCGGTCTTGTGGGAAATTGTCCGACGGACTACATTGGAGCACAAGATAAGAAGGCAAAGGGAAAGGACCCAATTCCACCTCAGTGTATTCCTTCTATATCTCCATTTCCGCAAAAAGACAAGTAAACTCAGTTAATCAGTAGTCATTTCCTCAAAACAGAGCCGATCTCGGACACACTTTCAAAGGTGCTGCACATCGCCATCTGCATATGCAGGTGGGGTGACCGAGGACACATGCCTTATAGGCATAGTAGTCTAGATTTATATAAACAGGATGTTCTCTTTTTGCAATCAGTGTGGATATCAAAGAACCTTTCAGCTATGATGAATTCCCGAAATATCTGCACAATGTGGAATCAAACACACAATCTGGATTGGCAAGGTGCCTCGACATGTTCACCTCTTTTTAGCTCGGAGAGTTTTAAGGGTATCCTCAATGAATAGGTCTTTGATGGTTGGTCTATTATGATTGATGAGAACTTATTCTTTAAAGAAGCTATTTTCTTGGATATTTTCCCTCAACCCATGCGACCTTAGAAATTCTAGAGAGAAGCTCTTACTTCTATTACTTGTGGGATGGCCTTAGGGCTCTTAATTCTATTATGATACAAAAGAAGGGGAGATGACCCTATATATTAGAGGTGTTAAATGGGTAGATTGGGTCGAATATGGTTTGATTCCATACCGATCCATTTGATCGGTTTTGACCCATTTTCATGTAGTATAAATCTAACGACCCATACCCGACCCAATCTATACCCAACCGATATTACTTCAACACTTCTATATTTAATCAAATCATGGGATATTTATTTCTTATAATTTTTTAAGAAAAAGGATATCAATAAAGCACTTTCATATTTTTACTATTTTTTGAAAAGTACTTCTTATTATTTTTTATTTTATTTCCCTTTCTCTCCGTTAGTGTGGGATGTGGTCGACGGCGGTCGAAACGAAGGACGGCGATGGATAGTGGTCGGCCGCGGATGGTGGACGGCGGTTGTCAATGGTTGGCGACGGCAGAGCAGCGGTAGTGGTTGGTGGCGCCGAACAACGACATTAATGGTTTTTATATTTGCAATTTTATTTTAATTTTTTTTTTCTGTTTTACTTATTTAAAAATAAAAATGAAAATAAAAAAATAGAACCTGATAAGTGGATTGGGTTGGGGCGCTGGGCTTGTCTAGCTAAATGGGTTGTAAATGTGTTTAAAAACAAACTCATTTACAATCCACATATAATCAAGCTAACCCAATAATAACGGCCCAATACCCAAAAAAACCTCCAATTTTAGCATTTGTGACAATTTTACCCAAAACTTTTTTTGTCTCATAAAAAACCTTTCACTTTTACATTTGTCCCAATTCTACCCCAAACTTTTGCTTTTGTCCCAATTCTACCTCGCCTAATACCAAAAAAACCCTCGTCTTTAGCATATGTCACAATTATATCCAAAACTTTATTTTTTTCTTATAAAAAACCTTCAACCGTTACTTTTGTCCCAATTCTACCATCGTTAGCCCTCCGTTCATAATCACCTTTAGTTAATCTTATATGGCATTTTCACGTTATTAATGAATTACACCTCGGTAAAGTCAACATGAAAAAACTCATGAACTTCTCTTCGTAATTTGCTACCCCTATATATTTTCGAGAGATATATAATCACTCAAGATGGCATGTTTTGTATTCTTTTCGGCACTCAGCAGCCCAAAAACGGCTAGACATGGAGATATTTGGACTAACAATCTAAAATCTCGTCTTCTCCGAAACCTATTGTTTCCAAATTTCAAAAATTCATTGATAAGTTCGGCGAGAAAACTCGAGCCATGTAGGATTAACTAACGGCGATTATGGACGGAAGACTGACGGTGGTAGAATTGGGATAAAATTAAAAGTTGTAGATTTTTTATGAGACAATTTTTTTTTTTGGATATAATTGAGATAAATGCTAAAGTTGAGGATTTTTTTTTTTTGTATTAGATCAATAGAATTGGGACAAAAGTAAAATTTGAGGGTTTTTTATGAGACAAAAAAAAGTTTTGAATATAATTGTCACAAATACTAAAGTTTGAGGTTTTTTTTGTGTATTAGGCCCAATAATAACTCATTTTGTAGAATTTTTTCTGCCATTTTGTAGATTTGACTAATCCACATTTGACTCATTTTCAATAAAGTGGGTTAAATAAGGGTTTCCAACCCATATTGACGCCTCTATTATGTATACAAGGATTCCCTTGATGATAACCATTGATAATCTTCAATCTAACGGTGGAGATTGTACCTCCTTATCCACTAATGAGTGTGCACTTCCCTACCGACCAATGATGTTATGGGTAATCCTCTAGAACATAGTACAATTACAATATTATCCACCCTAAAGAATTTTCTAGAATACTCAATAGAGATATCCGTTTGCATGATTCATGGTTCTTTTCGCTTGGAAACCTTCCGACCGTGACATTTACATGATTGTTTCATGACTCTCTTTGCAAATATTTTTTGGCTATTTTCATGGAATGATTATTGTTTTCTTTCCAAATATATCTACGGTGCTATTCTCTAGCTTCAGTGTATGGTGATTTGAGTAAGCATAATCCAAAGTAATTAGATTTGGAATTAGAATCTGCTGTAAAACAAAACTATATGAAGCAATGAAACTTGTAAGTGATAAAGATTATACGATTTTGACTTCTGTATTTTAGTCGAATTACAGAAGTCAAGCTTCACTTCTGTAATTCGACTACTCACAAAAGCTCGCATACTAGATATAGAGATTCCACAGAGAGAGAGATAATTCTCAAGAGAATACCAAAGAGGGCTCGTTCTTCTTTTTTTTTAATGGTCGAGAAAGCAAGGCTAGTTAGAGTATCAAAAAATTGTATATTTGAATTTTGTTGTACTTGTTATATACGATCTCGTGTAATCTCACAGCGTGCATCAAAAAATTACATTATGATCTATAACTATACTCAACGAGCACGAGCAATTATATATGTATTTGAGGATTTTCATTGCTTTATTTTCTTTTCTTGGTGTTTTATGTATATGAAGTGTGGCCCTTTTGCTGGTCTTGATGATTTCCCCCATTATATCAGCGAGTGAACAGAAGAAAAATTGAAAAAGCTTATTTTTGGAGATACTTCTCTTTCACTTATGGGATCTCGTGATCAAGTGGGCCTTCATTTAATTAACGACATGATTGTCTGTGAGAATGATCTTGAGATTATAGGTCCATTTCTCATAAATTATTATTATTTTATTTTCGTTTCAGAATCTACCAGTAAAACTACTGGTCACGTGGAACAAAAGATTAGGTTAATTAGAGATACTAAGGGATTTCTGTTGGTTATTTTTATCTCTCAAAATTGTATCAATATCGAATTTTGATTGTGCATATTTTAATTGATATATGTGACCTCGGATAGTCATTTCATAAAGCCTATAAATAGACTTTTTATGGTATATATGTGCCTCGGATGTTCATAATCTTTATTATGGTATATCGAAATATAAACAAATTCGAGATTCCTCTAATTTTCCGCATGATTATTCTTAACTGAGGACATGGGTGGTTTTCCGTTTACCATTATTTAATAATTACAATTTTTCACTTTTATTTGCAATGCTAAATAATAACAGACAAATTCAATAAATATTACAAATCACAAATTACAAATTGAATTCTAAAAATCGTTACAATGAAATTTAAAACTACAATTTATTTTGTATTCGACAAAACTTTCTGCTTGATAACTAGTGAAATAGACTTGTATAAGCAAAAGATTATGAGGGACCTAGACTACAAACTCCGACTTGAAATCCTCTTGTCGTTCATTCTGCAACGGAAGAAAAATAACAATAAATGTAAAGAAAAAATTGCTAAATCAGATTTTGAAAAATCAAATCTAATGGTGCCTTTTGTTTTGATCATCAGCCTAGAGCATATTTGAAAATTTTGAAAAAGCTTTTAATAGAAAAGAGATGGTAGACAAGATTTCGGAGAGTCTCCCACAACCAGGTCTGGTCAGTGATTATTTAACGATGTCCAACTTTGAATGGATTCTATTAGAATGCTATCGCTAAATACTTATGTCACACATTTAATGATGAATGAATAAAAAATCCTTTGCATTAACATTTTATGAAGATCATAGAAAGGGAAAATACCTTCGAAACCCCTAAACTATACCTACTGCAACACTAATACCTCAATAATTCTTTTCGGGTCACAAAAGATCCCGAACATGTATTAATAAGACAAATATATTCCCGTCTTGGATAAAAGGTCTATTTGTCATACTGATATAAGCTTTGAATTTTTGTTTACTGAAAAAAAAAAGTTTGGGAATTTGATGTCTCGATAGTTAAAATTTTGAGTTTTATTTGGGTCCCATTGCACCGTCACACCCTTCTTTTATATCTGGAAGCTAGCACTTTCTCTGGAAAAGTCTTTGAGTGGCGGTCCATTATTTATTTTACGCATTTGCTTTTATAGTCTCCCAAGGAATCTAAAAGAACTTGAACTTGTGAAAAGTCTTGGGCGCTTCATTCAAAGTCTTCATGGATCGTAGTTAAATAGACCTATATGGTTTGAATGACAACAACCTTCACCGGTTGTTACTTGGTAATACAGGAAAAAAAAAAAAAAAAGGAAATGTGGCCAAACAAAGAAAGCCATAACATAATTTGAATTTATTTCAGATAAGAGGTTAAACATTGGTAAGTAATGGATTACAATTTACAACTCAAGTTGTCAGCTCCTTAAATGCCCTGAAATCACACACAAGACGATACGGCCATTTCTTAATTGGTTGTCTAGCCCAGCGGCAGCAGTTCAAAAGGGAGAGAAATCTAATTTACAAACAAGTTGGGATACATATTAAAATTGAAAGAGAAAATTAATAATTTTACATCACGTAATATGGACATAATTACAAATCCCATCCCCCCGCATCTCCTAAATACTCCCTATATCCTGAGCTTAACATCTTTACTTTTGTTTGTTAGTATAACGATTAAAAGAGAAATAGAGATAAAGTCATTTATAGAGCGTTTGACCCGAGAGGGCCAACAATCTCATAATAATGACCATATAATTTGTAGAGATCACAAGTTTTTCGGGATATAAGGTCATTTTCTTCGAACAACTACTAAACACTGTTCATAGATCTCTTCTCTTCGTTTGGATATGTATGTGGTAATGTTTCTGTTCGAGAACAATTTCTAAATAGAAATGACTTTTTCTAAATCTGTTTTCGGGAAGAGTTTTTTAGCGAGAAGAATGCGTTTGGTAATCGTAGAAAATTTCTATTCCCAAAATAGAAAAGGAATATAAATGTGTTTGGTACAGTCCTACAATTTCTATTCTCAATTTTTTTATTTAATTATAAAAATGTCGGTGGAGGCAGCGGGGATCGGCGAGATACGGCTACGACAAGTGGCAAACGATGAGTTGCGGGGGCGACCGGCGACAACGATGATGACCGAAAAGCTGTGAGGGTGATCAGCAAGCTACAATGGCGATGACCAGTGGTGAACTCATGGTTGTAAAGACAAACACTATATTACATTGAGCTTGTTTTTTCTAAAACGACATTGTTTTTTCCTTTTGTTTCCAGAACAAAAAATCAATTAACTTATGGAAATATATTTCTGTTCCTTTTTGGTTCGAGAATCAAAACAGAAAAATAGAGAATAGAAAAATATCACCAAACGAGACCATAGTGTCTTACTGCTAACCTCTAGTGATGCCAACCCATTTTCAAAGCCACGATCATCATGGCAACCAGACTACTTAAATAATGCAAAATACTACTAGTAAAAAGAGGAGATGTTTGTGTTTTTTAATGTACTGTCCTGAAGAGAAGCATCCGTAGGTGCAAATATGCACTCTATGCTAGAATAAATAATTGCCTACCTTGGAGAGAAGAATACCATACAAATATATAAAGGATATTTGGACAATAAATGCATCTTTTATTATTTCACACTTCATAATTAAAATGTGTAGCTTTAATTATAAAAAACGGTTGATCACTTAATAAACAATAATAATGATATGAAATGAATGACCGAGTTTTAGAAGAATACTAAAAAATGCGAAGGTAGAGAAAGGAAAATTTCTATTTCAAACTTAGGCTCTAATTGTTTCGCTGAAAATAAATTACTTAAAAAATATTTTCTTAAACTAAGCGCTTATATGGCTCGCAAAATGAGAGAACAAATGATATTTTGATGCACCATAAAAATTGTTTACACATAAATTTTTCTCGATGTGAAAACATTTTTCATCTATTACCTATGTTAAGTGAAATAAAAGATTATTATAAAAAAAATATTTTAAATCATTTATTTTTTGCGAAATAAATGAAAGCATTAATAACATGTTTTTTTTTCCCCTCTTTCTCTAGTCTTGAGACATTTACTTGCTCTCTAATGTTTCCCTTGCACGTGCTTTAACCTTGTCAGTCTTTGTTTTGATTCTTCTGCACATGGCCTCATGTTTACCTTTGCTTCCCCCATTGTAAGGACGAATCATCCGGCAAAACGATGCAGAAAAGGTCAATGAAGGACACCAACTCTCAAAGCGAGAATCAAAAGTGCACACCGTGAAATCAAAAAGATAAAACCCCTCGAGAGTAGGAAATTCTGCATAAACTTGCTGGCATTTGGTCTGATTAGACGGAGATCAATTAATTAACAGGTAAAGTCCAGCTATGTTTTCTCGTCATCCCAGGTGCACTTCGCCAAAGTCCAATCTTTTCCGGATCTGGTTCATCTTCGCCACCATGTTGAGCTGCAAGAACCGTATAAACAAATCCCTTTTACTGCCCCTTATGTTTATTTATTCTGTTTGTGCCCTAGCAATTGTAGAAAAGATGCAAACCAAGTCCAACTTTGCTAGGCATTGCCTTAATCTACTCGCCAAAAGTAGATGGGAATTAATAATGAAAGAGCTTAAATTTAGGAGCGTGTGCATTCATATTGGCCTTTGTGTTTTTTATTTTCCTTGATGTTAGGCATCGCGCACCCATTTAAAAAAAAAACAACTCAAGCAAACAATCTACGCGATAGACTATAATAATAAAAGAACATAATCAAAAGAACATATCGGAGAGTTTATTATCGAAGTTTACCCAAATTTGGGCTATCTCTCCACGTAGAGGTACTCTGCGAATCCACTAGTCTTCGAAGAAGTAGGAATGCAGTTGACGATCTTCTATCAAGATCAGGGCACAAAGAGATCACGAAATTTTGCAGAAACTTCTGTTCACATCAAAAAATTAAGAAAATAAAACCACTAGAGAATCCGAAATTCTGTAGAAACTTGCTGGCATTTTGTCTCATTATTAGGAAGATCAATTAATTCAAAGGGGGAATCCAGCTGTGCATTCTCTTCATCCCAGGTGCACTTCGTCCGAAGTCCAATCTTTTCAGAATTTGAGTTCTCTTTCTCCACCATGTCCAGCTGCAAGAATCATATATACAGATACCATTTTGCAGTAGCGATTCTGTTGATGTACTCTTTTCATGTCCTCGCAATTGTAGAAAAGAACCTGTCTTGCTTGGCATTGTCTTGAGCTACATGTTAAAAAATACCTAAGAATTAATAATGGAAGAGTTTAAATTTAGGACCATGTGCATTCATATTGGCCTTTGTGTTTTTCCCCCTTTCTCTGTTGTAGGAGAATTGATGACTAATCAATAATCATTATTTGTAGTACATTCTTTCTCTTTCCTCGGGCATTTTTTTGGGATTTTTTTTTTTTTTGGTGATTGGATGAACTCAAGCATGGTCCCTCAGATGATTTTCCTTTTCTTGTGATTCAAGGAAATCATTCACGTTTGCAAAAGAAGTGTCGATGCCTTCATTGCCGGTAAAATTATCACCCAACGAAACTAATTCCTGTCTTTGTAGCAATTTCAGGCCTGTTTTGCAACGATTTTGATCCAAAAAAGTAATTCTTATTAGAATCATATTTTCTGATTCTATTCTGTGAATGATTTTGAGAAAATCAAAATGTCTTTGGTAACTACACAAAATTTCTGTTTTCGGGAACGATGGTGAGAATTCTTTTTTAAATTTTTTTATCTTTCTTTTAAAATTTTTACTTTTTAAAGTCTTTTTTTTTTTAACTTCCCCCATTCGTTTATTTTTTTTTAATTTTCAACTCTCCCTTTTTAAATTTAATTTGAAGAAAAATGAATTTAAAAAATTAGTAGTTAGTAAATTTTCAAATCTATTTTTAATTTTTTTTTAAAGTTTGGAAGTCCATGTCAACTTAATCTTTTTAAAAGAAGCAAGATTTTGGTCTTTTTTGTGATTATCAAAAGTGATTCTTTTTTTCCGATTCAACTTTTTATTGATTCTTGTTTTTGTTTCAAAACTATTTTCAAGAACAGAATCAAAATCAGAATTATTTACGATAACAAACATGTTTCTTATCTCTTTTTTTATTCGAAAAAACAGATTCATAAAATCAAAATCGTTGCCAAACAGACACTTCATAGTTCATTCCATGTCTCACAATGGCAATGGCCAAATTAAAAACTTTCCCCAAAATTAAGGACTACAGTAGCACGGGACACTCCTTTTTTCTTTTCTTTTCAATTGATACACATGATCGTTTATATCAGTCAAAAACTATAATAAAGGAGAAACGTAGGAGCCTTTCACTTTAGAACAACCAAAGGACATGGCGTGTTCACGCGCTAAGGCAGTGAATGTGCTCCATATTTGATTGAGAGAACCACGATTGGGAGGATTGCTCTGTCAAGAAAACAACTTCCACGAGACTCAAGAGAGCAACGCAAAGATGTGGTCCTCTTGTTTTCATGTTATTATTATTATCAACATGGCCTAGGTGTCCGCAAGCCGGACCGACCAAATCGGAAACCCGCGGACCGTCAAACTTGCCACTTTGGTCTGGTTCTTGGGGGCTTCGGTCCGGTTCTCAATTCCATGGGGGAAAGGACCCACCGGACCGGACTAAATATTTTTTTTTAAACTTTCTTATCTTTTATTTGAAAGTCAAAATATAATAGAAAGAATTCAAAATTTGCACCCCTAATTTAAAAATAATTATGGATCCCATCCCCATGTTACTCTTTACATCCCCCCAAATTACTCTTTACATCCTAAGTCTAGCATCTTTACATTTGTTTATCACTTTAACAATTAGGGCTGAGCATAACGGACCGAATCGAATAATAGCCGGATTGGACTGAACCGGCCGGTTCATCCCCGTTCCCAATTTAGTTGAGATAAATTTGTCACATATGTACCAATTTGAAATTTTTCGTGATATTAACCCTAAGAAAAAAGAGATAGAGCAAATATATAGAGCGTGTGACTGATAGAGTATTAACAATATCATAAAAATGACAATATAATTTGGTAGAGATTAACAGCTTCGAGGACCATAAAGTCACCGTTGTCGCGCAACCACGAAACACTATTGACAAAACTCTCCTTCTCAGCCACATGGTATCTTGTCGCTACCCTCTAGTAACACCAAGCCACTATTGAAGCCATGATGATCACCACCAGTTCATGTCTATTCGGAAATAACTACCAATTCAAATATGAAAAGGTGTTATTGAATGTATAGTTTCGAACATGAAGAGGTGTGTTTGAGCTATCGTTATTGGACACGAAGATTTGCATGTTTTAAACAAAAACTGTTTTCGAACAATGAAAAGATATAAGAGAATTAATACCTTTTCGAACGCGAAAAGCTGTGTTCTTTTCTCATTATATATTCAACTATTCTGCTCATTGTTCACAACTTCTACTTTCAATTTTCGTCCTCTCAAAACAAGAAAAATACAGCCTTCGTTTCTAATTGTTTCCTAAAGAGTTCTCAAAGAATATTAGAATTGCTATTTAATATTCTCACTTAAGACTCTGTTGTATCCTGTTTTTGCTGGTAACCATTAGTAACGTTATGGGGCAAATAATTCCTTAAAGAAAATGCTATCACGCCTTAGAGTCCGATTCCTTTGTTCATCCAATTCTACCATATTTTACCAACAGTATTGGGGTGTAGTTCATACTTCTTTACGACGGAAAGCACGTTGATCCCGCTTCATGCTTAGCTGGTGATCGTCCGGGGGAGTTGCCCCGACGGAGATCTCAAGGAGGCAACGCCTCTTGGACACAAGAGGGCTTTTTTGATTTAAGCCTGTAATTTTTTCATTGGTGATTTTGGTTTGGGGCTGATGAATAGCTAGTACGATCCATATTTTTTTTCGCTTGTAATTGAGTGATGTAACAAGAGGTACGAGACGCTAGTTATAGTGGAATCCTCTGTTGAATGTAGCCCTAGTTTAATGGTGGACTAGGATAAAATCTCGTGTTTCGATTTCTCTTTCTCACTTTTACAATTTGCTTCGTTATGATTGTGCGCCGAATCCTAACAACCAGCACCAGGTTGGACCGACCACTTCGCCCAACAAATCCATTTAGATCCTTTATAATATTGGGGTTATCTTTTTCTTTTGGTAAAGTACATGATTTTTTATCCATGTTAAACGAAATGTTGCCACTTCCATACTTTTTGTGAATAATGCCAGCTTGTACATGTTGTGGTGGACAACACGTCGAAATAAGAAGGGAACAAAAGTATCCTTCCCATACTTTTGACGATGCTATGCTTAAGATTTGGCTGTACCCGGATGCGTTTCTAAAGCACGATAAGCAATTTCGCTATGAAGTCAAGGTGGGTTAAGATGCTCTTACCAAATCATTCCTGAAATCATTGGCTTTTCTCCACATGAAAAGAGGAACACTCATTAGAGAGAGATAAAAATAACAAAATAAATTAAAGATAACATGTCAACATAATGAAACAAAAAGATAAGCGCATAAATCTTAAGCTCTACTAATCAGTGAAGGGTTGGACGTTTTGTAGAGTGATGCATGTGAGGTAGTTTGTTGGTTATTTGTTGATTTAATAGAATTCAAACATTAAAACAAGGTATGTTGACAGAGTTTTTATTAGGTGTACTGTCGGTACAAAATATAATTTACACTTCATAGGATAATTAACATGTTGATGGTTTCTATTGCATAGCTATCTCGAAGCACACATCACATGTTCAATGTTGAACCCGTTAGGAAGGTTTACATTGGAGTTGCATAGAATAATAATCCTTACCACATTAGGCAGATACTTATTCAACATTGACATAGAAAAAATATTAATGGAAATGAAGAATGTCATGAACTAAAAAAGGTTTGAGATATAAGCTTTGTCTAAAGCAAGAAAAATCTATTGTGTATGAGAGGTAATTCTATACATGAATTAGTGTGTAGTAAAATTTAATGAGATTACATGACGTATTCAACTTTAAAGATAAGAGGAAATGCAAATCACGTGTCAACCATATATTTAAAAACAAACGCTATCTAAATTGCTTTTGGAAATACAAAGAAACGTGTCTATTAGAACATATTGTCTGAGAAGAGGTGTAAGCATTTGTTATATTTAAAACAACATTAAGCTAATTCTATAAATGTGAAAAAGAAATGTCTATAAAAATTATTCTTGTCAAAGAGAGGTGTCTATTCGTACAAACTTTTTTTTTTTGGTAAGGCGTCTATTCTTACAAACTTTAAGAACATGAAACTTCAAAAACACATACCATCTATAAAGTATGGAGCACTTCGTTTAAAGTAATCATCAGTCTTAGCTAACTGGGATAGTCCACTTTGATGTGCGAAACGTGGAATTGAAATAAAATGAAAAGTTGTTGATTTTAGTTGGCACGGCGGACCTTTAGGACAATAAAAGATTCTAAAGCAGACGATGGACATTGATGGCGGTCCAAGACGACGACTTAGAAAATCGTTCCTTAATTATCACTTTTTTGGGTGTAAATAGTATCATTAGGCAAATGAGGTACAAAAGCTCACGAGAATTCTCTAGCATTACAAAGAGATTAATTATGCGAGAATATAAAGGAAGGAAGCCTCCATATGGTAGCTAGTAAAACATTTGTCTGGGAAGCCCTATAATTGTGGTAGAGTGACGCTCTTCCCCTTACAACTCTATGAATCCTAGCCAATAAAAGATGAGCCTCAATTCACTTGTTTTGAAACCGTTTGCGGTTCGTTCCCTTCAGATGCAGTAGATAGTCGCTCAAAAAGATAGCTTGAGGAGCCTCGCCTCCAAGTTTTTGCCCGTGTTAGGTTTTGTCGGATCATGGTGTGGTGAAGCTGAAGTCAATCTATTGACAGTTCAATTAAAATTGCGTGCTAATTTTTCACTGAAAGTGGAAACATTTCTCCTTATGATCGTGTCATATGAAACTTGACTAAAGTGGGAAAAGAATCCAAATCTTAAGATATCACTTTGCAGCATTAATTTCATGTAGTATTTTTATATGTTGTCTCATTTACGAGATCGCAATGTGTTGGTACACTAGTACAAGTTTAGGTTCTTTATGACACACACAAAAAAAAGAGTTTGGATTTTGATACCCAGCAAAAATAATTTCTAGTTTTTGGTGGTATTATTCCTAAAAAAAATCATTTAAAAATTCCTTTGTGGAGCTTTGCGAGAAAAGGGGGAATTAGTTGCATGGCGGGGTTAGAGCGATATCATTCGGGTCCCTTTGGACCGTCACAACTTTCTTTTATGATAGATTTTTCGGTGGTGGATTGGACGTCGTTTAGAAAAACCTCGCGTGATGGTTCCATTATTTATTTGCACATTTGCCTTTATGGTCTCCCAAGGAGTCTAAAAAAATGTGAACTCGCCAATGAGGTCATTGCGCGGAACAAACGATCGAACAATAAATAGACGTAACGAGAAAATAAATCGGACACCGGATGTACGTGGTTCGGTCATACGGACCTACGTCCACGAGGAGAGCAAACAACGAATTCCACTATAGAACGAGCGATACACGGAAATTACGGACCACACTCGAGTCACTCAAACACTCTCGGTGTTTCACAGCCCTCAAGATTTTAATCGACTTCGACACTTGAATTCCTGATGTAATTCCGCGAACAAAACCCACGGAGAAAACCCTTGCCAAGCACTCGATCATAAACCAGCGCTTCAAGACTTCATGCATCAATCGGTCCAAATCTCCGTAAAAAAAACGTCCACCGATATATACTCTATATATGCATGAAGGAAACTAACCCGACTTGAACAAGGAAGCGTTGAAGTCAACTCAAACCCATACATGGATATTCACGCCTTTTGGTTCATTGGATATCAATCGGAATCTTTTTTCTTTTTCTTTTTCTTGAACGACTCTAATATCTCAAAGGGATAAACATCCGTGGATAACAAAACAGATTTTGTTCAAATCTTGATTGCTTCTTCAATGTAGAAATAATCTGTTCCCTTTCATGATCAAGATATATTTATATTCTAAATTCGGATTGTCGCTCGGGCTCAAACTCGAGACATATTTTCAACAATCTCCACCTTGGCTCGACGTTTGAGCTAAGTCACAATCGCTTCATTGATAACTTCAAACTTCGCTACTACTCTCCCACAGCCCCTATGGGCTCAACCGCCACAAACGTCTTCCAAGTTCA
The DNA here is from genome assembly GCA_021437795.1 of Rhodamnia rubescens. Lineage (NCBI taxonomy): Eukaryota > Viridiplantae > Streptophyta > Magnoliopsida > Myrtales > Myrtaceae > Rhodamnia > Rhodamnia rubescens. Next base: position 4,202,900 of record JAILYA010000015.1, read on the forward strand.
AGTCGCGCTTGAACTTCGCAATAACCATGGACCTCATCGAATACCAACTCCACATGCACCTTTAACTGCTCCACAATGACTTTTTGATACAAGCTCTTTAATCACGGATAAAGCAAAATCACCGTTGCATTCATATCCGTCGGAGGATCGAATACGTACCTTGTCAATATTAGCGATTCATGAAGAACCGTTGGCTCTACGGGCTCCACCTCGCTACAAGCACCATCTCGTGTCGATTATCACGCTAGTATCTACCATCTTAGGAGTTTCGGTTGCAACTCCACCTCAAGCTGAACACCGTCCGGATCCGTATGAACACTGCTATAATCACTCATAGCCTGAAGTACTTGGAGACTCGTCAAAGATAACTTTTCTCACGCAAACAGGTGAATTTATATTCGGGCACCACAACCGATAGTCCCGCTCACCTCGTGCATAGCCATGGAATATGCACATTGCCCTCACATCAAGCTTACCATCACTTACTCGATAATAACACGGGCAATCAAACATTCTAAAAGTAGAATAATCAGCAACGTTACCGACCGCACTTCTTTGGGAGTTCGATATCCGATTGCGATCGATGGAAATCTTTTCACCGGGTAGCTCATCATACTAAGCGCATCCGCTAGAATTCTTCTAGCCATACCAAAGACTAGAGATTATTTTACGGGCTGTCTCTAGTAATATTCCGCTCAACAATTCCGCAAACCGTTGTGGTTTATCGACACTAGTGCGGTGTTTCACTATGCCCTTTATCATGCAGAATTTATTTACCAGCTTCGAGCGGGACTCCATGCTATTGTCGGTTCGCACATACTTAATTGACTTACCGGTCTCCGTTACGATCAAAGCTCTCGACCGCGTATTCCCGACAACAACATCAAACTTGTGCATGGGCACATTCACCCAGTGTCTTTCTTGAGCGGTCGCTAGACTCTCGAACGGATGCCGACGTCTCCGGCGAAACCTGTCATTGGCTCACCTTGAAGTTCATACGAGGCCACCATGCTTGATTCCTTTCATTATCACCATGGCACCTCGAACAATCTTCATAACTCCACCTTGTGAAGAATACCCGCATCCAATTGAATCTAGAGTACCCAAGGAAATTAAGTTCTTTTTCAATTCGGAATGTGTCTTACTCCGGTCAATTTCCTCACAATACCATCATGCATCCCGATTTTAACATCACCGACACCCATAACATCGCATTCGGCGTTGTTCCCCAACCGCACTTTACTACTATCCATGCAGCGATAAGTAGGAAACCGGTTCCTATTTGGTGTAGCATGAAAAGAACAACCAGAATCCATAATCCATTCATCAAACGACGAATTCTCGGTGATGAGACAAGATCCTTATCGACACCATCGGAATCATCGGCTATAGCTGCAAAATCATCCGCAGATTCAACTCTAATTCCCTTGCCATTCTCATTTTTCAGCTTAAGGCAATTCCTTCTAAGATGCCCTCTCTTGCCACAATTCCAACAGACAAAGCACCACCAACCCCTGAGATCGACTCCGTCTATTTGAGTTCATACTACTTCTACTACCACGAGTATCGGTTATTCCTCTATTTTCACCTACTAAAGCGGTAGATACATATTCGCGATTCTCTTCTACGGATGTCCTCACTTAAAATTAAATCTCGAATACCATCAAACGTCAAACTTGTTGACCCGGAGGAATTACTAACAGCAGTAACAATAGTATTCCAACTATCGTGCAATGAGGATAATAGAATCAAAGCACATACCTCATCTTCAAAGTCAATATCAATCGAACTCAATTGACTAACGATCACATTGAATTCATTGATATGATTAGCAAACAGACGCACCTTCGCCCATCTTCAAATTAAACAGGACGTCGCATCAAATAGACCTTGTTGATCGCAGAGGGCTTCTCGTACATATCCGACAGAGCTTTCATCAAACCCGCGGTGGTTTTCTCTTTGACGATATTAAACGCGACGTTACGAGCCAATGTCGGCCGAATAACACCCAACGCTCGTCTATCCAAGCCAATTCCCAATCGGCTTGCTTCATCGTCTCTGGTTTCTCCCCGCGGACGGAGGCAAGTGCAGCTTCATCCGATATAGATAGTCTTCAATCTGCATCTTCCGAAACCAAAGTCCTTCCCCTCAAATTTGTCGATTTTCACTTTTACTTCTTACGTCGCCATCGATTCTCTTCAACTCGATAAGCCTAGCTCGATACCAATTGTTGCGCGGAACAAACGATCGAACAATAAATAGACGTAACGAGAAAATAAATCGGACACCGGAAGTACGTGGTTCGGTCGTACGGACCTACGTCCATGGGGAGAGCAAAGAACGAATTCCACTATAGAACGAGCGATACACGGAAATTACAGACCACACTCGAGTCACTCAAACACTCTCGGTGTTTCACATGCCCTCAAGATTTTAATCGACTTCGACACTTGAATTTTTGATGTAATTCCGAGAACAAAACCCACGGAGAAAACCCTTGCCAAGCACTCGATCATAAACCGGCGCTTCAAGACTTCATGCATCAACTGGTCCAAATCTCCGTAAAAAAAACGTCCACCGATATATACTCTATATATGTATGAAGGAAACTAACTTGACTTGAACAAGGAAGCGTTGAAGTCAACTCAAACCCATACATGGATATTCACGCCTTTTGGTTCATTGGATATCAATCAGAATCTTTTTTTCTTTTTCTTTTTTCTTGAACGACTCTAATATCTCAAAGGGATAAACATCCGTGGATAACAAAACAGATTTTGTTCAAATCTTGATTGCTTCTTCAATGTAGAAATAATCCGTTCCCTTTCATGATCAAGATATATTTATATTCTAAATTCGGATTGTCGCTCGGGCTCAAACTCGAGACATATTTTCAACAGAGGCGTTGGACAAGTTGGTTGAGTTTCCGAGCCTTGGACAATTAAACCGATGAGATCCTAGGTTCGACTCCTAACGACCACATCTTAGGGACTTACCCAATAACATTGGCATACTTCCACCACCTCTAGAAATAGTTCATTGCACGTGAAAAATCTCGGTTATAAAAAAATAAAAATGTGAACTCGATCATGGCACTTCATTCAAAATTCAAAGTCATCCTCGTTGATGGCACTGTGCTCTCTCTCTCTCTCTCCCATTGTACCGTCACATCCTTCTAGTGCGGAACGTTAGGTGGGAAATATACAATCAAATTTGACTTTAAAGTGAGCCGGCCAAGTATTTAAGGCATTGGCACTCGCTTGCGCTTGTTCATATCCAAAACCTCACCTCATTTCTCAGATTGGCCACATCGCACCAACCCTTTTTGCTCTTCAAGTGAGAGGAGATCTCTGGACCGTAATAAGCTTCTTAGCTATGGCAGATGCAGAGGCCGGAACGAGAAGTGACGTTGCACGAGCATTCGGAGGAGATTATCAAGTGTTCTTGAATTTCAGAGGACCAGACACTCGTCATGGATTTACAGACTTCCTCTACCGCGACTTGGTAGATGTCGGAATCCGCGTATTCAGGGACAATGAAGAAATCCGCTTCGGTGAAAAGATCGATGAGAACCTTCATAGTGCTATCAACAACTCCACAATCTATATACCAATCTTCTCTCGGACTTATGCTTCCAGTAAATGGTGCCTTCGGGAACTTGTGCAGATGGTGAAGAGTATGTCTGAATCAAAGGGTAAAAAAAGTATTCTTCCCATTTTTTTCGACGTGAGATCTGGCGATGTTAAACTTAATTCTGCACTATATAGTAATGATTTAATGGAACACGAGAACCAGTTTCCAGACGAAGTCAACGAGTGGAGAGCGACCCTTACAGAGGTTGGCGAGATCAAGGGATGGACCGTGAAATCAAGGTAAATTTTTTTTAAGATCCCTATCTTCTCTTTTTTCTTTTCTTTTTGTGTATATTTTCTTTTGAGGATGGAAGGTTGCCCTGTTAAATGAATTTTTTTTTTAAGCGAGATAGCTTGACGGTTTAATAGATCTTGTCGGATATTTCGACCACATGATCTCCTAATTAATGAGTGATTTATGCAAAATACGTGATAATGGCTTGTGTATTTATGGTTAGCTTGTGTATTTATGGTTAAGATTGTTTCGTCCCTGAAAGTGAAAGCATTTCCTTTTTTTTTAATTCTTTTTGGTAATAGAAAAAAAATTGAACACTACCTTCAATTGCTGCTCTCGTGCGACTTTACATGGACCTACGTTTTCCTTCCGACCATTTTTTCCTCTTCACTGTCTCGTAGGCTACGAAATATTCAAGGGCACCACTATTGATCTGCATTCTCACCAATTTCGATCCAAGAAATCTGTATAGCTCGTGATAGAAGTATCAGTTTCCAGTATCTATTTACTGGGGAAACGGGAGAAAAGAAATCAGCAATTGATTCCTACTTTACACATCTCTGAGTGCTCCTCAAGAAACCCCACGTAAGGAAATCAGCAAAAAAAAAAAAAAATCATTCCAGACAATCAATAGAAGCCATAGCATCCTGACAACATGTAAAGAATGACGGGCCGTCGTCTCGGGGACGCGAGCTCTCCAGAGCTCGCAGGAGATCCAAATCGAGGCTGGGCAACCTCGATCAGGACCAGGCCAGACTCGACCACGTCGCCGACCTCTGACCTAAGGTCGATGATTGCGCTGAGGCCTCCGATTGGTGTGGCCCCGCGTGCACAATATGGCAATTGATATGTAACACAAGGTAAATTAACACGTAGAATGCGTCATTATAGCATGCTTTTGGGTAATGTAGTCAATGTGATCAACAAGCCGCATGAGAGTTTTGGATTCAACCAAAGGACAGATTCTCAGAAAAGCAAATCGAGAGAGCCTCTGCATTTTGTTTTAATATCGATGAGGAAGTCCACCTTTGCTAGGTAAATTACGTACCTATGACCAACGCTACTAACTCTATGACCAGGTAAAGTACGAGCCAAATCCCTGGTAGGTACTCCGAACATAGAAAAGTGTCCACTCGAGGGGATGGAGAATCGAACGTGTGTCGTGCGCCTCTTATCTACAACGTATCTTCATTCCTTTACTACCAAGTTGACCCTATGTGAGTCGGGTCTCCCGATTTTCAATCTTGATCAAATTTTAATGTGACACGGCTCTTTAAATGCCATTACGCTTGACATAATCATATCCATAGAAGACTTTAACTGCATAAGTTAAGGCAGACACATGTTTTGGGCTTTTTCGGTTTTTGTTTTTCGGGAACACATTTGCCTTCACGTACTGCGGTGTTCAATGGATGATGTTGCAATTGTCCTACGCTATCTCGGTTCATGATTTTCCTATTATGAGTGCTGATTTTGTTTTCCAGGCCTAGCTATAACTACCGAAATTTTGCTTATGCGCGATATAGTAGCCGCCTCGTGACTTTCTCCATCGTTTCAGCCAATACTTAGTCTTCAGAAACATCTACACTCATAAATGTGCAGCACATCGACTGTATTACGCCAAATTAGCCTATACTGTTTATTGAGTGAACTCGTATGTCGTTCATGATGACTTCAATCTAGTTAAAAGCGTGACAATTCCACGATGCGTGGGTATGAAATTAATCTAGTCAACTAATGAAAGCGCCTTTGTACATGGCAGCCAAGTAGAGATTATCAAATCTGTTGTTGAAGAGGTATTGCAGAAGCTGGAGATAAAAAAGGAAAAACTGCCTCGCCATTTTGTTAGACTTGATGCTCAGGTACAACACTTGACAGAGGCAATAGATATCAGCCAACATGATGTGCGGCTCATTGCAATTTACGGAATGGGTGGGATCGGTAAAACAACTATGGCCAAAGTCATCTTTAATGAACTATATTCCTGCTTTGGAAATCGTTGTAGTTTCCTTAAGGAAGTTCGAGAAAGCTCGTCGACAGAGGATGGCATAGTTCGGCTGCAGAGGAGATTACTTGTCCGACATTGCTGGTTCAAGATTTGCACAACAAGTCGAGAATAGTGAACAAGGAATGAAGAAGATTGAAGAAGCACTCCGCACTGAGAAGGTCCTTGTGGTTCTAGATGATGTTCTTTGAAGAACAACATATTGAGAGCCTAATAGGAAATTATTCATTATGTTCGGGATCTCGAGTAATCATTACAACAAGAGACAAAACTATTCCACCGGATGAGAGATTTAATGGTGAAATTTGACGGTATGAGATGCCAGAGATGGATGCTCCTATTGCAATTCAGCTTTTTAGTTGGCATGCCTCCGATAGAGACTCTCCTTTGGATGATTATCTTCAGCTTTCAAGTGAAATTGTCTCAAGCATGGGTGGACTTCCTTTGAGTATTGAAGTGATAGGTTCGTCACTTAAAAGGAGAGGCAAACCAGTTTGGGAAGAGACGTTGCTCAATATGAAGAAAGTGCCTAAGAAAGGATTCTAAAGAAGTTGAAATATAGCTATGATGGCCTAGACGAAAATGAGAAACAAATTTTTCTTGATATAGCATGCTTTTTTCATAATAAGAAGAAGACCAATGCAATTTACATGTGGACCAGTTGTGAATTGAATCCCCTAAGCGGAGTCGAAATCCTTACGGAGAGGAGCTTGATAAAGATCTTGGACGATGATAAATTCTGGATGCACGATGAACTAATAGCATTGGGAAGGGAAATTGTTCGGGAAGACAAGTAAATATGACCTTGGAAAGCGAGTAGGTTGTGGATTGCGAAGAGGCCCTCGATATCCTAAAAACCGAAGAGGTAAGTAAGAAAAGTCTTATTTTCAAATGGAAGTTTACGGATTCTGTTATTCTCCTTCTTTTTAGGGTCATACCCATATTTTTCCTGCCCATTGGACTTGTAAAACACAGTGATTGGAAGTTGACAAAACTCTTCACATCATTGCAAAATTTCACTTGCAGAGGAAGGACAAGGTTAAAGCACTTGACATAGATGGACTGGATGACTCCATAGAGATTACAAATCAAGAGTTCGAAAGATTACGGAACCTAAGATTCCTCAAGTTATGCAATGGAACATATGTTGGTGACTTTGCAAACTGTCGTTCAAATTTAAGATGGATTTCTTGGTGTTGTCCTCATCAAGGTTTTAGGGCAAACAATTTGCGTTTGGGTCATCTTGTTGTTTTTGAACTTGGTGCAAATGGCTTCACGGATGATTCAAAAGCATGGGACTTGATCAAGGTAAATCACATGTTTTAATTGTAGTCTAATAGTCCCGGTGTGTGCCGTGCAATGGTTCTTTCACTTGACATGCCATTGATTTTTACAGATGGGGCAGAATTTGAGAGCTATATCTCTTACCGAGTGCGATGGCATAACAACAATTCCTGACTTCTCTAAATGCGTGCTTTTAGAGAGGTTGACTGTTGCACGCTGCAACAAGCTAAGGAGGATCAAAAGCTTCATTGGAAATCTTCCGTCGTTGATTGAGTTAAATATTGAATGGTGCGAGGGTCTTACGGATTTGCCTGAAGAAGTGGGGGCGCTGGTGAAGCTTAGTCACTTGTCATTGCGAGGATGTTCTAAGTTGAGCAAACTTCCAGGCTCACTTGGGAATTTAACCTCATTGATAGGGTTAAATTTATTAAATACGCACATTACAAGACGCGATTTGCAATCGGTGAAGCTTCCGCCCTCTCTGACATACTTGCAGACATCCCAGGTGCGATATCTTCTTCTCTATATACAGTGTGCATGGGTTCGAAAATTGGTTTGTTCTAATTTCAGTTTGATGCTATAGCTCCGTATAACTACAGAATCGGAAAAAACGCCAAATATTATTCTGAAAGTCAGCGAATGAAAATAAATTTTTCACCCAACATTATCAGAGATGGTATCTAAATAATTTTAATCGCGTTAGTGTTCCTTCAACATGTTCTTCTTATTTTGAATTTTTTTTGAATCTAAATTAAAGAAACACACAAATGAGTGTTGGATATCATGTAATACGATATGTGTTTATTTTGACGTCATGATGTCTGGCAAGGCTTGCCCCCTTGAACTTGGGCCACTGCTGTGTAATTAGCTTCCAGATTTTGAAAAGTTATAGATTACACCTCACATTCGTCGCCCCACCTATGGAAACTTTAATTTATGTTGCAACTCTTAGATTTTTAGTCTGCATAGCCTTTAAGCTTTAAGGTTGACCTTTTGGCATATCAATTTTGTAACGGACGATCGTTGAGAAAAATAGGAAACGGTGAAGAATCCAATTTCTCTCCCTCAACCCTCTATGCTTTTACGTTAACTATATAATGGAGAATAGAAAACCAAACTGAAGTCCGTTCGTTAAACATCGTTATCATTAAACGTCATTTTCAATAGGGTGGGAGAGAGAATTGGATTTCTTTTAAAAATATTATCCAAGAGGCCACCAAAGTATATCAGAATTGTACATTTTTAATTGTATCTTTTCATATCTAATATATTTAATTTTATAGCATGTAAATAATTATCAAACCATAATTAACAAAGTCATGTGGGCCGCAATTATTCTTACACCTCGTTTGTATTGTTCTTCAAAAGATAATAAGAAAACCGTTAACGAAGAAGGCGAGAGAGCTGTAACGCGTCGAGGTCTTGAAGCAATGGAGCAAGCAGTCGGTTGATCTGGCGAGCTATAAACAAGCGGTCGCAAGAGCTTTCTTTTTCACTACTGATAACTCGAACCACGCTCTTGATAGTTGATGGAGTCTTCACTTAGCCAAATTCAATCGAGAAGAGTCTCATATGGTTTTTGTTTCATACATCTACAGTTGAAGATCGTGATGAAGGTCGAGATGAAATGTGGGAAGTGCCGGACCAAGGCATTGCAGATCGCTGCTCAAGCAGATGGTGATTTAGTTATCTCTTCATTGCATTTTGATAAATGTCGCATAATACAGAAGCACACCGGACCGGATTGGTCGTCTTCCGGCGCACTTTGCTGTGCCTGATACGAATATCTACGATTGATCTGTCCTTTTACCGTTTGTTCTCGCAGGTGTGGAATTCGTGGAGTTCGACAAGGAGCGTGGAGATGAGTTGGTGGTGATGGGGACAGGAATTGATGCTGCGCGGATTGTGATCGCATTGAGGAAGAAGGTCGGGGAGACGACGCTGATAAGCATGGAGGCTTAATCGACGGAGGCTAAAGCTGTAGGAGCAGACGGAATTAATATTATATGAGCATCAGATATTAAACTTGCGGATCATTAGATATTTTTTTTAATCTATAGTGCATTTATTACTCATTAAATGAATTATTTTAAAAAATATTTTTGTAAAGTTGATCGGTTGTACTCCGTGCATACATAAATATATTAACCAAATATATATTCATCATCAACGAAAATGTTTAAGCATAAACTGAGGGTGATAATGAAAATAATGTCCATCCTTAGTATTTCATATATTAAATTATAGGTGAATATTTTTCGAATCAAAGATTTTCCACGAAATAAATACAAATTTATTCATTTTAAGAGTCTGCTTTTGAAAAGCACTTTGGGGCACTTCATTTAATGCAAAATGTACAGATATGGGAGTTCAACAAGCTAAAATGCATTATGTACAGATTAGGATTGGACTCGCATGTCCCGAGTGCAACACAGCTAAAATGCATTATTAGGCAAACCATTCGAGGGAAGTGTTGCGAAATTGGCAAAAAGAACCGCTTTTCATAGTCATCAGGGCATGTATATTTCAAATTTGTTTATTGTACTTAATGTATAGCATCTATTCCTCATTAGATAAGAAAAATCAAAATCAATCATAGTTTGGATTTTCATATTTGGAGTATGGGTTTTTTTAATTAATTGAATTTATGAAGTTATTACATTGCATACAATTGTCTAAATCGTTTTTCGAAAAAGCCAAGTGTCCTTATCCATTGCATATGGAAGGTAAATGTTTAGGATAGGAATGTCACACAATTCGCTAGTGATTATGGATGTCTTTTCCGGATCAATAAAATGTCTAATTTCCTATGATTAGCGGGTCTTTGAATTTACTCGGCAAAATATATGTTTCCTCCACGTTTTTGTTTTTTATGTTGTACTAGATTTTTTTCGCACTTCAATTAACTTAAGCTAATGAGTCGCTAATATGCTATATGCTAAGTAACACCGATACCGAGACGCAACACAAGACACGACACGCCAACACGTCATTTCTGAAAAAATAGAGAATTTTATCACTTTGGGACACGACATATATCAAATTGCCTTCCCGATCTCTCTCTAAACAAGCTATGCAATGTAAGGATGAGAAAAAAAGACCGCTCGGAACGAGACCGCAAGGACCGGACTTGGACCGATGGTCCGGTTCCTGGTTTTAGAGGGATCTAGTTCGATTCCGGTGATTGGGCGGTCCGGTTGCGGTTTCCAAGGCCTAGGATTGGATCGGATCGAACGGCCGAACCGGACTGGTCTTTTTTTTATAATTTTTTTTAAGTAAATCTAATGTTTAGTTGTCTAGGCTTAGAGTTCGTTTTGCTTTTTGAGCTTTCAATATTCTTGTTTAATGCATTGTCCATATATGTCCATCCTCATTAGACATCGTGAAATGTTATTGAATTGCTATTGAGATTTTTACGTTACATGTACATAATTTTTTCATTAACACAGATTCCTGGAAACCGCTCGGGAACGGGACTAGATCGATGCTTTAGTCCAATTCTCGATTTCAAGGATGGTCGGTTCGGTTCGCGATTCCAAAAAATAAGAATCGAGACCATCGATTTTGTTCTCGATTTTTTATGGGAATCGGATAAGATCGGAAACCACTCACTCCCAATGCAATGATCACTTGTTCAGACATCAAGGCTATCGACAAACACGTCATAAAGCAACTAGCAGATCCTGCATCTTATCCACAGAATGCTGACTCTCTCAAGCTCACCAAACCACGCAATTTTGTTCCCGAGGTACAGATTAAGGATCTCCAAAAATTATTAGGATAGGGCCCAGGCGTAGACTGCCCTATCCTAATCCACCACAAACATCCCCAGATGATATACAACATTGAACCCAAAAATCACGTGTAACCTTGTACAGTCTCGGCGTTCGAATCCTCCTGTTAATGTTAATCTTTGTTGCGCCAAATAAACTATCAAACAATAAAATAAATAGAATAAAAAATAAATTGAATATCAAATGTATGTGGTTTTATCATAATGACCTATACTCACGAAAAGAAAGCAATAACGAATTTTACTATAAAATAAGCAATATAATTCGGATGTTACAAATCACGCTTGAATCACTCAAATACTCTCAATATTTTTCAGTCCTAATTATATCTAATAATGCACATAATGTTTCGTTTTCAAATTTTTCACGAAATAATCTCTTAATCTAAAGAAGAAATTTTTTTGGATCGAAAATGAAGAACTTTCATTCAATTAGAAAAGACGATGGGGCTCGATAAATGAGCTTCGGAACATAATAAGTTCAAAAGAGTTTGAGGAGGTAAATCAACTCAATTTAAAGTAAAAACTTGCTTTTATTGGCTTTGGCGGCTCAATTTGTAACGAAATTAGACTTTCTTTTACGGTGTTGGATTCGGAGCTTCGGGAACAACGAGAGGAAGCCGAAGCATCGAGAGAGAAGTACACGAATCTCCCACGGAGCAGAGCTTGGATTGCATATAGCTTTTATCAGCAGGAGGTTGTCTGATTGACTCCTCTTTCTTTCTCTGCGTTGGAAGTCCTAGGGTTTGGAAAAGCGCTTGTACCTCGACCTGCAGGGGGGGCGACGAAGCTTAAGACTGCACAGGCGTAGCCATCGGGTAATCCTCCATGGTGGTCGGGGCGCACGCATGCCACCGTTCCCTCCTCTTCTCTCCCTGCAAGTAAGATCCATCTATATTTACCTTCAATGTTCCAATCTCCGGGGGTGTCCGAGTTTGGGAGGACCCGTCGAGATTACGAGTGGATTTCGTCCTTTGCAGACCCTAAAAACAGGAGATCCGCGAAGCCACGATTGCTGAGTCCACCGTGTTTGCCGGATTTGGTCTTAGATTTTCAAAGATAAAATTGTTCCGCGCCTTCCACATCTGCCAAAGGACCGAAGCTTAGTACCTCTAGTTCAGGTGAGTTTGCCCTGTTTTCCATCAGATATGCTATCCAGACTTCAATTCGTGAAAGGCCTTGTGATGAGATTTGGATATTGAGTTGTGGGTTTGCCCAAACTCCTCTTGTCCAGGGACAAAATAGGAATAGATGTTCGGTCGACTCTGGGACACCTTCGCTACACAATTCACAGATTGGGAAGCCAAGGCTTCAGTCAATTAGTTATCACCTTGGATATAATTTTGTAGATGAAGTTGCAAAGGCTTATAGGGTGGAACTGGTCTAGCCTTTCTGGATTGGGTGTTTTGGGTATGAGGGAAATTATGGTCCTATTTAATTCTGGATCATCCTCCCAGAAGTAAAGAATTCGTTTACTGCTTATAAAGATGTCGTCCTTTAAAATTGCCCAGTGTTGTTGGTAAAACAACCCATGGAGACCTTCTGGTCTGGGAGCTTTGGAAGCCCCAAGTTGGAAAACCACGTCTTGCGTCTCTTCCATCATTACCTCGTCCAATAAACAGTCATTCATATTCTCGGAGACCACTTGAGGGCATTGAGGCAACACTGGCTGAAAATCTTGAAACCCACCTGAATGATATAACTTCTTAAAGTACTCCACTTTCATCTCCTTCAACTGAGTTTGGTCTCTGATCCATGCACCATCTGTACTTTGCAACATAGTTATCTTGTTCCTCTGTCTTCGCTGGATAGTGGTCGCATGAAAGAATTTAGTGTTTCTATCTCCCCAATTAAGCCAATTGATTCTGGATCTCATACCCCTGTACATTTTCTCTTGTTTCCAAGCATTTTCAATTTCCTTGAAGTTGACAAACCCGCTCCCTATCAAAGAAACCTCTGCTGCTATGTATGTGCTTCTGAATTTCTTGCTTTAAAGGCAAGTCCTCTAATGAATCATACAGAGGTTCCATCGATCCGCGATAAATCCGGGGTCATTTTCTGATGGCCATGAGAAAACTTTTTCCTGCTCCACATCGAGGATAAATTGGGGTCATTTTCTGATGGCCATGAGAAAACCTTTTCCTGCTCCACTTAATAAGTGCTAAAGATACATTTCTTAACTTGCTGGAAAGGCTAACATTATTAGACCAGAAGGCACCCATGACTCAGCGACCACCTTTTGACACTCTTCATCTTCCAGCCAATGAGACTCAAATTTAAAATCCTTTTTTCGTTTCACATGCTTCGCCTTAAGAATCAACAGAAGTGGACTATGGTCCGAACCTATAGCAGGCAATGCTAATACTTCAGCTTCCGGGAGCATTAATCTCCAGTCCATAGTACAAACCATCATGTCCAATCTTTTCTTCACAAATTCCTCTCTTCTCTATTGTTGATCCACATGAATTCCCAACCCTTGCTCTCCAAATCCATCAAGGAACAGTCATTGAGAAACTCATGAAAAGAATTCATTGTATAGTTTTCAGCAATCCTTTTTTCCAGCCTTCTCCCAATGGTAAAGTACTTCATTGAAATTCCCGACGGCTATCCATGGCCGGCTATTAAAGGAGCTGATATCCCTCATTTCCTCCCATAGCTGTGACCTCCTTTGAAAATTCGTTGAAGCATGCAGACAAGTAATGCACATCTTTTTCCCACTTTCCACCTCCTCACATATTATATCAATAAACTCCGCAATCAAACTCACTATATTCAAGGACACACTATCATTCCAAACTAACGCTAAACCTCCTGCTGTGCCTCTAGGGTTCTCCACACAGCAATATGGAAATTTCAACCTCTTCTGAATCTTCTGGACCACAGCTTCTTGATTTTTTGTTTCCATTAAGAACACTATACTGGGCTTTTCCTGAGCCGCTGGGAATCTAAGAGCACAAACTGTCAAGGGGTTGCCCAGCCCCTGGCAGTTCCAGCTTATTAGCTTCATTTGTCACTTGAGTTTCATGAAGTTGAGTTTCGTTAGACGAGCTTAAGCTTTTCACCTTCTTGGTTGTTGGAAATTTCTGCCCTCTTAACTTCTTCTTGTAAATGCCGTAAGAAATGAAATGTCACAATAGTTTTTATCTCATCAACTAAATATGAAATTTAGAAGTATCTACTAAAGCCACCAATGGACTTCTTTGAAATGAATTTTCTTATGATAATTTTAGATGCTGTAAGGCGCCTATCATAGGTTTTTGGTTTGAGTTATGCAAAATCTATCCAAAATTTTATCTATTTACTTTTTAATCTAATTTAAGTTGAACGAAAATAATAAAAAATGCCATGTGGGAAAGAGATGGTAATTAAAAAATCACTTCAGCATTGCAAATTAATGGAATAAATGAAAAGACTTGATTGTATCAATTTGACAAGCTTTAGGACTTGATTATATATTTTGAAAGTTTTACATATCGATTGCATTTCGTGACAAGTTCTAAAACTTCTGTTACATTTATCTCGAAATTTTTGCTTATGTTCAACAAGTCATTCGCCCAAACATGGGCCCGGTCCAATTATTTGTGGTGAGCCGTTCCATGCAAATGGATAACATTTTCTATATTCGACCCCACAATTGAAGCAGAAAACCAGAGCATGACATGATTAATATCGCACATGCTATCAACGAACCCGTACCCTGCACACCCATCTTCTATCACCAACATATATTTTTGGTGAAATTTAGATATTTGTGATGTTTATCTAGGCAACACACCAATCAAAAAGTTGGTGAGAGAAAAATATGACTGCCATGGAGTTTGATAAAAGTCAGGTTAAAAATAGTGTCTCGAATTTCACACTCAATATTGGGGCTAAATTTGCCGAGTATTCTAAGTGTTTCACCGGCTGGTCAATTGAGTCCGAAGTGTTGTAACTTTAACTAGGAGATTCCTAAATGTTTTTAACAAAACTTGCAATGACTGTCCTTAGCGCATACAATGATCGACATTTTTCCGCAGTGAAATAAGTCAACTCAGACCAATGACGAGTTAAAGGACTTCATTGCATAATTTTAAAGCGTTTATGTCTTAATTGACAAAAGTCAAAACATTTAAGACTTTCCCAAAGGTTTATCATCCTCTGCATATCTACATCAGCTCTGGTTCTGACTAGTAAGTGAAGATTATCTGCTATTACTTCTGCGACTTGATTCATGTGGTGAATCAATGAAATTCATGTGATATTAATTAGATTAAATCCTCCACCTGCATCATATCAAGAAAATGACAAATTCTTTTGAGTTGCCCCAAATAATTCCAAAAAATTATCAATCGGAAGCATCATGACTTCGCATTTTTTTCTTGCGAGAAGTAAGTTGTAGTCACTCATTAAGACTTAAAATAAGCACATTGTTTAACAATTGTTTGCAAAGAGTTTACCAAAAAAATAATGACTTTAACCTACTTTTCCGTAGTAGATTGTCAATTGTTTTCACATTTTTCAAATGTTACATGAAAGCATTAATTATGCTAGGGGTATGAAAAGTTTTAGTTCAAATTTTGTAAAGATGTAATCAGACAACATTTAATGCATAAATTATATGAGACACCCAACACCATCTTCATATAAGATTTTGTTTCAAGTTTCAGACCATGTCCCGGCAATGATCTTTCTCATGCAAGAGGGCTCTATTTAAGAAACATCAACTGAATCTTCACACCAATTCTCCACCTCTTCCACCCCCACCACCGCGATGGAACCCTCTCTATCTCCTCCTCCAGCCCATTTAAGGTACTTGCGAGATGAGGACATGCCGCAAGCATTCAAGGACTTGCTCTCCTCTCTCCCTTCAGAAGAAGACTGGGTCACCACCTCTCTCCGCTTGTACCAGGGCTTCTGGTTCCCCTCTTCTCTGTTGAGTGGCATCTTCAACTGCCAAAACCACTTCCAAGCTCACCCCTCTGACATCCTCCTCGTCACCAACCCGAAATCCGGCACCACCTGGCTAAAGGCCATCCTCTTCGCTCTTTTGAACCGTGCCAAGTACTCCAACTCTGACTCACAAGGATGCCATCCTCTCCTAACCCAAAACTCCCACGAGCTCGTGCCCTACTTCGAGCACAAGCTCTATCTCGAGCAAGAAAATCCTGATCTCTCTACTTTAGCGTCCCCGAGGCTCTTCGCCACCCACTTGCCTTATTCCTCACTTCCCCAGTCAGTGAACGACTCCAAGTGCAAGCTGGTTTACCTGGGTCGGAACCCTAAGGACACCTTCGTCTCAATGTGGCACTTCGCCAACAAGGTGAGGCCGGAAGAGAAGGGCCAGATTCCAATCCAGGAGTGCCTCGACAAGTTTTGTCGAGGGGTGAGCCCTTATGGGCCTTACTGGGATCATGTGTTGGGTTACCACAAAGCGAGCTTGGAGAAGCCAGAGAAGGTATTGTTCGTGACGTACGAACAGATGAAATTGGACCCGCATGCTCATGTGAGGAGGTTGGCCGATTTCGTGGGGTGTCCATTCAGCGAAGAAGAACTGAGAGACGGGACGATGGAGGGTATACTGACGATGTGTAGCTTTGACAATTTGAGCGCATTGGAGGTGAATAAGAGTGGGAAGCTGTGGAATGGATTCGAGAGCAAGTGGTTCTTCAGGAGAGGCGACGTTGGAGATTGGGTGAATTACATGAGTGCTGAGATGGGGGGAGAATTGACGGTGTCGTGGACGAGAAGTTGCATGGTTCTGGTTTGAAGCTTTGAAGTTGGGATAAATTAGAAGGAGTGTCCGCGGGCCATTGATGAAGCGTCGCCTCCATGGGGAGGTGCTTCAGGGTTGTGAATTGTGATTCCAAGTGTTCATTTATCTGGCCAACACGTAGTTGACTAATAAAAAGCTGCCTTCTTTCTCACTGCGAGCTTATGGATTTATCTTCTGTTCTTCTTTTCAATTCGTTTTTACTTTTGCTGTGTGATTTATAAACACACTGGTTCGTATATTTGTATGTCGTCCGACAGATTGAGTAGCTAAACGAAGGATGTTTGTGTCTTGGAGAGAAAAGAAAAATCTCTCTATTCTGTTTCGCTTCTAAGTGAACAGAACAACGTTGTATCATGGAACTTTTTATAGCGAAACAAAACTGTCATTTAGAATTATCCAGCTTGGCTGCTGTTGCTTCTTCTGGGCGGGCTTCCATCAATTTGTTTTGGGTTTCATACTTTACATGGTGCAATCAAGATGACGTCATCTTGGACAATTGACAATTCAACCGCATTTACGGACGACGAAGGTAAAAATGGCCAACTTGTCCCATGGACATGTGTGCCTTTTTTGGGACATTAGAACCGTATATGTACGTGTGTTCTGTAATGTGCCTTCCTCTGGTACGTTTTGGAAATTTAAGTTGTCCCACTGGAAAAGCTTGTGTCTCTTTCGGTAGTTAGCAAATTTAGATAACAGGACACTAATCTGCAGCCCTTGACTTATGTCGAAGTTCAATACGGTGTAGGTAAAGAGGGATTGAACTGTCAAGACTGACCGAGTAGCAGAAAATAGAGGCAGAGGAGGTGGTACTACTGATCAGAGGTGCTTGGAGCTCGGGAAGGGGAAACCGCAAATGGAGGCAGAGGAAGGGGCATAGCTTCAAGTTCAGGAAAGGAACCGGCTACGAGGCATTGGTTCTTTAGTATTGAATGCGGGTCTTAAATTATTTAATGGAATCAATTTAGTTTTGCATTTGAGAGGAAAAGTGTAATTATGCCCTCTCGGTCAAGCTTCGCTTGATTTATTTGATGTGTCAGCCTAATCATGGCTGATTGTCTTATGCGTAGGAGCGATGGTGCGGCATGAATTGGGAATCCAATGAATGATAAATGTGCTGGTTGGTGAAGGCGGCACCTTTATTGAGTGTGGGGGGATCCAGCTTTTTTCCAATGATAGAGCTCTATCGATTGGGAATCCAATGAAGATATCCATATCTCTTTACAACCTGAGAAAAAGGAGCAACAAGTGGTTCCAGGAACACAGGCCACCATGAAGCGACGCGTGGAGGTTGTCTTTTATACTTTTATTGATGATATGCTTTAAATTTTGTTATTGTCTCTCTCTTCTTGCTCTTTTTAAAAATTACATATTGATGCGAGTTTAACAAAAAAAATTTCCTACTATTGTCAAAGGGCAACATCGATTCACAGCTAAGAAAGAAAGAGCTGAGTCTCACACCAATAATTCTGAGTCGGATGGGCGCGCCTTTTCAGGACATCTTCTTCGGCAGAGACCGATGAGAACTTGATGGTACAGGACTCTGCACTTCATCATCAAAATGTGTGCACCTCAAACGCTACCCAGAAATATCTTCTGTGTTGTTCCCGAAATTGCATTCGAATTCTTTCTTCTTCTTTATTTATGTTGAACAACTCGCTGTCCTATTTGCTTGTGTAAAGACAAGATAGAAAAAGATAAGATATTTCGACCTAAACAATTTTAAAGATAACGGATATAGAAAATACCAGCTTGACAACTTTAGGTTCAAGCTCGACAGGAGCAGGTGAAGCTACCCAAGCACTTAGATTCTTAGTCTGGTACAATGGTTTTTCACAAATATCAAGTTGGTGAAGGATATAATTGAACCGTCTTTCCTGTTGGTTTCTTTTAAAACAGGTCGTGCAATAAGGCTTCAAAGAACATCACTTATGCAGACTTTGCATATAGCAACAAAACCTGGCGACAGAGCTAGCAGTTGCGGCATCTGGTCTCCAATTTCAATAGTGATCACACGAGCTCTTACGTCTCGCCGAATAACGAAGATTTTCTCTTCCAAATGTTATATTTGTGTTTGTTCAACCCGTTCTGGTTGTTTCTGTACTGCGATGATGTAGAGGAAGGCAAACCTAGGCGTGCACCGTCAACTGGCAACATTGTAATTACTAGAGAAGGAATTTCTAGTGTATGCTCATCACAGACGATGCAAGGAAATCTAGTGATTGGCTGCTGATATTTTACTTGATAGATCCGTTTGTATGGAACAATTGTGTGCTTAACCCTATTGGAGCTCTGTTGATTATCCTTGTTTTCTGAATTTGGCTTTACATTTTAGTATTCTAGACTTCACCCTACTTCGATTTTCTTTGCTATGGAAGTATATGTACTTTTCATGTACCCTTTTAACCAATCAATACAATTTTCGTTCGGAAAAACAAAAACAAAAAAACTTACATCCGTGTCAGCTCGTTTAATTCTATCAAGATCAGACCAAGAAAAGAAAACATTCAATCAAGATCTGTGCGGCCCAAAATTGTTAATCCATTTTTGAAAACCCTGGATCCACAGAGGAGGCTGGGACCCACGTGGGCTCATCACTGTTATTTTAGAGTTATTTGATTTCATGCATCATAATATATAAATATTGAATTAGGGAAATCTTTTCAAGTGATCTTACAATCTTTGTCGATTATTTCGATCGTAGAACCACATCATCATCACCTCTTTTTTTGTATAAAGACTTATTAATTAAAAAATCATGGAGGTTAAAAATAATGACTTGATCTTGTCATACTATCGGAGTAGGAGCTTCCGTTGAATTAAACTCAAAACAATTACAATCGAAAAGAAAGCGCCCTTGGCAAATTCAACTCATTTGCTGCCAGGAAAGAAGATCCGCACGCATTTCGTCGGGCGACCGCCACATCATGGTCAAACAAAAAACTAGTGCTATCATAGCGGAGGAATCAATTTATATGCTTTGATTTGGTTTTATTTCTTCTTCCTCTGTGCACATAATTCTAACTGAAAGCATATGGCAAGAGTAAAGAATTACTGGCATATTCTTGATTTGGCAACAGATCTGTTAGACCTTTTTTTCCCCTCCATATTTGTTTCTGGTGATTGAGAAGGTATGCATAAGATGAATAGGCACATGAGATTCAAAACTTAGGCATTAGAGAAAACAATAAAATAGGCGAAACAAGAAAATAAATTGGACACCAAATTTATACATTTCCAAAAGGAATCTAAGTTCGAGCGTGCCAAAGATATTTAGTTGGACTCACATTCACTCAAAAGCTTAAGCCAATGAGTTATGGGTCAACTAGGATATATTAATTGCTTCAACACCACACCAATTCTCCGACGTGGGATTTCTAAGTACAGCTCACACGTGTACCTTAACAGTTTCCTTGGGCGACTTTGTGTGCCACTTTATTGTTCGTTCTTTTCAATTTCGACGAACAAGGAACATTTTGTTCGGGTCGGGTTTTTGTCTAATGGGTTCCAACTCGAGACACATTATAGAATTTGTATTGCAGTCAGATAATGTGTTACATCTGCAAATCAAACTAAGGGCGTGGTTAATTTATTGAAAGCTTCTTGTTGCTAGAAAGTGTTTTCAATAAATTCGATTTCAGAGAAAGTGGATCATTTTCTAGTATTTTGCTTGTACTGGAAACGAAGTATGGAAATAAGTTTCATAGAGCTTGATAACTAGTAAATAGACCAGTAAAAGACAACCATTCTGAGGGACCTAGGCTACAAACTTTACTCAGCATATGCGAAATTGGTATTTATTTTCTCCATCCATTGCATTATCTGCGATTGAGGCAGCAAGACATTGATGGCACACAATTACATCAACTTACTCAATTAAGCGCACCGATGCATGTAAAAAGAATTAACGAAGATTGATCCTCGTGAGACCAACTTGGAAACAAGTCAAACATGCACATCATAGTCAAAAATATGAGAAAGGAAACAAAAGCATTCATGAACCATGGAGAACATATGTAGCCCCAATTTACCTGGGAGCCAAAAGAACGAAAGTTCAATGGTAAGTTGACCCAACCATCACAAGAAAATTTATTTCCCCATATTGTGTAGTGTAACAAGGAAAAATCAAATGTACAGGACATTGACATATAAAACTGATGAGTCTGTATCTCAACTATGGGTGTCAATGGTCCGGGTCTGATATAAGCCTGACCCGGCCCGAAACTAATCACCGCCAAGATCGGCCCGACCCAGCCCGGCCCGACTCAATACCCAAATCATACAAGATATTCGGGTCGAGCCGACTTTGATATCGGCCCGACCCGGCCCTAAACTAATCAGCGCCAAGATCGGCCAGGCTCGGGCCGACTCGATACCCGAATCATGCAAGATATTCGGGCCAGGCCGGGTCAGGTCGGGTAGGTGGTTTTTTTTATTTTAAATTTTATACATCCAAGATATTTTGATCAAAAAAGAAAAAAATACGTCCTGCATATAATTCGGGATCTTCAATTCCTCCTCCCCCAGCTTTCCCTGTGTAAGTAAAGCAAAGATTTTGACCAAAAAAAAAAAAAGTAAAGCAAAGAAAGGAAAGGTGAAGATACGGTCGAACACCAAAGTCTCGCCCCAAATTCACTTCAGTTCTTCTTCTTCTTCTTCCTCAGTCTCTCCGTTAGATTAGTCATTACTCACACATTGACCCCCATTGATTCTAGTCGCTCTGCTCGAAGAACCCACAAAGAAGGACGTATTGGGGAAATAGAAGACCGATATGGCGGTGTCGGACGCGGTGATGGGGAACCTAACGAGGATCGACGTGGCGATGATCGCGGCGATCAAGGCGTATGGGCTGGTGTTGGGCCGTAGCTTGGGTGGCGGGCTCGTGCTGGTCCTCTCCAGGGCAATGGTGGGGCTGATCCTCATCATCATGCTGGCGTGGGATGTCTCCCAAAAGGCTGCCCGCGCGATCGCCAGGGACGACGGCCGCGCCCACGAGGTTTCCTGCAAGGGCGGCATCTGCTGGCACGGCATCGCCATCAAGTCCCTGGCCTCCCAGGTCCGGTTCTGCCTCCCCAAGCAGCAGCAGCTGCCGCCGCAGCCGCACGGCCCTGCCGCTCTGTCAATACGACATCAATTTACTCTCTCTTTCTGTGATGAAATTTTTAAGTTTCGGGCCTGAGTTAATCTAATAGTACCAGCCCAAATTGAAACAGTACCAATGTCTGGCCCGTAAATTTCTCAAATTTTCGGGCCGGGCCTTTTTACATCCCTAATCTCAACTATGAAAATCTCCCTCTCTCTTTTGTTAATTTGTCATTAGATTTTCATCCTTCTCGGCGAAGGTGCCTGTGTCAGACCGCTTGAAAGGGGGAAAAAACACGAAAAAGTAAGTGTGTAAACCTTACAAATGCTCTCGCTCAGGGCCTTATGCATTTAGGGATGTTACAGGGAGTAGATTGAACATTTCACGATAAGGGACTTATGGTGAATTTTACCCTTGTTGATCAAACAAAAAGATTACACTAAACATTTATGAACAATTCGAAAATAGGAAAATTACAAAAAAATTCTAAATTTATTGTAGATGAGACAATTCAGTTCTAAATCTTCTTATTTTTTGCCAATTCATTGCTAAACCTTTTGTATTTATTCCAATTGATCCATCTGACCAACTTTGGCTAACCGACCGACGTGGTAATTTTAAATAATATTTTAGTATTTTTTTCAAATATTATATTTATGCTTTTATTTTTTATTTCTTTTATTTATTTCTTTTTCTTCTCATTCTCCCTCCAACTAGTCATAGGATTGGCAATTAGACGAAGAGAGGCCTAGTGAGGTCGACTTCGCTGGACAAGGCCGAGCTCCACTTAGCGACGACGAGGTCGAGCCTTGCTATGGCTAGGCGAGTTTGATTCTAAAGTAAGCCGACCACGTTCATGGATATTGGTTGGCTAGTTCATTCGAAAGTCGGTCGGTTCATGCAATCGTGCGGTTGGCCAAAAAAGAAATGCAATCACTAGACTGCAACAAGATATGGAAATATGATGGAAGCACCCCGATGACAATGAAAAAAAGAAAACCATGACATACTTGGAATTCATTTGAGATGAGAGCTTAAAATTGGTCTTTTCGGCTCCTAAAATGCTCGAAATTGCGGACATGATAATACCGCCATTTCTGAATTGATCGTCCAACCCAAAGAGAGCGGTTGAAAATTTACACAAACCTAACCTGGGAAACATACTGGAGTTGAATGAATAAATCCATATATAAGAGAAATAAAGACATATATAGAGCGTGCGTGAAAGACAAATTTACCTCCATATATTCTTGTTAAATTTTGCCTTCAAATTGCTGAGTTGGATGACACGTGGCAGTTAATAGATATATCAATTTGGGATTTTTGCCCTCTATTTATCATAATTGTACAAGTTTGGGATTATTCGTGGTATTAACTCAATTTGATGGATACTAATGGAGGGTAAATTTGTCAAAACTATACCAATATGGGATTTTTATTGTGGTCAAAAAATTAATTTGGTATAAATTTATTACAGGCATACCAATTTACTGTTTTTCGTGGAAAAACAATAAGTTTATGGTAAATTGATCACAAGTATACCGGTCTGGGGTCTTTCATGGTAAAAAATTGGTTTTGACATAAATTTATCATAGGTGTACTAATATGGATTTTTTTTATGGTCAATAAATTAGTTTGGAGTAAATTTGTTACAAATATATCAATTTAGAGTTTTTCGTGATATCAATCCTAATATTAGATAGATATTTACGCCCGTAAACAATATATAGTGTTTCAACAAAATGCTCACGACATTTTTACATCGGGGCCATGAAATTGCATCCAAATTTAAGTTGATAATAGAGTTTGAAATTAACCTTTCTTATGACAGTTCCCTATATCTTTTCAAGCATATGCGCACAGCCATTTCATTGTCCCAAAAAGATGATTTATGATTTTCTTTTGCGTCAAAGCACAATACATTTGCAACCTTACATAAATGTTCAAAACTATATAACGATTCAGGATAATTTTTCAAATCGAGTATCATTGAGATGTGGATAGAAGAGGGATTGGAATTGATTAGAGCAATTGATAAGAAGGAAGGAGTGAGAAAGAAAGAAACAGCGTAACCCTTTCAAGTAGTTGGGGATAATGAAAGAAACAAGCTAGAAACAAGTGTCCGCGACATTCTCGCCATTGCTACCTCGTAACAATAAGCACAGTTGATGAAGGGTAAAAAGGGGCAAAGTTACATATCTCTCTGTTATAACTTTCAATTACAAGAAAAAAAAAATTATATATATAAGTAGTAGTTACCGATGGGTCAGGCCTAAACTATTAATAAAATATGTGTTAAAACTATAAAAACCCTATAGCGTCTAGGGACGCTCATTAGGGAGCGAAACCCCTGTGATAAATTTTTCGTTGAAGCAGAGTATGAATGCACCCCAACACCATCTTGACTACAAGTTTTCATTGTTAGCAAGATAGATGTTGCAAGATACAAAGTAATATGAGGAGCAACATTGTCAAGATGCAGATAAACCTTATTTGAAGTAGGGGTATGCAACCGGACTACGTTTACCGGAACCCGGGTCGGACCACTTGAAAAACAGGGTCGGAAATCGATTCCTGTTCAAACCGGTCCGAGAACCGATTTCAATTTTTGGGAATCTGTTGAAATCGGTATGGTTCACGGTTCTAGGTGAGCACCTACCCGGACCGGCTTTAGAACCAGTTTTTAGTTACTATTAAAAAAAAAGAACTATCTCGCTTGCCAACCTTCCCTCACCTCCTCTATTTCGTGTTTCCCAATCCATCTCGTCGTGCTCTCTCCCTTTCTCTTTTGTTTTAACGAATAGTGAGTTTTATTAATCATCTTTTACTTTGGATCATTTTATCGATAATCATATTATTTTGATCGAAAAATGAAATCAAAAAAAAAAAGGAAAATAGGTTCTCGGGTAGACCCCGGAACTAGAACCAAAAAATAGGGTCGTTTCCAAAATAGGTTTCGAGACAAATAAGGTAGGTTTTCGGTTGCAAAAACTCGGGAACCGGTTATAACAAGGGTCGATTTCAGGGTCTAGGTCTGGACCTCTACCTACTTGGGCCGTGCTAACCCCATTTGAAGTATGTAGACATGGCAGTTTATGCAGCGATAAGAATTAATCAAGCTATCCTTGACTACTAATGCCATCTCTTTGGTACACTATAATGTTTGTTGTCCCATTCCAATATCTAAGGATCTATTTCATAAGTTACCAATGAGCTTTCCAAGATACTTCATATAATAGATAACTATGCTTACATCTTATGAAATATCATACCATGTGCATATCATGACAATAATACTATCCACGGCACTACAACAGGGAACACGTGACATATGCTGCTCCTCCTTCTTTTTATGTAATGAGAACTTATCAGAAAATTTAAAGTGCTTTATTAAAGGTGTACTCACAGATTTCACTGACTACATATTAAAACATATTATAATCTTCTCAATTTATTTATTTTAAGACATACATAACAATTTTGCAGTCATATCACACAAAATTTCTACACCCAAATCTTGTTTGTAGCACCTAAATTTTTTATTTCAAACTCAGCATTGAACTTCCTCTTTTGTACATCAATATTAGAGTTTAATTTTGACTAACATAAATCTCCTACTAAAATTTTTTACTGGTAAAAATTAAATGCTAAGGATGAAATATTCCCTAGGAGTGGATCTAACATAAACACTACTGATTTTTTTACATTTTTATTAGTACTGTATTTTTTGTTCTATTATTCAATATTTTCTTCTTCTTTTTTAATCTCAAGAAGAACAATCTAAGAGATCAAATTACCCTAAAAGCCAAGAAAAAGATAACATCCTAAAATATATGAAGTTCGATAGGGGTTTTTTTAGGAGGATGGAACGAGGAACTTTCATGATATGATTAGGGCAACAAAGGGTAAAGATTTGATGGCGAGACTCCTCAAAGCATCTTTCCTCATAACCATATATTGTATTTGGATGGAGTGCAACTATATACGGTTTCAAAGCAAATCAACTGACATACATATTATTTTGGCCAAGCTACGTACAAATATAAGAGGTAGAGTTTTATTTTACCAAAAAATTAGACCTTCCCAGACAAATGTACTTTTGGCTACTTTGTGGAGACTTCCTATCTCTATTTTTTGAATTATTAGCTCTATTTGTAATGCTGGGAGATGCCCCTAAGCTATTGTACTTCATCTGCTCTATAATGCTTACATCTTAAACAAACAAAAAAATGAAATTCGATTAAGCCTATTTCTGAAGCTCATTGTTAAGACCTTACTGTCCAATAGGGACTCTACTTCTTTATTAATATTTTATTTTTTTATTATTCTTCTTTCTCCTCTGGTCATCTCCTTCTCAGTCCAATTATGGTACGCGAACTAATGTTCTTTCTTTGTGCTTTTCTTTCGTCCATTGGTCCCTAAACCCACGGATCTTCTCTTCCTTCTTTTCTTGTATAGCTTTATTACGGATGAAAATGTATCGCCAATAGCCATTTTTGAAGGTATAAATAATAAAAAAAGAAAAAAATTATTAAAAATTATTCTCCGATAACATCATCAACATTTTTTATCCCTTTTTTTTAGCGAGCAAGTTAATTTCAGATAAAGGCCATTATGTTTATTATTTCTTATCATTTCTATCTTATAACCATATAAATTAGGAAAATAAATTCAATGAAAAATGGAGGATAGTAGGGCAAGTAATGTTATTTTGGTTTGTTTTTTTATATAGATTTCTTGTATACTTTTCCATTTATGTAGAAACATTGTGATGATAAATAAGATTTTCTTTTTCCTTTTATTTATTAATTTGGGCAAACATAGTGGTGATGATGAGCAGGGATGCTACACATAAACAAGGACGTGAAGGTAACTAACGCGTAGGTTAAGTCTTGATAGGATCATCAACATGTTATCGCTCCTCGGGTCGGTGTTGGTGGGGTGGACCTCTCGATCGCATCGGCCGCCGTTACATAATCGTCTTGGCAAGCCCGCCAATACGATTGTTTAACAACGATCGATACAATCGAAGGTTCGCCCTACCATCATCGATCGGAGGAGCAAGAACACATTGAGGACTTGTTGGACTTAAGCTACACGTTGGTTACGTTCAAGTCCTTCTTTATGTATAGTGCTGCCCCGCTCATCATTACTTTGTGTGCCCAAGGTCCAAAAAAAGGGAAAAAAAAGAAAAGAAAAGAAAAGCTTATTTATCATTACAATGTTCCTACATAAATTTTAAACATATTCAAGAAATTGCAAAAATAAAAATAAAAAATACCTCATGCCCTATTATTCTCCCTTTTTCTTTAAATTTATTTCTCTAATTTATACTGATATATGATAAGAATCAAGAGAAAAAATAAATACGATGGACTTCATTTGAAATTAATTTGCTACACTAAATTAAAAAAAAAAAGGGAGAGAAAAATGTTGATGATGTTATCTCAAAATAAGTATTTCTTGTTCTTTTTTCTTGTTGTTGCTTTTTCTCATTGCCTATACATTAGAAAAATGACCATTGGCGAAAGATTTCACTCTCGAGTTCAGGAAGCTCCCCTCTCTCCAAATCTTTATTACACTTTCTATCATTCTTGCTCAACTCACTCATCGTTCCTCATCCATTCACTCATATATACGCATCATAGAACCAATGTATTGGGAAGCAAGAACATATGTAGACAGAGAACCCATGTATTTGAAAATGCATTTGGCCAAAGGACACTTACTCAGAGAAGACGAATTCAGCAAAAGATAATCTGTAATCTAAAATATGTTAAGAGGAACAGATACGCAAATATGTGAGGCACATTAAACTCGAGATAATCGCCGTCACTGTCAGACATATAGAGGAAACATGGAAGCAGCAATTCAGATCCATCAAATCCTTATTCAGTATCATTTTCCTCTTAGACTTTGGTAATATAAATGGGACTCAACCTACCGGAGCAGAGCAGAGATGTAATTACTTTGGAGATGCAGTAGATGGTCAAGAGCTATGGCCGACTGAAGAGCTCAAGTCCCTAAAGCGTCCTAGCTGATGGTCGGCACGGGTGAAGAAATCTCGAGCGGGACATGAGCATTTCGGACTTCCCCATGGTGGAAAAGGGTGAACGCCTAATGCGGGGGGGAGAGAGAGAGAGAGAGAGAGAGAGAGAGAGAGAGAGAGAGAGAGAGAGAGAGAGTTCCTGAATCGTACTCCCGAGCGAATGCCTCCCAGAAAGTCTGCTTAAATAGGAGAAGGGGCGGTCAGTTAGATGCCTGCGGCTTTGAAATGAGAGAGAGTCCGAGGGGCATCATCAGTTAGAGAGCACTTCGGCATCATCAGTTAGAGAGCGCTTCTTTTGGGGAGGGTTTTGTTGTTTGACTTGACTTGGCATGTGGGCTTCTTCTCCTCTCTTATCTCTAAATTTTAAGTGGCCAACGTGGTTAGTATCACAGAATTGTGAGATTACGAGTGTGCTTGGCTTGCTGAAATTTGGTAGGTTTTACCAATTTTCTGCTTGATAAATCCTAATTTGGTAAGAAGGCAAAAGAATAATGAGATCATTCAAGTGGGAGGCTGCTCACGTACTTTTGTGCACCTTCTTCCGTGGAAAATAGAATGCATCGGCACCTAATGGAACTTTGATGTTTTCATGGAATGAAAAACTATTTCAAACATATTAATACAAAACGATGATAGAGCTGGGTTTTCGTGGATTGGGGAAGTTTTGTGGCATGTTTGGAGATCTTTGTGGCTCCAGTCGATTATCAATACAAAACCAGGGGTCTCTTGTAGATCATTGGTATTCGGTTGCAAATCTAATTTCACCACAAAAGAGATAGACTAGCTACCTACAAGGGCCTCCGTGGCCTGTCCGTTTGATATATAGGGACAATGAACTACACGAATGCGTTCCTTATTTCAACATGTCGATGCCCGAGTGCCTAGCATCCCTTGTTGGTAGGAATCTTTGCCCCTTTCCTAGGAATACCCTCTACTTGTTTCACATCAAAGGGATTCCCGAGGTCCGGACGAGCCTTTGATAAAGCCTTTTAATGTCTTGCTTAGGACCAATTTGGAGATCGTTGTGGCTTCAGTCGATTATTGTTAGATTTAGCAAAACGATTTCGTTTTCCTAAGCAAAACAGCATCGTCTCGATCAAGTTTTTCCCGGTCAACTCGCCAACCTTGCCGTGTAGGATGATGGGTGATGATTGGATCACTACGTTAGCAATTAAAGACAAAAATTGGCCAAAAACAGTACATTGGAATTTCAAAAACATTGGAATTTCACGCAACTATAAAGGACTACATTGGAATTATTTCAATAGGTTTGGGGCTACATTGATATCCATACAATAGGTTTAGCACTAAAACGATAAATTTCCCAAAGAGTTATCCAACGAAATTGCAATATGACAAATCCACATGTTGCAAATATTTGTGTAATAAAATGGACAAGCATAAAAATCCTCAAATGTTCATGTCCTTCAAGCCACGCTTTCCTTTGTACCAAATCATTTCAAACAAATTTTTACCATGATTTAAAACTAACATGTAATTGATTCAATTATTAAATCATGAATAGTCATTTATTATCGTTTATAAAATCTTCTAACCTAATTAGTGAAACTAAAACACTTTGAAAAATCTGCTAGTGGAGGAAGGCCTCCTACTATAAGAGACAGAACGCTCGAGAGCAAAAAGGATTTTAAATCAAGAAATTTCATAGGGGAATCTATTATTTATTATCTACACACATGCATAAAGTATAGAGAGCCTCCTACTTTCAAAGGCCCATAATTCTTTTTGCCATCCCAAAATGTACTCAATTTGTATTTGTAAATGTTCAATTAGTGGACAAAGCCATAAATTGATTATTGTATTTTATTTCTCTCGTGTTTCAATTTTAAAACTTGAATATTTCCATCTTATAAAGAAACCGATATGACAATTTCTCGAAATTTTTTAAATGTCGGTTTTTTAGGTACAAGCGATGTGTGCATTTTACTTTGGAGATGCAGTAGATGGTCAAGAACAATGGTCGAAGGAAGCGTCTTTGTTGATGGTTGGCGTGGAGGAAGAAATCTCAAGCGAGACATGAGTTTTTCAGATTTCCCCATGGTGGAGCAGGGTGAACAAGACAGGGGAGAGAGAGAGAGACATACTCGAAAGCGAATATTAGCAAGGAAGAGATGATAATTACTCTAATACGTGCAATTAAAATTTGAAAACTCACCGATTCCTCTTAAATACCTAAAAGCCATTATTATTCTCTTCACAGTCATTTACTACGACAGCATAAAAATTTTAATTTTGTCTTCTTGATTGGGGAGATGTGCAAATATAAATGTCAGTGGTGTGAAAAGATGCTACAAAATTTAAAATAATATCATGCATAGTTTTTGCAACCACAAATGATTAAAATGCCACGTACAGGATCATCATGACTCACTTGGAAATCAAAGAAAAGTATGTACAATTTAAGAGTCAGTCATGCACACAATTCTCATGGATTTACTGTTTTGGAAATGGCTGGAAATTCCTGATTTTCCAAAAATAAATGGGATATGGTTTTTCTTCTTATGATAATTTCAGGTCATCAATTCTCATAATTTCAAAATACTTCAGAATCTTTGAAATAAAGAATGGACTGTGAGCCGTTTAAATTAGTTATTAGCGGCCGAACCCTCTTTCTTTAGAGATTCTTCAATACAAGCACCGAGAACATCGACATGAGAGAATCCTACTCGACAATTTCATAAGTTAGAGTTTCATGGAAAACATTTATAAAAGGAAAGAAGTATGGCTTCATCTTCCAAGAAACAACAGTTTCTTTCCCTGATTTTGATGCACAAGTCTAGCCCTACCAATTAGATAATCATAGCTTATGAAAAAAAAATTAAGCAAAGCAAGAAAATATTTCATTGATTCATTCAGATGATATTGAAAAAGATAATATGGGCAAATATATCGCCTATCTGAGCAGTTCTTAGTACATATCCCTCCACTAATCTCTGCATAATAGCAGCAGTTAATCACACGTAAAATAGTTAGAATGAAGTTCATAAAACCAAAGGCTAATCCCTTGTGATGGGTGTGGTTTGATCCGTTGGGATTTATTGAGATTCAGTCTGTCGAGTGTAAGCCAGGCAACGGGTTCGATTGCACTGTGCCCACTTTGGCAATTGGCGTTCTCAGGCGTTGCTTTGTGGATAAACTTAACAAGGAGAAGTATGAGAATACAGCTTGGGGGTTGGTTTTGCGAGAGATCTTCGGTATTGACTTTCGTCGCCATTTCTTTGCCGCCAAGAAGGATGCACACGATATTGGTTCGCCTTTCGTTATTCAAGGGTAACCATTTGTAAATTGTTCTTCTGGGGATACTAGTCCGAATGAAGGTGCGGGCAAAATGTTCAAGGTTTAGTCAGTACCTTGGCTCCAGAAAGGATGGGTTCGGAGGTTTCTTCTGGTTTGGGTACTTTGGAGTTGGTGCATTGCTCTTGATAGGTTTTGGTTATATTTACATACCTTGCTTTGATCCATTTATATTTACGGAATAGGCCAGCCAAAAGTCTTTATTTAAGATGTTTCAAGCATTTCAAGTCCTTATTTAAAACAAGAATTATTTCAAGCCTTACTTAAGGTTCTCAAACTTGGGGTTTTCGTTTTGCTATTAGTCGAAGCTAGGTAAACATCACTAGTATTTAATTTAAGGATTTTCGACCCCACCATTTCTTTTTTTATTCCTAGCAAATATCTCGACGAATCTCTTGGTAAGCAATCCAGAACTTTGATCATTTTGACATTGGAGATTAACTCTTGAGAGTTCATAAGTGCAAACTTTGCGGCTTGTGGCGACAGTTTTTATGGGTTCTAATGTATAGATTCATGAAGACAACATAAGCACGAGGTCATAAAAGTGCAAGAGCTAAAGATATAAACCTCACGAAAGATTGGGTAGATTTATGTGCCTGGCATACTGGGTTCTAAAGCGAAGGAGGTGGGGTTTAATATACGGATAGCAAATCACCTATTTAGAACTTTAGGGTACTCATGATTTTCCCTATGTGGAAAGATTAAAATGTGGTTTTACAATGACATTGATTAATTAAGTAATCATCGAAGAGCACGAAGCCGGACAATCCGTGAGAAATCGCTTTCACTCGTTGATAAATTCTTTTGCACCAAACATAATCCTGATGATGCGTATATTAGACTCATATTTCGATTATAACTTTGATGCTACCCTCTTTTGGACAAATATTCAAATAACTATTAGTGGAATTTAATTGTTCTTATGCATTGTGGTAAAGGTGATGGTGAATGATGAAATCGTCAAGCAAAACCTGTTGCAAAAAAATTTGTTGCACGATTCTTATTGGACATTTAGGACTAGATACTATTTTGGGTCCGGTAGAGAAGGCCGGCCGGATATGAATTTCATCAAAGCCTTGTACTTCAAATGCCTATAATGGAGCTGCATCCTTGATGTTGCTGATACCCAAGAATATCTATACAACCCGATCTAGTCCCGCTTCGAAGACCCCTTGTGGAGATGCATCACGTCTGCACAACAATCATGGTTACAATGCCTCGTCGCAATGGAGAGGAATAATCATATTCGCTTTGATCAAATAGCTGACGAAACACCCAATTTGAATCGTCAAGGCTTGGATAAGCCGACGCCACCATTTCTCCAATAATGGAAAAGCTTTTTAGGCGAAGAAAGATGGCCAAACTAGATTACATTTTAGAGTCGATAAAATCTTGAATAGTGTTCAAGTAAATTCCACATTCCTCTACACGCTTCGAAAGATGTCTGGGATCATAAATGTGCTCGGGATCTGGACATGATCTCCTCACTTGAAACAGGATAATACAAACCAACTGTGAAGTATGTATAAGTAATCAGAGAAAACTTGCTCAAGGGATAGAATGGCCTAAAACTTTACCTCTCATAAAAAAAAATAACGAATGAATTGTTGTATATCGGAATATCTGGGCATGGCATGGTGTAAAATGCCCTTCTAGCCAGAGGAAAATCGGTGAAGTATATAGAGGACAGTTTAATGCCTAAGAATAAAAGAAAGCTTGGTAAGTTAATCATACACATTGCAATAACGACCTAACTTAGTATGTCACGCACATCAAAAATAGATTGTTTAGCTCCTTACTTTCATAGAACCTGCTGGCCCAGTCTTATTCCTACTTCACAGTTCAACTTCTCGACAGAATCAATCTCGATGCCGGCCTCTTGGACAAAATTAGTATTGTAATATAACGAGAAACGATAAAGGACACCGGTGATTAGGTGGTTCGGTCCGAATATCGATACCTATATTTACGATGAGAGCCGGTAAGAACAATTTACTATAATCGGATAATCGGATTTATAATTGCTCAATACGCTCGTATTTCCCGCACCTAGATTACACCCAAGCCCAAAGTACTTATAAATAATAAAGCAACTCAGATGTAAAACTCACGAACAAGATATTCGTTGTGTACAATCCCAAGCAATAGCTGGCGCACGGCCAAAACCCAGAACGTCCCTTGCGTTGTTTCTCACTCGGCTTTTCTCTGCTTCTTTTCTCGAGCGGCGTGTCTCGTTTAAGAAAAAACAAACCACAAAAGTCCACTCCTCTTTATTTGTACAACTTCTGCAAGTTCAAAAATCAAAAGCAAAGCCTTTCGTTTTATTCTTTTCTTGCACAAAGACTTTTTTACCCCCACACGTGTGAGCTCCAATGTTAAGTTCGCTCCCCCTTAATCCAAGTATCCTTCCGCACCAATTTATCTCAATTTGAATTTCCATCAATGCCTATTGGCTTGCGTTGCTACACCACAACGTCCACCAGCCCGGAAATCGCGTTGGCCACCAGATTTCTTCCTTGAGATTCATCTCAACTTGAATCACCATCAATGCCCATCGGACCTGTGCTCCTACACCACAACGTCCACTAGCTCTGGAGTCGCATTGGCCACCAAATTCTTTCCTTGAAATGTTCATCAAATACCGATACATATTGGGAGTGGGCCACCAATCAACTATCGACCTCGATACCATTTATTAGGAGCGCACATCAGAAATCCGATACTTCATCGGGAGGTCGCCAAGAGAGAGCTCAAGTCCGAGCTCGTTAACATATCCAATTGGACCCATAACCCAACTGAATATGTTAACGGGTTCGGACTTGAGCTCCTTCTTGACGATCTTCCCGATGAAGTATCGGACTTTCTGGGCGCTCCCAACAAATAGTAGTTAGAATTTGGCAAACAGAAAGGCATATAACAAACCAGTAACCGTTACAGAAATATAAAGAGCTGTGACCTGCATTTTACAAAAAAAAAAAAAAGGCACTTATTTATTGGTTTCATTTAGAAGCAACCGAGTAAAAATACTCAGCTCCGCTGCCCAAAATGCACGACCTCTACAAGTTCCAATGAATGCATATGTAGCCACTCAGCAAGCCCTTCTTGATATTCAAGGCGACATCTCGTCTATCTGGAATACTGCAATTAAAAGGTAGAGCCATTATTTGCAAACATTAAATATTGCACACAAAAAAAAAAAAAAAAACCTTCACCGGTCTTGTTGGAAATTGTCCGACGGACTATATTGGAGCACAAGATAAAAAGGCAAAGGGAAAGGACCCAATTCCACCTCAGTGTAATCCCTCTATATCTCCATTTCCGCAAAAAGACAAGTAAACTCAGTTCATAAGTAGTCCTTCCCTCAAAATAGAGCCGATCTCAGACACACTTTCAAAGGTGCTGCACATCGCCATCTACATATGCAGGTGGGGTGACCGAGGACACATGCCTTATAGGCATAGTAGTCTAGATTTATATAAACAGGATGTTCTCTTTTTGCAATCAGTGTGGATATCAAAGAACCTTTCAGCTATGATGAATTCCCGAAATATCTGCACAATGTGGAATCAAACACACAATCTGGATTGGCAAGGTGCCTCGACATGTTCACCTCTTTCGAGCTCGGAGAGTTTTAAGGGTATCCTCAATGAATAGGTCTTTGATGGTTGGTCTATTAGGATTGATGATAGCTTATTCTTTAAAGAAGCTATTTTCTCGGATATTTTCCCTCAACCCATGCGGCCTTAGAAAGTCTAGAGAGAAGCTCTTACTTCTATTACTTGTGGGATGGCCTTAGGGCTCTTAATTCTATTATGATGCAAAAGAAGGGGAGATGGCCCTATATATTAGAGGTGTCAAATGGGTGGATTTGGTCGAATATGGTTTGATCCATACTTGACCCATTTGATCAATTTTGACCCATTTTCATGTAGTATAAATCTAACAATCCATACCCGACCCAATCTATACCCAACCGATATTACTTAAACACTTCTATATTTAACCAAATCATGGGATATTTATTTCTTATAATTTGTTAAGAAAAAGGATATCAATAAAGCACTTTCATATTTTTACTATTTTTTGAAAAGTACTTCTTATTATTTTTTATTTTATTTCCCTTTCTCTCTGTTAGTGTGGACCGTGGCTAACGACGATTGAAATAGAGGACGGCAGTTGTCGATGGTTGGCGACAGCGGAGAGGCGATAGTGGTTGGTGGCGCTGTACGACATTAATGGTTTTTATATTTGCAATTTTATTTTAAATTTTTTTCTTGTTTTACTTATTAAAAATAAAAATGAAAATAAAAAATAGAACCTGATAAGTGGATTGGGCTGGGGCGCTGGACTTGTCCAGCTAAATGGGTTGTAAATGTGTTTAAAGACAAACTCATTTACAATCCACATATAATCAGGCTAACCCAATAATAACTCATTTTGTAGATATAACTAATCCACATTTGACTCATTTTCAATAAAGTGGGTTAAATATTTCAACCCATATTGACGCCTCTCTTATGTACACAAGGATTCCCTTGATGATAACCATTGATAATCTTCAATCTAATGATGGAGATCGTACCTCCTTATCCACCAATGAGTGTGCACCTCCCTACCGACCAATGATGTTACAGGTAATCCTCTAGAACATAGTACAATTATAATATTACCCACCCTAAAGAATTTTCTAGAATACTCAATAGAGATATCCGTTTGCATGATTCATGGTTCTTTTCGCTTGGAAACCTTCCGACCGTGACATTTACATGATTGTTTCATGACTCTCTTTGCAAATATTTTTTGGCTATTTTCATGGAATGATTATTGTTTTCTTTCCAAATATATCTACGGTACTATTCTCTAGCTTCAGTGTATGGTGATTTGAGTAAACATAATCCAAAGTAATTGGATTTGGAATTAGAATCTGCTGCAAAACAAAACTATATGAAGCAATGAAACTTGTAAGTGATAAAGATTATATGATTTTGACTTCAGTATTTTAGTCGAATTACAGAAGTCTAGCTTGACTTCTGTAATTCGACTACTCACAAAAGCTCGCATACTAGAGATAGAGATTCCATAGAGAGAGAGATAATTCTCAAGAGAATACCAAAGAGGGCTCGTTTTTTTTTTTTTTTAATGGTCGAGAAAGCAAGGCTAGTTAGAGTATCAAAAATTTGTATATTTGAATTTTGTTATACTTGTTATATACGATCTCGTGTAATCTCACAGCTTGCATAAAAAAATTACATTCCGATCTATACTACACACACGATAACTATAAAATAAACTATACTCAATGAGCGCGAGCAATTATATATGTATTTGAGGATTTTCATTACTTTATTTTCTTTTCTTGGTGTTTTATGTATATCAAGTGTGGCCCTTTTGCTGGTCTTGATGATTTCTCCCATTATGTCAGCCAGTGAACAGAAGAAAAATTGAAAAAGCTTATTTTAGGAGATACTCTTTCACTTATGGGATCTCGTGATCAAGTGGGCCTTCATTTAACGACATGATTGTTAGTAAGAATGATCTTGAGATTATAGGTCCATTTCTGATAAATTATTATTATTTTATTTTCGTTTCAGAATCTACCAGTAACTACTGGTCACGTGGAACAAAAGATTAGGTTAATTAGATATACTTAGGGATTTCTGTTGGTTATTTTTATCTCTCAAGATTGTATAAATTTCGAATTTTGATTGTGCATATTTTAATTGATATATGTTGCCTCGAGATAGTCATTTCATAAAGCTTATAAATAGACTGATGTAATCGAAATATAAACAAATTCGAGATTCCTCTCTTCCGTATCATTATTCTTAATCGAGGACATGGGTGGTTTTCTGTTTACCATTATTTAATAATTACAATTTTTCACTTTTATTTGCAATGCTAAATAACAACAGACAAATTCAATAAATATTACAAATTACAAATTAAATTCTAAAAATCGTTACAATGAAATTTAAAAGTACAATTTATTTTGTATTCGATAAAACTTACTGTTTAAAGAACATTATATCTTTGACCAAAAGAAAAGTACATTACATCGCCATCGTATTTGTTGAGAGGAAATTATCCTTTCCACCATTTGGGGATGCTGACCGGAACCCTAAAATTTTATTATTTCCACATTCGTAAGCTAAGGGCACAGCCTTATTGTTTAAGAGGACTATAATGCCCTTGACAGGAAAGGAAAGGATGTGCGTCCCAAAATTGTTAATGCATTTTTGAAAACCCTGGATCGGCCGAGGAGGCTGGGACCCATGTAGATTTAGTCAATTTTACTTATGATAATACATTTTGAACTAAGCCCAAGAAAATTACAATGGAAAAAAACAGGCACTTAGCAAATTCAAAGCACTCGCCACCGGGAAAGAAGATCACCGCATGTGTAGGCGGGCGACTGCCGCTTCAGGGTCAAGCAAAAAGCTGTTGCTAACCTAGTGGAGGAATTAAATTATATGCTTTGATATGGTCTTATTTCTTCCTCCTGTATACGCATAGATCTAACGGAGAACCTATAGCAATATATGAAACAATAAAGAAATTACCGGCATATTCTTGATTTGGCGTGAGATTCGTCTGACTTTTTTTTTCCTCTGTATTTATCTCTGGTGAATGGAGAAGGTATGTATCAGACTAATAGGTGCACGAGATTCAAAATGTAGGCGTAGGAAAACTGGCAAACTTTTTGGTATTGCGGTGACATAATGTGTTGGATTTTCAACTCGAGCTAAGGGTGTGTTTAATTCTTTGAAAACTTCTTGTTGCTGGAAAGCATTTTCAAGAATATCAGAGAAAGTGAATCATCGTCTGATATTTGCTTGTAATGAAAACGATGTTTGGAAATCACTTTATCGTGCTTGATAACTAGTGAAATAGACTTGTAAAAGCCAAAGATTATGAGGGACCTAGACTACAAACTCTGACTTGACATCTTCTTGTCGTTCATTCTGCAACGGAAGAAAAATAACAATAAATGTAAAGAAAAAATTGTTAAATCAGATTTTGAAAAATCAAATCTAATGGTGCCTTTTGTTTTGAGCATCAGCCTAGAGCATATTTGAAAATTTCGAAAAAGCTTTTAACAGAAAAGAGATGGTAGACAAGATTTCAGAGAGTCTCCCAGAACCAAGTCTGGTCAGTGATTATTTAACGATGTCCAACTTTGAATGGATTCTGTTGGAATGCTATCGCTAAATACTTATGTCACACATTTAATGATGAATGAATAAAAAATACTTTGCATTAACATTTTATGAAGATCATAGAAAGGGAAAATACCTTCGAAACCCCTAAACTATACCTACTGCAACACTAATACCTCAATAATTCTTTTCGGGTCACAAAAGATCCCAAACATGTATTAATAAGACAAATATATTCCCGTCTTGGATAGAAGGTCTATTTGTCACACTGATATAAGCTTTGAATTTTTGTTTACTGAAAAAAAAAAAGTTTGGGAATTTGATGTCTCGATAGTTAAAATTTTGAGTTTTATTTGGGTCCCATTGCACCGTCACACCCTTCTTTTATATCTGGAAGCTAGCACTTTCTCTGGAAAAGTTTTTGAGTGGCGGTCCATTATTTATTTTACACATTTGCTTTTATAGTCTCCCAAGGAATCTAAAAGAACTTGAACTTGTGAAAAGTCTTGGGCGCTTCATTCAAAGTCTTCATGGATCGTAGTTAAATAGACCTATGGTTTGAATGACAACAACCTTCACCGGTTGTTACTTGGTAATACAGGAAAAAAAAATTAAAAGGAAATGTGGCCAAACAAAGAAGGCCATAACATAATTTGAATTTATTTCAGATGAGAGGTTAAACATTGGTAAGTAATGGATTACAATTTACAACTCAAGTCGTCAGCTCCTTAAATGCCCTGAAATCACACACAAGACGATACGGCCATTTCTTAATTGGTTGTCTAGCCCAGCGGCAGCAGTTCAAAAGGGAGAGAAATCTAATTTACAAACAAGCTGGGATACATATTAAAATTGAAAGAGAAAATTAATAATTTTACATCACGTAATATGGACATAATTACAAATCCCATCCCCCCCGCATCTCCTAAATACTTCCTGTATCCTGAGCTTAACATCTTTACTTTTGTTTGTTAGTATAACGATTAAAAGAGAAATAGAGATAAAGTCATTTATAGAGCGTTTTGACCTGAGAGGGCCAACAGTCTCATAATAATGACCATATAATTTGTAGAGATCACAAGTCTTTCGGGATATAATGAAAAACTACTAAACACTGTTCATAGATCTCTTCTCTTCATTTGGATATGTATGTGGTAATGTTTTCGTTCC
Source organism: Rhodamnia rubescens (assembly GCA_021437795.1). Lineage (NCBI taxonomy): Eukaryota > Viridiplantae > Streptophyta > Magnoliopsida > Myrtales > Myrtaceae > Rhodamnia > Rhodamnia rubescens. Next base: position 4,242,378 of record JAILYA010000015.1, read on the forward strand.
CGAGAACAATTTCTAAATAGAAATGACTTTTTCTAAATCTGTTTTCGGGAAGAGTTTTTTAGCGGAAGAATGCGTTTGGTAATCGTAGAAAATTTCTATTCCCAAAATAGAAAAGGAATATAAATGTGTTTGGTACAGTCCTAACAATTTTTATTCTCAATTTTTTTATTTAATTATAAAAATGTCGGTGGAGGCAGCGGGGATCGGCGAGATATGGCTGCGACGGTGGCAAACGATGAGTTGCGGGGGCGACCGGGGACAACGACGGTGACCGAAAAGCTGCGAGGGTGATCAACAAGCTACATTGGAGATGACCAGTGGTGAACTCGTGGTTCTAAAGACGAACACTATATTACATTGAGCTTGTTTTTTCTAAAACGACATTGTTTTTTCCTTTTGTTTCCAGAACAAAAAATCAATTAACTTATGGAAATATATTTCTGTTTCTTTTTGGTTCGAGAATCAAAACAGAAAAATAGAGAATAGAAAAATATCACCAAACGAGACCATAGTGTCTTACCGCTAACCTCTAGTGATGCCAACCCATTTTCAAAGCCACGATCATCATGGCAACCAGACTACTTAAATAATGCAAAATACTACTAGTAAAAAGAGGAGATGTTTGTGTTTTTTAATGTACTGTCCTGAAGAGAAGCATCCGTAGGTGCAAATATGCACTCTATGCTAGAATAAATAATTGCCTACCTTGGAGAGAAGAATACCATACAAATATATAAAGGATATTTGGACAATAAATGCATCTTTTATTATTTCACACTTCATAATTAAAATGTGTAGCTTTAATTATAAAAAAACGGTTGATCACTTAATAAACAATAATAATGATATGAAATGAATGACCGAGTTTTAGAAGAATACTAAAAAATGTCGAAGGTAGAGAAAGGAAAATTTCTATTTCAAACTCGGGCTCTATTTGTTTCGCTGAAAATGAATTACTTAAAAAATATTTTCTTAAACTAATCGCTTATATGGCTTGCAAAATCGAGAGAACAAAAGATATTTTGATGCCATAAAAATTGTTTACACATAAATTTTTCTCGACGTGAAAACATTTTTCGTTCGTGGCCTATGTTAAGTGAAATAAAAGATTATTTTAAAAAAAAATTTAAATCATTTATTTTTCGCGAAATAAATGAAAGCACTAATGGCATGCTTTTTTTCCTCTCTCTCTCTAGTCTTGTGACGTTTCCTTGCTCTCTAATTTTTCCCTTGTACGTGCTTTAACCTTGTTTTTCTTTGTTTTGATTCTTCTCCACATGGCCTCACGTTTACCTTTGCTTCCCCCATGGTAACGACGAATCATCCGGCAAAACGATGCAGAAAAGGTCAATGAAGGAACACCGACTCTCAAAGCGAGAATCAAAAGTGCACACCGTGAAATCAAAAAGATAAAACCCCTCGAGAGTAGGAAATTCTGCATAAACTTGCTGGCAGTTGGTCTGATTAGACGGAGATCAATTAATTAACAGGTAAAATCCAGCTATGTTTTCTCGTCATCCCAGGTGCACTTCGCCAAAGTCCAATCTTTTCCGGATCTGGTTCATCTTCTCCACCATGTTGAGCTGCAAGAACCGTATAAACAAATCCCTTATACTGCACCTTATGTTTATTTATTCTGTTTGTGCCCTAGCAATTGTAGAAAAGATGCAAACCAAGTCCAACTTTGCTAGGCATTGCCTTAATCTACTCGCCAAAAGTAGATGGGAATTAATAATGAAAGAGCTTAAATTTAGGAGCGTGTGCATTCATATTGGCCTTTGTGTTTTTTATTTTCCTTGATGTTAGGCATCGCGCACCCATTCAAAAAAAAACAACTCAAGCAAACAATCTACACGATAGACTATAATAATAAAAGAACATAATCAAAAGAACATATCAAAGAGTTTATTATCGAAGTTTACCCAAATTTGGGCTATCTCTCCACGTAGAGGTACTCTGCGAATCCACTAGTCTTCGAAGAAGTAGGAATGCAGTTGACGATCTTCTATCAAGATCGGGGCACAAAGAGATCACGAAATTTTGCAGAAACTTCTGTTCACATCAAAAAATTAAGAAAATAAAACCACTAGAGAATCCGAAATTCTGTAGAAACTTGCTGGCATTTTGTCTCATTATTAGGAAGATCAATTAATTCAAAGGGGGAATCCAGCTGTGCATTCTCTTCATCCCAGGTGCACTTCGTCCGAAGTCCAATCTTTTCAGAATTTGAGTTCTCTTTCTCCACCATGTCCAGCTGCAAGAACCATATATACAAATACCATTTTGCAGTAGCGATTCTGTTGATGTACTCTTTTCATGTCCTCGCAATTGTAGAAAAGAACCTGTCTTGCTTGGCATTGTCTTGAGCTACATGTTAAAAAATACCTAAGAATTAATAATGGAAGAGTTTAAATTTAGGACCATGTGCATTCATATTGGCCTTTGTGTTTTTCCCCCTTTCTCTGTTGTAGGAGAATTGATGACTAATCAATAATCATTATTTGTAGTACATTCTTTCTATTTCCTCGAGAATTTTTTTGGGATTTTTTTTTTTGGTGATTGGATGAACTCAAGCATGGTCCCTCAGATGATTTTCCTTTTCTTGTGATTCAAGGAAATCATTCACGTTTGCAAAAGAAGTGTCGATGCCTTCATTGCCGGTAAAATTATCACCCAACGAAACTAATTCCTGTCTTTGTAGCAATTTCAGGCCTGTTTTGCAACGATTTTGATCCAAAAAAGTAATTCTTATTAGAATCATATTTTTTGATTCTATTCTGTGAATGATTTTGAGAAAATCAAAATGTCTTTGGTAACTACACAAAATTTCTGTTTCCGGGAACGATGGTGAGAATTCTTTTTTAAATTTTTTTATCTTTCTCTTAAATTTTAATTTTTTTTTAAAATTTTTACTTTTTAAAGTCTTTTATTTTTTTAACTTCCCCCCTTCGTTTATTTTTTTTTAAAATTTTCAACTCTCCCTTTTTAAATTTAATTTGAAGAAAAATGAATTTAAAAAATTAGTAGTTAGTAAATTTTCAAATCTATTTTTAATTTTTTTTTTAAAGTTTGGAAGTCCATGTCGACTTAATCTTTTTAAAAGAAGCAAGACTTTGGTCTTTTTTGTGATTATCAAAAGTGATTCTTTTTTTTTCGGATTCAACTTTTTATTGATTCTTGTTTTTGCTTCAAAACTATTTCCAAGAACAGAATCAAAATCAGAATTATTTACGATAACAAACATGTTTCTTATCTCTTTTTTTTTATTCCAAAAAACAGAATCATAAAATCAAAATCGTTGCCAAACAGACACTTCATAGTTCATTCCAGGTCTCACAATGGCAATGGCCAAATTTAAAACTTTCCCCAAAATTAAGGACTACAGTAGCACGGGACACTCCTTTTTTTTCTTTTCTTTTCAATTGATACACATGATCGTTTATATCAGTCAAAAACTATAATAAAGGAGAAACGTAGGGGCCTTTCACTTTAGAACAACCAAAGGACATGGCGTGTTCACGCGCTAAGGCAGTGAATGTGCTCCATATTTGATTGAGAGAACCACGATTGGGAGGATTGCTCTGTCAAGAAAACAACTTCCACGAGACTCAAGAGAGCAACGCAAAGATGTGGTCCTCTTGTTTTCATGTTAATATTATTATCAACATGGCCTAGGTGTCCGCACGCCGGACCGACCAAATCGGAAACCCCCCGGACCGTCAAACTTGCCGCTTTGGTCTGGTTCTTGGGGGCTTCGGTCTGGTTCTCAATTCCATGGGGGAAAGGACCCACCATACCGGACTGAATATTTTTTTTTAAACTTTCTTATCTTTTATTTGAAAGTCAAAATATAATAGAAAGAATTCGAAATTTGCACCCCTAATTTAAAATAATTATGGATCCCATCCCCCATGTTACTCTTTACATCCCCCCAAATTACTCTTTACATCCTAAGTCTAGCATCTTTACATTTGTTTATCACTGTAACAATTAGGGCTGAGCATAACGGACCGAATCGAATAGCCAGGATTGGACCGAACCGGCCGGTTCCGGTCCCGTTCCCAATTTAGTTGAGATGAATTTGTCATATATGTACCAATTTGAAATTTTTCGTGATATTAACCCTAAGAAAAATAGAGATAGAGCAAATATATAGAGCGTGTGACTAATAGAGTATTAACAATATCATAAAAATGACAATATAATTTGGTAGAGATTAACAGTTCGAGGACCATAAAGTCACCGTTGTCGCGCAACCATGAAACACTATTGACAAAACTCTCCTTCTCAGCCACATGGTATCTTGTCGCTACCCTCTAGTAACACCAAGCCACTATTGAAGCCATGATGATCACCATCAGTTCATGTCTATCCGGAAATAACTACCAATTCAAATATGAAAAGGTGTGATTGAATGTATAGTTTCGAACATGAAGAGGTGTGTTTGAGCTATCGGTTATTGGACACGAAGATTTGCAAGTTTTAAACAAAAACTATTTTCGAACAATGAAAAGATATAAGAGAATTAATACCTTTTCGAAAGCGAAAAGCTGTGTTCTTTTCTCATTATATATTCAACTATTCTGCTCATTGTTCACAACTTCTACTTTCAATTTTCGTCCTCTCAAAACAAGAGAAATACAGCCTTCGTTTCTAATTGTTTCCTAGAGAGTTCTCGAAGAATATTAGAATTGCTATTTAATATTCTCACTTAAGACTCGTTGTATCCTAGAGGATTTTTGTTGGTAACCATTAGTAACGTTATGGGGCAAATAATTCCTTAAAGAAAATGCTATCACGCCTTAGAGTCCGATTCCTTTGTTCATTCAATTCTACCATATTTTACCAATAGTATTGGGGTGTAGTTTATACTTCTCTGCGACAGGAAAGCACGTTGATCCCGCTTCATGCTTAGCTGGTGAGGGTCCGGGGGAGCTGCCTCGACGGAGATCTCAAGGAGGCAACGCTTCTTGGACACAAGAGGGCTTTTTCGATTTAAGCCTGTAATTTTTTCCTTGGTGATTTGGGTTTGGGCTCATGAATAGCTAATACGATCCATATTTTTTTTCGCTTGTAATTGAGTGATGTTACAAAAGGTACGAGACGCTAGTTATAGTGAAATCCTCCGTTGAATGTAGCCCTAGTTTAAGGGTAGACCAGGGATAAAATCTCGTGTTTCGATTTCTCTTTCTCACTTTTACACTTTGCTTCGTCATGATTGTACGCCGAATCCTAACAACCAACACCAGGTTGGACCGACCACTTCTGCCCAACAAATCCATTTAGATCCTTTATAATATTGGGGTTATCTTTTTCTTTTGGTAAAGTACATGATTTTTTGTCCATGTTAAACGAAATGTTGCCACTTCCATACTTTTTGTGAATAATGCCAGCTTGGACATGTTGTGGTGGACAACACGTCGAAATAAGAAGGGAACAAAAGTATCCTTCCCATACTTTTGACGATGCTATGCTTAAGATTTGGCTGTACCCGGATGCGTTTCTAAAGCACGATAAGCAATTTCGCTATGAAGTCAAGGTGGGTTAAGATGCTCTTACCAAATCATTCCTGAAATCATTGGCTTTTCTCCACATGAAAAGAGGAACACTCATTAGAGAGAGATAAAAATAACAAAATAAATTAAAGATAACATGTCAACATAATGAAACAAAAAGATAAGCGCATAAATCTTAAGCTCGACTAATAAGTGAAGGGTTGGATGATTTGTAGAGTGATGCATGTGAGGTAGTTTGTTGGTTATTTGTTGATTTAATAGAATTCAAACATTAAAACAAGGTATGTTGACAGAGTTTTTATTAGGTGTACTGTCGGTACAAAATATAATTTACACTTCATAGGATAATTAACATGTTGATGGTTTCTATTGCATAGCTATCTCGAAGCACACGTCACATGTTCAATGTTGAACCCGTTAGGAAGGTTTACATTGGAGTTGCATAGAATAATAATCCTTACCACATTAGGCAGATACTTATTCAACATTGACATAGACAAAATATTAATGGAAATGAAGAATGTCATGAACTAAAAAAGGTTTGAGATATAAGCTTTGTCTAAAGCAAGAAAAATCTATTGTGTATGAGAGGTAATTCTATACATGAATTAGTGTGTAGTAAAATTTAATGAGATTACATGACGTATTCAACTTTAAAGATAAGAGGAAATGCAAATCACGTGTCAACCATACTATTTAAAAACAAACACTATCTAAATTGCTTTTGGAAATACAAAGAAACGTGTCTATTAGAACATATTGTCTAAGAAGAGGTGTAAGCATTTGTTATTGTTGGATACTAAATCCAATCTAAATCCGATCTAATTGAGACTGAAAAGCGGAAACATGCCCAATAGATCACTAGATTCACCGATCGACGAAGATACATTACGAGGACATATCTTATTAATCACCGGTTAAAAGCCCTTTGCGATCTCGGAGTTTTCCTCTCACAACGACAATCGACGATCGGGAGGAGTGTTCTTTTTTTTTCTTGTTCGTGGGTGTAGATGAAAGAAGAACCGTTGAGAGAACGTGGGAAGAACGTCGGTTATTGACGCATTTAACGAACCAACGTGATCTTTCACATTTGTGTAGATAACCGCTCAAGGGGGTGTGATTGCCCGCGTGGGCGCACACCGTAACCCCCTGTGGACCCCACTTTAATTTAATCTAATATCTCCCACTCGCCCATGTAGGGCAAACAACTCCTATTTGTCCACGGAGGACTAACAACTAAACCTTTTTATCTTCGCAAAGTTCATATTGGCAAATAACCCGTGCGACCAAGCATACATTGAGAGCTCGTTGTCACATATACGTTAGGAGTATATAACACTCAAAAATGGGCATGACCATTGATAGGTTTCAGTATCTTTGTACCCTAAATCGAACAATCACATACATATCTCTCTCTAGATCTCATTTTAAAGTATAACACGTTATATTCACAGTTATGATCATACTCAATAATCATAATCGACCGGTCTGTGAATATAATCCATGATGTGACACAAATCTCTAAATCGATCTTCCTCATCCATTAGACCTCTTAATCTCATTTCAGCTCGCTTTTCTAGAAATGTCCCTTTAGATCGAATCAATTTCTTGACCATAGGTAACACTCTAAGATAGCAAACACTAAATAAAGATCTCGAGAATAACGAAAAGTCATGAGGGTACAAAAATGAGGAATTTTATCCTCAAGAGTCTCACACGACATATAAAAAGTTGAGATCTAAACTTTTGCCATCTCTCATTGGTCGACTATGCATACGTAATATGAAATACGTATTACGGTATTTTTCTCCTTCCCCATGGAGCGTATGCCTTTTTATTTTAATACCGCATGATGATTATTTCGACACACTCGGTGCCTTACTTGAGTTCACGTAACAACTTCACCCAAAAGTTTTTCATCGAACTCTCATCCGGCATTTAAGACGGATAAAGCGAAATATGTGGGTTATTTCACTTCCGGACATTGTAATTAATAAGTCCTCATCTTAATATCGGGTTAAGGCGGTATTAGTATTTTAAGCTTGAGCTCTCAATTATCACCTAGATAATAAGCTTAAAATTGCCTCATCTCTATTCACTACATAATAAATAGAGGCGGTTACCCGTGTGAGTGGGCTAACCTCTCTCTTGTCGGACATACCTTTTCAACATATAGTGCACCAAGCATTAATATGCATGAATATCAAATAAACTTATAGACTTCAATATTGATAAACAACATCATCAATTATTGACGTTCGGGGAAAAAATTACAAATATTCAATACATTAACCTCTACGCTTATCCTAGAGTCTTTATATGACTAAGGAACGCATCTCTAGGAATTGGCTTTGTCATGGGATCCGCTAGCATTCTATGCGTAGATATATACTTCGTAGGTTCACTTCCTTTCGTGCTTCCATGTCCTTGACATAGTTATATTTAATGTCTATGTGTTTGGTCTTACTTGTGAAACTTAGGATCCTTAGTATAAGCTATTCTTTGCTTGACTATCACAATGAACCTTGACGGGTTTTGCAGCATCTCTTGTAACACCCAAATGATCCATAAATCTTCTAAGCCAAACACCTTCTTATCTTGCCGCTCATAATGCCACGAATTCGGCTTCCATGGTGGATAAGGCTATACACCTGTTGTTTCTTACCGCTCCACGATATGGCGCCATTATTCGGTAAGAATACATTTCCGTAAGTGGATTTTCTCTCATCCAAATCTCCTCCCCGATCAGGCATCGGTGTAGCTCTCAAGGTGCGGATCACTTCCTTGATAAGTTAGCGAGTAATCGGCAGTTCCTTTGGGATACCTCAAGATTCTCTTAACGGCAATCCAATGTGCTTGACCTGGATTGGATTGATATCTACTAACCAATCCAACAAAGATAACAAATATCGTGTCTTATACACATCATAACGCACATGAGACTTCCAATAGCATTGGCATATGGAACGTTTTTCATACGTTCTTGCTCTTGTGGAGTCTTAGGTGTCGCGACCTAAAAAATAAACACAAGTTATCATTTCCAGGCTAATGGATTATCGTAGTTAATTAATTAACTAACCTAACTCGGACTCTCCCAAGTCCATACCAAATCGCAACTTAAGGTTCGAATGATCATGCAATGTGATTTGAATTTGGAGTCGCCACTAATCATTTTCGGTAAGTCGATTAGAAACCTAAATAAAATAGGGGGAGAAAACTATCTTATTTCTGCGAACCGGAGATTAAGAGTCCGGGGACTTGGTTACATTAATTACAACTAATGCCCTTTCGGTACCTTAAAATTCATGAAAAAAAAATGGATTTGACAAATTTGATGAATTCTACTTGAAGATCAAAGAATCAATTTTTTTGGGTTTTTCTTCCCTTGACATTTTTTGAAATAAAGAAATTACATGAAATTAGGATGAAATAGGTTCAAGATTACTCCCCAATTTGAACTCGTGCACCAAACTTATGCTCCGGGCTTGTCTTGATCATTGAACCGATTTGGTGACTCGTTAGACCGAGAAATCTCTTGGTCCTATCTCTCCTTGACGCTTCTTTCTCATCTCGCTAGAATTCCATTAGATCGCAATCTGGGCATTGATATTTTTCCTTTTGCTCTCCTTCTATTCTTGACATCGTTGATATGCTTGTTATTTAACATAAAAACGTAGAGAGAAAATCGGTGTAGAAAATCCGAGCTAATTTGTATTTGAAATTAAAGAAAGTTAGGGAATCACTTAACTTTCTTTTTCTTTGCGGCGAGCTTGAACGATGGTGATGAACTTGTGGCTTGTGTTGATGGGTGCAGAAATTGGCAATGGTAGCACCGAGCTTCAAAACACTCAAGCCCTCTCAAAACTCTCTCCAAATGTTTTCTCAAGAATTCTCTTTTTCCTCTCTAAAGAATTCCTCTCAAAAACTCTCTCAATTCTCTTTCATCCCAAAAACTCTCTCAATTCTCTTCCATTCCAAAAAAACTTCCTCTTTTATAGGCAAAATTCTTCATCCTTCATTCTTCATCTTCATTTCCTCACCTTCCATTTTCATCTTCCTTTCTTCATCTTCATCTTCTTTTCTTCATCTTCATTTCCCCACCTTCCATTTTCATCTTCTTTTCTCCATCCTCATATTCTCTTCTTCATCTTCATCTTCTCTTCTCCACCTTCATTTCTCCATCTTCCATTTTCATCTTCTCTTCTTCATCTTCATCTTCCTTTTCTTCATCTTCCTTTCTTCATCTTCCATTTTCATCTTCTCTTCTTCATCTTCCTTTCACCATCTTCCTTTCCCCATCTTCTTTTGGTATTTGCAATGCGATCCCCGAAGTTTCAAGCATTTGCAATACGGTCCCTAAAGTTTTGAGTATTTACAATACAATCCCTGAAGTTCCGAGTATTTGCAATACGGTCCCCGAGAAAATATTTCTTTCAAGCCCGAATCTTCTCGGTGCATTTTTTCATCCCATGCCTAGTCCGGATGCCCCGTTAAATTAAGCTCAAATTATATGCCAATGCTAAATGAATATGTGAGATGATTTTTGTTTAGAACTAAAATTAGTTCTAATTTTTATGCAAAATATATATTAGTCAAAATTTAGGCGTCGTCAATACTGCCCCTCTTTGAGTGGAGGCTCGTAGAGGTTCCGCTCAAAGACAAAATTGAACCCTAAATTTTGATAGTGCAAATGATGGATGAACTTTTTGCGGGGAGTTTTAGTCCCATTTTTTTATGTAATGAAGTGATGCATGATATGCAAGATCAGTAAATAACATGTGTCATAATTTCTCTTTTCCATGTTAGAGAAACCTGCACATGGATCGCATACGAGAATACCTGTTTTACAAAATACCTCATAAGCTGGTGATTCCCTTAATTTCTAAGTTTCTTGCAAACACGAGGACCTTAAGGTATTTGGCCTATCTCGTTATCGAGACTTCTCCCTAATGCGAGACGGCAGCAAGATATGTGTATCCTTCCGGATCACAAGAGCTACGTCGTTGTGAGTCGAAAGAAGTAGAATCAAGTTCACAAGAGCTACGTCGTTGTGAGTTAATTAAATGTCGAAATCGCCGGTGCATATGTCTTCACGATTCGACAAAGGGGAACCAAAATCTTAAGAGCTACGTCGTTATGATTTGGTTTGGATCAAAATCACGGGTGCTTATGTCTTCGTGATTTGATAAAGGAGCCGAGAATCATAAGAGCTATGTCATTATGAGCCGACTAAAGGTCAAGATCACCGGTGCATATGTCTTCGTGATCGACAAAGGGGAACCAAAATCTTAAGAGCTACGTCGTTATGATTTGGTTTGAATCAAAATCACGGGTGCTTATGTCTTCGTGATTTGATAAAGGAGCCGAGAATCATAAGAGCTATGTCATTATGAGCCGACTAAAGGTCAAGATCACCAAGGTGCATATGTCTTCGTGATTCGAGACGGAAATCATAAGAGCTACGTCGTCATGATTTGATAAGATGTCAAGATCGCCAGGTGCATATGTCTACACGACTCGACGGGAGAGGCATATTGCACGAATTGAATCGTAACAACTATCATCGGAGGAGTTGTTAATTTGAAAATGGGTTCGTAAAACTTACCCGGGTTCTCCGAATGATTAATCAAAGAACGAAACGGATCGCTCGTATCGTACATGGTAGGCATTTGCCAGGAGAACTTGCTCATTCAATAATCATTGGATGAATTTCGAGACCTTGGGAGGGACATCGAACATCGGGAATGTATTACCCATCATAGAATGTCCGAGGTAACATGCGCAAACATATTCAACATGTGCATAATGCAATCACTCATACTATGGTTTATGCATAACTATTCTATCAAGTTTGCATTACCAAGCCTGTCCGAGAGATGTTCTCACATTATGAATACCTCGAATGTGAGCTGAATGGGGAACTTGGTCCGAAAGGGTTTTCTCTCACTCTCAAGAAAAGTTATTTATCCTGTCTGCAGGATTCAAAAGAAATCACTCAATCTTTCCATCATCGCATTCGATAAGGATCCAAGTAATCTCGCAATTGATACGACCGAGCCGATCCGGAGGTCTTGATTAGGACCGTAATGAGGGCTAGGTCAAAGGTTTACAAAGGGGACTCTAGTTGAGTCAAGGTCTTTGAAATGAATTCCTTCGTCATCTCTCCGGGTTTACAAGTCAAGAACCCCGCAAAATGAGAGAGAAGTAATCTTGCTCGAACTTTTCGAGTGATGCTTAAAATCATTGTACTCCACATTAATTCAAGTGCCCTAGTCAAAAAAGGCTTTTAAAGGGTTGTAATGGAGGTAATGATTTGGGGACCGAGAAACGAAAGGGTTCGTTTTGGCTCGAAGATGTTTGAGAAGGGGCTTGATGTTGGTGATCATTACAATCTTGTCACCGATCGTGGCCTTCTAGGATACCATCATTGCTCGGGGATGGTATGAACTGAAGATAGCATTTGCAATTTGACACATCATGGAGATTTTTCTGTCAACCCTTTTAGGATATACGGGAAAATTGTGCATTCAAGCTCGAAATATTCTACAAATGAACAATGAATTGAAAGGGCATTGGCCTTACTTTTGGTAGGCACTTTGCTTTTTAAATGCCTAGGAATTTTTGTGGAATCAAGATTTCCTCTTTCTTCTCCCTTTTTTTTTACTCCCAACTCTCTTTTACCATTGCATCTTGATGAGTTCATTGGGAGATTTTCTATTGATCCAGCTTTTCTGGTCCTTCTACTCAAAGATGGGCCATATTTGCTTTGGGACAACAATGATCACCAATAAGGGCTTTTAGAAACGAATTTGCAGGCTCAAATGGGTTGTGCAAATGGATATAGATGTGTGGGATAGAAAAAGAAATGCTCTTCGTCACCCTAAGGCACTTGAATTAAAGCGCAAGTACAATGCAAAGAACCACCCGAAGATTGATGTTAGTCCAAGCAAGAAGATTTCTAACCATTTGTCTCGTGATGCCGATGGAATTACTCTGTTTTGCCCCAATGTGGGGTGGTTCTTGACAGGGTTGTGGAAGTGAAATCTCCGCTCAAATGGGTTGATCAACGGATAACTTGCAGTGTTTAGGGTAGAGAAATGAATGCCTCCATCACTTCGGTTATCGTACCTTTCGCGAGAAAACTTTTTACCTCGGGGAATGCGGAATTTGCCACCGTTCATCTCGCTCGAAAAAATTGGACGTGTTTGGGAAAGGATTGCCTTTCATCATCCTGTCATGCCCCCTTCGTACATTCGATGTATCTTATGTAGTTCATGTTCCTTATTCGAGTTGGTAAATTAAGCATGAGGAACAATCATGTGCAAACTATGCAGTGTATGAGTGTTTTCGAGCATATAAAATGTAGCGACTTTTTATCTTGGCGGACAAAGTTCGCGAAGTACATAAAAAATTTCTTAGGGGCGTGGATCGTGAGTTGCCCCTCGCTCATGCAAATGCATTGCAAAACTTCATTGTCTCGCTTCGAGACATGAGATTGTCAAAGGCTCCAGAATTTCTCATTTCATTAATTTTTCGGGGAGAAGGGATACTTCTTTGTTTGGACAAGTAGTGACCCCTGTAAAAATCAAAAGGGAAAGCATCAATGTATGTCCTCATGTTCTAAAAGAGTTGAAACGATACCACTTTACCCATGTACGTATTCCTCGCGAACTTTGAATTGAAAAGATCGATTCATCTTGATCGGATTGTATGTCCAGGATGTTATCTCTCCAAGGTTCCGTAACCGCCTGGGCCGAGTTTCGATCCGCGAAGCAAAAGTTTTTATTAATCTTTGTACATTGATGCCAAATCCCGGGATCGACCCCGGGACGCCTCGGACCACTGTCATTCCCCCAACCACTATCTTTGCGGTGTTGTTGGCATCCACGGGTGGTTCGCTTTTGTTATATTGTTTTCAAAGCGGTTAGCAATCTCCTCGTGGAGAGTAAAATAAGCTTAACTTAGAGTTTGAAACGACCGAGAGCTAATTGGGACGATACGGAGTTACCCATCTTTGAGCCCGCTTGGTCTTTTACTTGCATTCTCCCAAGTAAGGCTATTCAGAATCTCTCTTTACGGGCGTTCGGGGCGTCGTCCACAAATTGATTTGCTATGTGCCTAGCTTAATAAGGAACTTACACATTTGATAAGAGAGGAGAAAAATTCGCCCTTTAACTCTAGGCAAATTCTAGACAACTAGAAAGTAAAAGTATCCCACGCAGGGGAACTATACATGGAATTAAAGGAGTATTCATGCGAGATTGGTTCCACCTCTTTTCTTGGCCATTCCAATGATCGGCTGATTTTCTCTTGGATCATACACCAATGATCGTTGTTTGAGGATCCATAATCACTTGCTTGGGTCACAACTCGGAGGTCTTTCACTCCGAACCGGGCCGACCAAGGCGGTGAGCTCATCATCAAAGTAACCTTTTGATTTTTCGGGCAATTGATACTCGAATTGGGCATTGTTACTTGCTAACACCGGCGACAGATTTTCCACTTTGTTTTTGCCGTGAGCGGTCGACTCCTTGAGCTTGAGCCTCCGCCGTCGCTCGGGAACTCGTAGGGATGATCAACCGGTCCGCCGCTAGAACCACCCGGCGGAAGGTCGGTATGGCCAGTATTCTTGATTGGGAAGTGGTCGGGTACTTTTTGCTCCGTAGGTTTTCCCGGGATTAATCTTCCAATCAACTTTGCTCCGGCCGCCTTGGTTCCAAGCTACATCGTGCTTCTTCGACTTATCTCTAAATGCGTGAAGGTGATTTGTGACACTTCGTAGGGTGAGTCCGTCTATATTCATCATTTTGAGTATGGCCATAGTCGTCTTGAATTGATTCCTAGTTTGTCGAACCGCCTCGATGAATATAGAATGAAGCTCGGTGGACCAAAGGGGCCTTTTATTTCCGACAAAATCGTCGTAGGCGGCTTGGCCATAGTTCTTTTGTTCGAGTAATTGCTTCCTTACAAAGATGCTGCCAAATGTTTTGGAGCACTCGAACGCAGATCGGCTTCTTTAGGATGCCCCGAGCACCATGCAATATGGCCCTCGTTATGAATCGCTGATCATCACTTGGCGATGTGACGATGACCGGTATATTCAACTCAAAATCGATGATCTTTAAGAGACCGAGACCGAGACCGTCCATATCAATCCCTACCATGGCGCATTGACGACGATGTCAAAATCATATTTGTACTGTCTCAGCCTCCTCTAAGGCTTCCGTTGCTTTCACATGTTGAAATCCTATACATGCACTTTCTCAAAGATGGCAACGAGGATCGAGAGGGAAACGGGGTTACCATCAATGGCCATGACTCGCAGATCCTCGGGATATGAAACTTCCCATACTTCCGCCTGGAGTGAACGCATACTTATTTTCCTTTCAAAACCTTCCATATGTAGACCGAAAAATGGGTGTTTCGACTAGAGATCGAGCTTTAGATGTTCTTTGGACTTGCAAAGACAAAAGCGACGATGGCCTTTCGTGACGAGTTCGGAGGTGCATGAAGACTTCAAGTCCTTTATAAACTTTTTCTCGATCTCGTTGATCTCGCATGCAGCTTTTCTCTCCTTTTCGATCCTAGTGCCTTGGATCCATTTCGTAATAACTCTTACCTCTCGCTCAATCCGTCGTTCTTTTTTACTTTTCTCGATATGGAGGAGCCCTCAAATCTTTTCACTTTCTCTACGAACGAGGCGGTTATTTCCTTCCTCAAATCTTTTCGCTTTCTCCTACGAACGAGGCGAGTTATTTGCCTCCTCAAATCTTTTCGGTTCCTCCTACGAACGAGGCAGCTTATTTCCCTCCTCAAATCTTTTTCGCATTTACTTACGTGAAGATTTTCAATGCTTAGTCAAATCGCGAGGAATTCACGCATTTAAACATGATGATGTTCATGGATAGTATCGTTCTTTGCCCCCGGATTAAAAGAAGAATGTCTCACATGGGGATCTTGTAAAAAATAGTACATTCATTCATACATGTCACTACTTCTCTTGAGGATTCGTAAGGGCTGGCTAGTAATGCTCAAAAAAGAGATATTTTGAGAGCCCATAATAAAAAAACTAAAGCTTCATGCAGGCTACACATTCGGAGTTCCATCGGCGTTGAATTGGTGGCTATGACATCAAGGAAACTCCAATTGTAGTGATGCATGTCTCTTCCCTCGAATGGCATCGGTTACGCCTCTCGCGAAACCGACTTTCTAGGATGTATCTCCAACGAAATCGGATTGTACGAGAACTTGCTCGCGGGTGATGAATCGTGAATGAGCATTTTCAATGCTCGGATGTGGCTCATCGAGGGACATGTCACCAAAGGAGATGGGGCGCTACGAGACATGGCAACAGCGGTGTTAATAGCATCCCTATACCTCTTGTTCTCTCGCTCGAAGCTTTTCATTTTCTTCCCTCGAAACGCAAGTTCGTGACTTTCATTTTTAACCTTCAATCGGGTCCGCTTGTTTTGAAACCAAAACTTGACCTTCAAGGGCTCCATTCCTATCATCCGGCTCAATTCATGTTTTGCGTCTCTTATTCACGTAAGAGCACTCCTTGAAGGCAGTTTGAGCACTACGATTTGATATTTTCTTTTCGGGGTTATCTGCATTTGCCGCCGCCGCCATTGTTCTTTGTCGAGATCTTGAATTTCACTGCCAAGAGAGTTGGGTTTTACGGCTTCAGTGTTGGATCGGTCTCGAAATCCAGGAGTTCGCTTCCGGGGATGTCTAGGTTGGTTGCCTCCAAGTAAGTCTAATGGCCTCTAAACATGTTGGATTGAAATACCTCTTACCGCCTTTTGTTCACTCTATTCTCCATTTGTATGCTTACTCTTTCCAAATTCTTTTGAGTAATCGGGTATGTTCCAAAGCCTCCCTTTAAACGCGGATGAAAATCACTAAGCCGACGTTTTTCCCAAGATTTCGTGTTTCCGCCTTGTCTTATTTTTTCAACGTGATGGGACCCCGAATCCATTCGCACCGATTTTCTTTTCTTGATAACCATGCTTGTCTCCCACTCGGTTTTCAACATGGTGGGACTCCAACTCCTTTCGTAACTTTTCGAATTTGTGAGGCTCGAGATCACGGATTGACGATAGATCTAGGATCCAACGAACGAAACGCCCGTAGTTTTACCCGAGTAACTAACGTGGCTCCGCAAGAATTGCTGTTTCTTCTCTCGGAAAGTATGCTTGTCTCCCACTCAGTTTTCAACATGGTGGGGTCCTCAAATCTTTTCGTAACTTTTTCGGATTTGTGAGGCTTGAGATGGTAGATCCAAGTGACTCACGGACGAAACGCCCGTAGTATCACCCGAGTAACTAACGTGGCTCGCAAGAATTGCTGTTTTTTTTCTCTCGAAAAATATGCTTGTCTCCCACTCGGTTTTCAGCATGGTGGGGTCCTCAAATCTTTTCGTAACTTTTTCGGATTTGTGAGGCTCGAGATGGTAGATCCGTGATTCACGGATGAAACGTCTGTAGTTTTACCCGGGTAATCAACTCGGCCTCCACAATAATTATTGCTATGACTTTTCCCCGCCCTTTAAATTAGGGTTTAACGCCGAGACAATTATCACTTTCATATCTTCATCTCCAACCTTCTAAGCACTCTTTTGCATCCACTCTTTTTAGCCGCTTCAACAACAATGGCTTCCCCTCCCGCACACGCCTTCTCGGCTGAAGTTTTGGCCAAATGGGAGAAACTTTATAATCTCCTAGGCCAGGGCTACTCTTATATAGCCAACCATCCGGAGGTCGAAACCGAAATTGCGTCTTATGTTTAGGGATATGGACACCGCTTCTATTGAAGGTACCAAGTTAGAAGAGGAATACGGGATCTTCCCCACCCTCTTCACTAACTTCCCGGAGGCTTACCATGTTGCTCATCAAGATGTTACTTTGGCCCACCTTGTGAAGGCACGCTATCGGGATCGGTCGGACAACTTGGTGTTGGCCGATCTTGTAGCCGACAATTATAAGAAGGCCCTCGACTATGGTAATGAACAAGTCTCCCCTTGGATTCGTGAGAGGAGAAACTTGGTAGAACGTTTGGCCACGTCCCAAATCATCTTCGAGCGCGATCCGCTCAACATTGTTTTAAAGTTCCAATGCACATGGCCGGAGGAAAGGTTGGACGATTCGACCCTGGATATAGCCCGCGGGAGAATGCCGATCCATGACCCGGAATTTCTTTGTTGAGCATCACGAGGACAAGGTAGCCAACCTCAAAGAGAAATGTGAGCTCCTCCTCTTTAAGTTGGCGGATCTCGATTCTCGGAGCGATCGGTGTAGCGGAGCATCAACCGTATGGAGAGTCGGTTAAACTCCTTTGTGATGCTCATTAGGGCTCGGTTTGGCTTTACATTCCCACCCCGTTGATCTATTTGTAAGGTTTTTCGATGAATGAAATGAATGCAAGTTTTTACTCATTTCATCTTGGTCGTCATATTTGTTTCGCAAGATAACCCCTTTTACTCGCGAATATGTAAATCTCACGCTCCCGATGGTCAATTTAATTGGGCCGGAGAGGCTCCCCATTCAAAACAATCTCTCAACAAAGATTAGTAGCGAGGAAACAAACGAATGCTCAAGGAATTTCCACTTCATCTCGAAAATATCGAGGCCGAACTTTTTTGTTGAATGATTTAGCAACTCTCTCGCGATAACACCGGCCATGACATACAGCCTTAAGTCTTTTTCGTCGATCGGATTCAATTGGCTTGTTCTCTCTGTTGGATCCATTCGGCTTCCGTCGCTTAGCTTGAGACAAGATACGTAAGGAAGGAATTTCCACTTCAACGGTAGAACTGACCTCCATTCCATATACAAGAGAATACGGGGTTGCCCCGGTAGATGTCCGGATTGAGGTCCGATATGCCATAAGTGCAAATGGCAACCTCTCATGCCAATCGCGATAATTTTCAGCCGTCTTCGCTAAAATTTTCTTAATGTTCTTATTAGCGGCTTCTCTTTGCTCCATTCATCCGAGGACGATATGGGGAAGAGTTCGGGATGCTTGATCTTGAATTCCTTGAACAATTCGTCCATTAGTTTGTTGTTTAAGTTCGAGCCATTGTCGGTTATTTTGGCTTCGGGTGAACCGTATCGAGCAATGATATCCCGGCGGATAAATTTCGCGATATTTCGTGCCGTAACCGCTAAATAGGATGCGGCCTCGATCCATTTGGAGAAATAGTCAATCGCCACCAAGATGAATCGATGCCCATTGGATGCTTTAGGGTTGATCGGACCAATCACATCAATGCCCCACATAGAAAATGGCCATGGTTCCGACAGTGATGCAATTCATTTGGAGGAACATCGATCTTGTCTCCATGAATCGGCATTTGTGCCGGTTTCGAACATCTTGAATACAATCGCTTTCAACGAGAGCCCGGTAATAACCTAACCTCATGATCTTCTTAGCTAACATGTGACCGTTCATGTGTGGACCACGAATCCCTTCATGTACTTCCATCATCGACGAACCGCTTCGGTTGAGTCAATGCACCTTAGTAAGAATCGAATGACCTCTTGTACAAATTCTCTCCATTCAAGAAGAACTTGAGGCCATCTTCCTTATGTACTTTTGGTCGGATACGGTACTTTTTTTCGGGAACTCCTACTTCGAATATAAGTCTTGATATCATGGTACCATGGCTTACCATCGGGTTCATTGATCACGGTCATACAATATGCCGGCTTTTTTAGTACCTCGATCTTCGGTGGGTCAACCTCAAGTCCATTGGCGACTTGTAACATTGAAAGACAAGGTAGCCAATGCATCGCGAATCAATTATGAGTCCCGGACGAGATATTCAAATGAGATATCTTCAAATTCCTCCACCAATTCATCCGGATACTCATGGTAGGGTAGCAATTTAGCATCTCTTGTCTTCCACTTTCCAACGGTCTGAAGGATAATCAAAGCGGAATCTCCGAACACCTTGAGTCGGGCTATCCCCATTTATGCAGCCGGGCTGCGACCGAGGATGCATGCCTCATATTCTCGCTATGTTATTTGTGCAAGGGAATACCAATTTTGCTTGCCACAGGATAGTGCTGACCACCCTGGAGATATCGAACCGCGCCCGTGCTCGATCCCGATAAATTGACAGCTCCGTCAAAATACATACCCCAGATGTAATCCTCTACCGACATGATTCGATCCTCGAACGATAGGCATCATCATCTTGCCCCGGATTTTCAGCTAGGACATCTGCTATATGACTCGTCCCTTGATTGACTTTTGGGACAAATATTGAACGTTAAACTCGGAGATGAGGATTTGCCATTTGGCAAGTCTACCAATCAAGGCAAGGTTGATTAAGCAAGTATTTGATGGGATTGCATTCCGTCACCGAAGTACTTGGTGATGCAAGGTATATTGCGAAGCTTGTGTAGTGCAGCACTAACGCCGCACATGTTTTCTCTACTTCGAGTACTTCATTTCCGAAATTGTGAATTTCTTGCTCGGATAATAAATAGTTCGTTCTTTCCCATCCTCCCTGCTTCTCTTGGGCTAACATAGCACCCAAGGATTCACTAAGGATTGTGAGGTAGAGGATTAGAGATTGCTCCGGCGTTGGAGGAACAAGTATGGGTGGATTCATGAGATGTTGCTTCAGTTTTCCAAAAGCTTCTTCGCATTCGCTATCCCATTGGATTGGCGCATTCTTCTTTAATAGCTTGAGGAATGGCTTAGCGATTTTCGATAAGCGAGAGATGAATCGAGTAATATAGTTTAGCCTACTCATCAAACTTCGAACTTCTTTAACTGTCGTTGGCGGCTTAAGCTCATGAATAACCTTAACTTTCAAAGGGTCGACTTCAATGCCTTTACCGCTACCACGAATCCGAGTAGCTTGCCCGAGCTGGTCCCAAAGACACACTTGGCGGAGTTGAGGCGTAACTTGTACTTTCGGAGTCACGTCGAACAATTTCTTCAGCGTTTCGACGTGATCTTCTCCATGCCTTGTTTTTGCTATCATGTCATCGACGTAAACCTCAATCTCATTATGCATCATGTCGTGGAAAAGGGCAACCATGGCTCGTTGGTAAGTGGCTCCAGCGTTTTTTGAGACCGAACGGCATTACCCGGTAATGGAACATTCCCCATGGTGTGGTGAAAGTGATTTTCAACTTGTTATTGACATTCATTGGATCCGATTGTACCGGAGAAACCATCCATGAATGAAAACAATTCAAACCCCTGATCTTGTCAACAAGTACGTCAATATGCGGGAGGGGAAAATCATCTTTAGGGATCGACCTTGTTCAAGTCTCGATAATCGACACAAACCCGAATGCGGCCGTCTTTCTTCATGACGGAGACTATGTTAGCGACCCAATCGGAATATTCCGTAGTCTCGATGAATCCTACATCAAGAAGCTTCATGACCTCCTCTTTGATCTTCTACACTAGTTCCGGTCCGGCCCTCCTTGACTTTTGCACCACCGGCTTAGCCGAAGGATCGATCGGTAAACAATGCTCGACAATGGAGCGGTCAAGACCAGGCATATCTCGCATAGGACCAAGCGAAAATGTCCCGGTAATCCTTTAGCAGCTTAATCAAGCGCTCGGACATCTCTTTGGAAGGTGTGCCCCGATCTTAATTTCTTTAGAGTTTTCCGCATCGCTTGGGTTGATCGAGATAGCTTGTTCAACGGTCAAGGGCTTGATCTCCTCATGTCGTTCGAAATCCCGACGAATTTCCTCATAATCTGGATTAGACTCATCTAGGTCGTATACTTCTAATCCATTAGGTTTCCCTCCTCATGTATCCCCCATGATGACAAACTTGTTGGTCGTTGGTTATCGTCATCGGGTTGGAAGTCCCATCATACTTCTCAAAGTCGGGCATCTTGAACTTCTCGGCACTTGTGACCTTTGAAAAGACGGACAGGTCAACCTCGAGGTATGTTGTGAGTCCCCTCGACCTCTCGGATCCTCTGTTCCATTTGGGCCAATAGCTCGGCCGTATCACCATTCAATCCGAGGGGCCATGGGGGCTTGGGGGATTAGGACTACAAGCGGCGTGCTCGAGCTCACGGCCCGATCGAGTAATATGTAGAGGATCCGTGATAAACTACCTGTATGCGAGAACAAACCAAAAATGAGTACGGGGAGCAAGAATGGCGAGCGGGCCCATGGCATCCCTCTAGACTCAAACGAACAAGTGATTATGACCAAAGGATTGAAACATGTAATTTTCAGTTTGTCCGCTTTTACGAAAAAATCCGTATTAATTCGTACGTTGGTCAAAATACGTCCAAATTTTATGAGCTTATAGTTGAGAAGATGATGAACAACTTTTATGTTGGCCAATCGGACTAGAAATGAGCAGATCAAATCAGTTTAATGTGTCTTTTCGAAAAATCACATTCAAAAAACTGTTATAACCGCAAGTAGTTGAAAAAATGAAAGGCCATCTTAAACTATGAATTTAATTTTGAAATTTTGTAGGATATTAGTTGAAACATAGGTATACAACTTTCATGTTTGGCACTTACTCAAAGCTCGATCGTAGAATTTAGTAAAAATCGTACAACGAACAAGCCAAATCGAATTGAGAACAAGCGATAAAATTATAAAAACTACGGAAGCAAAGTGTGAAATTGGAAACAAGACAATGAGATTCATAAACAATCAACCTAAACCATGGACCAGCCCAAAATAAAAATGAGATAACAGGCGTAAGAGACAAGAAATTACCGCTCATAGGAAGAAAATGTCAATCACAAAGACATGCGCATGAATCGTGGATTCGATTTTAGTTCTTTTAGCAAAAATGAAATGAAATATAGAACGACATGTCGCAGCCTCGCGCACGTTCATCATGACTAGTTGCCGCCTTGCATACATAGTCATGACTAGTCGGGTCCAATCATCTCGGCTTGGTTCGGTCGACAAGGGCAACTCTCATGCATCATAGCCTCACGTGCATGAGAACAACCTTGAGCCATTTTTTGAAGAACTCGGGATCCAAGTGGGATAACCTTTAGCGAAGCCTTACCGCCAAGGTTAAAGAACCACATAAATACCATCCTGAAACTATCGGGTGACCCGGGTTCGGTCACAAGTCAAGGTGGTGTAGTGCAATTATATTAGGGGCATACATGACATTTTAAAGGCAATCAAGACTCCGATAGTTCAAAAATTAAAACTCTCATCACCAAGCTCGCAAAACGGAGGTTAGCCACGGACTCCTCCCCTTATAACTCCCTTTCCGCAAAACCATTTAATACCTAGGGATTAAAATTCAACCAAGATTGTCAAATCAAGTAATTTTTCTTTTCATGAACTTATCCGGCTTAAGTCCTCTTTGGGTCCCCAAGGAGTCGCTAAGCTGTCGCGACCTAAAAAATAAACACAAGTTATCATTTCCAGGCTAATGGATTATCGGGTTAATTAATTAACTAACCTAACTCGGACTCTCCCAAGTCCATACCAAATCGCAACTTAAGGTTCGAATGATCATGCAATGTGATTTGAATTTGGAGTCGCCACTAATCATTTTCGGTAAGTCGATTAGAAACCTAAATAAAATAGGGGGAGAAAACTATCTTATTTTGCGAACCGGAGATTAAGAGTCCGGGGACTTGGTTACATTAATTACAACTAATGCCCTTTCGGTACCTTAAAATTCATGAAAAAAAAATGGATTTGACAAATTTGATGAATTCTACTTGAAGATCAAAGAATCAATTTTTTTGGTTTTTCTTCCCTTGACATTTTTTGAAATAAAGAAATTACATGAAATTAGGATGAAATAGGTTCAAGATTACTCCCCAATTTGAACTCGTGCACCAAACTTATGCTCCGGGCTTGTCTTGATCATTGAACCGATTTGGTGACTCGTTAGACCGAGAAATCTCTTGGTCCTATCTCTCCTTGACGCTTCTTTCTCATCTCGCTAGAATTCCATTAGACGCAATCTGGGCATTGATATTTTTCCCTTTTGCTCTCCTTCTATTCTTGACATCGTTGATATGCTTTGTTATTTAACATAAAAACGTAGAGAGAAAATCGGTGTAGAAAATCTGAGCTAATTTGTATTTGAAATTAAAGAAAGTTAGGGAATCACTTAACTTTCTTTTTCTGCGGCGAGCTTGAACGATGGTGATGAACTTGTGGCTTGTGTTGATGGGTGCGAGAATTGGCAATGGTAGCACCGAGCTTCAAAACACTCAAGCCCTCTCAAAACTCTCTCCAAATGTTTTCTCAAGAATTCTCTTTTTCCTCTCTAAAGAATTCCTCTCAAAAACTCTCTCAATTCTCTTTCATCCCAAAAACTCTCTCAATTCTCTTCCATTCCAAAAAAACTTCCTCTTTTATAGGCAAAATTCTTCATCCTTCATTCTTCATCTTCATTTCCTCACCTTCCATTTTCATCTTCCTTTCTTCATCTTCATCTTCTTTTCTTCATCTTCATTTCCCCACCTTCCATTTTCATCTTCTTTTCTCCATCCTCATATTCTCTTCTTCATCTTCATCTTCTCTTCTCCACCTTCATTTCTCCATCTTCCATTTTCATCTTCTCTTCTTCATCTTCATCTTCCTTTCTTCATCTTCCTTTCTTCATCTTCCATTTTCATCTTCTCTTCTTCATCTTCCTTTCACCATCTTCCTTTCCCCATCTTCTTTTGGTATTTGCAATGCAGTCCCTGAAGTTTCAAGCATTTGCAATACAGTCCCTAAAGTTTTGAGTATTTACAATACAATCCCTGAAGTTCGAGTATTTGCAATACGGTCCCCGAGAAAATATTTCTTTCAAGCCCGAATCTTCTCGGTGCATTTTTTCATCCCATGCCTAGTCCGGATGCTGTTAAATTAAGCTCAAATTATATGTCAATGCTAAATGAATATGTGAGATGATTTTTGTTTAGAACTAAAATTAGTTCTAATTTTTATGCAAAATATATATTAGTCAAAATTTAGGCGTCAACATTAGGACACATTTTTCAGCTCAACCCAACACCTTTTGTAATAGGAGTATCAATGGGTTTGCAATCTTGCATACAAAATCGTTCGAGAATTTTATTGACGTACGTCTCTTGTGAAAGAGATAATGACTTTTTCGAACGATCTCTCGAAATCTTAACTCCGAGAATGTATGTAGCTTCACCCATATCTTTCATTTCAAAATTAGAAGATAGCCAACTTTTGACTGTCTTCACAAACTCCATATTATTTCCAAGAATTAATATATCATCAACATATAATGATAAAATTACAAAGTGACCTTTGGACCTTTTGATATAGACGCAGTTATCTTCATTAATAATATCAAAATCATATGCCACTATGGCATTATTGAAGCGTATATACCATTGTCTTGAAGATCGCTTAAGGCCATTTATCGATCTCAAAAGTCGACATACCTTTTGTTCTTGGCCCTTTTTAACAAACCCAAACTGGTTGTTCCATGTAAATTTCTTCATCTAATTCTCCATTGAGAAAGCGGTCTTTACATCCATTCGATGTAATTCAAGATCCAAACTAGCCACTATTGCTAGAATGAGGCGAATCGAGGTAAATCTTACCACGGGAGAAAAAGTATCTTCATAGTTGATTCCTTCCTATTGGTTATATCCTTTCGCCACAAGGCGTGCCTTATGTTTCTCAATTGAGCCATCAGCCTTGCGCTTTATTTTGAGAACCCATTTGTTCCCAATGGCTTTGCGTACTTTCGGAAGATCAATCGGTTCCCAAACTTGGTTTGATTTCATTGACTCCATATCTTCTTTCATTGCTTTCATCCATTTTTCCTTATCGGGGCAAGATAGAGCCTCATTTATATTTCTTGGCTCATCTTCATCCAATGGAGCAATCATGAAAGCTTCCCCTTCAATTTCAAAGCGTCGTCGAGGAATGCTTTTGCGACCAATTCGTCGTGGAGAAGATTATACCAAGGGTACTTCATCCTCCAATACGCTCCCACTCGGACAAGATAATGGCATTGATTCATCAAGTGGTTGCAATGGAGATCGGTTTGTATTCAACTCCCCACCTCTCACATTGCTTCCACTTGGATCATTATGTCCAACGGTCTCATTATCCGGATCCAATGTTTCAAATAGGGAACAATCTTCACCTATTTCGCCCCTTTTTGGAAATTCATAATCTAAGAATGTGACATCTCGTGATTCGAATTCGATCACATTTCCACTTTCTTGCTCACCTATGAACACATATCCTTTTGAGTGTTACGAGTATCTTATAAAGATACTCTTTTTGCCTCTAGGTCCTAATTTTCCATATTTATGTGAGGACACATGAGTATAAGCAAAGACAACCCCAAGGTTTGAGAAAGCTTAAATCAAGGTTTTCGACCTATCCACAATTCATATGGGGTAGAAGTGATCGATTTGGAAGGCACTCGGTTAAGTACATAGGCGGCCGATTAATAAAGCATCGCCCCAAAAGGCAATCGGTAAATTAGCTTGTGCCATCATAGACCTAACCATTTCAAGTAGGGTTCGTTTTCGTCTTTCGGCAACACCATTTTGTTGCGGAGTGTATGGAATAGATAACTGTCTATCTATTCCCTTTTCATCACATAGATTTCGAACTCATCGGATAAATATTCTCGACCTCGATCGGATCTCAAAACTTTTATTTTCTTATCTAACTGATTTTCCACTAAAGTCATAAATTTCTTGAAGCAACTTAATGCTTTTGATTTATGAGATATCGGATAGACATATCCATATCGAGTATAATCATCAATAAATGTGATGAAATAAACAAGCACCATGCCTTGCCCTAACATTCATTGGGCCACGAGATGTCAGTATGAATTAATTGCAATGGGAATTCACTCTTGTCCCTTTTCCAAATGGCTTTCGTGTTGTTTTTCCCATTAGGCAATGCTCACGGGGTAGGCAATTCAATTTTCTCAATATTGCCTAATAAGCCATCTTTGGCTAATCTATTCATTCTTTGTTGGCCAATATGACCAAGTCTAGCATGCCATGTATTCACATCATTCTCATTAGAACTAGAAGATGCAAACAGGAAATAACATACATTCACACTAGTATGTTCAATATCCAATACAATAAAGCCATCTCGTGAAATATCCGGAACCATAAAAAGTTGTTCCTAACAACAAATCCACACCATTGTTGTGAAAATTCATACTAAAACCAAGTTTAACTAATACTAATACGAGAGACAAGATTTCGACGAATCTCCGGAGCGTATGAACATCATGTAGAAATAAACTGCGTCCACCACGCATGATAAGTTGGCAAGTGCCAATTCCTTTCACTTCTACTCTAGAATTATTTCCCACATAAATCCATCTTGCTCCACTTGGAATTCGTCGAAATTCCACGAACGTATTTCTATCTGCCGGCTACATGGTCCGTGGCTCCCGAGTCTACATCCACAAAGGATGAGATTCGGTTAAAAATACAGAACTTGATACATAACAAACACTTTTAAGTGTGTTAAGGGTTTCTACCTTCTTGCTCGCCACGCGATCGCGAGCGAAGTGACCATTCTTGCCACGCTTATAACATTTCATCCTAGAAATGTTTTTCTTCTGGGACGTTTCCCTTTTCCATGCTTCTCAAACTTTGGTTTCTTGCCGGATGGTTCAACTCTTTTGCCTGTCCACTTCATGAACTTTCCCGGGACGCTGCGCTTAAAGCCTGAAGCTCCATGTGAGCTAGATCCAGTAACATATACATCGGATTGTGTCTTAGCCGCCGGAAGGCGGTCCTCCTCTAGCTCCAAATGGCGCAAACATCCTCAAAAGTTGTGACGCTCACATTGTGGGTCGGGTTCACCTTCATGTGTTCCCAATTATGAGGCAAAGAGCGAATCACAAACCTGCACTTGTTGTTCATCGGACAATACATGACCAGCATCTTTTAGCTCACTAATCATGTTCGACATCTTCCTCAAATGTTGCTTTATATTTTGCCCATGTGGCATCTTATAAGTGTCGAACCCGATTGTAAGCTGTCTCGACTAGTGATAGAAGTCTCATGTCCAAATCTAGCCTTCAATGCATCCCACATGTCTTTAGCATTTTCATGCTGCCTGAACTCTCGCATAATGTCATTATCCATACTACTCAGCAACGTAATGCGAGCGGTTGAGTTCTTTTTCTTCCGGGCAATGAAGGCTTCTTTGTCTCTTCATCTTTGTGCGGTATTACCATCCTCTAGCTCAGTCATGGTCAAGTTAAGAGCTTCCAAGTGCCTCTAGTTCTTCAAGCACATACCGAATTTTCATACTCCAAATTTCATAATTTTCTCCATTTAATTTCTCACCCTTGTTGAGCTCAAAGAACAATATTCTTAGATGCCGTTGCCATAGTATTCGAGTATAACATTTAGCACGTGTTTAAAGTCTATTTGTATGCAAAAAAATGCAATCATATTCATGCATCTTGATTATACTAGTATATAGTTTCAAAAAGAATTCTAAAATCAACTGTTCACTAAGTTCCCCATCATCATCCAGATTTTCTTATCTAAAACTAATACCAATACAATCATCACTTTGTGTTCATCATACGATTCTGAAAACTTGTGAACACTCCACTCAAAATATATACACATAAGATAATGTATATACATAAAACATCAATTCAACAATCACAAGTCTCTAAAAAGTCTTCTAAGACATACAAGAAAGGAACTAGCCAAAAATAAAAGTCTAAATGTAATAACGTGTAATCCTCCTAGCTCCAAGTTAGAACATTAGCATAAGTAATTTCCTTGGTACAAGGAAAAGAATCGATAAGGTCTTGAAGAGGATTATGAACCAAATCGGGGGCCCAAAATGACTCATTTGGAGAAAACCTTTGAGGACCCTTGCCTTTACGCCATGCCATTCTTCGGGTATAGTGTTTCGTAGTGCATAAAATGCATCTACCGGAGTCATTTCTTGTCCAGCCCATATGATTTCTTGGATCATATCGTTGACCTTAATAACATGGGTTATAATGTCGGAAGTATCATCCCATTTATAAATGCCCAATTTTGCAATCTTCTCCCTAAGAGCTTGCTTAGCTTGACTCTCCTTGGCCTTTGGGGTGTTCTAGCATTTCATCTTACCCATGTCATTGTTCCTCTGCAACGAACGAACATTAATGAATTACGAAAATCCAATGATTTTTGTAATTATTATGAACATATCATAACAAATAAATAACAGGTAAAAACAAGTCCCCTTAGTATTGACCAACAATACCCTTTTTTTTTTGTCAACCTTGGTCAACGGTCAAAGTCAACGGTCAAAGTCAACGGGTCAAGGTCAAACCGGGTCTGCCCGCAAACGGGGCTCGGGTCGCGGGCCTGTTCGGCGACTCCGAAATGGGCCGGCCCATTTCCTCCTATTTTGTTTTTATTTTTATTTTTTTAAAGAAAGGGTGATGGGCCGGTCCGGCCCAACGTGGTGGGTTCGGCCCACGCGTGCGCGGCACGCGGGCCGGGCCCCACGTGCGCCGCACGTGCGGGCGCCGGCGCAGGCCGGCCACGTGCCCCGCACGTGGCACGTAGCCCGCCCACGCGCGGCTTCGCCCGGCGCGTGTCGGCGCGTGACCGGCCATCCGGCCTCCTCCGCGACCAAATTTCGGTCAAAAGTTCGTCTCTTCGAGATGAACACAATGGTATGGTTATACTTCAAATTTGATGAACAAACAAGGATAAAAAAGGACGAAACGCCACGGCCTGCGGGACTCCGCCTCGTCGCGGCGCGTGTCGCACGTGCGACGGTTTCCAGAGGACCCTCGGGCCGGCGACCACTCAAAACGATCGTCTCGTTAAGCCCGTTCGATGGTATGTTCAAATTACTATTTTGATAAACGAATCATAATCAAAAGCTATGAACAGTGACCGACGCGATTAGGGTAAATATCCTTAAAACACAAGCATATCAACACAAACAACGATCGGAAACTAGTAAATTACGCTCGATACCAATGTTGGATACTAAATCCAATCTAAATCCGATCTAATTGAGACCGAAAAGCGGAAACATGCCCAATAGATCACTAGATTCACCGATCGACGAAGATACATTACGAGGACATACCTTATTAATCACCGGTTAAAAGCCCTTTGCGATCTCGGAGTTTTCCTCTGTCAACGACAATCGACGATCGGGAGGAGTGTTCTTTTTTTCTTGTTCGTGGGTGTGAAAGAAGAACCGTTGAGAGAACGTGGGAAGAACGTCGGTTATTGACGTACGAACGAACCAACGTGATCTTTTACATTTGTGTAGATAACCGCTCGGGGGTGTGGTTGTCCGCATGGGCGCACACCGTAACCCCCTGTGGACCCCACTTTAATTTAATCTAATAGTTATATTTAAAACAACATTAAGCTAATTCTATAAATGTGAAAAAGAAATGTCTATAAAAATTATTCTTGTCAAAGAGAGGTGTCTATTCGTACAATTTTTTTTTTTTTGGTAAGGCGTCTATTCTTACAAACTTTAAGAACATGAAACTTCAAAAACACATACCATCTAAAAAGTATCTCCATATGGTAGCTAGTAAAACATTTGTCTGGGAAGCCCTATAATTGTGGTAGAGTGACGCTCTTCCCCTTACAACTCTATGAATCCTAGCCAATAAAAGATGAGCCTCAATTCATTTAAAAATTCCTTTGTGGGGCTTTGCGAGAAAAGGGGGAATTAGTTGCATGGCGGGGTCAGAGCGATATGATTCGGGTCCCTTTGGACCGTCACAACTTTCTTTTATGATAGATTTTTCGGTGGTGGATTGGACGTTGTTTAGAAAAACCTCGCGTGATGGTTCCATTATTTATTTGTACATTTGCTTTTATGGTCTCCCAAGTAGTCTAAAAAGATGTAAACTCGCCAATGAGGCGTTGGACAAGTTGGTAGAATTTCCTAAACCTTAAATAGTTAAGCTGATGAGATCACGGGTTTGACTCCCAACGATCACGCCTAGGAACTACCCGATAACGTTGGCATACTTCCACTATCTCTAGACATAGTTCATCGCACGTGGAAATCTCGATTATAAAAAAATAAAAATGTGAACTCGATCACGGCACTTCATTCAAATTTCAAAGTCATCCTCGTTGATGGCACTGTGTCTCTCTCTCTCTCTCTCTCTCCCATTGGACCGTCACATCCTTCTAGTGCGGAACGTTAGGTGGGAAATATACAATCAAATTTGACTTTAAAGTGAGCCGGCCAAGTATTTAAGGCATTGGCACTCGCTTGCGCTTGTTCATATCCAAAACCTCACCTCATTTCTCAGATTGGCCACATCGCACCAACCCTTTTTTCTCTTCAAGTGAGAGGGGATCTCTGGACCGTAATAAGCTTCTTAGCTATGGCAGATGCAGAGGCTGGAACGAGAAGTGACGTTGCACGAGCATTGGGAGGAGAGTATCAAGTGTTCTTGAATTTTAGAGGACCAGACACTCGTCATGGATTTACAGACTTCCTCTACCGCGACTTGGTAGATGTCGGAATCCGTGTATTCAGGGACAATGAAGAAATCCGCTTCGGTGAAAGGATCGATGAGAACCTTCAAAGTGCTATCAACAACTCCACAATCTATATACCGATCTTCTCTCGAACTTATGCTTCCAGTATCTGGTGCCTTCGGGAACTTGTGCAGATGGTGAAGAGCATGTCTGAATCAAAGGGTAAAAAAAGTATTCTTCCCATTTTTTTCGACGTGAGATCTGGGGATGTTAAACTTAATTCTCCAGTATATAGCAATGCTTTAATGGAGCACGAGAACCAGTTTCCAGACGAAGTCAACGAGTGGAGAGCAGCCCTTACAGAGGTTGGCAAAATCAAGGGATCGACCGTGAAATCAAGGTAAAACTTTTTTAAGATCCCTATCTTCTCTTTTTTTCTTTTTTTTGTGTATATTTTCTTTTGAGGATGGAAGGTTGCCTTGTTAAATAAATTTTTTTTAAGCTGATAGCTTGACAGTTTAATAATCTTCAGATATTTCGACCACATGATCTCCTAATTAATGAGTGATTTATGCAAAATACGTGATAATAGCTTTGTGTATTTATGGTTAAGATTGTTCCGTCCCCGAAAGTGAAAGCATTTCCCTTTTTTATTATTATTCTTTTTGGTAATAGAAAAAAAATTGAACGCTACCTTCAATTGCTGCTCTCGTTCGACTTTACATGGACCTACGTTTTCCTTCCGACCATTTTTTCCTCTTCACTGTCTCGTAGGCTACGAAATATTCAAGGGCACCACTATTGATCTGCATTCTCACCAATTTCGATCCAAGAAATCTGTATAGCTCGTGATAGAAGTATCAGTTTCCAGTATCTATTTACTGGGGAAACGGGAGAAAAGAAATCAGCAATTGATTCCTACTTTACACATCTCTGAGTGCTCCTCAAGAAACCCCACGTAAGGAAATCAGCAAAAAAAAAAAAAAATCATTCCAGACAATCAATAGAAGCCATAGCATCCTGACAACATGTAAAGAATGACAGGGCCGTCGTCTCGGGGACGCGAGCTCTCCAGAGCTCGCAGGAGGTCCAAATCGAGGCTACCTTAAGTCAGAGGTCGGCGACGTGGTCGAGTCTGGCCTGGTCCAGATCGAGGCTAAGGCCAGACCCTCTGACCTAAGGTCGATGATTGCGCTGAGGCCTCCGATTGGTGTGGCCCCGCGTGCACACACAATATGGCAATTGATAAATTTGGATGTAACATAAGGTAAATTAACACCTAGAATGCGTCATTATAGCATGTGGGCGGCCATTAACATCTCCAATGTGAACAAGCTGTTTTTGCACAATTTTCCTTTTTTGTTTTAGGAGCGGGCAGTCTCTTATGCTTTTGGGTAATGTAGTCAATGTGATCAACAAGCCGCATGAGAGTTTTGGATTCAACCAAAGGACAGATTCTCAGAAAAGCAAATCGAGAGAGCCTCTGCATTTTGTTTTAATATCGATGAGGACGTCCACCTTTGCTAGGTAAATTACGTACCTATGACCAACGCTACTAACTCTATGACCAGGTAAAGTACGAGCCAAATCCCAGGTAGGTACTCCGAACATAGAAAAGTGTCCACTCGAGGGGATGGAGAATCGAACGTGTGTCGTGCGCCTCTTATCTACAACGTATCTTCATTCCTTTACTACCAAGTTGACCCTATGTGAGTCGGGTCTCCCGATTTTCAATCTTGAACAAATTTTAATGTGACACGGCTCTTTAAATGCCATTATGCTTGACATAATCATATCCATAGAAGACTTTAACTGCATAAGTTAAGGCAGACACATGTTTTGGGCTTTTTCGGTTTTTGTTTTTCGGGAACACATTTTCCTTCACGTACTGAGGTGTTCAATGGATGATGTTGCAATTGTCCTACACTATCTCGGTTCATGATTTTCCTATTAGGAGTGCTGATTTTGTTTTCCAGGCCTAGCTATAACTACCGAAATTTTGCTTATGCGCGATATAGCAGCCGCCTCATGACTTTCTCCATCGTTTCAGCCAATACTTAAGTCTTCAGAAACATCTACACTCATAAATGTGCAGCACATCGACTGTATTGTGCCAAATTAGCCTATAGTGATTATTGAGTGAACTCGTATGTCGTTCATGATGACTTCAATCTAGTTAAAATTGTGACAATTCCACGATGCGTGGGTATGAAATTAATCTAGTCAACTAATGAAAGCGCTTTTGTACATGGCAGCCAAGTAGAGATTGTCAAATCTGTTGTTGAAGAGGTATTGAAGAAGCTGGAGATAAAAAAGGAAAAACTGCCTCGCCATTTTGTTAGACTTGATGCCCAGGTAAAACACTTGACAGAGGCAATAGATATCAGCCAACGTGATGTGCGGCTCATTGCAATTTACGGAATGGGTGGGATCGGTAAAACAACTATGGCCAAAGTCATCTTTAATGAACTATATTCCTACTTTGGAAACCGTTGTAGCTTCCTTAAGGAAGTTCGAGAAAGCTCGTCGACGAGAGGATGGCATAGTTCGGCTGCAGAGGAGATTACTGTCCGACATTGCTGGTTCAAGATTTGCACAACAAGTTGAGAATAGTGAACAAGGAATGAAGAAGATTGAAGAAGCACTCCGCACCGAGAAGGTCCTTGTGGTTCTAGATGATGTTGCTGAAGAACAGCATATTGAGAGCCTAATGGGAAATTATTCATTATGTTCGGGATCTCGAGTAATCATTACAACAAGAGACAAAACTATTCCACCGGACGAGAGATTTAATGGTGAAATTCGACGGTATGAGATGCCGAGAGATGGATGCTCCTGTTGCAATTCAGCTTTTTAGTTGGCATGCCTCCGATAGAGACTCTCCTTTGGATGATTATTGTCGAGCTTTCAAGTGAAATTGTCTCAAGCATGGGTAGACTTCCCTTGAGTATTGAAGTGATAGGTTCGTCACTTAAAAGGAGAGGCAAACCAGTTTGGGAAGAGACGTTGCTCAATATGAAGAAAGTGCCTAAGAAAAGGATTCTAGAGAAGTTGAGATATAGCTATGTTGGCCTAGACGAAAATGAGAAACAAATTTTTCTTGATATAGCATGCTTTTTTCATAATAAGAAGAAGACCAATGCAATTTACATGTGGACCGGTTGTGAATTGAATCCCCTAAGCGGAGTCGAAATCCTTACGAGAGAGGAGCTTGATAAAGATTTTGGACGATGATAAATTCTGGATGCACGATGAACTAATAGCATTGGGAAGGGAAATTGTTCGGGAAGAAAGTAAATATGACCTTGGAAAGCGAGTAGGTTGTGGATTGCGGAAGAGGCCCTCGATATCCTAAAAACCGAAGAGGTAAGTAAGAAAAGTCTCATTTTCAAATGGAAGTTTACGGATTCTGTTATTCTCCTTCGTTTTAGGGTCATACCCATCTTTTTCCTGCCCACTGGACTTGTGAAACATAGTGATTGGAAGTTGACAAAACTCTTCACATCATTGCAAAATTTCACTTGCAGAGGAAGGACAAGGTGAAAGCACTTGACATAGATGAACTGGATGACTCCATAGAGATTACAAATCAAGAGTTCGAAAGATTACGGAACCTAAGATTCCTCAAGTTAAGCAATGGAACATATGTTGGTGACTTTGCAAATTGTCGTTCAAATTTAAGATGGATTTCTTGGCGTTGTCCTCATCAAGGTTTTAGGGCGAACAATTTGCGTTTGGGTCATCTTGTTGTTTTTGAACTTGGTGCAAATGGCTTCACGGATGATTCAAAAGCATGGGACTTGATCAAGGTAAATCACATGTTTTAATTCTAGTCTAATAGTCCCGGTGTGTGCCGTGCAATGGTTCTTTCACTTGACATGCCATTGATTTTTACAGATGGGGCAGAATTTGAGAGCTATATCTCTTACCGAGTGCGATGGCATAACAACAATTCCTGACTTCTCTAAATGCGTACATTTGGAGAGGTTGACTGTTGCACGCTGCAACAAGCTAAGGAGGATCAAAAGCTTCATTGGAAATCTTCCGTCGTTGATTGAGTTAAATATTGAATGGTGCGAGGGTCTTACGGAGTTGCCTGAAGAAGTGGGGGCGCTAGTGAAGCTCAGTCACTTGTCACTGCGAGGATGTTCTAAGTTGAGCAAACTTCCGGGCTCACTTGGGAATTTAACCTCATTGATAGGGTTGAACTTATTAAATACGCACATTACAAGGAGCGATTTGCAATCGGTGAAGCTTCCGCCCTCTCTGACATACTTGCAGACACCCCAGGTGCGATATCTTCTTCTATATATACAGTGTGCATGGGTTCGAAAATTGGTTTGTTCTAATTTCAGTTTGATGCTATAGCTCCGTATAACTACAGAATCGGAAAAAAGCCAAATATTATTCTGAAAGTCAGCGAATGAAAATAAATTTTTCACCCAACATTATCAGAGATGGTATCTGAATAATTTTAATCGCGTTAGGGTTCCTTCAACATGTTCTTTTTATTTTGAATTTTTTTAATCTAAATTAAAGAAACACACAAATGAGTGTTGGATATCATGTAATACGACATGTGTTTATTTTGACGTCATGATGTCTCTGGCAAGGATTGCCCCCTTGAACTTGGGCCACTGCTGTGTAATTAGCTTCCAGATTTTGAAAAGTTATAGATTACACCTCACATTCGCCCCACCTATGGAAACTTTAATTTATGTTGCATCTCTTAGATTTTTAGTTTGCATAGCCTTTAAGCTTTAAGGCTGACCTTGTTGCATATCGATTCTCGTAACAGACGATCGTTGAGAAAAATAGGAAACGGTGAAGAGTCCAATTTTTCTCCCTCAACCCTCTATGCTTTTACGTTAACTATATGATGGAGAATAGAAAACCAAACTGATGTATGTTCATTAAACATCATTATCATTAAACGTTGTTTTCAATAGGATGGGAAGAGAACCAGACTTTTTTTAAAATTGTTATCCAAGAGGCCACCAAAGTATATCGGAATCGTACATTTTTAATTGTATCTTTTCATATCCAATATATTTAATTTTATAGCATGTAAATAATTATCAAACCATAATTAACAAAGTCATGTGGGCCGCAATTATTCTTACACCTCGTTCGTATTGTTCTTCAAAAGATAATAAGAAAACCGTTAACGAAGAAGGCAGAGAGCTGTAACGCGTCGAGGTCTTGAAGCAATGGAGCAAGCAGTGGGTTGATTCGGCGAGCTATAAATAAGCGGTCGCAAGAGCTTTCTTTTTCACTACCGATAACTCGAACCACGCTCTTGATAGTTGATGGAGTCTTCACTTAGCCAAATTCAATCGAGAAGAGTCTCATATGGTTTTTATTCCATACATCTACAGTTGAAGATCGTGATGAAGGTCGAGATGAAATGTGGGAAGTGCCGGAGCAAGGCATTGCAGATCGCTGCTCAAGCATATGGTGATTTAGTTATCTCTTCATTGCATTTTGATAAATGTCGCAAAATACAGAAGCGAACCGGACCGGATTGGTCGTCTTCCGGCGCACTTTGCTGTGCCTGATACGAATATCTACGATTGATCTGGCCTTTTACCGTTTGTTCTCGCAGGTGTGGAATTCGTGGAGTTCGACAAGGAGCGTGGAGATGAGTTGGTGGTGATGGGGACAGGATTTGATGCTGCGCGGATTGTGATCGCATTGAGGAAGAAGGTCGGGAAGACGACGCTGATAAGCGTTGAGGGTTAATCGACGGAGGCTAGAGCTGCAGGAGGAGACGGAATTAATATTATATGAGCATCAGATATTAAACTTGCGGATCATTAGATATTTTTTTTAATCTACAGTGCATTTATGAGGCGTTAAATGAATTATTTTAAAAAATATTTTTGTAAAGTTGATCGGTTGTACTACGTGCATACATAAATATATTAACCAAATATATATTCATCATCAACGAAAATGTTTAAGCATAAACTGTGGGTGATAATGAAAATAACATCGGTCCTTAGCGTTCCATACATTAAACTCTAGATGAATATTTTTCGAATCAAAGGTTTTCCACGAAATAAATACAAATTTATTTATTTTAAGAGTCCGTTCTTGTTAGTAATAAACTCCCTTAACTACAGTATTGGGTTCCGCTTTTGAAAAGCACTTTGGGGCACTCCATTTAATGCAAAATGTACGGATACAGGAGTTCGTCTCATTTAACGGTGCAATCGGATTGGACACGTATATCTTAAATTTGTTTATTGTACATAATGTATAGCATCTATTTCTCATTAGACGAGAAAAATCAAAATCAATCATAGTTTGAATTTTCATATTTGGAGCATGGGTTTTTTAATTAATTGAATTTATGAAGTTATTACATTGCATACAATTGTCTAAATTGTTTTTCGAAAAAGCCAAGTTTCCTGATCCATTGCATATGGAAGGTAAATGTTTAGGATAGGAATGTCACACAATTCGCTAGTGATTATGGATGTCTTTTCCAGATCAATAAAATGTCTAATTTCCTATGATTAGCGGGTCTTTGAATTTACACGGCAAAATATAAGTTTCCTCCACGTTTTTGTTTTTTTATGTTGTACTAGATTTTTTCGCACTTCAATTAACTTAAGCTAATGAGTCGCTAATATGCTATAAGCTAAGTAACACCGATACCGAGACGCAACACAAGACACGGCACGCCAACATGTCATTTCTAAAAAATAGAGAATTTTATCACTTTGGGACACGACGTATATCAAATTGCCTTCCCAATCTCTCTCTAAACAAGCTATGCAATGTAAGGGTGAGAAAAAAGACCGCCCGAACGAGACCGCAAGGACCGAACCTGGACCGATGGTCCGGTTCCCGGTTTTAGAGGGATCTAGTTCGATTCCGGTGATTGGGCGGTCCGGTTGCGATTTCCAAGGCCTAGGATCGGATCGGATCGAATGTACCGAATCGGATGGTCTTTTTTTTTTTAATTTTTTTTAAAAGTAAATCTAATGTTTAGTTGTCTAGGCTTAGAGTTCGTTTTGCTTTTTGAGCTTTCAATATTCTTGTTTAATGCATTGTCCATAATATGTCCATCCTCATTAGACATCGTGAAATGTTATTGAATTGCTATTGAGATTTTTACGTTATATGTACATAATTTTTTCATTAACACAGGTTCCCGAAAATCGCTCGAGAACGGGACTAGATCGATGCTCTAGTCCAATTCTCGATTTCAAGGGTGGCCGGTTCGGTTCGCGATTCCAAAAATAAGAATCGGGACCATCGATTTTGTTCTCGATTTTTTATGGGAATCGGATAAGATTGGGAAACCACTCACGCCCAATGCAATGATCACTTGTTCGGACATCAAGGCTATCGACAAACACGTCATAAAGCAACTAGCAGATCCTGCATCTTATCCACAGAATGCTGACTCTCTCAAGCTCACCAAACCACGCAATTTTGTTCCCAAGGTACAGATTAAGGATCTCCAAACCGTATCTCCTTTTTTACGTAGACTGCCCTATCCTAATCCACCACAAACATCCCCGGATGATATACAACATTGAAACAAAAAATCACGTGTAACCTTGTACAGTCTCGGCGTTCGAATCCTCCTGTTAATGTTAATGATGTTGCGCCAAATAAACGATCAAACAATAAAATAAATAGAATAAAAAATAAATTGAATATCGGATGTATGTGATTCTATCATAATGACCTACACGCACGAAAAGAAAGAATAACGAATTTTACTATAAAATAAGTAATATAATTCGGAGGTTACAAATTATCTTTCGAGTCACTCAAATACTCTCAATATTTTTCAGTCCTAATTATATCTAATAATGCACATAATGTTTCGTTTTCAAATTTTTCACGAAATAATCTCTTCATCTCAAGAAGAAATTTTTTTGATAAAAAATGAAGAACTTTCATTCAATTTGAAAAGACGATGGGGCTCGATAAATGAGCTTCGGAACATAATAAGTTCAAAAGAGTTTGAGGGGGTAAATCAACTCAATTTAAAGTAAAAACTTGCTTTTATTGGCTTTGGCGGCTCAATTTGTAACGAAATTAGACTTTCTTTTACGGTGTTGGATTCGGAGCTTCGGGAACAACGAGAGGAAGCCGAAGCATTGAGAGAGAAGTACACGAATCTCCCACGGAGCAGAGCTTGGATTGCATATAGCTTTTATCAGCAGGAGGTTGTCTGATTGACTCCTCTTTCTTTCTCTGCGTTAGAAGTCCTAGGGTTTGGAAAAGCGCTTGTACCTCGACCTGCAGGGGGGCGACGAAGCTTAAGACTGCACAGGCGTAGCCATCGAGTAATCCTCCATGGTGGTCGCGGCACACGCATGCCACCGTTCCCTCCTCTTCTCTCCCCTGCAAGTAAGATCCATCTATATTTACCTTCAATGTTCCAATCTCCGGGGATGTCCGAGTTTGGGAGGACCCGTCGAGATTACGAGTGGATTTCGTCCTTTGCAGACCCTAAAAACAGGAGATCCGCGAAGCCACGATTGCTGAGTCCAACGTGTTTGCCGGATTTGGTCTTAGATTTTCAAAGATAAAATTGTTCCGCGCCTTCCACATCTGCCAAAGGACCGAAGCTTAGTACCTCTAGTTCAGGTGAGTTTGCCTTGTTTTCAATCAGATATGCTATCCAGACTTCAATTCGTGAAAGGCCTTGTGATGAGATTTGGATATTGAGTTGTGGGTTTGCCCAAACTCCTCTTGTCCAGGGACAAAATAGGAATAGATGTTCGGTCGACTCTGGGACACCTTCGCTACACAATTCACAGATTGGGAAGCCAAGGCTTCAGTCAATTAGTTATCACCTTGGATATAATTTTGTAGATGAAGTTGCAAAGGCTTATAGGGTGGAACTGGTCTAGCCTTTCTGGATTGGGTGTTTTGGGTATGAGGGAAATTATGGTCCTATTTAATTCTGGATCATCCTCCCAGAAGTGAAGAATTCGTTTACTGCTTTAAAGATGTCGTCCTTTAAAATTGCCCAGTGTTGTTGGTAAAACAACCCATGGAGACCTTCTGGTCTGGGAGCTTTGGAAGCCCCAAGTTGGAAAACCACATCAGGCATCTCTTCCATCATTACCTCGTCCAATAAACAGTCATTCATATTCTCGGAGACCACTTGAGGGCATTGAGGCAACACTGGCTGAAAATCTTGAAACCCACCTGAATGATATAACTTCTTAAAGTACTCCACTGTCATCTCCTTCAACTGAGTTTGGTCTCTGGTCCATGCACCATCTGTACTTTGCAACATAGTTATCTTGTTCCTCTGTTTTCGCTGGATAGTGGTTGCATGAAAGAATTTAGTGTTTCTATCTCCCCAATTAAGCCAATTGATTCTGGATCTCATACCCCTGTACATTTTCTCTTGTTTCCAAGCATTCTCAATTTCCTTGAAGTTGACAAACCCGCTCCCTATCAAAGAAACCTCTGCTGCTATGTATGTGCTTCTGAATTTCCTGCTTTAAAGGCAAGTCCTCTAATGAATCATACAGAGGTTCCATCGATCCGCGATAAATCCGGGGTCATTTTCTCATGGCCATGAGAAAACTTTTTCCTGCTCCACATCGAGGATAAATTGGGGTCATTTTCTGATGGCCATGAGAAAACCTTTTCCTGCTCCACTTAATAAGTGCTAAAGATACATTTCTTAACTTGCTGGAAAGGCTAACATTATTAGACCAGAAGGCACCCATGACTCAGCGACCACCTTTTGACACTCTTCATCTTCCAGCCAATGAGACTCAAATTTAAAATCCTTTTTTCGTTTCACATGCTTCGCCTTAAGAATCAACAGAAGTGGACTATGGTCCGAACCTATAGCAGGCAATGCTAATACTTCAGCTTCCGGGGGCATTAATCTCCAGTCCATAGTACAAACCATCATGTCCAATCTTTTCTTCACTAATTCCTCTCTTCTCTATTGTTGATCCACATGAATTCCCAACCCTTGCTCTCCAAATCCATCAAGGAACAGTCATTGAGAAACTCACGAAAAGAATTCATTATATAGTTTTCAGCAATCCTTTTTTCCAGCCTTCTCCCAATGGTAAAGTACTTCATTGAAATTCCCGACGGCTATCCATGGCCGGCTATTAAAGGAGCTGATATCCCTCATTTCCTCCCATAGCTGTGACCTCCTTTGAAAATTCGTTGAAGCATGCAGACAAGTAATGCACATCTTTTTCCCACTTTCCACCTCCTCACATATTATATCAATAAACTCCGCAATCAAACTCACTATATTCAAGGACACACTATCATTCCAAACTAACGCTAAACCTCCTGCTGTGCCTCTAGGGTTCTCCACACAGCAATATGGAAATTTCAACCTCTTCTGAATCTTCTGGACCACAACTTCTTGATTTTTTGTTTCCATTAAGAACACTATACTGGGCTTTTCCTGAGCCGCTGGGATTCTAAGAGCACAAACTGTCAAGGGGTTGCCCAGCCCCTGGCAGTTCCAGCTTATTAGCTTCATTTGTCACTTGAGTTTCATGAAGTTGAGTTTCGTTAGACGAGCTTAAGCTTTTCACCTTCTTGGTTGTTGGAAATTTCTGCCCTCTTAACTTCTTCTTGTAAATGCCGTAAGAAATGAAATGTCACAATAGTTTTTATCTCATCAACTAAATATGAAATTTAGAAGTATCTACTAAAGCCACCAATGGACTTCTTTGAAATGAATTTTCTTATGATAATTTTAGATGCTGTAAGGCGCCTATCATAGGTTTTTGGTTTGAGTTATGCAAAATCTATCCAAAATTTTATCTATTTACTTTTTAATCTAATTTAAGTTGAACGAAAATAATAAAAAATGCCATGTGGGAAAGAGATGGTAATTAAAAAATCACTTCAGCATTGCAAATTAATGGAATAAATGAAAAGACTTGATTGTATCAATTTGACAAGCTTTGGGACTTGATTATATATTTTGAAAGTTTTACATATCGATTGCATTTCGTGACAAGTTCTAAAACTTCTGTTACATTTATCTCGAAATTTTTGCTTATGTTCAACAAGTCATTCGCCCAAACATGGGCCCGGTCCAATTATTTGTGGTGAGCCGTTCCATGCCAATGGATAACATTTTCTATATTCGACCCCACAATTGAAGCAGAAAACCAGAGCATGACATGATTAATATCGCACATGCTATCAACGAACCCGTACCCTGCACACCCATCTTCTATCACCAACATATATTTTTGGTGAAATTTAGATATTTGTGATGTTTATCTAGGCAACACACCAATCAAAAAGTTGGTGAGAGAAAAATATGACTGCCATGGAGTTTGATAAAAGTCAGGTTAAAAATAGTGTCTCGAATTTCACACTCAATATTGGGGCTAAATTTGCCGAGTATTCTAAGTGTTTCACCGGCTGGTCAATTGAGTCCGAAGTGTTGTAACTTTAACTAGGAGATTCCTAAATGTTTTTAACAAAACTTGCAATGACTGTCCTTAGCGCATACGATGATCGACATTTTTCCGCAGTGAAATAAGTCAACTCAGACCAATGACGAGTTAAAGGACTTCATTGCATAATTTTAAAGCGTTTATGTCTTAATTGACAAAAGTCAAAACATTGAAGACTTTCCCAAAGGTTTATCATCCTCTGCATATCTACATCAGCTCTGGTTCTGACTAGTAAGTGAAGATTATCTGCTATTACTTCTGC
Organism: Rhodamnia rubescens; assembly: GCA_021437795.1. Taxonomy (NCBI): domain Eukaryota; kingdom Viridiplantae; phylum Streptophyta; class Magnoliopsida; order Myrtales; family Myrtaceae; genus Rhodamnia; species Rhodamnia rubescens. The sequence continues at coordinate 4,285,021 of JAILYA010000015.1, forward strand.
GACTTGATTCATGTGGTGAATCAATGAAATTCATGTGATATTAATTAGATTAAATCCTCCACCTGCATCATATCAAGAAAATGACATTCTTTTGAGTTGCCCCAAATAATTCCAAAAAATTATCAATCGGAAGCATCATGACTTCGCATTTTTTTCTTGCGAGAAGTAAGTTGTAGTCACTCATTAAGACTTAAAATAAGCACATTGTTTAACAATTGTTTGCAAAGAGTTACCAAAAAAATAATGACTTTAACCTACTTTTCCGTAGTCGATTGTCAACTGTTTTCACATTTTTCAAGTGTTACATGAAAGCATTAATTATGCTAGGGGTATGAAAAGTTTTAGTTCAAATTTTGTAAAGATGTAATCAGACAACATTTAATGCATAAATTATATGAGACACCCAACACCATCTTCATATAAGATTTTGTTTCCAGTTTCAGACCATGTCCCGGCAATGATCTTTCTCATGCAAGAGGGCTCTATTTAAGAAACATCAACTGAATCTTCACACCAATTCTCCACCTCTTCCACCCCCACCACCGCGATGGAACCCTCTCAATCTCCTCCTCCAGCCCAATTAAAGTACTTGCGAGATGAGGACATGCCGCAAGCATTCAAGGACTTGCTCTCCTCTCTCCCTTCAGAAGAAGACTGGGTCACCACCTCTCTCCGCTTGTACCAGGGCTTCTGGTTCCCCTCTTCTCTGTTGAGTGGCATCTTCAACTGCCAAAACCACTTCCAAGCTCACCCCTCTGACATCCTCCTCGTCACCAACCCGAAATCCGGCACCACCTGGCTAAAGGCCATCCTCTTCGCTCTTTTGAACCGTGCCAAGTACTCCAACTCTGACTCACAAGGATGCCATCCTCTCCTAACCCAAAACTCCCACGAGCTCGTGCCCTACTTCGAGCACAAGCTCTATCTCGAGCAAGAAAATCCTGATCTCTCTACTTTAGCGTCCCCGAGGCTCTTCGCCACCCACTTGCCTTATTCCTCACTTCCCCAGTCAGTGAACGACTCCAAGTGCAAGCTGGTTTACCTGGGTCGGAACCCTAAGGACACCTTCGTCTCAATGTGGCACTTCGCCAACAAGGTGAGGCCGGAAGAGAAGGGCCAGATTCCAATCCAGGAGTGCCTCGACAAGTTTTGTCGAGGGGTGAGCCCTTATGGGCCTTACTGGGATCATGTGTTGGGTTACCACAAAGCGAGCTTGGAGAAGCCAGAGAAGGTATTGTTCGTGACGTACGAACAGATGAAATTGGACCCGCATGCTCATGTGAGGAGGTTGGCCGATTTCGTGGGGTGTCCATTCAGCGAAGAAGAACTGAGAGACGGGACGATGGAGGGTATACTGACGATGTGTAGCTTTGACAATTTGAGCGCATTGGAGGTGAATAAGAGTGGGAAGCTGTGGAATGGATTCGAGAGCAAGTGGTTCTTCAGGAGAGGCGACGTTGGAGATTGGGTGAATTACATGAGTGCTGAGATGGGGGAGAGAATTGACGGTGTCGTGGACGAGAAGTTGCATGGTTCTGGTTTGAAGCTTTGAAGTTGGGATAAATTAGAAGGAGTGTCCGCGGGCCATTGATGAAGCGTCGCCTCCATGGGGAGGTGCTTCAGGGTTGTGAATTGTGATTCCAAGTGTTCATTTATCTGGCCAACACGTAGTTGACTAATAAAAAGCTGCCTTCTTTCTCACTGCGAGCTTATGGATTTATCTTCTGTTCTTCTTTTCAATTCGTTTTTACTTTTGCTGTGTGATTTATAAACACACTGGTTCGTATATTTGTATGTCGTCTGACAGATTGAGTAGCTAAACGAAGGATGTTTGTGTCTTGGAGAGAAAAGAAAAATCTCTCTATTCTGTTTCGCTTCTAAGTGAACAGAACAACGTTGTATCATGGAACTTTTTATAGCGAAACAAAACTGTCATTTAGAATTATCCAGCTTGGCTGCTGTTGCTTCTTCTGGGCGGGCTTCCATCAATTTGTTTTGGGTTTCATACTTTACATGGTGCAATCAAGATGACGTCATCTTGGACAATTGACAATTCAACCGCATTTACGGACGACGAAGGTAAAAATGGCCAACTTGTCCCATGGACATGTGTGCCTTTTTTGGGACATTAGAACCGTATATGTACGTGTGTTCTGTAACGTGCCTTCCTCTGGTACGTTTTGGAAATTTAAGTTGTCCCACTGGAAAAGCTTGTGTCTCTTTCGGTAGTTAGCAAATTTGGATAACAGGACACTAATCTGCAGCCCTTGACTTATGTCGAAGTTCAATACGGTGTAGGTAAAGAGGGATGGAACTGTCAAGACTGACCCAGTAGCAGAAAATAGAGGCAGAGGAGGTGGTACTACTGATCAGAGGTGCTTGGAGCTCGGGAAGGGGTAACCGCAAATGGAGGCAGAGGAAGGGGCATAGCTTCAAGTAGACTTGGCCGGTTCTTAGGAACCGCCGTTAGTTGTTAACCGCCTGCTTCTTTTTCGCTTTTTTTTCTTTTTTTTTTTTTTTTAAACCGGATTGGAACTGGCCCGGAACCGCCGCTTTTGCCGGTTCCGGTTCTTTGGAACCGTGGGCCGGGTCAATGGGCCGATTTCAGGCCCACGGGCCCAAATGGCCATGTCTAGCTTCAAGTTCAGGAAAGGAACCGGCTACGAGGCATTGGTTCTTTAGTATTGTTGGGAAACTGCACGGTTAGTATTGAATGCGTCAGCCTAATCATGGCTGATTGTCTTATGCGTAGGAGCGATGGTGCGGCATGAATTAAAATTACATAAAAGAAGAGTTTATTGTTCATGGATAAACGGCGTCGTTGCTTGGTCGACCGGCTGATGCCTCGCCAATTGTCGATGAACGAGGCGGTACTAGATCCAACCACATCTTTTATTGAATGTGTGGACGGGAGAGGGAGTGGGGACACCCCATTTATCTCATGTCTTAGTCAAATTATTGCATCTTGAGGACCGGAGCCAGGTGCACAGCTTTTTTCCAATGATAGAGCTCTATCGATTGGGAATCCAATGAAGATGTCCCATATCTCTTTACAACCCGAAGAAAGGAGCAACAAGTGGTTCCAGGAACACAGGCCACCATGAAGCGACGCGTGGAGGTTGCTTTGCGGACGACTTTAGGCCGGTTTCTATATCTCTTTACATTTGATGATATGCTTTAAATTTTGTTATTGTCTCTCTCTTCTTGCTCTTTTTTAAAAATTACATGTTGATGCGAGTTTAACAAAAACAATTTCCTACTATTGTCAAAGGGCAACATCGATTCCCAGCTAAGAAAGAAAGAGCTGAGTCTCGCACCAATAATTCTGAGTCGGATGGGCGCACCTTTTCAGGACATCTTCTTCGGCAGAGACCGATGAGAACTTGATGGTACAAGACTCTGCACTTCATCATCAAAATGTGTGCACCTCAAACGCTACCCAGAAATATCTTCTGTGTTGTTCCCGAAATTGCATTCGAAATCTTTCTTCTTCTTTATTTATGTTGAACAACTCGCTGTCCTATTGCTTGTGTAAAGACAAGATAGAAAAAGATAAGATATTTCGACCTAAACAATTTTAAAGATAACGGATATAGAAAATACCAGCTTGACAACTTTAGGTTCAAGCTCGACAGGAGCAGGTGAAGCTACCCAAATACTTAGATTCTTAGTCTGGTACGATGGTTTTTCACAAATATCAAATTGGTGAAGGATATAATTGTACCATCTTTCCTGTTGGTTTCTTTTAAAACAGGTCATGCAATAAGGCTTCAAAGAACATCACTTATGCAGACTTTGCATATAGCAACAAAACCTGGCGACGGAGCTAGCAGTTGCGGCATCTGGTCTCCAGTTTCAATAGTGATCACACGAGCTCTTACGTCTCGCCGAATAACGAAGATTTTCTCTTCCAAATGTTATATTTGTGTTTGTTCAACCCGTTCTGGTTGTTTCCGTACGGCAATGATGTAGGGGAAGACAAACCTAGGCGTGCACCGTCAACTGGCAACATTGTAATTACTAGAGAAGGAATTTCTAGTGTATGCTCATCACAGACGATGAAAGGAAATCTAGTGATTGGCTGTTGATATTTTACTTGATAGATCCGTTTTTATGGAACAGTTGTGTGCTTAACCCTATTGGAGCTCTGTTGATTATCCTTGTTTTCTGAATTTGGCTTTACATTTTAGTATTCTAGACTTCGCCCTACTTCGATTTTCTTTGCTATGGAAGTATATGTACTTTTCATGTACCCTTTTAAGCAATGAATACAATTTTCGTTCGGAAAAAAAAAAAAAAACTTACATCCGTGTCAGCTCGTTTAATTCTATCAAGATCCGACCAAAAAAAGAAAACATTCAATCAAGATCTGGGCGGCCCAAAATTGTTAATCCATTTTTGAAAACCCTGGATCCACAGAGGAGGCTGGGACCCACGTGGGCTCGTCACTGTTATTTTAGAGTTATTTGATTTCATGCATCATAATATATATTGAATTAGGGAAATGCTTTTCTGACTGTCAGTTATTTCGATCGTAGAACCACACATCATTACCTCATTTTTTGCATAAAGCATTCATTAATTAAAAGATCATGGGGTTAAAAATAATGACAGTCTTGTTAGACTATCGGGGTAGGAGCTCCCGTTGAATTAAACTCAAAACAATTACAATCGAAAAGAAAGCGCCCTTGGCAAATTCAACTCATTTGTTGCCAGGAAAGAAGATCCGCACGCATTCCGTCGGGCGACCGCCACACCACGGTCAAGCAAAAAAACTAGTGCTATCATAGCGGAGGAATCAATTTATATGCTTTGATTTGGTTTTATTTCTTCTTCCTCTGTGCACATAATTCTAACTGAAAGCATATGGCAAGAGTAAAGAATTACTGGCATATTCTTGATTTGACAACAGATCTGTTTGACCTTTTTTTCCCTCCATATTTGTTTCTGGTGATCGAGAAGGTATGCATAAGATGAATAGGCACATGAGATTCAAAACTTAGGCATTAGAGAAAACAATAAAATAGGCGGAAACAAGAAAATAAATTGGACACCAAATTTATACATTTCCAAAAGGAATCTAAGTTCGAGCGTGCCAAAGATATTTAGTTGGACTCACCTTCACTCAAAAGCTTAATCCAATGATTTATGGGTCAACTAGGATATATTAATTGCTTCAACACCATACAAATTCTCCAGATGTGGGATTTCTGCAGTGCGGCTCACACGTGTACCTTAACAGTTTCCTTGGGCGACTTTGTGTGCCACTTTATTGTTCGTTCTTTTCAATTTCGACGAACAAGGAACATTTTATTCGGGTTGGGTTTTCGTCTAATGGGTTCAAACTCGAGACACATTATAGAATTTGTATTGCAGTCAAATAATGTGTTACATCTTGCAAATAAAACTAAGGGCGTGGTTAATTTATTGAAAGCTTCTTGTTGCTAGAAGTGTTTTCAATAAATTCGATTTCGAGAAAGTGGATCATTTTCTAGTATCGGTTTAGAGTTTTTCGTGATATCAATCCTAATATTAGATAGAGGTTTACGCCCGTAAACAATATATAGTGTTTCAACAAAATGCTCACGACATTTTTACATCGGGGCCATGAAATTGCATCCAAATTTAAGTTGATAATAGAGTTTGAAATTAACCTTTCTTATGACAGTTCCCTATATCTTTTCAAGCATATGCGCACAGCCACTTCTTTGTCCCAAAAGATGATTTATGATTTTCTTTTGCGTCAAAGCACAATAGATTTGCAACCTTACATAAATGTTCAAAACTATATAACGATTCAGTATAATTTTTCAAATCGAGTATCATTGAGCTGTGGATAGAAGAGGGATCGGAATTGATTAGAGCAATTGATAAGAAGGAAGGAGTGAGAAAGAAACAGCGTAACCCTTTCAAGTAGTTGGGGATAATGAAAGAAACAAGCTAGAAACAAGTGTCCACGACATTCTCGCCATTGCTACCTGTAACGATGTAAGCACGAGTTGATGAAGGGTCAAAAGGGGCAAAGTTACATATCTCTCTGTTATAACTTTCAATTACAAGAAAAAAAAAGATTATATATATAAGTAGTAGTTCTTGATGGGCCATGCCTAAACTATCAATAAAATATGTGTTAAAACTATAAAAACCCTATAGCGTCTAGGGACGCTCATTAGGGAGCGAAACCCCTGTGATAAATTTTTCGTTGAAGCAGTTAGTATGAACACACCCCAACACCATCTTGACTACAATTTTTCATTGTTAGCAAGATAAATGTTGCAAGATACAAAGTAATATGAGGAGCAACATTGTCAAGATGCGGATAAACCTTATTTGAAGTAGGGGTATGCAACGGCTGCGTTCTAGGAACCTGGGTAGGACCACGAAAAACGGGGTCGGAAATTGATTCTGTTCAAATCGGTCCGAGAACCGATTTCAATTTTTGGGAATCTGTTGAAACTAGTATGGTTCATTGTTCTAGGTGAGCACCTACCCGGACCGGCTTTAGAACTAGTTTTTAGTTACTATTATAAAAAAAAAAAACTATCTCGCTTGCCAACCTTCCCTCACCTCCTCTATTTTGTGTTTCCCAATCCATCTCGTCGTGCTCTCTCCCTTTCTCTTTTGTTTTAACGAATAGCGAGTTTTATTAATCATCTTTTACTTTGGATCATTTTATCGATAATCATATTATTTTGATTGAAAAATGAAATCATAAAAAAAAAAAGGAAAATAGGTTCTCGGGTAGACCTTGGAACTGGACCAAAAACAGGATCATTTCCAAAATAGGTTTGAGAACAAACAAGGTAGGTTTTCGGTTGCAAAAATTGGGAACCGGTTATAACGGGGGTCGATTTCGGGGTCTAGGTCCTGGACCCTACCTACTTGAGCCGTGCTAACCCCATTTGAAGTATGTAGACATGGCGGTTTATGTAGCGATAAGAATTAATCAAGCTATCCTTGACTACTAATGCCATCTCTCTGGTACACTATAATGTTTGTTGTCCCATTCCAATATCTAAGGATCTATTTCATAAGTTACCAATGAAATATCATACCATGTGCATATCATGACAATAATACTATCCACGGCACTACAACAGGGAACACGGGACATATCTGCTCCTCCTTCTTTTTATGCAATGAGAACTTATCGGAAAATTTAAAGTGCTTTATTAAAGGTGTACTCACGGATTTCACTGACTACATATTAAAACATATTATAATCTTCTCATTTTATTTATTTTAAGACATACATAACAATTTTGCAGTCATATCACACAAAATTTCTACACCCAAATCTTGTTTGCAGCACCTAAATTTTTTATTTCAAACTCAAGACTTGAACTCCCTCCTTTGTACATCAATATTAGAGTTTAATTTTGACTAACATAAATCTCCTACTAAAATTTTTTACTGATAAAAATTAAATGCTAAGGATGAAATATTCCCTAGGAGTGGATCTAACATAAACACTACTGATTTTTTTACATTTTTATTAGTACTGTATTTTTTGTTCTATTATTCAATATTTTCTTCTTCTTTTTTAATCTCAAGAAGAACAATCTAAGAGATCAAATTACCCTAAAAGCCAAGAAAAAGATAACATCCTAAAATATATGAAGTTCGATTGGGGTGTTTTTAGGAGGATGGAATGAGGAACTTACATGATATGATTAGGGCAACAAAGGGTAAAGATTTGATGGCGAGACTCCTCAAAGCATCTTTCCTCATAACCATATAATGTATTTGGATGGAGTGCAACTATATACGGTTTCAAAGCAAATCAACTGACATACATATTATTTTGGCCAAGCTACGTAAAAATATAAGAGGTAGAGTTTTATTTTACCAAAAAATTAGACCTTCCCAGACAAATGTACTTTTGGCTACTTTGTGGAGACTTCCTATCGCTATTTTTTGAATTATTAGCTCTATTTGTAATGCTAGGAGATGCCCCTAAGCTATTGTACTTCATCTGCTCTATAATACTTACATCTTAAACAAACAAAAAAATGAAATTCGATTAAGCCTATTTCTGAAGCTCATTGTTAAGACCTTACTGTCCAATAGGGACTCTACTTCTTTATTAATATATATATTTTTTATTATTCTTCTTTCTCCTCTGGTCATCTCCTTCTCAGTCCAATTATGGTGCGCGACCTAATGTTCTTTCTTTGTGCTTTTCTTTCGTCCATTAGTCCCTAAACCCACGGATCTTCTCTTCCTTCTTTTCTTGTATAGCTTTATTACAGATGAAAATGTATCGCCAATAGCCATTTTTGAAGGTATAAATAATAAAAAAGAAAAAAATTATTAAAAAATTATTCTCCGATAACATCATCAACATTTTTTATCCCTTTTTTTAGCGAGCAAGTTAATTTCAGATAAAGGCCATCGTGTTTATTATTTCTTATCATTTCTATCTTATAACCATATAAATTAGGAAAATAAATTCAACGAAAAATGGAGGATAGTAGGGCAAGTTATGTTATTTTGGTTTTTTTTTTAAATTTCTTGTATACTTTTCCATTTACGTAGAAACATTGTGATGATAAATAAGATTTTCTTTTTCCTTTTTTTTAAATTTGGGCAAACATAGTGGTGATGATGAGTAGGGATGCTACACATAAACAAGGACGTGAAGGTAACTAACGCGTAGGTTAAGTCTTGATAGGATCATCAACATGTTATCGCTCCTCGGGTCGGTGTTGGTGGGGTGGACCTCCGATCGCATCGGCCGCCGTTACATAATCGTCTTGGCAAGCCCGCCAATATGATTGTTTAACAACGATCGATACGATCGAAGGTTCGCCCTACCATCATCGATCGGAGGAGCAAGAACACGTTGAGGACTTGTTGGACTTAAGCTACACGTTGGTTACGTTCAAGTCCTTCTTTATGTATAGTGCTGCCCCGCTCATCATTACTTTGTGTGCCCAAGGTCCAAAAAAAAGGGAAAAAAAAGAAAAGAAAAGAAAAGCTTATTTATCATTACAATGTTCCTACATAAATTTTAAACATATTCAAGAAATTGCAAAAATAAAAATAAAAAATAAGAAATAACTCATGCCCTGTTATTCTCCCTTTTTCTTTAAATTTATTTCCTAATTATACCGATATATGATAAGAATCAAGAGAAAAAATAAATACGATGGACTTCATTTGAAATTAATTTGCTACACTAAATTAAAAAAAGGGAGAGAAAAATGTTGATGATGTTATCTCAAAATAAGTATTTCTTGTTCTTTTTTCTTGTTGTTGCTTTTTCTCATTGCCTATACATTAGAAAAATGACCATTGGCGAAAGATTTCACTCTCGAGTTCAGGAAGCTCCCCTCTCTCCAAATCTTTATTACACTTTCTATCATTGTTGCTCAACTCACTCATCGTTCCTCATCCATTCACTCATATATACGCATCATAGAACCAATGTATTGGGAAGCAAGAACATATGTAGACAGAGAACCCATGTATTTGAAAATGCATTTGGCCAAAGGACACTTACTCAGAGAAGACGAATTCAGCAAAAGATAATCTGTAATCTAAAATATGTTAAGAGGAACAGATACGCAAATATGTGAGGCACATTAAACTCGAGATAATCGCCGCCACTGTCAGACATATAGAGGAAACATGGAAGCAGCAATTCAGATCCATCAAATCCTTATTCAGTATCATTTTCCTCTCAGACTTTGGTCATATAAATGGGACTCAACCTACCGGAGCCAGAGCAGAGATGTAATTACTTTGGAGATGCAGTAGATGGTCAAGAGCTATGGCCGACTGAAGAGCTCAAGTCCCTAAAGCGTCCTAGCTGATGGTCGGCACGGGTGAAGAAATCTCGAGCGGGACATGAGCATTTTGGACTTCCCCATGGTGGAAAAGGGTGAACGCCTAATGCAAGAGAGAGAGAGAGAGAGAGAAAGTTCCTGAATCGTACTCCCGAGCGAATGCCTCCCAGAAAGTCTGCTTAAATAGGAGAAGGGGCGGTCAGTTAGATGCCTGCGGCTTTGAAATGAGAGAGAGTCCGAGGGGCATCATCAGTTAGAGAGCACTTCGGCGTCATCAGTTAGAGAGCGCTTCTTTTGGGGAGGGTTTTGTTGTTTGACTTGACTTGGCATGTGGGCTTCTTCTCCTCTCTTATCTCTAAATTTTAAGTGGCCAACGTGGTTAGTATCACAGAATTGTGAGATTACGAGTGTGCTTGGCTTGCTGAAATTTGGTTGGTTTTACCAATTTTCTGCTTGATAAATCCTAATTTGGTAAGAAGGCAAAAGAATAATGAGATCATTCAAGTGGGAGGCTGCTCACGTACTTTTGTGCACCTTCTTCTGTGGAAAATAGAATGCATCCGCACCTAATGGAACTTTGATGTTTTCATGGAATGAAAAACTATTTCAAACATATCAATACAAAACGATGATAGAGCTGGGTTTTCGTGGATTGGGGAAGTTTTGTGGCCTGTTTGGAGATCTTTGTGGCTCCAATCGATTATCAATACAAAACCAGGGGTCTCCTGTAGATCATTGGTATTCGGTTGCAAATTTAATTTCACCACAAAAGAGATAGACTAGCTACCTACAAGGGCCTCCGTGGCATGTCCGTTTGATATATAGGGGCAATGAGCTGCACGAATGCGTTTCTTATTTCAACATGTCGATGCCCACGTGCCTAGCATCCCTTGTTGGTAGGAATCTTTGCCCCTTTCCTGGGAATACCCTCTACTTGTTTCACATCAAAGGGATTCCCGAGGTCCGTACTGAGCCTCCGATAAAGCCTTTTAATGTCTTGCTTAGGACCAATTTGGAGATCGTTGTGGCTTCAGTCAATTATTGTTAGATTTAGCAAAACGATTTCGTTTTCCTAAGCAAAACAACATCGTCTCGATCAAGTTTTTCCCGGTCAACTCGCCAATCGTGCCGTGTAGGATGATGGGTGATGATTGGATCACTACGTCAGCAATTAAAGACAAATTGGCCAAAAACAGTGCATTGGAATTTCAAACAACTATAAAGGACTACATTGGAATTATTTCAGTAGGTTTGGGGCTACATTGATATCCATACAATAGGTTTAGCACTAAAACGATAAATTTCCCAAAGAGTTATCCATTCAAATTGCAATATGACAAATCCACATGTTGCAAATATTTGTGTAATAAAATGGACAAGCAGAAAAATATATCTATTATTTATTATCTACACACATGCATAAAGTATAGGGAGCCTCCTACTTTCAAAGGCCCATAATTCTTTTTGCCATCCCAAAATGTACTCAGTTTGTCAATTTTTAAATGTTCAATTAGTGGACAAAGCCATAAATTGATTATTGTATTTTATTTCTCTCGTATTTCAATTTTAAAACTTGAATATTTCCATCTTATAAAGAAACCGATATGACAATTTCTCGAAATTTTTTAAATGTCGGTTTTTGACGTACAAGCGATGTGTGCATTTTACTTTGGAGATGCAGTAGATGGTCAAGAACAATGGTCGAAGGAAGCGTCTTTGTTGATGGTTGGCGTGGAGGAAGAAATCTCAAGCGAGACATGAGTTTTTCAGATTTCCCCATGGTGGAGCAGGGTGAACAAGACAGGGAGAGAGAGAGAGAGAGATACTCGAAAGCGAATATTAGCAAGGAAGAGATGATAATTACTCTAATACGTGCAATTAAATTTTGAAAACTCACCGATTCCTCTTAAATACGTAAAAGCCAGTATTATTCTCTTCACAGTCATTTACTACGACAGCATAAAAATTTTAATTTTGTCTTCTTGATTGGGGAGATGTGCAAATATAAATGTCAGTGGTGTGAAAAGATGCTACAAAATTTTAAAAAATATCATGCATAGTTTTTGCAACCACAAATGATTAAAATGCCACATACAGGATCATCATGACTCACTTGGAAATCAAAGAAAAGTATGTACAATTTAAGAGTCAGTCATGCACACAATTCTCATGGATTTACTGTTTTGGAAATGGCTGGAAATTCCTGATTTTCTAAAAATAAATGGGATATGGTTTTTCTTCTTATGATAATTTCAGATCATCAATTCTCATAATTTCAAAATACTTCAGAATCTTTGAAATAAAGAATGGACTGTGAGCCGTTTAAATTAGTTATTAGCGGCCGGGCCTTCTTTCTTTAGAGATTCTTCAATACAAGCACCGAGAACATCGACATGAGAGAATCCTACTCGACAATTTCATAAGTCAGAGTTTCATGGAAAACATTTATAAAAGGAAAGAAGTATGGCTTCATCTTCCAAGAAACAACAGTTTCTTTCCCTGATTTTGATGCACAAGTCTAGCCCTACCAATTAGATAATCATAGCTTATGAAAAAAATTAAGCAAAGCAAGAAAGAATTTCATTGATTCATTCAGATGATATTGAAAAAGATAATATGGGCAAATATATCGCCTATCTGAGCAATTCTTAGTACATATCCCTCCACTAATCTCTACATAATAGCAGCAGTTAATCACACATAAAATAGTTAGAATGAAGTTCATAAAACCAAATGCTAATCCCTTGTGATGGGTGTGGTTTGATCCGTTGGGATTTATTGAGATTCAGTCTGTCGAGTGTAAGCCAGGCAACGGGTTCGATTGCACCGTGCCCACTTTGGCAATTGGCGTTCTCAGGCGTTGCTTTGTGGATAAACTTAACAAGGAGAAGTATGCGAATACAGCTGGGGGGTTGGTTTTGCGAGAGATCTTCGGTACTGACTTTCGTATTTTTTAGGATGCACACGATATTGGTTCGCCTTTCGTTATTCAAGAGTTACCATTTGTAAATTGTTCTTCTGGGGATACTAGTCCGAATGAAGGTGCGGGCAAAATGTTCAAGGTTTAGTCAGTACCTTGGCTCCAGAAAGGATGCGTTCGGAGGTTTGTTCTGGTTTGGGTACTTTGGAGTTGGTGCATTGCTCTTGATAGGTTTTGGTTATATTTACATACCTTGCTTTGATCCATTTATATTTACGGAATAGGCCAGCCAAAAGTCTTTATTTAAGATGTTTCAAGCATTTAGGTCCTTATTTGAAACGAAGAATTATTTCAAGTCTTACTTAAGGTTATCAAACTTGGGGTTTTCGTTTTGCTATTAGTCGAAGCCAGGTAAACATCACTAGTATTTAATTTAAGGATTTTCAACCCCACCATTTCTTTTTTATTCCTAGCAAATATCTCGACGAATCTCGGTAAGCAATCCGTAACTCGATCGTTTTGACATTGGAGATTAACTCTTGAGAGTTCATAAGTGCAGACTTTGCGGCTTGTGGCGACAGTTTTTATGGGTTCTAATGTATAGATTCATGAAGACAACATAAGCACGAGGTCATAAAAGTGCAAGAGCTAAAGATATAAACCTCACGAAAGATTGGGTAGATTCATGTGCCTGGCATACTGGGTTCTAAAGCGAAGGAGGTGGGGTTTAATATACGGATAGCAAATCACCTATTTAGAACTTTAGGGTACTCATGATTTTCACTATGTGGAAAGATTAAAGTGTGGTTTTACAATGACATTGACTAATTAAGTAATCATCGAAGAGCACGAAGCAGGACAATCCGTGAGAAATCGCTTTCACTCGTTGATAAATTCTTTTGCACCAAACATAATCCTCGGGTGGACCGGCCTGTCACTTGTAGTAGGTACTTTCCATCCTAAGCTTCTAGCCTACCCTCCTCTTCAGTGGCACGACCGATCTATTATGAGAATCGATGACCTCTCATTTCTAAACCGTACCATACACCGAAACCGCAAGCAAAAGCTGTTGCAAAAAAATTTGTTGCACGATTCTTATTGGACATTTAGGACTAGATACTATTTTGGGTCCGGTAGAGAAGGCCGGCCGGATATGAATTTCATCAAAGCCTTGTACTTCAAATGCCTATAATGGAGCTGCATCCTTGATGTTGCTGATACCCAAGAACATCTATACAACCCGGTCTAGTCCCGCTTCGAAGACCCCTTGTGGAGATGCATCACGTCTGCACAACAATCATGGTTACAATGCCCCGTCGCAATGGAGAGGAATAATCATATTCGCTTTGATCAAATAGCTGACGAAACACCCAATTTGAATCGTCAAAGCTTGGATAAGCCGACGCCACCATTTCTCCAATAATGGAAAAGCTTTTTAGGCGAAGGAAGATGGCCAAACTAGATTACCTTTTAGAGTCGATAAAATCTTGAATCGTCTTCAAGTAAATTCCACATTCCTCTACACGCTTCGAAAGATGTCTCGAGATCATAAATGTACTCGGATCCTGACATGATCTCCTCACTTGAAACAGGATAATACAAACCAACCGTGAAGTATGTATACGTAATCGAGAAAACTTGCTCAAGGTATAGAATGGCCTAAAACTTTACCTCTCATAAAAAAAAATAATAATAACGACTGAATTGCTGTATATCGGAATATCTGGGCATGGCATGGTGTAAAATGCCCTTCTAGCCAGAGGAAAATCTGTGAAGTCTATAGAAGACAGTTTAATGCCTAAGAATAAAAGAAAGCTTGGTAACTTAATCATACACATTGCAATAACAACCTAACTTATTATGTCAGGCACATCAAAAATAGATTGTTTAGCTCATTACTTTCATAGAACCAGCTGGCCCAGTCTTATTCCTTCTTCACTGTTCAACTTCTCGACAGAATCAATCTCGATGCCGGCCTCTTGGACAAAAATAGTATTGTAATATAACGCGGAAACGTAACAGGATATTGTAAATTAGTCAATATGAAAGCACAGAAAAAAAAACGAAAAACGGTAAAGGACACCAATGATTACATGGTTTGATCCGAATATCGGTATCTATATTCACGGGGAGAGCCAGTAAGAACAATTCACTATAATCAGATAATCGGATTTATAATTGCTCAATACGCTCGTATTTTCCGCACCTAGATTACAATCAAACCCAAAGTACTTATAAATAATAAAGCAACTCAGATGTAAAACTCACGAACAAGATCTTCGTTGTGTACAATCCCAAGCAACAGTTGGCGCATGGCCAAAACCCAGAACGTCCCTTGCAATGTTTCTTGCTCGGCTTTTCTCTGCTTCTTTTCTTGTGTGGCGTGTCTCGGTTAAGAAAAAACAGACCACAAAAGTCCACTCCTCTTTATTTGTACGACTTCTGCAGGTTCAAAAATCAAAAGCAAACCCTTGCTTTTCATTCTTTTCTTGCACAAAGACTTTTCTACCCCCACACGTGTGAGCTTCAATGTTAGATTCGCTTCTCCTTAATCCAAGTCTCCTTCCGTACCAATTTATCTCAACTTGAATTTTCATCAATGCCTATTGGCTTGCGTTGCTACACCACAACGTCCACTAGCCCGAAAATCGCGTTGGCCACCAGTTCCTTCCTTGAGATTCATTTCAACTTGAATCACCATCAATGCCCATCGAACCAAGTGCTACTACACCACAACGTCCACCGGCTCAAGTCGCATTGGCCACCAAATTCTTTCCTTGAAATGTTCACTAAATACCGATACATATTGGGAGTGGATCACCAATCAATCATCGACTCGATACCATTTGTTAGGAGCGCACGAGAAATCCGATACTTCATTGGGAAGGTCGCCAAGAGGGAGCTCAAGTCCGAGCCTGTTAACATATCCAGTTTGACCCATGACCCACCTGAATATGTAGGGCTCGGACTTAAACTCCTTCTTGACGATCTCCTCGATAAAGTATCGAACTTTTGCTAGGCGCTCCCAACAAATAGTAGTTAGAATTTGGCAAACAGGAAGGCATATAACTAGCCAGTAACCGTTACAGAAATATAAAGAACTGTGACCTACATTTTACAAAAAAAAAAAAGGAACTTAATTATTGGTTTCATTTAGAAGCAACCGAGTAAAAATCAGTTCAGCTCAGCTCCGCTACCCAAAATGCACGACCTCCACAAGTTCCAATGCATGCATATGTAGCCACTCAGCAAGCCCCTCTTGATATTCAAGGCGACGTCTCATCTCTCTGGAATACTGCAATTAAAAGGTATAGCCATTATTTGCAAACATTAAGTATTGCACAACGCCTAAACAAAAAAAAAGGGAAATTGTCCGACGGACAATATTGAAGCACAAGATAAAAAGGGAAGGGGAACGGACCCAATTCCACCTCAGTGTATTCCTTCTATATCTCCATTTCCGCAAAAAGACAAGTAAACTCAGTTAATAAGTAGTTCTTTCCTCAAAACAGGGCCGATTTCCCTCAAGCCCATGTGGCCTTAGAAATTCTAGAGAGAAGCTCTTACTTCTATTACTTGTGGGATGGCCTTAGAGCTCTTAATTCTATTATGATGCAAAAGAAGGGGAGATGACCCTATATATTAGAGGTGTCAAATGGGTGGATTGGCTCGGATATACGGCTTGATCCATACCGACTCATTTAATAAGTTTTGACCCATTTTCATATAGTATAAATCTAACGACCCATACCCGACAATGATACCCAACCGATATTACTTAAACACTTCTATATTTAACCAAATCATGGGATATTTATTTTTTATAATTTGTTAAGAAGAAGGATATCAATAAAGCAATTTTATATTTTTACTATTTTTTGAAAAGTACTTATTATTTTTTTATTTTATTTCCCTTTCTCTCCGTTAGTGTGGACTGTGGTTGACGGCGGTTGAGACGGAGGATAGCGGTGGACGGTGGTTGGCCGTGGATGGTGGACGGCAATTGTTGATGGTTGGCGACGGCAGAGCGGTGATAGTTGGTTGTTGGCGGCGTCCGGACAGCGGCATTAATGATTTTTATATTTTTCAATTTTATTTTATTTTATTTCTTTGTTTACATATTAAAAAATAAAAATGAAAATAAAAAATAGAAATTGATAAGTGGATTGGGCTGGGGCGCTGGGCTTGTCTAGCTAAATGAGTTGTAAATGTGTTTAAAGACAAACTCATTTACCCACGTATAATCAGGCTAACCCAATAATAACTCATTTTGTAGAATTTTTTTTTGCCATTTTGTATATTTGACTAATCCACATTTGCCTCATTTTCAATAACGTGGGTTAAATAAGGGTTTTCAACCCATATTAATGCCTCTATTATATATACAAGGATTCCCTTGATGATAACTATTGATAATCTTCAATCTAATGATGGAGATCGTACCTCCTTAACGAGTGTGCACCTCCCTACGGACCAATGATGTTACAGGTAATCCTCTAGAACATAGTACAATTACAATATTACCCACCCTAAAGAATTTTCTAGAGTACTCAATATAGATACCCATTAGCATGATTCATGGTTCTTTTCGCTTGGAAACCTTCTGACCGTGACATTTACATGATTGTTTCATGACTCCCTTTGCAAATATTTTTTGGCTATTTTCATGGAATGATTATTGTTTTCTTTCCAAATATATCTACGGTACTATTCTCTAGCTTCAGTGTATGGTGATTTGAGTAAACATAATCCAAAGTAATTGGATTTGGAATTAGAATCTGCTGTCAAACAAAACTATATGAAGCAATGAAACTTGTAAGTGATAAAGATTATATAATTTTGACTTCTGTATTTTAGTTGAATTACAGAAGGCTTGACTTCTGTAATTCGACTACTCACAAAAGCTCGCATACTAGAGATAGAGATTCCATAGAGAGAGATAATTCTCAAGAGAATACCAAAGAGGGCTCGTTTTTTTTTTTTTAATGGTCGAGAAAGCAAGGGTAGGTACAGTATGCAAAAGTTGTATATTTGAATTTTGTTATACTTGTTATATACGATCTCGTGTAATCTCACAGCATGCATAAAAAAAATTACATTCTGATCTATAACTATACTCAATGAGCGCGAGCAATTATATATGTATTTGAGGATTTTCATTGCTTTATTTTCTTTTCTTGGTGTTTTATGTATATGAAGTGTGGCCCTTTTGCTGGTCTTGATGATTTCTCCCATTATGTCAGCGAGTGAACAGAAGAAAAATTGAAAAAGCTTATTTTAGGAGATACTTCTCTTTCACTTATGGGATCTGGTGATCAAGAGGGCCTTCATTTGACGACATGATTGTTTGTACGAATGATCTTGAGATTATAGGTCCATTTCTGATAAATTATTGTTATTTTATTTTCGTTTCAGAATCTACCAGTAACTACTGGTCACGTGGAACAAAAGATTAGGTTAATTAGAGATACTTAGGGATTTCTGTTGGTTATTTTTATCTCTCAAGATTGCATAAATATTGAATTTTGATTGTGCATATTTTAATTAATATATGTTACCTTAGATAGTCATTTCATAGAGCCTATCAATGGATTGATGTAATCTTCATTATGGTATATCGAAATATAAACAAATTCGAGATTCCTCTCTTCCGCGTCATTATTCTTAACTGAGGACATGGATGGTTTTTCGTTTATCATTATTTAATAATTACAAATTTTCACTCTTATTTGCAATGCTAAATAATAACAGACAAATTCAATAAATATTACAAATTACAAATTGAATTCCAAAAATCGTTACAATGAAATTTAAAACTACAATTTATTTTGTATTCGATAAAACTTACCGTTTAAAGAACATTATATCTTTGACCAAAAGAAAAGTACATTACATCGCCATCGTATTTGTTGAGAGGAAATTATCCTTTCCACCATTTGGGGATGCTGACCGGAACCCTAAAATTTTATCATATCCACATTCGTAAGCTAAGGGCCCAGCCTTATTGTTTAAGAGGACTATTATGCCCTTGACAGAAAAGGAAAGGATGTGCGTCCCAAAATTGTTAATGCATTTTTGAAAACCCGGGATCCGCCGTGGAGGCTGGGACCCATGTAGATTTAGTCAATTTTACTTATGATAGTACATTTTGAACTAAGCCCAAGAAAATTACAACGGGAAAAAACAGGCACTTAGCAAATTCAAAGCACTTGCCACCGGGAAAGAAGATCACCGCATGGGTAGGCCGGCGACCGCCGCATCATGGTCAACCAAAAAAGCTAGTGCTAACCTAGTGGAGGAATTAAATTATATGCTTTGATATGGTCTTATTTCTTCCTCCTCTATACACATAGATCTAACTGAGAACCTATAGGAATCATATGAAACAATCAAGAATTACCGCATATTCTTGTTTGGCATGAGATTCGTCTGACTTTTTTTTCCCCTGTATTTATCTCTGGTGAATGGAGAAGGTACGTACCAGAATAATAGGTCCACGAGATTCAAAATGTAGGCGTAGGAAAACTGGCGAACTTTTTGGTATTGCGGTGACATAATGTGTTGGATTTTCAACTCGAGCTAAGGGTGTGTTTAATTCTTTGAAAACTTCTTGTTACTGGAAAGCATTTTCAGGAAATTCAATATCAGAGAAAGTGAATCATCGTCTGATATTTGCTTGTAATGAAAACGATGTTTGGAAATCACTTTATCGTGCTTCATAACTAGTGAAATAGACTTGTAAAAGCCAAAGATTATGAGGGACCTAGACTACAAACTCCGACTTGACATCTTCTTGTCGTTCATTCTGCAACGGAAGAAAAATAACAATAAATGTAAAGAAAAAATTGTTAAATCAGATTTTGAAAAATCAAATCTAATGGTGCCTTTTGTTTTGAGCATCAGCCTAGAGCATATTTGAAAATTTCGAAAAAGCTTTTAACAGAAAAGAGATGGTAGACAAGATTTCAGAGAGTCTCCCACAACCAAGTCTGGTCAGTGATTATTTAACGATGTCCAACTTTGAATGGATTCTATTAGAATTCTATCGCTAAATACTTATGTCACACATTTAATGATGAATGAATAAAAAATCCTTTGCATTAACATTTTGTGAAGATCATAGAAAGGGAAAATACCTTAGAAACCCTTAACTATACCCACTGTAATACTAATATCTCAATAATTCTTTTCGGATCACAAAAGATCCTGAACATGTATTAATGAGACAATTATGTTCCCATCTTGGATAGAAGGTCTATTTGTCACACTGATATAAGCTTTGAATTTTTGTTTATTGATAAAAAAAAATTGGGAATTTGATGTCTTGATAGTTAAAATTTTGAGTTTTATTTGGGTCCCATTGCACTGTCACACCCTTCTTTTATATCTGGAAGCTAGCACTTTCTCTGGAAAAGTCTTTGAGTGGCGGTCCATTATTTATTTTACACATTTGCTTTTATAGTCTCCCAAGGAATCTAAAAGAACTTGAACTTGTGAAAAGTCTTGGGCGCTTCATTCAAAGTCTTCATGGATCCTAGTTAAATAGACCTATATGGTTTGAATGACAACAACCTTCACCGGTTGTTACTTGGTAATACAGGAAAAAAAATTAAAAGGAAATGTGGCCAAACAAAGAAAGCCATAACATAATTTGAATTTATTTCAGATGAGAGGTTAAACATTGGTAAGTAATGGATTACAATTTACAACTCAAGTCGTCAGCTCCTTAAATGCCCTGAAATCACACACAAGACGATACTGCCATTTCTTAATTGGTTGTCTAGCCCAGCGGCAGCAGTTCAAAAGGGAGAGAAATCTAATTTACAAACAAGCTGGGATACATATTAAAATTGAAAGAGAAAATTAATAATTTTATATCACGTAATATGGACATAATTACAAATCCCATCCCCCCGCATCTCCTAAATACTCCCTATATCTTGAGCTTAACATCTTTATTTTTGTTTGTTAGTATAACGATTAAAAGAGAAATAGAGATAAAGTCATTTATAGAGCGTTCGACCTGAGAGGGCCAATAGTCTCATAATAATGACCATATAATTTGTAGAGATCCCAAGTCTTTCGGGATATAAGGTCATTTTCGTCGAACAACTACTAAACACTGTTCATAGATCTCTTCTCTTCATTTGGATATGTATGTGGAAATGTTTCTGTTCTCGAGAACAATTTCTAAATAGAAATGACTTTTTCTAAATCTGTTTTCGGGAAGAGTTTTTTAGCGTAAGAATGTGTTTGGTAATCGTAGAAAATTTTTATTCCCAAAATAGAAAATGAAGTACAGTCCTAACAATTTCTATTCTCAATTTTTTTATTTAATTATAAAAATGTCGGTGGAGGCAGCGGGGATCGGCGAGATACGGCTGCGGACAATGGCGAACGATGAGTTGCGGGGGCAACCGGGGACAACGACGGTGACCGAAAAGCTACGAGGGTGGGTCATCAGCAAGCTACGGTGGCGATGACCAGTGGTGAACTCATGGTTGTAAAGACGAGTACTATATTACATTGAGCTTGTTTTTCTAAAACAACATTGTTTTTCCTTTTGTTTCCAGAACAAAAAATCAATTAACTTATGGAAATATATTTGTATTCTTTTTTGGTTCGAGAATCAAAACAGAAAAATAGAAAATAGAAAAACATCACCAAAAGAGACCATAGTTTCTTACCGCTAACCTCCAGTGAAGCCAACCCATTTTCAAAGCCACGATCATCATGGCAACCAGACCACTTAAATAATGCAAAAATACTACTAGTAAAAAGAGGAGATGTATGTGTTTTTCAATGTACTGTCCTGAAGAGAAGCGTCCGTAGGTGCAAATATGCACTCTATGCTAGAATAAATAATTGCCTACCTTGAAGAGAAGAATACCATACAAATATATAAAGGATATTTGGACAATAAATGCATCTTTTATTATTTCATACTTCATAATTAAAATGTCTAGTTTTAATTATTAAAAAACGGTTGATCACTTAATGAACAATAATAATGATATGAAATGAATGACCAAGTTTTAGAAGAATACTAAAAAATGTCGATGGTAGAGAAAGGAAAATTTCTATTTCAAACTCAGGCTCTATTTGTTTGGCTGAAAATGAATTACTTAAAAAATATTTTCTTAAACTAATCGCTTATATGGCTTGCAAAATCGAGAGAACAAAAGATATTTTGATGCCCATAAAAATTGTTTACACATAAATTTTTCTCGACGTGAAAACATTTTTCGTTCGTGGCCTATGTTAAGTGAAATAAAAGATTATTTTAAAAATATTTTTTAAATCATTTATTTTTTGCGAAATAAATGAAAGCACTAATGGCATGCTTTTTTTCCTCTCTCTCTCTAGTCTTGTGACGTTTCCTTGCTCTCTAATTTTTCCCTTGTACGTGCTTTAACCTTGTTATTCTTTGTTTTGATTCTTCTCCACATGGCCTCACGTTTACCTTTGCTTCCCCCCATGGTAACGACGAATCATCCGGCAAAACGATGCAGAAAAGGTCAATGAAGGAACACCGACTCTCAAAGCGAGAATCAAAAGTGCACACCGTGAAATAAAAAAGATAAAACCCCTCGAGAGTAGGAAATTCTGCATAAACTTGCTGGCATTTGGTCTGATTAGACGGAGATCAATTAATTAACAGGTAAAATCCAGCTATGTTTTCTCGTCATCCCAGGTGCACTTCGCCAAAGTCCAATCTTTTCCGGATCTGGTTCATCTTCTCCACCATGTTGAGCTGCAAGAACCGTATAAACAAATCCCTTTTACTGCACCTTATGTTTATTTATTCTGTTTGTGCCCTAGCAATTGTAGAAAAGATGCAAACCAAGTCCAACTTTGCTAGGCATTGCCTTAATCTACTCGCCAAAAGTAGATGGGAATTAATAATGAAAGAGCTTAAATTTAGGAGCGTGTGCATTCATATTGGCCTTTGTGTTTTTTATTTTCCTTGATGTTAGGCATCGCGCACCCATTCCAAAAAAAAACAACTCAAGCAAACAATCTACACAATAGACTATAATAATAAAAGAACATAATCAAAAGAACATATCGGAGAGTTTATTATCGAAGTTTACTCAAACTTGGGCTATCTCTCCAGGTAAAGGTACTCTGCGAATCCACTAGTCTTCGAAGAAGTAGGAATGCAGTTGACGATCTTCTATCAAGATCAGGGCACAAAGAGATCACGAAATTTTGCAGAAACTTCTGTTCACATCAAAAAATTAAGAAAATAAAACCACTAGAGAATCCGAAATTCTGTAGAAACTTGCTGGCATTTTGTCTCATTGTTAGGAAGATCAATTAATTCGAAGGGGGAATCCAGCTGTGCATTCTCTTCATCCCAGGTGCACTTCGTCCGAAGTCCAATCTTTTCAGAATTTGAGTTCTCTTTCTCCACCATGTCCAGCTGCAAGAACCATATATACAAATACCATTTTGCAGTAGCGATTCTGTTGATGTACTCTTTTCATGTCCTCGCAATTGTAGAAAAGAACCTGTCTTGCTTGGCATTGTCTTGAGCTACATGTCAAAAAATACCGAAGAATTACTAATGGAAGAGTTTAAATTTAGGACCATGTGCATTCATATTGGCCTTTGTGTTTTTCCCCCTTTCTCTGTTGTAGGAGAATTGATGACTAATCAATAATCATTATTTGTAGTACATTCTTTCTATTTCCTCGGGCATTTTTTTGGGATTTTTTTTTTTTTGGTGATTGGATGAACTCAAGCATGGTCCCTCAGATGATTTTCCTTTTCCTGTGATTCAAGGAAATCATTCACGTTTGCAAAAGAAGTGTCGATGCCTTCATTGCCGGTAAAATTATCACCCAACGAAACTAATTCCTGTCTTTGTAGCAATTTCGGGCCTGTTTTGCAACGTTTTGTTAAAACTAATTCTTTTTCTGTTTTAAGTTTAGAAGTCCATGTCGACTTAATCTTTTTAAAAGAAGCAAGACTTTGGTCTTTTTTGTGATTATCAAAAGTGATTCTTTTTTTTTTTTTTCAGATTCAACTTTTTATTGATTCTTGTTTTTGCTTCAAAACTATTTCGAAGAACAGAATCAAAATCAGAATTATTTACGATAACAAACATGTTTCTTATATCTTTTTTTATTTCAAAAAACAGAATCATAAAATCAAAATCGTTGCCAAACAGACACTTCATAGTTCATTCCGGGTCTCACAATGGCAATGGCCAAATTAAAAACTTTCCCCAAAATTAAGGACTACAGTAGCACGGGACACTCCTTTTTTTCTTTTCTTTTCAATTGATACACATGATCGTTTATATCAGTCAAAAACTATAATAAAGGAGAAACGTAGGAGCCTTTCACTTTAGAACAACCAAAGGACATGGCGTGTTCACGCGCTAAGGCAGTGAATGTGCTCCATATTTGATTGAGAGAACCACGATTGGGAGGATTGCTCTGTCAAGAAAACAACTTCCACGAGACTCAAGAGAGCAACGCAAAGATGTGGTCCTCTTGTTTTCATGTTATTATTATTATCAACATGGCCTAGGTGTCCGCAAGCCGGACCGACCAAATCGGAAACCCCTCGGACCGTCAAACTTGCCGCTTTGGTCTGGTTCTTGGGGGCTTCGGTCTGGTTCTCAATTCCATGGGGGAAAGGACCGACCTGACCGGACCGAATTTTTTTTTTTAAACTTTCTTATCTTTTATTTGAAAGTCAAAATATAATAGAAAGAATTCGAAATTTGCACCCCTAATTTAAAAATAATTATGGATCCCATCCCCCATGTTACTCTTTACATCCCCCCAAATTACTCTTTACATCCTAAGTCTAGCATCTTTACATTTGTTTATCTTTGTAACAATTAGGGCTGAGCATAACGGACCGAATCGGAATAGCCAGGATTGGGTGAACCGGCCGGTTCAGTCCTGTTCCCAATTCTATAAAATTGTAAATTGGTTGCTATCGGTCCGATTCCTAGTTCCAAGGGGAATTGAAACAATCAGATATGATCTGTTTTTTTATTTTATTATTATAAATTTGCTAAACCAAAACCTAAACCTAATACTAAGCATTATGTGCCCATCTTCCCTAATTAAAAAATTTGTCTGGTTTGAGGTCTTTATAAATGATCCCAAGCATATGCATCTGCCACGTAAAACCTGCAAAGCAGACGATTCATGAAGTTATGAGCAATGGCAAATGATATGACGACTACAGAGGGGGAGAAGTAGCAATTTTACTAGTTTTCTTGGACCACCCGAGAATCGCACTGAACCGAGGACCAAACCTATCGGTTTGAATTGGTCCTATTGGTCCGGTTCGTGATTCTTGGGTGGGATCGACCGCACCGGAAACCAATCATTCCTAGTAACAACTAGCAACATTTTTATCATGTTGGAAGATATTCATAGATAAGAAAAAGGGTTACTACCACCAAAAATCCCAAGCTGGTATATTTATGACAAATATATCCCAAACTATTTTTTAACTATAAAAATATCCAACCGGTGCATTTGTGATAGATTTACCCCCAAACTATTTTTTTGACCATAAAAAAAATCCTAAACTGGTACATCTATGATAAATTTATCCTAAACTATGTTTTTTGAACTCAAAAAACCTAAACGGATATACCGTGACAAATTTACTCTCCGTTAAATTGAATTAATACCATGAAAAATTTCAAATTGATAATAGTGACAAACAGAGTGTAAAAATTTCAAACTAGTACATAAATAAACTACCATGTGCCATCCAACTCAATAATTTGATTGTTAGATTTAACAAAAACTAATAGAGGTTAAATTTGTTACGGGTGTATAGTTTGGGGTAAATTTGATAGGTGTACCAATTTGAGATTTTTTGTGGTAAAAAATTAGTTGAGATAAATTTGTCACATATGTACCAATTTGAAATTTTTCGTGATATTAACCTTAAGAAAAATAGAGATAGAGCAAATATATAGAGCGTGTGATCGATAGAGTACTAACAATATCATAAAAATGACAATATAATTTGGTAGAGATTAACAGTTCTCGGGACCATAAAGTCACCGTTGTCGCGCAACCATGAAACACTATTCACAAAACTCTCCTTCTCACCACATGGTATCTTGTCGCTACCCTCTAGTAACACCAAGCCACTATTGAAGCCATGATGATCACCACCAGTATTTGTTGGTGGTTTATTTGTAAAACAAACGAAGAGGTACCTTGTCCCACTTGACGGTTATTTTCTCGAGGTACTTTTACAACTTTTGAAAGGTCGTGTCTATTCAATTGGCTATAATCTTTGAAAGGTTGTGTCTATTCAATTAGCGGTTATTTTCTAAGACACTATTACAACTTTTGGAGTGTTCATGTCTATTAGGAAATAACTACCAATTCAAATATGAAAAGGTGTGATTGAATGTATAGTTTCGAACATGAAGAGGTGTGTTTGAGCTATCGGTTATTGGACACAAAGATTTGCAAGTTTTAAACAAAAACTGTTTTCGAACAATGAAAAGATATAAGAGAATTAATAGCTTTTCGAACGCGAAAAGCCGTGTTCTTTTCTCATTATATATTCAACTATTCTGCTCATTGTTCACAACTTATACTTTCAATTTTCGTCCTCTCAAAACAAGAGAAATACGGTCTTCGTTTCTAATTGTTTCCTAGAGAGTTCTCGAAAAATATTAGAATTGCTATTTAATATTCTCACTTAAGACTCTGTTGTATCTTGGAGGATTTTTGCTGGTAACCATTAGTAACGTTATGGGGCAAATAATTCCTTAAAGAAAATGTTATCACGCCTTAGAGTCCGATTCCTTTGTTCATCCAATTCTACCATATTTTACCAATAGTATTGGGGTGTAGTTCATACTTCTCTGCGACGGAAAGCACGTTGATCCCGCTTCATGCTTAGCTGGTGATGGTCCGGGGAGTTGCCCCGACGGAGATCTCAAGGAGGCAACGCCTCTTGGACACAAGAGGGCTTTTTCGATTTAAGCCTGTAATTTTTTCATTGGTGATTTTGGTTTGGACTCATGAATAGCTAGTACGATCCATATTTTTTTTCGCTTGTAATTGAGTAATGTAACAAGAGGTACGAGACGCTAGTTATAGTGGAATCCTCTGTTGAATGTAGCCCCGGTTTAATGGTGGACCAGGGATAAAATCTCGTGTTTCGATTTCTCTTTCTCACTTTTACACTTTGCTTCGTTATGATTGTGCGCCGAATCCTAACAATGGCACCAGGTTGGACCGACCACTTCGCCCAACAAATCCATTTAGATCCTTTATAATATTGGGGTTATCTTTTTCTTTTGGTAAAATACATGATTTTTTGTCCATGTTAAACGAAATGTTGCCACTTCCATACTTTTTGTGAATAATGCCAGCTTGTACATGTTGTGGTGGACAACACGTCGAAATAAGAAGGGAACAAAAGTATCCTTCCCATACTTTTGACGATGCTATGCTTAAGATTTGGCTGTACCCGGATGCGTTTCTAAAGCACGATAAGCAATTTCGCTATGAAGTCAAGGTGGGTTAAGATGCTCTTACCAAATCATTCCTGAAATCATTGGCTTTCTCCACATGAAAAGAGGAACACTCTTTAGAGAGAGATAAAAATAACAAAATAAATTAAAGATAACATGTCAACATAATGAAACAAAAAGATAAGCGCATAAATCTTAAGCTCGACTAATCAGTGAAGGGTTGGATGATTTGTAGAGTGATGCATATGAGGTAGTTTGTTGGTTATTTGTTGATTTAATAGAATTCAAACATTAAAACAAGGTATGTTGACAGAGTTTTTATTAGGTGTACTGTCGGTACAAAATATAATTTACACTTCATAGGATAATTAACATGTTGATGGTTTCTATTGCATAGCTATCTCGAAGTACACGTCACATGTTCAATGTTGAACCCGTTAGGAAGGTTTACATTGGAGTTGCATAGAATAATAATCCTTACCACATTAGGCAGATACTTATTCAACATTGACATAGAAAAAATATTAATGGAAATGAAGAATGTCATGAACTAAAAAAGGTTTGAGATATAAGCTTTGTCTAAAGCAAGAAAAATCTATTGTGTATGAGAGTTAATTCTATACATGAATTAGTGTGTAGTAAAATTTAATGAGATTACATGACGTATTCAACTTTAAAGATAAGAGAAAATGCAAATCACGTGTCAACCATACTATTTAAAAACAAACACTATCTAAATTGCTTTTGGAAATACAAAGAAACGTGTCTATTAGAACATATTGTCTGAGAAGAGGTGTAAGCATTTGTTATATTTAAAACAACATTAAGCTAATTCTATAAATGTGAAAAAGAAATGTCTATAAAAATTATTCTTGTCAAAGAGAGGTGTCAATTCGTACAAACTTTTTTTTTTTTGGTAAGGCGTCTATTCTTACAAACTTTAAGAACATGAAACTTCAAAAACACATACCATCTAAAAAGTATGGGGCACTTCGTTTAAAGTAATCATCAGTCTCAGCTAACTGGGGTACTCCACTTTGGTGTGCGAAACGTGGAATTGAAATAAAATGAAAAGTTGTTGATTTTAGTTGGCACGGCGGACCTTTAGGACAATAAAAGATTCTAAAGCAGACGACGGACATTGATGGCGGTCCAAGACAACGACGACTTAGAAAATCGTTCCTTAATTATCACTTTTTTGGGTGTAAATAGTATCATTAATCAAATGAGGTACAAAAGCTCACGAGAATTCTCTAGCATTACAAAGAGATTATTTATGCGAGAATATGAAGGAAGGAAGCCTCCATATGGTAGCTCGTAAAACATTTGTCTGGGAAGCCCTATAATTGTGGTAGAGTGACGCTCTTCCCCTTATAACTCTATGAATCCTAGCCAATAAAAGATGAACCTCAATTCACTTGTTTTGAAACCGTTTGCGGTTCGTTCCCTTCAGATGCAGTAGATAGTCGTCAAAAAGATAGCTTGAGGAGCCTCGCCTCCAAGTTTTTGCCCGTGTTAGGTTTTGTCGGATCATGGTGCGGTGAAGCTGAAGTCAATCTATTGACAGTTCAATTAAAATTGCGTGCTAATTTTTCACTGAAAGTGGAAACATTTCTCCTTGTCATTGTGTCATATGAAACTTGACTAAAGTGGGAAGAGAATCCAAATCTTAAGAAATCACTTTGCAGCATGCATTTCATGTAGTATTTTTATATGTTGTCTCATTTACGAGATTGCAATGTGTTGGCACATTGGTACAAGTTTAGGTTCTTTATGACACACAAAAAAAAAAAGAGTTCAGATTTTGATACCCAGCAAAAATAATTTCTAGTTTTTGGTGGTATTATTCCTAAAAAAATCATTTAAAAATTCTTTTGTGGAGCTTTGCGAGAAAAGGGGGAATTAGTTGCATGGCGGGGTCCAGAGCGATATGATTCGGGTCCCTTTGGACTGTCACAACTATTCTTTTATGATAGATTTTTCGGCGGTGGATTGGACGTTGTTTAGAAAAACCTCGCGTGATGGTTCCATTATTTATTTGCACATTTGCCTTTATGGTCTCCTAAGGAGTCTAAAAAAATGTGAACTCGCTAATAAGGTGTTGGACGAGTTGGTTGAAACTTCCCGAGTCTTAGACAATTAAACGATGAGGTCCCATGTTCGACTCCCAACAACCACATCTTGGGAACTTACCCGATGACACGTTGGCATATCCCTACCGTCTCCGGAAATAGTTCACTGCTTGCGTGAAAAACCCGGTTATGAAAAAAAAAATGTGAACTCGTTCATGGCACTTCATTCAAATTTCAAAGTCATCCTCGTTGATGGCACTGTGCTCTCTTTCTCTCTCTCTCTCTCTCTCCCATTGGACCGTCACATCCTTCTAGTGCGGAACGCTAGGTGGGAAATATACAATCAAATTTGACTTTGAGGTGAGCCGGCCAAGTATTTGAGGCATTGGCGCTCGCTTGCGCTTGTTCATATCCAAAACCTCACCTCATTTCTCAGATTGGCCACATCACACCAACCTTTTTTCTCTTAAAGTGAGAGGAGATCTCTAGACTGTAATAAGCTTCTTAGCTATGGCAGATGCAGAGGCCGGAACGAGAAGTGACGTTGCACGAGCATTGGGAGGAGAGTATCAAGTGTTCTTGAATTTTAGAGGACCAGACACTCGTCATGGATTTACAGACTTCCTCTACCGCGACTTGGTAGATGTCGGAATCCGCGTATTCAGGGACAATGAAGAAATCCGCTTCGGTGAAAAGATCGATGAGAACCTTCAAAGTGCTATCAACAACTCCACAATCTATATACCGATCTTCTCTCGAACTTATGCTTCCAGTATCTGGTGCCTTCGGGAACTTGTGCAGATGGTGAAGAGCATGTCTGAATCAAAGGGTAAAAAAAGTATTCTTCCCATTTTTTTCGACGTGAGATCTGAGGATGTTAAACTTAATTCTCCAGTATATAGCAATGCTTTAATGGAGCACGAGAACCAGTTTCCAGACGAAGTCAACGAGTGGAGAGCGGCCCTTACAGAGGTTGGCAAAATCAAGGGATCGACCGTGAAATCAAGGTAAAACTTTTTTAAGATCCCTATCTTCTCTTTTTTCTTTTCTTTTTGTGTATATTTTCTTTTGGGGATGGAAGGTTGCCCTGTTAAATAAATTTTTTTTTTAAGCTGATAGCTTGACAGTTTAATAGATCTTGTCGGATATTTCGACTACATGATCTCCTAATTAATGAGTGATTTATGCAAAATACGTAATAATGGCTTATGTATTTACGGTTGAGATTGTTCCGTCCCCGAAAGTGAAAGCATTTCCCTTTTTTTTTATTATTCTTTTTGGTAATAGAAAAAAAATTGAACGCTACCTTCAATTGCTGCTCTCGTTCGACTTTACATGGACCTACGTTTTCCTTCCGACCATTTTTTCCTCTTCACTGTCTCGTAGGCTACGAAATATTCAAGGGCACCACTATTGATCTGCATTCTCACCAATTTCGATCCAAGAAATCTGTATAGCTCGTGATAGAAGTATCAGTTTCCAGTATCTATTACTGGGGAAACGGGAGAAAAGAAATCAGCAATTGATTCCTACTTTACACATCTCTGAGTGCTCCTCAAGAAACCCCACGTAAGGAAATCAGCAAAAAAAAAAAAAAATCATTCCAGACAATCAATAGAAGCCATAGCATCCTGACAACATGTAAAGAATGACAGGGCCGTCGTCTCGGGGACGCGAGCTCTCCAGAGCTCGCAGGAGGTCCAAATCGAGGCTACCTTAAGTCAGAGGTCGGCGACGTGGTCGAGTCTGGCCTGGTCCAGATCGAGGCTAAGGCCAGACTCGACTGGCAGCCTCGATCTGGACCAGGCCAGACTCGACCACGTCGCCGACCTCTGACCTAAGGTCGATGATTGCGCTGAGGCCTCCGATTGGTGTGGCCCCGCGTGCACACACAATATGGCAATTGATAAATTTGGATGTAACATAAGGTAAATTAACACCTAGAATGCGTCATTATAGCATGTGGGCGGCCATTAACATCTCCAATGTGAACAAGCTGTTTTTGCACAATTTTCCTTTTTTGTTTTAGGAGCGGGCAGTCTCTTATGCTTTTGGGTAATGTAGTCAATGTGATCAACAAGCCGCATGAGAGTTTTGGATTCAACCAAAGGACAGATTCTCAGAAAAGCAAATCGAGAGAGCCTCTGCATTTTGTTTTAATATCGATGAGGAAGTCCACCTTTGCTAGGTAAATTACGTACCTATGACCAACGCTACTAACTCTATGACCAGGTAAAGTACGAGCCAAATCCCAGGTAGGTACTCCGAACATAGAAAAGTGTCCACTCGAGGGGATGGAGAATCGAACGTGTGTCGTGCCCCTCTTATCTACAACGTATCTTCATTCCTTTACTACCAAGTTGACCCTATGTGAGTCGGGTCTCCCGATTTTCAATCTTGAACAAATTTTAATGTGACACGGCTCTTTAAATGCCATTATGCTTGACATAATCATATCCATAGAAGACTTTAACTGCATAAGTTAAGGCAGACACATGTTTTGGGCTTTTTCGGTTTTTGTTTTTCGGGAACACATTTGCCTTCACGTACTGCGGTGTTCAATGGATGATGTTGCAATTGTCCTACACTATCTCGGTTCATGATTTTCCTATTATGAGTGCTGATTTTCTTTTCCAGGCCTAGCTATAACTACCGAAATTTTGCTTATGCGCGATATAGTAGCCGCCTCGTGACTTTCTCCATCGTTTCAGCCAATACTTAGTCTTCAGAAACATCTACACTCATAGATGTGCAGCACATCGACTGTATTACGCCAAATTAGCCTATAATGATTATTAAGTGAACTCGTATGTCGTTCATGATGACTTCAATCTAGTTAAAATCGTGACAATTCCACGATGCGTGGGTATGAAATTAATCTAGTCAACTAATGAAAGCGCTTTTGTACATGGCAGCCAAGTAGAGATTATCAAATCTGTTGTTGAAGAGGTATTGCAGAAGCTGGAGATAAAAAAGGAAAAACTGCCTCGCCATTTTGTTAGACTTGATGCCCAGGTAAAACACTTGACAGAGGCAATAGATATCAGCCAACGTGATGTGCGGCTCATTGCAATTTACGGAATGGGTGGGATCGGTAAAACAACTATGGCCAAAGTCATCTTTAATGAACTATATTCCTACTTTGGAAACCGTTGTAGCTTCCTTAAGGAAGTTCGAGAAAGCTCGTCGACGAGAGGATGGCATAGTTCGGCTCGCAGAGGAGATTACTGTCCGACATTGCTGGTTCAAGATTTGCACAACAAGTTGAGAATAGTGAACAAGGAATGAAGAAGATTGAAGAAGCACTCCGCACTGAGAAGGTCCTTGTGGTTCTAGATGATGTTGCTGAAGAACAGCATATTGAGAGCCTAATGGGAAATTATTCATTATGTTCGGGATCTCGAGTAATCATTACAACAAGAGACAAAACTATTCCACCGGACGAGAGATTTAATGGTGAAATTCGACGGTATGAGATGCCGGAGATGGATGCTCCTGTTGCAATTCAGCTTTTTAGTTGGCATGCCTCCGATAGAGACTCTCCTTTGGATGATTATCGTCAGCTTTCAAGTGAAATTGTCTCAAGCATGGGTGGACTTCCCTTGAGTATTGAAGTGATAGGTTCGTCACTTAAAAGGAGAGGCAAACCAGTTTGGGAAGAGACGTTGCTCAATATGAAGAAAGTGCCTAAGAAAAGGATTCTAGAGAAGTTGAGATATAGCTATGTTGGCCTAGAAAAAAATGAGAAACAAATTTTTCTTGATATAGCATGCTTTTTTCATAATAAGAAGAAGACCAATGCAATTTACATGTGGACCGGTTGTGAATTGAATCCCCTAAGCGGAGTCGAAATCCTTACAGAGAGGAGCTTGATAAAGATCTTGGACGATGATAAATTCTGGATGCACGATGAACTAATAGCATTGGGAAGGGAAATTGTTCGGGAAGAAAGTAAATATGACCTTGGAAAGCGAGTAGGTTGTGGATTGCAGAAGAGGCCCTCAATATCCTAAAAACCGAAGAGGTAAGTAAGAAAAGTCTCATTTTCAAATGGAAGTTTACGGATTCTGTTATTCTCCTTCTTTTTAGGGTCATACCCATCTTTTTCCTGCCCACTGGACTTGTAAAACATAGTGATTGGAAGTTGACAAAACTCTTCACATCATTGCAAAATTTCACTTGCAGAGGAAGGACAAGGTGAAAGCACTTGACATAGATGGACTGGATGACTCCATAGAGATTACAAATCAAGAGTTCGAAAGATTACGGAACCTAAGATTCCTCAAGTTAAGCAATGGAACATATGTTGGTGACTTTGCAAACTGTCGTTCAAATTTAAGATGGATTTCTTGGCGTTGTCCTCATCAAGGTTTTAGGGCGAACAATTTGCGTTTGGGTCATCTTGTTGTTTTTGAACTTGGTGCAAATGGCTTCACGGATGATTCAAAAGCATGGGACTTGATCAAGGTAAATCACATGTTTTAATTCTAGTCTAATAGTCCCGGTGTGTGCCGTGCAATGGTTCTTTCACTTGACATGCCATTGATTTTTACAGATGGGGCAGAATTTGAGAGCTATATCTCTTACCGAGTGCGATGGCATAACAACAATTCCTGACTTCTCTAAATGCGTACATTTAGAGAGGTTAACTGTTGCACGCTGCAACAAGCTAAGGAGGATCAAAAGCTTCATTGGAAATCTTCCGTCGTTGATTGAGTTAAATATTGAATGGTGCGAGGGTCTTACGGAGTTGCCTGAAGAAGTGGGGGCGCTAGTGAAGCTCAGTCACTTGTCATTGCGAGGATGTTCTAAGTTGAGCAAACTTCCGGGCTCACTTGGGAATTTAACCTCATTGATAGGGTTAAACTTATTAAATACGCACATTACAAGGAGCGATTTGCAATCGGTGAAGCTTCCGCCCTCTCTGACATACTTGCAGAAATCCCAGGTTCGATATCTTCTTCTCTATATACAGTGTGCATGGGTTCGAAAATTGGTTTGTTCTAATTTCAGTTTGATGCTATAGCTCCGTACAACTACAGAATCGGAAAAAGGCCAAATATTATTCTGAAAGTCAGCGAATGAAAATAAATTTTTCACCCAACATTATCAGAGATGGTATCTGAATAATTTTAATCGCGTTAGGGTTCCTTCAACATGTTCTTTTTATTTTGAATTTTTTTAATCTAAATTAAAGAAACACACAAATGAGTGTTGGATATCATGTAATACGACATGTGTTTATTTTGACGTCATGATGTCTGGCAAGAATTGCCCCCTTGAACTTTGGCCACTCCTGTGTAATTAGCTTCCAGATTTTGAAAAGTTATAGATTACACCTCACATTCGTCGCCCCACCTATGGAAACTTTAATTTATGTTGCAAGTCTTAGATTTTTAGTCTGCATAGCCTTTAAGCTTGAAGGCTGACCTTTTGGCATATCGATTCTGTAACGGACGATCGTTGAGGAAAATAGGAAAATGTGAAGAATCCAATTTCTCTCCCTCAACCCTCTGTACTTTTACATTAACTATCTAATGGAGAATAGAAAACCAAACTGAAGTCCGTTCGTTAAACATCGTTATCGTTAAACGTCATTTTCAATAGGGTGGAGAGAGAATCGGATTTCTTTTAAAATTGTTATTCAAGAGGCCACCAAGGTATATCAGAATCGTACATTTTTAATTGTATCTTTTCATATCCAATATATTTAATTTTATAGCATGTAAATAATTATCAAACCATAATGAACAAAGTCATGTGGGCCGCAATTATTCTTACATCTCGTTCGTATTGTTCTTCAAAAGATAATAAGAAAACCGTTAACGAAAAAGGCAGAGAGCTGTAACGCGTCGAGGTCTTGAAGCAATGGAGCAAGCAGTGGGTTGATCTGGCGAGCTATAAATGAGCGGTCGCAAGAGCTTTCTTTTTCACTACTGATAACTCGAACCACGCTCTTGATAGTTGATGGAGTCTTCACTTAGCCAAATTCAATCGAGAAGAGTCTCATATGGTTTTTGTTCCATACATCTACAGTTGAAGATCGTGATGAAGGTCGAGATGAAATGTGGGAAGTACCGGACCAAGGCATTGCAGATCGCTGCTCAAGCAGATGGTGATTTAGTTATCTCTTCATTGCATTTTGATAAATGTCGCAAAATACAGAAGCGAACCGGACCGGATTGGTCGTCTTCCGGCGCACTTTGCTGTGCCTGATACGAATATCTACGATTGATCTGGCCTTTTACCGTTTGTTCTCGCAGGTGTGGAATTCGTGGAGTTCGACAAGGAGCGTGGAGATGAGTTGGTGGTGATGGGGACAGGAGTTGATGCTGTGCAGATTGTGAGCGCATTGAGGAAGAAGGTCGGGAAGGCGACGCTGATAAGCATTGAGGGTTAATCGACGGAGGCTAAAGCTGTAGGAGCAGACGGAATTAATATTATATGAGCATCAGATATTAAACTTGCGGATCATTAGATATATTTTTTTAATCTACAGTGCATTTATGAGGCGTTAAATGAATTATTTTAAAAAATATTTTTGTAAAGTTGACCGGTTGTACTCCGTGCATACATAAATATATTTACCAAATATATATTCATCATGAACGAAAATGTTTAAGCATAAACTGTGGGTGATAATGAAAATAATGTCCATCCTTAGTGTTTCATATATTAAATTCTAGGTGAATATTTTTCGAATCAAAGATTTTCCACGAAATAAATACAAATTTATTCATTTTAAGAGTCCGTTCTTGTACATAAATTTGTTTATTGTACATAATGTATAGCATCTATTTCTCATTAGACGAGAAAAATCAAAATCAATCATAGTTTGAATTTTCATATTTGGAGCATGGGTTTTTTAATTAATTGAATTTATGAAGTTATTACATTGCATACAATTGTCTAAATTGTTTTTCGAAAAAGCCAAGTTTCCTGATCCATTGCATATGGAAGGTAAATGTTTAGGATAGGAATGTCACACAATTCGCTAGTGATTATGGATGTCTTTTCCAGATCAATAAAATGTCTAATTTCCTATGATTAGCGGGTCTTTGAATTTACACGGCAAAATATAAGTTTCCTCCACGTTTTTGTTTTTTTATGTTGTACTAGATTTTTTTCGCACTTCAATTAACTTAAGCTAATGAGTCGCTAATATGCTATAAGCTAAGTAACACCGATACCGAGACGCAACACAAGACACGGCACGCCAACATGTCATTTCTGAAAAAATAGAAAATTTTATCACTTTGGGACACGACGTATATCAAATTGCCTTCCCAATCTCTCTCTAAACAAGCTATGCAATGTAAGGGTGAGAAAAAAGACCGCCCGAACGAGACCGCAAGGACCGAACCTGGACCGATGGTCCGGTTCCTGGTTTTAGAGGGATCTAGTTCGATTCCCGGTGATTGGGCGGTCCGGTTGCGGTTTCAAGGCCTAGGATCGGATCGGATCGAACGGCCGAATCGGATGGTCTTTTTTTTTTTAATTTTTTTTTAAAAGTAAATCTAATGTTTAGTTGTCTAGGCTTAGAGTTCGTTTTGCTTTTTGAGCTTTCAATATTCTTGTTTAATGCATTGTCCATAATATGTCCATCCTCATTAGACATCGTGAAATGTTATTGAATTGCTATTGAGATTTTTACGTTATATGTACATAATTTTTTCATTAACACGGGTTCCGAAAATCGCTCGGGAACGGGACTAGATCGATGCTCTAGTCCAATTCTCGATTTCAAGGGTGGCCGGTTCGGTTCGCGATTCCAAAAAATAAGAATCGGGACCATCGATTTTGTTCTCGATTTTTTATGGGAATCGGATAAGATTGGGAAACCACTCACGCCCAATGCAATGATCACTTGTTCAGACATCAAGGCTATCGACAAACACGTCATAAAGCAACTAGCAGATCCTGCATCTTATCCACAGAATGCTGACTCTCTCAAGCTCACCAAACCACGCAATTTTGTTCCCAAGGTACAGATTAAGGATCTCCAAACCGTATCTCCTTTTTACGTAGACTGCCCTATCCTAATCCACCACAAACATCCCCGGATGATATACAACATTGAAACAAAAAATCACGTGTAACCTTTGTACAGTCTCGGCGTTCGAATCCTCCCTGTTAATGTTAATGATGTTGCGCCAAATAAACGATCAAACAATAAAATAAATAGAATAAAAAATAAATTGAATATCAGATGTATGTGATTCTATCATAATGACCTACACGCACGAAAAGAAAGAATAACGAATTTTACTATAAAATAAGTAATATAATTCGGAGGTTACAAATTACGCTCGAGTCACTCAAATACTTTCAATATTTTTCAGTCCTAATTATATCTAATAATGCACATAATGTTTCGTTTTCAAATTTTTCACGAAATAATCTCTTCATCTCAAGAAGAAATTTTTTTTGATAAAAAATGAAGAACTTTCATTCAATTTGAAAAGACGATGGGGCTCGATAAATGAGCTTCGGAACATAATAAGTTCAAAAGAGTTTGAGGGGGTAAATCAACTCAATTTAAAGTAAAAACTTGCTTTTATTGGCTTTGGCGGCTCAATTTGTAACGAAATTAGACTTTCTTTTACGGTGTTGGATTCGGAGCTTCGGGAACAACGAGAGGAAGCCGAAGCATTGAGAGAGAAGTACACGAATCTCCCACGGAGCAGAGCTTGGATTGCATATAGCTTTTATCAGCAGGAGGTTGTCTGATTGACTCCTCTTTCTTTCTCTGCGTTAGAAGTCCTAGGGTTTGGAAAAGCGCTTGTACCTCGACCTGCAGGGGGGGCGACGAAGCTTAAGACTGCACAGGCGTAGCCATCGAGTAATCCTCCATGGTGGTCGCGGCACACGCATGCCACCGTTCCCTCCTCTTCTCTCCCCTGCAAGTAAGATCCATCTATATTTACCTTCAATGTTCCAATCTCCGGGGATGTCCGAGTTTGGGAGGACCCGTCGAGATTACGAGTGGATTTCGTCCTTTGCAGACCCTAAAAACAGGAGATCCGCGAAGCCACGATTGCTGAGTCCAACGTGTTTGCCGGATTTGGTCTTAGATTTTCAAAGATAAAATTGTTCCGCGCCTTCCACATCTGCCAAAGGACCGAAGCTTAGTACCTCTAGTTCAGGTGAGTTTGCCTTGTTTTCAATCAGATATGCTATCCAGACTTCAATTCGTGAAAGGCCTTGTGATGAGATTTGGATATTGAGTTGTGGGTTTGCCCAAACTCCTCTTGTCCAGGGACAAAATAGGAATAGATGTTCGGTCGACTCTGGGACACCTTCGCTACACAATTCACAGATTGGGAAGCCAAGGCTTCAGTCAATTAGTTATCACCTTGGATATAATTTTGTAGATGAAGTTGCAAAGGCTTATAGGGTGGAACTGGTCTAGCCTTTCTGGATTGGGTGTTTTGGGTATGAGGGAAATTATGGTCCTATTTAATTCTGGATCATCCTCCCAGAAGTGAAGAATTCGTTTACTGCTTTAAAGATGTCGTCCTTTAAAATTGCCCAGTGTTGTTGGTAAAACAACCCATGGAGACCTTCTGGTCTGGGAGCTTTGGAAGCCCCAAGTTGGAAAACCACATCAGGCATCTCTTCCATCATTACCTCGTCCAATAAACAGTCATTCATATTCTCGGAGACCACTTGAGGGCATTGAGGCAACACTGGCTGAAAATCTTGAAACCCACCTGAATGATATAACTTCTTAAAGTACTCCACTGTCATCTCCTTCAACTGAGTTTGGTCTCTGGTCCATGCACCATCTGTACTTTGCAACATAGTTATCTTGTTCCTCTGTTTTCGCTGGATAGTGGTTGCATGAAAGAATTTAGTGTTTCTATCTCCCCAATTAAGCCAATTGATTCTGGATCTCATACCCCTGTACATTTTCTCTTGTTTCCAAGCATTCTCAATTCTCCTTGAAGTTGACAAACCCGCTCCCTATCAAAGAAACCTCTGCTGCTATGTATGTGCTTCTGAATTTCCTGCTTTAAAGGCAAGTCCTCTAATGAATCATACAGAGGTTCCATCGATCCGCGATAAATCCGGGGTCATTTTCTCATGGCCATGAGAAAACTTTTTCCTGCTCCACATCGAGGATAAATTGGGGTCATTTTCTGATGGCCATGAGAAAACCTTTTCCTGCTCCACTTAATAAGTGCTAAAGATACATTTCTTAACTTGCTGGAAAGGCTAACATTATTAGA
The DNA here is from genome assembly GCA_021437795.1 of Rhodamnia rubescens. Classification (NCBI taxonomy): domain Eukaryota; kingdom Viridiplantae; phylum Streptophyta; class Magnoliopsida; order Myrtales; family Myrtaceae; genus Rhodamnia; species Rhodamnia rubescens. The sequence goes on from JAILYA010000015.1 coordinate 4,324,518, forward strand.
CCAGAAGGCACCCATGACTCAGCGACCACCTTTTGACACTCTTCATCTTCCAGCCAATGAGACTCAAATTTAAAATCCTTTTTTCGTTTCACATGCTTCGCCTTAAGAATCAACAGAAGTGGACTATGGTCCGAACCTATAGCAGGCAATGCTAATACTTCAGCTTCCGGGGGCATTAATCTCCAGTCCATAGTACAAACCATCATGTCCAATCTTTTCTTCACTAATTCCTCTCTTCTCTATTGTTGATCCACATGAATTCCCAACCCTTGCTCTCCAAATCCATCAAGGAACAGTCATTGAGAAACTCACGAAAAGAATTCATTATATAGTTTTCAGCAATCCTTTTTCCAGCCTTCTCCCAATGGTAAAGTACTTCATTGAAATTGCCGACGGCTCTCCATGGCCGGCTATTAAAGGAGCTGATATCCCTCATTTCCTCCCATAGCTGTGACCTTCTTTGAAAATTCGTTGAAGCATGCAGACAAGTAATGCACATCTTTTTCCCACTTTCCACCTCCTCACATATTATATCAATAAACTCCGCAATCAAACTCACTATATTCAAGGACACACTATCATTCCAAACTAACGCTAAACCTCCTGCTGTGCCTCTATGGTTCTCCACACAGCAATATGGAAATTTCAACCTCTTCTGAATCTTCTGGACCACAGCTTCTTGATTTTTTGTTTCCATTAAGAACACTATACTGGGCTTTTCCTGAGCCGCTGGGATTCTAAGAGCACAAACTGTCAAGGGGTTGCCCAGCCCCTGGCAGTTCCAGCTTATTAGCTTCATTTGTCACTTGAGTTTCATGAAGTTGAGTTTCGTTAGACGAGCTTAAGCTTTTCACCTTCTTGGTTGTTGGAAATTTCTGCCCTCTTAACTTCTTCTTGTAAATGCCGTAAGAAATGAAATGTCACAATAGTTTTTATCTCATCAACTAAATATGAAATTTAGAAGTATCTACTAAAGCCACCAATGGACTTCTTTGAAATGAATTTTCTTATGATAATTTTAGATGCTGTAAGGCGCCTATCATAGGTTTTTGGTTTGAGTTATGCAAAATCTATCCAAAATTTTATCTATTTACTTTTTAATCTAATTTAAGTTGAACGAAAGTAATAAAAAATGCCATGTGGGAAAGAGATGGTAATTAAAAAATCACTTCAGCATTGCAAATTAATGGAATAAATGAAAAGACTTGATTGTATCAATTTGACAAGCTTTAGGACTTGATTATATATTTTGAAAGTTTTACATATCGATTGCATTTCGTGACAAATTCTAAAACTTCTGTTACATTTATCTCGAAATTTTTGCTTATGTTCAACAAGTCATTCGCCCAAACATGGGCCCGGTCCAATTATTTGTGGTGAGCCGTTCCATGCAAATGGATAACATTTTCTATATTCGACCCCACAATTGAAGCAGAAAACCAGAGCATGACATGATTAATATCGCACATGCTATCAACGAATCCGTACCCTGCACACCCATCTTCTATCACCAACATATATTTTTGGTGAAATTTAGATATTTGTGATGTTTATCTAGGCAACACACCAATCAAAAAGTTGGTGAGAGAAAAATATGACTGCCATGGAGTTTGATAAAAGTCAGGTTAAAAATAGTGTCTCGAATTTCACACTCAATCTTGGGGCTAAATTTGCCGAGTATTCTAAGTGTTTCACCGGCTGGTCAATTGAGTCCGAAGTGTTGTAACTTTAACTAGGAGATTCCTAAATGTTTTTAACAAAACTTGCTGGTCAATTGAGTCCGAAGTGTTGTAACTTTAACTAGGATATTCCTAAATGTTTTTAACAAAACTTGCAATGACTGTCCTTAGCGCATACAATGATCGACATTTTTCCGCAGTGAAATAAGTCAACTCAGACCAATGACGAGTTAAAGGACTTCATTGCATAATTTTAAAGCGTTTATGTCTTAATTGACAAAAGTAAAAACATTTAAGACTTTCGCAAAGGTTTATCATCCTCTACATATCTACATCAACTCTGGTTCTGACTAGTAAGTGAAGATTATCTGCTATTACTTTTGCGACCTGATTCATGTGATGAATCAATGAAATTCATGTGATATGAATTAGATTAAATCCTCCACCTACATTTATCAAGAAAATGACAAATTCTTTGAGTTGCCCCAAATAATTCCAAAAATTATCAACCGGAAGCATCATGACTTCGCATTTTTTCTTGCGAGGAGTAAGTTGTAGTCACTCATTAAGACTTAAAATAAGCACATTGTTTAACAATTGTTTGCGAAGAGTTACCAAAAAAATAATGACTTTAACCTACTTTTCCGTAGTAGATTGTCAACTGTTTTCACATTTTTCAAGTGTTACATGAAAGCATTAATTATGCTAGGGGTATGAAAAGTTTTAGTTCAAATTTTGTAAAGATGTAATCAGACAACATTTAATGCATAAATTATATGAGACACCCAACACCATCTTCATATAAGATTTTGTTTCAAGTTTCAGACCATGTCCCGGCAATGATCTTTCTCATGCAAGAGGGCTCTATTTAAGAAACATCAACTGAATCTTCACACCAATTCTCCACCTCTTCCACCCCCACCACCGCGATGGAACCCTCTCAATCTCCTCCTCCAGCCCATTTAAAGTACTTGCGAGATGAGGACATGCCGCAAGCATTCAAGGACTTGCTCTCCTCTCTCCCTTCAGAAGAAGACTGGGTCACCACCTCTCTCCGCTTGTACCAGGGCTTCTGGTTCCCCTCTTCTCTGTTGAGTGGCATCTTCAACTGCCAAAACCACTTCCAAGCTCACCCCTCTGACATCCTCCTCGTCACCAACCCGAAATCCGGCACCACCTGGCTAAAGGCCATCCTCTTCGCTCTTTTGAACCGTGCCAAGTACTCCAACTCTGACTCACAAGGATGCCATCCTCTCCTAACCCAAAACTCCCACGAGCTCGTGCCCTACTTCGAGCACAAGCTCTATCTCGAGCAAGAAAATCCTGATCTCTCTACTTTAGCGTCCCCGAGGCTCTTCGCCACCCACTTGCCTTATTCCTCACTTCCCCAGTCAGTGAACGATTCCAAGTGCAAGCTGGTTTACCTGGGTCGGAACCCTAAGGACACCTTCGTCTCAATGTGGCACTTCGCCAACAAGGTGAGGCCGGAAGAGAAGGGCCAGATTCCAATCCAGGAGTGCCTCGACAAGTTTTGTCGAGGGGTGAGCCCTTATGGGCCTTACTGGGATCATGTGTTGGGTTACCACAAAGCGAGCTTGGAGAAGCCAGAGAAGGTATTGTTCGTGACGTACGAACAGATGAAATTGGACCCGCATGCTCATGTGAGGAGGTTGGCCGATTTCGTGGGGTGTCCATTCAGCGAAGAAGAACTGAGAGACGGGACGATGGAGGGTATACTGACGATGTGTAGCTTTGACAATTTGAGCGCATTGGAGGTGAATAAGAGTGGGAAGCTGTGGAATGGATTCGAGAGCAAGTGGTTCTTCAGGAGAGGCGACGTTGGAGATTGGGTGAATTACATGAGTGCTGAGATGGGGGAGAGAATTGACGGTGTCGTGGACGAGAAGTTGCATGGTTCTGGTTTGAAGCTTTGAAGTTGGGATAAATTAGAAGGAGTGTCCGCGGGCCCTTGATTAAGCTTCGCCTCCACAGAGAGATGCTTCAAGGCTGTGATTCTAAGTGTTCGTTTTGACTAATAAAACGCTGCCTTCGTTCTCACTGCCAGCTTATGGATTTATCTTCAGCTCTGCTTTTCAATTCGTTTTTACTTCTGCTGTGTGATTTATAAACACTCTAGTTCATATTTGTATGTCGTCCGACAGATTGAGCTGCTAAACGAAGGATGTTTGTGTCTTGGAGAGAAAAGAAAATTTTCTCTACTCTACTGCTAAACGAAGGATGTTTGAGTAAACAAAGCAACTGCTGGGTTTTTTGCAGAAGCGTGTGTGCAAATGTGTGTGTTTGGGTATGATATATAGAGAAATAATGACAAGAAGACTGGCATATATTTATAGATTTACATTGCCGCCTTATTCCACCGCCTTACAATTTTTTATTAATTAATTAATTAATTATTATTATTTTTTTTTTTTGCTCTTCGCTCCAAAGTTTTACATTCACAAAGATGGATCAACTTCAACAGCAACGTTTGGTCGCCGTTGCTTCTTCTGGGCGGGCTTCCATCAATTTGCTTTGAGTTTCATACTTTACATGGTGCAATCAAGATAACGTCATCTTGGACAATTGGCAATTCAATGGCACTTACGGACGACAGAGGTAAAAAGGGCCAACTATGTCCCATGGACATGTGTGCCTTTTTTGGGACATTTGTACGCGTGTTCTGTTATGTGCCTTCCTCTGGTACCTTTTGGAAATTTAAGTTGTCCCACTGGAAAAAAGCTTGTGTATCTTTCGGTAGTTGGCAAATTAAGATAACAGGACAATAATCTGCTGCCCTTGACTTATGTGGAAGTTCAATACGGTGTCGGTAAAGAGGGATGGAACTGTCAAGACTGACCGAGTAGCAGAAAATAGAGGCAGAGGAGGTGGGACTACTGATCAGAGTTGGTTCGAGCTCAGGAAGGGGTACTGGAAATGGAGGCAGAGGAAGGGGCATAGCTTCTAGTTCAGGAAAGGGAGCGCCTACGAGTTCATGTGCGCGGTGCTTCAAGGTTGACAGGAGCAAGTGAAGCTACTCAAGTACTTAGATTCTTAGTCTGGTAGAATGGTTTTTCACCCATATTAAGTTGGTGAAGGATATAATTGAACCATTTTACCTGTTAGCTTCTTTTAAGACAGGTCATGCGATAAGACTTCAAAGAACATCACTTATGCACACTTTGCATATAGCAACAAAACTTGGTAACGGAGCTAGCAGATACAGCATCTTGTATTTAAAGAAAAAAATTAGAGAAAAAAATTAAAGAAAAAGGGAGGATAACAAGGCACCAGGTATTTTTTATTTTTGCAATTTCTTGAATATGATTAAAATTTATGTAGGAACATTGTAATGATAAATAAGCTTTTCTTTTCTTTTCTTTTTTGGGACCTTGGGCACACATAGTAGTGACGAGTGGGGCAGCGCCATACATAAAGAAGGGCTTGAAGGTAACCAATGTTTAGCTTAAGTCCAACGGGGTCCTCAACGGGTTCTCAATCCTTCGATTAGTGATGGTAGGGCGAACCTTCGACTGCATCGATCGTCGTTAAACGATCGTGTTGGTAGGCTTGCCAAGACAATTGTGTAACGGCAGCCGATGCGATCGGAGGTCCACCCCGCCAACACCGACTTGAGGAACGACAGCATGTTGGGGATTCTGTCAAGACTTAACCTACAAGTTGGTTACCTTCATGCCCTTCTTTATGTGCGGCATTGCCCTGCTCATCTTCATTACTATGTTTACCCATATTCAAAAAAAAAAGGGAAAAAGAAAATCTTATTTATAATAACAATGTTTCTACATAAATGGTAAAGTATACAAGAAACTTAAAAAACAAAAAACCAAAATAACATTACTTGCCCTATTATCCTCCATTTTTCTTTGAATTTATTTTCCTAATTTATATGGTTATAAGATAGAAATGACAAGAAATAATAAACACGATGGACTTTATCTGAAATTAACTTGCTTGCTAAAAAAAAAGGGAGAAAAAATGTTGATGACATTATCGGAGAATAATTTTTTAATAATGTTTTTCTTTTTTTATTATGTACACCTTCAAAAATGACTATTGGTGATACATTTTCATCCGTAATAAAGCTATACAAGAAAAGAAGAAAGAAAAGGGACGGAATAAAAGCACAAAGAAAGAACACCCCAACACCATCTTGACTACAATTTTCCATTGTTAGAAAGATAAATATTGCAAGATGCAAAGTAATTTGAGAAGCAACACTGTCAAGATGTGGATAAACCTTATTTGAAGTCTACAGACATGGCAGTTTATGTGGCAATAGGAATTAATCAAGCCATCCTTAACTACCAATGCCATCACTCTGGTACACTATAATGTCTATTGTCCCGTTCCAATAAATAAGGATCTATTTCATAGGTCATCATTGTTGGGTATACCGATTCGGACATGGCAGGGGATACCGACACAAGAAAATCTACTTTAGGTTATTTGATTACTTTTTCAAGGGGAGCTATGGCTTAGCAGTCAAAGTTACAAAAATGTATTGCCTTGTTGACAACGAAGCGGAATTCGTCGCAGCAATCGAAGCATGCAAGGAATTACTTTGGATGAAAGAGTGCACACATGAACTTGGTTTCACTCAAGAAAGGTATGTTTTACTTTGTGATAATCAAAGTGCTATACATCTTGCAAAGAATTCCATTTTCCATGCCAGGTCAAAGCATATTGATGTGAGGTATCATTGGATACGAGAAACTTTGGAATCCAAAGGATTGGAACTTGAGAAAGTACACACAGAAGATAATGCTTCAGATATGATGACAAAGGCTCTTACCAAAGAGAAGTATGAGCTTTGTCGGCGCCAGGTCGGCACGGATTTCTGTTGAGTTCTTCTGTATCGAAATCTCTCTCAATGGGCTGGAGGGGAAGATTTGTTGGGCCTTTTTTAGCCAGTCCAGTCCATTTATTGTTAGAGAGGGCTTGCTATACCGAGGGTATCAAAGAGCAACTAAAATGTCAGAAAGGAAGTAGAGAAAACGTGAAAAAAGCTAGTAGTGCAGTAGTTCAGCAGTTTCTCTGGGACGAATCTGTCTAGCAGCGATCAACATGACAGTCAGAGGTCCATCCGTGATCCGATCGGATTGAAATTTTGTCAGCGGCTTCAAGACTTATTGGTCTTGATTCTGGACGGTTGGATCGTATTTTGAAGATGTCTACTACAGATTTTCATGGGTGGTTTCATACTACATTTTTGGGATGTTTTTCATCCGTTTCTCTCGTTAAAGGTGATGTTGATGCTTGATCTTCACTTATAATTTTGGGATTTCTTTGTTGTTGAAATCTGTAAGCTTTTGTACCTAAATTATTAATAGTGGAGATTCGAGTGGACTCTGTGAATAGTCTTGTGGTTTTTATCCTTCACACTGAAGGAGTTTTCCACGTAAAAATTCTGGTGTCATTTTGCTTTCGGTTCGTATATTTCCATTGGTTGTGCTCGATTCGTTTTTTCAACAGGTTCATACAAAGAGGGAAATCTATCTGCTATTTTTCCAAGAGGAGCGACCAAGGGACACATGCCTTATAGGCATAGTAATCTAGATTTATAATGTTCACTTTTTCCAATCGATGTGGATATCAAAGAACCTTCTAGCTATCAAGAATTCCCAAAATATCTGCACAATGTGGAATAAAAAACACAATTTCGATTCGCAAGGTGCCATGGTGAGTCCACTTCTTTCGAACTCCGAGAGTTTTAAGGTATGCTCGATGAATAGGCGTTCGATGATTGGTTTGTTAGAATTGATGAGAACTTATTCTTTAAAGAAGCTATTTTTGCGGATATTTTTCCTTAACACGTGTGGCCTTAGAAGCTTTAGAGAAAAGCTCTAACTTCTATTACTTGTGGGATGGCCTTAGAGCTCTTAATTCTATTATGATACAAAAGAAGGGGAGATGACCTGTATATATAAGGATTCTCTCGATTACAACCATTGACAAAGTTTCAATCTAATGTTGGAGAATGTACCTCCTTATCCACCAATGAGACTGCACCTTGCTATTGACCAATGAGGTTACAAGGAATCCTTTAGAATACAATACCATTACAATATCACTCACCCTTAAGAATCTTCTAGAATACTCAAGAGAGATGTCCGTTTGAATGATTCATGGTTCTTTTTGCTTAAGAAACCTTCCCAACGTGATATTTACATGATTGTTTCGTGACTCTCTTTGCAAATATTGTTTGACTATGCTTCATGGAATGATTATTATTTTCTTTCCAAATATATCTACGGTACTATTCTCTAGCTTAATTTTATGGTGATTTGAGTAAACAAAATCCAAAGTAATTGGATTTGGACTTAGACTCCACCGTAAAACTTTATAAAAGCAATGAAACTTTTAAGTGATAAAGATTATACGGTTTTGACTTCTGTAAATTTTTCTTTTGGTCGAAGCTTGACTTCTGTAATTCGACTACTCGGAAAAGCTTGCGTACTAGAGAGAAATATTCCATATAGAGGGATAATTCCCAAGAGAATACCAAGGAAGGCTTGTTCCTTTTTTTTTTTATGGTAAAAAAAGCAAGGCTAGTTAGAGTATCAAAAAATTTCATAGTTCGTATTTTGTTATATTTGTTATGTTGATTTGAAGGAAAATACTAAAAATATGTGATGTCATGTAATTTCACAGCGTGCATCAAATAATAACATTCTGATCTATACTACACACAAAATAAGTAAGAATAGTTTTCAAAAATCAATATTTTTACCCGAAAGTTCCACAAAAGCCCTAGACTCTCCATTGCTAAGATTTAATAGATATGATTATTGATCTAAAAATACACAAGATAACTATAAAATAAACTATACTTAATGCGCGCGAGCAATTATATATGTATTTGAGGATTTTCATTACTTTAGATTTTCTTTTCTTGGTGTTTTATGTATGTGAAGTGTTACCCTTTTGCTTGTCTTTATGATTTCTCCCATTTGGTCAGCGAGTGAACGGAAGAAAAATTGAAAAAGCTTATTTTAGAAGATATTTCTCTTTAACTTATTGGATCCGGTGATCAAGTGGGCCTTCATTTGACGACATGATTGTTTGTGAGAATGATTTTCAAAATTATTGGTCCATTTTATGATAATAATTAATATTTTACTTTGGTTTCAGATCTATCAGTAATTACTGTTTACGTAGAACAAAAGATTAGATTGTTAGAGATACTTAAGGATTTCTATTGGTTATTTTTATCTCTTAAGATTGTATAAATACCGCATTTGATTGTGCATATCTTAATTGATATATGTCACCTTAAATAGTCATTTCATAAAGCCTATAAATACGATGATGTAATTTCCTTTATGGCATATCAAAATATGCACAAATTCTAGATTTCTCTCTTCCGAATCATTATTCTTAACTTAGGACATGGGTGATTTTCCATTTATCATTATTTAATAATGAAAATTTTTCAGTTTTATTTGCAATGCCAAATAATAACAGACAAATTCAATAAATATTACAAATTACAAATTGAATTCTAAAAATTGTTACAATGAAATTTAAAATTCCAATTTAGTTTATGTTCGATAAAACTTACTGTTTAAGAAGTACATTATTTATCTTCGACAAAAAAAAGTACATTATATCTTTGACAAAAAAAGAAGAACATTATATCGCATCGTATTTGTTCAGAGGAAATTATCCTTTCGGCCAACTGGGGATGCTGACCGGAACCCTAAAATTTTATTATTTCCATATTCGTAAGCTGATGGCACAGCCTTATCGTTTAAAAGGACTATTATGCCCTTCACAGAAAAGGAAAGGATGTGCGGCCCAAAATTGGTAATGCATTTTTGAAAACCTTGGATCCGCCGAGGAGGCCGGGACCCATGTGGATTTGGTCAATGTTACTTATAAATTTATAATAATACATGTTGAACTAAGCCCAAGAAAATTACAATGGAATGAAACAGGCACTTAGCAAATTCAATGCCCTTGCCGCCGGGAAAGAAGATCACCGCATGGGTAGGCGGGCGACCGCCGCTTCATGGTCAACCAAAAAACTAGTGCTAACCTAGTGGAGGAATTAAATTATATGCTTTGATATGGTCTTATTTCTTCCTCCTCTATACACATAGATCTAACTGAGAACCTATAGCAATATATGAAACAATAAAGAAATTACCGGCATATTCTTGATTTGGCATGAGAATCGTTTGACGTTTTTTCCTTCCGTATTTATCTCTGGTGAATTGAGAAGGTATGTATCAGACTAACAAGTGCACGAGATTCAAAATGTAGGGGTAGGGAAACTGGCAAACGTTTTGGTATTGCGGTAAGATAATGTGTTAGATTTTCACATCGAAGAAAGAGTGCGTTTGATTCTTTGAAACCTTCTTGTTGCTGGAAAGCAATTTCAAGAAATTCAATATCAGAGAAAGTGAATCATCTTCTGATATTTGCTTGTAATCAAAACGAAGTTTGGAAATTACTTTATCGTGCTTGATGATAGTGAAATAGGCCCATAAAAGCAAACGATTATGAGGGACCTAGACTACAAGCTCCGACTTGACATCTTTTTGTCGTTCATTCTGCAACGGAAGAAAAATAAAAATAAATGTAAAGAAAAAAAATTTTTAAATCAGATTTTGAAAAATCAAATCTAATGGTGCCTTTTGTTTTGATCATCAGCCTAGAGCATATCTGAAAATTTTGAAAAATATTTTAACAGAACAGAGATGGTAGACAAGATTTCAGAGAGAGAGAGAGATTTTCCTCCCACAACCAGGTTTGGTCTGTGATTATTTAATGATGTCCAACTTTGAATGTATTCTGTTAGAATACTATGGCTAAATACTTATGTCACACAATTAATGATGAATGAATACAAAATCTAGGGAAAATACCTTTGAAATCCCTAAGGGGCGCATGTAACACCTGATTTCTCGCCTAGTCAATTGGAAATCCGTTTGGTAAAAATCTTGTCGAAATAGAAATCCGTTTGGTAAAAAATTGACTCGGTAAATTTTCAACTGGCAAGGTTTTTGACCAATTTTGAGAAGTAAAAAATTTTTACTTCTCCACTTAAGAATCACTTCTTCAACTACACTCCGCCGACCCCCCTCCATTTTTCCGACCGCCCCTACCCACCCGCCTCCAACCGCCTTCCATCGGCCGCCCCTCCATCGGCTACTGACGCGTCATCGGCCGCCGCCCTTACCGTCCGCCGCGGCCTCCGAAGATTTTGTTAATAATGTTGCAAAAGTAGAAATTTTCAACCGTTACCAAACGAATTTCTCCGATCAAGTCAATCTAGTAGAAGTAAAAAATCAACTTTTGCTAAGTAGAGAAATCATTTCGATCGAAGCTGATTTCTGCAGGTGTTACCACGCCCTAAACTATAGCCACTATAACACTAATATCTCAATAATTTTTTTCGGGTCACATAAAATCCCGAACATGTACTAATGTGACAAATATATAATATATTTCCGTCTTGGATAGAAGATCTATTTGTCACAATGAAACAAGTTTTGGATTTTTGTTTACTAAAAAAAAGGTTTGGGAATTTGGTGTCTCGATAGTTATAATTTTGAGTTTCATTTGGGTCCCATTGCATCGTCACACCCTTCTTTTATTTCTGGAAGCTAGCACGTTCTCTGGAAAAGTCTTTAAGTAGCGGTCCAATATTTATTTACACATTGGCTTTTATGGTCTCCCAAGGAATCAAACTTGAACTTGTTGAAAAGTCTTGGGCGCTTCATTCAAAGTCTTCATGGATCCTAGTTAAAAAGACCTGTATGGTTTGAATGACAACAACCTTCACCGGTTGCTACTTTGTAATACAGGGAACAAAAGAAAAAGGAAATGTGGTCAAACAAAGAAAGCCATGACATAATTTGAATTTATTTCAGATGAGAGGTTAAGTATTGGTAAGTAATGGATTACAATTTACAACTCAAGACGTCAGCTACTTACATGCCCTGAAATCAGACCCAAGATGATACTGCCATTTCTCAATTGCTTGTCTAGCCCAGCAGCAGCAGTTCAAAGGGGAGAGAAATCTATTTGCAAACAAGCTGGGATACATATTACAATTGAAAGAGAAAATTAATAATTTTGCACCACGTAAGATGGACATAATTACAAATCCCATCCCCCCCGCATCTCCTAAATACTCTCTACATCCTCTGTTTAACATCTTTACTTTTGTCTGTTAGTGTAACAATTAAAAGAGAAATAGAGATAGTCATTTCTAGAGCGTGTGACTTGAGAGTGCCAACAATCTCATAATAATGACCATATCATTTGGTAGGGATCGTAAGTCTTTTGGGACATAAGGTCATTGTCGTTGAACAACTACTAACCACTGTTTATAGATCTCTTCTCCTCATTTGGATATGTGTATGGTAACGTTTCTGTTCTTGGAAACAATTTCTGAGCAGAAATGATTTTTTCTGAATCAATTTCCAATAATAGTTTTTTAGCAGAAGAACGCATTTAGTAAAAATTTCTATTCTTAGAATAGAAAAAGATCGTAAATGTGTTTGGCAACACCCTAATACTTTCTATTTTCATCTTTTCATTTAATTATAGAAATATCAGTGGAGGCAGCACGCATCGACGACATTTCCTTGCTCTCCAATTTTTCCCTTGCACGTTCTTTAACCTTTTTTATTCTTTGTTTTTGTTCTTCTGCACATGGGCTCACGTTGACCTTTGCTTCCCCCATGGTAAGGACGAGTCATCCGGCAGAACGATGCAGAAAATGTCAATGAAGGACACCGACTCTCATAGCGAGAATCAAAAGTTTCACACCGAAAAATTAAGAAAATAAAACCACTTGACAGTTCGAAGTTCTGCAGAAACTTGCTGGCATTTTTGTCTCATTATTAGGAAGATCAATTAATTAACAGGGGAAGTCCAGCTATGTATTCTCTTCATCCCAGGTGCACTTCGCCCGAAGTCCAATCTTTTCAGAATTTGCGTTCCTCTTTCTCCACCATGTATACAATGCCATTTCACTGCAACGATTCTGTCGATGTACTCCTTTTTCATATCCTAGCGTTTGTAGAAAAGATACAAACCTAGTCCAACTTGTCTTCCTTGGCATTGCTTTGGCTACACGTCAAAAAATGGAAGAGCTTAAATTTGGGACCATGTCCATTCATGTTGGCTTTTGTGTGTGTGTGTGTTTTTTTCCCTTTCCCCTTGGTTCCCCTTTCTCTGTTCTAGGAGAATTGATGACTGATCAATAATCATTATTTGTAGTACATTCTTTCTATTTCACCGGGCAATTTTTTTCTTGGGATTTTTTTTTTTTTGTGATTGGATGAACTCGAACATGGGCACTCAAACGATTTTCATTTTTTCATTTTTTTTCAAAATTCATATTTTTCTGAAAATTGGATAAGAATTTTTTATACTATAATTGCCCAGAAGGTGCAATGATAACATTTAATGACCACGTCAGCATTTCCGTTTATAATTTTAATGGAGCAGCCAACTCAAAAAAAAAAAAAAGGGTCAGAAGAGAGTAGGGTTTCGCAACCCGCACACGGCATATAGCGCACGTGGTGTAGCTTGTGTAGTATAATAAGATAAGATAGAACCAAACCAAAGAAACTCAGACAAAAATGTATACGGTTTAGAAGCCAGTTGGACAAAAAAAAAATGAGGGACCTAATTGAAACTTTTGCAATTATTAGAAGGCCCGATGCCTTTCTCCCGAGGGGGGAAGAACTTCTGATTGCCCTTTGTGGTCTCCCATTGAGTCGTTAAAAATTTCCAAATTTGTTGTACAGTCTTCGACACCTTCATCGGTGTCTACTTGCTAATGCAGAACGTTAGGTGGGAAGTAGACAATTAAATTTGATTTTAAAATGATCCGGCCAAGTCTTTAAAGTTATAGGCACTCGCTTGCCTAGTTCATATCCCAAGCCTCAGTTCATTTCTTATCTAGGCCACACGACGCCAACTTTTCTTTTCCTCTTTAGTGAAGAGAGATATCTGGAGTTAATGAGCTTCCTATCTATGGCAAGCTCAAAAGCTGGATCGCATGGTGATGCTGCCCAAGCATTAGGAGATGAGTACCAAGTGTTCTTGAGTTTTAGAGGACCCGACACTCGTCATGGATTCACCGACTTCCTCTACCACGGCTTAATAAATGTCGGAGTCCGCGTATTCAGAGATGAAGATGAACTCCAGGAAGGTGAAACGATTGGTAACAACCTTCTTCATGCCATCAACAACTCCATACTCTATATACCCATCTTTTTCATAATTATGCTTTCAGTAAGTGGTGCCTTCGTGAGCTTGCACTCATGACGGACAATGTGTCTAGGTCAGAGGGTCGAAAAAGTATCTTTCCTATTTTTTTCGACGTGGAACCTGAGGATGTTAAACTTAAGACTCCATTATATAACGATGCTTTATTGGAACACGAGAAGAAGTTTCCCGACGAAGTCAATGACTGGAGAAAAGCTCTTGAAGAGGTAAATGAAATCAAGGGGTGGAACGTGAGAAGGGATCAAAGGTAACACTCTGTTAATATACCTATGCACTCCTCTTTTTTGTTGTTGCATGCTCCTTTTAACCATTTTTGCCTCTTCACTGTCTTGTAAGGCCACGAAATATTCAAGAGCCCAAACTTGCACCCATTGGCATTCATATTGTGGGATGACTGCGAAAATCAACTTCGGATTTTGCACCCACAAAAATCTGCATTCTCTCTGATTTAGACCCACAAAATCTATTCACCCCCGTGATAAGAATATTAGTTTCCATTTTTCCAATTACGGTGAAAGAACGAACAGAAGTAGAGATTGCATTTAGTGCCAACTTTATTTTACTCATTTATGAGTGCTCCTGAAGAAACACCAATTACACAAGGAAACTAAGAATCGGTAAAGATAGATAACATCTAAATATTCATAGAAGCAAAAGCATCCTTAGAACGCATAAAGAATCATGAGGCCGTCATCTCGGGGCCTTGGGACCATCATCTCAGGGCCTTGGTTAACCTTGATCTGGACTAGACAGGAGACGACCATCACTGCCGACCTTTGATCTGAGGTCAGCGATGGTGGGGAGTGGTGTGGCGCAGAGAGAGAGAGAGAGAGAGAGAGAGAGAGAGAGAGAGAGAGAGAGAGAGAGAGAGAGAGAGAGAGAGAGGGAGTCATGGCGTAAGCTGTGCAAGAACTTTGCGCTAGTACGAGTAGAGGACCGGTAGACAGAGGTCGAGGATGGCGGGTGAAGATCGATGGCGATAGGTGGAGGAGAGTGTGTGATAATGATTTCTATAGGAAAATGGAAACTGGACTAATAAGTTAGGGTGACATATAGAATGTGATAAAAATGTGAAAGTACGGGACACAATATATGTGGCAACTATTAACTTGAATTTCTCCTTTTATTTTCCTTTTCACCTCCATTCAGGGTTGTCTTAGCCAAATTGAAAAACCTTGATGTAGTAATCGCCATCTGATCTAATCCCAGTATAAAAGTGGAAATGAATAGTTGAAAATAAAACAATATGTCTAAATTATCTCGTTTCATAATTCTCAATATAAGTGTTAAAATTTTTCAAAAGGCCTGCTGTAATTGCGAAAATTTGCTTGTGCACGATAAATTAGACATTTTTGCCTTCCACAATGTTAATCGCTCCATACCATGGTTTTCTAAGATCTAAACATTCGTTACTGTACAAAATATCACTTGAATTCAACAAATTAGTCTTTACTGACTTTTCCAGTGTATTTAGTTTTTTGTGATGTACTTCAATCTTTTCAGTTCAAATTTTGTCATTCTCCCTATAATCACGGGTATGGAATAAACCTCCACAATTAATGTTAGTGCTTTTGTACATGACAGCCAAGCAAATATAGTCCAAACCAGTTGTTGAAACGATGTTCTGGAGAAGTTGGAGACAGACAAATACTAGTCCCGAACATTTAGTTGGACTTTGCTCGAGTAAAACATTTCTTATCTGATATCCATTCTTGCGAGTGCGGCTCATTGCACATTCACGGAATGGGCGGGATCGGTAAAACATCTATTGCTAAGGTGGTCTTCAATCATTTATCTTTCCACTAATGTATTGCAGCTTTCTTGAGGACGTTCGAACACTCGTCGACCAGATCAGGGCATAGTCTTGCGAAGAAATTATTCTATAGACATTGTTCCTTTTAGACCTATAGAGGAATTCAAGGATCAGTGAAAATGGAATGAGGAGCATTTCATACAACACTCAGCCTAAGATTCTTCATGGTTTTGGATCATCTTCATAAAAAGAGCAACTTTTGCAATACTGATCCTAAATATCTTCGTTATCTTCGGGATCTAGGATAATCATTCACGAGAAACACAACGTCGACGGGTTTAATGTCACCTCTTGCCTATGTCGAACTCACACTGAATGGATGATGGTCCTACACTTCGACTTTTTAACGTAAACCCTTTGGTGGGACTTTCCTTCAAATGATTATCGTGGCTTCTCAAGTGAAATTGTCTAATTTACCGTTAGGCCCCCGCCCTTGTCTCATCGATGAGGTTCAAAAGTACGGGGAATACAATATATGGGTGGAAAATTAGTTATTGGAATTTCTCCTTATTATTTTCCTTTTCACCTCCGTTGAGGGTTGTCTTAGCCAAATTGAAAAACCTTGATGTAGTAATCACCCATCTGATCTAATCCCATGTTATAAAAGTGGAAATGAATAGTTGAATGGATAACATGCGCATATGTCTAAATTGATCTCGTTATCATAAATCCTCCCATTTCGAGTGTTAAAATTTTTCCAAGGCCTCGCTGTAAATGCCAAAAATTTTGCTTATGCATGATATATTATACCACTTGGTAACTTGTGGCAATGAAGTAAGCCCCATATTATGGTTTTCTAAGATCTTTACATTCGTTACTTTACAAAATAAAGATCATGTATCTTGGGATTGAGTTTTCCTTTTTTGTTTAGTATCTTTGTAATATTTTCATGCCCATTATATTTGCTAAATATAGTGGTTGGAAGTTGACAAACTTCTTCACATCATTGTGAAATTTCACTTGCGAGAGGAAGGACAAGGTCCAAGCGCTCTCCGTAATGATCCCAGAAATTACAAATGTAGACTTTGAAAGGTTTCCAAACCTAAGACTCCTCGAGTTACGAGAGGGAACATATGCAGGGGACTTTGCAAGGTGTCATTCAAATTTAAGATGGTTTTCTTGGCATTCTTCTCCTGAAGAGGATTTTGGGGCAGACAACTTTTCTTTAGATCGGCTTGTTGTCTGCAAACTTTATACTATTAAGTTCAAGGATGATTCAAAAGCATTAGACTTGATCAAGGTAAATTACATGCTTTAATTCTAGTCGGATAATTCATATGTGTACTATGTGATAGTTCTTACACTTGACATGCCATTTATTTTTACAGAGGGCACGAGATTTGAAAGTCCTATCTTTTACTCGGTGTTATAGCATAACGACAATCCCGAGATATCTCTAAATGCTCGAGTTTAGCAAGATTGACTCTTGAAGGATGCTCCAGCCTAGAGAGAATTGAAAGTTTCATTGGAGATCTACGGTCATTGATTGAGTTAAAGATCGAAGATTGTCGGGATTTTACAAATTTGCCTAAAGAAGTGGGGAAACTAGTGAAGCTCGAGCACTTCTCGTTATCGGGATGTGAAAAATTGAGAGAACTTCCAGTGTCAATTGGGAATTTGACCTCATTGACGGAATTAAACTTATCAGGTATGCACATTGCCAAACTTTCAAACTCCATTGGAAAACTAAAGTCCACATATTTATAGTCTAAAACTTGAGAATCTTTCTTATGACAGACACAATGATAAAAGGAACTTCCCGACTTTATTAGAAAGTTAAAATCATTACGCATATTGCGTTTTTCAATAAAAGAAGTTATGGAGGATCATGAGTGGCAGTTACCTATTAGCATCAGCACTTTGGTAAATCTTGAAGAGTTGGATCTC
Organism: Rhodamnia rubescens; assembly: GCA_021437795.1. Classification (NCBI taxonomy): domain Eukaryota; kingdom Viridiplantae; phylum Streptophyta; class Magnoliopsida; order Myrtales; family Myrtaceae; genus Rhodamnia; species Rhodamnia rubescens. Next base: position 4,342,167 of record JAILYA010000015.1, read on the forward strand.
TCTGGGCATAATGAAATGAAAGGTGAAGTTCCTGATGGAATTGGAGAATTGTCTTCTATGAGAATCCTAAATTTAGAATCCACGGGTATCTGGGGAATTCCAAGGACAATTAATATGCTTCATCACCTGCAAACACTCAATTTATCAGGTTGTCATGAGATTCAAGAGTTGCCAGAGCTTCCCACAAATTTGACTTGTCTACATCTTGAGTCTGAATCATTGCTTTCAGTCCCCAATCTGTCAAACCTTACTAATTTGGTTGAACTGCTACTAAGTAATTACAGACATCCTGGAGAGAAATCGAAACAGAAATCGAAACCACTCACGGGATGCAACTTAAAGTGGATTGGGAGGTTATCGAGATTGAAAAAGCTAAAGTTAAATCTGATAAACGTCCCCGCACCTCCCGACTTGGCTTCTCTTTCTCATCTAGAAGAGCTTTTTTTGTCTTGCCTAGACCTAGAAACCCAGCTTCCGTCCTCTCTGAGAAGATTGGATTTTCAATTCTTTAGCATCAGCAGCGCAGAGTTACTTCCCTCGTGCTTGAGATGGACAAATATGTCAAGATTAGAGTTTCATCATGGTGAAGTGGAAGACGTTCCCCTGGCTGGACTTCGACAACTGGAGAAGTTAAGTATTTGCTCTTGTGGACGGCTTCAGAGATTGTCGATTCCTTCGGAATTAATGAAGCTACAGGAAGTGAGTGTGTCATCTTGTCCGGAGCTAGCTGAGATACAAGTTGTGGGACTTTCGAAACCATTGAAATCCTTCTGCGTTTCTGAGTGCAAATCTCTGACAAGAATAAGCGGGTTACAACACTTGAAGAACCTGGAGAATTTAGCAATCCTATGTTGCAGCATACTTACTGTTGTTGAGGGACTTGACGAGTTAGAGTCTCGATCATCATCGGTAATCAGAGAGTGCCCATCATTAAGCAGGCATAACATCTCCTGGCTGGATGAGATACCAATGACACCTAATTTTTATGCAGCAACCGAGGTACGACATCTGCTTCAGTAGATGTGTGTGAATGCATGGGTTTGGAAATTGATTGGTTCTAATTTCAGTTTGATACTATAATTCGGTAAAACTACACAAACCGTACAAAATTAATTATTATTCCAAAATCCATATGGATCAAAATATACATTAGTTTTTGAAACAAAAACGAAAGTTTTGGGATTAATGTATACACATTAGTGTTCCTTCCATATTCAATTAACGTTTTACGGCCACACGAATGAAAAAAAGTAATGGTTTAAACAAAAACGGAACTTTTGGGAGTAATGTATAACTTATAAAAGCTTGCTTGCTACTGCACAGCAGTGCCAAAGTTTAGGGGGTAATTTGATATTTTCAAAGTATAGAGCTATTGCGCAAGGGAGATAATGTTCATTGGGTTTTGAGCAATTACCCCTAATTTTTAATGAAAGGCTGACCATAGAAGTTTACAGTTGATATAATAACAAGATAAATAAAGCCTTCGTTTAATTTGGAACTTTTGTCAAATATGTTTACCCATTACTTTATGTAATAGACGACCTACTATCTTCTGTAAGAATTTCAAAGTCCTTAAAGCGCTAGAAATAGTGACTTAATTACTTCGAAAAAGGAAAATGCTCAATTAACGGTAACAATGCATGAGGAATACGGATTCTTGTATTTTGCTAGTATCCAAATCAAACAAAGTGGAATAGGGATATGCGCTCTCGTGCTAGTATAGGAAGGAATAGAATTCAAAAGAAAGTCTTAGAAATGGAAACCGGACCGAACTGGCCATAGAAACCGATTAGGTTCTGGGTTCTTGCTCTTACCAGTCCCATTCTCCATTCAAGAAAAGCGGAACCAACACTGTGCGGTTCAGTTACTGGTTCCTTAGTAAGAGCCGAACCAGAAATTGGGAACCAAAGAACTAGAACGGGAATGGCGAACGTGAATATTTGATCTTTATTTTGAAGGTTCTAATTATATTCTGCTATTGTTATGTATAGGTGAAGTTCATACACCATGGCATCTCAATGGAGGTGGGGGCATGGGATGAGATGAATGTGAGCACAACGGAGGAATTGTCGGGTCATAGAGGCGAAGAAGAGCCATCCGCGAGTGCAATAAATGAGGCAAACAAGGTACCTAATTCTCGTCTTCCTCTTCATGAGAAGCAATATACATTTGATGTCTGAAATCTTTTTTCAAGAATTATAGATGAAAAGACAAGAGTAACGCATAAGGTAAATTGCATTCATTGTGGGGCTGAGTCTGTGTACCTTGTTGCGAATGGTCCTTCCATAATGAGGAAGCACTTGACAACGTGCAAGAAGTGTCCTCGCAATGTAGATAAGAAACAATAATTGTTCGAGCCAAATAATGTAGACGTGGCTGGCAAGGTAGGGGGAGATACTAGTACTGGTAGTGTCTTATCGATCATGACATGTGGTCAAGATCATTGTAGACACATGCTTGCTTGGTTCATCTTTTACAGATTGTTGGTATTGATGAATGGAGATTTTACTTGTTGTGTGTACTTTCATTTTGCTTAACTAACAATGAAACAAAAAAAGGAATAAAAATGAAATATAAAAAAAAAAAAAAAAGAGAGAGCTTGGCCGGTTCGTAGGTAGACCCTAGAACTGATTGACATAATAGGCTCAGGTTATAGGATTAGTAGGGTAGGTTTCAAGTTCTAAAAACTAAGAAACCGATCCCAATGGAGTTGGTTCTAAGTTCCATATTGTTAACTAAATTTGGTAACTGTGCATCATTCACTGTTTTTCTAACTTCACAAACAATGCCATAGAAGCTATTCTGTTCAAAATGAGTTAAATCCATTTTGAATTAACATTTTACGGCCACACGAATGAAAAACGTATGTTTGAAACAAAAACGGAAAGTTTTGGGATTAATCTATAACTTTTTAAAGTTTGCTTGCTACTGCACAGCAGTGCCAAAGTTTAAGAGGGTAATTTGATATTTTCAAAGTGCAAAGCTACTGTGTAAGAGAGCTAATGTTCAATGAGATTTTGAGCAATTAACCCTAATCTTTAATGCCATCCTAACAATAGAAGTTAACAGTTCAAGTATTAGCTATACAATCCCTTTTGAAGTTGTCATTTTTTGGTTGCACCGTAATTACCACACAATCCCTTTCAAAGTTGCCAATTTTTTTTTTGTTGCGCCGTAATTACGGTACACTCTCTCTCTCTCTCTCTACAGACAAAAACTGAAGGCAGGAAAAAGGCCACAGCTTGGTGGGAAAAAATTAGGTTTTGGAGGACGTGGAAAAAGGTGAGTGATTAGTGGAGACGACTGTTAGCTGATTCTCTTGTTTCATCCTTACATTAGTCATTTGTCTCTACTACCGTTTGTGTTGGATGTTCGCAATTCCTAAAGCAATCTTTCCTCCCTTTTTTGAGGTTCCCATTTTCTGTTGCGTAGTTTTGGTTCTTTAATATTGTCGGTAAACACATTTGATCGTTCTTTAAATAAATAATTATATTTTTCAAAAACATCATATCATGTCTTTGTCTACTATTTCATTTGATTTTGCAATAGGCATAATGAATGTACAGTTTTACATTATGTATATAATATTGCCATTATGATAATTAGGTCAGTTATTGCATTAATGAGCCATAGATAAACTAATGTCAAATGATTTGATCGCATATTGAAAAAATAAAAATGAAAAAGCTCATTAGATTCTGTCGAGTATCCCCACAAGGGAAAATGAATAATGAACAAGGGGCAGCTAATTCGTGATATATATATGTTAGATACTATGATGATCCATCTCCCGAATTGCGTCTACCAAGAACAATACGTAAAATAAGCATGAGTGCAATATGATAGGTACTCTTGTGCTAGTAGAAGGAATAAAATTGCCATTTTTTTGTTGCACCGTAGTTACGTTACTCACTCACTCTGTCTCATTCTCTTTCGCTTAACAGCCAAGGAAGGGACGCCGGCTAGAGGAATGCTGGCTAGAGGAAGAGGAAGCCTGGGGAGAGGCTAGTATGACGAGGCAAGAACTTTGCATCGATGAAGAGGAAGAGAGAGAGGAAAAGGAAAAGGAAAAGGAGACGGTAAGTGATTAGCGGAGATGCTTGTTAGCTGATTTTTTTTGTTTCTTTTAGCTATCTAGGACTTCTACTTATAGTGTTTGAAGAAAGAGTGTTCCTTAGTTGGGCTGAAAGGAGTTTATTTTGATGCTGCTGTCTTCGTTTTTGTGGTGACAGGTAGTGGTGTTCAAGCTGGGTTTGCACGATGAGAAGGACAAGAAGAAGGCCATAAAGATAGTCTCTGGATTTGCAGGTATCAATCAGATCAAGCTTTCTCCTCGCCTCTGTCTCTCTACTTCGTTAAGAAAACCAAGTCAAAACAGAGTGCGAATTTCGCTACTTATGTGCAGAGGTCGAGTCGTTCAGCGTGGACATGGAGGATAAGGAGCTGACGGTGACCTGAGATATAGATGCGGTCCTGCTCGCGTCCAAGTTGAGGGAGCGGTTTGACACGCACATAATGTCCATCGAAGCGGCCTTTTAGAAGAAGAACGACAACAAGAGAGACGATCAGGACAAGAAGGACCATGACAAAGTGCAACAAGAACGAGCAGTCGAAAGACTCAGAAAGCCGATCCGCCCAAAGTCTACCCGTTTGCCAATCCCAATCTCAAGTTTGATATTTTAGTTTTTGGAAAACCTCATCTCTTTGACCAACTGTTTTATACAGAAAGATATCAGATCATGGGTCCGCTATTACATCAGTTCATGATCATTAGTCATGAAATTCTGTTCTTGGTGAAGGCTCTATAATAATAAGATCTCGAGTGGCTCTATAATATTTGTCTTTTTTTATTGGTGGTCTTGTGAATGCTGCATCAACGAGATCTTCATTAACAGGCGGGGACGGTCTAACTTCTCATACAATTTCCTTGAGATCTGCTCAACAGGAAGGGACATTCGACTTCCCATTGCATCAGCATAATATCACAAGTGTCTCGTGAGAGGCGTCGAACGGGTGGGTGGGGTCGGGTTTGAGTCGGGTCGAATATGGTCGACCCATATTAACCCATTTTGACCCATTTTCATATAGTACAATTCTAATGACCTATGTCCGACTTGAACCGTATTACTTAAACACTTTTATATTTAACCAATTCATGCAATAATTTTTCCCGAGGGTTGGGTTTTTTTTTATGGTAGAGCAATAATCCATACAATGAGTTCATGGATATGGAGAAAGCCAGCTATATGTAATCAAAAGCCAATAAATACAGGGTCTATAAGCGCATGATATATGGCACGCTCGCCTTGAATATACAAGCTTGAGGCTTTATATCGTCCTGGTCGCCCTCACGATCGACCGATACATGCTAAACAATTACCGTAGGACAGAATTTTGCCGGTGAAAGGGAAGAACACTTCCAGATGTCGGCTCTACGCTCTTCCTTGGGTAGTGGAAGGAGTAAGCCGGAGATAGATGTACCTTTGTCGAAGAAATCGAACTCTCTTTTACATAAATCAAGGGCCTTAGGAGTGAAACCATCAATCCCTCACAACTGGCAACATTGCTTGGAAACTATTATTCTGAAACAACAAATGGGATACTGTGTATACAACATTAGGTCTACCGAAATTATGATGACAGAAAGACCATGGCGGTCCTTGTGTATGCCAATTTCTAAGGCAAAAGAATATTGAGATCATTCAAGTGGGAGGCTGATCACCTATTTTTGTGCTATGTAGCACTGACACGACACGCGATACGATCGCGAAACATGATTTCTCAAAAAATAAAGAATTCCGACAAATTGTATATTAAATATGTCTTTTATCCTCCTAACATGTAAAAGCTCCCAATATATAACCTTACATGTGAACAAAAAAATTTTCAAAGAAGCCAATATGTTCTTCATTTGGGCCAGAAACAAATTGCAGTTCACAAATAAGTGCTGCAAGGCCCATGGACCACTCTCCACGCGTGATAAGCAGGAGAGAACAAATCAACTATCTGTCAATACGACCACGTGCATGTCCAACTATACTTCCACAACTCGTTCCCCCTCAAGTTCGACGCAGCTCCGTTCATAGCTAGGGTTTCTAAATCAAGGACCGACGAAGTTTGCTCCTTTTCTGCGAAGCTTGCGATGATGGTCCCCCGACAGTCTCGACAGACGCCCGCCACCGATCCTTCCTTCTCACCTCCGATCTAAGAGAACTCGAAGTTGAATTTCCATAACCCAGTTACCGGGCCGCGACTACTGCCCAGGTAAAGCTTCCGTTTTCCTTCAGCGAGAAAATTGAAGAAGAAGAAAATGGGCGTTCAGCGGACATGCGACCTTTCGTTGACAACTTGTTGGAAGCTCGGACATGCATTGACCAGGTGTCCATCTTGACACGCGCACGACGGCCTTAGGAGCGTGTCGGTGCTACATAGCTTTTGTGCACCTACTTTAGTGTTCCTAATGTAACTTTGATGTTTTCGTGGAATAAAAAACTGCTTCGAACGTATCAACGCAAAACAAATTGCCTACATTTCAGAATGACTTCATGCTTGCAATAATTAGCACCAAGATGCGAGTTATCAATGGAGGCCTAGTCACTTAAACCAAAATAATTAGATCTGATGTTACTATCTTACACAGGACATCCTCATAGAAAAACTAATCATCTGAATCAAGCATCATGCAGAAGACTATTGAGAGGGAATATTAGCAAGGAAGAGATGACAATCACTCCGAAACGTGCAATTGAATTTGAAAACGTACCTATCCCTTTTAAATACCTAAAAGTCAGTACTATTTTCTTCACAGTCATGAACCAAGACAGCATAAAAAATTTAGATTTTGTCTTCTTGGCTGTGAAGACATGGAAATATAAATGTCAACAGTGCGATAATACGCTACAAACTAGACGATATCGTACAGAATTTCTTGCAACCACGAATGATTATAATGGATGGCTAATGCTAGGAATGTGAAGACAAGTTAACGACATTGATACATCAAGTGACGTTACTCTGGGATATATCTATGGAAAACGTAATCCTAATTCGTGGGATTGGACATATTTTGTCAAGCAAAGAGAAAGATAACAAACATTATATGAGCATCAAATATTAAACTTGCATGCAATCATATTTAGAGTGCATTTGTAACGTGTTAAATCATGATCTAAGAAATATCTTTTCTAAAACTGATTGATTGTGTCGTTTACAGATGTAAATATATTAACGAAAAACATTTTCATCGTTAAAGAAAATGTTAGGCACAAAATGTGGATGATAATGGAAACTTTCTGTTGACCGATTTTGCTTAACGATCCAAATAATTAATTTTAGGTGAATATATATATATATATATATATATATATATATATATTTTAAATCATTGATCTTCAATGAAATGAATGCACTCTTACCTATTCCAAGAACTCCATCTTGTAGTAATAAACTCCGTCAATTACTGTACTGGAAGTGAAAAACGTGCCTTGGGCACTTTGTTTAAAGCGAACGTACAGATAAAGGAGCAAGTCTGGGCTGTCTAGGTGCAGGGGAGCCCAACCCAGATGCGCTATTTAATCGGGCGGGCTCCCCCAAAAGACCCTACTAATTCCTTTGACCGTGAACAAGCCATGTCCGCGAGATTCACATCACTCTCTCCATGCTACGACTGAACTATATAGGTCCGAAAGTGGAGGTCCACTTGATTTTGCAGAGCAATCCGGGTTGAATTTCTACGCCAATCGCGCGCAACGTCAAAAAAACAACGCTTCAATCTTCCGTCGCTACCTCCGTTTGCCTTTAGGTACTCGAGTGGCTACCCTTGTTACCGGAGATTGGTTTGTCGTTATGTTCCACACAAACTGTTTGTCGAAATTCCTCACTAACCTCATTCTCCGTAACCCATTTTGTTGTTCTTTATGGGTCCCAGTTTTCTACGACAGACCTTTGTTTCGACCTCTCGAAAGCATTGTTCTGTGATATCTCTTTGCCTTTATTTATTATTATTTTTGGGGTTTTGACGTCAAATATGTTGAGAGTGTCCTGCAGGAGAACGACTATGGCGGCCGATGATATCTCCATGGAAAGTAGCAAGCTGAAACATCGGAAGATGGACAAAGATGACCGATGTGATGCGATTAGTAATCTGCCAGCGTCGGTGCTCCTTCATATTCTGTCCTTCCTGCCCATGAGAGACGCCGTAAGGACAGTGATGGTCCCGGGATTCCGTTACCTCTGGACTTCTACCCGCCACTTATCTTTCAATCACTGTGCTTGCCACGACTGCAAGAAGAAGAACCCTGCTTTTAAAGTCGACGATAGATTCGTAAATTTTACCGACCATGTGCTAACCCTGCACGAGAACCCCACAATCGATTCATTCCGTCTTAATTTGAACTGTGCGCCGGAGGTGTATCCCGGTGATCCTCAATATGAGGACTATGCAAGAAAGTCGAACAAAATCTGTACATGGATTCATTTTGCAGTGAGGAGAAAGGTTGAGTTCCTCGATTTGAACTTCTTAGGGTGTGCTAGGGAGATCCCAGACGATCTTTACATGTTGCCCAGCATTGTTCTCAGGTGTAGCTGCTTAGTAGAGCTGAAGCTAGCTTTCTGTGTGGTTGGACCAGTGGGACGGGTACAACTACGGTCGCTTAGGAAATTGTTTATGAAGCAAATTGAATTAACTGACAACAAATTGGCCGACATACTATCTGGTAGCCCGTTGCTAAAAGAATTGTCTCTTGAAGATTGTGATGGCCTCTACAAGCCCAAATTCTGTAGTGGCCCATCTATTGAAGAGTTAAATTTGGTGGATTGCGGCAGACTGGCAAAGCTTGATCTTGCACGATCAGATATAAAACGTTTAACCATTGATCAGGGTGGGCATCTGGAGCTAGTTTGTCCTAATGTGAAGATTTTGGATATTGCTGGGAATATAGAGTATGTCAAGGTGACTGGTATGTCATCACTGGTTGATACGTCCCTCTGCTTCAGTCGCTATTTTACATTGCCATTCAGGGAATATCGTGAGTTCAGACTGCTTCTGGATAAGCTCAGCTGTAGTCCTTATTTTATGCCATGAAGAGGAAGAGAGAGAGGAAAAGGAAAAGGAAAAGGAAAAGGAGAAGGTAAGTGATTAGCGGAGATGCTTGTTAGCTGATTTTTCTTGTTTCTTTTAGCTATCTAGGACTTCTACTTATAGTGTTTGAAGAAAGAGTGTTCCTTAGTTGGGCTGAAAGGAGTTTATTTTGATGTTGCTGCCTTCGTTTTTGTGGTGACAGGTAGTGGTGTTCAAGCTGGGTTTGCACGATGAGAAGGACAAGAAGAAGGCCATAAAGATAGTCTCTGGGTTTGCAGGTATCAATCAGATCAAGCTTTCTCCTCGCCTCTGTCTCTCTACTTCGTTAAGAAAACCAAGTCAAAACAGAGTGCAAATTTCGCTACTTATGTGCAGAGGTCGAGTCGTTCAGTGTGGACATGGAGGATAAGGAGCTGACGGTCACCTGAGATATAGATGCGGTGCTGCTCGCGTCCAAGTTGAAGGAGTGGTTTGACACGCACATAATGTCCATCGAAGCGGCCTCTTAGAAGAAGAAAGACATCAAGAGAGACGATCGGGACAAGAAGAAGGACCATGACAAGTGCAACAAGAACGAGCAGTCGAAAGACTCAGAAAGCCGATCCGCCCGACGTTTACCCGTTTGCCAAGCCCAATCTCAAGTTTGATATTTTAGTTTTTGGAAAGCCTCATCTCTTTGACCAACTGTTTTATACAGAAAGATATCAGATCATGGGTCCGCTATTACATCAGTTCATGATCATTAGTCATGAAATTCTGCTCTTGGTGAAGGCTCTATAATAATAAGATCTCGAGTGGCTCTATAATATTAGTCTTTTTTTATTGGTGGTCTTGTGAATGATGCATCAACGAGATCTTCATTAACAGGCGGGACGGTCCAGCTTCTCATACAATTTCCTTGAGATCGCCAACAGGAAGGGACATTCGACTTCTCATTGCATCAGCATAATATCGCGAGTATCTTGTGAGAGGCGTCGAACGGGTGGGTGGGGATCGGGTTTGAGTCGGGTCGAATATGGTTTGACCTATATTAACCCATTTTGACCCATTTTCATGTAGTACAATTCTAATGACCCATGTCCGTCCGAACCGTATTGCTTAAACACTTTTATATTTAACCAATTCATGCAATAGTTATTTCTTATAATTTGTTAAGAAAAATGATATTCCTAAAACACTTTCATGCAGTACACATCTAGTGGATTTTTTAATTGTTTTTTTATTTGTATTAAAAATTAATTTATCTTTTCTTGAATTTTTTTATTTTTTAAAACTTATCCTAATTTTTAAAAATAATTTAATTTTTTCAATTTTTTTTTTTGGCTGTTAGTGATCGGGCAGCAGCTTGAACAATTTTTGCACTTTTCTAATTTTTTAATTTTTTTAAAAAAAATTGATTTTCTCAATTTTCTATTTTACGGGCCGTGGCAACTAGCGGTGGTGGGTAGCAACGTACGAAATATGAGTCCGAAAATGGGTCATGGACCCATATTGATACCACCACCTATGACTATCGTGATTACTCTAGAACTATATGCTAATCAGCGAATAAACGATCCGTTCTTTTATGTTAGGTTTGGCTCCACAGTAGACATAATGCAAGCATGTATTGGCTAGTTAGACACAGATTGTTTCATTTTACTGCAGGTCTGCATCAGACCGTTGAATTGATAAGTATCTATCATAATATGAAGTTCGCTTGACAAAGTGCAATTCAACTTGAGTTCTCTTCCATCTTGAGATTTACCAGTGGGGTAAAGTGGCAAAAGTGCACACTGCATACCCCTCACAAGGTTTAAGGAAAACTTCAACCAGACACAATAAAACCAAATATGGGGTGCTTCTACCTTTTAGAAAGACCGAAGCCAAGTTACTCGACATACCTTTTGAGATAAAATAGAGTTGCGAATAGGCAATGCAGAGGCTGGCTGACGAATTGATTGAAGCACCAGGAGTGGCATACAAGTGTACTCACCTGTTATGCAGGTCGACATATTCGTCAGTTTTGTCCAAATATTTTCGTTAAAAAGCGCAAGAAATGTCGTCTCTCTAAGAGTTAGGATGCTGATGAAGTTGTCTCACATTTAGCAAGATGGTTGACATGTCAGGAAGGAGTTTAATCCAGCTATCTAGTCGAATAGTTTCTACCCGCCATGTTCAATAGCTCTTTCCTTCTGACCCTTTTAGATAATTAAAGCGATGGAGATCAAACTAATTCTCACTCTCAACATGACATAACATCAATTTTCAGACGTTCACTACAAAAATCGGTTGCTGTTTAGAACATTTAAGAATATGCAAAAAAAGAGCTGAAATCACGTGTGGCACAGCGACTCAAGTTAGATTCTTGAGTGCTATGCCCTTGTGAAAACATGCACAAACCATTGTGTATACGGAAGAATCCCCTGCAGTCCACCGTACACTTAGTTCTACGAAACATTTTTCCACCCCGACCATGAGAGGCCGCACAGTTTTTCCCGAAGGTTGGGCTTTTTTATGGTAGAGCAATCCTCCATACAACGAGTTCATGGATACGAAGAAAGCCAGCTATATGTAATCAAAAGCCAATAAATACAGGGTCTATAGGCACATTATATATGGCACGCTCGCCTTGAATATACAAGCTTGAGGCTTTATATCATCCTGGTCGCCCTCACGATCGACTGATACATGCTAAACAATTACCGTAGGACAGAATTTTGCCAGTGAAAGGGAAGAACACTTCCGGATGTCTGCTCTATGCTCTTCCTTGGGTAGCGGAAGGAGTAAGCCGGAGATAGATGTACCTTTGTCGAAGAAATCGAACTCTCTTTTACATAAATCAAGGGCCTCAGGAGTGAAACCATCAATCCCTCACAACTGGCAACATTGCTTGGAAACTATTATTCTGAAACAACAAATGAGATACTGTGTTTACAACGTTAGGTCTATAGAAATTATGATTGACGAGAAAGACCAGTGGTCCTTGTGTATGCCAATTTCTAGGCAAAAAGAATATTGAGATCATTCAAGTGGGAGGCTGATCGCTTGCTTTTGTGCTATGTAGCTCCGACACGACACACGACACGACGCGAGGTGATTTCTCAAAAACTAGAGAATTCCAACACGTTGTATATTAAATACATCTTTTTCATGTATACATGATAAATTATCATTTTAATAATTCCACAAAAGAATAAATAATAATAAAAAAAGTCTAGAACGAATTTACACTAAAGGCAATGATTCAACATTGGTTAATATCAAATTATTTATCCTAAAGAAATCAAATTATCCTCCTAACATGTAAAAGCTCCCAATATATGACCTTACATGTGAACAAAAAATTTCAAAGGAAGCCAATATGTTCTTCATTTGGGCCAGAAACAAATTGCAGTCCACAAATAAGTGCTGCAAGGCCCATGGACTACTCTCCACGCGTGATAAGCAGGAGAGAACAAATCAACTATCTGTCAATACGACCACGTGCATGTCCAACTATACTTCCACAACTCGTTCCCCCCTCAAGTTCGATGCAGCTACGTTCATAGCTAGGGTTTCTAAATCAAGGACCGACGAAGTTTGCTCCTTTTCTGCGAAGCTTGCGATGATTGTCCCCCGAGAGTTCGACAGACAGATGCCCGCCACCGATCCTTCCTTCTCGCCTCCGATCTAAGAGAACTCGAAGTTGAATTTCCATAACCCAGTTACCGGGCCGCGACTACTGCCCAGGTAAAGCTTCCATTTTCCTTCAGCGAGAAAATTGAAGAAGAAGAAAATGGGTGTTCAGCGGACATGCGACCTTTCGTTGACAACTTGTTGGAAGCTCGGACATACGTTGACCAAGTGTCCATCTTAACACGCGCACGACGGCCTCGGGAGCGTGTCGGTGCTACATAGCTTTGTGCACCTACTTTTGCGTTCCTAATGTAACTTTGATGTTTTCATGGAATTAAAAACTGCTTCAAACGTATCAACACAAAACAAATTGCCTACATTTCAGAATGACTTCATGCTTGCAATAATTAGCACCAAGATGCGAGTTATCAATGGAGGCCTAGTCACTTAAACCAAAATAATTAGATTTGATATTACTATCTTACAAAGGATATCCTCATATGAAAAACTAATAATCTGAATCAAGTATCATACAGAAGACTATTCGAGAGGGAATATTAGCAAGGAAGAGATGAAAATCACTCCGAAACGTGCAATTGAATTTGAAAACGTACCTATCCCTTTTAAATACCTAAAAGTCAGTACTATTTTCTTCACAGTCATGAACCAAGACAGCATAAAAAATTTAAATTTTGTCTTCTTGGCTGTAAAGACATGGAAATATAAATGTCAACAGTGCGATAATACGCTACAAACTAGACAATATCGTACAGAATTTCTTGCAACCACGAATGATTATAATGCCAAATACAAGATCATCATGCCCCGCTTGAGAAACGAAGAAAAGCATGTACAATATGAAAGTCAGTCATGCACACCATTCTAATGAATCTAATATTTTGAAAATACCAAGAAGCTCCTATTTTTCATAATAAAAGGAATAGAATTTTTTCTTGTGAAAATTTCACGACGCTTGTCATCGATTCTCATAATTTGAAATCACTCCAGAAGTTTTTATATAAAGAATGGACTGTTGAATGTTTAAATTCGTTGTTAGCAGTCCAACGTTCTTGTTGGGAGCAAAGACGAAAGGAATCCTATTCAAGAGTTAAGTCAGAGTTTCATGGAAAATGTATGCGAAAAGAAAGAGGCATGGTTACACCTTCACGCAAACAATAGTATCTTTCCCTTGTTCTGATGCACAAGTCTCGCTCCACCAGTTAGACAATCATGCCTTATAGAATCATTAGTCCGCTTCACTCTGAGATTCTGAATCAGATGAACTTGTAGATTGAATTCCTTTGGCGAGACGGTGTTCACAAATGCCAAATCCTGGAGTCCGTTTTTGTTTACTTATCATGGATGGCTAATGCTAGGAATGTGAAGACAAGTTAACGACATTGATACATCAAGTGACGTTACTCTGTGATATATCTATGGAAAACGTAATCCTCATTCGTGGGATTGGACCACTTGTCCGAGATAACAAGGATTATATGAGCATCAAATATTAAACTTGCATGCAATCATATTTAGAGTGCATTTGTAACGTGTTAAATCATGATCTAAGAAATATCTTTTCTAAAACAGATCGATTATGTCGTTTACAGATGTAAATATATTAACGAAAAATATTTTCATCGTTAACGAAAATGTTAGGCATAGAGTGTGGATGATAATGGAAACTTTCTGTCGACCGATTTTGCTTAGCGATCCAAATAATTAATTTTAGGTGAATATATATATTTTTAAAATCATTGATCTTCAATGAAATGAATGCACTCTTACTTATTCCAAGAACTCCATCTTGTAGTAATAAACTCCGTCAATTACTGTACTGGAAGTGAAAAACGTGCCTTGGGCACTTTGTTTAAAGCGAACGTACAGATAAAGGAGCAAGTCTGGGCTGTCTTGGTGCAGGGGAGCCCAACCCAGATGCGCTATTTAATCCGGCGGGCTCCCCCAAAAGACTCTACTAATTCCTTCGACCGTGAACAAGCCATGTCCGCGAGATTCACATCACCCTCTCCATGCTAGGGACTGAACTATATAGGTCCGAAAGTGGAGGTCCACTTGATTTTGCAGAGCCATCCGGGTTGAATTTGTACGCCAATCGCGCGCAACGTCAAAAAAACAACGCTTCAATCTTCTGTCGCTGCCCCCGTTTGCCTTTAGGTACTTGAGTGACTACCCTTATTACCGGAGATTGGTTTGTCGTTATGTTCCACACAAACTGTTTGTCGAAATTCCTGACTAACCTCATTCTCGGAAACCCATTTTGTTGTTCTTTATGGGTCCCAGTTTTCTATGACAGACCTTTGTTTCAACCTCTCGAAAGCATTGTTCTGTGATATCTCTTTGCCTTTATTTATTATTATTTTTGGGGTTTTGACGTCAAATATGTTGAGAGTGTCCTGCAGGAGAACGACTATGGCGGGCGATGATATCTCCATGGAAAGTAGCAAGCTGAAACATCGGAAGATGGACAAAGATGACCGATGTGATGCCATTACTAATCTTCCAGCGTCGGTGCTCCTTCATATTCTGTCCTTCCTGCCCATGAGAGACGCCGTAAGGACAGTGATGGTCCCGGGATTCCGTTACCTCTGGACTTCTACCCGCCACTTATCTTTCAATCACTGTGCTTACCACGACTGCAAGAAGAAGAACCCTGCTTTTAAAGTCGACGATAGATTCGTAAATTTTACCGACCATGTGCTAACCCTGCACGAGAACCCCACAATCGATTCGTTCTGTCTTAATTTGAACTATGTGGCTGAGGTGTATCCCGGTGATCCTGGATATGAGGACTATGCAAGAAAGTCGAACAAAATCTGTACATGGATTCATTTTGCAGTGAGGAGAAAGGTTAAGTTCCTCGATTTGAACTTCTTAGGGTGTACTAGGGAGATCCCAGACGATCTTTACATGTTGCCCAGCATTGTTCTCAGGGGTAGCTGCTTAGTAGAGCTGAAGCTGGCTTACTGTGTGGTTGGACCAGTGGGACCGGTACAACTACGGTCGCTTAGGAAATTGTTTATGAAGCAAATTGAATTAACTGATGACAGATTGGCCGACATACTATCTGGTAGCCCGTTGCTAAAAGAATTGTCTCTTGAAGATTGTGATGGCCTCTACAAGCCCAAATTTTGTAGTGGCCCATCTATTGAAGAGTTAAATTTGGTGGATTGCGGCAGCCTGGAAAAGCTTGATCTTGCACGATCAGATATAAAACGTTTAACCATTGATCAGGGTGGGGATCTGGAGCTTGTTTGTCCTAATGTGAAGATTCTGGATATTGCTGGGAATATAGAGTATGTCAAGGTGACTGGTATGTCTTCACTGGTTGATACGTCCCTCTGCTTCAGTCACTATTCTACATTGCCGATCGGGGAATATCGTGAGTTCAGACTGCTTCTGGATAAGCTCAGCTGTAGTCCTTATTTTATGCCATGCGATTGGTGTATACTGGTATGGTTTCTCTTCTGTTGCTCTTGACCCATAATTTGTCTTGCTTTGAGGTACTTGTGAATGATTTGGGTACTGATCATTCAGGTAAGGAGTTTAACTATTTTTTTGATACGATATTCTTCCATTCCAATTGTCCTAAAAATTTGTAGAATGGAAGTTGGGTGAACTGATTTTGAATGGGTCTCATTCGAAATGGCAAGTGGCCGTGCTGTTTCTCTGCTTTGGCTTCCGTGTTCTGTTGCTTTTTTTATGCTTCGGTTGATGAGGTAATGTCCTGAATCAAGAGTAAAAGAAAATATTATTCACTTAGGCTGGGTTCTTCTTTTAATTATGCGCACCTAAACTTTTATACGGTGGCCGTTGCATCTGCTGGCCTTTGAACTTTGAACAAATGTAAACTATTATCCATAACCCACTCATGTAACCGAAAACTACAACTTGTTAGGTGCCTGTCGTCCTTGTCTCCCCATTTGCCTCGTGGCATTTTGTAGACGATATTGTTCTCATTTTTAATGTGACATCTATTACCATTTTAAACGTGCATATCCATGCTCTTATGATTTGTCTTTCTAATATTGTACATAATCTGATTAATTTCTTGACAAGACTCTGAATTCAATTGGTATCATACTAATTCATTTCAGTCACTCCATACATGCACATGCTCTCGAGCATCCACAATGTATGTCCTATACTAATTTTCATTTAAAGTGGGTCCAATTTATTCTTTTTAAATTAGGTATTAACTATGTGGGAGCTGAAAAATCAGCCATGCCCATCTTTCGGCTGGAAGCATGTGACACTTCAATTGCCTCTGAGAAAGCAGTACCTCCCTGGCATTTGTAGCTTGTTAAGGAACTCTCATTTTCTTGAGACACTCACTATTTATGTTTATCCTGGAAGAGATGCCAATGAATCTGAGGTATGAATGCTTGAACTGTAAAATCTTATTGGAATATTCGAATTTGGAAGTAGTGGAGATTGAAAAGTTGCTTTAAAATTTTAGCTTGCCGAAGCAGGGTGGAAGCTTGCATTTGAGTTCAATGGCTTTAGTTACTGGAGTTTAGTGGACGGCACATTTCCCTGCCTCGAGCACCGGCTTAAGCATGTTAAGATATATGGTTATATACTGGAGCCTGATGTCATTGGGCTCATTGAATTTCTACTTAAGAATGCCCAGGTCCTGGAGAAGATGGAGATTTCTACCAGGAAGACTCTGCAGCGAACATGTAGCGAGTACATGTGTTACAGTGACATTGGCCGTCCATCAAAGGATTATTGCACATCAGATGCGCTGCTAGAGTTTTCACAAAAGTTGTTAAGTTTCTCAAGGGCCTCAACACGTGCAGCAATACACTTGGGTTAGATACTGGTATTGGAATTGTGTTCACCCCTTTCTTTTGGAAACCCTTGATGATTCTATGTCAGGCATGTCTCACATCTGGTAGACTTTACAAAAGTAGTTGGCCTTCATGAACTATCTCCTTTTGCCTCAGTTCTACGAATTCGCAACATCTACTACTCTGTACAGGCAGCTTTATGAATATTTTGATAGTGGATGTGTCCTTTTTCGTCAAAGAGTGAATCTCTTAACAGCCTTTCTTTTCAAATTCCCAGCTCTTGCAAATAGTTTGGCTAACTTTTGCAGCGTAGAGATTCTTGAACAATCTCTTGATACCAGTTACAAACTGTTGATTAGTAGTCTTCCCTCTTGTGGCTTCTCTTTCTCTAATTGGTTTTTTGTTTTAGAGGCTGCCGATGTTTCACTTTTCAGCTTTAGCTATCATTTCTTTGTCTTGAAAGTAAGTCAATGCAGGTCAGCATTCCTGATTTACGCCCTAGAATGATTAGTATATCAACATCATATCCAGTACAATCCGTGGCTACTGTATAGATTCCGTAAAGTATAGAATTTTGCAGTCCTCAAGTGCGCATCTATTCTTAATGTCTACTCTAGAACTGTGTTATTCTGTGTGCTCCTCTTACTAATTAACAAGATCATGTCGCTTATTTGACGCCTGAGAATTCTTTTTTTCTTTTTAAATAATACAAGTATCCAAACCTTTCAGCTCATTATCCCTCACGAATGATGTTAGAGCTCAATGGAAGACCTTTCTTGCACGAGAAAATCGGCTATATATATGTACTCTAGGTAATTTGGTAATCGACCCATTGTCCTATGAATTGGGTGAAATTAGTCCAACTGTGTGTGAATCTACTTATCTCCTCCTTTCGCAGGTAGTTTTCAACGAAACTTTTCATGGTAACATGACCATTGAGCGTCAGTCAGTATACATACATACACTGCTTCGGTTCCACGATAATAAGTGCCATGTCTCCTGCTCGATCTATTACATTCTAGTCTGAGTTACTTTAGTCGTCCCATCACACTCCTCCATCATACTCTCCCTAAAATTCTATACACTATATGGAAGCTCACAAGTCAGTCATGTCCATCTTTAACCTACAAGTCCGTAACGCTTCAATTGCCCCTTGGCAAAGCAACACCTTCCGGTTTTTCCATTTCGTACAGAAACTCTTATCGTCTCGAGAACTTAACTGTTTATGCTTACCCTGGATCTCACTGCATATCTATGTATTAAAAAAGGATTTATCTGTTTCATTCAATCTATCGCAAGTGCTGGAGATGAAAGAACAACTTGCATTCAAATTTCAGCTCAGTGAAGTAGGCTGGATGCAAAAGCACGAATTCGATGATGAAAACTAGAGCCTCCAGCAATAGCTTAAGCATGTAACGATCTATGGATGTGCCTTTGAGTTCATCGCAAAGAAGTGAAAATTACTATAATCTTGAGTGGGAATATTACGCATTGACTCGGCCTTGAAACAAATTTATCAGTAGTCATAGGAGGAAACTACTATTTCACTTGGGGAAAATTTACGAATGGGAAAAGAATGAGTCTACGGTTGAGTGGAGCCGGCACAACGAGAAATATGTTTTTTTTAGAAAACTCCCGATCACCTGGATTAAGTGTTACAAAGTACAAGTAAAATATAGGATCACATGATAGCAAGGAGAACAAAACTCTTCCAACTCCCCAGAAATTTTTTAATTATGTTTGGAAATTCGCAATGATAATAGTCATACTATAATGTACTTAAAGATTAAACTTCACACATTCCTCCTACCCACACGCTAGGCGTCTGTTATCTGGACTTTTAATATCCTTTGGTGTGCTTATTAATTATTGTGGTGGTCTATATCTATCCGGAAAATAGTCGCACCGAAAGCACTTCTCATTTATGTTTGCGGCTTGGACTATAACCACTGACTATAACTAATCACTGAACTGACGAAAAACCTATGATGTCTAGTTGTCGTTAATGTATATTCCGGTGCCCAACATCCTCAAAAAGAGATTATGATGTTGTAATGGATTTATTTGGGGATAAGAACACCGAACCGCCCTGTACTGTATATATAAGCCTTCCCTAATTAAAAAATGACATATAAATTTTGCCTTTTGCGGATTATTTATGTAAATTTTTTTGGTTATGGGAATTGAATGAGTCGCAGGCACCTCCCTGGGATCTCAAACATATTGGAGTTTAAGACACTTTTAACTGTAGATGTTTATCCTGGATGTTGCATATATACGGTATGAGGCTGTAAGTTTATTAGCGTATGTTATAGGGTTGATGGTAAAGGGGATAGGAAGGCGACAGCATTTAAACCACACTCCTAACATTATAACTTTTAAACAGTTGTATCCCATATAGTTGGTGTTATATTGTAGCTCCCAAATATGGTCACCGAAAGAATCCCCTCAGCATTTGTTGGCGAGTCGCCGTAACGTAAGTTTTCAGCTAAGACCACTACATTCTTAAGTTCATAAATAATCCATTGTCTGCATGATTGCGTGACCCATAAAAAAATATTATTTTATTGTAATTTTAATATACTAGTTAACTAAACTATTCTATTAGTTATACAAAAATAAACTATAGTATTAGTTATATGTAGGGCTATACCGACTCGAACCGTGATAAAATAGATCAAACTAATTATTATCAAAATGATTCAAACTGTTTCAAATACACAATATGCCTTTTTTTTTTTTTTTTCGTATTAGGTTCTTTCAATAACGGATCGAAATATTAGTTAGTTCGCCATCTTTTTTCTTTTGACAAATAAGAAATTCCGGATCGAATTCGGGTATCGGAAAGACCTCCCTTATTTTTCTCGAGAAAGATTCTCGTATCGACATGACAATCGCAGGATGCTTGTCCATATCGAGGGGATTTTCAGCACATTATTGGGTGTGGAACTAGATTGCAACTTGTAAGCTATTTGGCTCAACTAATCATGTGCATAAACAATTTATATTAATTTTATAAAACTATACCTTCAATTAATAGTCCGCCATCTTAAGAATTAAATCTACCACGAAAAAAATGTCAAGAGTTTGTGTGACTTTATGTATTCCAGTTACTAGGATAATACAAGTTGTAATTACTGTCAAATTTCTTATTGCCTTCCCTCTAGCACCTTGATGTCCTTTTTGTACATATGGCATATGCCTAATAACAAAGTCGGTAGTAGTTGCTTATGAGGTTATTTAATCATTGAGCCGTCTATGGAACGTTATATGTAATTCCACGAAGGTGGGATCTTGGTTCGTTTCTAGGAAATGCAACCTTTGATTCGTGGGGTTGCACATGTCCAATCAAGCCAAACAGAAAAAAAAATGAAAATTTATCTGAATTGCAGCAGATTTGTCTTTATGTCCTTCCAAGGAACCTAAAAATTTGAATTTGTTGAAAAGTTTGAAGCACTTCATTTAAAGTAATCATGGGTCTTAATCAAGTGGTACATTCCCACTTTGGTGTGACGTATGAGCTTAAAAGAAGATGATAAATTGTTGCTGGATTAGTTGGCAGGTCGGATCATTATGAAAAGATTCTAAAGGAGATAGCAGACATTCAAGACGGCCCAAGACAACAACCCCTTAGAAAATTGTTCCTTAATTAAACATCCATCAGGCTAAATAGATGAGCAATATCTTCTATCCACTAAACTAACATATAATATTTGTGTGGAAATGCCTCGAACCAGCCACTCGCCCACTGTATGCTCATCTTCTTCATTCTTTGAATCCAGAAACGCGTGCTAGGTCTGACGGATCATGACGCGGCGAAGCTGAGGTGAACCTGTTCCCAGTCCAATAAAAACAGCGTGTTAGATTTTCACTGGAAATGGAAACACGTCTCCTTGCGATGGTATCGTATCAAACTGGGGAGCAAGATGATTTTTGAACATTTGTTTCATGCAGTGTTTTTATATTTCTTTATGTTTAAATATTGGTCTAGTCGCGTGACGACGGGTCTTACGTACTCTTTATATACATCTGCCCTCTCTCCACATATCGATATAAATTTTTGAGTTCGACGAGATTTCAATGTGATTTTACTTTACCTAATCCTCACAATACCCAGAGAAATTGTGATTGTCCACAAGCCGATGCCACAACCACATTTGTCGTCCCCCTCAGGCCCCCCTCCCTCCTCTCTCTCTCTCACGTTCAAGACCGGCTTCCTTTGTAGGGAGCTTGGTGTCTCCACCACTTTAATTGAGCTATCGATGTGGCTGCCCCTAGATGTGGAGGGTCGACGGTCATGCTTCCGGCGACCTCGATTCTCATGTCCCGGCTTGATTTTCCACATACAAACACAGAG
Organism: Rhodamnia rubescens; assembly: GCA_021437795.1. Taxonomy (NCBI): domain Eukaryota; kingdom Viridiplantae; phylum Streptophyta; class Magnoliopsida; order Myrtales; family Myrtaceae; genus Rhodamnia; species Rhodamnia rubescens. The sequence continues at coordinate 4,364,011 of JAILYA010000015.1, forward strand.
AAGGTCGGGAATGAAAAGATGGAAAAGAGAAAAGGAAAGAAATATATGGCCGTTACAAGGGATAAATTGAAAACGTAAATTTATGCCGTAATTTATAGATGATCTCACTATATGCGAAGCGTGCGTGCTTAAATTTATCATTTTGTGGACGGAGTAGCAAATGCAGGTGGGCTGAGGGACAACGGATTCACATCCAACAAAAATGGTTAGATTTATTATTTGGAACAAGGTTCGTAGGATCAACTACGTCCAACTCATTCGCTGATGATTTTTTCACCCTTCCGTCCGAAGATTTTACAGATTATATGCACGGACAAGACGATGCCATGTATCACATAATCACACGCGCGCACACGAAAAAGGATATCGGGGATTTAACCTGATTTAACCTGGTTCAATTGATCAAGAATAGAACCCTTGGAAGCCTACTTCCACAGTGAGAAATCTCAAATTCAACGTATTATTTTTGGGGGTCTTTAAATAAGCTAAAATACATTTCTGAAGATAAACATGAATATCTATTGGAAAGGAAAATACAGTCGTTATTTCATTCTTTACTAATTTGAGTCAAATCTCCTATTAAATTTGGACTATGTTGATTAGTTTTCCTTATCTTTCCAACACTTCCCCTACAAGCTGGGACGAAGATGTAATCAGAGGCCTGCTTAGTCATCACACGCTGAAAAGCTTTGGGGGAAAGTGCCTTAGTAAATATGTCAGCCAATTGATTTTCACTTCTAATTAAAGTTTGGAGTCTTAATTGTCTTATCTTAAACTTTTCTCACGGATATAGTGAGTTGACCTCTATGTGCTTGGTCCTTTCATGAAAGACTGGATTAGAAGCAATATGAATTGGTGCATGATTGTCAAAGAACAATTTCAAAGGAGATTGAAGCTTATTAAGGTCCAAATCCTGCAACAGTAAACGAAGCCAGACTAATTCATACTCGGTTGAAGTCATGGCCCTATACTCAGCTTCTGCATTTGATCTAGCTATCACGCTTTGCTTTTTGCTCTTCCAAGTGACCAGCCTTATAGGCCGCTTGATGCTACAAAGCTAGTCGTATGGGCCGCGTCGCTCAATTTACTATTTTGCAAGTCAATCGATTGATGCTACGACTAACTTTCTTTTGGACTGGACTGAACTCAATACAGCTTTTTAGGAATCCAAATGAAGTGTTGGTAACTTGAAAAACTAAGTGATTCAACTGAAGAAGAGGCGAGCGACCGTGTGCCTGGAGAGGAGATGATTTGGAGGCCAAAGGAGAGATCGGGGACATCCACTGTTGGACCTAGGCAGAAGCTAAAATCACAGACAGAGACACGTGAAGGGTCGACATCGTCCACGAAACGACTCCACCTACAATCACATTCGCAACATATTGTTCTTCTTTTTGGCCTTTTTCTCTCTTGTCGTTTAGGTCAGCAGTGTCGGAAGAAGATGATGGGAATTTCAGTAAGGAGAGAGAGATGGCTTCCGATGGAGAGAGAGAGAGGGAGAGAGAGAGAGGAGAGGAAGGACAAGAAAATGTTTGGTTTTCTCAGAATTTTCGATTGTGGTTCCTCTTTATCTTTTGGCATGCAGTGGACTTTGTCAGTCTTGAGCGTCCCCAACGCCACCCCCCACCCCCTTTCTTCAGTGGAGTGGGCAGCTCACCAGATCGAAATACTTAAGGATGTAAACTCAACTGATGTCAAATTTACAAATGATTCAATCCATCAAATTGATACTTTAAAAGCTCGATTGTCAAATAATAACGCTGTTAAGAACTGACTTGACAATTTACTCCCGGTTTGTGCATGTCTATGCTCGAATCATATGTCTGTGATAGTGCGTAACTGCACATCGCTCGTCGAGGTAAGAACCGACCTAAAAAATACGCGAAAGACGAGGTGAAACCCGGAAGTAAATGAGTGCATTATTTGTTGTCAACATTTAAATTATAAAAGTTGCAGGTATTATTTACTCTAATTTTGAGCAAATTAGAAATTAAAAATCTTAAATCGAGCATCCAAGAGATTTTTTTAAATGTGTTTCCACTAAACAACATTTCTCTCAAAGTTGCTTTCTAAAGCACAGTTTACCAAACAATTTTTTCTTTTTCATGAAAGCACTTTAGACTAAAGTTTTTCGCATTTCCCAAAAGGCTTTTCACACCCTTAGGCTTGTCCATGCTGTGACCCACGACCATTTAAATGTAATAAAGACTCAAAATTTTATTGGGGAGGAGCTATAGTTAGAACCAGCTAATGATGCCGCTCCAGGTGATTTTCTTCTTCTTTTTATGCCCTTTTCCTGTTTCTCTCGGTTTCCCAATGTGGTCAACCAAAGACTTCCCTCCGTGTTCGCCAACAAGTCGCAGTAATTGAAATTTCGGCCACGACCCATGTCGATTCCGGTTCAATTATGCCGGTCCAAAGTAGCCAATCGGGTTTTGTTCTTTTGACCTCCTTAAAGGAAGAGGTAAGATGAGTAACCAAGTGGAAAAGAAGACTAAATTTGCAATTCCAACGCGTGCAAAACTCGCCAAATCCATGCGAAGGCGCAACATGCTTGAAGCGCACACCGAGATAAACTCTGCAAATTATTATCAAAGCTCGATAAGGCTTTGAAACTTTGTTTCCTCCCTAGACTAGACCAGACCAGACTAGAAAAAATCTCTCTTATTTTTGTAAGAAAAATCCTCGTACTAGCATGACGGTCGCAGGTTGCCCGTCAGTATGAGGGGATTTTCAGCTCAATATTTGGTGTGAAACTAGATTGTATAAATAGTTTATATCTATTTGATGAAATAATACCTTGAACTGACATCCTACTATTTTAAGAATTAAAGTTTGTGTAACTTTATGTATTCTAGTTAACTAGGATGGTACAATATAATAGTTGTCTAATTTCTTATTTTCCTTTCCTCCATCACTTATGATGCTCTCCGCAAAAACTAGAGTCAATAATGGTTACTTATGAGATAATCTATCTATAGAGACGTCTATAGAACGCTACATATAATTCTAAGGAGGTGGGACCTCGGTTCATTTCTAAGAAATGCAACCCTAGATCTGTGGGGTTGCACATACTTATCTAATCAAAAAGGAAGAAGAAAATATCTAAAATTGATCTAAATAGCAGTATGTTTGCCTCTATAGTCTACTCTGGTGTGTGACGTGTGAACACAAAATAAAATGAGAACTTCTTATGGAACGACCATAAAAGATTCTAAAGGAGACATCGGACATCGATGGCGGTCCAAGATGACAACGCGTTATAGAATTGTTCCTTCACCAAACATCCATCCAGCCAAACAGATGAGCACTATCTTCTAGCACAGACATGGTACAATGAGAAGTCTTAAATGGCGGTCCATTATTTAATTGCGCGTTCGCCTTTATGGTTTTCCATTCCAAGGAGCCTAAAAAATCTGAACATCGTCGATAGTAATAAAAGAGACCTATACGGTTTGAATGGGGAAAAGTAGTAAACAAGTCAAAAGTCTTTTATATTAATGTTAATTCAGTTATGAACTTTTCAATTATGCTAATTCAGCACTAAATATTTTCATATTGCTATCAACTTCAGTTAATCCAACCAATTAGGCCAGACATCACTGAAGTGAATGTTGGTGGTCCTACGCGACGCAATCAACGCTAATGTGAGCAGATTTAGTACAACAGCTAGCAACAGATTTATCGAATTGAAGACATCCGTAGAGATGAAGTCTTATATGGAGCGTGCGGAGAGAGAGGGTACTAACAATCCCATAGAAATGATAATACGATTTGGCAGAGATTATAAGTACTTGGAGGTGGAGACCATAAAGTCTTATAAGTGATCAGACAGAATGCGCGTCGATTTTGTTGGCGTTCTTGGGGGGATGGTTAGTTCAGTCTTTGGTCTCCTCTTGGGACGACTTGTGTTCTTCTTTGGACGAACCTGGACATGGTCACACGGTCGATTTTATTTTATTTTTGTGATTTGACAAAAATCATTCACGTTCAAAGAAAAACTCTGGAAGGCGTAGTGAGTCTCTTTAACGCCTAATATTCAATACAATGCAAAGAGGAAAGATCGAGGAGAGCATCTACTGGAAACTAGAGTTTGATTGGCGGATAAGAAGAAGTGTTGATTCCTTCATTAGTTATCGCCTACCTAAGAACAATCCCTAAATTAAGGACTACAATAGCACACCACTCTCTCTCTCTCCTCTCCTCCCTCCCTCCCTACCTCGTTTGCCTAGTTGATATCCGAAACCTCAGCTCATTTCTCAGGTAGGCCACGCCACACCAACCTTTCTTCTTCTCTTCAGGTAAGAGAGAGATATCTAGAACTACCTATGGCAAACTCAGAGGCCGGAACAAGTGGTGATGTTGCACCAACATCGGGAGGTGAGTACCAAGTATTCTTGAGTTTCAGGGGGCCCGACACTCGTCATGGGTTCACTGACTTCCTCTACCATCACTTGGTCGATGCCGGAGTCCATGTGTTCAGAGACGATGATGAACTTCGAGTCGGCGAAGTGATTGGGGAGAACCTGCGAAGTGCTATCGATAACTCCATAATCTACATACCCATCTTCTCTCGGACTTATGCCTCAAGTAAATGGTGCCTCCGGGAGCTTGCGCATATAGTGGACAACGTGTCTAAATCAGAGAATGAGAAGAGCATCCTTCCCATTTTTCTCGACGTGGAGCCCGACGATGTTAAACTTAAAACGCCAGTATATAGCAATGCTTTTTTGGATCATGAGACGAAGTTTCCGGATGAAATTGAGGCATGGAGAGCGGCTCTTGCAGAGGTAGGTAAAATCAAGGGATGGGACGTAAAATCGAGGTAAAAATCTTTTAAGATCCCAACTTAGTTCTTCATCTTTTCATATATTTTTTTTCCTCTTTTAGATGATGCAACGCTGCGCTGTCAAATGATTTCTTGTAGTCTTTTTTTTAAAAGAGAAAATAGCGAAGATGATGACCAAAATAAAGTTCAGATTTTGCATTCACGTCAGTTCACATTTACTCTTAATGGGGAAAAGGTGGAAAATATCAGACATGGCATCCGGTGCCCACTTAGTTTTACCCATTTCCGTGTGCTCCTCAAGAAACACCAATTATACGAGGAAACTAAGATTCGGTAAAAGAAAAAAAACATCAATAGAAGGGAGAGGATCCGGAGAATATGTAAAGAATGACGGGGCTGTCATGTCGGGGACTCGAGCTCTGCAGAGCTCATCTTGGTCCAAATCGAGGCCGGATGATCGTTGTCGACCACTCATCTGAGGTCGTCGCCGACGCAGAGGCCTTTGAGAGGTGTAGCCATGCACACAGAGGGCTGTGAAAGAGAGAGGGAGAGAGAGGGGGAGAGGAGGTGTAGGGGGTTCTACAACTTCACGCCGCTACGAGCACTGGTACTGGACCAGCAGACGGAGACCAAGGACGGTGGCGGCTGAAGGTGGATGTTCACAGGTCAAGGAGAGTGGTGAGGGTCCTTTTGATAAGAAAGTGAGGGCAACGGATGCAATTTAAAAAGCCTTGAAATAGTAATCACCAATAAGATTTCTATGATTCGTCAATAACAACAGATAATTTGGCTGTTCAATCATGAATTTAAATCTAACACATATTCCATATCAACAAACCAATTGTGTTCTTTTATAGCTGTTTTTGCACAATTTTTTAGAGTGGGCGATCTCTTATGTTTTAGAGCGACCAAAATGCCGCCTTGAGAATTCCGGATTTTTATCCAAAATGATGAAGATATTGGAAAGCAAACAGACAGGGTCTCTCCATTTTGCTTTGATATCGACAAAGAAGTCCACCTTAGATAGGTTAAGTGCAAAATTAAGATTTTGACAATCTCACATCTGATGCATGCATATGAATTTAATCTAGTAACTAATTAAAGAGCTTTTGTACCTTGCAGCCAAGCAGCGATTGTTAAATCAGTTGTTAAAGAGGTTTTGGAGAAGCTAAAGATAAAACAAAAATCGGTGACTGAACATTTAGTTGGAGTTGATGATCGGATAAAAGATTTGACAAGGTTATTAGATGTCAATCATGATGATGTGCGGATCCTTGGAATTTACGGGATGGGTGGCATTGGTAAAACAACTATTGCCAAAGTTATCTTCAATCAACTATGTTCCCATTTTGGAAAGTGTTGCAGCTTCCTTGAAGGCGTTCGAGAAAGGTCGACTAAGGAAGGCATAGCTCCGTTGCAGAAGAAATTACTATATGACATTGGTTGTTCTGAATCTGTAGAAAAAATTAACGATAGTGAAGAAGGAATGAGGAGGATTGAAGGAACAACTCAGCAATAAAAAGGTCCTTGTTGTTCGGATGACGTTGATAGGAAAGTACCCATTACAAATCTAATTGGAATTTCCAAATTAAATCGAGGATCTAGGATAATCATTATAACGAGGGACAAAGATATTCTGCAAGTTGAGGGATCTGAAGTTAAAATTGAACAAGTATGAGATGCAAACGATGGATGAAGGTACTGCACTTCGTCTCTTTTGTTGGCATGCCTTTCGAAAAAACTATCCCTTGGATGATTATCGTCGGCTTTCAAGCGACATTGTCTCAAGCACCGGTGGACTTCCGTTGGCTATTGAAGTCATAGGTTCATTACTTAATGGGAAAGACCAAGAAATTTGGGAAGAAACGTTGAAAAAGTTAAGGAATGTACCGAGAAAAAGATTTTAGAGAAGTTGAGGATCAGCTATGATGACCTAGATAAACATCATAAACAAATTTTTCTCGATATAGCGTGCTTATTTTTCAATGAGAAGAAGACCGATGCAATTTACATGTGGACTAGTTGTCAATTTTATCCTAAAGGAGGAATCAAAGTCCTTATCGATAGGTGCTTAGTAAAAATCTTGGACAACGATAAGTTCTGGATGCATGATCAACTTATAGCATTGGGAAGGCAAATTGTCCATGAAGTCGGTCTAGATGACCTTGGAAAGCAGAGTAGGTTGTGGATTGAAGAAGAGGCCCTTCAAATAATAAGAACGGAAGAGGTAAGCAAGAAACGTCTCATTTTCAAATAGAAGTTGTATATCCTGGGATGGAGGATTGTTTTTTCATTTAGGATCTTTATCATTTTTTTCCTTGCCCATTCGAGTTGTTAAACGTAGTGGTTCGAAGTTGATAAACTTCTTCGCATCATTGCTAAATTTCACTTGGAGAGGAAGGACAAGGTTCAAGCGCTCTCCATAACGATCCGAGAGATTACAAATGAAGACTTTGGAAGGTTTCCAAACCTAAGATTCCTTGAGTTACGAGACGGAACTTATGCTGGGGACTTTGCAAAGTGTCATTCAAATTTAAGATGGCTTTCTTGGAGATCCCCTCCTAAGAAGGATTTTGGGGCAAACAATTTGTATATGAATCGGCTTGTTGTTTGTAAACTTTACGACATTCAACTTCAAGGATGATTCAAAGGCATGGGACTTGATCAAGGTAAATTAAATCATTTATTTCTAGTCGATATTTCTAGTGGCTACTATGCGATTGTTCTTACACTTAACATGCCATCAAATTTTACAGGGAGGCACGAGATTTGAAAGTTCTGTCCATTTCTGATTGTAATGGCATTACAACAATCCCGGGACATCTCTAAATGCTTGGGTTTAGAGAGTTTGACTATTTACCAATGCCGACATCTAAATAGAATTGAATGCTTCATTGGAAATCTACAATCGTTGATTGAGTTAAATATCAAATGGTGCTGGGGTCTTATTGATTTGCCTGAAGAAATTGGGGGACTAGTGAAGCTCAAGCACTTCTCATTGTTGAGATGCGGCAAGTTGAGAGAACTTCCAGGCACAATTGGGAATTTGACCTCATTGACGGAGTTAGACTTATCGGGTATGCGTAGTGCCAAACTTCCAAACTCCATTGGAAAGTTAAAATCCAAATACTTGTGATATGAAACTTGAGAATTTTTCTTCGACAGGCACGGGAATAAGGGAACTTCCACACTCCATTGAAAAGTTAAAATTGTTACGCATCTTGCGTTTTCCAGTAAATCAAATAGATAATCGGGAGAATCATGATTGGCAGTTCCCTAGTCGCATCAACACGTTGGTAAATCTTGAAGAGCTAGATCTCTCTTGGTCTGGTGTTGTTGGTGGAGTTCCCATTGGAATTGGAGAATTGTCATATTTAAGAATCCTAAATTTAGAGCAGACCTGTATTTACGAAATTCCGAGGACAATCAGCATGCTTCATCACCTCGAAACACTAAACGTAAGAGATTGTCATGAGATTCAAGAGCTGCCGGAGCTTCCCACAAGTTTGACTTGTCTACGTCTTTGCTCTGAATCATTGCTCTCAGTCCCTAATTTGTCGAACCTTACTAATTTAGTTGAACTGCTATTAAGTAATTGCCAATTTCCTAGAGAGAAATCAAAACCACTGACAGGATGCAACTTAAGGTGGATTGGGAGGTTATCTAGACTGAAAAAGTTAGAGTTAGACCTGCTAAACGTCCCTGCACCTCCAGACTTGGCTTCTCTTTCTCATCTGGAAGAGCTTTCTTTGTCTTGCCTAGACCTAGAAACCCTTGTGCAGCTCCCCTCCTCTCTGCTGAGATTGGATTTTCAATTCTTTAGCATTAGGAGGGCAGAGTTACTTCCCCCGTGTTTGAGATTGAGAAATTTGTCGACATTAGAGTTCTGTGGTGGTGAAGTGGAAGACATTCCACTCGATGGACTTCCACAACTGGAGGAGTTAATTATTTGCTCTTGCAAACGGCTTCAGAGATTATCCATTCCTTTGGAATTAAGGAAACTACGGGAAGCGAGTGTGTCATCTTGTCCAGAGCTAGTTGAGATACAAGTTGTGGGTCTTTCGAAATCATTGAAATCCTTCTGCGTTTGTGAGTGCAAATCTCTGATAAGCATAAGTGGTTTACCGTACTTGAAGAACCTGGAGAATTTGGCAATCCTGTGGTGCAACGTACTTACTATTATTGAGGGACTTCAGGAGTTAGAGTCTCTATCATCCTTGGTAATCAGAGAGTGCCCATCATTGAGGTGGCCTGGAATCTCTTTGGAGAATTGCAGAGAGGAAATTATTCTAGATACATCAGAGAAGGTATGACATCTTCTTCCGTAGATGTGTGTGAGGGCTGGGTTTTGAATTGTTGGTTCTAATTTCAGTTTGTGCCATATAAAAGTACGAAACTGTTAAAAAGTTATGAACTGCACATGGAAGAAAAATATATTTTTTTAATCCAACGAAGGAAATTTAACAGAGATGATCTTCAACTAATGGTAATTGGGGAGTCCATTAGTGTTCCTTGCACATGTTCTTTTTACTTTGCAATTTAGTTTTGTCCGAATTAAATAATACACAATGTCTAAGATGTAACTTTTTAACACGGTTGTCATAATTAGCCCGTACAAAGGCTGTTAAGGCAGGAAAAAGACCACAGCTTGGTGCTCAAATAGAAGGCTTAAAAAAGAAGGGTTTGTTCCTGAGTAAGGAGAACTAAATTAGACAAGCTCATGCTTCTAATGTCAAATAGATAGTGCAACAGGAATAAGGACAAAGTAGAAAGTAAAAAGGAAAAGTAGGTTTAAAAATGGTTCGAGTGACTAGTTGAGACGATTGTGAGCTGAGGTTCGATTCTCCGTTTTTTTTTCCTTAATATTGGTGTCATAGCTTTAGCGATAATTGCCCTTTTTTTTAAGTTGCACAATAGCCCGCAAAGGCTGAAGGAGGAAAAAAGATCTTGGGGGAAAGAGGTTTGGAGAGGGCAAAGAATCTCCCAACGCGGAAAAGGAAGGGGAAGGAAGGGAGTCTGTTGGAGATTGTGAGCTGATTCTTTTTTTTTTTTTGTTGGGATTTTTTGTCCTTACATTAGTCAATTATCTCCTCTGCCGTTTGGAGTCGAATGAAAAGGAAAAGGAAAGCTGGTTTTGTAAATAAGACATTAGAATGATACTGTCCCACGAGATGTTCCTCTTTATGTTCGGAAATCGACTACCTAATTTTTATTCTCTTTAACCTTTCTTTAGCGTACCTGGGACTTTTACTTACAGTGGTTGAAGAGAAAGTGGTCCTTAGTTGGGCCTAAAAGGGGTTCATTTTGACGTTGCTGCCTTTTGGTTTTTGGTGGTGACAGGGCGTGGTGTTCAAGCTGGATTTGCTCGATGAAAAAGAATGGAGAACGGCAGGGCGATTAATCTCTGAATGTGCAGGTATTGGTATAGATCAGATGAGGCTTTCTTCTCGCCTCGGTCTCTCTATTTCTTGTAAAAGAACAAACCCGAGATCTCAATATTTGACCGAGTCAATACGGAGTGTGAATCTCGCTACTTATGCGCAGGTAGTTGTGCCACTAGCAGGAGCCTGAGCAGCAGCAACAAGAAGCTGACTGTGTCCGGTGCCGTAGATCCGGTGGTTCTCTTGGTAAAGCTGAGGGAGCGGTATGACGCGTACATACTCTCTGTCAGAGCTGGTCGAAGAGGCTTAGAAGAAGTGAAGAACGGCAACAAGAAAGACGATCGCGACAAGAAGAAGCACGACAAGGAGAGCAATAAGAACGAGCAGTCGAAAGATTCCAAGGCCGATCCCGCTAAAGTCTACCCGTTTCCATATGTCTCGCTATTCCCAATTTTCTTTTTCTGGCCAATCCCAATCTCAATTTTGTGTTTCAGTTCACGATCATTAGTCGTCAAATTATGTTCATGTTGATGGCTTTGGAATGCGACTTGCCGTCCTAAAAGGTAATAAATTTTTTAATTTTACTGATTCAATCCTAAATTTTTTTATATTTTATCGATTTAGTTCTAATTCTTATAATTTTATCGATTCAATCCTAAATTTTTTTAATTTTTTTGTTAATTTAGTCTTTTCAATCCTTTTAACTCCAAAAATGCTTATGTGAATTTCTAATTAGCGCCGGCGATCCTACGTGGCTGATCCGACGCTGAGACGGACCTCAAAAAATCAATTTTTATTTTTATTTTTATTTTTTTTTTTTTTTTTGTTTCCTCGTTTCTGGGCAAATTGCCCAGATGAAAATACTCCTAAAATCAGAGAGCCCGAAAATCAGAACCCTAAAGCACTCCTCGACACCAAGGCAAGGCCTCTGACCCCTTGGCCACGGGCGACGGACCGACCGCTCTTGGATGCTCACGACGCTCCTCCCCTTCACAGCGTATCTCGTCGACCGTCGGCCATGGGATGTGCGACCCCGCTTATCCCTCACGGTGATCTGCTCCTCGAGGACGGACAACGGCTCACGACGCACCAGGGGATTTTCGCAAGCAGCTCGCGACGAACCTCGACGACGACGACTTGGTGGAGGACGAGCAGGTGGCGCGGTTCGTGGATCCGATTACCCATTCCAGTCCTGAGTCGATTCGACCTCAGGTTTTTCGGGCCTTTTGGACTCTTCACTTTGCGCTGAGGAGGAACGTGGAAGCAAGGGAGCCGGGGAGCGAGTGGAGGTGGGGAGCTGTGGGATTGGCGTTTCGACTCAGTGGTCAGGGGATTGGGGGTTGGTCGGGGTTTTGCGGTGTTGAGATCGTGAGGATGGCACAAGTGAGGAAGCAGTGCTCGTGGTTGGTCCCAGTTGCTCCTTCCTTTTGCCCTCTATACAGCAGTTCTGGGCTTCTTTTTCGAAGATTTCTTTCTGTTGGGTTTTTGTGAACATTGGCTAGGTTTGCTGTTTTGGACTCTTCCATACATTCTGATGAGGCTGCTTTGAGAAATTGAGCTCGTTTTATTTTTGAACTTTGAATGAAGAATTGCTGATCATCCCTCGTATATTCACCTTTTGATGAATGTCTGAGAAAACTGTCTTATGGATCTAGTTTTTAATTTTTTTGAAGGCAATCTCAAGAGAAAAATGTTTTGCGCCAAGTCTCACTTCCAGTTGGTGTTGTACTCTGATGTTCTTTTTATGGACGAGTTAAGACTTTTTAGAGCTTGATCCTTGTTACTCTGATTTAACTTTTTAGAGCATGCATCGTTACTACTCTGATGTACTGAGCTTGTGGAATTTTTTGAATGATCTGAAATTCAATTGGCAATACTTGAATTGGCAAATGCGAGTGCCGGCCGGTGGCGGTAGTTCGAACTCAAAGTGATCAAGGAGGAGTAGGTGGATGAGAGTTGTAGTTGTGGTTGTGAATTCAACATTTTGTGGAGAGCAATGGTGGTTTTGATGTATATCGGAGAGCTTTCATGGTGGCCTGTTGCTTCAGGATTAAAATTTTCTCTGGGGACACGACAATATCACATAAATTGATGCCTTATCCCCCCAAAATGAGTAAACGCACGGAGCCTTCTCTTTTTTACTCTTTTTCTAACATTAGTACTGTTAGTTGTTTCTGACCTAGTTCTTAACTCCAAGGTTCTCCTCATGCACTCGTTTGCTTCTTGCTCTGCTCCACTTCTTCACGTCTCTCTTCAATCTCTCTCAATTATACGAGAAGAGAAGGGAAAAAAAAAGCCTCCACCATTCTTAGACCTCTCTCTTTGAGGTTTCCATTTACTTAGAGATATACAAACATCAGCTCTGTGGAATCAACACGCTTACCAAATCGTGATCGACTATCTAATTTTCAATTATCGTTAACCTTTCTTTAGCGATCTGGGACTTTTACTTACAGTGGTTGAAGAGCAAGTGGTCCTTAGTTGGGCTTAAAAGGTGTTCATTTTGACGTTGCTGCCTTTTTGTTTTGGTGGTGACAGGAAGTGGTATTCAAGCTGGATTTGCACGATCGAAAAGAGTGGAGAACGGCCCGGGACAGAATCTTTGAATGTGCAGGTATAGATCAGATGAAGCTTTCTTCTCGCCTGGGTCTCTCCATTTCTAGTGAAAGAACAAACCCGAGATCTCAATATTTGACCGAGCCAATACAGAGTGTGAGTTTCGCTACTTATGTGCAGATATTTCTGGCGGTAGCAATAAAAACAAGAAGCTGAAGGTGACCGGAGCCGAAGATCTGGCGGAGCTCTTAGTAAAGTTGAGGAGCAGTATGCCGCTGCGTACATACTCTTTGTCAGACCGGTCAAAAGAGGCTTAGAAGAAGTGAAGAAGGACAACAAGAAACACGATCGGGACAAGAAGAAGCACGACGAGGAGGGCAGTGAGAACGAGCAGTCCAAAGACTCCCAGGCTGATCCGCGCATAGTCTACTGGTTTGCATAGGGGTATTATCAAGCGTCTGGCTAATCCCAATTTTCTTTTCTCTGGCGAATCTCAATCTCAAGTTTGTTATTTTAGTTTGTTGGCAACCCTCATCTCTTTGACCAACTGGTTTATACAAAATGGTATAAGATCTTGGGTCCGCTATTACATCAATTCACGATCATTAATCATTGAATTCTGTTCATGTGGATGGGCAGTCCTCGAACTTTGGTTATGGTAGGATGTTAATGGCCTCAAAACTAAGTTTGCCAAACCGATTTAACTTGCACGTTCCCCAACATATCAGCTTTGGTTGCTTCGAAAAAACTTCCCGCAAGAATACAAATCATTTATGATGTATTGAATCATGTGAATCCACATACTTTCATAAGCTTTCGTGAGTATGAACATGCAAATGCGAGTGCCGGGGGGTGGCGGTAATTTGAAGTGATCGAGGAGGAGTACGTGGATGAGAGTTGTGGTCGTGAATTCGACGGGTGAGTGTTTCGTGGAGAACAATGGCGGCTTTGATGTATATAGTTTCCCGGTGGCTTGCTGCTTCAGGATTGAAATCTTTTCTAGGGACACGACAGTATCACATAAATTGATGCCTTATCCCCCAAGATGAGTAAGCACACGGAGCCTTCTCTTTTTACTCTTTTTCTAATGTTACATTTCCTTTTCTGCTTAGAGTCATCTCCCCCATAATAGCTAGAGATATTCCTTTTTGGACCTAATTATCACAATTTCAACTAAATTACACGCCCTCCCTCTGTTCCGTTTTCATAATTTTTGAAGCAGTTTAGTCGGCCGATCTCAACAATTAGAAGATGTTCTGTTTGGAAGCAATAAAGGGGAAAAAAATGAAATAAGTAAACAAAGTTTAAGAAAATCTCAATAATCTTTTACGTCAGCGATGGTGGTACCACATGAAACGGTTGACGTTCATGTTAGCTATTTTTAGATAAAATTGATCGGATATGCTAATTTGACAAAATATCAAAATATTTAGGATTAAATTGGTCAAATGAAAATTTTTATCATTGAATTTACATAAATATTTTAGGCTTAAGATTTTTTCTTTTGTGATTATTTTCGCGCAATTCAATCGCATAGGGTCTAGTCGCTACCCTCTAGAGACGAAAACCCACCATCAAAGCAATGATGATCACCACGGCACCCCATCCCTCCTCTCTCTCTCTCTCTCTCGATTGAATCCATTTCCATCCCTTGTAACATTGAAATTTCTTTTTTCTATCTTTTGATAAAATTTATGATTTTCTCCATGTTGAACTAAATGTTAATTGCTAACTTTTCCCATTTTATGCGAATGATGTCAGCCTGTACATGTTACTGTGGACAACATGTTTGGAATCAAAAGGGAGTAAAAGTATCCTTCCCATGTTTTTAACGATGTTAAGTGTAAAGCTCGGCTGTGTGTTGGGGTATGATTCATACTCTCATACAATAAGAAAGCATATGGGCCCCACTCCATGCTGAGCGGGTGGGAGTCCGGGGGAGTCGCCCGGTAGGAGTCTCAAGGGGCAATGCCCTCTAGACACGAGAGGGCTTTTGTAATTTAATCTCGTTATTTTTCATTAGTAATTTGGGTTTGGATTCATGAATGACTACTACTATATATACTCTTTTTCGATTATGATTGAGTAATGTAACAAGAGGTGCAATGTACTAATTATAGTGGAATCATTTGTTGAATGTAACTCTATTTTAAGTTGAATCATAATAAAATTTCGTGTCTCGATTTCTCTTTCTCTCTACGTTTTATTTCTTTGTGATTGTGCTCCGATCCTAACACTCTGTATGGATGCATAAAATCGGTGGCTTTTCTCAACCTAGAAAGAGAAACACTCGCTAGAGACCGATAGTAATAATAAATCAATTAAAGACAATATCAGTTGAATGAAACAAAAAGATAAGCGCAAAAATCTTTGTTATTAGCTAATCAATTTAGGATTGGATGAGTTGTAAAACGTTACATTTGAGGTAGTTTGCTGGTCATTCATTGATAATAGTAGGACTCAAACATAAAGAAAAATTATGTCGACCAACTTTCGGTACTATCCATGAACTAGAGTCCGATGGGTTTAATGCGGTTGTGCAATGTGTTTAGTTTTAAAAAGAAGAGGAAAGGCAGATCACGTAGCAAACATACTCTCCAAAAGCAAACCTCATCTAAGTTAAAATTGAAAATATAAGTATATGTGTCTGTTCAATCATACCGTTTCAAGAAGAGGTGTCGGCATTTGGGTTCGAGAGTGTCTCACCCTCCTCGGCTGCACGACCTTTGTCCGCTATTTGTTCCACACGTGATACATCGTTGATCCCGTGCATGGAGGCAGTTAAGTGGGTGGCGATTGAATTTGAGGGTGTGGCATTCAGCGCACCATCAGCGTGTAGAACACCAACCTAGGAATTACTTATGTCATCTCTAGTCAATCTAAACAAAACGCGTCCTTTATCTACATAGCCCAACATCACTTTATGTTGTAAAATGAATTACTTATGGCGTGCGATACTGCAAAAATTCGAAACTCAACTACACATGTGAGGTGCAAAACCTACTAATGAAATTACAATTCCCTCAAGAACTGAAAATCAGACTTGTTGTGACACCCAGCCCCCACCACCCACTCTCTCCTCCTTTCCTCCCCCTTCTTTTCCCTTGTCTGCCACTTGCATCTCCACTCACTCTCCCTCCCCCTCCTTTTTCCTTTTTGTCGGCCGCTTCTCTCCCTCTCCTTCCTCTCTTCTTTTTCTTCTTCTTCCTTCTTCTTCTTTTCTTCGATTGAACACCCCTCCACCGGACAACCATCCACTGTCACTCCACCGCCGCGCCCTCACCTCCGCCGCGCCGGTCGTCGTTCGTGAGCCGTGAGGACCCGCAACCTCGGCACTCGAGGCCCGTAGCCCGCCGCCTCGTCACCCTCGTCTCTCTTCCGAGCCAACCCCCACCGCAGCCTCCACCTCATCCCGGCCACCACCGACCCGCGAGCCTCTACCATCGCCCAAGCTACCTCAAGCCCGAGACCGCGTCCCGTGAGCCACCATCGCCATCCCTTAGCCTCAACCTCCAGCTCACCCGAGACCAACCGTCCGCGACGTCACCTTCTCGGCTTTCGACACTCGAGTCTCGGCCGTGACCCTAGATCCGCGAGCCCGGAGAGCCGACACCGTTGATCCGAGCCATCCTTCGTCGTCGCCGCCGAAATCGCAGCCCCATCGTCGTCCCGCGAGCGCACAGTCGAAATTTTCGTTCGTGAACGGTGTTCGGGTGAACAGTGCCTCGCCGGTCGTGAACCGTGACTCACGGTCGTGAACAAGTGTTTCCGGCGTGAAGCAGAACTCCGGCGGTGAACGGTGTTTCCGGCGGTGAACAGTAATTTCGACACCGGTCTCAAAGTTCGTGCCGAAGAATTTTCAAGATTCTCCGATCGTCGTTGGGCCAAGCCGAGTTCGTACGCCGTCGCTCGAGTTGAGACCGCCCGAGCTATTGAATTTGTGAGTTGACCCTAATCCTTGGTTAGGCGCTAATTGCGCCTAGAATTAGTTAGTTAGTCGGTAGGGAATTGAGGTAGGTTTGATTATGGTCGGATTAGTTAGAAACCGGGTTTAGGCTAAATGACCATAATCGATTAGGTTAGAGTTGTTTGTGGCTGATTGTTGTTAAGCGAATTTGACCGTACAGCGTGGTGATTTGATCGCGAGCGAGCAATAGGTTAAGAACGAGCGATCGATTGGCTTTTTTAAATCAAATTGGCTAATCAATGACTCGGCACGAAATTGAGCTTTTATGTGGCCTAATCGAAATGACTCATTCGTGTGGAATTGATGATTGTGTTTTGGGGCGGTTCGCCTCGTTGAAATGCTCGTTGAGTGGATTGGTGTTGTTTGGGGATTAATTATCCCGTGTGATCTTGCCATATTTAATTGGTAGCTTGCATTCATATGACCGTGTGCAGCATCAAAGATATAATTTGGCATTAAAATGGCCTTGGGCCGAGTCGTTGAGCACGTTGTGTGAGCATCCGGCCTAAATCAAAGAGAATAAATTGATTGATGTGTCGAGTGTGCTGCATGGTCATATGAAGGAACGATGATGGGTTTTCCTGGCAAGTTCGTGCTGTACACGGAGTACACACTGTACCATTTTTATGGGACCACACGACTTGCCGTAAGCACGATAATTCATGCCCCGTATGGTACGTACGGTTTTAAGGGATTATCGGATGCCGGTCGCAGCTTGTGATGGACCGACGCCCCGTATAGGGATGCCTACTTGCCGTGCCGTGCGTGTTGCACCTGGATACACCGCTTATAGTAGCCGTTGCCGAGAGGGAAAAGGAACGTAGCCCGGTCCTGCCGGAAGAATGCGGGATCGCATTATTTGTGAGAGTCGATCACGCCGGTCGCGTAGATCCTCGTAATCCGTGGCGCCAAGGGCGCGATCATCGTTAATAAATGGACTTGTGTGGTGTCCAAGTACATGCTTGTGAGCGTGATGCGTGTTCGGTTGGTTGTCCGATGTGGCCGTCGAGTGGAGTCAAGCATTGCATTATGTGTGGTGAAGGCCGGTAAGTATGCGTGTGGGTGATTATTGCCATGTGATATGATTGCTGGATATATGGTTATATCGTGATTTTTATAATGCTCGTGGTTAGGATGTTTTGGGCGAATCAGTATCCTAACCGAGCTTAGGCTTGATTCATCGAGATTTATATCTCACCCCGTTATGGGAACCATTTTTCGAGTCCCAAGTGATGGAGCTTTATGGATACCAAGGCCAGGGTATGAGGGTAGTCTTTTGAAGTAGATGAGAAGTTAACCCTATTTGACCCGGTACTTTTTGAGGTCTTAGTGAGCCACCCCGAAGTGTGGGGTTGTATATTTCGTAGCTCAAGAGGGTTTAGACTCATCCTTGTTTGATAAATGTACATGTTGCTTTTTGATTAATTGCCTTGGTATGAATCTCCCGCTATGCTATCCCTATTGTTTTATGTCCGGGAGTAAACCGCTTCCGCATGCGTATATAATTGAAAGGTCGATAACGCGCCCGGGACGTTATCCTTCGTGACCTCGTGGCGATTTGGTAGGGATGTCGCGGGCTCGAGAGTCGGGGCGTGACACTTGTGGTCCCAGTTCACTTTTTTCGAAATCAAAGAGCGGGCCGATGGTCTTGGAAACCGATCTTGTTTGGTTCCGAGCGATCCAATGAAACCGATAAATTATCCAATGTCTCATGATATCCTAGAACAACACAACAAAGAAAAATACAATGTTCCAAAATCAACATAACTTGCCAACTACCATTAACTTAGTGCGAAAAATACCGGTGCTTCTCCAATACCATGGTTCCAACTTTTTCCGAATCAGTAGACACAGAGCAATAACGCCGTGGACTCTGCACTCCATAGTACAGGTCAAAATTCAACCTTTTCGTCTGGAGATTTCACACCAAAACACTGGGTTTGGACACTTTAGTGGCAATCTTTACTTCAATGCATCCACACAAAAGAAATTAAAATCTTTTGGTCGCGGTCTGATGCGGTCCAATGTTTCCCTTGGAATCGGAAATCGGATTGCCCGGACATCGACTTCAATTTTGAGGACCGAGACCAGTGATTTTCAGTTTGATCGGTCCGACTTGCTCACCTCTAATTTTGAGCATAGTCGTACATGTCAAGTCACTTGCCGTGCCATATAGGCTGGCCTGCATTGATTGAATCTTCACGTCATAACTTTTTAACTTAAATTGGCCAGATGAAATTCATTGTAAAATCGTCAAAAGTTCTAAGACTATATTTGGACAAATTAAAAAAAATTTAGGACTAAATATAATTGGTTTATGATTTTTGTGTAATTTCTCGTGGAGAAGCATATCTTCATGCAAATAGAGATTCTATACTAAAAATAAGTAATACCATATCTTGAAGAGAAGAATCTCACACAAATTTATGACAGATGTCAAAAGATTATTTTTTAAGGATTTGACAATTAATGTATCTACAACTATTTCATATTCCATAAAAGAAGTTCGATTGCATAATTAATAAGGGGGTTCTCTTCTTTTCTCTCTCGTCTTGTGAAAACTTGCTGGCCCTGTCACGTTAGAGGCAAATTAATTGATGAACAGGTAAAATCCAGCCATGGCTTTCTCTTCACTCGAAGACCAAAAAGAAAAAAAAAAGACACAATAGGTAGAGATGATAGGATTTGAGTGACATTTTGTATCCAAAACAAACGCGTTGCGCTGCATCCCTTTCAATTGATTTACAATGTCATTTTATAGAATTCCTATCTTATTTGAAAATCTTTACTTTCTCCATTTATATATCCAATTTATCCTGCCTTTCTATGTTTTATGGGTTTGTATGTAACTATTGAAAGTGAAGATATTCTACATAACGTGACTATTCGATCAAAAAGTTTTCTTTTGATTCAAAATAATCAATATGTAGAATCAGAACAAGTGAGTGCTGACCTACAATTTTTTAGAATTGTTTTTTGTTTTCTTTTTTTCTTTAATCT
Organism: Rhodamnia rubescens; assembly: GCA_021437795.1. Taxonomy (NCBI): domain Eukaryota; kingdom Viridiplantae; phylum Streptophyta; class Magnoliopsida; order Myrtales; family Myrtaceae; genus Rhodamnia; species Rhodamnia rubescens. The sequence goes on from JAILYA010000015.1 coordinate 4,383,704, forward strand.
TTGTTTTGCATTTTTCCTCCACCGTTCATTAGCAACTGGCAATAGGTCCTAGCCAAATATCAGCGAGAGCGAGCCTTGTCGGGCAAGTGAGATTCATTTGGAAGAACCGGGTTTCCTTGGAAAATTTCGGTGAATAGCCGGAATGGTGGTGATTTTGTTGGGATAAGTTTTGTTGCGGTTCGAATGCCAAGTGAGTCTCTATAGCGCCCTAGTATTTAAAGCATTGCAAAAGAGGCAAGATAGCACCTAGAGTTTGCTTGTTGGATTAAAAACAAGTGTTGATTCCTTCGTTATTAGTAAAATTATCACCTGATTGAACTAATTCCTATAATATTGGTTTTTTCTAGCATCCTATATATAATAAACTGAATTTAAGCATTGAAAATAATGGATTCCATGTGGATCTCGCTCAGCAGATTGCAATACTTGGTCGTGTAGCTGGTCAATTCTGCTTTCATTTATCGTCCTTGCCATTATTCATCCATCACGTTATGTTTGTACTCGTCTGTGGAAGTTGTGGTTCCTCTTGTCATCGTTTCCAACTTTTCCAAACCAAAATGATGAATTTATGTGGCCCATTCTTCTTATTTGTTGTCCTACTCCACTTTTATGTGGGGCTTATCGATGATGGGGGAGCAGATTGGGTCCATCTAATCGATACTTTCAAAGCTCGATTATTGAGCGATGACAGTATTAAGTTAAGTATTTTCTTCGACAAGTATTCCCGATCAGGGCATAGAAATTAGACAAATGCAAATCACATGTCTGTCGATCCAAGGACGGGACTTTGAACCCATCATGCTCCCCGCCATTGTCATCCCTAGTCAATCTAAACAAAACGTGTCCTTTATCTATGTAGTCCAACATCACTTTACGTTGTAAAATATACTACTTCTGGTGTGGGATACTGCAAAAATTCGATACTCAACTACACATGTAAGGTGCAATGCCTGCTAATGAAACTACAATTACTCATATGATATTCAAAATGTTTTTCCAAAAGCAACCATATTAAGAGACCCCAATTATTAGAAAGGGGTAGAAAATGAGTAGCACCAAGCAATGACTACCAAATAGATGCAACGGCTAACATAAGTCGAGGCAAATCATCTTTATCACGCAAGCGTAGTTCTGATGAATAGAACCCAAAGCGTCACTTAGTAAAAAAGAATACTATTGGGATATGAACCCGACGTTGACAAAAGCGATAAATTTAATCACGGTTGATAATCGAATTGTCGGCATGCATTATTATGATTTTTCTATAAAAAAATAAAATTATGAAGTACTTCTCAGAAGGGCAATAACGGGAATTCATAGGAATAAATGGGATATGATTAAAGAATTGTGTTGAGAGGGATCAAATGATGCCCAGTGTCAAAGTGCTCCTAGTTGGGTCAATTCATGAGGATGGAACAGAGGACAACCCTGGTCTTCCCCTTTTCACGTCCCACTAAAAGGCTCCCCATCTTGAAACCTGTTCTTTTGCCTCCGTCTTTGGCCTTTTTTAAATTAACAGTTGACATTTCATTTCTATATGATAAAGATCTGATTGGCTTTTGAATAGATATTCACAACTTTTGGTGAGAAGCCCAACTAATGCAGTGACATCAACGTAGAAATTATCGACGAAGCCTCGCCCAACGAAGTTAGCCGGCCTCCGTCTCCAGCCGATTGCCGGATCGGCAACCAGCTAGAGGTTGAAGACAAGTTAGAAAATTTTAAAATATTTTTTTTATAAAAAGATTAAAATATTATTAAAATTGCTCCGTTAGCGTTGGTTTGGCGCCACGTCGCGCAAGCAGCGGTCAAAGCCGAATACGATAAATTGGCAGAAATGAAAAAGATTTGGGACTGAATTGACATAAATAAAAAATTTAGGATTGAATTGACACAAATATAACAAGTTTAGAATTGAATTGGAAAAAGTGTAATAAATTTAGGACTTTTGTTTATAATTTTTCCGAAGAAAATGAGGGTAATGGGAGGAAAAATAATGGACATCTCGAGTAAAATACAAGAAGTTGCTCGAGTGCGGACAAGTCTCACAATCCCTGCATAGGATTCTCGGAAGTGAGAACCGTGCGTTGGCCACTTTTCCGAAAAACACTATGGGCCACTTTATTTTAAAGCAAATCAACGGATAGATGAGCGAGCACCTCTGGGCTGCATTCTCACATGCATTAGATAAAGCGAGTCTCACACGAGTTTCATTTTATTTGACGGTGCACGCAAATTGCACTCGCATATGCCGAGTGCAACCAAGTATTTTTTTTTCAAATAGAACTGCTCTTCGTGGTCACAAGGGAAGCATCTATTTCTCGATAAAATTCTATATCAATTAGAGTCCGAGTTTTCAGTATGCTGTATTGTTTGTTTACCTAGTTCAATTAGGAAGCTATTACATTACATACAATTGGCTGAAAATTTACTCGAAAAAGCCAAATTTATCAAAGAGAGCTACACTATCATTCACAATGCACATTAAGAATAACAAACTTCAAAGCTAACACTGAAATTGAAATAAGAGATGCACTATTATGCTTTGGAGGAAAATTTGGCAGAGTTTTGGCACAGCTTGAGCGACCCATCTTTCTCTGGGTTCTTTTTATTTATACTCCTGGGAGTTCCTTGGATGGTTATTGGAATTCAGTCATGATTTAACCTAATTCTATAACCATTCCAGCTCTTAACTCAAGCAGATCGAGGTACCCTTTCCTTAGTCTGATCGGAATGGTAACCAATACCCCTCAGATCAACGTGAGGTCACACAATCTCCAGGTGAAGTTAAAACCGGATAAGCTCCATATCGAAGTTGGGCTTTGTGTGACTTAGACTCCTCATACTTCACTCTGCTCTCCTAACTCATACAGATGATTGAATCACTCTTCAGTAGCTCGGACATGAATTTTCACCACCAACAGCAGCTATAGAATAATGCTGTAAGAATTCCTGAAAGGGGTAATGTTGAAAAGTTAAGAGCACCGACGAGAGTAGTACGATAAGAACTGTCATTTCACGAGTAACTTATCTTACTGCATTGCATATCACACTTCCACTGAAGAAATTATTTCTTCTTTGGAATGTAGTGCATCACGTGTTTGATAAAGCTACTTTTGTTCTTAAAGTGAGCCGACCGACAAAGACCAAGTTAGTTTTGGCTGTCTTTACTTTTCTTGCTGCTGTGGAGTGACCCATTCACCAGGCTAGTTCATATTGAAAACCTCAGCTAGTTCCTAGGTAAAGCTACACGCACCAACCTTTTTCTTTTGAGAGAAAGAGAGAGATCTGGAAGTAATAAGCTTCGTAGCTATGGCAAAAGGTGATGCTGCATGTGCATTAGTAGGTGACTACAATGTATTCCTGAGTTTCAGAGGATCGGACACTCATCATGGATTCACAGACTTTCTATACCACGACTTGGTAAATGCTGGAGTCCGTGTATTCAGGGATGAAGATGAACTCTGCGTCGGTAAAGTGATTGGTGGGAACCTTCTCCGTGCTATCAACAATTCCATAGTCTTTGTACCCATCTTCTCTTGGAATTATGCTTCAAGTAAGTGGTGCCTCCGCGAGCTTGCGCTCATGGTAGAAAACGTGTCTAAGTCAGGGGGTCGAAAAAGTATCCTTTCCATTTTTTTCGATGTGAAACCGAAGGATGTTAAACTGAAGACTTCACGATATGGGAAAGACTTATTGAAGCATGAGAAGGAGTTTCCCTATGAAGTTGAGGCATGGAGAAAGGATCTTGCAAAGGTGGATGAAACCAAGGGATGGAATGTGAAAAAGGACCAAGGGTAGTACTCTCTCAACATCCCCGCCTCATTTCTACATTTTTCCAATTGTTGCTCTCATTCAACTTTACATTTTCTGCTTTTAACATCTTTCCTCCCTAAAATTTCCCCTAAGATGTCAAGAACTTCAATGACCTGAACCTACCTATTTCTTTTAACCAAAATTTCCTCTTTCCATTTGCAATAACTATTGAGGATGATTACCAAAATCAACTTCAGATTATGGACCCATATTGATCTGCATTCTCAAAAATTCTATTTACCCTCGTGAAAAGAATATCGGTTTACGTTTTTCATTGATGGGGAAAGGACAGAAAAAAATAAATACACCTCTCTGAGGGCTCCTCAAGAAACACCACACAAGGAAACTCAGCTTTGGGGAAGAATCATGTCTAAGTATCCAATAGAAAACAGAGGATCCTGTGTTCGCCGTCCAAACAGCCGCCTGTCATTGCAAACAACTCCCTAGGATCGCCGTAATCGAAAATAGAAACAAAACAATAGAGGAAAAAGAATTTGTGTACCTGATTTGGGATTCGTTGTTCTTGATGCCGAAATCCGACAATCCAAAGTTCAAGCGCTTCCCCTCTACCTCCCTTCGAATGCATGGCATCGATGAGACCCCCCCTCTCCTCTCTCTCACCTTATGAGGAGTCTAAATAGTGTATGAGATTATGAGGGTTAGGAGGGCGTCTTAGCCCTATTTATAAAGTTTTAGCCGGGCTCTCTCATCACGGGCGGGGCCGAACTCAACCCACACTAGGTAGATCCATATTTGGCCCATTGAAAATCTTTGTATCCCGCCTTTATTAGATCAATCCCGTAAACAATAAATTAATCCCGTAATACGGTAATTACAATCTTAATTAATGCAGCCCACATCAGGAAAACTCTTACATTCTCCCACATGGGCTATATTAATTGAAAGTGTCTTGTAGTGCACGCTTTTATGATGGTCTAGGGATCATTCTTAATGACCAATCCGATACCATAGAGACTAAAACACCGAAAGTAACTACATAAAACTATACGCAGAGCCATTCATGGTCACGAGTGTTTTTAATTCTACCGATATGGATTCAATATGGTAGTGAGGCAAATGGATGACACCTCATAAAAGAGTTACTTTATTTGTCATCCCCTTTGTTAGGCACCATTCTTTCTCCTTATATGTCACAAAACCTTATGTGCACCTAGGGGTGAGCATGGTTCCAGGGTAGAACCGAGAACCTGGAACCGGAACCCGTAGGATCCGGCCGGTTCCAGGTTCCAGGTTCCAAAGTATGTAGGGTAGGTTCTAGGTTTCCAAAAATTTAGGAACCTGTTCCAACGGGTAGGTTCCAGGTTCCACTACCTGGAACACCTGGAACCTGGACCCTAGATCTTGAAATAAATTTTTATATTTTTCTTGTTATATGTTTTTGCGGGATCCTACAATGTTCTATGGCGTCGATGATGAGTGTATAATATGGAGCCAAACAAATCTTTAGGTTTCGGGTTCCAAAAAATGATAAATTTGTTCCAATGGATTGGTTTCGATTCTAAATATATTCGTACGGAACCTAAAACCACTCACCTCTACTTTCTCTTAAATGTTGTAGCGTTCACTTTTATTTTGCTTAACTAAAAATGAAAAAATAAAATAAAATAAAAGAAATTGATAGGTTCTCGAGTACCCTGGAACCGACTCTAGAACCTGTGACGGGGTAGGTTCCAGGTTCCAAGATATGACGGGTAGGTTCCGGGTTCCAAAAAATGAGGAACCTGTTCCAACGGGTAGGTTCCAGGTTCCATGTGGAACCCGTAAGGAACCTGGAACCGCTCACCCCTATGTGCACCGGAGAATGTCCTTTATGGTTCTAATGAACTTCGGTATGTCTTACCTTTATGGTTAACCATACTTTATGTATAACAAGACATATCGTTAAGGCTAGTAACTAAATGCCCCTAGCCTTTACCTAAGGTTTACACATGCTTTGAGATTTTCAACCGATATATGTACTCAACTCAAATACTTTATTGCATGCAATAGAGTCGATACATATGAAGATGTTACAAAATGTGACAACCACGAGATGTAGACTTTATTGGAGCAAAAGCCGAAAACGGCTCCCATCGAACAAGCGCATCTAATGATGCTACAAAGACTATCTTAATGACATGTCAATTGAAATACACATGGGCGAAGACCTTTAATCGATGGGGTCTGCAACCATATCCATGTGAAACTATGGTCCACTTTAATGTCACCATTGTCATCCGGTTCCTTTATCATCCAAAATTGACCGCCGACATTTACACCCCTTAAGACTTCTTGTTGTTGACAAACAACACCGTAGAGCTATTGTCATAATATAACCGTATAGGCCTATTCACAAAATCAAATACACTCAAGTCCCTAATAAGGTTCCGAAGCAAATAACCCGAGTAGCACCTAAAAGCTTGCTATAAACTCCGCTTGAATGGTAGAAGATAACATAGATTTCTGTTTCTACTTTTCTATTATATTTAGCTCTGCTAACATAAAGATGTACCATGTTATTAACTTCTTGTCATCTAGATAACTGGTAAGGTCTAAATCCAAATACCCTACTAGTTGCAAGTCCTTAACTTGCTTGTGAATCATCATGTAGTCTTTTGTCCTTTTAAGTACTTTAAAACTTTCTTGGCAGCAATCTAGTGATCGTTTCCTGGATTTGACAGATATCTACCTCAAATTGTAAAAACAACATTTGGGTTCTCTCAACATCTGTATGAGGATCACAGTAATATATTTAGTTTATCACCCTTAATGATAGGACCAATTCCCGACTTACAGTGATGTATACTAAATCTTTCCACAATACGATCAACACATGTCCTCCGAGACAAACCCAATATCCAGCGAGAACGATCCATAATGGATCTCAATACCTAGGACAAAAGACACCTTATCAAGGTCCTTCATGACAATATTTGCTTCACCTCATGCAGTAATCCAATATTGCTTGCAAGCAACATATTGTATATAGTGAGATAAAACTCCTCCCACCGACCTTGCAGTATGTATACTGATTCACTTCACTTTCGACACCATTGAATGAAGTGACAACATTATAAAACTAAAAATATCATTGTCTAGGAGCTTTGCTTGAGGCCTTAAATAGACTATTTTAGTCTACATATAAGATTACATGAATCATCGGCTACAAAATATTTGGGTTATGCCATATAGACTTCCTTATCAAGCTCTCCATTCAAGAAGATAGTTTCAATATCCATCTAGTGTAACTCCAAAATAAAATGAGTTACAAATGCCATGATCACTCTGAAAGAATTGTTATGAGAGACAAGAGGAAAAAGTTACTTTATCGTCTATACCTTCTCTCAGAGTGAAATCTTGGCTGCCGGTCTGGGTTTAAATTTCCCAATCTTTCCTTTTAGAGAACCTTTAGTCTTATATACACATTTCCAGCCGATGAGCTTAAAACCCTTAGCAATTCAATAGGCTCCCAAACACCATTTTGTTTCATAGATCGTGTCTCATTTTTTTTTTATTACATCCAACCACGGATCTAAATGAGTACTAGAAGTAGCATCTCGTATAAGTCATTGGATCAACCACACGATCGATAATATAATCATGCTTTCCCGGATAGACTATATAGTTATGTAGTATAACTAGTCGTCTCTACCGATAGATATTCCAACCGAAGTTTCTTTAACCTCATTATGCACCCGTGGGATTTGAAAAACTTCATCGGGATCCGCCTAAATAACACGATCCCGAACCCCAATAAAGCTCAACTTGTGATGTGAGAGGCTCGTGATCGTTTGCATAGGTAGATAAAACCATACAATATCTATACCATACCTTTAACCTTAATAGTCTATGAGCATCTTTTGGGCCTCATTAAATTTTAGAAACTTCGATGTCTGTTATTCCACAATTCTTGTACTTCTATTAGGATTATAAACTCAATATCCCTTCAAATGATCTAGATTTACATAATGTTGGACAATATAACCCACCCATGCGGGACAACCTTAAATCTTTAGATGATTCATCTAGTTTTATGTCCAGTCTATAATTTAAAAGAGTCAATGGAATAGCTTTAGTAGAAATACTAATTAGAATATAAAGGGCATCTTAGAAAGCTACACCGCACAAAGAACTATGTAGGTTCATTCTATTAATCATATTCCTCATTATATTCTTAAGAGTGCGATTACGCCTTTAGGCCCTACTATTTGTTCAAGACTCTCGGGCATAGTAAACTTAACTACTATCCCCGAATCTTTTAAATATATTGCAAATGACCTTTAAAATCGTCCAGCATTGCCATATCCGGCATAATACTAACCACCTTAATCGAGATCCGACAACCTTTATGACTTTTCCTAACTATTTTTTTACTTCAACTTGAAAACCTTGATTTTGTCAAGAGACTCGGACTTTTCATTAATCAAGTACACATAATTATATTGGGAATAGACGTTAGCAAATGTGTCAAAACAAAATTCTCAACACAAGGTTGTCGTATGGATCCATTGATATGAGTCCGAATGACCTCCAATATGTCAAAACTACGGACTACACGTTTCTTCTTTATCTTGGTTATCTTACCTCTACAATGAGTCTACGTAAGTTTTAAGTCATATTTAAGAGTACATATGATGTTAGGCTTTATCGCTCTCCCACTCTTTTCCTAAATAAATGGCTAAGTCTTTTATGCCACAATGTGTAAGACTGTTCTTTAGGTAAAGATCTCTTGAAAACAACCTTTTAACTATATAAGCGACGTAAGTATCATTGGGAGCTAAGCACAATCTATACAATCCATTGGATACATTGCAGCACCCAGCCTTATGAACACGAAAATACCATTGTTCTTTCAATTCAAAAGAGTAATCGCATATGTCCAAACATGACACGAAAACTAAGTTCCGCTTAAAGGAAGGTACGATAAATGTGTTCCTTAATGTCAAATCAAAATCAGAATCCGAAATTAAAATGACACCTCCCATAAACTCAACGTCAACTTTATTATTGTTTCCCCTAGTGAGCTTTGATTCACCTTGATTTGGCTTCTTATAATCCATGAATCCCCATATGGTGAACACAACATAACTGGTTGCATCTCTATCTAGCCTCCACAAACTGGATGAGGCTTTTGATAGATTGGGTTCACGAATCAAAGCCAAAGAATCATTACATGTATGCTCACACTTAGACGACCAAGCTTTGTATTTTCTGAGTCCTTCTTTAAGTGACTTTTCTTCTTACAAAAGAAGTTGTAGTCATTATCTACCTATAGACCCAAATTGTCGAATGATTGGTGGTTTCATGATTTTTTTTTATGAGTATGATTTTTAAACTTCTTACTCAAGGTGTCTACCATCTTTATGACGTAATCTCTAATCCCACAAGAACTATCTTAACCTTATATTGAAGAGTTCTCGCAGATGTATCACAATATCGCACTATACAAGACACAATTTCAAGCCACCAAGACATCCATCATCTATATAGCGGTGTAGTTAGGCGGCAATCCACTTTCAAAGTTGTCTTGAATGGATCACTTTAGAAATAACAAGCAAATCCGATTACTCTTAACCAATGCCACAAAATGTGCCTTCTCGGGTTTAGATCGTCAAGCAATAAAATATGTTGCCCTACCCTTATTAAGAGCAATATAAACTACGCTAGCTATATTCGATACATAAAATCCTCTACCTAATTCACAAAGTCTAAACCAAGTATGAACCTCAATCTTAATGGAGTTACCGTTTACAAAGAAGGTGAATACTTTAATAAGCAATGTATACTCTTTGGTATCATGTGAGTCTTTGTGTAACTTGAACCTTATAAGTACACATCTTGAGGATTAGACACATCATCATGTAATCACCTTTGGGTAGAATACATAATGTGCACTTTATACATTGCAGCCCATCATGAGAGTATACACCAACCTTTGCGAATCACCACCTTTGGGTGGATGAACCATTAGGATTAGTCACTTCTCAACCTTATGCTACACATGTGACCCATCATGAACTAATATTGTGTAACTTAAAACCGCATAAGTACACATCCCGATAGTGACATACATCATCATATAATCACCTTTGGGCGGAATATATAGCATGCGGTTGTAAACTCTTCACATAACAAGTAGCCATGAGAATATATCTCAATCTCCGTGAATCATCACCTTTGGGTGTATGAGTCACTAGAATCGGTCAATCCTCAAACATATAATATACATGTGACCCTTCATGAATCAATACACAATCACCTTCTTTGGGAGTATGCCTATGCATTAGAACAGGAGACATCCCACCACAATATGAGATTGATATTTCTCAAATCCAATTAGGTGTGCCACTTTGGCGATCACTGCGCTATTGAATCCGTGAAACTCTCTCATATTAGAGATATAAACGTTATGTCTCAAATTTACCTTATCCAAGTGATTTTATACTTCAATATGTAGGCACTTTATTCTAAAATGACAAGGGATGCCACAAGCATTGCTTTAATCATGATGCATGTTGAATCTTATACATGCCAACACTTAATAACACTCTACACATCTTGTATGTGTTCATATTCTTGAGAGCTACCCTTAATATTGCCGAAACCATATGAAAATACGGGAAAAATGCTTAAAATACCCCTAAAAGTACACATATATGGGGCTTTTATGCATTTTTCCATCTTTAAAAGCTCCAAACATTTAAAATAAATATACCACAGTGTAAAGGATTTTCATACGAGTGCAACAAGTACCAAGAACGTCAAAAATAGAGACCGGACACGCTCACACACGCCGATTGAAGCTCCGGTACGCACAACCCACTCGTCGCACGCACAACGCCACGGTCCAATCGGGTGCGATTCGACCGATCCAGCTGATCGCCACGGTTGAACAAGTCAATGGTCGACCCGAAAATCGGGTCCCGGTCAAACCTGGTTCGCGTTGACCGGAACTATGGCGATCGGCTGCCGACATCATCAATGACATCGACCGACACGTGTCCCCCTCCTATGAGACGGTGGGCGTCCTAAGGAGGCGATACATGTCACCATCATGTAAGGCGGTAAGCCATGCCGACATCATTAATGGCGTTAGCAAAGCATAGGAGGTTTGCCCCCCGCACGTGAGAGCACGTGGCGAGACGCGCCGTCGCCCCGGGGGACGTGTGGCCGCGCGTAAGGGCTTGTGTAGTGTCCACCGGAGACCAGCAACCACTCGTAGAACTCATCATGATGAGTAGAACCCAAATATGCAATAATATTCATGTTTCATTGGACCAAATTTTCAAAAATGGGCATGAAACAAAAGTTCTAGCTTCGAACTACGGTGGCTCGATACCAACCGTTGGCCGTCCAAATGGCCGCCTATCGTTGCAAACAACTCTTTAGGATCGCCGTAATAAAAAATTAGAAACAAAAAAACTAAAGGAAAAGGAATTTGTGCACTTGATTTGGGATTCGTCGTTCTAGATGCGAAAATCTCGAAGATTCGAAGCTCAAGCGCTTCTCCCCTATCGTCGTCCGAATGCCCGGGCGTCGATGAGACCGCCCCTCTCCTCTCTCTCACCTTATGAGGAGTCTAAATGGCGTATGAGATTATGTGGGTTAGAGGGGGGCGCCTTAGCTCTATTTATAAAGTTTTAGCCGGGTCCTCCCATCACCGGCCGGACCGAACTCCGCCCACACTATCCGGGCCCATATTTGGCCCATGGAGAATCTTTATATCCCGTCTTTATTAGACCAACCCTATAAATAGTAAATTAATTCCATGATACTGTAATCACAATCTTAATTAATGTAACCCACATAAGGAAAATTCTTACATCCTGAGAACATGTAAAAAACGGTAGGCTGTCATCTTGGGGCCTCGAGCTCTGTTGAGCTCACTAGAGGTCCAAAACGAGGCCGGGCAAGTTCGATCTCAACTGGGTGACGGGTTGTAAGCGGCGACTGTTGCTGACTCTAATCTGAGGTCGGTGACTGCATGGAAGCCTCTGAGAGGCGTGGCTACATGCACAGAGGGAGGGGGAGAGAGAGAGGAGGGATTTATGGTATAGGGGTTGCAGGAAATTTGCACCGGTACGACTACCGGACAACAGCCGAGGACAGGCGATAGCTAAAGTTTGATGGTCGCAGGTCGAAGAGAGTGGTGAGGGTACGTCTGATAAGAAAGTTAGGACAACAGATGTAATTTAAAATAAAATGTGAAAATTGGGGGTCAAATTTGTATATTGCGAAATGTGCATATGCAAGTTGATGTGCGTGGAAAGTATCTTTAGCATTTGTTAACGGTTGTATCAGGCAAACTAGAAAGCCTTGAAATAGTAATCGCCCATCTAATCTAATCCAAAGTAATAAAAGGTGGAAAACAACTATCGGTGAGTTGGTGTCCAACATGGCAATGTCGTGGCCCCGCGGGTCATTTGTATATTCTTTGGGGGGTCATTGAATGGCCTTTATATTAACAACTTAATATGCTTACTACAATTCTAAATAACAACACATAAATGCGCCCATTGGCTTGTCCAAAGTAAATGTGCTTTTTTTCAATAATTTTTTAGAGTGGACAATCTCTTTTATGCTTTTGGGGTTACGTATTCAATGTGACCAATATGCCACTTGAGAATTCCGGACATTTAACAAAAAGATGGAGTTATTTGAAAGCAAACAGATAGGGCCTCTCCATTTTGTCTTGATATTGATAGAGACGTCCACCTTTTATAGGTTAATTACGAAACTATGACTAGGTAAGAAGCAAGCCAAAGCCTAGGTAGGTGGTCAAAACATTCATTTCTTCATTCGTTAACCATCAAATTAACCCTATGGGAGTCGGGTCAGTTGATTTCAATTTTGAACAAATCTTAATGTGACATAGCTTCTTGAATGCCATCATCATAATCAGATCCATCCAAGACTTACATGCATAAGTTAAGCCAACACAAATATATTGGGTTTTTTTTTTCACGATTATATATATTTTCGACCAAACAACAACATTCAATGCATGATGTTGCATTTGTCTACATTATCTCGGCTGATGATTCTCCCATTATTATTGCTGAAATCTTGCGTAGGCCCAGCTATAAATGCTGAATTTGTTTTATGCATATATGGTAGACACTTGGTAATTGTGGCCATCGTCTATCTCAATACTATAGATTTTAGAAATTTATATAAACATAGATGAAAAACATATCAAGACAGTTTTACTAAATTAGCCTATGATCATTGTTCTTAAATATCGCTCTGATGTACTTCAAATCTTTCCATGTTAAGAATATGACAATTCCACATCTGATGCATGGGTATGAAATCAATCTAACAACTAATGAAAGCGTTTTTGTGCCTTGCAGCCAAGCAACAATTGTCAAATCAGTTGTTCAAGAGGTTTTGGTGAAACTGAAGATAAAACAAAAATTAATGCCTAAACATTTAGTTGGACTTGATCATCGGATAAGATACTTGACAAAGTTATTAGATGTCAATCACGATGATGTGCGGCTCGTTGAAATTTATGGAATGGGTGGCATCGGTAAAACAACTATTGCTAAAGTCGTCTACAATCAACTATGTTCCCGCTTTGAAAATTGTTGCAGCTTCCTTGAGGGCATTCGAGAAAGGACAATTAAGGAGGAGGGCATAGTCTCGTTGCAACAGAAGTTACTATCTGACATTGTTGGTTCTAAATTTGAAATCAATGATAGTGAAGAAGGAATGAGGAGGATTGGAGCAACACTCAGCAAGAAGAAGGTCCTTGTCGTTCTGGATGATGTTGATGAGAAAGTGCCTATTGCGAATCTAATAGAAAGTTCCAAATTATATCAAGGATCTAGGATAATCATTACAACCAGAGAGAAAGATATTCTTCGAGCTGAGGTATCTCACATTAGAATTGAACAGCATGAGATGCAAGCTATGGATGATGGTCATGCACTTCGGCTATTTTTTCTGCATGCCTTTCCTAAAGACTATCCTTCGACTGATTATCCTGAGCTTTCAAGGAAAATTGTCTCGCTTATGGGAGGGCTTCCTTTGGGTATTGAAGTGGTGGGGTCGTTACTTAAGGCTAAGGAAACCAAAAAATTTTGGGAAGAGACATTGATCAGGCTAAGGGAAGTAACAGTGGACGTGATTCTAGATAAATTGAGGATTAGCTATGATAACCTAGACAAATATCAGCAACAAATTTTTCTTGATATAGCATGCTTCTTTTTTAGTAACAAGAAGACCGATGCAATTTACATGTGGGCTAGTTGTCGATATTTTCCTGAAAGAGGAATTGAAGCCCTTACGAAGAGGTGCCTAATAAAGATATTGGACAATGATGAGTTCTGGATGCATGATCAATTAATAGCACTGGGAAGGCAAATTGTCTGTGAAAATAGTCTAGGTGATCTTAGAAAGCAAAGTAGGTTGTGGATTGCAAAAGAGGCTATCAAAATCATAAAAACTGAGGAGGTAAGTAACAAATGTGCTATTTTCAAATGGGAGTTGTATATCCTAAGATTAAGGATTCCTTTTTTGTTCTTGATCTTTGTTAATTTTTTCCTGCACTTTCGAATTGTAAAACATGGTGGTTGGAAGTTAACAAACTTCTTTACATCACTACAAAATTTCACTTGCAGGTGAAGCCCGAGGTTCTAGCACTTCGGATATCTAATGTTACCACCATAGAGATTACAAACGAAGACCTTGAAAGGTTACCAGACCTAAGATTCCTCGAGTTATTACATGGAACCTTTGCTGGGGACTTTGCAAGGTGTTGTTCAAATTTGAGATGGTTGAGATGGAATTCTCCTCCTACGGTTGATTTTAGGGCAGACAATTTGTACTTGGATCAACTTACGGTTTGTAAACTTCAGTCTATTTCCTTCAAGGATCATTCAAAAGCATGGGACTTGATCAAGGTAAATTACATGTTTATAACCTAGTCCAAGAGTTCCCGCGTGTATTATGTGATGGTTCTTACACTTGACATGATATCCATTTTTACAGAGGGCACATGATTTGAAAGTTCTATCTTTTGAATGGTGCAATTGTATAGCAACAGTCCCGGACATCTCTAAATGCTCGGTTTTAGAGAGATTGACTCTTAGAAATTGCTCCAGTCTAAAGAGAATTGAAAGCTCTATTGAAAATCTTCAGTCGTTGATTGAGTTAAAGATCGAGAAGTGTGAGGATCTTACAGATTTGCCTAAAGAAATTGGGGCACTAGTGCAGCTTGAGCACTTGTCGTTGTTTGGATGTAGCAGCTTGAGAGAACTTCCGGACTCAATTGGGAATTTAACCTCATTGACGGAATTAGACTTATCGGTACATGCATGCATTGCCAAACTACCAAACTCCATTGGAATATCAAAATCCAAATAGTTGTAGTTTGAAACCCGAGAATTGTTCTTCTAATAGGGATGCAAATAATGGGACTTCCCAACTCCATTGAGAAGTTAAAATCATTACGCATCTTGCATTTTCAACGGGATCCATGTGTCTAGGAGACTCATAATTGGCATTTACCTAGTGACATCGGTACTTTGGTAAATCTTGAAGAGTTACATCTCTCTAGGCGTAATGGAATGAATGGTGAAATTCCTACGGGAGTCGGAAAATTGTCATCATTAAGAATCCTAAATGTAAGGTCCAGTGGCATTTGCGGAATTCCAAGCACAATCAAAATGGTTCATCACCTCCAAACACTCAATTTATGCGAATGTCATGCAATTCAAGAGTTGCCGGAGCTTCCCACGAGTTTGACTAGTCTAGTTGTTGGATCTCGCTCGTTACGCTCAGTCCCTAATCTGTCAAACCTTACTAATTTGGTAGAACTGCAACTAAGTGCTGCCTCCTCTTTGTATATAGAAAAATCAAGCAATTTAGAGTGGATTGGGAAGTTGACTAGACTGAAAAATTTGAAGTTAGAACTGCCAAAGGTCCTTGCACCTCCAGAGTTGGCTTCTCTTTCTCGTCTGGAAGAGCTTGATTTGGGATGCCTAGACTTAAAACCCCTCGTGCAGCTTCCGAAAAATTTGTTGACTTTAGAGTTGTATGGTTGTGAAGTGGAAGACATTCCATTCGATAGACTTCAGCGGCTGGAGAAATTATCCCTTCAATGCTGTGAACGGCTACAGAGATTATCCATTCCTTTGGAACTAAGGATGCTACGGCGAGTGGAAGTGTATAGATGTGGAGAGCTAGTTGAGATACAAGCTGTGGGTCTTCCGAAATCATTGGAGTACATCTCTGTTTTTGGGTGCAAATCTCTGACGAGAATAAGTGGGTTCTCATACTTGAAGACTGGAAGAACCTGGAGGACTTGGATATCTCCAAGCAGTAGTGTCGTAAAGTGTATTTTAAAACCGTTTGAAAAGTAACTTGCGTAAATGTTGTTTGATGAAAAAAATTTGTAAATATTTTATTTTTGAAAAAAAAGGCGGCGGTGGTATTTCTTACCAATGTCGACGGCCTAAACGAGGTAGATTCTCTGAAGCATTTAGTGGTCAGAGAGTGCACGTCATTGAGAAGGTTGATCGATGCATCTTGCACGAAACACCAGATGATTGCAACGTCAGAATACTTTGGTGTGGACACTCTATCAAATATTCTAAATGTGGAGGACCTTGAAGAGTTACAGACAGGAGATTCTTCTGAGTACATCAAACGAGGTGCCACATCTTGTATTTTTTTTTTTTTTTCTGGACGGTGTGCCGCATCTTGTTCATCAATTTTGTTTAATTCCCTTTTTTGGCCAAATATCGTCCTTTCTTTAGGCACACAGTTTCCGCCCTTTTAAAGTTGCCCTTATTCATTGCACCGTAATTTCTTAGGCGGCTGATTTATTTCTTTACAATAGTCACTCGTCTCTTCTTCCCTTTTTTGGTGTTGGACATAATCACTCTAAATATTAATTCATCAAAATTACTGTCAGAGATAACATGCTAGATAATAGATCACAAATTATTGATTTCAAAAACATTATACAATTTTCTTTGCCAACTAATTTTTTTTTTTTATAGTTTTGTAATAGGCATAAGCAATGCACGAATCTAATGTTGTACATATGATGAGAGATATTATGGACTGTTTGATTCAATTAAAGCACATATTGCTTGAAGAAATAGTCATATATCATGTCAGGATGCAACTTTCGTATCAGTGAACATATTATTTCACTAAGAAGTGCAACTTATGACTAACAGAGACTAAATTAAATTTGAAGAATTTTACTTCAGATTAAGAAAGAATACAACAACCTACAGACTTTCATAAACTGGTTTGAAATAATGTGTCCCATGGTTATGGATTTTTCATTTGAAAAGTAGAAAATGTAACTCTTTTTTTAGTTGTAAAATGCAAAACAACGGAATTTATATTAGCATTTTAATTGAAATAACTAATTAACATTAGAAGATAGCAGTACATGAAGTACGATGTGTAATTAAAGTGAAAATAAGGCCAAGAATCATCGTTCACTAAGCATAAATAAGAGAAAGAGAAATGGAACTGATAAAGAATTTGGCTAGTTACAATTTCAGTCCTACACATTCTAACGTAGTCCTAAATCTTCCAATTGTTTTGATGTAGTTCTAACCTTTGCGCGGAATTTAATTTCAATGTAGTCCTTCCGGCTGATTTTCGCCAAATTTTTTTAACATGGAGCGGTCCAGTTATTGCTATTTTATGCAACACGTCAGCGATCCGTGGAAAAAGTTAAATCGATACGACTCGTTTTGTTTGTAAGAACATGAGATGTATCATCAAAAAGTCTTCTAAGCTATAACAATACCCAAATCAACTCCCTCAATTCGTCGAAAACTCCGATTTCCTTCAAAATCCCCAATTCGGTAAGTGATAGTTTTTCAAAGAAGTTGACACTTAAGTAAACCAAAAAAAAGTATTGATACTAAAGTGAGCATCGTATACAAGTTTCAACACTTACGTTGTACTTTTACCCCAGTGTCCATCACGATTCCCAATTTCCACTTGATGGGTTCAAAGTCCATAGAAGAGATTAGGTACCTCGAGATTTTGTAGCAGAAAAGATAAAGAGCGCTCATGTTAGGTGTCCATGGAAGTCTTCAATCTTTAAAAAAAAAAACCAGAAGAAATAGGCAAAGAACAATTTAAAAGTAGATATTTCATTTTACTGGCTTTTTTGTTTCATTTTGAAATCTAGTCGTGTCAGCTTAAGAGTACAAGTGCTAGATAGGGCAAGAGGCAGAGAGTTGATCAAACAAAATCTTTTGACATCATTGTATGATTGAGCCGCAAATAACTTTGAAAGCTGCTAACCCGACAAAGAGTGTAAGTTATTTCGACCATACGATCTCTCAATTAATAAGTGTTTTATGCAAAATACGCGGTGATGATATGTAAATCTACAGGTTGAGATTATACCACTTTTGACAATACTCGTCGGGAAACATTTCCCAATAACTTTTGTATAATCTCAGTGTGTCCGGCAATAGAATAAACATTGCCACATACAAAGTAATCTTAGAAGCGATCGAGTCAAGATGTAGATAAGGCCTCATTTGAAATGCGTAGACGCGGCAATTTAGATGTATCAATAAAAATTAGTCAAGCTAAATGTTAGTACTATAATCTCCATAAATAATTTCTTTAAGTATTTAAAAAAGGAATTTTTATATTAAAAATATTCTATCGACCCCATTTTTGAGTAATTATAGCAGCATAAATAAACGTTCCACAAGCGCATGATTTGTCCTTGATTTGATGGTTGTGAGAAAGTGAGCCCTTACAATTTTCAAATCAAAAGTGAAAAAAATTGCTTCTGGAATGTTTATTTGCACCGATGTTTTAATTTTTGTTTTGTTTTTTCATGAATTTGCATGACATACTATAAAAAGTTCAAACTTAGGCAATAAAAGAAAAATCAAATAAGTATTACTGGTATTCTACTAAAAATCGGAGTATTTAAACCTAGATGTCTCTGTCTAACGAATGACGTCTATGCCGTATCGGATTTCAGGTAAATATGTTAAAAATTTTACTATATATCCACTACACATATTGTTTCCTCTCACATTGAACTTGTTACATCACAGATAGATCATCCCTTCACAATCATATTCGTCCTTGGAGCAAAGAAGTACAGTGAGGGGTCTGCATTTGTTGGTGGAATAGAGAGGGAAAAAGAAAATGTGGCCCCTGGTTCAGTGACATATGAAGGATTAATTGCTGACGTTGAAGGTTTCGGCTTCCGTTTGGAGGCTCCTGGTGAAGACTGCGAGCTGCTCATGGAGATCAAGAGTGATGAGCAAGCCCAAGGAATGGTGCCACTAGCATCAAAAAGAGGATTCGTTCATTTGTACGTCGAGGGAGGGTTTAAAAGTGAGTCGAGCGATGCTGAATGTTCGGAGGCAATGGCAAATAGGAGGCAAATGAGGGACGGGAGAACTGTGCTCGGTGGCAATGTCGACGGAGGGACAACTCGAGTTGAGGAGCAAAGAGGCCTTTCTTCTGTAAGTTCCTCCCACCTTCTCCAACGTATTCCGACTTAAATTTAGAAATTTTCCACCAAAAAAAGAAGAAGAAAGAAATCACTCAATTGTCTTGCCAATAGAGATTAAGATTTTAAAATATGGACATGGCATGGGTTGGCAATATCTTTACTATTCAGTCTATTCCTATCTCTTGACAGTTGACAGTAGCTTTTCCTTCCACCCTTCAAGTTTCATGCTAACTCTGACTAGGATCTAGGCGTAAATTTTTTTTTCCTGAACCCAACCCCCCCCCCCCCCCAAAAAAAAAAAAAAAACACAGAAGGAATGCCTCAAATACTTTCCAGCTTGTGCAAATAGTGGACCTCTCAAAGCAATGGCTATGTTTTCACATATATTGATATTTAAATGCTCTCCCAAAGATCGTGAAATATTTTCGAAAGACTTGGATCTTGTTTTACTTCAAATATTATTTTACTTATTAATGTTACTTTCGGGCATTCTAGATTATTTAGGAGTGTTGGGTTTGTCTCACATTGATTGTGGAAAGAGTTGTGTGAAGAAAAGTTTCATCCTTTGAACTAGCTTTTAGGATGAGAGAGGCCCAAGATCACCCAACACCGGTATCAAAGCCTAGGTTACCAATAAGTCTGGACTCAACAATCACGCGGGAGAGATATGGGTTGTCGCTCCTCCGACCTTTGGCCTGATGTGTAAGAGAAAGATTGTTGGGGTTGTCCCACATCGGTTGTGGAAGGGGCTGTGTGAGGGAAAGCGTCATCCTTTGAGTTAATTTTTGGGATGAAAGAGGCCTAAGACCTCCCAACAAGGAGTTAGGTATCTAGTAGTGTACAGTAGGATCATTGTCTTTGTCAAAAGATTTGACAAAGTCAATGAGGGTAATCACCAGACACCAAGAATGTGCGGCTCATGATCTTCATATAGATGATGACCCCATATCTGTACGGTGGTCTCTTCCAATGTTTGGATTTTCCATGTGAAAAGTAGAAAATAAAACTCCTTTTTAGTTCTAAAATGAAAAGGGATTGAATTGATATTAGTATTATAATTGAAATAAACAGCTAACATTAAAAGATAGTAGTACATGAAGTACATAAAATTATCCAAAAAAAGTAGATTATTGTAATTAAAGTGAATATAAGATGCAGGACTAAGTTCACTCAAATGATGACATTGAAGCTAGAAACAAAAACGGAACTTGTGAAGGAGTTAGAATAGCAAGACTCTTACTTTTTTTGCTTTACTTGGCATGGTATGGAATAATTAGTGCAATTGGTGATTAATTTTAAAGGAATAGAATTAGTAAATTAATCTTTGTAAGTAACTGAAGATTTGCTTTGCATTAATTGTGCAGTCCTTATAACTTATGTTGAATTTCAACGTGGTTCAGGAGAAGAGAGATAGGACTGTGGAAGGCAGCGGAAGTACAATAGGATGTGCTTCAAACCCAGGAAGGGATCTTGCAAAAGTAGGCAGAGGAAAGGGTATAGCTTCAAGTTCAAGAAACGGCAAAGGTTCGAGGTTGGGTGGAGACGCAGCTTCAACTTTAGGGAAGGGCGTGGCATCAAACTCAGGAAGGGACATATCTTCAAGTTCACGAAGCAGCGCCACTTCGGGTTCAGGAAGGGCCAGAGGTTCAACTTCTCGAAAGGGCACAACTTTGAGTTCAGGAAGGGGCATGACTTTGAGTTTGGGAACTGGTAGGGGTTCAAGTTCAAGAATGGACACAACCAAAATGGGTATAGCTTCAAGTCCAGGAAGGGGCTTAACTTCAAGCTCGCAAAGCAGTGCGACTTTGAGTGCAGGAAGAGGCAGAGGATCAACTTCAGGAAAGGGCACAACTGCAAGTTCGGGAAGGGGCATGACTTTGAGTTTGGGATTGGGTAGGGGTTCAAGTTCAACAATTGACACAACTAAAATGGGCACAGCTTCAAGTCCAGGAAGGGGCAGAACTTCAAGCTCACCAAGCAGCGTGACTTTGGGTACAGGAAGGGGCACAGGTTCAACTTCAGGAAAGGGCACAACTTTGAGTTTAGGAAGGGGCACGACTAAAATGGGCACAAGTTCAATATCAGGGACGGACAAAGTTTCAAGTTCGGCCCAAGTTGAGCCTCAAACATCAAGTTCATTAGAAGAACAATGAGGCAAGCATGAACAAACACTGAAGCAAGAGGATGATCCAAGGTAATATAACATCTTCAGTAGGTATACATGTTCTTCATTCTTGTGTGTGCCCACCCACAGGGAATGCAAGGTTACAAACTCTACTCTTAGGAGGAGACTTTCAGACCAATATGTCACAGTAGAATTCTGTTTTCCTTGAATTTTCCTGCATTTGTCTTAAGGAGAATCAAAACCAACAAGTGGTTCTAGGATGCGGATCATCTGTTTCATTCCATAAGCCAATCTGCTGTCTCCATTCTGTCGTAGGTGTTTCCGATTCTTCTTTTCTAACCTCTTCCCTAGTTTTATTTCCATTCTGTTAAGTAGCACGCTTACTCTACTCTTCTTTCTTGCCACTCAAAATTATATGGTGATGTTATTGTGTTCTCCCCTAGTTTTAATCCAACCACGGGAGGATGATTGGATCTTTAGGGGTTTTCCATATGTCGTAATATAATTTGTTAAAATAATTTTCTGTGTCATTTATACTTCCTTGTTTTACTCCACGTAGAATTCCAGATTTACTTTCTTTTTGTTATTTCTACATATCATTCTTCTTGTCAAACCTTTCTTTCTGTTGGAGTGTATATTTCGGCAAATTGTTTGCTCTGGTTTTCATTTTCTTCTGAAAGGAATCTACTTTTAAGTTTTTGTGATCTATGAAGTGCTAATAAGTTTTCTTGGAAATCTGAAGACACGAGCGAGGTTGGCCTTGGGGGCACCCAACATCTGCTAGGATGAATAGTCGTAGACTCTTTTACTAGCAACATAGGATCAATCTTATAAGTAGGATGTATTACCTGTTCCAATTCCATTGCAAACTATTCCGTCAAGCTATTTTTCTAGGATAGGTGAGCGAGATGTTTTAGAAGTTACTTTATATGGAACTCTTGTCCGAATTATTTCTTCAATTAATTCTCCATTGTTAATTTCTATTTTTCCATCTTTCTATCTACTAGAAAAACCTTAGAATATATCCACCGTAACACCAATACTTTCAAAATCACAAACCTCACACTTACATTTGCGTGACAAATGTACCTCCCGTCACAGCTTTGTCAAAGACAGCTCATAAAAATCCTACAGCTTACGTAGACAATGGAATGCAAACAGAGCTGATATGGCGCCATCGTGGCTTAAATGAAAAACAACAACGTTGTTGTAGTGGCTGATGTGGACCACAATGGTGCCGTGTTTGCTCTCTGTCATGGTTCCTTGCTAAATCCGTGGTTTGTTTAGCCACTGATTTATCCAAATGTAGCTTTGGCGTGTAATTACATGCTCACATTGTTCCAAATCCGTGGTAGTTTCTACTGTCTGGTGTTTTTCTGATTCTGGGCTTCACCCCCTTTTTTGTGCTTTTCTTGCTCTTTGGTTTTGTCATTACCAGAGTCTGTGCATTTTTGCCTCTTTATGATTCCTGTGAAGACTTTTTGTTTCAAGTCCAGTACTTCATAACCCCTCAAATGGTTTCTCTCCTCCACTTTTTTATTTCTCATTGGAAGAGAGATATTTTGCGTTCTCTTTTGTCACTCTTTAATTTCGTTAATCTTTGTGGTCTATATCTTGCCAGTATTCTGTAATTTGATCAGGATTATATACCAATAATATTTGATAGTTCAGTGCAAATGTGGTAGTTGAAGGTACCATTGTGAACCAGAAACTGAGATACTGCCGATCTGAACTTGGTGCTCTCATGGTTGTTTAGACCTCTGAAAGGCCACAATACTTGGATTTGATGGGCTTGTTCGATTCGTTTGTCGTAGTCATTTTGCTACGGGCATTGTTCTTGCTGTGCTGCATAAGCTTTTGAATGCCAGGGCAAGAAGATTACTTGTGGATTAAGAACCCTGAGCTACAGAAGAGAAGATGTCTTTGTCTTGGCTTTCTCTTTAGTTATTTGAGCTAGCTAAGAGAACATACTTAAAAAGGTTGTGAGTAGGTATAAATGAGGTATACATAATGGAATGTCTAGACTCCCAGCTCTTGGATATTTCAGTTTCAAGAATTCCATAAGTTCCTGTTGCACTACCCAATGGTTAAGTTTCGAGTTTTTGATGATCATATGTTGGCCAGTGGAAGGAGGTTCTAACGTTGCAGGTGATGGTCTGCCGATTTTCTGCAATAGATTAGAGATAGATAAGTTAAGTTAGCCCATTGTCATTTGAAATGGTTGCTTGTATTGGCCAGTTGAGTATAGCACCGGTTCACTCATCACTGCATGTGTTTGTTCATTGTGCAGGAATAGTTCAGCATTATGTGCTGTGTTTTGGCCAGTTCAGTTTAGACAAGGATATGGTTGCTTTGCTATGTGCTGTGCGTTGTTGAATTTTAAATTTTCCGTACTGTTTTTTTCGGAAAAAGATTTGTTTCATTAACTACCAGGATAAACGGGTCCTGACAAGGGAGCATCCAAACTGAGGCAAAATCCATGGGGAGGGGAACATAGCCAATTTTGTGAAAGCTACTTAGTTGAACCGATCTGTCCTTCCAACTTACCAACGCTTGCACCAGATCACTTCTATCGGACTCGATGATAAACGAGTTAAACTGGAGGGTACTTTTGGATACTAAAGGAATTGCTTCGTGAACTGCTAGGGCTTCGATCTGCGCCGGGGATGAGGCTTTCACCGATCTTAACAAAGCCGGCGATGAGTGTCCCTGAGTAATCTCTGCGGATACCCGCAACCGCGCCTTCAAAGGACCCTTCTTCTAGCGAGCCATCGACGTTGATTTTCAAGGATCCTTCTTTATGTGGGTTCCAGATCGGAGTTCCGGTAAGGGAGATGTCTGGGGTTTTCTTTGTTTTTTTGAGTATTCCACTATTTAAAAGTTTCAAACAGGAGTTTTGCAGAGGCTACTGTTTCGAAGGCATCCGGTTTACATCCTCGGAAGACAGAGTTGTTGCGAGATTTCCAAATACTCCATAAAACCGACGCCACCGTTTCTAGCGCTGGTAAGTTGGCCTCTTTCCCCGTGAATTTCATCAACCAGACTTCGAACCGAGAGATACTTTGACGATTGACTTGGATCTTCAATGTAGAGTCAGACCAGACGCTTTGAGTCCAAGGGCAGAGCAAGAAAATGTGTTCTATCGATTCCACTCCATGCCGACAGATAGAGCGCAACGGTTCAGGTATAATCTTCCTCTTCCATAAGTTTTCCTTCGATGGGATTGCATTTTGACAAATAGACCAGAGAAATTTTTTTACTTTAGAGCTTATCTGTAAGTCCCAAATGGCTCTCCATAATGATCTGGGGGTCTGGACGGGCGTAGTGGCATTTCCAGATCCTTGCTTGCTCTCAGTAGCATTTCTTAATAGATTGTAGCCATTCTTCACTGTGTAGTTACCTGCTTTGGTCCCTGTCCAGCATAGTTTGTCCACTGCGCTCTTGGGTCTGACTTGGATTGTGAGAATTTCCTGAATAATCTGGTCGTCAAAATGATCTTTAAGCTTTGGGATATCCCACTCTTCCTCTTCAGGTTTTATTAGTTCAGAGACCATTACAGGATCATTTTTGTTCTATGGACCCCCAATCAGACCTCTTTTCAACCATTTATCATTTCTTATGTTCACTTGTTTTCCATTGCCAATCGACCACATTACTGAATGAGAGATTGCCTCTCTGCCTGTTAGCAGGCTTTGCCATCCCTACGAAGGTCTTGAGCCTCTCTCGGCTCGCCAGAAATCTTGTCTGGGAAAGTAGAGTCCTTTTAACAGTTTACCCCATAAAGAATCAGAATTTTTAGCCAATCTCCATGCTTGTTTACCTAGCATGTCTTTGTTAACATAAATCAGGTCTCAAAATCCCAAACCACCATTATCCTTCCTCATCTTCAGAATATCCCATCGTTTCTAGTGAAGGCCAGCTTTGGATTCATTGTTTTTCCACCAGAAGTTTGCAATTTTCTTCTCTATTGCTCTGCACACTGAAACAGGGACTTTAAAAATGGACATAGCATATTGAGGAAGAGCTTGAACAACTGTTTTCACCAAGATTTCCTTTCCTGCTTTTGAGATCAATTGCTCTTTCCAGCCTTCTAGTTTCATATTAACTCTGCCCAATATCCAGCCAAACATATTTTTCTATGAGGCACCCCAGTCCGAAGGAATACCTAGATATTTCCCTACATGGCTAATCTCAGGTATCCTTAATTCTCCCGCCATATTGTCCCTCAAAGTTTGAGGGCAGCCCTTACTGAAAAAAATGCCAGATTTGTTCAAATTTACCGCCTGTCCTGTGGCAAAGCAATACTGGTTCAAAATGGCTGATATGTTCTGGCATTCCATGATTGTTCCATTTAAGAAGAATATGAAGTCATCTGCGAATAGTAGGTGAGTCAAAGTTGGGCAGGAAGTATTCAACTTAATTCCTTTTATGCTTTCATTTGCTACTGCATTCTCCATCAAGAATGATAAACAATTAGCCACAAGAAGGAACAAGTAGGGGGAAAGAGGGTCTCCCTGTCTAATACCTCTGGTTGGCCTGAAATAGGAGAGAGGCTCACCCTTCAATTTTACGCTGAAAGAGACAGTCGTGACACATTGCATAATCCAGCCTACCCATTTCTCACTAAAACCCATTTTGATCATACACCCTCCCAGAAAATCCCATTCTACTCGATCATAAGCCTCTTGCATATCTAATTTTAGGATTACCTGAAACTTTTTCCTTCGAGTTCTAACCCTCAACTGATGCAATACTTCTTGGATAGTGAAGATGTTGTCCCGAATTTGTCTATCGCCTAGAAAAGCACTTTGTTCCTTTGCTACAATAGCAGGCATCCATTTCTTGAGTCTATTAGCCATGATTTTCCAGATGATTTTATAGACAAAATTGCAAAGACTGATAGGTCAAAAATTCTCAAGTTTTTCTGGGTTGGGAATTTTAGGAATGAGGGTGACGTGAGTTTTATTCAAATCTGGATTGAAGCTACCTGAGCTGAAGAAATCCCTTACCGCTTCAAAAATATCTTTTTTGATAACATCCCAATGGCGCCTAAAGAAAATCCCATTTAGTCCATCCGGGCCCGGGGCTTTGGTCGATCCAAGCTGAAAGGCTACCTGATATACTTCTTCCATGGTAACCTCTGCTGTTAAAGAATCATTCATCTCGGCTTGAACAATGCAAGGGCATAATGCGAGCACAGGTTGAATGTTTCTTGGGCCAACTGAAGTGTAAAGCTCACAAAAATAGTTCATAGTTTCCTGTTTGATTCGATTAGTGTCTCGAGTCCATTCTTCGTCTGAGATTTTCGGCATTGTAATTCTGTTTCTGTTTCTCCTCTGAATGGTTGTGGCATGAAAGTACTTTGTGTTTTTATCCCCCCATTTTAGCCAATTAATTCTCGATCTCAGTCGCCAATACATCTCCTCCCCGTCTCCAAATGTCTTCGAGTTCCCCTTTGATGCATTATAATCTGGTTCTGTCAAAGAAGATACCTTGCCGATTAGTAATGCTTTGGATTTCTTGATTAAGATCCCCGATTCTTTGGCTATTGTTGGAGAATTTCTGTTTACTCCATTTTGTAAAGGCTTTTGATACCAACCACAGCTTTTCAGGTAAACTCGCTTTATCCATGATCGGTGACTTCCATGCTTCTAAGATGACATTCAAGCATTCAGGATCTTCTGCCCAAAAAGCTTCAAAGCGAAAAAGTCTCTTTCTTTTAACAGGCTGCACATAGAGGGACAGTAATAAAGGGCTGTGATCCGATCCTACCGCTGGAAGGGCATAGGCTACGGCTTCTGGAAAGCTTAATCTCCAATCTGAATTACAGACTACTCTATCTAATTTTTCCTTCACAAAATTCTCCTCATCTCTATTATTCGCCCAGGTAAACTCACATCCCTTACACTCAACTTCCATCGGGAACAATCATTTAAACAGTCCCGAAATGCAACCATTCGATAATTTACAGCCATCCGACCGCGAACTTTCTCCCAATCATACAAGACTTCATTAAAGTCCCCCAAACACACCCACGGTAAATCATCAATCTGGCTTATTTGTCTCAATCTATCCCATAGAAACAGTCTCTCCCTGAACTCATTCGGCGCATGAATGAAGGCAATTCTCATTCTCGTCCTGCTATCTAGATCTTCACATGTTATACTGATCAACTCCTTCGAGGCTGACTCTACCTCAATTGAGACTAAGTCACTGGTGTCTACTTGCTAATGCAGAACTTTTAGGTAGTGAATATACAATTAAATTTGATTTTAAAGTGAGCCGGCCCTGTATTTGAAGTATTGGAACTCACTAGACTTATTCATATCTGAAAACCTCTCCTCTTCTTTCTCTTTAAGGAGGGAGAGACATCTGGAAGTACTAAACTTCCTAACTATGGCGAACTCGGAGGCCGGGACAGGTAAGCGATGCTGCACAAGCATCGAGAGGTGAGTACGAAGTATTCCTGAGTTTCAGAGGACCCGACACTCGTCATGAATTCACGGACTTCCTCTACCATGGCTTGGTAGATGCCGGAGTCCGTGTATTCAAGGACGATACTGAGCTCCGCAAGGGCGAAGTGATTAGTAAGAAACTTCAAAGTGCGATAAAAATGTCCAAACTCTATATACCCGTCTTCTCTCGGACTTATGCTTCTAGTAAATGGTGCCTCCTTGAGCTTACGCTCATGGTAAATAATGTGTCCATGTCAAAGGGTGAAAAGAGTATCCTTCCAATTTTTTTGGATGTGGAACCTGCTGATCTTAAACTTTATACTCCGTTGTATAAGAATGCTTTACGGAAGCACAAGCAGCGGTTTCCCAACAAAGTCAAGGTGTGGACAAATGCACTTGCAAAGGTTGCTGAAATCAGCGGATGGAACGTGAAAAAGGATCAAAGGTAACACTCTTTCAAGATCGATCTTCTTTTTTAAAGGGCTCTTCGGATTGCGGCTCTCATTCAATTTTCTCTTGCTCCGTAGAATTTTCCCTTACTGTGTCAATAATCTTAATGACAGGGACCTACATATTTCTTTTGAACCATTTTTCCTCTTCAATATCTTGTAAGGCTACGAAATATCCCAGAGCACCCATTTGCATTTATCATTTGGGGCGATTACCAAAATCAACTCCAGATTTTGCATCCATGTTAAGGTTGAAATGAATGGGGGTGGGAGAGAGTTAGCGAGAGTTAGAGAGAGACAGAGAGAAGGGAAACATGGTGAATGGGGTGCCGAACTTCACACTGGTATGAGAACTGTACCAGTAGATGGCGGCGGAGGACGGGCGGCAGCTGAAGGTCGATGGTGATTGGTTGAAGGGAGTGGTGAGAGTAATTTTTATAAGAAAATGGCAATTGGGCTAATAAGTTAGGGGAACAGATGCAATTTGAAGAAAAATGTGGAAGTTCGGGATTCAATTCGCATATTACAGTATGTGGAGATGCAAGTTGATATGCGTGGAAAACGATTTTCGCAATTTCTCCTCAGTGTTTTCCTTTTCACCTTTCCTCAGGATTTTCTTAGGCAAGCTAAGAGGCCTCACTATAGCAATCGCCCATCTATCTAACCCGAAGTAATTAAGGTGGAAATGAATATTGGCCACATGACTTGAACACGGGCCACGGATGAGTTGGGGCGCAACATGGCATGATGTGGCCCTGCATGGCATTTACTTCTTGTTTTGAGGGTCATGGCATGTCATTTATACTAACAACTTAATATGCTTATCATATTTCGTCAACAATAATACATGGGTTGTGTTTGTTTCTGAAATTTTTTTTTGATAAAATAAAATGTTTTTTTCCCCTTTTCAGGTTAGAGAATTCATTTTCCCTATTTCAAGTTTGAATATTTCAATGATCGTAATAACTGTCCGTTGACTGATCATTTTCAGCATACCAGATGTCACTCAAACAAATACACCTATAATTTGGCTTCATATGATTTCCAATGTAAATGTTTTTTTGCAGAATTTTTTTAACAGTTGGCATTCTCTTTAACACTCCGCTTAATATTCATTTGTTTTTATCATGTAAGGTGCAAGCCAAAGTTTAGATAGGTGGCTCAAACGTAGGATTGTTTTCCCCTGTTGGTGTGTTCGAACTTGTATTTTTAGTCTAATCAACAATTTAACCCATGGGAGCCATGTGTCTCGATTTTCAATTTCAAATGAATCTTAACATAACACGCTCTTTAGATGCAATTATACTTAACAATGTTCAATGGATGAAGCAGCATTTGTTTATATTATCTCAGTTCATGAAACTTTTTCTAGACTTACCGATAAACGCCGAAATTTTGCTTATGCACAATATAGGGGTCACTTGGAAACTTTCACGATCAGATAAGAAGCCATTTATAGTCTTCAAAAATTCTACAATCGTATCTGAAAAACATATCAAGTGAACGCCACTAAATAAGCCTATACTGATTATTCATTACATTTAAATATCATTCGTGAGGTATTTGAATCTTTTCAGCGTAAGATTTCGACGATCGCACATATGATGCATGGTTATGAAATTAATCCAGTCAACTAATCAAAGCCCTTTTGTGCCTTGCAGCAAAGCAGAGATTGTCAAATTGGTTGTTGGGGAGGTATCGGAGAGGATGAAGATAAAAGAAATATTAGTAACGGAACATTTAGTTGGACTTGATGATCGGGTAAAACACTTGACCGAGTTTTTAGATGTCAACCATCGTGATGTGCGGCTCATTGCAATTTATGGAATGGGTGGCATGGGTAAAACAACTATTGCCCAGGTCATCTTCAATCTACTACGTTCCCATTTTGGAGAGTGTTGTAGCTTCCTAGAGAACGTTCGAGAAAGATCGTCGACCAAGGAGGATATAGTCCGGCTGCAGAAGAAATTACTATTTGACATTGTTGGTTCAAGATCTATAGACCAATTCCACGATTGGGAACGAGGAAAGACAAATATTGAAGAAACACTCCGCACTAAGAAGGTCCTTCTGGTTCTGGATGACGTTGCTGACGAGCAGCATATTAAGAATCTATTGGGAACTTATTCATTCTATTCAGGATCTCGTATAATCATTACAACGAGAGACCAAACTATTCCTGCAGTTGAGGGATTTAAAGGTGAAATTCTACGGTATGAGATGCAAAAGATGGATAATGGTCCCGCACTTAAGCTTTTTTGTCGGCATGCATTTAATGAAGACCTTCCTCCGGATGATTATCGCGAACGGTCCAATAAAATTGTCTCAGGTATAGGAGGGCTTCCTCTAGCTATTCAAGTGATAGGTTCGTTACTTAAAAGGAGAGACGAAGCACTTTGGCAAGAAACCTTAGACAATTTAAAGAATGCTTCTGAGGGAGAGATTCTAAAAAAAGCTAAGGATTAGCTATGATGATCTAGACTCGGTTCAGAAAATTATTTTTCTTGATATAGCAAGCTGTTTTGTCAATGAGAAGAAGTCCGAAGCAATTTACATGTGGACCAGCCATCAATTAAAACCCGTAAAAGGAATTAAAGTCCTTACAGAGAGGTGCTTGATAAAGATATTGAACAATGATGACTTGTGGATGCATGATCAGTTAATAGCACTGGGAAGACAAATTGTCCGTGATGATAGTCATGGTAACCTTGGAAAGCAAAGTAGGTTGTGGATTGCAGAAGAGGCTCGCGTAATCGTAAGAAACACAGCGGTAAGTAACAAACGTCTCTTTTTCAACCATAAGTTACATATCTTACCATTAAGGATCCCTTTTTCTGTTTATGATCTTTATCGTTTTTTCTCCTGCCCATTCGAAATTGTAAAAGATGCCAAACTTCTTCATGTCATTGCAAAATTTCACTTGTAGAGGAAGAGCAAAGTTCAAGGGCTTCAGATTGATGGACTGGATGACTCCATAGAGATTACAAATGAAGAGTTTCAAAGGTTAGAAAACCTAAGATTCCTCAAGTTAGGCAATGGAACTTATTCTGGGGACTTTGCAAAGTGTTCTTCAAATTTGAGATGGTTTTCTTGGCATTCTTATCCTCTAACGGATTTTAGAGCAGACAATTTGGATTTTGGTCTTCTTGTTGTTTGTAAACTTGACGATATGCACTTCAAGGATGATTCAAACGCATGGGACTGGATCAAGGTAAACTACATGTTTTATTTCTAGTCTAATAGCTCCTATGTAGGTGTTATGCGATGGTTCTTACACTTGATATGCCATCCATTTTTTATAGCGGGCACGGAATTTGAAAGTTCTATCTATTACTCGATGTCCCAACATAACGAAAATGCCAGACATATATGAATGCTTGGCTTTAGAGAGGTTGACTGTTGCAAATTGCTACAGGCTAAAGACAATTGAAAGCTTCATTGGATGTCTAAGGTCGTTGATTGAGTTAAAGATTGAAAACTGCAATGGTCTTGCAAATTTGCCTGAAGAAGTTGGGGCACTAGTGAAGCTTAAGCACTTATCGTTGAAAGGGTGTAGAGGGTTGGGAGAACTTCCAAATTCAATTGGGAATTTAACCTCATTGACAGAGCTAGACTTATCAAGTACGGGCATTGCCAAGCTTCCAAACTCTATTGAGGGATTGGTGAAACTTGAGTCTTTTCTTCTGAGAAACACGAGGTTAAGTGAAATTCCCAACTCCATTGGAAAATTAACCTCATTACGCATATTGAGTTTAAGAAAAAATGGATCATATCATCAGTGGTATGATTTTTTTCCAATTACCTAGTGGCATCAACACATTGGTAAATCTTGAAGAGCTGGATCTCTCTGGGCGTGACGGATTGGTAGAAATTCCTAAAGAGATTGGAAATTTGTCATCTTTAAAAATCCTAAATTTAGAGGGCACCAGTATCGGGGTAATTCCAAGGACAGTATGCCGGCTTCATCGCCTCCAAACACTCAATTTATTGCAATGTCATTGGATTCGAGAGTTGCCAGAGCTTCCCACGAGTTTGACCTGTCTACTTCTTCAATCTACATCGCTGTTCTCAATCCCTGATCTGTTGAACCTTACTAATTTGGTTGAATTACATCTAATATGTGGCTCTCAAGATAGAGGCATATTAAATCTGAACCCAGAATGCAACTTGAGTTGGATTGGGAGTTTATCTATATTGAAAAAGTTGCATTTATATCTGATAAAGGTACATGCACCTCGAGAGTTGGCTTCTCTTTCTCATCTAGAAGAGCTTACTTTGAATGGCCTAGACCTAGAAACCC
The DNA here is from genome assembly GCA_021437795.1 of Rhodamnia rubescens. Taxonomy (NCBI): domain Eukaryota; kingdom Viridiplantae; phylum Streptophyta; class Magnoliopsida; order Myrtales; family Myrtaceae; genus Rhodamnia; species Rhodamnia rubescens. The sequence goes on from JAILYA010000015.1 coordinate 4,416,318, forward strand.
TTCTGCAGCTTCTGTCCTCCCAATGGAGTTTGAGAAATTTGTCGACTTTAGAGTTACACGGGTGTGAAGTGGAAGACATTCAACTTGACAAACTTCCACGACTGAAGAAATTAACTGTTGACAATTGTGAACGGCTTCGGAGACTATCCATTTCTTTGGAGTTAAGGAAGCCAAGCCAGGTGAGAGTGGCATCTTGTCCGGCGCTAGTTGAGATACAAGTTGTGGATCTTACGAAATCATTGGAATCCTTGAGCGTTTTGGGATGCGAATCTCTGACAAGAATAGGTGGGTTATCATGTTCGAAGAATCTGGAGAACCTGTATATCCACTCGTGCAAAGTACTTACTGATGTTGAGAGCCTAAATGAGCTAGAGTCTCTGAGATCCTTGGTGGTTACTAATTGCAAGTCATTGAGAAGGTTGATTGATGCATCTTGCACAAATATTCCTGATGATTGCCTCGTCTACATCCAATGGTGTGGAGACTTTATCAAAGCTTCTCCAGCTGGAATGCCTATAAAGGGTTATAGAGAGGAGATTCTTCTGGATACATCAAATAAGGTGCGACATGTTCTTCATCAATGTGTGGGACTTTTGGCTAATTTCTTTTTGGCGAAATATCTCCCTTTCTTTAGCGACACTACATCTGATCTTACATGAGTCACGTATAGCTATTTCCTCTGCTGGTGTTGGATATTTTCGGTTCCTAAAGCAATCTTTCCTCCCTCTTTTGAGGTTCCAAATTTTCTGTTGGTATGTGAATTACTTAGGTTTCATAATTCTTAATTTCATCACTTGTCTCTACTTGCCTGTTTGGTGTTGGGTAGTTTTGGTTCTTTAACGTCACCGGTAAACTCATCTAATCATTCACTAGATATTAATTAATAAAAATTGCTTTCATAGATAAGATATTAGAGAATAGATTCAAGTTATAGATTCTACCTTCATCATACGATGTTATGGCTACTGATATGGAAATAAAATAGAAAGACTATTACTTTCTTCTATTCTTATTTGCTTTACTTTGTACGCTATGGAATAATTAGTCCACATGATGACACGCTTTAAAGAAATAGAATTAGTAAATCATTCTAATGTTAATATTCAGTCTGATGGACAGAGTCATTTGTATTTTTGATAATTAAAACTTGAATATTTCTATCTAATATACAACCTAATCAAAACAGGTTTACACTGAGTGGGAGGAAGATTATGGGGAGAAGACGATGGAGATGTTGAGAGAGGAATGGACGACGAAGACTAATGTGTACTCCGAAGAGGATGGGGGGTGAGTGGAAAGTTGTAGGTTCTGGTGAGGCCAGGGGAAATAGGAGGCAAACGAAGGTCAGATGGACTGGGACCAGATGTGCTTCGAAACCAGGAAGGGATCCTGCAGAAAGAGGCAGAGCAAGGAGTATGACTTCAAGTTCAAGAGACAGCAAAGGGTTGAGGTCGGATAGGGACGCAGCCTCTACTTCAGGGAAGAGCACGGCGTCGAATTCAGGAAGGGGCATAGCTTCAAGCTCACGAAGCAGCACGACTTTGAGTTCAGGGAGGGGCAGAGTTTCAACTTCAGGAATGGGCGCGGCATCAAATTCAGGAAGGGGCATAGCTTCAAGTTCACAGAACAGCACGACTTTGAGTTCAGGGAGGGGCAGAGTTTCGAATTCAGGAATTGGCATGGCTAAAATGGGCGCAAGTTTAAGATCAGGGACAGACAAAGGTTCAAGCTCAGCCAAGGCTGAGCCAAAAAATCAAATTCATGATAAGAGCAAGGCAAACACGAACAAGCAGTGAAGCAAGCAATAGATCTAAGGTAATATAACATATTTAGTAGATATGCACGGTCTTCATCATCCGACTAACCTTCATTCTTTGAGACTCAAAACCAACAAGTGGTTATCGGACACGGATCATCTGTCTCCTCCCATGAGCCAATCTGTTGTCTCAATTCCTTTATAGGTGTCTTCGGTTTTCCTTTTCTGACCTCGTCTCTAGTTTTATTTCCATTCTGTGAGGTTGTTTACTTGATGACTGCAAGAATAAAATACTATAATTATTCTGTTTCATTACTGTCTTCACGTCTTCTAAGGTAGCAGGCTTATTCCACTCTTCTATCTTGCCACTCATCATTTATGGTGATGCAGCTGATGCTTTAGTGTTTCCAACCACAGGAGGATGATTGATCTTTGGGGTTTTCCATATGCCATAATACAGTTGTGTGATAATTTTCTATGTTGCTTATACTTCCTGGTTTCGTTTCAAAAACCTTTTTTGGTTCGTGTTTGGTCTCTCTTACGGTTCCTTGCGAAATCTGTTGTTGTTTAACCAAGATTTCTCCAAATCAAGCTTCGATTCAACTTGGGCAAGTGATTATGAGTTCACATTGTCTCAAAATCCGTGGTTGTTTCTACTGTCCAGTGTTTTTCTGATTCTGTGTTTCGCCTTGCTCTTCGGTTATGTCATTGACCGAGTCCATGCATTTTTGCCTCTTCAAGATTCCTGTGAAGAGTTTTTGCTTTATGCAAGCATTTTATAACCCCTCAAAATTGCGTTTCTTACTCCTCCAACTTGTGGTTCTTTGTCTTACATGCTCATCGGAAGAGACTGATTATATTTTGCATTATGCAATTCTGTCAGCTCTTTTTTTATATTGTTTTGGAATCTGATAATTCAGTCCAAATGTATTAGTTGAAGGTACCACCGTGAATCTAGGTCTGAGATACTGCCGGTATGAACTTGGTGCTCTCATCGTTGTTTAGAGCTCTGAAAGGCCATCGTACCTGGATTTAATGGGCTTATTCGATTTGCTCATTGGAATCATTTTGCTGCGGGCATTATTCTTGCTGCGCTGCATATGCGTTTGAATGCCATGGCAAGAAAATTACTATTGATTAAGAACCTTGAGCTACAGAGGCGCAGATGTCATTGTCTTGGTTTTCTCTTTAGTTATTCGACCTAGCTATGAGCACATACTTAAAAAGGTTTCACTAGGTTATTTCCATAGTTTCTGTTGCACTACACAATGGTGAAGTTTCGAGTTTCTGATGATCATATGTTTGCCAGTGGAAGGAGGTTCTATCGTCTGAGGCGATGGTCTGTCGACTTTCGGCAATAGATTAGAGATCAATAATTGTCATTTGAAATGGTTGCTTGTATTGGCCAGTTGAGTATAGGACCAGTTCACTGTCATGTGTTGTTCATTGGGCAGCAATAGTTCAGCATTATGTGCTGTCTGTTGGCCAGTTCAGTGCTAGACAAGGATATGGTTGCTTTGCTATGTGCTTTGTGTTGTTGAATCTAAATTTGCTGTACTGTGTTCGAAGGCCTCTGTTTCACATTCTAGTGTTTCCAATAAATCAACCTGCTTTGTTGTATGTTGTGCTATGCATTGTGTAATTTGAAGTTCATCCCCCAATGTGCTCTGCTGGAATTTGCATTGCTTGCTTGTATTGGGCAGGTTGATGATTGCGGATTTTTCAAATGGATTGATCCTAAGTCCTCAGTACAGCTCAAAGAAGTGATTTTGGATTGATCAATTGAAAAGAAAGCGTTGGAAAATAGTACTTGAAGTATGGCAGACAGTTGAAGGAATCTGAGGAGAAATTCCACATTCTCAAAATGCAGCTAGAAAGGAGTAAGCGACAGGACAACAAGATCCAAGTGGAAGTGTTTCCACTGGAAGCAAAGGAAAAGATCTATTTCGGAAGCAAAGGGGCAAGATCTATCTGAGAGGCATAGTTGTATTGAAAGGATTGATGTGCCCAACACTGATTTTTAGGTTGGACAAAAAATAAAAATTGTTTAGATTGGCAACAAGTTTAGATTTGGGATGGTTGTGTTGTAGACATGGCAGTTTATGTAGCAATAGGAATTAATCTAGCTGTCCTTGACCACCAGTGCTGTCCCACTAGTATACTATATTAGCATTCGTTCCCTCCAAATATCTAAGTATCTATTTCACAAGTTCCCAATGAACTTTACCATGACATGTATAATACTATCCACTGTACTAGAATAGAGAATAGTAGACACATATGCTCCTCCTCCTTCTCTTTGTGCAGTGACAACTTATCCATTAGTTTTTTCTTTTTTGGTCGAAATCGACAAGATTAAAGTACTTCGCTAAAGGTGTATTCATAGAAAAACGTGTTATAATCTTCTCAATTTAATTCTTTTGAGACATACATGATAATCCTGTAATCATATCACGCAAAATCTTGATACCCAATATCTTCTTTACAGCAACTGAGTTCTTTATTTTAAACTCAGCACCATCTCTTTGTCCATCAATATCATAGTTTAATTTTGACTAATAGAAATCTCCTACTAAAATTTCTCACTAGTAATATTAAATGCTAAGGATGAACTATTCACTAAAAGTGGATCTAACATAAACACTAACGATTGTGTACATTTATATTATTACTCTATTTTTTGTTCTTATTATTTCAATATACTTCTTCTTTTTTAATCTCACGAAGAACAATCTAAGACATCAAGGTACCCTAAAATCCAAGAAAAATGCGACATCCTAAACTATATAAATGTCGATTAAGCCTATTACTGAATCTCATTATTAGGACCTTAATAACCAATAGGGAACTCTCCTTCTTTATTAATATTTCGTTGTTTATTATTTTTCTTTCTCCTTTGGTCATGTCCTTCTCGCGAACTTATGTTCTTTCTTTGTGCTTTTGTTTAATACCTAAACACACGAATCTTGTCTTCCTTTTTCTTTTTATCTAGCTTTATTACTGATGAAAATGATAGACATATCGATGGTCTTTTTCGATGGTATAAGAAATGAAAAAAGAAAAAAATAATGAAAAAAATTATTCTTGGATAATATCATCAACTTTTTTTTTCCTTTTTTTTAGCCACGCAAGCTAATATCGGATACAGTCTATTGTACTTATTATTTCATTCTTATCTTATAAACAAATATATTAGCAAAATAAAAAGAAAAAGGGAGGATAATAGAGCATGAAAAAAATTTAGTTTTTTTATTTTTCAATTTCTTGTATGCGGTTAAGATTTATGAAGAAATATTGCGATGATGACTAAGATTTTCTTTTTCTTTTTTTGAAATTAGGCAGACATAGGAGTAATAAGCGGGGCGATGATACAAGGATAAGAAGGTCGGTCGTGCAGGTTAAGTCCTCACGAGATCCTCAACGCGTTATCACTCCTTGGGGCGGTGGTGGCGGGGCGTACCTCGGACTAGATTGGCCGCCGTTACACAATTATGTTGGTGGGGGCATCTTCTTCATGAAGCACCTCCTCATGGAAGAGATGGCTTCCGCCAATCACTATCGTATAACGATGATCGATCCAATCGAGTTTCACCCGGCCACCACTCACCCGAGGAGCGAGAACATGTTGAGGACCCTGTCAAGACTTAAGCGGCACGTTGATTACCTTCAATCCTTCTTTATGTATATCACTGCCCCGCTCATCACTACTATGTGTACCCAAGTTCCAAAAGACATAAAACAAGTTCCAAAGGACATAAAAGAAGAGCTTATTTATCTTTACAATCTTCCTACACAAGTTTTAACCATATCCAAGAAACTGAAAAAAAAACTAAAAAAAAAAAAACTCCGTGCCCTATTATTCTCCCTTTTTCTTGAAATTTATTTTCCTAATTTATATGGATATAAGATAAGAATCATGAGAAAAATAAATACGATGGACTTTATTTGAAATGAACTTGCTTGGCTAAATTTAAAAAAAAATAGAAAAGAGAAAAACGTTGATGATGTTATCTGAAAATAAGTAATATTTGTTCTTTTATTTGTTTGTTGCTTTTTTTCATTGCCCATACATTTGAAAAATGGCCACTGGCGATAGATTCTTCATTTTCATCACTAATTAAGCTAGACAAAAAAAGTCCAATTTGATACAATAGAGTCATCATTTGGAAGCAAAGACATATACACTCAGAACACATGTAGACAGAGAACCCATGTATTTGAAAATGCATTCGCCCAAAGGACACTTACCCAGAGAAGGCAAATTCAGCAAATCCAATATGTTAAAGACGAACAGCTATGCAAACATGTATGGCATATTAAAATCGAGCTAATCGCGGCCACTGTCGGAAAAGGTGAAACCATGGAAGGAATCAGTGAGTGAGGACATACAGAGGAAACATGGAAGCACCAATTCAGATCCATACAATCACGATGGCATCAATACGTGTGTTTAGACTACCGTTAGATCCTTAATCAGTATGGTTTTCCTCTCAGACTTTGGTCACACAAATGGGACTCAACCTACCAGAACAGAGGAGAGATGCAATTACTTTGGGGATGCAGTAGATGGTCAAGAGCAACGGCCGAAGGAAGAGCTCAAGTCTCGAAAGCGTCTTCAGTCGGAGCGAGGAAGAAATCTCGAGCGAAGCATGAGCTTCTCGGGCTTCCCTGCGGTGGAAGAGGGCGAGAAAGAGAGACGGTTTCTGAATCGTATTCCTGAACGATGCACGCGGCTTCGAATGAGAGAGAGTCCAACGGGCATCAGTTAGAGAGCGCTTCTTCTGCGGGATTTTGTTGTTTGACTTGACTTGGCGAGCGGGCTTCTTCTCCAGCAATCTTCTGGGGATTTTTCTGTTTGACTTGATAGTTTCAGAATCTATCATTAACTACTATTCACGTGGAACAAAAGATTAGTGTATTAGAGATAACCAGGGATTTCTATGGTTATTTTTATGTCTCAAGATTGTATAAATATCGTATTTGATTGTGCATATCTTAATTGATATATTTTATCTTAGATAGTCATCTCATAAAACCTATAGATAGGATTCTAGATTTCTCTCTTCATCATTATTTAACTTAGGAAGGGGGGGTTCATAATAAAAAAATAATATTTTTTTTTTTTTCCAAAAAAAAAAAAAAAAAAAAAAAAAAAAAAAAAAAAAAAAAAAAAAAAAAAAAAAAAAAAAAAAAAAATAAAAATAAAAATTAAAAAATAAATTAAAATATATAAAAATAAAAAAATTCAGTCCTTTCCCCAATAGGGGGGGCCGACCGGAACCCAAAAATTTTTTTTTCCCCATTCAAAAAAAAAAAGAAAACCAAAATTTTAAAAAAAAAAAAAAAAACAAAAAAAAAAAAAAAGTTCTTCCGCATCATTATTCTTAACTTAGGATATGGGTGGTTTTCCGTTTATCGTTATTTAATAATTACAATTTTTCATTTTTATTTGCGATGCTAAATAAATAAGATTAGAACTTTTTTGGAAAATTTCCCTCAGTTTATAGTTTATAATATCATAATTAATCTATAGCTCTCCTTAGATAAAAAAACAATATCGAAATCCATAGCAATTTGGATTTTTTAAATTTGTTATAGGAAATTTGGCCTGATATCTCCATGCAAAGTAGCTAAGGTTATTTTTTTTGGTTGAAAATATGGGCATTCATTCATTAACGAAGTAAAACCAGAACGAAACGTACAAGTTTCTTTGTTTCCAGTCGGGAGGGAAAGAGAATTCCAGCTATGGGCTTTGGCAACGCAAGAGAATAGAGTTGGCCTCGTGTGAGCGATGAATAACTTTAGTGGACTTCAGACTGGCCAGCAGAAACTTGCAATTATCCATAGTAAGATATACGGCCAATGGGCTTCCTGCCACAACAATCTTCCCTCGGTGTCTTATCCCTACGTTCGTATATCTATCAGCAAAAGCAAATGACGATGCTTTCTCCTTCACGGTACAGAGGAGCTCGGAAGACGGCTAGGGTTTCGGTGGTCTCGGTGGTCTACGATGAAGCAAGTTGAAACGTCGGAAGATGGAGGTGAGAGGTTACAGATGCGATGCGATCAGTAATCTGCCAGACTCGGTGCTTCTCCATATTCTGTCCTTCTTGCCCACGAGAGACACCGTAAGGACAGTGATGATCCCAGGATTCTGTTTTGCTCGAGGCTTCTACCCGCCATAAATTTAGGACTTTTTTGGTAACTCTTCCATATAAATTGGAGTCTTTTTGACACTTGAGAGTTGTGTATTTTGAGTGATTGTAATTTCCTCTTGTCGATTATAGTCGAATATCTCGTCGATTTCTCTCCATAGAATTGACATTCTGACCAAACTACATAAAATCTTTGTATCAAGTTTATTTTTGGGGTTTTTTTTTCAAACGTGGACTGTTTGTGCTTGTTTCCCGCTTTGGCCGTCTCCCACATGACATTAAATTTTAAAGCGGATTTTTCATTTTTAAAAACCATTTACATAAATTTAATCAAACAACACCTTATTTTATTTGTTAAAAAAAATCAAATAGAAAAATATGGGCAAAAAGACATTTCAAGTGCCAATGTTTATGTACGGTGCTCATTTTGATGTCAATATTTTTTGCCGGCTCACTCAAGTGTTAAATCGGAGCAAAAAGTCACCTAAGTGTCAACGACGAGACATTCCGACCAACTAATTGCATGTCATTTATTTTTTATTTTTAATATTATTTGGCAATTTTTGAAAAATAAATTAGGCCACGTGGCATCCATGTGGAGTCACGTGCCATCCATGTGGACTTTTAAACTTATCAATAATTCAATTTTAAAAAAAATTAAAATGACACAAAAAGATGAGCTAAAAAGTAAATATATAAAAAATAATTAAAAAAGAAGTTGCATTTGCCTATGAAGTAATGTCACTCTCTAAGGGTTTATGTATCGTGTCCAACACTCTCCGACATGTGGCCGATCTCGTGGTCGGCTCTCCGGACACGCTAGTGGCACGCGAGTTACGTATCTCGACATGCCATTTTAACACGCACGGATCAATTTTAAGCATGTTCAATAAATTATGGATCAAAATGTAAATTTATCGGAAATATAAATATTTAAGTTATATACCCAGTCAACCCAAAATTAATATATTAAGCCGAAAAAAAAAAAAAAAGAAGTTAATCGTGATATAATAAAAGAAGAAAAAGAAAAAACTCATCACTCGATATAATTTATCATTATATATAAATATATATATATTTAATATGCAACGTGTCCCAAGGTGTTGGAATTCTCTATTTTTTTAGAATGAGATGTCGGCATGCCATGTCGTGTCATATGTCGATGTCATTATTACTCGGGCGGTGGCGCGGGATGGCATAACCAATATACCTCACCTAGCCATGGCAAAGCTTGACCTCGTAGAACTAGGCGAGGTCGATCTCGCCATGGGTCTACGATACCTTGATTAGCCACGGCCAAGCCTCGCCGACCTCGACGAGGCCTCGGCCTCGGTGACCCCCCTTAGCCATCCCCTACCCTCACCAGGCCAATGTCGGCGATGGTGGGGCGGCGATGAGGTTTGTGCCAACCCTTGCCGATGCACCTTATTTTTTAAATTATTTTTTAGCTTATTTTTAATTTTTTTAATATCACGTAAATTTTTTTTATTAATTTTCATCTTTTTTTATTGTTGACTATCCTTCGGCGCCACGTATCATTTTCGGCAAAGTTCATCGGAGTTGGTACTTGAAATAATAGTTTTTTTTAAAGGCACTTAAGTGATAAAGAAAATATTTGCATCAAACCAAGCATCGCACATAAATATGGACAATTGAGCGGTCCTTTTGCCGAAAAATATGATAATTCTTTCTCCCTTCATCAATCACAACACCACTATTAGCACCCATCCTCACAAGAAAAGTAATGGGACCAAAATTTTCTAGGCTTCTTGGATTAAGGTGGTTTATCAAATTTTCATAGCTGGAGCGTGAAGACACCATAAAAGCAACCCATGTAGAGATAAGAAAACTCAGTTGATCCCACCTTCAATTTTAACCAAACCGGTGGTGCCTCAACATTGCACCTGCACAGGACTAGAAGCTATACCTTAAACTAGCAAATGCGTCATGATTCTTGCCCGGTCTAGGCAAGGACCGCGACACCCTCGCTAGATTTGGGAGAGGGGTTGGTTGCCTTGGCCGGCGAGGGCCGCACGTCCCTCGCCTAGTGCCGGAGAGAGATGGCCAATGACCCTCTTTGGCCCGAAGGGGGAGCGAGGAAAAGACTAAAGAAAAAGAAAAAATATTAAAAGATTTATTAAAATATTATGCAAAAAGTTTCATGTCAATACTGGCAATGTTTGGTGGTCAAATGGACTGAATTGACATAAATAAAAAAAGGTTTAGGATTGAATTGGTAAAAAAAAAAAAAGACTTAGAATTTGAGTTAGCACAATTATAATAGGTTTATGGCATTTTTGATAGTTTTCTAGGTTTCATTAGGTAATGGTTGAGTGGCAATACTTATCGCCAAGTGGAGGATGAAAATTCGGGCAAAGCACTATGGAAGAAACTTGGAAGTGTTGTATGAGAGAAAATCGGCAAATAACATGGGGGTACTCCAACCGGAGGATCACTTAAATGAGTTTCCCAGTTTGATAAAATGAACTTTGTTACTATGGAGATGGTGTTTGCTGATGAGCTACAAGCATTGTTCTTCATTAGTTTGCTTCGAGGAGGTTATGGGACGTTAGTGACGACTCCCATCTCATCCGCACTTAATGGAAAATTGAAGGGCGAGCATAGAGTTGAAAAGTGTGGACTCTCTCTCCACGACAACTTTGCTGTCTTAGAGCATAGAGCGAGCAGTAAATCTAGAGACTCCTTATGATATAACTCATGATAGAGTGAAGATTATAATAGCACTTTAAGCTATAAAGTATCTCATGCTTTACAATTTTTTCCATGCGGGACAAAGAAAATGCACTATTTTGTTTGCTTTACAAACAAACATCACCAGATTCAATTCAAGAAAAGGCATAAAAAATTATTATAATTGTGGTAAGCCCGGCTACTCAAAGAAAGATTATCGATCCTCAAAAAGAGAAAAAATTTAAATAGACACCAGAAGACTCACTTGTTTCGTCTACTTGCGATGGTGATTGTGTTTATCTTTTCATGAACATGGGTAGTTATGATGTTGAAAAAAGAATGATAGGATTGGTGATGTATGCCTCCAAACTGGCATGGGCGACAAACCAATATCTCGAGCATGTGAGGCACATTCCGGACCCTCGTTTGAACTCGACTTCTATCAAAAAATAAAACAAGGACGGATTGGAAAATCGGTTCAAGGATGGGACTTCGAAGCTTGTTGAGTGTTGTGCTTCTTACCGCATACAAGCTAAGGTGTGCAAGGACCAAATCGGGTTTTTTTTTTCGAAATGGGTAAAAAAATTACCAAATTAGGATCAAATTTATTTTTATTTATGGATTTGGGCCTCGGTCGGCAGTCTGATCGTTGCATGGGGCCCGTGCGGCGATCAAGTGCCAATTGGAGCCCGTGCGGCACTTGGACCGCCAAACAAGGCCTGTGCATAGATATGGCCACGGGCCGTGAATCGCCGGTTCGGTTCGTGGCCATGCTTGAATAGGAACCGACCCTTGAAGGGGCGGTCCGGTCCCGGTTTGGAACCGCCGGTTCGGGGGCCAGTTCAAGGGCCGGTTCGGGATTCGAATTTAAAATATAATTTAAAATAATAAATTATGAAATAAAAAAATAATAAGTTATTAATTATAAATTATAATCAAATTGTACATTGTAATTAAATTTGGGAAAAAAAGAGAAAGTGAAGGGGTTTGAACTTAATGAATTATCATTAAGCGCCTACATATCTTCTTAGGGATAGAAGACAATCAAAGTCCATGTAGTTCTTTTACCTTTGATAACCCTAATTTACCTAATCATCAATCGTCGCTATCCGTTGTGGTACCCGTGTGGTATCTTCACTATTATCATTGAAGAATTCGTCGTCTCGATCCTACTATTGTTTTGTCCAATTATCGATACAAGTTTGAGCCTCCATAGCATCCAGATTTAATCTTGAATGGCGGTTGTCCAAAATTAATCTTCTAGCACTAAATGTTAGTTCAACCGCAACTATTGAAGAAGGGGTTGCTAACATATGTCGAAGAAGGGATTGCTAACATCTGTTTTGCGATGAGAGCGAGGACTAGGAATTGGGATGAATGAGTCTTCCACCACTCTAAAATTTTGAAATCTATGTTGTGTTCGGAATCACGAAACTCAAAACCAATAGTTAAATAGTTTTCTAATTCGAAAATATTACTTATTGCTCTCTTTTGTCTTTTTTTCTACTAATAAGTAGATTGTACTCTCTATTAAGTCTACCACTCTCCTCTCTTTGTGAGGCACTAGGTTGAAAAAATCCACTATCACCTAAATTATATCTACCATAAAATTCATTATATAATGCTTTGCTATAGCGTCTTTAACTCTGTACTTGTATAGTTTTAATATCTCTTGTTTCATTCAAATATAAACAATCATAATAATAATCCTTCATATAATCATACAAATCATCTAATTTAGTACGTGGATCGAAAACAATAGCAGCCAAATAAATAAGAGGAATGCAGTCATAATAATGCAACCATTTTGCTTTCATTGCTATAATAGTCGGAGCTAATTGAGCATTCTTTTCATATTCACAAAAAAACATCAGCAATATTGACACACTCTATTAAAAATAAATACGTAGTAGGATAATAAATATCACATAAAGTATAAGTTGCATCATTAAAAACTTTCAAAAAATCTAAATTTTTTTTTGCGAGACAACCCAATCTTGCGGGAGTAAACTAATTTCGAAAACATTATTTGAAATAAACGTACATAATAAATCTTTATAATTCCAAAAAGTCGGAACATCTTTTTGAAATCTTTTTTATTTTTGTCCATGTGATTTACAAAATTTGCCTCATTCTTTCATAACTTGGGGACGACTCCACAAAAATTTAATTGCTCTCTTTATTGGGGTGAGAAAATCTCAAGAGTTTGTAAATCATCTTGTACACATAAATTTAAAACATGGCAAGCATATCTAATGTGAACAAATTGTCCGCCAAAAGAGGATTTACAAATATTTTCTAAATCATGAATGAAAGCGAAATTTGACGCGGCATTATCAAAACCAACTGAAAAAACTTTATTAATCAAATTATATTCTTCTAAACTTGCTTAATTATTCTATAAATATTATTGATTGTGTGCCTTTATCAAACACTAGAAATGCAAGTACTCTTTTTTGAATGTTTAAATCGTCACAAATTTAATGACATGTGATACCCTTTTAAGAATGAATTTACCAAGGATCACTTTAAATGTCGCTACCTATATGCACACGTCTATTGAAATCCGCAAAAAATTTTTGCAAACCCCTTTTTATTTTTTATAAACCCTAAAAAGTTCGCGTTTAAGATTAGTTCTTGATAAAGGTTTGGCTTGCGGAGTACATGTAGTGTTTATCAAAAAATTCAAACCAAATTGTTTATCAGTAGTAAACGGTAAATGTTCAATGGCAACATATTGAGCTAATATTTCTTTATAAATTTCATCATTGTAACGAAATAAAGGAGAATTGTTAGGATTGGCGTACCCAAAAATTTGTTATTGTTTGGAATCGATCCCGACTTGCTTTGCATGTTTTTGTGTCGGATGCGGACAGTATGTTCCATAAGCTGTCTTCATTATTAAAATTGTATGATTTTGTACAATATTTAGAGTTTATCATGTACTTGTCTCTACTTACATGTATCCTATTGAAGTGTTGCCATAAGTTGAATGTATTCTACCAAGTCTGCCGTTCCGGCTCCTTTGCTATCGATGTTTTTTCGACGTCGGTAGGAGGATAAAGACTTTCTTGCTTTAGGACGTACTCGACGTTGGGGATATAGTTGATATTATCATCATCGTTTGCCTAACATGTAAACTTCCGAGAATCATATTGATCATGAGGCTAACGATAATCGGATTCCCCCATTTCTCATCGGCATCGGGCTCTTTCCCCTATCACTAGCTCCGCTTCCACTTGCCATTTTTGTCAAAGAATTGAGCGGAAAGCCAATTCAGAAAATTGACACAATTGAGCGAATTGAAAGAATTGAGAGAATTTGAGTAAAATTGTGAGAAAAAATGAAAGGGGAGAATGATATTTATAGAAAATTTAAAAAAAAAAAAAAAGGAAGGGGGCGCTTTGCCGTTGCAATGCAATGGTCATTATTTTGGGCCGTTGGGGGAGAAAGAGCCCCCTTTTTATGTTTTTTTTTTTGCAGTTCGGAATCGGCCCGGAACCGTCGGTTCTAAGCCGGTTCTAAATTTTTTAAATCGTAATCGGCCCATGAGGGGCCGAGCCGGTCCCGGTCAACGGGCCGGCTCCGGTTATTCCACGGGCCGGTTCCGAGCCCAAACCGACCCATGGCCATGTTTAGCCCATATCGCATTCCAAGTGTCGCATGGGCCCCCAGCTGCTTTTTTTCTTTCTTTTAATTTTGTAAAATTTTTACATTTTTTAATTTCGCAAAGTTTTTTCGTTTTTTAATTATTTTATATTTATAACATTTATTTTATTTATATTTTTTTTATTTTGAAGATTATTTTTATAACATAATTATCAATAATTCATTAAAAATTTATTAAGATATATAATTAATAAATAAATTAAGTATTTATGTAATTAATTTATTTAGTATGTAAATAAATAATAAAAAATATTCATAAAATAAAATTGGTAAGATATATGAAGATGACATATCCCGATTAAAAGAACGTGGATAACAATCCAAGAGCTAAAAAAATCCAGCAAATCAATATTGATATAATAGATAACAATTTTCAACCCCAATTATATTTACTAATGATGTCATCCTCTTATGTGGCCTCATGTTTTGCAATTAGATCATCTCCGTTGTTCGGCATGTTTAGTATTATACTGGGAACGAGAATGAGGTTCCGGATGACTAGGATGTGTAGATGATGAAGGCATATCTTGTAATGGCTAGGGTGGGCTGTGATGTGGATCCATTATCAAAGTGAGAAAATATTCCACGCTTAGACGGTACATATCCTTACTTGTAGGAGGGCATGAAAAAGAGGAGAGAAATCATATTAATATGAAATAGGATAACTAGCTGGAGTTTGAGGCTTTTGATAGTCATGAAATGTTAAAGCAGATCCCTCGTGAAATGGGCCAAGCAAACTGGCTGAACCCCGCATTAAAATATGCCTAGCTGAACCCCGTAGTGAACCCTTGAGTGAAATCTGTCGTATGATAGGCCAAGGGGTAGGGGATGACATCATTAATAGGATGAGTTCGAGTGATCCTCCGGGTCAACCGAACGGTCTCGGTGGGTCATCCTTGTGGGGCCCAATGGATGCTTGTTGTAGGTGCTAGTTGGGGTGCTGATGTTATTATCATCCATCTCTCCTCATTGTAGGCATATATCATTGCCCTAGCTATCTTTGGTATAGCCCGCACATTCTCCCAAGATGGAGTGGAACTTAATTGTATGATTTGTTCGATGCCATCACCGTATTCATGAAATCAAAATCAACGAAGTTATCAAATATCAATAACTTATGTTACTAAAAAAATAATTAATGAAGTAAATTAAAAGTGTTTGTATGAACCGTTGCACCCATTGCACCTCCCTTGCAAGAAATACACCTCCGTATGTGTCTACGGTACCACTCTATATATTCCAAATGATAGTGAAGTGGCTCCGTTGTAAGAACACCATGGACTATATATTGAAGACAAGCGTCCCATATATCAATTCACTGTCTATGCAAATCGACCAATCCCTTACAACCGGCCTTAATTCTATATTATGAAAGGCTATATGATAACGGGGAGGAGCAAGTGTTGCCTCGTCGCATACCAAACGTTGAAGTACTCGGTCTGGATAATACCACTTGACGATGTGAAAACAGATGAATGGGACATAAGCCCTCCAAATATGTTGTCCCTTGTAGGCGTAATCTAGTAGGGTCTGCGAATATCATCGATGTAGGGCTCCCAAGTAATCTAGTATCGTATTAAAATATATCGAATTAAACGAAGAATTCATTTAAAAGCTACCATTACATTGAACTCGTTAGTTGTTATCATTACTTATATTTGTGGATGCCATTCTATCAAGTTGGTAGTGCGGATGTGGCAAAGTATGTGTGGGGACCGCTATTGTCCGTCGGGCTTGACTCCACTTGCATAAAGAAAAAAAAAGATCATTTACATATATTACATGCACTAAAAAAGAAATTATGACTCACAAACCGAGAAAACAATAGATTACGTATCGACTACCAAGAAGTACATCTAGTGTAAGATCATGGTTTTTGATGGATGAGGAGACACAATTGAAGCGATCCAAGCCCAAACTCGAGTTAACATAGTAGATTGTCCACCTCGTAATCATGTCCATATTCATTTTGTACTATTCTACCTCCCTAGTGCCTAGACGCAAAAGATGTAGACGACATTCCATTAAATAAAGAAATTACAAATTATTTTGTATCTAAAATTTAATAAATATTTCCCCCTACACATTAACAAATTAATATTATAACTATCAATATGTCAAATGAAATAAATGTCCATATTCATTTCGTTTTTTTAATACCCTTTTCTCGTTCCTCAATCATTGAATATTTTTAGAGAATACATAAATTCGTAAATATTTTTTTACCCTATTTAAAAAAAACCCCATAATAACCCATAAAGAACACAAAAACATTATAACTACTACCAAAACATTAATGAAAAATTAAAACATATTACTAACAATATATAAATAACATAGATGATTCATGTATAAATAATAACAAAATAAATAAATCTACACCTAAAAAACTGAAAAAACTAACTATACCGAAACTTACCTCAAATTGTCGAGGGAAAGTACGCACGAGAATGAGGAGCGCAAACTGTCAAGAGAAAGCATCGAGTGAGGAGACCGGCTTTGCTTTTATCTCAAATTTTGCTAAATAAAAAATTGAAAAATTAATTTAAACATTACGAAAATATTAACAAAAAAAAAACATAGTACTAACAGCCTATAAATTACATAAAATTACATAAAAATGAATGCGGATGACGAAGAAAATGAGGCGAGGGAGGATCGTCTTCGTTGAAGGATTGTCTTCAACTGGAGCAAATGAGACAAGGCGAGGGAAGATCCTCACGGACACTGAAGCAAATGAGGCGAGGCGAGGGAAGATGGGCAGAATGAGGCGAAGGGCATCTTCGGCTTTGCTTTAAAAGCAAAGCCGAAGGCGCACGGGCACCTATATCAGGTGCCTTTATGAGGCGCGTGAGGCGCCTTTATCATGTGGCTGATAAAAGGCGCCTTGACGGGCGCCTAAACACAGGCGTTCGTGCAGCCTACAGGTGCCTGTGTTCTGCTGCGCGGAGAGTGCCACACGGGGCCCAAATCAGTAAATAAATTACAAAATAACCTAATTTGGTAAAACAAAATTGATCTATTTTTGAAAAAAGGCCGACCTAATCCTAACCTTGGAAGAACGTTACAAGGTACAAGGGTAACATTTGATTACAAAGTACCTTAAACTTTACGAGAAAATCAGGAAATTTTACGAATGGGAAAAGAAAGGTATCGTGAGTGGATCACACAACCACGAGAACTATGGAAAGGACTTACTATCGTTGGAAGAAAAATACGAAGGTAAAATTGTCCGGTTTGCTTGCTGTTCTTCTACTTGGCTCTGCTTATGAATAACAGAGGTAAAATTGTCCTATCTTTCCAGCCGTAGGCATATCTGCTTACTTATCTAAGAAAAGGTTTTTCTTTCCTCTTGCGGATTCATGTACTTAAGACTAGTTGGCATATATATATGAAGATTTCTAGTGGGTGTATAAGTACTAGGGGTGTCAGTGGGTAGGGTAGGGTAGGGTTTCCATACTACCCTACCCTACCCGACCCTTAAGAGAGGTATTTGTTACCCGCCCCGACCCCGACCCGAACCGGAAATGAATTAACCAAAAAAAGGATCGGGTCGGGTCGGGTCGGGTCGGGTTTAGGGTTTATTTATTTTTATTTTTTTTGCCCCCTCCTTTCAAATGGAACCAAAGATAATCACGAGATACAAAAGGGTCAGGCAATATAATGAGAGAACTTTTTAAGAAAAGTTAATAATTTAAAAGAGCAAACGTCAGTAACTAATTCAAATATGAGTTAGTAATGTAAAATTAATCGGTGACTTAATCGTACATAAAAAAAATTGGCAATTAAGATAGATAATACGAGCTTGATTACACTTCAAAATATAAAATGCATGAGTACATTGCAAGTATCTGTCTAAAAAGCTGCATTAGAGTCCCTGAGTTACACATGACAATTTGAAGGGCACACACCACGTCCTTACTCCCCTTCTCATTACTCTTGATCATCATGACTGTCCTCATGTAGTATGCATTCTTCTCACAGTTGCTACAGAGGTGCCAACCTGTATAATAACAAATGAATATGCTTGGAATCAAGGTCTTTCTTTCCTTTATTTCAACCTGTGCTGCAGAAGCATAAAATTTACAATAAGAATAAAAAATTGGTTTAACATGTACCCTTTTCACATTGATTTATGTCATATGGCACTCACATAGGAATCAATCTAAGTCCAAGAATTTGAACCCTTTTCTGCTCATCCTTAAGCCAATATATTAGAAAAGGCGACTCTGCAAATTTATCGATCCAACTCGAGATTTCCTCGGTCACAAATATACATAAACTTGAAAGAAGAGCACTAATGGGAACAACCTTCCCAGCCCAAAATTCCCGTGCACGCTCGAGCATGGCAAAAGACACAAAGATGTGGTACCATAGACTTGCACCACTCAAGAGAACAAGATGAGGACATATATATATAAGCATGATCTTTCGCAGAATGTAAACCAATAAAGATGATCAAGATAATCTAAACATTGTTCCACCTGTCAAGAATCAATAAAAGCAAGGCAATAACAGATTACCTTATGCACAATCACCCTCAATCATTAGAACTTCTAATTCGAAAGCATTCACAGGGAACTTTGTCATACTGTGGTACCAATGACTAGCCAAGGGAAAATAATCCGAGTACAACCTCAAAAGTCCAAAGGACAATAATAATAGCACTGACCTTCTCAAACATCCAGGTCTGGCTCTCTTTATAGACAAAAGCTTCATCAAATCCAAGTTTATACTTCAGCAGGTTGACCCAAAACATTTTTCCCTTTTTTTAACTTCTAGTTATTGCTCTGCAATCTGCACTTAATAGAACGGAAATGCAGTTCATGACTAACACACTTGCCTCAAAGGCAACACTTCCAACAGCCATGCAATTGAAACATGAACAAGGAAATTTACAATAAGAATAAAAAATTGGTTTAACATGTACCAATCTCCAACTTCGTCAATCACCATCATCAAGAGAATTCAATACCGAGTTTAGCTCCATTGTCGTAGTTGGCAACTCTACATTAAATTCACATTGAAAATGAAAACTAATGTATGCTTGGAAATATAGGAAAGTATAAATATTTTACAACAATGTTTTTCTCACACGACTCAAAGATTACGAGTTCTTCTAAATCCTCTTCAATCGTAAGTGGAAGTGGCGCAGATCGTAACCAATCTTGAGCACAAATAAGGGCCTCCACCATGCTTGGGGTCAAGGAGCTACGAAACACATCAAGCACACGACCTCCTGTGCTAAAGGCAGCCTCGAAGCTACGGTCGAGACGGGCACAGACCAAAATATCTCGAGCAATGGAAGAAATAATAGGATATCTTGAAGAATTTACTTTCCACCAATTCAAGATATCAAAGTCGGGGTAATATCGTTCACATCCTTCCTCCAAATACTTATCTAACTCAGATTTTTCTGCCAAATATTGCTGTCCGGTATGGCTAAGATACATTTCAGTCAAAATATCAGCACCAACCACGGGAGACTTTGACGTGCTTATCATCCGTGTGCTCTTTTGCCTCAAGTTGCTTTGGGGACATGTACCAGTGCGGTATTGCTCGAACAATGATGTTAGAGATGATGTTACTTTATCTCGTAAAATTTCTGCTTGTTCCCTTTCATAAACATGATTAATCATCCACCTCACATAGTCCCACTTATGTCGCGGGTCAAATATGCAAGCAATGAACAATGTAAGGTTGATGTTGTCCACATTGCCAAAATATTTACTGAATTTGGTCTTCATATTCTTAGCCATTTTCTCGCAAACCTTGATCATCATTCCCACAATATCTCTCAATCATTATAAAAATCCCAAACACATCCTTCGCCATGTCATTACTAGTGACATAAGAAGAACCCGAAACTTTCAAAGTTGTATCAAAGAACAACTTTAAGAAAGGAAGAAAGAGACGGGCATACTCCCAATCCTCATTAGTGGGCAACCCTTTCACCTTGGAAAGCTCTTGAGCAAATTTGTTATCTTGAAATTCCATTGACCTAAAAGCTTTTTGAAACTTCAAAGCTGATTCCAACATCAAATATGTTGAGTTCCAACGAGTCTCCACATCCAAACATACGAGACTCTTGGACTCAATATTTTCTAGCTCAATACAACCCTTAAACCGTCTCAACCTTGCAGGAGAAGACCTCACATAACGCACAGCCGAACGTATTCTAACAATGGAATCAGTCATGTCTTTCAACCCCTCTCGCACAATCAAGCTCAATATATGAGCACAACACCTTACGTGGAGTAGCTCACCTCTTAATACGAGAGAGTTCCAAAAGTCAAATCTCTTTTTCAAATATTGAATACCTAAATCATTTGAACTCGCATTATCAACAAAGTGATAGAAAAAACTCTTTGAATCCCCCAATCAATTAAGCATTTCTCAATTGCTTTTCCTATCATCTCGCCCGAATGACCCGGAATTTGACAAAAATTTATAATTTTCTTCTCGTAACTCCAATCGGCATCCACAAAATGAGCAAAGTGAGGCACATATAACTCATATTTTGACAAGAAGTCCAAGTGTCGGTTGTTAGACATACTCTAGGAGATGTCTCGGAAAAATAGGTCTTCAATTTACTTCTTTCCTCCATGTACAAATCATAACAATCACGCCTCAATGTGTTGCGTGTTGGGATTAAGAAGTTTGGCTGGATTCTATTCACAAATCGCCGAAATCCCTCATGCTCTACAAACTTGAAAGGTAATTCAGCAAGAATAAACATGGTCGCTAATTCTTTTCTACCAGCATCTTGGTCAAATTTCCATGGACTAGACGAACTACTAACCCCAACAGGTTGACTCCGAGGCACTTCTTTGCCTTTTTCGCACGTTTGCATATGGGTATTTTTTACATCTAGCTAGATGATGATGCATCGAACTAGTCCCGTGACCACTAACACAACCAATACGAACCCTACAATAGTTACATTCAGCCTTTGCTTCATCGGGAACCCGTGTAAAATGTTCCCACACTACCGATCTCGTCAAACTAGAAAGATTCGTTTCGGACATACTTCTATCTCGTGACACTTAGAACCTGCAATTGTTAATTACAATCATTACTTTTCTATGTTAATTAAAATATAGAAAAACCCATCAGCTCGAACAGGGTGTATGTGTTATGTTATAAATGCAAAAAACAGAATGTAAACAAGCCGGGTCGGATACAATATGTTTTGAACCCAACATCGCACAATCCAGAAATTAACGAACAACAATAGCAATTTAATATGGCCAAATCGGCCCGTGGGCAGCACGACACCAAATTGGCAAAAACATCTTCTTTTCATTTAGACAAAAACAATTTGAAGAGAGGAGGACCAAAAAAAAAAAAACCACAGACCATCGAAACAAAATAGACTCGTAAGCACCGTCTGCGTGTTCTTCCTCGGAGTCAACGCACATGTTTGTTTTTCTCCTAAATTATTCAGTGTAAATAAAGTTGCAAATGTGAGATTCTCTACCTCGAAACCAAGAGCGAATTCGAAATTAATGCGCAACAACGATTGAAATGAAGATACATTATGTAGCGTAACTTCACGGCAAAACCAAGATCTCACAAACCAAAAAGCAAAGAACATCAAGAATCTCGACCCGATAAGACACCGACCTTGAACCAAAAAGCAACACGACGCGAGCACCGAAACCCAACATCGCACAATCAAAAAATTAAAGAACAACAACGAGTAGCAGTAGCTAAAGAAACAAAGAAATTTCGAGTTCAATCTTGATAATTACCCGAGCTGGAGCAATTGAGAGTGAAGCGAACTCGGTGAGTCAAACCGGGCAAAATGCGATTCCTTAGGGTTTTCTAATCGAAGGGAGAATGATTACCAAGTAGATGCAAGGAAGTGAAAAGCTCGAGGAAGTGCAGATGCTACATAAGAACGCGTCGTATGGAAACTCGTGGTAAAAACAAACTCATATCCTCCCAATTCCGAGAATATTGTCACAACAAATAAAATTCTGGGTCGAGATCACCGTGTCGAGCTTCTCAACGGACTATCCTTGTATCCCTCATCTTCAAATGGGCTTTCCATCTTCATGGGTCGTACTTGATACCATTATTTGTAATGGGAAAAACTTCTTCAGACCATCCGAATTCAACTTCAAAGGAAAGGAACACAACAATAAACACCCAAAATCAGCACTTGCAGGAGAAATCGCCGAACTTTAGAGATCGAGATAGGGAGAGAGAGGAGAATAACCGAGCATATCTCTGCACCTGACAAGAATAACAAGCTGATAACTAGAAAAGCACAACTAAACGAGCTTCGCTGAACATGCAGAAAAAGCTCGAATTAGATTCATTCCATTTCCTCTCCGTGCAGACATCAAACATTCAAACTCATATAGAAATGGAAGCAATGGACAGAGATGTCATCCCAAACCCTCGATTACGCCCCCAATCTCCAAGTTACAACACCAGCTCGGGTTCGCTAATAGCGACTCAAAGCCTCGGATCACCGGGAATGCGCATCAACCCATAACGCCGAGAGAGAGAGAGAGAGAGAGAGAGGGCAATTACCGAGAGCAACATTGAGGAGAGAGAGAGGACGAGAGTCGCAGACGCAGGGAGGGCGATAGATCTTGGAGCTCGTGGAAGACAATAGAACTGGAAAGCTTGGAGAGAGACAAGGCGCGCATTGTATAGGTTTTACGGGATATCGGCCCATCGATTTGGGGAATGGGCCAGGGCCGGGGTTATAACCCTACCCTACCCTACCCTATCCAAGTCATTAAAATACCCTCTGTTATCCGAATCTCTTCTTTACCTTACCCTAAAATACCCCAAAAAATAGAGTCGGGTAGGATCGGGTAAGGGTAGGGTCGGGTAGGGTCGGGCATCATTGACAGCCCTAATAAGTACACGTGTTTTTGCCAAAGTTGTCCCCCTGGAAAAGGCTTGTGCCATTTTTTGGAAGTTTAATGGTGTAGGTAAGGAGGGAAGAAGTCTAAGGATGTGTTTGTATGCAGTCCTTATTTTATGCCATGCGATAGGTGCATAATGGTATGATTTCTCTCCTGTTTCTCTGACTTAATTTTGTCTTGCTTTGAGGTGCTTGTGAATGATTTGGGTACTTATCCTTCAGGTAAGGAGCATAACTATTTTTTTGATAGGATATTCTCCCATTTCAATTGTCTGAAAACTTGTAGAGTAGAAGTTGGGTGAACTGATTTTGAATGGGTGTCATTCGAAATGGCAAGTGGCTGTGCCGTTTCTCTGCTTTGACTTCTGTGTTCTGTTGTGTTTTCTATGCTTCAGTTCATGAGGTAATGTCCTGGATGAAGAGTAAACGAAAATGTTATTTACTTTGGCTGGGTTCATTTATTTATGCACACCTAAACTTTTATTCGGTGGCCTTCCTTGCATCTGCTGGCCTATGAACTCTGAGCAAATGTAAACTGTTATCCATCAAACTCACCATAGTTCTAGCCTACTAGGAATGAAGAAGAGGGTCATCTAAGATCTGAAGTTTTTAGCTTTAGAATCATACGAATTCATTCTAGTCAGCCCATATATACACATGCTCTCGAGGATCCACAATTTGTGTCCTGTACTAACTTTCCTTTGAAGTCGGGCCAAGTAACTCTTTTTGAATTAGGTATTAACAATGTGGGAGCTGACAAATCAGCCATGTCCATCTTTCGCCTGGAAGCATTTGACACTTCAACTGCATCTGAAAAAGCAGTACCTCCACGGCATTTGTAGCTTGTTAAGGAACTCTAATTTTCTTGAGACTCACTATTTATGTTTATCCTGGAAGAGATGATGTTGAATTCAAGGTATGAATGCTTGAACTGTAACATTTTATTGGCATATTGGAATTTAGAATTAACGGAGATTGAAAAGTTGCTATAAATTTCTAGCTTGCCAGGGCAGGGTGGAAGCTTGCATTTGAGTTCAATGGCTTTAGTTACTGGAGTTCAGTGGACGGCACATTTCCCTGCCTCAAGCACCAGCTTAAGCATATTAAAATTTATGGTCATGTCCTGGAGCCTGATGTCATCGAGCTCATTGAATTTCTACTTAAGAATGCACAGGTCCTGGAGAAAATGGAGATTTCTACCAAGAAGTCTCTGCAGCGAACTCGTAGCAAGTACATCGTTTCTAGTGACATTGGCCGTCCATCAAACGATTATTGTAAATCAGATGCGCTGCTAGAGTTTTCACAGAAGTTGTTAAGTTTCCCAAGGGCCTCAGCGCGTGCAGTAATAAACCTGGATTAGATACTGGTATTGGAATTGTGTTCGCCCCTTTCTTGTGGAAATCCTTGATGTTTCTACGTCAGGCATGTGTCACATCAGGTAGACTTTAGAAAAGTAGTTGGCCTTTATGATGTATTCGCCCTTTTGACTCAGTTCTAGGAATTCACAACGTCCACCACTCTGAATAGGCAGCTTTATAAGTATTCTGATGGTGGATGTGCCTTTTTTCAAATTTTATTAAGTACGTTTTTCTTAACAGCCTTTCTATTCAAATTCCCAGCTCTTGCAAATAGTTTGGTTAAATTTTTGCAGTATAGATTTACTTGAACAATCTCTCTATACGAGTTATAAACTGTTGATTAGTAGTCTAACCTCATGCGGCTGCTGTTTCTCTCTTGGTTATTTGCTTTAGAGGCCGTCTGCCTGTCTTCGATATTTCCCTTTTCAGCTTTAGCTATCATTTCTCTGTCTTGAAAGGAAGTCTGATGCAGGTCAACACTCTTGAGCGTCGCCCTCGAATGATTAGTATGTCAACATCAATATCAGTACATTCCGTGGCTACTGCATAGTATCCGTGTAAGTGTTGAGTCGTGCAGTCCTCAAGTGCGCATCTATTGTGAATGTCTGCTCTAAAACTGTTAATTGTGTTCTCAGCTTTCTAATTAATAAGATCACTGTCACTTATTGGACGCTTGAGAGTTCGTTTGCTTTTTGAATAATACGAGTATCCAAACCTTTCAGCTCATAATTCCTCACGAATGATGTTGGAGCTCAATGGAAGACCTTCCACGAGAAAATCGACCATATATCTGTACTTAGGTAATTTGGTAAACGACCCCTTGTTTTATGGATTGGGCGTCAATCAACTTTGTATGAATCCACTTCATCCCCTCGTGTCGCAAGTTGTTTTCAACAAAACATTTCATGGTAATATGACGGGTCGAGCATCGATTGTAACACCTACTTATATTACTGCGATTCCAAGATAGTAAGCGCCGCATTTCCTGCTCGATCTATTACATCCTAGTTCGAGTTACATTACTCTGCTTCTTCACACTCCTCCATCATGCTTTCCTTGAATTTATGTACACTATACGAGAGCTGACAAATCATACACGTCCATATTTAACCTACAAGTCCGGAACGCACTTTTCAACTGCTCCTCAGCAAAGCGAGACCTCTCATTTTCTTAAGACCCTCACTGTTTTATGCTTGCCCCGGATCTCACTGCGTATTTACGTGTGAATTGATTTATCCATTGCATGCCGTCTATCGGAAGTGCTGGAGATGGAAATATCAACTTGCATTCAAATGTCAGCTCGCTGAAGCTGGCTGTGGATGCAAAAGCACATGCCTTCGGCAGTGAAAATTAGTGCCTCAAGCAATAGCCCAAGCATGTAAAGATATGTCATTTGAGTTCATCTAGTTTCTTCTTGAGAGGGCGCACTACAAAAAAACACGGATTTAGCCACGAAAAATTTGCGACGAAAACAATTCGTTGCTGTTGACACCTAAAAAATTCCGAGAAGGCTCGTGACAAACACGTGAGGAGGCGTCAATCAGCTACGAAGAAAACACCGAGGTAAGGCGCACATTGATCAAACAGGTGCCACGTGTTAGGGTGAATTATGGCGTCATTCCCTTCCCGGGAACAAGAAAAGCGCGCGGGGAGAGCCACGATCAAAGCAGTTACCAAAGAGTGGCGGTAAATCCCCACGATGTGAAATGAAAAGAGCGCGAACACTAAGAAACCGTCGAAAGAGCAATCCACGTGGCTTGTGGAGAAGAGTAGAACGTGGGGGACCCGAAGGAAGTAACCGATTGACGGTTACCAAGAGTCTATCTATATATATATCCCACAGCGAGACACACAAGAAAAAACACAGACACATCTTCTCAAACTAGCTCCTAGCTTATAGCCTTTTAGTCTAGCGTAATTATAGCTTTCCGAGAATCCCGTCGTCGATTCAATTCCGGCGAGTTTCATATCCGAGTCGAGTGTCGTTGATTAGATTCCGACCTTTGCTCACTAGGTTCAACTCCGTCGATTCGATTCCGGTGTTGTACATCCCTTCCATCTTGTCCGGTACCGTTGATTCAATTTCGGTATTGTGTCCTATAATCCCCCGTCCAAAGGTCTTGTCGATTCAATTCCAGCATTGTGTCCTCTGATTTCATCCGACCTTGTTGATTCAATTCCGGAGTTGCGTTGAAGTTTACCGTACATCTTGACTACTTCGAACGCATTGGGTTGTCTAACTCATCGAGAGTCCGTAATACGCCCTCTTTGTGTTAATAAAGACATCCATTGCATTTGACACTCTCTGTTCAAAACCGACCCAGAACCCCTTTTCGGAAAACGAACGGATTAAGTTCGATAAAAGATTCTCGCGTGAGCCACCTTCTTTTGGGCCTCGGTCGTTTCGGGCTCGACCCATAATCACAAAGAAGCCCTGTCGAAGGATTTCAACGCGCAACAATCTTTTTTGGCACGCCTAGTGGGACACCTTGGTGTTAGTTCGAGAGAAGTGCTATGCCACGCACAAGAGGACGTAACAATTTAGACGGTGTGGGAGACGAACCTCGTGAAGAAATGCAAGGAGTAGAGTCATCTACGGCCCGTCGAGTCCAAGTAGAAGACGCGAGAAATCTCTCGACAGAATGTCGAAGAACCGAGGAGGAGTCCGAAATGACACCCGTCATGTTAACATCGATAAGACGTACCATCGAGGAAGTCCAGAACGAATTTGCTGATCATATGGTTCAGCGAATGACCGAGGTCGTTAGACCACCGATCATCAACATGTATCACGAATGTCTTTGCGGGACAAGCACGGAACTACGGTCAACCCACCTCGGGGACAAGGAGGGGATGGCTTCGCACCACCAGCGAACGATGCATTACCACTAACAACGCCACCAAATGTAGGCACTTGTCGAGCAAAATATGCAGCCTTTGGAACCTACACGGATTCGCAACGAGGGGAAGTGTTGCTAGCCAATGAATCTGGACCCCGGTAAATGCGAACACGGTGTATGTTCCCTGGACATCCTATTCGACAAAATATGCCTGTTGCTCGCCGAGAAATCCCCCGTCAGGTATAATCCTGTCATTGGTAACGAGCAACCAGCGCCCGTGGTTATCGAAAACCGGGGAGGAGTACCAATACCCTTTAGGGGGTAGTGGCGAGCCGGGGGCGGGACCAAATTCACCGGGTCGAAGCCAAGGCCGGTTGCACCTCAAGACGTACGGCCTAGGCCTCATCCAATGAATCAAGCCTGCCGGCCCACCAGGTCCCGAGCCTATGTTTCATGCTTATCGCCTCCCATACAACCTGTGTATCAAGCACAACAACCGGGATACCATATGCCATACTATCGCCGGTGATTGATCGGGTACCCGCGTACATTGACCCGATGGTAGGATACGGGGTTAATGTCTACCGAAAGCCATATCCCGATTGGGTAGATACGATTCCATATCCAAGAGGATTCAAAATACACGAGTTCACGCTATTCACCGGTGAAGATGACCAATCTACGTATGAACATGTCAATCGTTTCTTAACATTATGTGGAGATGCTACACAAGCAGACCACCTGGAAATTAAGGCTATTCCCATTGTCTTTGTCACGGACGGCCTTTACTTGGTACACAAGCATTGCCACCCAATTCGGTGCTAACGTGGGAACGAGATGGAACGTTTGTTCCATGGGCGGTTCCAAAGAGCGGTCCCGAATTTGTCGGTAGCCGATTTATCGACAATGAAGCAAATGACGAATGAGACCGTCGACCAGGTTTATTGCAAGGTTCAAACGAGCTCGGAACAAATGCTTGGTTCCTCCGCCCTGAGAAGACATTTGCGAGTTTGCCTTCAATGGGTTGAAATTCGAAATACGAGATAGGATGATCGGGCATCCATGTGCTGATCTTTTCGAATTATCTACGATGGCGGTAAAACATGAGAGTATCCTCAAAGAAAAAGACAAGAGGCACACTCGGAGGGGAGACATAAGTCTTATTGAATCACCCGATTTCGATGAAGATTTAACGGATCCTGTTGAAATAGCCGTCGCCCAACTAACCATCGACAAGCCGTACACTTGCCAAGCACTAAAGCCCGCAAGAATGAAAGCAAAGTCAACTATAATGGCTAAAGCGAAGGACGCAATATTCTACTCATTCGACGCAAACCGAGCGGAAGAAATCTTCGACATGTTGTTGGCCGACGGACAAATAAGGCTAACGGAAGGACGGAAGATACCATCCAAGGAGGAATTAGCAGGGAAAAAGTACGCAAATGGCACTACTCCTGGAGCCATAATACCTCGGATTGTTTAGTTCTCAAAAAGAACATTCAAGAGGCAATTCGGCAAGGAAAAATCAAATTTGCTGAGGACAAAGGTAAACCTCCGATGGATGTCGATATCGATCCTTTCCCGGTGATGACCGGGATGGTTTCTTTAAGGCGGTCGAATGAGGAACGTAAGGTACTAGGTATATGCTCTTACCGTAGACGAAAGTTAGAGAACGCGGACGTACCTAGGGGAGGTTACGTCGGGAATAACCAAACCCATCGAGAGGATCGGGTGCCTCCTCGGATCAAAAATACCAGACATCGGGGAAGCCTCAACCATCGAGGTGCTTATAAATCATTTAAGCAGAGGTATGAGGAAGGGGACCCCACAATTGGTACCTTGGGCGAGCCAAGCGGCAAGTTCGATTATTATGTAAGTTATGGTCCGCCACCCGTCCATCCTAGACAAGAAGTCCCTCATAGATGGGAAGAAGAGTTCGACAGAGACCTTCGACAAAGAACTTACGGGCCGTATCGACAACGAACTACGAAGATACCGGGCAACCCTACGGAGGGATCCTGGTACGAGGTAACGAGAGGACCAAAAGGAAGAGAAAAGCATGACTCGAACTCGGAAAAGAAGAGTGCAAAGGAAAAAGAGAATCCACATTCTACGACAACAGGATATCCCAATCAGCCGTGAATCAAAACCAGCAGCTCCTAACCATATTAAGTCCCGGAGAGCAAGAAATTTGGTTTGGAGGCGGCGCCCGGATGACGCATCGACGGTTCGGAAAAAAGACGACAAAACCATCGAGCCACGTAAACCGTCCGCACCTAAATCGCGGTTTAGAACTCCTGTTAGCCGGTCAATATCACCTTTGAGCTCTTGTATGGTGCGGGTTAAGTTGTCACACGAATTTCGACTTGAGTCATCTTCAGGTGATGGCCACGACAAAGAAACCGCACAAGAGATAGAGAGAGCCCAATTTTGCTTTGACAATGAAGAAACCATGGAATTCGGAAAGCCGGTGGAAGACGTTTCAAATCATTTGCGGTCACTCAACATAAATGCAAGGATTGATGGGCGACCGTTATGAAAGTCTTTGGTAGATGGGGGCTCAACATTAAATCTCATTCCATACCGCTTCTTCAAGAAAATAGGAATGAGTGATGATGAGATAATCCCGTCAAATATACAGCTATCCGACTTCACTTGGTGAGATTATCAAGTAAAAGGGGTATATATTGCAAATCTAACCGTCGGGTCCAAAACATCGAGGACGTCATTTTGCGTTGTGGACGCGGATGGATCTTATAACTTGCTTCTAGGGAGAGATTGGATACATGGAAATCAATGTGTGCCGTCAACGTTACACCAAATCTTTGGCATTCGGAATGGGGAAAAGGGGGAATATGTAAAAGCGAATCCCCGGATTTGTGTCACTTGGACCCGTATATCCGGGACGGGACAAAGTTATCTCGGGATGATCGCCTTCGCGTATCCAAACCACCCGAAGCAGATCCAAGGGATATCGCGTTCCGCCGTTTCGGCAAGGGAACCACCGAATGGGTCCCCGGGGAAGGAACCGGCGGAACCAATTGATCGGTTTCTAGATGGAAACTCAATTCTTTGTGCAAAACCTCTCTCGAGAGGTATGCGGCCTACCGGGCCGAACAGAATGGCCAAACTAGCGAACTGGTCGATGGCATTCTAGAGTTCGAAGAATCTCTAATTAAAGAGGATGACAAAGTGATCCAACCTCGGGATCCATTAGAAGAGGTCAATCTTGGAGATGAAACTCGCTCACAACCGACTTATATCGATCGGCTACTCGATCGACAGTACAAGGTTCAAATGGTAAAACTGTTAAGAGAATACAAAGATTGCTTTGCCTGGGATTACCACGAGATGCCCGGCTTATCGAGAAGCGTAGTTGAGCATCGATTTCCAATTAAGAAGGGATTCCGACCTCATCGTGGGCTCCTAGAAGATTCGCTCCGAAGTAATCCTTAAAGTTAAGGAAGAAATTGAGCGCCTTCTCTCTGCTTGGGTTCATAAGAGCAGCAAGGTATGTCGAATGGTTGTCGAATATCCTGCCTGTTAGGAAGAAGAATGGCAAACTTCGAGTATGCATCGATTTCCGCAACCTCAATTTGGCTACCCCAAAAGATGAGTACCGGATGCCCATGGCCGATATGTTGATCGATTCAGCTTCCAAGCAATGAAATGATGTCCCTTATGGATGGACATTCGGGGTATAATCAAATATTCATAACAAAAGAGGATGTCCACAAGACAGCCTTTAGATGCCCTGGAGCCATTGGCACATTCGAATGGGTTGTCATGCCTTTCGGGTTGAAAAACGCTGGTGCTACATATCAAAGAGCAATGAATTGCATTTTCCACGACATGATTCGGAGATTCATGGAGGTCTACATTGATGACATCATTGTCAAGACAGACAAGGTAAGTCATCTAGACCAACTAGAACAGGCTTTTAAGAGAATGCGCAAGTTTAAGTTAAAAATGAATCCGTTGAAATGTGCATTCGGGATAGGAGCTGGCAATTTCTTAGGTTTTTTGGTCCATCAAAGAGGCATAGAGATAGACATGAACAAAGCGAAGGCTATCATAGAGTTGCCATCTCCCGCGAGTAAAAAGCAAGCGCAAATGCTAATAGGAAAATTGAATTTTTTGCGGCATTTTATAGCTAACTTGTCGGGGAAAATTGAAGTTTTCTCCCCATTACTCAAATTGAAGAATGAACAAGAGTTTGTGTGGGAAGAGAAACATCAAATGGCTTTCGACAAGTTAAAAAGGTATCTCGATCAAGCCACCGGTTTTGATGTCACCAAAGGTTGGACGGCCATTAAGGTTATACTTATTGGCTGCCGAAATGACGATTGGGAGTATGTTAGCTCAAGAGAACGATGAAGGCAAAGAGCAAGCCATATTCTACCCGAGCAGAATGCTCAATGACGCCGAGACAAGATACACGCCCGATAGAAAAACTATGTTTATCATTGTATTACGCCTGTACAAAATTACGGCATTACATGTTGCCGACGACGGTACATGTAATTTGCAAGACAGATGTAATTAAGTACATGTTGTCCAGGCCCATCATTAGAGGCCGGATTGCAAAATGGGCATTCACTTTGATAGAAATTGATTTGATTTACGTGCGCCCTCAAAGCAGTAAAAGGGCGGCGGTGTTCGATTTCATCGCCGAGTATCCATCGAGTTGAAAATTGAGGATGAAAATCATCTCAGCATTGCACCTTGGGTATTATATTTCGATGGATCGGTGGCGTCAGGTTTAGCGGGCGTAGGAATCATGATCATATCACCCTTTAAACAAAAAACAAAGCTTATATTCGGGCTTGATTTCGAGTGCTCGAACAATCAAGCCGAATACGAAGCCCTCGATCGTGGGGTTGAATGTTTTAATTGACATTGGGGTAAAATCAATTAAAATAAAGGGCGATTCTCAACTGGTGATTAAACAACCGAGTGGTGAGTATCAATGCCTGAGTGAAAACATTATTTGACATCATCATCGGCTAATGAATTGTTGTCGAAGTTCGCCGAGCATGAGCTAATCCATGTCAAGAGAAGTGAAAACTCGGAGGCCAACGAATTGGCTCAAATGACATCGGGATATCGCATATCGAAAGAGTTAGCAGAGCATATCGTTACTCGGGTAAGGACTTTACCGTCGATGGATGCTAGGGTGATGATGATTGAGGGTGAGAAATCGAAAACCCGATCAAAGGACAACAAGATTGGAGGATTCCTTTGATAAATTACTTGAAGAACCCGGGTTTCGACAAGCAAAAATTTCAAAAAGAAAGCTCCGAAATATCTCGTTGATTGACGACGAGCTATATCGAAAAACAATCGACGGACTGCTTCTTAAGTGTTTGGGGCGGGAGGAAGCAATGCTAGCCATGATGAAGTCCATGAAGGAATATGCGGGGCACATCAAAGTTGGAGTAAAAACAAAATGGCTATTGAGGCGGCATGGATATTTTTGGCCAACGATCACTCAAGACCGTATTGACTATGCTAGAGGATGTCGGCCATGCCAAAGACATGGACCAGTCAAAGACGCACCAGCCGCACTAATGAACCCAATAATCAAGCCATGGCCTTTTCGGGGATGGACGATGGATATAATAGGAAAAATTTATCCTCCTCGACGAAGAAGCATAGCTTCATTTTAGTGGCCACCGATTACTTCACGAAGTGGGTTGAGGCGGCGACGTATAAAAACGTGACACAAAAGACAATCGGGGAGTTTATCGAAGAGATGATTATTCATCGATTCGGTATCCCGGAGACCATTACCGCCGATCGGGGACAGTCTTTACGGGCGAGAAATACTGGATTTCACCGGTTCTCGGGGTATCAAGATGGTTCATTCAACGCCCTATTATGCCCAGGCTAATGGTCGGGCGGAAGCCTCTAATAAAATAATCATAGGGATGATTAAAAAGCATTTGGAGGACAACCCAAGGGAATGGGACTCACTCGTCGTCGACAGTGTTATGGGCTTACCGAATGTCTAAAAGATCAAATCTTGGAGTTAGCCCCTACATGCTCACATATGGACAAGAAGCCGTGTTACCTCTTGAAATTCTTGTGCGATCATTAAGGGTGAAGCTCCAGGATAGTATGGCTAAAGAACAATACGATGAGATGATGTATGCCAACATTGATGAGTTGGGAGATAACCGAGCCACGTACTGGAGAAATTAATGGCTCGAAACGTAGAGTTGCTAAAGCTTACAACAAACACGTGAAAGCTAAGCGCTTCGATGTGGGAGATTTGGTCTGAAAAACTATTTTGCCGTAGAACCTCGACAGGTGAAAAGTTTGGCAAATGGTCCTCGAAATGGGAAGGGCCATACGTAATAATTGATGTTCTCCCGGGAAACGCATATTGAATGATGGAAATCCATGGAAGGGAGCTACAGCGATCCATCAACGGGAAATATTTGAAAAAGTTCTACCCTTCGATGTGGGAGATGCGAGAAGAATCGGAGACACGAGGTTGTCGACGAAGGAAGCCACTCCCGAATGAACAAGGTCCAAAGAGCAAGACAAAGCATAACCCCCACTTGCTGAAAGTTTCCAAGTCGGAGGAGCTCACCGAGGGAGGTATATTCGAGTGGTCGAAGAATGGGAAGACCCAACAAGATAGGCCCGAACATCTTCGACAGACGGTAGAAGGAGAGAAGCAAACAGGAAAATCCCAAAGAGGGTCTATCGACGAAGGATCTTCGGCTATCATAGGATCTTCAGCTATCAAAGGCGCTTCAACCATCAAAGATGGAACAATGGCAAGCGAAGAAGACTCCTCTTGAGGTGCCTTAGATAGAAGCCACCACCACCGAAACGGCAAGGTCGGGCGGACTTCCAAGCAACGGCAATATAGTCGGGCTTCCCGATAAGTGGGTCGAGCTCCCCAAGAGACCTTCGGGACAAAGGGTAGGAAGAGCTTCAACATACCGAGGGGCCTTTCGAGTTTCAATCGGAGATTCTATCGGAGATTTTCTCTTCTTCGCCCCCAATTTTCGCCGTTTAAGAGAAGTGAG
This sequence comes from Rhodamnia rubescens, assembly GCA_021437795.1. Lineage (NCBI taxonomy): Eukaryota > Viridiplantae > Streptophyta > Magnoliopsida > Myrtales > Myrtaceae > Rhodamnia > Rhodamnia rubescens. The sequence goes on from JAILYA010000015.1 coordinate 4,450,717, forward strand.
CGTCTTCCTCATCGGCATCGTCGCTCGAGTCATCGCCTAATACCAAAGGTAAAGTAAAGTTACTTCGGACCAATGATACTAAGAGATCAAGAAAAAAAAGAAATTTACCGGAAATAGTCGTCGGACGCTTGCGACTACCAATCGAAAGGGCCTTGGTTGCACCCCTCTTTCCGGCTTTCTTCACGACATGACCGAAGAGCCGTATCCGGCCACCTTTGAGTATAGTCGAGATAGCATCCTCAAAAGGACTCTCGAAGGCAAAAGATGTCCACCAGGTTACGAACTCGGGAGTCACGCCAGATCGGAACGCAATACTAATGGGATGTCCCCCGAAAACCGTTGATACATCACGTTCGTGACCTCGGCACAAAGATGAACGGGTCATTGACCTTGATGTTGTAAACCTTTTTATCCAGGGTTGGAAAATCCATGAGATAGGGGATGGGCATGGGCACCGCCCGTCGAAGGCCAAACCGCCTAGCACAATAGTGCGGAGAGTATGGTTCAAAACCGAGATAAAATCTCCCTTTGAGGCAAAGCCTGATTGGAAGGTCCCGAGGAAATAGAACGAAGGTCCGAAGTCACGGTGATTGAACCGTTTCAAAATCCGAGAATCAAAACAGAAATCGAATTCACCCGAACGGTAAGGGAAGAAATCTACTCGATCGGCTTCCCAAGATAAGAGCTGTCGAAGGAAGAAGCGAAAAGGTGGAACATCGCCGGAGGCCTTCGACGGAGCGGATTGAAGTAGCCGAGTTCCGAGTTTTAGAGGGACTTTGTTGGGATCAAAGGGTGGAACGCTCTCGAACAAGAAAGGGAAATAAAATGCAACCCAAGCCTGGAGAATCCCGAGTGGACCCGACAACACACTGTCTTCCTCAAAGTTTGACATTAATCCGGCAAGCATAAGAAACGCTTCGTATAAAGATGCCAGGGCAAGTGAACCAAGGGCGACAAGATTTCCTTTCGCTAGAAGCGAGGCAAGGTCGAAATAGTCCCTGGACACTTTAAGAGTCGAGCTGAAAAATAGATATTTCGACAGCCAAAAATGAAGGAAAGCGGTTCGTTCTTCGGGAGTAACTGCCCCGGAGGTCCTACCATAAGTATCGATGAACTTCCCATAGGCAAGAGTATCGTCGAAAAAGGGCAATCCTTGGTTTTCCCCAGATTCTTGACAGATATCCCATAAGGGGAGAGGCCAGCAATGGCAAAAGCATCCAAAAGGGTTACGGACATAGGACCCCATGGGAAGAAAAAACAATTGATAGAGGAGGACCGGAAGCTCATAACAGCCCCAGTAAGCCCCTGTTCGGGTCGTGTGATGACATGCGACCTCGATCGCTGTCCTTATTTGCGCCGCTTCCTAAAAAAGGCAATCGTTGGGGCATCACCCCGAAGCCTTTGAAACCAGGTGTAAGCTTTGTCATCGAAGGATGGAAAGCTCCTAAACCGCCGAGCCGGCGCGGTCCAAATGTCCTTCGGTGGAGAAACCTTGAATAGGAAGCAGCTCATCCGCCCGCATCGGAAAGCAAGGTTGAAGGGATTCCGGAATGTGATGATGATCATGGAGGCTGGACCCAAGAATGAGGCCGGCATGCTCTCGTCGAGTATTCAACAACTTGAAGAGACAATGATCAGCTTCATTGCTATTGATGATATCATCAAAGCGGGAGATAAAGCGATGAGGAAGGAACCCGGAGGTTTCGGTCGCCATGGAAGTTTGAAACGTTCGACAGAGGTTTAGGGTTTAGAAGAAAAGCTTTAGACGCAGAAAGACGACGATCGAAAGCTTTTTTTAGGATCCTTAAAAAGCGAGAACAAAAGGAACCGATGCACCGTACGAAATCAAAGGAAAAGCGTGATCGTCCTTCTACGTTTGAAACCTACGGATCGGAGGATGTATTTTAAAAGAGGTAAATCTTCGATTTACATCTTTTAAAAGGGGGCATGTGTTGACACCTAAAAAATTCCGAGAAGGCTCGTGACAAACACGTGAGGAGGCGTCAATCGCCTACGAAGAAAACACCGAGGTAAGGCGCACATTGATCAAACAGGTGCCACGTGTTAGGGTGAATTATGGCGTCATTCCCTTCCCGGAACAAGAAAAAGCGCGGGGAGAGCCACGATCAAAGATTACCAAAGAGTGGCGGTAAATCCCCACGATGTGAAATGAAAAGAGCGCGAAGACTAAGAAACCGTCGAAAGAGCAATCCACGTGGCTTGTGGAGAAGAGTAGAACGTGGGGACCCGAAGGAAATAACCGATTGACGGTTACCAAGAGTTTATCTATATATATATCTCACAGAGACACACAAGAAAAAACACGGACACATCTTCTCAAACTAGCTCCTAGCTTATAGCCTTTTAGTCTAGCGTAATTATAGCTTTCCAGAATCCCGTCGTCGATTCAATTCCGGCGAGTTTCATATCCCAGTCGAGTGTCGTTGATTAGATTCCGACGCCTTTGCTCACTAGGTTCAACTCCGTCGATTCGATTCCGGTGTTGTACATCCCTTCCATCTTGTCCGATACCGTTGATTCAATTCCAGATTGTGTCTTTTCCGGTTTCATCCGACCTTGTTGATTCAATTCCCAGTCGCGTTGAAGTTTACCGTACATCTTGACTACCGAACGCACTGGGTTGTCTAACTCATCGAGAGTCCGTAATACGCCCTCTTTGTGTTAATAAAGACATCCATTGCATTTGACACTCTCTGTCCAAAATCGACCCAGAACCCCTTTTCGGAAAACGAACGGATTAAGTTCGATAAAAGATTCTCGCGTGAGCCACCTTCTTTTGGGCCTCGGTCGTTTTTCGGGTTCGACCCATAATCACAAAGAAGCCCTGTCGAAGGATTTCAACGCGCAACAGTTGCTAATTTCCGACGAAAATAGCGACAAAATTAGTATTCGTCGCTATTTGCGACGAAATTAGTAACGAAAACATTAATCGCTAATTAGCGACGAATATAGCCACGAATTTTTGTTCGTCACTAATTTGCAACAAAAATTGTCACGAAAAATAATTCGTCACTACTTTGTGACGAAAATAGCCAAGAAAACAAATTCGTCACTAATTTGCGACGAAAATAGCCACGAATAATATTTCGTCACTAATTTGCGACGAAAATAGCCACGAACAATATTTCGTCGCTAATTTGCTACGAAAATAGCCACGAAAAATATTTCGTTGCCAATTGGCGACGAAAACAGCCATGAAAAGATTATTCGTCGCAATCTCCTTTGCGACGAAAATAGGCTTTGTCGCCCAATTAGCGACGAATATCTTTTTTCGTTGCAAATTCTTTTCTTAAAAGTTAGCGACGAAAATCAATGTTCGTCGCTAATTAGCGACGAATGTTTATTTTCGTCGCAAAATTATTAAAATTACCGACGAATCATTATTTTCGTCGCTACTTTAGAGACGAAATGTATTATTCGTCGCTAATAACATAGAAATAAAAAAGAAAATGTTCAATTTAGCAACGAATTAGCTTTTTCGTCACTACGGTAGCGACGAAATTTGTTTTTTGTGGCTAATACGATATAAATAAAAATAATAATAATAATAATTTGCGACAAGCAATGTTTTTTGCTAATTAGCCACGAAAACCAAATTGCGTCGCAAATATGTTGTTATCATTTAGCGACGAAAACCTATTTCGTCACTAATTAGCTGACGAACAACGTTTTTCGTCGCAAATTATCTTCTTAAAACTATGAATAAAAATATTATGAATAAAAATAACGACCGAACGTTGATTTCGTCGCAAAATTATGAATAAAAATAAGAAAGAAAATATTAGTGACGAATCACTTTTTTCATCGCTAATTTCAATTTAGCGACGAATTAACATTATCGTCGCTAATTAGTGATGAACTATTTTTTTCGTCGCTAATTTAGCGACGAAATTCGTTTTCGTTGCTAATATACTATAAATAAAAATAAAAGTAAAAAATAAAATATTAAAATTAGTGACGAATTAGCTTTTTCATCGCTAATTTAGTGACGACCAATTTTGTTCGTCGCAACATTAGCACTTGTCAATAAAAATAAAAAAGAAAATATTTCAATTTAACGACGAACTAATTTTTTCGTTTGCTAATTTAGCAACGAAATGTAGTATTCGTCGCTAATATGATACAAATAAAAAAATAAAATATTAATATTAGCGACTAATTTGTTTTTCCATCGCCGATTTAGCGACAAATGAGCTTTTTCGTCGCTAAATTAGAGACGAATTATTTTTTTTCGTCGCTAAATAAGCAGCGAATTATTTGTTTCGTCGTTAGATTGTTAATTTAAACCCTCCAGCCCAAGTCACACGTGCTCTCTCTCTCCTGCTTTGATCGAGCGACCCCCGACGTCTTCATCTTCTTCTTCGCTTCTGCGTCTTCTTCATTTCCTCCTTCCTTCTTGTTCTTGCTTTCTTTTTTTGGTTCAACCGAGCGAATCACCTCCACCCGACCACTCACACTGCACCACCACCCTCCGTCCACTCTCGTCACCATCCACGCCTTATGGCTAGCCGGCCTCGCACGAGCCGCAACCAGCTAAGTTGCTTGTGGCAACCACCCGCTAGCCTCGTCGCCTCGTCGCCGTAAACCCGGGACCTTCGCCACATGACCCTCCTCCACCCGAGCTCCATTGCCGCCGCCGCCGCCGCCAAGCACCGCTACCCGGCCCACCTCCGGCCACCCGAGTTGGCCGAGACCCCTGAGGACTAACAACTAGCCCGCCGCAACGACGATTTGAGCTCCCTGTTCGTGAACCCGACGCCCACCCGAATCACCGTAGCCACTGCTCGGCTTGGCCGCTACCTCAAACTTGCAACCCGAGACCCTTAGCTCGCGGCCCGGCCCCGCACCTCTCCCGCCGCCATCACCACGACGCCACGAGCTCGAGCGATCGCTCGCGAGCCCAAGTGAGCTCGGGAGCTTTGAGATCCGCGAGGCCCAAGTACCAACCCGCAAGCCGGCCAGCCCCGCCGTGTCGCACCATCTTCCCAGCCCGGCCCGACGCGGTTGTCCAGCCACTACCCGAGCTCTAACCGTCCGTGGCGCCGTCGTCCCGATCCCGCCGATCGTGGAACCGTGAGCCTAGCGACCCGAACTCGTTAAGTTGACCCAACCGGAGGAATCCGCCGACTCCTCTGCACTCGACTCGGAACCGAAAATCCGATACCCCGACCCGTGGACTCGACGACGACCTGGTGACTAAAAAATATTTATGTCATTCTTGTGAAAAATATAGATGAATGTATCTCATTTTTATATTATTATAAAATTTTGATATTATTAAGTGCTTAATCAATGTTAAATATAAATTGTAGAAATTAAGCGACGAATATTTTTCCGTTGCTAATTTTACGTCGCAAATCTATTTAGCGACGAATTTTGGTCAATTTTTCATGGCAAAATCCGTGGCTAAATCCTTGTTTTTTTGTAGTGGCGCTAATCTTGAAGGAGATGGGAAAAAACAGTAATTTATTTTTCTAAAAATTTGAAAAAAAGTTAAATTAAAATTTAATAATGATTTCTCGCCCCTCTTCGATTTCCCCAACCAAAGAAAATTCGCCACTCAGAATCAACGAATGCCGATTTTGTGTGACTCTATGTATTTTAGTTAACTAAGATAAACAATAATTGCTTTCATATCACCCCCTTTTTATCACCTTGATGTCCTTCGCGAAAATATGCCGAATAGTATAGTCAACAATGGCTGCTTACGAGGTTATTTAACTATAGAGTCATCTATAAAGCCCCAGATATAATTCTAGGAAGGTGGGGCGTCGGTCCATTTCTAGAAAATGCAACCTTGGATCTCTGGGGTTGCACATATCTAATCAAGCCAAACAAGAAAACATTGAAAAATTATCTTAATGGCAGCAGATTTGTCTTTATGTTCTTCCAAGGAACATAAAAAAAAATTCGAATTTGTCGACAAGTATGGGCCGCTTCGTTTGAATTGATCATCGGTCTTAATAAAATGTTATAGTCCAATTTAGCGTGCCACACGTGAACTTAAAATTAGATGACAAGACCAACAAATTGAGGCTGCTGCACAATCCATATGCTCTTCCCATTGTGTGTGTGTTTTTTTTTTTAACAAGTCATTTATATTTTATAACAACTTTTTATTTTGATTCCCGTCCATAAGGTGCAGCATCAGCATGTAGTGGGGACATCACATCTCCATTTATAATTTTAAGGGAATGACCAACTCGAATAAGAATGCAGAAACAAAAAATTAAACAAAAAAAAGTGAGAAACTTCTTCATTCCAAAAGAAAACTAAAGTTTGATTGGCCTTTATGGTCTCCCAAGGAGTCTTTAAATATTTCCAAACTTGGTAAAAAGACTGGTCAGCTTCACCGGTGTCCATTCTTTAATGCTGAGTGTTAGGTGGTAAGTAGACAATTAAACTTGATTTTAAAGTGAGCCGGCCAAGTATTTAAGATATTGGCACTCCATTGGCCACGTTCATACCTCTAACCTCAGCTCATTTCTTAGCCAGGCCACCCCTCACCAATCTTTTCTTTCTCTTTAGCAGAAGGATAGATATCTGGAAGTAACAAGCTTCCTAGCTATGGCAAACTGGAAGGCCAGAACGAGTAGCGATGCTGCAGGAGCATTAGGAGCGGAGTACCAAGTGTTCTTGAATTTTAGAGGATATGACACTCGTCATAATTTCACCGACTTCCTCTACGACCGCTTGGTAGATGCTGGAGTCCACACATTCAGGGACGAAGAAAAACTCCCCCAAGGTGATGTTATCAGCGATAGACTTGAACGTGCTATCAACAACTCCGCCTTCTACATACCCATCTTCTCTCGGAACTATGCTTCCAGTAAATGGTGCCTCCGTGAGCTTAAGCTCATGGTAGACAACGTGTCTAGCTCCGGGGGTCAAAAAAGCATCCTTCCTATTTTTCTCCTCGTGGAACCTGACGATGTTAAACTTAAGGCTCGACCCGGAAGCGATGCGCCCTATAAAACCGCTTTCGAGGAGCTCGAGAAGAAGTTTCCCGACGAAGTCGAGGGGTGGAAAACAGCTCTTGGAAAGGTAGATGAACGCAAGGGATGGGTCGTGGAAAAGAACACCAGGTCATAACTCTTTCCCCCACCTATTTCTTATTCTGTTGTTTTAGGGGATACAGCGTTGCCCGATCAAATATCTACTTTGATTCGTTTTCTTGCTGGAAAGTATTGAGAACTACCTCCATGTTGCTGCTCTCGTTAAACTTTACATGCTCTGCTCTTAACATCATCCCTAAAATTTTCCCCTGCGATGTTAATGACATCAATGACATGAACCTATATGTTCGTTTTACATACTATTTGCCAAATAGTATTTGGGATGATTACCAAAAGTGTCAGATCTTGCATTCATATTTATCAAAACTTCTTTTTTCAACATAAAGAAAATCCTTTTACCCCTGTGATAAAAATAACAGTTTCCGTTTTCCATCTATGGGAAAAAGATAGAAAAAATCTACTATCTCTTGCCTATTATCTAGATATGACAAGAATTAGCCTATACTGATCATTGAGGGTATTTAGATATGGTTAGTGGAGTACTTCAGTCTTTTCCACTTAAGATTTTGACAATACCCATGCATCACACGTGGGAATGAAATTAACCTAGTCAACTAATGACAGCGATTCGAAAAAAAAAAAAAAAACTAATGACAGCGCTTTGGTACATGGCAGCCAAGCAGCCATCATCAAATCGGTTATCAAAAGGGTTTTGGAGAAGCTGGAGATAAAACAAAAGTTAGTGACTGAAAATTTGGTTGGACTTGATGATCGGGTAAAAGACTTGACAGAGTCATTAGATGTCAACCATCGCGATGTGCGGATGACTGTAATTTACGGAATGGGTGGTATCGGTAAAACAACCGTTGCCAAGGAAGTCTTCAATCAATTATCCGTTCACTTTGGAAAGCGTTGTACCTTCCTTGAGGACGTTCGGAAGAGCTCGTCGACAAAGGAGGGAATGGTCCAATTGCAGAAGAAATTACTGTCGGACATTGTTGATTATGGATTCGCAGAAAGTATTAAGGATAGTGAACAAGGGATGGTGAGAATTGGAGAAACCCTCCCTATTGAGAAGGTCCTTGTGGTTCTAGATGATGTTCATAATAAAGAGGATATTAAGATGCTAATAGGAAATTCTTTGTTACATCCAGGATCAAGGATAATCATTACAACGAGAAACACAATTATTTTGCAAATTGAAGGTTTTAAAGGCGAAATTCAACCATATGACATGCCAAAGATGGAAAATGGTCACGCACTTCAGCTTTTTTGTAGAAATGCCTTTGGTACAAACTTTCCTAGGGACGATTTTTATGGGCTTTCAAATGAAGTTGTCCGATGCACGGGAGGGCTTCCTTTGGCTATAAAAGTGATTGGTTCATTGCTTAAGGGGGAAGACGAAGAATTTTGGAAAGAGACATTGACAAAGTTAGGCGAAGTACCCGAGGAGGAGATTCTAGAGGTGTTGAGGATTAGCTATGATGATCTAAAAGACTATCAAAAACAAATTTTTCTCGATATAGCATGCTTCCTTGTCAATGAGAAGAAGACCGATGCAATTTATATGTGGGCCGGTTCTAGAGTTTATCCCACGAGAGCAATTAAAGTCCTTACGGAGAGGTGCTTGATAAAGATAGACGAGGATAAGTTCTGGATGCATGATCACCTAATAGATCTAGGAAGGCAAATTGTCCGTGAAAAACAGTCTAGGTGACCTTGGAAAGCAGAGTAGATTGTGGATTACAAAAGAGGCCCTTCAAATCATAAGGACTAAAGAGGTAAGTAAGAAACATTCCATTTTCATATGGAAGTTATATAACTTGGGATGAAGGATTCCCTTTTTGTTTATAATCTTTATCATTTTTTTCCTACCCATTTGAGTTGTATAACATAGTGGTTGGAAATTGACAAACTTCTTCGCACCGTTGCAAAATTTTACTTGCAGAGGAAGGACGCGGTTGAAGCACTTAACATAGATGACTCCATAGAAATTACAAATGAAGAGTTTGAAAAGTTACAACACCTCAGATTCCTCAAGTTAAATGGGGGAACTTATTCTGGAGACTTTGTAAGGTGTCGTTCAAATTTGAGATGGCTTTCTTGGCATTCTCCTCCTGAGAAGGATTTTAGGGCAGACAACTTGTATTTGGATCACCTTGTTGTTTGTAAACTTGATGCTATTGACTTTGAAGATGATTCAAAAGCATGGGACTTGATCAAGGTAAATTACACGTTTTAATTCAAGTCCGATAGTTACCTTGTGTGTGATGCGACTGTTCTTGCACTTGACATTTCATCCATTTTTTGCAGAGGGCACAGAATTTGAAAGTTTTATCTATTACTCGGTGTTCGGCATAAAGAAAATTCCAGATATCTCTAAATGCTTGAGTTTAGAGAGGTTGACCGTTGCAGACTGCTCTAGTCTAAAGATAATTGAAAGCTTCATTGGAGATCTACCACTTTGTTGATTGAGTTAAAGATCGAAGAGTGCACCGATTTTATAGATTTACCCGAGGAAGTGGGGGCACTAGTGAAGCTTGAGAACTTCTCACTGTCGGGATGTAAAATGTTGACAAGTCTTCCGGGCTCACTTGGGAATTTAGCTTCCTTGACAGAGTTAAACTTATCGGTACATGCATTGCCGAACTCTTAAACTCCATTGGAAAGTTAAAATTTCAAATATTTGTAGTATGAAACTTGAGAATTTTTTTTTTTTTTACAGATCTTGGGATAAGGGAACTTCCCAACTCCATTGGAAAGTTAAAATCATTACGAACCTTACGCTTTCAAGTAAACTCATTTATTGATTGGGAAAATCAGGATCAACAGTTACCTAATGGCATCAGCACTTTGGTAAATCTTGAAGAGCTGGATTTATCTGGGCATAAGGAAATAGGAGGTGAAATTCCTATTGGAATTGGAAAATTGTCTTCTTTAAGAATACTAGATTTAACATCCACAAGAATTTGCAGAATTCCAAGGACAATCAACATGCTTCATAATCTCCAAACGCTCAATTTATTATGTTGTCATAAGATTCAAGAATTGCCGGAACTTCCCACAAGTTTGACTTGTCTACTTCTTAGATCTGAATCATTACTCTCGGTCCCTAATCTGCCGAACCTTACTAACTTGGTTGAACTACAACTAAGTGATGACTCTCCTAGTACAGGCAAATCAAACCTAATCAAAGAATGCAACTTAAGGGGGATCGGGCAGTTATCTAGACTGAAAAAGCTATCTTTGTGTCTGCCAAATATCCCTGCACCTCCAGAGTTGGCTTCTCTTTCTCATTTGGAAGAGCTTGATTTGTCCTACCTAGACCTAAAACCCCTCGGCCAGCTTCCATCCTCCCACTGGAGTTGGAGAAATTTGTCTACTTTAGAGTTCTATCAGTGTGAAGTGGAAGACATTCCACTAGAAAGATTTATCCAACTGGAGAAATTCACTATTGACGGTTGTCGACTGCTTCAGAGATTATACATTCCTTCGGAATTAAGGAAGCTCGAGGAAATGTTTGTGTCTCAATGTCCGGAGCTGATTGAGATACAAGTTGTGGGTCTTCCGCAATCACTGGAATCCCTGACCATTGAGAATTCCTTGACCGTTGATGATTGCAAATCTCTTAGAAGAATAAGTAGGTTATCATACTTGAAGAAGCTGGTGGAATTTCATATCACAGAGTGCAATCTACTTACTCATATTGAGGGCCTCAACGAGCTAGAGTCTCTGCTGTCATTGGTGGTCACAGGGTGCACGTCATTGAGAATGTGGATTGATCTAACTTGCACAAAGATACCATATGATTGCACTGTCTTTATACAGAATTGCGGAGACCTTATCCAAGATTCTACCCGGAGCGATCCAGATGGAATCTCTTTGGAGCGTTACAAAGAGGAGATTCTTCGAGATCCAGTAAACAAGGTGCGACATCTTCTTCATCAAATAATCTTTCTCTATTCTTTTAACTTCATAAACCATGTAGTAGATGTTATTCTGTTCAAAATGAACTAAGTCCATTGTCGGTTAACATTTAGTGGACATACAAATGGAAGAAGTAATGGCTGAAACAAAAATGAAAGTTAAGGGGGGGAGGGGAGTAATCTATGACTTTTCAAAGTTCGGATGCTACTACTGTACAGCATTGCCAAAGTTTAAGAGGGTCATATGACATTTTTAAATTGCGGAGCTGTTGCGCAAGGGAGCTAAAGTTCTCCTGGGTTTTGAGCAATTACCCCTAATGTCTAATGCAAGGCTGACCCTAAAAGTTAATAGTTATAGTACCGTATTTTCTTAGGTGGCTGACTTTTTTTTCCCTTACACGAGTCACTTATCTCTAGTTGCCTCTTTGTTGCGGGATAGTTTCGGTTCTGCAGAAAGAAGATGTGGAATCAGGTTTTGCAAGGAGTTCTGCAGTCGTCTGGCGGGATTTGCTGGTTTATTCCATGGATGACACCACTGGTTTATTCCATGGACGACACCATGAGAACAACGATATCGAGAGGAAAGTGAAGGCCACCGCGATGGCGATGATGATGACAATGACAATGAGGATGGGAAGAGAGCAATGATGAAGAAGCCGAAGAGGAGGTAAGATGCGACAGCAATCTTAAACTCCACTGAAATCCCATCTCTGTTCAGAATTCGTGCTGGCTTTGGAAAATCTGAGATTAAATCTAGCGATTCTGCTCCAGATGGCGAGCTTGCGGAAACAAGAAACTGTGATTGAACAGAGTGAAATTGAAACTGTCGGTTTTCAACCTAATAACTAAAGTGAATGGAATGGTGCAACTGGCATCTTAAAGACGATTCATTCATTTGTACGTCGAGGAAGAGTTGACAGTGTAGAGATGCTGCAAAGCTACTACAAGTTAAGGATCAAAGAGAGCTTTCTTCTGTAAGTACTGAAACTTCATAATGGTGCATTTCTTCAAACTTATGCAGAATTCCAACACGTTCTAGGTGAATAGGGATAGAACTATGGAGATTGATAGAGTACCTGTAAAAACAGGCTAAGGAAGTGGGACAGGATGTGCCTCAAGCCCAGGAAGGGATCCTCCAAAAGAGGTACAGCAAGGGGTACAGCTTCAAGTTCAAGAACTATGCCAGACAATCGTACAGCAGACTCACACTTGCGAATTCGCAATGACATTAGTACACAAGATATATAACTAAAACTATTTGTAGAGTCAGAGCATGAGGAACTGCATGGTCCCATAGATTGTGAAAAGACTATTAAGCCTGATTGCATTGATCAACTAAGATAGTTGCTAAATAGGCAATGTGTCGCCTTCATTAGGCAATGGTTGGATGGCAATGTTTATCGCCATGTCAAGAATGAAACCTCAGCAAAACACTAACGAAGAAACTAGAAGATTTGTATGAGAGGAAATTGGCAAGTTGCAAGCTTTATTAAATCAAGAAGCTTATCGCTTTGAAATATTAAGAGGGCAATCCAATGGGGGATCAATTGAATGATTTGCTGAGCTTGATAAATGAACTCGTTACTGTGGAGATGGAGTTGATGATGAGCTACAAGTAATGTTCCTCCTTAGTGTGGTTCCACCTTAGTTTGCAGTAGAGATTTACTTAAACAATCTCTTGATGCCAGTCACAAACTGTTAATTAGTAGTCTTCCCTCTTGTGGCTGCTGTTTCTCTCTTGGTTTTTCGTTTCAGAGGCTGCCTGTCATCGATGTTTCACCTTTCAGCTTTAGCTACCATTTCTTTCTCTTGAAAGGAAGTCAATGCTGGTCAACACTCTTGAGTGCCGCCCACGAATGATTACTATATCAATATCAAATATTAATATCGATATCAGTGCAATCCGCAGCTAATGTATAAATTCCGTAAAGTATTGAGTTGTGCAGTCCTCAAGTTTGTATCTTTTGTTCTTTTCGTCAACCTCAAATTTGTATCTTAATGTCTACTCTAAAACTGTTCTTATACGTCCTCGCGCTCCTTTTTTTTTTTTTTCTGAATTAATAAGGGCTCGCTTGGTAACGATCCGATTCTCGATTCTGTTCCCCGAAACAGAAAAAGACGAAAAACCTGTTTGGTGATGCAAATGATTTTGATTCTCACATTCTCTTATTATGTTTTCGGGAATAGATTTGGAGCGTTAACAAGAATAAAAAAGAAAGTTGATTATTTGTTCCAAAATCACTTTTGAGAAATAAGACCAACAAAGTGAGAATACTCAGTGAAAGCTCTCACTTTGTTTCCTCGACCCAAAAATAAGAACGAACCCTCGAGGAAGAACGCTTAACCAACCAACTCCCTCACTCGTCTATTGCTCATGTTGCTCGACCAGCTAGCTCCACCATGCTCGTCCGCCGTTCCTGTCGCTCGACCAGCTATAATAATAATAATAATAATAATAATAATAATAATAAAGCTTGCTCCACCACCGTCGACCGCCGTCCGTCGTCGGCCGCCGCCATCCACCGCACCGCCGATCGCCGTTTCTCGGCTGCCGAAGATGTCACCAATGATAAAGGATGATTCGATTTAATGGGACATTTCTATAAAAGTGAATTAAGTTGAAATTGAGATTTCAAGGTAAACGGAAAGATCAATTTGTTTTGTGTCACATTCTATTTTTGTACTCACAAGTTGTCTAATTATGATTAAACTCAAAAGTAATTATGATTATTTTGAGTTTAATCTTAATTGTGAATACAATATGTACAAAATACACAAACAAATCAAGAGAGATATGATGTAAATATGATCGATTGATCTAGGGTACTGCATACTAGATCTGTTCTAAAATGTTATGCCCAATTTGAGTTGCTATGTCTTCTTAACATGTAGATGTGTGGCAACAAGTCTCTCATAGTATGATGGACGCACAAATTATTTATACATATGAGCCTTACAGAGAAGAGGGAGTTATATTTAACCCATTACGGACTAATAGGAGATGTTGGGTTTTATGAGTGAGTCTCGGGCCGCCCAAGTTGGGCTAACCCAGCCCATTACCTACAAGAATAATTGCCAAAGGCGGTTATCTCTTTTGAACTCCCGTTCTTTTTAGTCATTCCACTATAATGACGTTCTTTCTACAGAAGAAACGGACCAGCGATTAAACTGATTCTCTCCCTATCGTCTTCAAGGAAGGACGAAGTCTCTTTCTCAAGGCTACACCGAACATCCAATTCGTGGAAACTGAGGTACGTTCTGCTGCGTGACGTACTCTTTATCATCAGTGATTCAAAAGATTTTGAGCATGTTTTTCGTATTATTCGCTGCATTGTTTTCAGAATCGTTTCCCTTCAGTTTTGAACAAATTTTGAAAAAGCTTTTAATTGGACAGAGGTGGCAGACACGATTTCAGACAGAGATAGAGAGAGATAGATTCTACTCCCACAACCAGGTCTCGTCTGTGATTATTTCTCTTAAGGAAAATGATTTCCTCCTTGTCTGCCTGCAGAACTTCTCATTGGCCTTTATGGTCACCTAAGGAGTCTTTAAAAATTTCGAAACTTGTTAAAAAGTCTTGGGCACATTTACCGGAGGTTAGGTGGGAAATAGACAATTAAATTTGATATTAAAGTGAGCCGGCCAATTTTATTTGTTCCCTTTGATCAACTCGTAATTGATATGAAACTAGATTGCCACTCGCAGTCTACCTCACCCAGCTAATCCTATACATGGACAATTACATTAATTAGATTAAACAGTACCTTCAAATGATCTCCCGCTGTCTTAAAAATTAAATCCACCGCCGGAAGAGTTTGAATTTGTGACTTTATTTATTCAACTAAGATAGTTCAATATAGTAGACATTTAATTTCTAACTTTCCTTCCAAATATTACCTTGATATTGTCCTCTACGAACATATGCCAAACACTAGAGTCAACAATCGCTGTCGATTAGGTTATTTATCTATAGAGACGTCTATCGAACGCTATACATAAGAAGATGGGACCTCAGTTAATTTCCATGAAATGTAACCCCGAACCCGTGGGTTTGCACACATCTTATCAGTGCAAAAAAGAAAATAGATGAAAAGTCTATAATTGCATGTTCAATGTGTCAAATGTGGCGGTGCATGTGCTAAGATTCCCGGCCGGCAGTAAGAAGACAAATTGAGGACCAAAATATGCCCATACGCGTATGAGCTCGCTAAAATAGACTATTATCACGTCCATTGTCAATGTAGAACTTTTTTTTTTACTTACATATCCATCTTTGAATGGGTAATATATGATGAATTCGGATAGACATTCATCTCTAAAATTATATGTCACACATTTAATGATGAATGAATGCAAAATCGTTTACATTAACATTGAAGATTATACAAAGGGATAATACCATCGAAAATCTTAAAATGTACCCACCTTTGTGACACTGATATCTTACTAATGTATTTCAAGTCACAAAAAATCCTTGAACATGTACTAGCGTGACAAATATACCCTCTACCACGGTTTCATCCACGACACTGTTAAAAATCATACATGACAGCCTACGTGGACAACATCATACGAATGGAGGGACGTGGATCCATTGTGGCTTTAGCGAAGCCAAAACGACATCGTTTTAGGTGGCCACATTGGATTATTTCCCTACATAAATGATGTCATTTTGGCTTCACTAAAGTCACGTCGGCTTCGTTTGTCGCCCATTGTCCATGTAAGCCGCCATATTAGATTCCGTCTTGAATAGGACTATCACAGAAGAAATATTTGTCACACTAATATAAGTTTGGAGTTTTTGTTTACTCCAAATTTTTTTGGGAATTTGATGTCCCGATAGCTATAATTTTGAGTTTTTTGTGGTATGTTTTCACGAGAAACGTGATTATTAGTTGGGGGGCGAGGTCTATAGCGACACCCTTCTTTTATACCTAGAAGCTAACACGTTCTTTGGAAAAGTCTTTAAGTGGCGGTCCATTATTTATTTGCACATTTGCTTTTATGGTGTCCCAAGGAGTCTAAAAAACTTGAACTTGTTGAAAAGTCTTGGGCACATCATTCAAAGTCACGTCATCGAACTTAGTTAAATAGACCCTTATATGACAATAACCTTCACCGGTTGCTACTTGGCAATACAGGGAAAAAAAAAGGAAATTTGGTCAAACAAAAAAATCGATGACATACTTTGAATTTATTTCAGGTGAGAGGTTAAACATTGGTAACTAATGGATTACAAGTCAAGACGTCAGCTCCTTAAATGCCTCGAAATTACAGACAAGACGACACTGCCATTTCTTAATTGGTTGTCTAGCCCAGCAGCAGCAGTTCAAAGGGAAAAAACGATTTACGAACAAGCTGGGATAAATATTAAAATTGAAAGAGACAATTAATAATTTTGGACCCCGTGATATAAACATACTTACAAATCGCATCACCCCGTATCTCCTAAATTACTCTCTCCATCCTGAATCTAACATCTTTACTTTTCTTTGTTAGGGTAACAATTAGCGACACATGTACTTAGTTGAAGAAATCCGTAGATAAGAGAAATATAGATAAAGTCGTTTATAGAGTGTATGATCGGAGAGTGCTAACAATCTCATAATAATGACCATATAATTTGTTAGAGATCATAAGTCTACCGGGATTATAAGGTCATTGTCATCGAACACCTACTAAACATTTTTCATAGATCTCTCCTCCTCATATGCTTATGGTGACGTTTATATTCCTGGGAATAATTTCCGAGGAGAAATGATTTTCTCTTATTTTCTTTTTTCGAGAACAATTTTTTAGCAGAAAAACGCGTTCGGTAACTGTAAAAAATTTCTTGGATCGGCGAGCTCCGTGTGGAGGTGCCGAGGCAGCAATCGGCCACCCTAATTGGCGACGATGAATGTAAGCAACGTGTGGACTCGTGATTATAAAGACGAGCATTATGTTATATTGAGCTTTATTTTTTTCTAAAATGATATTATTTCTCTTTTTATTTATGGGAACAAAGAAGCTACTTTTTTTATTTCATGTTTTTGTTCTCGGGAATAAAAAATCAATTAACGCATAGAAATAGATTTCTGTTTCAAAAAATAAAAGAACAGAAATATAGAGAATCGAAAACGTTACCAAACGAGACCATAGTGTGTTGCCCTACACATTTGGAAGCCATGATGATCAAGACAAGCAGACTACTTAAAATGTACTGTCTTAAAGAGAAGCAAACGTTGGTGCAAGTATGCACTCTATGTTAAAAATAAGTAATTCCATTCTTGAAGAGAAGAATTTCATAAAAACATATAAAGGATGTAAAGAGATTAATTGTAAGTATTTGGACAACAAATGCATCTTCTATTATTTATTTCATAATAACAAATGTCTAGTTTCAATTACAAAAAACGATTGATCACTTAGTAAATAATAATGATGACACGAATTGAATGACCGAGTTTTAAAAGAATACTAAAAAATATGAAGGTAAAGAAAGTGAAATTCTCTTGGATAGGCTCTATTTGTTTTCACGAAAAATTAGTGATTTGAAAAATATTTTCCAAAAAGGATGGTTTACATCTCTTACAAAAATATTTTTTAATTGACTAATTATTCCAATTGACAAATGCGATTATGTTTAGGAAAATATTTTTCAAATCACTCATTTTTCGCAAGTCAAGCGGAGCATTAATAGAGGGTTCTCTTCTTTTCTCTTTGTCCGGTCACATTTTCTAGCTCTTTAATTTTTCCTTTGCAGGTGCTTTGACTGTTTTTCTTTTTTTTTTTTAGTCTTCTGCACATGGCTCATGTTTACCTTTGCTGCCCCACATGATAAGAACGAATCATCCAGCAAAACGATGCAGAACGGGTCAATGAAGGTTACCAACTCTCAAATTGCGAGTCGAAGTTCCACAAACCCCTCGAGTGCGAAATTTTGCTGAAACTGCTGGCATGTTGTCTCATTAGGGAAGACTAATTAATTAACAGGTCAATGAAGGTTACCAACTCTCAAATTGCGAGTCAGAAGTTCACACAAACCCCTCGAGAGTGCGAAATTTTGCTGAAACTGCTGGCATGTTGTCTCATTAGAGGAAGACTAATTAATTAACAGGTAAAATCCAACTATGTTTCCTCTTCATCGTAGGTGAAACTTCATCCGAAGTCCATCTTTTCCGGATCTGGTTCCTCTTCTCCACCATGTTCTGCAAATCCATTTTACTGCAACGATTATGTTTTTTATTCTGTTCATATCCTAGCAATTGTAGAAAAGAGACAAACCAAGCCCAACTTGTCTTGCTAGGCATTGCCTTATATTACACGTCAAAAGGAAAAAAATATTGCCTTATATTGGCCTTTGTGTTTTCTGTTTGGTTTTCCTTGGTTCCCCTTCCTCTGTTCTAGGAGAATTGAAGACTAATCAATAATCATTATTTGTGGCACATTCGTTCTATTTCCTTGGGCATTATAGAGATACGTGAAGGCAGAAGAGAGAGATGAACTAACCATAAAATGAACAACCGTTTACACCATATTTAATGTGTACAAAAGCATTTTACTTGAAATGTCTTTCCTATAACAATCAGTAATACTTGAAAATAGTCATTAGGGGGTTAATGATTTACGTGGATTTTGGTGTGATCTTTTTTATTTTTCCTTTATATCTCTTGTTTGGGTTTAAAAAATTTGGGATGGTTTTATTTTTTCGTGATTGGATGAACCTGGACTTGGTCACTCGGACGATTTTCCATTTTTTTTTTTTTTGTAATTGGAGAAAATCATTCACGTTCAAAAAAGAAGTATTGGTTCCTTCATTGTTGGTAAAAATTATCACCCAACTAAACTAATTCCAGTACTTTTAGCAACCTCACATCTCATTCTGGGCCTCACACTGGCAATGGCCAAATTAAGAACCATCCCAAGATTAAGGACTACTAAAGCATAGGACCCCTTTTTTCTCATTTACCATTAATAAATTCTCTCTCTCTCTCTCTCTCTCTCTCTCTCCATGTGTCCTCCCTCTCCTTTACCGGTGTCTGCTTGCTAATGCAGAACGGTAGGTGGGAAATATACAATATCAAAATTGATTTTAAAGTGAGCCGGCCAAGTACTATAAGTGTTGGAACTCACTTGCCTCATTTATAACCAAAACCTAACCTCATTTCTTAGCCAGGCCCCAACCTTTCCTTTTCTTCCTAGCTATGGCAAACTCAGATGCCGAAATGGGTAGTGATGCTGCACAAGTATCAGGAGGTGATTATCAAGTGTTCTTGAGTTTCAGAGGACCCGACACTCGACATGGATTCACAGATTTCCTCTATGATGACTTGGTAGATGCCGGAGTCCGCGTTTTTCGGGATGATGATGAACTCCGGGTCGGCGAAGTGATTGGTGAAAACCTTCTAAAAGCTATCAACAACTCCACAATCTACATACCCGTCTTCTCTCATACTTATGCTTCCAGTAAATGGTGTCTACGTGAGCTTGCGCACATAGTAGACAACGAGTCTAAGTCGGAGGGTAAAAAAATAATCCTTCCCATTTTTTTTCACGTGGATCCTGAGGATGTTAAACTTAGGACTTCACAGTATGGCAATGCTTTATTGGAACACAAGGAGAAGTTCCCCAAGGAAGTCGAGGCGTGGAGCGAGGCTCTTGCAAAGGTGGGGAAAATCAAGGGATGGAACGTGGAAAGGACCAAAGGTAAGACTCTTTTAAGATCCCTACCTATTTCATCTTTTTTTTTTTTTCAGTGAATACGACGTTGCCCTGTCAAATAATCTTTTTATCT
This sequence comes from Rhodamnia rubescens, assembly GCA_021437795.1. NCBI lineage: Eukaryota > Viridiplantae > Streptophyta > Magnoliopsida > Myrtales > Myrtaceae > Rhodamnia > Rhodamnia rubescens. The sequence continues at coordinate 4,470,456 of JAILYA010000015.1, forward strand.
CTTTTCTTTAAAGAAAATATTAAAAACAGCCTCCAATTGCTGCTCTAACATAATTTTACATACTCTGCTTTTAGCATCTGCCCCAAAATTTACCCCTGCGATATGAGTAACTTCAATGACATAGACGTACATATTCCTTTTGACCATTTTTTCCCTCTTCACTAGCTCGTGAGGCTAAAAAATTCTAGAGCACCCTTTTGCAATTATTATTTGGGACGATTATCAAATTCAACTTCAGCTTTTGCACCCGTATCGATCTGCATTCTCCTTGGACCCAGTGAACCTTTTTACCCTCTTGATAAGATTGTCAGTCTCCATTTACCATTTACGAGGAAAAGCTCAGGGATCGCATCTAGTGCCAACGTAATTTTACACATTTTCGAGTGCCTCCTCAAGAAATACCTATTACCCACGGAAATTAAGATCGATGCAGAAAATTCATGTCCAAATATTCAATAGAAGCGAGAGCAATTTGAGAACATGTAAGAATGGGAGGGCCGTCATCTGGGGGCCTCAAGCAAATATCAATTGGATTAACAAGCTAGGGCAACGGATGCAATTTGATATGTGTGGAAAAATGGTATGTGCAATTTGTCCTTATTATTTTCCTTTTCACCTTTCTTATGGGTTGTCTTAGGTAAACTAAAAAGCCTTGATATAGTAAATCACCCATCTAATCTGATCCAAAAATAATAAAGTATAGAAATGTACACTGGGCCACACGACTCAAAATGAGCTATAGATGAGTTGGGGCCCAACCTGGCGGTGACGTGGCCCCTCCTTGCATTTGTGTTAACAACTTAAATATCCTTATCATCATTCGTCAATAACAACACATAATTGGGCTGTCAATTGGTAAATCTGAATCTAACATATGGTGAATTAACACCTAATATGCTTTGTTATAGTATGTGGGCGCGCTCATTGGCTTCTCCAATGCAAATTCCATCATACTCGACATTATCATATCCATAGAAGACTTGCATGCATAAGGTAGGCAATACAAATGTTAGAACAACTACACTGCTGGAGCACAAAAATAGTTATTTGGTTTCGGGATTATATTTTTCTTCACCATACCGCAGTATTCAATTGATGGAGTTGCATTTTTCTACATCATCTCGGTTCAAGATTCTCCTACAACGAGTGCTGAATTCTTAGGCTTAGCTAGAAATGTTGAAATTTTGCTTATGCACGATATAGTGGCCACTTGGTAGCTCTAGCCATCATATAAGTTGACACTATATTCTTTAGAATTTCTATATATCTACTTAGTTTTGATTTTTCAATGAATTCACATCTTTTATTAATGGGAAGTTTTCGATGTAGAGAGTAATAACTCTGGTTTTTTCCAATGAATCAAGTGAATCCTGCTGAATTGGCCTATATTGATAATTCAATGTATTTAGATATATTCGTGATGTATTTCAATCTTTTCCAGTAAAAATTTTGACAATCCCACGTGTGATGTGTCAGTATGAAATTAATTCAGTCAACTAATGAAAGCGTTTGTGTGCATGCCAGCCAACCAAGGGTTGTCGCATTGGTTGTTAGAAGGGTTTTGGAGGAGTTGAAAATTAAACAAACATCAGTTACTGAACATTTAGTTGGGCATGATCAGCTAGAAAACTTGAAAGAGTTATTACATGTCAACCATGGTGGTGTGCGGCTTATTGGAATTTATGGAATGGGTGGCATTGGTAAAACAACTATTGCCAAGGTCATCTTCAATCAATTATGTTCCCACTTCGGAAAGCGTTGTAGCTTCCTTGACGGTGTTAGAGAAAGGTCAAGCAAGGAGGGCATAGTCCAGCTGCAAAAGAAATTATTGTCCGATATTGTTGATACTAAATCTGCGGAGGAAGTAAAGGATAGTGAAGGAGGAATGCGGAGGATTCGAGAAATATTCCCCACTAAAAAGGTCCTTGTGGTTTTGGATGATGTTGATAAGAAAGAACACATTATGAAACTAATTGGAAATTCCAAATTACATCCAGGATCTAGGATAATTATTACAACAAGAGACACATCTATTCTGCAAGTTGAGGAATTTGAAGATGAAATTCAACTGTATGAGATGTTGAAGATGGATGATAGTCTTGCTCTTCAGCTTTTTTCCCGACATGCCTTTGGTATAGATTTTCCTTGGGATGTTTATCGTGAGCTTTCAAGTGAAATTGTCTCACGTATGGGAGGCCTTCCTTTAGCGATTGAAGTGGTAGGTTCGTTACTTAAGGGGAAAAACGAAGCATTTTGGAAAGAGACGTTGGCTAGATTAAAGAAAGAACCTGAGGAAGAGATTCTAAAGAAGTTGAGGATTAGCTATGATGACTTGGACAAATATCATAAGCAAATTTTTCTTGATATAGCGTGCTTCTTTTTCAATGAGAAGAAGACCGATGCAATTTACATGTGGGCCAATTGTTCATTTTATCCCGAAAGAGGAATGGATGTCCTTACCAGTAGGTGCTTGATTAAGATATTGGATGATGATAAGTTTTGGATGCATGATCTATTAATAGACATGGGACGTCAAATTGTCCGTGAAGAAAGTCAATATGACCTTGGAAAGCGGAGTAGATTGTGGATAGCAAAAGAGGCCCTTCAAATCATAGGAACTGAAGAGGTAAGAAACAATTCATTTTATTCCTTTTATGTTTAGAACTTTTATCAATTTTTTCCTACCCATTCGACTTGTAAAATATAGTGGTTGGAAGTTGACAAACTTTGGTCATTGCAAAATTTCACTTGTAGAGGAAGCGCGAGATTCAAGCGCTCGAGATAGATGGACCGGATGGCTCCATAGAGATTACAAATGAAGACTTTGAAAGGCTACCGAATCTAAGATACCTCAACTTAAAAGGGGGTACTTATGCTGGGGACTTTGCAAAGTGTTGTTCAAATTTGAGATGGTTTTCTTGGCACTCTCCTCGGGATTTTCGGGCGGACAAGTTGTATTTGGATCATCTTGTTGTTTGTAAACTCAATGTTATTGACTTCAAAGATGATTCAAAAGCATGGGACTTGATGAAGGTAATTACATACTTTAATTCTAGCCTGATAGTTCACTTGTGTATTGTGCATGGTTCTTACACTTGACATACAATCAAATTTTTCAGAATGCACGAGATCTGAAAATTCTATCTATCACTCGGTGTCATGGCATAACGACAATCCCAGACATTTCCAAATGCTCGGGTTTAGAGAGATTGACTCTTGAACGATGCTCCAGGCTAAAGAGAATTGGAAGCTTCATTGAATATTTACCATCATTGATTGAGTTAAAGATCGAAGACTGTTGGGAAGTCACAGATTTGCCTGAAGAAATTGGGGTACTAGTGAAGCTTAAGCACTTCTCATTGTCGAGATGTGTCCGGTTAAGAGAACTTCCAAGCTCAATGGGGAATTTGACCTCATTGACGGAGCTAGACTTATCAGGTACGTGCATTGTCAAACTTTCAAACTCCATTGGATAATCAAAATCCAAATATTTGTAGTATTAAACTAGAGAATTTTTCTTTTGACAGACACGGCAATAAGGGAACTTCCCAGTTCCATTGGAATTGGAAAATTGTCCTCTTTAAAAATCCTAAATTTAAAATCCACAAATATCCGTGGAATTCCAAGGACAATCAATATGCTTCATCACCTCCAAACTCTGAATTTAATGGGCTGTCATCAGATTGAAGAATTACCGGAGCTTCCCACAAGTTTGACATGTCTTTATCTTCATTCTAAATCACTGATCTCAGTCCCTAATCTATCAAACCTTAGTAATTTGGTTGAACTGCTACTAAGTAATGACTCTGGATTTGAAAAGCAATCAAACCTAATCACGGGATGCAACTTAAGGTGGATTGAGAGATTATCTAGCCTAAAAAAGTTAGAGTTAAATCTGCTGAACGTCCCCGCACCTCCAGAGTTGGCTTCTCTTTCTCATTTGGAAAAGCTTGTTTTGAGACACCTAGACCCAGTGCAGCTTCCGTCCTCCAACTGGAGCTCGAGAAATTTGTCGACTTTAGACATCGGATACTGTGAAGTAAAAGACATTCCACTCGAGAGACTCCCCCGGCTGGAAAAATTACATGTTGAATGTTGTAAACGACTTGAGAGATTATCTATTCCTTTGGAGCTAAGGAAGCTATGGCAAGTTGATGTGTCAAGGTGCCGAGAGCTAGTTGAGATACAAGTTGTAGGTGCTTCGACATCATTGGAGTACTTGAACGTTTATAAGTGCAAATCTCTGAGAAGAATAAATGGGTTATCATACTTGAAGAACCTGGAGACTTTGAGAATCGGGAAGTGCACTGAACTTACTAATGTTGAGGGGCTAAACGAGCTACAGTCTCTGAAATCCTTGAAGGTCTGGGGGTGCCCGTCATTGAGAAGCTTGATTAATGCATCTTGCACAAAAATACCAGATGAATGCGGCGTATTTATAAAGTGGTGTGGAGACTTCATCGAAAATTTTACTACACCTTCATTTGGAACGTCCTCGAAGCATTACGGAGAGCAAACTCTTATGAATACATCAAACAAGGTGCGACATCTTCCTCATCAATGTGCGGTTGATTTGTTTCCTTCGTTTTCTGGTGTTGGATATTATGCGCTTCCTAAAGCAATCTCTTCTTCCTCTTTTGAGGTTTTCATTTTGTGTTGTACTTTAAATACTTTTAGGTTGCATGTATTTTTCTTAGTCACTAGACCTGCCTTTTTGGTGTTGGATAGTTTTGGTTCTTTTATATTGCCATTAAACTCATTTAATCATTCTTTAAATATTAATCATCAAAATTGCTTTCACAGACAAGAAATTAGATAAAAGATCACCAATTATAGATTTCAAAAGCATCATATGATGTTTTTTTGTCTACAATTTGTTTTATTATTTTGCAATAGGCATAATTATTGCACAAACTTAATGTTTTATATAATAATGGTACTGACCGATTATTTGATTCTATCATTGCATTAATGAGCTGTGGAGAAATTAATTCAATCATAGCGGTACAACTTTCGATTCTACCACATGTCACCACATAGGAAACGAATGTATGAACGTGAGACAGGTTAGACGTGGCATATGGGTTCAATATTATGATGATCCACCTCCAATGAATTTGTTGTTGGCCTCACGAGGCAAAATAATTAGAATGTTTGTTTTGCCTCTTTCTTTATTAATTTTGTTAGAATGTTTATGCAATTTAATGCAGAGCTAATCTGTCCTCTTGTAGAGCTACTTTGGCGGTGCAATACATACATAGTGGGCTTGACTAGCTTTGTATTTTGACAATGCATTTTTAGTACCGCTGCAAATTGCTAAAGTGTGTAGGACATGCTCTGCAAATTGCAAAAGGTTGTCTTATATATTTAAAGTATGCCTGCTCTGATTCGAATCTTTACTCCATTCCCAGATTCAGGATAGGCCTGAGTTTGACATTTCAGGTCCCGATGAAGTGTCGGACTCTGCTTATGTGGGTGAAAGCAAATCTGATGGCACCACTGAATTTTTCGAGGCCACGGGAATTAGGAGGCGAAGGAGAGACGGAAGGATTGGGCGCTATGACAGTGTCGATGAGGGGAAAACGGCGAGTATGGAAAATAGGAAGAAGGACAAGGATGAGATTCGGGAACCTGCCAACCCAAGAGATGTCGCCGGGTCAAGTCGCCAAACATGCGAAGGAGTTGAACACTATGAGAGATCCTACAAAGTTCCAACTGAAATTGAAGATCAGGATGAGATCCAGGAATCTACCAAGCCAAGTGATGTCGCCGGGTCGAGTCGCCAAACATGCGAAGGCGTTGAACACAATGAAAGATCCAGCAAAGTTACAACTGAAATTGAAGATCAAAGAGAGCTTTCTTCTGTAAGTACTGAAGGTTTGCACTATCATTCAAGAATTGCATTAGTAACCGTTAAAATTCTAAGAAATTAAATTTTTATTTACCTACCCAACTCAACCGGGAATGTAACACAGGTTATACATAAATATTATGTTGAGATCAGCATAGAAAACATGTACTAAGAAGAAAAAAATTATTACAGAGATATACGAAATAATATAACTTATATATACATATATAGAGAGAGAAACTTACACACACATGCATACATATATATACACATTACTTGCATTTAAGGTAATCTGCAAGTAGGAATCATAAACAAAAGGAGATAATACCCGGTGGCTCTAGCCTAGCATTTTTTTTTGGGGGGGGTCGGACTCTAGCTTAGCATTAACGAACTAAAAATAAGTACTTTACTTCACCAAATCTAGCATCCATGTACCAAAGATAATGTTTGGCATCAACTGTACAATTTATTTAGTTAAAATTACAAAATAAGTTGCAAAAGACATCTCATGTGTCGGGGATTTTATGAAATTTACTTGTAGTACGACCGTGACTACAATCGGGTAGACAGTGCAAGATACAAAGTAATCTCAGGACCGGCACTTGTAAAGATGTGGATAAAGTCGTACTTGAAGTTCATAGATATGGTAGTTTCTGTGTATCAATAGAAATTAGTCAAGCTAAATATTAGCATTATAATATTCGAAAAGGAATGTAAAAAGTTTTCTACTGACCCCTATATTTGAGTAATTATAGCAGTATAAAGAAAATGGTCCGCAAACGACCTGATTTATTTTTGATTTGATGGTTAGTGAGAAAGTGAGGTTACAATCTTCAAATAAAGAGCTGAAAAGCCAATATTGGCGAGTTTTATTGACACGGGTGTTCTAATTTTTTTCCCCTTAAAAAATTTGTGATGAGTTAGTACTCCTGTGTAGATGAATATCTAACTTATTTATTGGTATTCCACCAGGCAATTTAATTTTGTGAGGTTAATACTATGAAAAACCCCTCACTTGTACATCCGTGATAAATTTACCATACGTTAGTTTCCATTAAATTTTACTGTCAAATTGCTGAGATGGATGACACGTGGCGGTTGACGGATGTATCGGTTCGAGGTTATAATCCTTTGTTTATCACATGTGTACTTGTTTGGATTTTTTCGTGGTAATAAATCAATTTAAAGGAAATTAACCAAGAGCAAACTTATCATAGGTATACCAGTTTGGGATTTTTAGCTGTCAAAAAATTAGTTTGGGATAAATTTATCACAAGTATATCAATTTTTGATGGTCAAAACATTCGTTTGAGAGAAAATTTGTCATATTGTACTAGTTTGAGCTCTTTCGTGGTATTAACCTCAGTATTAAATCCCAAATCTCTCTCTAACTAATGAATGATGTCTATGATAAATATGCAAAAAGGGTATAGTATTTTCGATTCACATGTTGCTTCGCTCTCAGGTTGAACTTGTTACATCACAGATGGAACATCCCTTCACGATCGATTTCACCCTGAAGATAAAGCAGTTAGGTGATGTGCCAGTGACACTGAGGAGGAAAAAAATGTGGCCCGTGATTTAGTGACATATGAAGGATTGATTGCTGAAGTTAAAGGTTTCGGCTTTCGTTTGGAGAGAATGTCGTACAAGCCTCCTGATGAAGATCGGGAGTTGCTCATAGAGATCAAGAGTGATGAGCAAGTGGAGGGAATGATGGAACTAGCATCTCAAAGAGGATTGGTTTGTTTGGTCGTCGAGGGAGGGGTTGAAAATTCTTTGAAAGGAGTAATCGGACACTTTCTGGCTTTCTTTTTCTGTGTTGCCTTTTTCCTGTTTCTGTGGCTTTTGCGGAGAAAATTGGATTTTCCCAGGAAAATCGAGCAATTAGCTGGAATGCGCGGGTTCAGTCTCTTTGACTTTGGGGTGATTTTTGTTCTTCTTTTGTTTCTTTTCTTTGGGTTCAATAATTTGGGATGAGTCTTGCTGTGATTGGATGAACCTGTCCATGGTCACACCTCACACGGACCCATTTTTTTTTTTTTTTTTTTTTGCGCTTCTTTTTGTAAGTTGGGAAAATCATTCATGTTTAAATGAACTTTGCAATGCCAAGTGAGTCTCATTAGCGCCAGTTTAATACATTGCGCAAAAGGAAAAGACTTAATGATAGTATCTACTGGAAACTAGAGTTTGTTTGCTTGATAAAAAGAAGTGTCGATTCCTTCGTTATTGGTAAAATTATCACCTAATTAAACCAACTCATGTATCTTTAGCAACTTCATATTTCATTCTGGGTCTGATCCTAATACCTTATTTCATTCCAAGCTTCCTTTCCTGTATTGAGGCAATCAAACTAAAGTTTGATAGATGGAATCAAAGTGTTTCGAGACCATGGTATCATCTTCAACAAATCCGTCTGCTGTTTCTTTAGTAATCTTAGTAGGCGCACAAATATCACCGATGATATAACGCCAAAGCCCGCGTCCTCTCAAAAAGTTTGATATCTTTTCTGCCCGTAAAGTATAGTTTGACCCATTCAAAATGGTTTGAATGGATAGTGAAACTCCCAGTTTTATCCATCACATGCATTTAACAATGGAAAGACAGGATAATGGACAAAGAACGCGAAGCAAACAACTCTTTGGAGGACAGATGTGTTTGATTCTTGAGTCCTGACATGCCCAAATATCATATAATTAGTCTTTCTTGTTGTGGTTTGTTATAATATACACGTGAGTTCTTTTAGAAAAATCTCACATCGAAAAATTGATGTGGTGTAGAGCAGATAACATATTCAAATTGGACCGTAACTTATTGACTTAAGTTTTTAATTGAAGTTTGATCCAATTTATATATGTTGACGGGAAAGGTTGAAATTTCTTTCTTAGCGATCTTCCAGGAAAAAAGTATTGCACTCCAACATAGTTGGCTTTACGATGGCTGCGAAAGTCAACTCCTTTCAAAATTAAACACCAACATCCTTAAAAAGATAATTAATCATCACCTTGTTGGAATTGAAAATTATTTTGATTTGTCGAACAAGTCCATGGTCCGAGAAAGCAATTGACGGGACCCCTTTCTTTAATAGTGACAAGTTCCTTCGAATGCGAGAACGGAATTTTCTTCGTTGGGACCCAACTGGCGACAGCAACTTGATAGAAACCTAAGACTTGAGTACGAAAGAATAATCACCACGGTAGGTGCAAAATGGCGAGCGAGTTTGTTTAATGTCTTGATAAACCAAGGCCAGAATTTTTCAAAATAAACGATAAATTCGATCCAAATACAGTTGGTTCTTCTGACTTGCTCCTTTTGTTTGAACCGACAAAATTAGGGCATTCATGGCACATGTAAGAAATGATCCAGCATTGCTTACAAGAAACAAGGAAGCAATAAAACAAGCCAAGTGTGCCGAGGCATTAGTCAATAATTAGATGAACTTAGATCCGAATCGACTTGCTTGATTCTATCAAGATCCGCGGGATCCAAAACTGTTAATCCAACTTCTCGAAAAACTTGGATCCACCGAAGAGGCTGGGACCAATAGATTCAGCCTATGTTACTTGGGGTTATTTGATTTATGCATCATAATATATGTTCAATTAAGCCCAAAAAAAGTACAATAGAAAAGAAAATCTGCAGAACGTGCTGCTGACGACCGTCGCATCACGGCCAAGCCAAAAACCAATGCTAACCTAGTGGGGGAATTAAATTATATGCTTTTGATTTGGTTTCATTTATTTCTTCCGCCTCTATACACAGAGATCTAACTGAAAACAAATCCATCTACTTGGAAATGTTTTTAGTCACAAAATTCTGCAGAAACTCCTGGATGCTGATTAACATGCTTTTCCTGTTTTTCTGTGAATCAGCTTGACAAATATCCAAGAGCACAGCATAGACAGACTGCCATGACATACTCGCGCTCCATTTTTCTCGTTCAAGCAGTACCGGCTCCCACCGAAACACAACGTAGAGATGAAAAGCTTAAGTTTTCTTTTCTAGCCTGAAATTCGTTTAATGTATAGAAATTTCTGCAGAATATATTTGCAGTTTTAATGTGTTCTTTATGTGTTTCCTTCAAGAGACGACAGCAGACCTAGTTCCACATTGGTTAGCCAAAAAGTGAGATAAAACCCATCATCGCCCGTGTTTTTACAACAGGAGACGTAGAAACTAGGTACAAATATGTACCTTAATTAGCGAAAACTGCTCTAGCTGGGGAAAAAAGGACAGTAAGTCTCCATTAGCCCTTTGGCATGTCCAATACGAGGATCTAGCAGAGAGCTACTTTGACAAAAAATTGACATCAATCGTTCCGAATGTTCGGAATAGCGTAACCTTTGAAACCTCTTCAATTATATGTCAACAAAATCATCAACCAGTACATAATCAAGTCGAACAAAGCATCCTAGGGAGTCTCCTTTTACAACTTCGAAATCCTTGCTGCAGTAACTACAAAAAAGAGAGTAAACAGTGATGAGAGATTAGGTCACTCACACCAGAGTCCTGGTCCCTCAAAGAGCAACAACAGCCGTGGGCCAGAATCGAGGAACAAAGAGACCCATCCATTTACCATCATTTCAGCGAAGACTGCAAGTTCCGGAAACGATAAGATTGTCGCTTCTAGTTTTGCCTCGAAGCTGGGGGCTTAAGCCATAACGTCCTGTTCAAGATTCAGTCGAGATATTTCAAAGCGAAACGTAGCAATTCTAGAGGATGCGTAGATGCATGATTTTAGGGAATTCCAAAATCTGTCTAATATACAAAGTAAAGGCCCCAGAACGTCAGGGCGTCACATTGAAAAATGACAGGATCACATTCATATCAAAATGACAAGCATATTGGCCAGCGAAAAGAAAAAGATAGCCAAAACACAGAGAACAACAATCATTTTCTCTTGCTAAAAGAGAAGATGAAACACCCCGATCCTCGGGCTCGCGACATTCCTACCAAACTCGCCACAGGTCACTAAGAATAGCATCCCAAATACACTATCGACCTATTCGCTTACGACCATGGGAAAACATGCTCTCTAGTCAACAAACAACATGGGATAGTAAAGCAGGAAATCAACTCAATCATTCACACAAAAGACAATTTTATTCATAAAATCAAAGCAGAGAGAGTTTTAACTCTACGGAGTTCTGAAGGCATATACAACCCCATTCTTCGGGCGGTTCACTAAGACCTCAAAAAGGTACACGATTAGGTAAGGTTAAACTATCATCTACTCCCAAAAACTACTCTAATAACCATGCCTTATCATCACGGGCTCCATCATTTAGGACCCGAAATGGTTAAACGATGGGATGAGAAATAAAATCTCGGTGAGTCAAAGCCTAAACCCGGCTAGAGCGTTGATTGGCTCAAATGTCCTACCAAACAATCACGAAGCATCAAATATATATTTAAACCACATGCAACCTTACCGGTCTTCACCATGCATAATGCGATGCAAACGACTCAATAGTCAAACCAACCAATTCAATCCATTAGCAAAACATCACATCACTTGCATGCATAGGACACCACACGAAATCTAATTATTAACGAGATGAGGCCACATGGCCCCGGCACACTAGACAGTTGGTGCTCTGCGGCGGGACCACGCATTGTCCCATTACTGTCGGCGACGGCGACGACTATGCCAGCATTCCAAAAAGGAGCGTCGGTCCGTCACAAAGCTGCGATCGACATCCGATCAACCCGAAGACACGGATTGACGTGCATTCGACAAGTCGTGTAATTCCTATCGACACGGCACGATCTTGCCAGGGAACAACCATTACGTGATCATTCAAGCGCATCCGACAATAACCAGTCAATTTTTTATCTTTACATTTAGCCGAATGTTCATACAGTCATGATAAAAGACTCAGCACCAAGCCGTTTTCATGCTAAAAATATAGAGTTTGCTTTCACTCGGTTCGCATGGATGTACAGATTATCCATCGATTTTGTATCTAGAAAACGTGGGGTGACACCCACAATTTTTGCCCATAATATCCAACACGCAAAACCAAGCACTAGAAATGCAATCGGGACAATCAGCCAACATCTTTCAATAATCGACGATTAGGGTCAATCCATATTTATAAAATATATATTGAAAGTTCAACCCACCCAACAATCAACGTCCACTCGGTTCTGTCCTATTGCTCCCTCGCAATCACATACGCAATCAATCACCGCCAAAACAATCGGTCCAATCTAATCACCAAATAGGCATGAGACAACCTAATCAACAGATCGACTTAATTAATCGTGATCATTTAATTTGAGCTTAGTCTCTATTTAACCGACCATGATTAGGCTACCTAAACACACTATTAGGCTAATTACTCTAATTAATTATCATTAATTACACTAACTAAGCGCAATTAGCACCATAATCGGGATTTAGGGGTTTAACTCACAAATTAAACTAGCTCGGATAGTCTGGGCGATCGACGACTCGTAGTCAACTCGAAACTTTGGAGTCCTCAAGCTTCAAAACTTGGCCAAAGTGTTCACAAGAGGCGATGACAATCCTTGAAAATCCTCGAGCATGAACATCGGATGCAGCCCGAACTCTTGGCCCACAAACTTGGCCACTCGGCCCAAAATCTCGACCACGGACTAGGTCGCTTGGGCTCACGGGCTAGGCCACGGCTCAGGAACATCGGCACATGGGCCCGAACATGAGGCCAACTTGCCCGGTACACGGCCCAGACTCACGAGCATACGGCCCGGCATGGGCTGGCACAGGGCTCGGGCACGGCCGGCTCAGGGCCTGGACATGACTGGCACAAGGCTTGGGCACAGCCGGCTCAGGGCTTGGACACGACCGGCACAAGGCTTGGGCACGGGCGGCATAGAGCTCGGACGCGGCTGGGCACGGGCTCGGGTATGGCCGTCACAGAGCACGGGAATGACCGGCACAGAGCTCCGGCGCGGCTGGGCACGGCGACCTCGGTGGCTCGCGGGTCCAGGTCGCAGCTCACAAGCAGAGAGGTTTTGGGTCGGGTTCCATGGGGCTAAGGTCGGAGCTTGAGGGGCTGTAGTTCTTGGATCTCAAGGCTCAGCTCCTCAGTGGCCGACGGAGCCTCGGTGTGCGGCTGGCCGAGCAACAACAGGTCGGCGACGGAGGGAGTGGCGGCTGGAGGTGGTGAGATGGAGGAGGAAGCTGGGGTTCACGGGTTCGAGGGTGGCTTTTACGGGTCCACGGGTCTCGGGTAGACATGGGTGAGGCGGCACGGGTTCGGCTCGAGCGACGAAGCGGCGCGGTACCTCGCGGGGGTGGTCGAGCTATGGGTCGGAGGTCTCTCGGTGGTCGGGATCACGGCTGCCACGATTTGGGACCTTGGCGGCCGAGCTCGATGCGGCGGCACCGAAGCAGACGAACGGATGGCGGCTGGCTAGTCAAGGTCGAGTCGTCGGGGCGGCAATGGAGGTCGGGGGGTCTGGCCGCAAGAAATAAAAGAAGAAAAGAAGAGGAAGAAGAAGATGCAGGGAGGAGAGAGAGGGAGTCGCTGCTGCAGGGGGGTCTATGGCAGAGAGAGGAAGAGAGAGAGAGAGAGAGAGAAAAAAATAAAGAAAAGAGAAGTGGGGATGGGATGGTGATGGGGTGGCGTGGGAAAAGATAAGGGTGGGCCCACAATAATTCAAATTAAAGTATTCCTTAATTTGTCTTATAATGTAAATATTTAGGAGCAATTTGGTAATTTGGCTAATCGAAGATAAATTAAACTACCGATACTAAAACTGAAAGCATTAATAAGGAATCTCATAACTAGAGTTCAGTTAGGGCTAGGGCTGATGCGAAGGTTCAGGGTACTGTGACTCGACAAAACCTAATCTATTCGGACCGACCTCTCAAAGTAATTCAATTATTGTCTCTTCAATCCTCAAAAATCCAAATTTGCTCATTGAACCGGAATTCGCGATTAAAAACCGTCGATTCCATTTTTTTTTATGGACGTCGAAAATCGAAGACATCACAAGAGATAAGGAAAAAGGCCAAGTTCTCTCGCTCTCTCTCCAAGTCAAAAGAAATATCAATTCAAGATCTAACCTAAATCATGTACATCATTATGATACTTAGCAATTATTAGTTTTAAGAAACAGATTAATTTTTCCGGTTTCTTTCAAGATCTGCATTAAGCGAGTGCACCCAGGTAAGTTCCTTTATCCAAGACTCGTCCCCAAGCCTGCAAGCTCGATTCGAGTATTTACGAAGTTCATAAACAGTTGAAATCACGCTGCCATCTATCGATTTGAATTCAACTTTGGCTCATTTTCGAATTTTTGTGGGTGCTTGTCCTACTAGGCATCATCTGTAGTATCCCATTGGAAATAAGAGTGTACCACGAATAGAGAGCATTATAGCACTAGCAACGTGCCAATGCCTCATTTGAAAAGGTGCTTGTCACCTTTTTTCCCCATGACTTCGATTTGGTAGGCTGATGCCATCAAATGTAGGGCCCACGTGAAAGGATGTCCAAGAAGAATTCGGCCATGACTATTTGTCCTAATCACATAATTTCGTTTTCATGTCAATGTGACTCACTGCTCATTATTCCACCTTCCTCGGGCAGCCCACGATTGATTACTCCATAAAAAATAAATCACCAAAAAAGGAAATAATAATAATAATAATAAATAAATAAATACACGAAAGTCATAAAACTTATCACAAAAACACAATTAAATTCCGAAATTTTCAAAAAAGGACGATCTAAGTCCTAAAATTTGTCAAATTATTTTAATCAAGTCCTTCTATTAACTCCTTCTAAATTAAGCTAATGAAAAGTTCTGTTATGTCTTATTTTATTACTTACTTAATACACATGATGATAATGTGGCACCCACTACACAACATGTCAAAAAAATATTCAAAATTAAAGCAAATACAAACTAAATTAGATTTAAAAAAAAAATTGCACACCAACGACGGTGGCTACTGCCACAGCCGTTAGGGAAGGGTTGGCCAAGGTTGCCCTTGCCTTGCAGAAGCCGAACGACCCTTGCTAGGGCCTATTGGTCCCTAAATCTGGGGAAGGGTGCAACCCTCGTTCGATGACATTCAAATTTCCGTCCTTTTTGAGATGTATGAATGAGGAATGATCCATCAATGTATTTCGATTATATTTCACAGATCGGTTAATCATGAGTTAACCGACTAAAAGGAAAAGGCTAACGCGCGACAAGATTTGTGGACATAGGAAACTCAAATAAGAATTGGCATTTTACCATAAGGATTGCAGAGGGATATTTAGAGCCAAGAAAGGGCGATCTAAAGACGATTATGGAATTCATTGCTAGTATTGTACGATTGGTACGCGGTGATTCCGCTTAACTAATGTATAATTTGCGAGCTTTTCCTAAATCGA
This sequence comes from Rhodamnia rubescens, assembly GCA_021437795.1. NCBI lineage: Eukaryota > Viridiplantae > Streptophyta > Magnoliopsida > Myrtales > Myrtaceae > Rhodamnia > Rhodamnia rubescens. The sequence goes on from JAILYA010000015.1 coordinate 4,485,681, forward strand.
TTTCAAGATCGAAACCTATGACTAGTGATAAACCCTCGCAATTACATGACAATCAAAATGGCCATGACTAGAGTATGCCTAAGAGTGATGAAAATCACCGAGTTGATACGCGTAACGTCCCCGCAAAAGCTCGCCCGTCGTTTGAAAAATGAAATTTCATTTGATAGAAAATGAATCGAAATAAAATCTCAAAATTTGGACAAAGGAATTAAAGAATTCAAATTTTGATTTTGGATTAGACGTCGCCTCATTGAAAGCAACTTGTGGTGGAAAAATCAAATTTTCATCAGGGGAGTAAAATGACCGTTTTTGCCTCTAGAGTATTAATTTTGTTTAAAGTACAAGGAAGGGCAATATGGTCTTTTGGGAATGTATCTCACCAAATTACCCGGAAATTAGGGTTAATAATGGCTGAAAGTAATTTATGTGGTGGAGGATTTACTTGCCAGTGTCAAATGGGGGTGGTGTGTTGTTGATAAATACTTTCTTGAAGCCAATAATTCAAAAATTGAGGGATAATAACAAAGAAGAAGGCTTGCTTCAGTGAGGACTTCCTCGTAAACTTCTCCTTCCCTCCATTTGCGTCTTTCTCCCCTCCTTACGGTTGCAAGCAAACCGTAAAAGCTGCGTCATGAACCGGTTTCGATCACTCCTTCCATCGTCACCGCTCACTCCCCAACAAACCACTAGCCACAAGCCGACTATCCCCCGAAAGTTCGGTCTCCTCGAACTTCTCCAACCGGCACCTCATTTGGTCATGATTTCCGCCGGCCAAAAGTAAATCGATCGACGCTTTGGAGTCAGTGAGGGTAAGTGACATAACTTCTTCATTTTAGCTCCGTTTGGCATGAAGTTTTCGACTAGGTTGATCTGATAGGACTAGGTCCGGATGATTTGAGACTGCTATGTTATGTTGAAAAAATTAGAGTTATATAGCTGAATTGGAGCTCATTACGCAGTAGTTTTCCGGCGGTTGATGCTTGTGATTGTTGAACTATTAGAGGTCCCAAATTGAAGTAAATTGCTACCAAATATTTGGTAGACCTCGTTACATGTAGAATGAGGGTTTGATAAATGCAATTAGTGAAGATAGAGTGATTAGAATAGTTAAATGGATTGAAATTGATTAGTGCAAAATCGGAATGCCCTGTTTCAACGAAAAATCAAGTTGTTTAAGGGCCAAATTGAAGCCTTTTAGTCCGAATTTATTTGTGGGATGTCTCAAGATAGTGATTGAGGTGTGGTTAAAAAATAAAATAATAATAATAAAATAAATAAATAAAATTTAGGCGAATTGGAGTTCGATTTGATTGAGTTTTGATTGAATTCCATAGGCGCGACTTATCCGGTTAGAGGAAGAATGAATCCATTTGACTTTGTCACTTAGAACAATAATTTATGAGTAATTTTACCCTTTCTAGAACATAGATATGTTCATGGATTTAATAATTGTTGGAATGTAATAGTATGATGGGATTCTGATTGGAATATTGGATATGAGATTGTGGGTAAATTGTGATGGATGATATAGGTGGCTAGAATTGAAGTTGAAGTCTATATGAACAAGCTTGTATGTTTGAATGATTATGGAACGTGGCATGATATACTTGATCCTTATACTCCTTGTTATTGGTAGAGAATAGGCTAAAGCCACTATACTCATTTATGAAGTCGCTAAATGAAAGTCGGTGATATCTGTTTTTGTGATGTTGTTCGAATAAAAGAATGAGATAGTTATGTATTGTTTGGGCCATGAGGTGGCATAGGGGACCTGAGGCGTAGAATACTGGGTTCCACAACCATCGAGCTTGGCTGCTTACGGCAAGTTATTGAAATTGAGGTCTATATCGAGGATTTTCGGGCTAATGTATTGAATTTGAATTAGCTTTGAGGCGTGTTTTAGCAAATGAGGCAACGATTATGCCCGAGGTGTTCTTACGCGGCGACTTGATTTTGTTATTAAAATTTGTAATGCCGTGCGACTACTTGGGTCTTTATTTGATAAATGGTTATATTTGAATACCATTCATGGAGTTCTCATTGTGTGATGTTACTAAAGTTGAGTTTTCTACTATGCCATGCTATTGCATTTCCTTCCTTTATTTTGTCCTTGAACTAGTAGTCTAGTTAGGCTAGGATTTATTCGCCAGATGTCAATCTCATCCCTTTGTGGGACCCCTTTCCGTAACCCCGACATTGAAGATGTTTCATCCATTGGGCAACCAAAGGAGAAGACGGTAACTCTTGAGGAGTTTCCAAAAGTAAAGGTGTAGTTATGTTAGAAGTGTCAAGGTTTGGTGCTCTTCCATTTAGTCTTGGTTCCTCCGCTTGGGGTGTCGATTAGTTAGGAGGCGTTCCTTGGGGTTCTGTCCCGAGATGCAAGGCGTAGAGATATGGTGGATCTAGGAACATATCGGAAGAGCCCTACTCCAGCGATCGGCTGTAGTGGTGATCTCGGACTCAGGATGAGGAGGACACGACGGTGAGACGAGGAGGAGATTGCAGACGGATCCAAATTATGTACGTTGGGCGGAGTGGGAGGCTCCGGGAGTCTGTCTAGTTTGATATTCGGTTGTTTGTTAGATCTTTTGAGGCCTGATTCCCTTTGGGGCTTGTTCTTTTGTTCCTACTTTTGTTCTTTTTAGGTCGCTCTGGTTTGTGTATATCTGTTGATGTTTATATATATTTGTGAATGGTTGCTCCTACTCTTTGTCCACTTGTTCTTTGTTAGGTTTTGTTACCTCTTCGCATTACATTTTTATCGTATGCCTTATGTTTATCATGTTAGTATTTTAAGGCTTAGGTGGATGCGTTCGAGGAGGATTGTGGCGTGACATCGGTGATGCTCGCCTGACAGCTACGACGGGCAGCTTTATTGTAATAACTTGGTAAGTTTTAATATAATTAAGTAAAGTTTGAAAAAGCAAATAACAAAGAACACAATGTAGGAGAGAGAAAGTAAAAAAAAGAAGGCGACATCAGCATTTTCATTTTGTCAAGTTAAACAAGTCAACGAAAGGACTTTATTGGACCAACTTGATAAGTTTTAGGGTTTCACTGTATTTTTTGAAAATTTAGGATTTAATTGCACCTTCGTGACAAGTTTTCGGGCTTTTAGTGCCAAAGACACTATATAACTAACTGAACTTGATATATAACCAATTTTTACTTGAAATTGATCTATTTTTTTTTTTTTTTTCTGTTTTGCATTTTCTACTTGAATAAATTTCTTAAATACTTGATTTTAGTATCCAAAGAACTTCATATCAGTGACTAAAATGCACCATAGTGCAATAGCATGGTTAGAGACAGATATAAAAACACCATTTGGTGAACCCCTGGGTCCCCTTTGACCAGAAAATAGAAAGTTCCAAAACAATATAATGGGACGTTGTAAGCACTTACCTTGGACATTCACCACGACGACGACTAGGTTCCACTTTTATCAGTTTGTCAAATATAGCACAACCATTTAAAGCTCTAAGAGCTGCCTGGCCATCTCTCACATCGCAGAATTCTATGAACTTGTGGGGAGCTCTTCCGATGGGCCAGACCTGCATTTCAACGAAGCGAAGTTAAGACCATGGTGTAGCCAATATCAAATGATACAAATTTAATCGAATCTCTCCACCAATCTAACCTCGTCGACCTCTCCATATGTCCGAAATATTTGACGAAGGAGATCATCTGAAACTCTTGCATCTATATTGGACACTACAAGAGTTCCTTCATTATCGTCCTGATAAGGGTCACAAAATTCGTAGATGTATTAAAATGAATGTAAATATGGGGAGCATGATTAATCTATGTGCAAAGATATTCGTACCTTAGGATATGAATATTGAACCTCAAGTTTTCCTTGTCTCAGATCCTCATTTGGTAAACCATGCATTGCTTTGAAAGCATGTCGGATATCATAGTAAGATACGATTACAAATCCGTTTTGCTTGGAAGATGTATACATAGTGCTGATCTCCCCATATTTCTACGAAAGACAAGAAGAGTCAAAACAGTGAGTAGTTTCCAGATAATCAGCTCCAGCACCAAAGTCCAAACTGCACGGAGTGATGCATGACAACACATAGAAGTTCCTTTTCAAGGGGGGTAAGTCGATCTCCAAAGCAGAAAAATGCACGAAAGTAGTATATGTAGAAGCCCGTAATTAGCATGCTTAAAAATTGCTCCAGCTGTATCAGGCTTTCCCCGAGTATATAGACTTCAAGTAATTAAAACAAAACTTAAAACCGATCCTTCTGAAAAGAACTCGATACATATGGAAGTCCCCAAGTAGACAAATGCATGAAATTAGCATCTAGTTAGCCTTCTTGGCTTCTCTCATTAGCTCTTAGCTCTCTAATCGGACTCATAAAAATTTCTCAAGCCATTTCTAGCAAAACTTTCTGAAGGCATCATCTCTGATTCCAAAGAAAAGAATCAGCTAAATTTGTAATTAATATCATAAGCAAGTTCAAACATTTCAAAAAACATACTGTCCGAGCAACCAGGCGGCACCTTCTTTCTATTTCCCTGAAAACCATAATTTCTAGGCATTAAAGGCAAGCGTGGGAAAACAGATCAACGTTGTTAACACCACACCCCGCCAACCAACCCCACACACCACCCACCCAGGAAAAAAAAAAAGAGGCGGGTTTCAAATACAGGCAGGTCAAAAGTCGGCATAATTCACCACAATCAGCTACTAATCAATTTTGACCCAAAAAAAAATCAATTGAAAGTATAGGAAGTTTAAATGGAGATGAGAAATAAACATTGGACAAGAATATGACCTCAAAAATAGTTCTCAAGTCACTGTCTTCATCGTTGCTGTTAATATTTCGAATAAAGAGTATCCTAGAAGGTTTTTCACCATATGTATGTCCCCCAGCAACCTTAGCTGTTCCAACTCCATTGGGACCAGTATGCTGACCAAATCCATCTGATGCACCATCTGCTATGCATAGCCTTATCAATCCAACTCTTAATCAACTTAATCTTAAGCTTTAACCTTATTTCGGAAGCATGCTCTAAATGGCACAGAAGAATGTTATTTACGCATCTCAGTTACATTTCTTTTGAGACAAGTTCATTGAGGCTCGGATCCGCATGCATAATCATACTCTTATGAACCAAGAAGAGCTCAATTCTACTACTCACAGGGGCTAATTCATTTGTTCAAGACGTTGTTAAAGTTAGGTCTTAGATTGCCAAAGTTGGTCTTTCTTCCGGAATCACAAAGTTCTATTATTTCAGATCTTCTTTCAGAGAATGTTTAAGTCTGATTAAAATATAGTACTTTGATGGTAAGTACTGAATAGTAATCAAGCAAAATGCTACAGTACATCTTCCATGAGCCATGGTCATACCATAATTAAAGCGTGCATGACAACACTTATGGAGTGGAATTTCTGTTCTAGAAGTACTAGAAATCCGTTTGGTAGCTCAACTTCTCAAGTAAAAATCCATTTGGTTACACAACTTCATTTTTTAACTTCTGAGCTTTTTTTTTCTTCCGAAGTAGTTTTGAAGCCACTTGAAGAAGTAAAAAAAATTGTTTCTCTCCAAAAGTGGAAAAATCAACTTTTGCTCGAAATATAAGTAGAAAAATCAACTTCTGGCTAATAATTGATTTCTAAAGTAAAAGTGCTGCCATGCGCAGTTGATAAATTTCCTGTTTCTCCTTAATCAGCAGCATTCGAAGTTTTCACCAACATCAAAATATAAAAGGGCAAAAAGCCAACATAATTGTCCACAAATAACATACGTTAATTTCCCCATGGAGATTTTATCTTTTCTTCATCAGTGAAAGAAAGGAATCACACCTTCAGGAAAATCAGTCGCCGAATCCTTTGGAAGTTGCTCCATTTATTTACACACTGCCCAAAAAAAAAATAAGATTGTGACTTAAGTGAACTTAGTCGACAGAGGCATACAATGACGAGATGCAAATCAGGGCATATGTACCATTTCAAAAAGAGATACAAAAATTTGAATAGAGTCACGACGCATAGAAGTATTCAATAAATCAATAATTCTCTATACATACTATCGTAAATTAAGTCTAATCACAACAGATTGCAACAGAATTCTAACTTGTAGGAATCATGCAATATGTGACTGTATATTCTCTTTGCAGAAAAACGTAAGCAACACACAGCAAACAGGAGACAAAAAGAATGACACACCAAAAGTTTTTACGAGGAAACCCAATGTGAGGAAAAAAATCACGGGACACTAGTCAAGGAACTGCTCCACTATAATCAAAGTATTACAATTGACACTCAAACGGTATTTTTCTCGCAATAAATCCTCCCAACTGTCACAAAACACACCTTTACTTGATGAACTTTCAACATCTCTTATATATACACATTGTTGAAGACTCTTGTGATCTCTGAGTGTTTTCCAGTGCATGCAGAATCCTCCACCCAAGCCCTCAGTTTATAGTGGTAAACCTCCAACCAAATTAGAATCCTCCCTAATTGATTTCAAAATCATCTTTTGATTAGAAATCTCCTTGATTGAGTGGAATTCCTTTAATTTGGGCAATCACTAGAATTGATTCCATCCTGATATTCTTCTTTTTCAACATCTTACTAAGACTCCTTCCTATTAGGTATCCTCGATGAGCAGTCATCGGAATAGCTGAAATCAAATCCCGAACATGTTGGGCTACTCCCAACACATACTAAAAGACGAACACATGATCCAATAAGTAGTCACATGAAAGCTCCTATCTAGAAGCAGTAAGTAACCCCAGTGATAAAAACTCTGGAAGCTCCTCTCCATGAAGACCAGCAACTATACTTTTATACGCCCACAAAGAATTCTCTGACTGCATCCACATAATCAGTTTTCTAATTGTCTCCATCTAAATTTCTCAATTTTGACCAGAAAACTCGATCTATGAGCTCATAATCTTATCGCAGTGATTCCTCAGCCGAAACCTAATTTTCTTCAACCTCAATTTATCTAAGCAACAACAATGAAAGATGAATCCAGTAAAGAAGAAGAAGAAGAAGAACAAGAAGAACAAGCAAATTTCCCGCTGTTTCAGCTTATCAAGTTACCGACAAACCAATCAAGCATCAACGCTACAAGCATCAAACTCTCCAAAAACTGATCATGCGAGCACACGCAAACATAGACACACACAGAGAGAGAGAGAGAGAGAGACTTACCTTTAGCAGGAAACAAGAGAAGATCGTCCAGAGCCGACAACAACAGTTAGAAAGGAGTTGGTTAAAGGAGAGTTTTTTGGCAGTCACGACCCAGAAAATAGAGAGTTTCGTAGAAGCGGGGAAATTTCTTTCTACTCTTCTGCTTCGTCCTCTCTCCCCGAGAAACTAGACACGAGACCGAGACACAGAGCTATAGAGCTGAGAGAGAGAGAGAAAGAGAGAGAGAAGGTGGGAGTTTGTGGGAAATTCATAGAGAGAGAAAGTAAAGCCAAAAACGAGAGAGAAAAAATGGAGGCTTTTAGAAAGAGAAAGCATGATACAGTAGAGAAATGATTGGAAAGACTGAACAACAATTCAGCATCTATTCAATTTTTTTTTTTTTTTGCGGTCAGCTATGCATAAAGTGATGCTTCGTTTCATCAGAATGGTGTGCAAAGGCAGCGATTAGAGTTTTTGTCTTTTGGTCAAATGGAAGCAATTAGAGTTCAAAAAATGAAAAATAAATGCGTTGTCCACTGTTGCTTGAATATTAAAAGCTAAATTCAATTATTTAGACAACAGTAAAGAAAACCTCAAAGAAATGAAACAGCGAACAACAATCTCTCTCTAACTACCAAACAAGAAATCGGCCGTATTTGAGTTCTGTGAACTCGTTCTTGTTCCCTTCCCTCTCCATATTTCCTTATCAAGAGCAGAAAAAGGTGAAAGCTCATAGATCATAATATGAGTAACTCAAATTCTCCCTCTTCCGAACAAACTACCGATCAACAACGCTAGCCTCCCACCACAAACACCAGTACACCCCCAAACGCCTGCATCTGCTACTTCCAATCCTCTCTCTTCTCCATCCTTCGGAGAATGCCCAGATGGAACAAATTATGTGATTTGACGCACATGAATGCTACCATATTTTGAAGCTTTTGGGCCAATTTCGGTAGTAGACGGCACCGAACCAGCACCACCTATCCACTTTTTCAACCACACCCACAAACCCTTGGCCAAACCATAATGACTCCTGACGGTACTGACAAAGCCTGGCGCATTCAAGATCAAACGGTCCTTAGCTGAATCCTAAATACAGCGACAAGTCCCATAGTAGCCCAACTCATCGGCCACGAAACTTTTGCATCAGTTTGGTCTTACCTGGCCGACCATATGCTTTTCAATCTAGTGCTGACTCCTCTTTTCTTCGGATGCAACTCCAATCCATGAGAAAGGGTAATAGGAGTGTGATTGATTATATACAGGAGGCAACCCAGATTGCCGAAATTATTTCTACTAAACAGGATCAAGCCCACCTCTTTTGTGGTCTAGGTTCAGATACTCCAGCTTCCACTGCCCTCTCGACCATTTCGATTATACCTAGTCTTCAGCTCTCTCTAGAAATGTGCTACAAAATTTGTTGTTGTCTTATGAGGGCCGTTTACAGCTCTTGGCTTTGGACACGGGTCCGCCACCTCAAGTTACAGTTGTCCATGGTACATCACTAACTTTTGCACCTTCCAAGCCAACTCAGCAATTTTCGAGCTGCAAAATGCGCCAGCCAGCACAGCAACCCCTCAAAGCCAGTCTCGTGCCGGTCATCAAGCGGTGGGGGTCATCATCGAGGACCTCCCTTTTGTTAGATTTGCCATTGTCAGGGTTATTATGTGACAACATGCCGTGAATAATATGATTCTCAATTTGTGGTCACACGTTTTCCTCAAGCACATTATGTTGCACATGCCCCCACAAACCCATTATCCTACTCCCACTTACCCACCTTAGTAGCGTACCTTTTCTCCACCTCCATAGGCATATTACAGCTCCTTACCGCCACCCACAGCCCAATATCCCTCAGTTCCTCCGCCTCAACCTCCATCCGCCCATGCTTCTTCCACTCGGTTCTCTTACTCCGGTGCTATGCATCATATCACTAATAGTACCATTGGCCTCATCAATGTCAATCTTTATACGGGCAACAACTCACTATGAGTGATGGCATCTCTCTTCCCATCATTCATATAAGTACTTTTGTGTCCTCCGCGTCTCCTTCCTTTATCTTTAAGAATGCTTTAGTTATTCTTAATACCATCAAGAAATTATTATTTGTTTCTCAATTTTTCTTTAATAATAACTGTGTTTTCTTATTTTATCCTACATATGTCACGCCCGATCCCCGGCCCGCGACATCCTTACCAATATCGCCACGAGTCACGAAGGATAGCGTCACTAGTACACTATCAACCTACTCGCTTTACGGCGCATGCGGAAAATGTAAACTCTCCCGGAAAAATAACAATAGAGATAGTAAAGCAGAAATCAACTCAATCATTTAAACAAAAGACAATTTCATTCATTCAATCAAGGCGAGATGAGTTTTAATCCTACAAAACTACTGAATATATATACAACCCCATTCTTCGAGGTAGCTCGCTAAGACCTCAAAAAGACATACGGTTGGGTAAGGTTAAACTCTCATCTACTCTAAAAAATCCTACAACGACCCTCGCCTTAAAATGTCCACATGCTCCATCACTTGGGTCCCGAAATGATTAAACAACAAAGTGATAAATAAATATCGGTGAGACAACGCTCAAGCCCGACTAGAGCGTTGATTCGCTCGATGTCCTAACAAATCACCACAACATCACAAGGCAGATATCTCAACCACATACAAGCTTACCCTCCGGAAGCCACACATCATGCAATGTAGACGACTTAACGGTCAAACCAACCAATCCAATCCATTGGCAAAGGATCACATCACTTGCATGTACAGGGACACCACACGTAGTCCATTTATTAACCAAGGTGACCCACGCGATTAGCGTGGTCGGCGCACACAACCGGTGTGGCCCCAACACTATGATTGGCGTGTCTACTAGCAGGACCGGACATCGTTTCTTACTTCCAACGATGGCGACCGAAAGCTATGTATCCAGTGTGGCGACCGGCACGACGCAGCACATGGCATTCCAAAAGGAGCGTCGGTCCGTCACAAGCCGCGACCGACATCCGACAATTCATGTGATCCATCAACCGGCACGGGACACAAATTGAAGTGCATCTAACAAGTCGTGTAGTTCCGCACGATCGGCACACGGCATTTAACTTGTCGGGATCCGCATACGAATGGCACGGTTTATACCCATCATATGACCACTCAAGCACACCCGACAACCGATCGGTACATTTCTTTGAATTAGGTCTAGTGCTCATACACGCATGTTCAAATACTTGGCCCAAGGCCTTTTTCGTGCTAAAATATGTAATTTGATCTCATACGTAGTCATATGAATGCACAGTTCAATTGACTAACAACTCAAGAAAATAGAGGCGATTAACCCCCAATCAAACACCCACAACAATCAACAATTAATTTCGGCATTTAATTCCAACAATTCAAGAGACGATTCATCAAATAAAGCCGGTCGATTTCTATATCAATTTCTAATTTAATCGACAATCAATCGGGCACTCGTCTCTAACTTATCGCTCGCTCACGATCAATCAACCACAATCAATTAATTCTAATTCACAATTAGCCACAGACGACCTAACTAATCAACTAACTTAACTAACTACGGTCATTTATCTTAAACTACGTTTCTAACTAAATCGACCATAACTAATCTACTTAAACACCCTAATTAACTAATTAATCTAATTTCGAACGCAATTAGCATCCTAACCAAGAGTTAGGGGCTAACTCACCAATTAAAATTAACTCGGGCGGTCAGACGACGACGACGACGAAAAACTTGGCTCGGCTCGGCGACGACGATCGACGACTCACGATCAACTCAAGCTCGGGCTTCCAACTCGATTAAGGATGGTCCAAGTGATGTCAAGACTCTTTGGGATAACGGCACGAAACTCGAGGTGGCGGTGGTGGTCGCCGGTGGCGAACAGTGGCGTACGATGGATGAATAGTGAAAAATAGAGCGAGAACAAGGCATCGGGAGAGCGGGGAACGAGCGAACGGGGGCTGTTTTGAGGGAGTTCGAGCGGTCCAAGGTTGGGGGAAAGGTTGGCCAATGTCGGGGGTTTTCGGGGTGATTGAGGGTGGCGTCGACGCCCGCGACAGCGGCGGGTGGCTAAAGGCGACTTAACGGTGGCTCGAGCAAGAAACGGGGAGGCCGGGTCGAGGCCGGTCTCGGGCTCTACAGGTGTCAATCGGCTTTCGACGGCTTAGGGGTGGTCAACGAGCGGCGGAGGCTCGCGCCAAAGCAGCTGCGGCGGCGCGGGGCTCGGACGACGAGAAACAGAGCACTGAATAGGGATTCGGCTTGCGAGAGTTGTTCACGGCGATCCGACGAGGTACAGGGCGGCGAGAGGGGGTCGAGAGGGTTTTGGTGAAGGTGGGAGGACGACGACGTGGCGGTTAGTGTGGGTCCAAAGCGGCAACAAGGGTTGTCGAAGCCCGAGTAGCCCAAGAACGCCAAAACAGAGCAAGGTTGCATTGGGGCCTCTTGGGGGTTGTCCGGCGGCTTTGCGGCGGTCGTGGCCGTGGCCGAGGGTCGATGGTGAGACGGAGTGGTGGCTGGTGGTGGCCGGAAGCGGCGGGAAGGGCGGAGCGGCTCAATGACCCATTGAAGCCGAAATAGAGCAGGGCGATCTAAGGGAGCTTCGGGGGCTTGCGGTCGGCCGGAGCGACGGCTGAATGGCAAGTAGTGGCGGCGAGAGGAGGATGCTGGTGATAGGAGGTGGTGGTGGCACAACAACGGCCAAGGAACGAGGAGGAAACGTTCGTTCATGGGGGTCGCGCGAGCGGTGAGGGGGAGAGAGAAGAGAGTTTGCCAAGAGAGAAAGAAGAGAGGGAGGAGAGAGAGAGGGTAGGTGGTTGACCTTGACTTGGATGGGCTTGTGATTGGATGGGCAGATGGTGAGGTGAAATAGGTGGGGCCCACTAAAATTCAAATTCTTTGACTTTTTGTGAATAAAGGAGGGGCAAAAGGGTAATTTAATAAATCGAAACCGAACGAGTTTTTGGCTCAACCGACCGAGCATAAAATTGATTTTAACAGGCTAGGTTAGGTCCGGACTAGGACTAGGCGCGAGGATTAAAAATCCTAAATCGCGGCGGTTGAAATTTTCGAGACCTAATATAAACCGAACAACATTTCGGGAATTATCCAAAATTCGTCCCTTAATTTCTTACGATCCAAAATTTTATACCGACCGAAATTCAATATTAATCATTTTTATTGAATTTCGGCATTAAAAGTACAACGAATTTTCAAGGCGCCACAACATATCTTCTTGCGGTGTGCTTATGTGTGGGTAGATCCTTCTTCAAGGCAACCTAGATTCCAAGACCTACTATGTCTCACCCTCTAGCCGAGAAACTTCTCCATCTACTTTTGTGTCTTCCCGCACCGAGTTCACTAACTACATGGCATCACCGTTTGGGACATGCCTCTTCATATATTGTAATTTGTCTTTTAAATTCAACAAAAAACTAGCTTTTCACATTCTTCCTCGTGCATATGTACAACATGTGTTCTTGGTAAAAGTCATCGCCATCCCCACCCTCCTACCCATTCTAGGGCTACTTCCCATCTTCAACTGGTTTATTTTAATGTTTGGGGCCCGTTCCCTATACCTTCTCTTTCTTGTTATAAATATTATGTTTGTTTTATTGATGGCTTTTCTTGATTCGGTTGGCTTTATCCCTCCGTATCTCGGTATCAATTTTTTGACATTTTTAAAACTTTTCATGCACTTGTGGAGACTAAACTTCACGTGCGGGCCTCAAATGATTCGGTGTGATAGAACACTCGAGTTATTATCCCGAGCCATGCGCTCTCACCTTCTAAGTCATAGTATTCATCGAGTGCATTTCTTGCCCGTACTCTCTTTCCGGAATGGGATCGCTGAGCGCAAGCATATACAAATAGTGGAAATTAGCCTTGCTCTCATGACCCAAGTTGCTATTACTTCTCATCTTTTGGAACTTCCCTTTCGACTACAGTTCACCTAATCAATTGGCTCCCAAATCCCTCTAGAAAACTTGTCTCCCAGTGCATGTTTTTTTCCATTCCACTCCCGATATATCTCAATTATGAATGTTCGATGCGCGTCATTTTTTTTCTATGCCCCCATCTCTCGGCTTTTTCTTGATTGCCCTCCAGGTTATTGAGGTACCGTTGCTAGTGACCGTGGACTCAATGCCCCAACGTCACGGACCCGGCGTATCTACATCATCGCTAATGCTATATTTGATGAGATTGCATTCCCGTTTCAACATACTACATCCGCCTCTTGACTATCACGACTTGCTTGTGTTGCTAATTCGGTTATCTATTGCCACCACCACCTGCCGCCTTTGTTAAGCCCTCATGATCATTGGACTCCGCTTTGCCAACTCCACTATCCCCCGATATCATCCTCCGCTTTACCAATCTAGTTGATAATAACAGACAAGTTAGTGGGAGAATGGTCACATAATTTGATATCCGAGGAGGTAAGAGTCTAAAAAGCACTTGGATTAAGTCATCATCAAAATTCTTGGTTGTGTAGGCTGCAATTAATATCCTTATGCGGTGATCCATGATCATCACATTTAGATATGCGAATCACGGTTTCATTAAGTAGAAGAATTGACACACATTGTTTAGGATCCATCGTTCTTGATGCGGAATTGCGACAATCCAATGCTCAAGAGCTTCTTCTTTATTAACACCTTTATGCATTCACTTCAATGAGATGGCTCCTCACGTATCTCTTTTGATGACTTTTATATGAGATATGTTGACATTAGGATTTGGAAGAGGGACTTGAGTTTTATTTATAGAGATTTTAACCTATCCCCTTATTATGGATAAGGCTTGTCTCAAACCCATATTATCCAAACCTCATATCCAAGTAGTATTAGGAAAATTTTTTGTCTTCCTTTATTAGACCAATAATTTATTACAATAACAATTAATAAAGCCCAAACATAAAATATATTCTAACATTCTCCCACTTGGGCTATATTAATTGAAATTGTACTATATATGCGCATCTTTATATTGGTTTAGAGATAAATCGTAATAGTCAATCCGATCCCATAAAATCTTAAACACCGAATCATGGCAAGAATCGCATCGGAAGACATGAGCCATCCTTGATCACAAATGCCCTTAACTTTACTAGTATGGATTTGATATGGTAATATGGCAAATGGATAACATCTCAAATATTAGAGACACTTTATATGTTATCCACCTTATCGGTCATTATTCTCTTACTTTAAGTATCACGAAACCTAATGTGCCATTAGAAAATATCCTTATGGTTCCAATGAACTTACATATATTTTACCTTTATAGTTAACTACACTACATGTGTAACAAGACATACGTTTGTGGTAAAAAATTAAATGTCCGAGCCATCACTCAAGGTTTACACAATACCTTGAGTTTTTTTTTTTTGAGGTATGTATTATATATGAAGACAAATACATTTACAAATACTTTATTGAATGCAAAACATTCGTCACATAGAAAAATGTTACTAAATGTAACGGAACACGGGATGTAAACTTTATTAGAGCAAAAATCAAACAGCTCCTACTAAACAACAGCATCTCATGATGCTACTTAGCCTATTAATTAACATGTCATAACTACATCCCATGATGCTTTAAGTCTATAACATGTCGTTCAAACATGCAAGGGCAAAGACCATTAGTTAGTGACTCTATAGCCATATCATCCGTGAAATAAGTTTTCTTGTAGCGTGACCATTCTCATCGTAACATTTATGATAAAAAAACTTGATTGCCAAATGCTTAGACCCTTGAGACATCTATTGTTGTTAATGAATAACACTGCTGAGTTATAGTCACAATACAACTGTACAAGTCTATGAACAAAATTAAATATGGTCAACTCTTTAATGAGATTCCGGAGCTAAATTACCCGAATAGCGGTAGAAAAATATGCTAAACAAACTCCACTTGCTTGATAGAGGATGATATAGATTTATGTCGCTTTTCAATAGCCTTAAGTACATTACAAGTGCCAAAATTTGTGTACGGCACTCACTTTAATGTCAAAACTTTTAAAACAATCACTTAAGTGCCAACATTTTTGAAAAATGATCACTTCGGTGCCAAAACTTTCAAAACGATAACTTAAGTGCCAACTTTTTTTATAAAACAATCATTTAAGTGTCATTTTTTTAAAAAAAATGATCACTTCAATGTTAATTCCACCGAACCACATCAACTCAAATATTAAAAAAAAAAAGCACGTGTCGGATTTTCGGCAAGTCACGTCGCTCAAATTAGAGTTGGCATGAAGTAATCGTTTTTTAAAGAAGTTGGCACTTAAATGATCGTTTTTTAAAAAAGTTGGCACTTAAGTGATCGTTTTGAAAGTTTTGGCACTAAAGTGAGCGCCGTACACAAGTTTTGGCACTTTTAGTGTTCTTTAGCCCTTTTCTATAATACTATACTTCTCTTTAGACATACAAATATATGTATTTGTCAACTTCACGTCAACCCGACAAATAGCAAAGTCCGAATCCGAATACGCTACTAGCTGCAGGTTATGAATATGCCTATAAATCAGCATATAGTCTTTTGTCCTCTTTAAGTACCTTAAAACTTTCCTAGCAGTAACCTAGTGGTCGTGTCTTGGATTTGATCAATATCTGCCTAGAAGTCTCGTTGCAAAAATTACATCTAGTCTAGTGCAAACTTGAGAATACTTGATGCTTCTAAGTGCATCGGGATATGGTACATTCTTTATTTGGGTTTTCTTAGTATCTTTATGAAGACATTATGGCGATTCGGTTTATTGCTCTTAATGGCAAGAGCAATTCCTGAATTGCAATACTTTATCCTGAATCTTTTAAAAAAAAAACGATCAACATGTGTCCTCTAGAATTAACACAATATACCGCAAGAACAATCTATATGAATCTCAATGCCTAGGAAAAAATACTCTTCACCAAGGTCAATCATGTCAAAATACTTTGATAACATCCGCTTCACCTCATGCAGAAATTCAAGAAAACTTCTCTCATGCAAGATATCGTCTACATAAAACAAGAGTTACATAAACTTCCTCCCACTCGACCTTATATTATATACAATAATTTACTTTGTTCTTGACGGAACCGAATAAAGTATCAAAGCTATGAAACTTCAAGTACCATTATCTAAAAGCTTACTTGAACCCATAAATAGACTTTTCAGTCTAAAATCCCCATGAATATAATCAAACCTTATTCCATAGCATTTATATGAGATTCCTCTTTCTCTACACACAAACTTACCCGAATCATCTCTTTGCAAAACTTTCGGGTTACATAATATAGATTTCCTTATTAAGGTCTCCATTCAAAAAAGAAGTTTTAACATATATATGGTAAAGTTCCTTATCATAACAAGTTATTAATGCCATAATCACTCTGAAAAAATCTTTAGGAGAAACTGAAGCAAAAACTTGTTTTAAGTCTACCCCTTGTCAATGAATGAAAACTTTGGCTACCGATTTGACTTTAAACTTCTCTATTTTTCATTTGGAGTCCCTTTTAATTTTATACACCTAATTGCAAGTAGATGGACTTGTGACCTTAAGGCATGTCAACAAGCTTTCAAACACCTTATGTTTCATAGTACGTATCTCGTCTATCGATGCACCCAACCACAATTCGATTGAGGACAAGAAATAATATATGTATAAATTACTAGATCAATCATATAGCCGATATTGTAGTCATGCTCTCTCAAATAGATTATACATTGCGGTGGTATAGCGATCGTCTCGCATGATAGATCTATTTAGCGGAACTACTTCAACGTTATCATACGCTTGTGGGATTTGAAAAAACTTCATCGGGAAATGTCACATTGACAAGATCCTAAAGCCTAACAAGTTTAGTTTGTAGTTTAGGAGTCTCCACAATCCCGTATAAGTAGAGAAAAAATGAGCCAATAATCCCCACCGTACTATTATCTTTAATAGTCTATAAGTAGCTATATTTTTTCGGCCACATCAAGCTCTAGTAATTTAGCTATACGTAATTCAACAATTCTCGTTCCTTCATTAGGATAAAAAAATCAATACC
Organism: Rhodamnia rubescens; assembly: GCA_021437795.1. Taxonomy (NCBI): domain Eukaryota; kingdom Viridiplantae; phylum Streptophyta; class Magnoliopsida; order Myrtales; family Myrtaceae; genus Rhodamnia; species Rhodamnia rubescens. The sequence continues at coordinate 4,502,906 of JAILYA010000015.1, forward strand.
CCTTTGAATAATCGGGTAAGGTATGAAGTAAAACTAAGATGTTCTAGAGTCCAACTTATCTAATGTTGGATTATGTAACTTGACTTCCGCAAGAACACATCAAATCTTAATACGATTCATACTAAATTAACGTTCATCCATGACTCAAAGGAAGTTAATGGAACATTTAGATAGAAACGCGGTTCACAATGTAAAGGATTGCTTTCAAAGTTTCACCCTACGAAAATCATATAAATTGATTTTACAAATCATATTCTTCATTATATCTATAAGGGTGTGATTGCACCTTTCGGCCACACCTTTAATTCAAGCTCTAGCAATTTAGCTATACGTAATGCAACAATTCTCGTTCCTCCATTGGGATAAAAAAATCAATACCCCTTTTTATGATCCGGGTAAGGTATGAAGTAAAACCGAGATGTTCTAGAGTCTAACTTATCTAATGTTGGATTATGTAACTTTACTTCAAGCAAGAACACCTCAAACCTTAATATGGTTCGAACTAAATTAATGTCGAGTGCATGACTCAAAGGAAGTTAGTGGAAAATTTAGATAGAAATGAGGTTCACAATGTAAAGGACTGCTTTCAAAGTTTCATTCCATAGAAAACCATATAAAATCATATTCTTCATTATATCTATAAGGGTGTGGTTTCACCTTTAGGCCACACCTTTTAATTCAAGACTCCCACGAATAGTAAACCGAGTTACTATCCTAGAATCCTTTTAAGTATTTGGTAAATGGCTCTTTAAGCTATCTAGCATCACCATGATTGCCAAGATACTCACCACCTTGATAAAAACTAATAACCTTTATGATTTTTCCCAACTGTTTCTTAACTTTAGTCCGAAATCTCTTGAACTTGTTAAGAAACCCAAAATTTTCTTTAATCAAGTATAGATAATCATATAGGGAATAATCATCAATAAATGTGATGAAATAAAAATTTCTATACAATGTTGCCGTATAGGGTCCACTTATATCGGTGTGAATGACCTTCAATAGGTTATAACTACGGATCATGCACTTTATTCTTTATTTTAGTCATCTTACTTCTACAAGAATCTACGCATGTGTCTAGGTCACTTTTAAGAATGGATAGAATGTTTGCATTTATCGGTCTTTCCACTCTTTCTTTAGATATGTAACCAAGACATTTATACCATAACGAGTAAGATTTTTCCTTTGGTAGAAGTCTTTTGAAAACAACATTTCAGCCGTATAAACGACGTATATGTCATTGGGAGTTAAACACAATATGTACCATCCATTAGGCATATAGTAGCACCTAATCTTATCTGAATCAAAGAACATAAAAATACTATTGTCCCTTATTTCGGAAGGGTAGCTACACAAGTCTAAACTTTACATGGAAATAAAGTTCCGTCTTTAAGGAAAGTACATAAAATGTATTTTTTAATGTCAAGTTAAAACCAAAATAAAGAATGACATTCACATAAACTCAACGTCGATCGTTTATAGTTATTTCTATATTGAGCTTGATTCAACTTGATTTGTTATTTTTCAGTTTATGAATCCCCATATGGTAAACGCAACATAATTTGTTGCACCGCTATCTAGCCACCACGAACAAGATGGGGTTTTTGATAGATCAAATTCACAATCCAGTGCCAAAGAATCATTACTTTAGGCTCACACTTATACAACCAAGTCCTTGCATTTATTGCAATCTTTCTTTATATGATCGTTCTTTTTACAAAAGAAGTAGCGATCACCATCCTTTTTAAAGAATGCTTTTCATGGACCCAAATCGTCGAATAATCGGTGATTTTATGTGTTCCTCTATGAGTATGATTTCTAAATCTTTTAATATATAATTCCACCATCTTTAAGACGTAATCTTTAATCTTGCCAAAGCCACACACATGATGTTTGAAAAGTCATTACAAATGTATACCACTCTCGGTATTAGATGATACATGATTCCAAGCCTCCAAGGCTTCCATCATCTATTTAACGGTGCGGTCGGTGGCAAAAACACTTTTCAAGTGTTCTTTAATGGATTGCTTCATAGCTAACAATAAGCAAATTATATTACTCTTTTTCCTAGCAACATAGTGCTTTTCGGGATTCCTAACTAACGAAAGTGAGATCTGCAGGTTCATACGTAGTAAGAGCAACATCTTTAATATTCACCAATCCATTACAAATAGAAAATCCCCATTCACTTCTTAAAATTTGAACAAATATGAACCTCAATTTTAATAGAGTTGTCATTCACGTAAATGGTGACTAAAAAACAATCAATGTATACAATTAGCATAATGTAAAAATTTACCTTAAGAGTTATATGCATCATCATATCATCACCTTTGGGTAGAAAACATGATATGCGGTTGTATACTCTCTATATTATAGCGGCCATGAGAATTTATTTTAATTTTCGTTAATTCACCACCTTTAGGTGTAATTAAATACTTGGACTAGTCTATTCTCAACCATATGATGTACATGTAACCCTCCACATTACTTTATAAACCATCATCATTAAATCCAACCAGGTGTGCCACTTTGGCGTGTCACAATCCAATTGATTTTTTTTTTTTGAAATTGGGATATAAACTTTATATTTCACATTTACCGTATGCAAGTAATTTCATATTTAAAATTAGGGGCAATTATCCTAAAAAATTTAAAAATTTATATTGATATACTCAACAATAAATGCTAAACCATATACATGGAATTGATTAATTATGCTCCACATATCTCGTATGTGGTACTTACATGTGAGCTTGCACCTTTATTTCACAAATCATAGAGAAATAAATATGAAAAATGCCCCAATCAATATGCATATTTGGGTTTTCATACATATTTTCCATCCATAAAAGCATCAAACATATAAAATAAATATATCATCTTGTAGAGCATGATCATATGAGCACATCAGTACGTAGAACTTCCCCATTGGATCATGCACGCTCCCTTACACGCCACCCACGGTCCTCGGCGCGTAAGGCCCACGCGCCGACACGTGTAGCGCAAGTGTTCGGTCCTCGGTCGATTCTTCAAATGGGTCCGACCGATTTTCTCCTATCCAATCGCTCCCCTCGATCGAACCGGTGAACTAGGTCATGCGATCCGATCGGACCGATCAACTACTAGTTCGAACAGAAGGCCCATGTCAACAATCAACCGGGTCGGGTTGGGTCGGGGTTACGAGTGGGTTCGGGCCATCGGGTCAAGTCGGCCCTAAACTTGCCGAGCACATGCGGCCCGGATCTAGCACGTGAGGTGTTGCTGGCGTGTGGCGGCACGTCCGGCATCCTCCAGCAGAGATCTACACGTGGTTTTTCTCGTCTTGACGAGCACTTTTTAGAATATATAATTATTTTTCATTTTTTCCAAAAATAATATCTGAAAAAACACCCATAACGTGATTCAAGATCTAATACGCATAGGGTTTGATACCACGGGTAGGCTGCGATTAATATGCTTATGTAGCCACCCAAGATCATCGCGTTTAGATATGCGAAACACAATTTCATTGCGTAGAAGAATTGATGCACCTTGTTTAGGATCCATCGTTCTTGATGCAAAATTGTGATGATATGACGCTCAAGAGCTTTTCTTGTATTAACCCCTTTTATGCTTGGCTTCAATGAGACGGCCTCTCACGTATCTTTTCCGACTACTCTTTATGTGAGGTATGTGAACATTAGGGTTTAGTGGAGGGATTTGAGCTTTCTTTATAGAGATTTTAACATATCCCATTATTATTGATAAGACTTATCTCAGCCCATACTATCCAACCCTATATCCAATTAGGATTAGAAAACTATTTTTATCTTTCTTTATTATACCAATAATTTACTACAATAACAATTAATGAAGCCCGCACATAAAATATATTCTAACGGGCTGGTCATTGTTTGCACAATCGACATGTTTAGATGATCAAATCAAGCACGCATCGAGCAAGACCGAGGAAATCAAATCAAGCACACATTCAGCAAGACGGAGGAACCATGAATTGGTCATATTCTACAAGATGAATGGCTATATTGACTTTGTTGTTTTCATTCCTTCGGGCTGGCATTTGGTAATTCTTAAATCCTGGCGTACCCAAATGCGTGCACGTGTATTTATTCTTGCTTGATGCCGACAACTGGCTGCGAAAGTCAAGTCCTTCGAAAATTAAACCCCAATGGCACTAAGAAGATAATTAATCATGCTTGTTCACATTGGAAATTCTTTTTGATTTGTTGAACAAGTCCTTAGCAGGAGAAAGCGACTCCGGACCACATCCTTTTGACTAGTGAGAAGTCCTTGAGATGCGAGAATGTCATCTTCTTCATTGTGATCCAACTGGCGAGAGCAACTTGATCGAAAAGAATAGAGTTGGGAAACCGGCGAGGGAGTTAATTATACGAGGAAGTTAGAGCCAAGAAAGTCTTGGGATAATTATTAGCCTATTTATTTTAACTGATAAATAGATGAAGACTTTATTTAATATTTAAATATTTTAATACTCTCTCGTGTATTGTCTAAAATTTGGCCTAAGATTAAGCATGAACATGTACAACAGGGGGAAATAAGGGGCTCAAAAAGATTTCAACTCAAATTTCCTGCTCATACTATGAAAAATTCTATAAAATCACTACTAACTGCTCTAAAGAATTTAAACTATTCGATGAAAACGATATTAAATATTTTCACCAAGCACGCCTCGCTCTTTCTTTAAGATACATGGGTACATCGACTTGTGTCACTTCATACGAATTGTTGGTATATCTAATACAATACGGATATATATAAGCAGGTGCAATATTTTTTTATGGCTGTGACAAATGTCAAATCATGACCGACTTCCATATAGGCTAAAACTCTAAAAGGAGTTGCCCCTGAGTAATCACACGAAATGATTATCTTTTTTGGATAGGTGTTTATATGTGAATCTTCAACAAGGTCAATCCTATCCAATTGTGGGATTAAGCCCTTGAGGCGCTAACAACTTAACGAACATTAAGAACCCATAAAAGCCAATCGAGACCTCAAATCCCTATTCGACCTTGGACAATAATTTTATGATGTGAAAATTCCAAGAACCGTCGAATAAGAAGTTATTTCTAAAAATAGTTACCAATTTTTCAGATTAACAAAAATTTCAAGTTTTTTTTTTAGTTGGCATTTTCTGAATTTAAAAAAATACTCAAATCTGTGTGTTTTCAAGATGTATAGTTAATGATCCAAAATTAAAAATTAAAAATTAAGGACACATATATAACTAAACTGAATAGATGAACCGATGAAAGGCCATTGATGTGCTTAAGAATTCTATAAAAAAAGGCGTACAGGTTTTAAGTTTCTTACGGTAATCAATTTAATTACGGAAATATTTCACATACTACGAAAGTTTCGAGTGCTTAAGATTACAAAAATAAAAAGTAAAAATGAGTGCGTTGCAAAATTTGGAAAAAAAGAGAGTAAAAACCATTCCAAATATAATTTAAAGAGGTACAATGCAAAGCTGATTACCAAATATGTTACTATATCGTGAATTAGCAATTTAGCATCAATGATAACAAAGCATGCATGACAAGTTACTTCCTAGCACTTTATTTTTATATATTAAATGATCGGGTTCTGGAATTACAAGAAAGCTTCTTACTTGCAAGTGGAAAGTCCCAAGCTTTACTTCTTTTTCTGACACTGTTTGTTCCAATCACGTGGTACCCCAGCATGCACCCGAAAAGTACAGGCACTTTATGTTAGGACCCGTCAAATTATTAATGACTTCCTCAAGAACTAAAAATTAGTTTCTCCTCTTCTTTTAATTTTATCTATCTTCCCACATAAACCGTACTAATTCATTTCAAATAAAACCGACCCTTTCTCTGCCACAATAAAATCAAGCTAAACATAAACTAATATTTTTTTATATTGTGAAGATAATAAAAAAAAGTGATTTCGAACAGGTACATATTGCACTATTGAAGGGACAATTGCCAAAAAAATTCTAAATCAATTGCAATTGTGCCAATTGAATCCTAACCTTTTTTATTTGCCAATTCCATCGTAAATCTTTTTCATTTGTACCAAATTCAATCCATATGACCAATTTTGGCCTGAAATCAATGACGTGAACATTTTGTAATATTTTTTCTTTGTACCAATTCAAATCATAATCCTTTTTTTTTTCAATTGAGTCCTAAATTTTTTACATGTGTGTTAATTTCAGCTCATCCGGCTCATTTTGACCGAAAATAAATGACATGGACAACTTTTAATACTCTTTATATTTTTATTTAGTTATTTAGTTATTTATTTTCCTTTCTCTTTTTTTTTTTTTTTGTATCCCTTCCTTCTTCATGCAGCCAGTCGCTGAGTAGAGGGCGGTGAGGTCGAACTCGGCTGGAGGAAGAAGGAATGGGAAAAAAAGAGAGAGAGGGAAAACAAAAAAATCAATAAAAAAAATTTGAAATAATTGTTACAAATATCATAAAAAATTGTGCATATCAACACCGAATACGCCAACTACACCGCGTAGGACGACTCTCCTTGTTAGCCATTTTTGGCTAAAATTGGCCGAATTGACTGAATTAACATAAATGCAAAAGATTTAAAATTGAATTGACTGAATTGGCATAATTGCAATAGATTTAAGATTTTATTTTATTTTTTCCCTATCATTTGACATTTAAGGAGAATAACTTCTTTTTTCCAGATTTTGTTGAATATGTTTATAAAACCTTGGCTTTCAAACCAAAGATAAATCCGATCCAAATCCAGTTGGTTCTTCTGACTTTGCTCTTTTACTTTGAACCGACAAAACTGGGGTATTCATGGCACCTATAAATGAATGATATAAAATTGCTTTGCACGAAACAAGGAAGCAAGAAAAGAAGCCTAGGCAGTCGAGGCATTGGTTAATAGTTAAGTGAACTTAGATCCGAGTAAACTGCTTAATTCTATCAAGATCTGTGCGGCCCAAAATTGCTAATCCATTTTATAAACCTTCGATCCACCGAGGAGGCCGGGACCCATGTGGATTTAGTCAATGTTACTTATAATAATATATGTTGAACTAAGCCAAAGAAAATTACAATGAAATAGAACAGGCACCTGGCAAATCCAACGCATTTGCCACCGGGAAAGAAGATCCTCCCACGTGTTGCCTGGCAAACCCAAGCAAAAAACTAGTGCTGACCTAGTGGAGGAACTAAACTATACGCTTTGATTTGGTTTTGTTTCTTCTTCCTATATTCACATATATCTAACTGGGAACATATAGCAACAGCAAGAATTGCTGGCATATTCTTGAGTTGGCATGAGATTTGTTTGACCTCATTTCCCTCCGTATTATCTCTGGTGAATTGAGAAGGTATGTATAAGATTAATAGGTACGTGAGATTCAAAATAGAGGCATAGGAAAAGTGGTAACTTTTTTTGGTTTGTATTTCCCAAGTGCCATGTATAAGATTACATGGTTTGATACTAGGGTTCTCCCCCAACTTGGCTTGGCTGGTGGGTTGGGGTTAGACATGGCCAAATGGAACCGTGGGCCCGGAACCGGCCCGTTGACTGGGCCCACGGTTCCAACCCGGAACCGAACGGCCCTCAAGGGCCGGTTCCGGTTTCTAAATTGTCGGAATCGCCCGGAACCGCCGGTTCCGACCTTTTTTTTTTTTTTAAATAAGGGAGGAGGCCCGAGGGAAAAGAGCCGTTGGGCCTAGGAACCGGTGGTTCCACCTTTTTAGGAACTAGAACCGCCGGTTCCTGAATCGGAACCGGCCACGTCTAGTTGGGGTCGCTAGAGGATAGCAACAAGACACTATGCGGATGAGGAGGTGGGATTTGTGAATAGTGTTTAGTAGGTACTTGACGATAATGACTTTATGGCTCAGATAACTTGTTATCTCAACCAAATTATATTGTCATTATAAGAGATTGTTAGAGAGATGTACATTATAAGTATCATAAATTATGTATGATGCTCACTTTAGTGTCAAAAGTTTCAAAATGGTCACTTAAGTATCAAATCGGATAAACAACGGCCAAATGAAATACGTGGCTTTATATTTAATTATATTATTTGACGTGGCAATTTATTAGGCAAAAGGAGACCTAGAGTGCCAATATTTGTGTGTGGTATTCACTTTGGTGTTAGTATTTTTTTGGACCACTTAAGTGCCAAATCGAAAGAAAACAGATCACTTTAGTGACAACGGCGACATATTTTGACCAAACAAGTACACATGACATTTTTTTTATTAATTTTTTAATATTATGTGAATTTTTTTTAAAAAAAAGTCAACCCACAAGGCGTCCATGTGGATATTTTTTTAAATAAAATCAATCCACGTAAACGCCACATGGAATATCTTTTTATAAAATAAGGTAAAATATTTTATTTTAAATTTAAAAATTAGCTAAAAAATAAAAAAAATAAAAAGTAAAAAAAGAATCCCCTATTGTAGTAGCGAGGGTGGGGGATGGCTAACCGGGGGTTGCCGAGTGGCCTATAATCCCCGCTAGCCGCAGGGGAGGCCTCGCCTAGCCACAACAAGGTTGGACCTTGCGGAACCGGGCGAGGCTTAACCTCGCCCAAAACTGCGATGGTGAGGCCTTGTAGTCACTAGCGCAGCCTCGCCGAGGTCGACGCCGGCAACCTCCATTGGCCATCCCCCACCCTCACTGGTCATTGCCGGCGAATGGTGGGGATGGTAGTGAGGGCTTCCAAGCCCTAGTTTGTGATTTTTTTTAGCTTATTTTTTAGTTTTTTATCTTTTTTAATTTTGGCTTTTTTTTATTGCCGACTTGGAAGCTCAAGCCACCCACATAGATGACACATTAGATTTTCGGCAAAACTCATCGAAGTTGGCACCGAAATAACTATTTATAAAAAAAATTGACACTTAAATGATCCAAAAAAAAAATATTTACACCAAAATGAGGGGCATACACAAATATTGGCATTCCGAGTATTCTTCCACCCAATTTTTAAAAGAACTTTGGCCAGGTGGACTTCTAAGCTAAATAATTAACAAAAATAATAAATTAAGCAAAAAATAGGCTGAAAAATTGGGGGGGTCGGTTCGGGGCAACGAGGACTGCGCCGCCCCTTCCCCCAACCGGCCGAATATGGGTGGGGTTGGCCGGCGGGGCTCATCGAATGCCAACTAGTGGCCGGCGACCCCCGCCGAGCGCAGCGCAGCTCAAAGATATGGGCAAGGTCAAGCCTCACCCTGGCCCAACAACGCCACCGATGGGCAATCGTAGCATCATCCGATGCAGGCTGCTTGTTCTTTGGGCGCTTCGCAAGCATTTATACCAATTCAATGCATCCGGTTAACTTTGAAAAAAATATTGCCACATCATTGTCGACCGACCAAAGTGAGTTGGATGGATTGAATTGCCACAAATGTAAAAAGTTTAAGAGTTAATTGGCCAAAAAAATTCATGAATTGAATTGGCATAATTGCAATAGGTTTAGAACTTTTTTGGTAATTCTTGAAAAATCAAATCTAATTGTGTCTTTTGTTTTGAACGTCGGTCTAGAGCATATCTGAAAATTCTGTTTGAAAAAGCTTGTAATAGATCAGAGAAGGTAGACAAGATTTGTGAGAGATGGAGAGATAGATATTTTACTGTCACAACCAGGCATGTGATTATTTCTCTTGAGGAAAATGATTTCCTTTTTTACTGTAAAAGTCATTTTTCACAATTTGAGCTGTGCTACTTAGTCAACATAACACTTTTTTAATTGTTGGATTAATTTTCCATCATCTAAATATCGAATAGTAAAAAATATATTTTTTTTGAAACTAATTCTCTTTTAAACAAACAAATCTCAATGCATCTCTCCAAAAGGTGACTCTCCAATCTGGATTTTCCATAAACGTCACAGAATTAAACAATAACTTCTTTCATGTGAAAAAGGCCTCAAATATTCAATAAAGCCCACGCATTTATCACAATGCGTGGCATATATCTGCCTTATAATCATCTAGGAGTCCTAGGGGTGAGTAAACTGGATCGGACAAGCCTGGACTAGGACCGGATCTGATCGGCCGGGTTTGTCTAGTCCTTGAGGGGGCTGGTTCGGTCCCCGGTCCCAATAAATGGGACCAGTGACCGAGCAGTCCGGTCTCCGGTTTTATGGTGGATTAGATCGGACCGAACCGCCCAAAACATATATAATTATTTATGTATATATATATACAATTAGAAAAAAAAAATTAGAAATTTTTGAATAACTAGTTAACATAATTTCCTCATCTTTCGCTCGACACTCACTCCCTCTCCTCTCGCTCAATGCTCGCGTCTCGCCTTCACAATGCAGCTCTGCTTGCTGAGCTCTAATACCATCCCAGGGGATCCAATTGGAGATGGTTTAAAGCAAATGCAAACCAATCAAAGGGAATTTCTAATTATAGAGAAGCTGCTACTTCAAGTTTATAATGACAATCAAGATGGAAAAGCTTTTTGAGGAACTTGTCAGCGATTTAACAGCCCTGCCCTGGAACTCTTTTATCTTAACCTATTTTCCTATCCAATCAACACGTGCGTTTAGGAACCCTTTAGAAAGGAGAAAGGAACTTGTCCGAGATGCAAAAACTTTTGACTTCTTAATTCTTCGCTAGTTAAGTGGGCTTTTGTCGATATGCAGTCTCCGGTCGTGTTTTGTCTTGACTCAATCTGTGTTTTGCCTTAACTATATTATGCAAACCCATTGTTTTATTCGCACTTGGATTCAACGAAGTATAAGTGTAATTCCACTTTGAGCTTGATTCTTTCTAACTCGAGGAGAATGATATAAGAACATAATCATGTTTCAATTGTTTTAAGTGTTTTTCTTCCTAATTTAGTTTTTTCTTATTATTTTAGGATTATTAGTACTCATATGATGGTTATATGATGATCATGGGTATGTTTTATTAGATTTGATGGTTGAGATTAGAAGTTATTAGTTTAGATCCAAAGGTTAGATTTTTATAAGCAATTGGTATTATTGGTCCCATCGGGACCAGATTGGGATCAAAAAATTTGGGGACCAAGACTACCGGTTTGGTCCTCGGTTCCATACCTGGGAACAGACCGGCTGGGACCATGCCCACCCTTATCTGGGACCAGTGAAATCCAATATAAGTGTGGCGAAGATGATCGCTCTCTTCACAAACCGAAAACCATCACAAAAAATAAAATAAAATTGGACTCTCCATCACCAACAGACAAGCGGAGGCATTGACAATGGAGCCAACCTTAGGATCATGTTTGCTCTGATACCATATTTTAACGATGATCCTGCATAAAAGAGAGACAAAAGAAGAGAAGAGGAACATCCAATAGTTAATGTAGTTCAGACAAGAAAAAATTCCTTGGAAGTTTACGTTAATAAATCTCCCAATTCATCTTGTTTTCTTCTGAAAGAGTTTATTATCCTTTAATAGAGAGCAATACAATGGGTTGCAGTCATTAATTTGGTTACTATAGATATTGCACAAACCAACCATATTTCCTATTATATTAAGATAGAAAAATATTGCATTTTTATCGTTCCAACACTTTTCATTTTCACTTGAAACGTTTCCGGGCTTCATAATTGCGTTTTGCTGGCTTTAAGAAGGCCATGAAGGTCAACTCCTTCTGAATCGAACTCCAACATCCTCAAATTTATTGACCAAGTCATCAGCACCAAAAATACTGTATGACATGATTAATTCATATATCGGCGTAAGATGAATGTAGTTTTGATTGGTGTCTTCATGCATTTTAGTTAAGGGTCGTGCTGTTACTGGTAAATATATAAATATATCTGAAAGCTTTGTATGCTGGTTTTTCCCCAGAATCTTCTGCTCATGGATTACTGTTGCTAATGAGAAATTATTATACATGAGTGAAGCTTTGTATATACTAAATTGAACTTTTGATACTGAAATATGATAGGTTCCACGTGTCTCGCTCCACCAGATCTGACGACCCGATTGAACGTATTAGCTACCCAAAAGACTTGTTCGTTGCCGGTCGATGCTGCTTTCATTATCGTCCTCGCAATTATTCATCCTGCACGCGTTTGTGGAATTTGTGGTTCATCTTTTGTCATTTCGTACACGGTGACTTGTCGGTCACTCCGACTTTTCTGCACCTAATGAATATAAGAGTGCCCCATGCCTGCGCTATTTGTGTACCTCTTCCACTTTTGTGCGGGGCCATTGACAACTGCGGAGCAGATGACTCACGAATTCAAAATGCTTAAGGATGTAAGTCAACTGATGTCGAAATGCTAAATAATAATTTTTGAAGAACTAGTTAACATAATTTTCCCATCTTTCGCTCGACACTCACTCTTCTTCTCTCGCTCAATGGTCACGTCTCACCTTCGTAATGTAGCTCTACTTGCTGAGCTCTAGTACCATCCCAATGATCCAATTGGAGATGGTTTAAAGCAAATGCAAACCAATCAATGGGAATTTCTAATTATAGAGAAGCTGCTACTTCAAGATTATAACGACAATCAAGATGGAAAAGCTTTTTGAGGAACTTGTCAGCGATTTAACAGCCCTGCCCTAGAACTCTTTTATCTTAACCTATTTTCCTATCCAATCAACACGAGCGTTTAGTAACCCTTTAGAAAGAAGAAAGGAACTTGTCCGAGATGCTAAAACGTTTGACTTCTTAATTCTTTGGTAGTTAAGTGGGCTTTTGTCAATATGCAGTCTCCGGTCGTATTTTGTCTTGCTCAATCTGTGTTTTGCCTTAACTATATTATGCAAACCCATTGTTTTGTTCGCACTTGAATTCAACGAAGTATAAGTGTAATTGCACTTTGAGCTTGATTCTTTCTAACTCGAGGAGAATGATATAGAAACATAATCATGTTTCAATTGTTTCAAATGTTTTTCTTCCTAATTTAATTTTTTCTTATTATTTTAGGATTATAAGTACTCATGTGATGGTTATACGATGGTCATAGATATATTTTATTAGATTTGATGGTTGAAATTGGAAGTTGTTAGTTTAGATCCAAAACTTTGATTTTTATAAGCAGTTGGTATTATTGATCCCACTGGGACCAAATTGGGAAAAATTTGGGGACCAGGACTACCGGTCTGGTCCTCGGTTCCATATTGGGACCAGACCGGCCCGGACCATGCCCACCCCCATTTGGGACCAATTGAATCCAATATAAGTGCGGTGAAGATGATCGCTCTCTTCACAAACCAAAAACCACCACACAGACAAAAAAAATCGGATTCTCCATCACCAACGGACAAACGGAGGCATTGACAATGGAGCCAACCTTAGGATCATGTTTGCTCTGTGACCATATTTTAACGATGATCGTGCATAAAAGAGAGACAAAAGAAGAGAAGAGGAACACCTAATAGTTAACGTAGTTCAAACAAGAAAAATTCCTTGGAAGTTTACGTTAATAAATCTCCCAATTCATCTTGTTTTCTTTTGAAAGAGTTTACTATCCTCTAATAGAGAGCAATACAATGGGTTGCAGTCATTAATTTGGTTACTATAGATATTGCACAAACCAACCATATTTCCTATTATATTAAGATAGAGAAATATTGCATTTTTATCGTTCCAACAATTTTCATTTTCACTTGAAACGTTTCCAGGCTTCATAATTGCGTTTTGCTGGCTTTAAGAAGGCCACGAAGGTCAACTCCTTCTGAATCGAACTCCAACATCCTTAAATTTATGGAAAAAGCCACCAAAAATCCTAAATAGTGCATTTCTAAACTTTTCTTTGTACAAAAAACTTATTAGCTTACACATTTACCATAAGCGTTTTTTATTAAAACTCCACTTTTAGGTATGTGACATCTTTATCCTTAATTTTGAGGGGTAAATTGTCCCGATATAAATTTGATTTTGATGTCAAAAAATTTTGGGGGATATGGTTTAGGTTTAGCCGAAAATTTGGGGTAATGTGTCTAAATTTAAAGTATTGTTTTTTGTTTTTTTCCTAAATTTATTGACCAAGTCATCAGCCCCAAAAATACTGTATGACGTGATTAATTCTTCCTCGCAATTATTAGCTACCCAAAAGACTTGTTCGTTGCCGGTCGATGCTGCTTTCATTATCGTCCTCGCAATTTTTCATCCTTTTCAATATTCATTTCCTTCTTCATTTCCTTTTCAATATTCTACTATATTCTTTTCGTATTATCAACCTTTGTTATCGGATGAATGAGATTCTTATTTGTTATACACTCTCTAATTTCGTTGGGGTCCACTTATATATTTGAACAAGTGCACTTTTGTTAAAGGGGCATTTAGGATGTTTCTCTAATTCTTGTTCTTTTGATCCCCAAAACAAAAAAAAAAAAAAAACATAAATCTGTTTGGTAATGTCTATTAATTTTTCTGTCAATGGCCAGGGAACAAAAACAAAAAGCAAAAAAAAAAAAAATCTACTTCTTTGTTCTTGGGAACAGAATAAGAAAAAATCATTTCCGCTAAACAATTTTTTGCGAAAATAGAATTGTTACCAAACAGGCCCTTAACGACCAAATATACTTTTGCTACTGCATAAAATATGAACTTAAATGTACTCTAATCAAACAATCATACTATTTATTAATACCAAAAAGGTAAGAGGGTAATTAAAAATAGCATTCTTTTCTGTTGAATTACGAAATGGATTAGAAGATATGCTAAAATATGGGTTATGGAGTATTCATGAAAACTTGCGAATAGTATTGAAAGATTGATTTGACGTTGTGATGGAAAGCTAGGAGATTATATTAGACAAATTAAAGGTTTAGGAATTAGATAGTACATTTTGCTATGAAGGAAGGACTAGATTGCAATATACACAGTAAGAGACTTGTGGCGACTTTCTCACTTGTTGATCAAACAAAATTCTTACATTAAGCATTTATGAATAGTTCAAGGACTACGTTGAGTGAAACAATGATATGATGATGATATTGCACATTGGGCCAAACTTTATGAATTATTACCATCATTCTCCCCAGATAATAAATGAACATGATTATGGCCAGTTGGCAATAGTGGAAAAATCCTTGTCAATCTTCCGGTGTCGATGGATCGTATATTTATCAATAATAGCATAAGTTTAAGGCTGTTGGTTACAGACACAAAAAAATTGGGATATTGGTGTCATAGTAGGCAGAATTTTAAGATATTTTGTGATAGTTTTCCTAATAAATATTCATTTCACGAGAAACAGGCGAATTAGTTGGGTTGCGGTGTCCGCAGCATATGATTTCGGTCCTATTGGACCGTCACACCTTTCTTTTATAATAAATTTTGGATCGTATAATGTGTATCAGGAAGCTAGCACGTTCTTGGGAAAATATTAATTGACGGTCCATTATTTATTTGCACGTTTGCCTTGATGGCATTTGATTGAGAGTCGTCACTGGTCTTAATTAAATAGATCTGGCAGTGGTAACGACCTTCACCGGTTGCCACTTGATAATACAGAGCATTAGCTGGAAAAGGAGAAGAAAAAAAATAAAAACAGTTAACTTTGATTTTATAGTGAGCCGACCATGCTTGCGGGTATTGGTTGGCTAGCTAGTTCATACTGAAGGTCAATTAGTTCCTCGCACCTGCAATCATGTAATTGACAAAAAGGAAATGCGGTCGCTAGACTGTAAAAAGACACTGAAATATAATGGAAGCACCTAATGACAATGAAAGGGAAAAAGAGTAATAAAAGAACCATAAAAATTCAAAATAAAAAATAACAATTGCAAAGTTATCCACGTCGGCGCGACAGCCTATATGGCACGGTCAGCATCTACGTCGGCGATTTTCAGTCAAAATTTCTTTGGAATAACTTAATTGATAAATTGTTTAAGGGTTTACATATAAATTGCCTAAATTGAAAGGTTTGTGGCTGAATCGGCACAAATGTAATAAATTCTTAACTTTTTTATGATATTTCCTTTAAAAGACAGAAAAAAGAAGCACGATCCTTTCACTTTAGAGGAACCGAACGGGATGACGGTGAATGTGGTGAGCATGCTGAACAATTCACGTTGCTGCATTGTCTCCCCATACTCACATTCTCTCTTCATATTTGATTTTGGAGAGGAACTTTTAAATTTTCCGGTGGGAAAAAAATATATTATAATTGATTATATAACAGTTTTTGGGTGATTGTTATGCTAATAGCTTGTTTTGAGCCAAGAAAGATAAATAATATTTAATTAAAAATTATTATGGGGTCTACAATTTTAAGCTCAAAATATACTTGTTATTCTCATAGTCATATACAAAGACCGTTATGCTAGCAAAGTAAAAAAAAAAAAATATTCGAGAGAACCACTCGATGGTCTTGAAACAAAACAACTTCTTTGATACTCGAGTGTGCTACCCCTGGAAATTAGACCCGTGTAAAATGCCGAAATTCAATAAAAGAGTTAATATTAAATTTCAGTCGGTATAAAATTTTGGATCGTAAGGAATTAATGGATGAATTTTGAACGGTTCCCGATTTCTCGATCGGTTTAAATTAGGTCTCGAAAATCGTAATCGTCGCGATTTAAGATTTTAAATCCTCACACCCGAGCCTAATTCCGACCGAGTCCGATCTATGAAAAGATCGAAATTAATTTCTATCGGTTGAACCAAATGTCCAACCAATCCCATATTACCTGGCATTCGGATTTCCTTTAGTATTCAAGCATATGGGACGAAAACTTTAATGGATGATGGGACAAGTGGTGTCCTATCACCACCCACCCATCTGTCTTCTCTCTCTCTAGGCTAACCTGCTCTCTCTCTCCTCCCTCACGATCTCTCTCCCTCCCCTGTCGCGCACACTCACACGCCTGCTCCCCCGCACACCGAACCATCCTCCTCCTCCCTTGGCCTTTTTGTGCGACCACAACCCGAGCCATCACCTCCGACCACCAGCCTCCTCCGTCCACCACCGTTTGCCGCCACCTCGCCGCCGCGGCCGCCGAACAACCATGGAACGGCTCCAACGTCGGATTGCTCTATTTCGACTCCGGCTACATTTTCCGTCAACCGGCCACCCCTAGCCGCTTCCGGCCACCACTCCGTCCCCCTACCGACATTTAGCCACTGCTTCGACCCTCGCAAGACGCCACGGGGCCGCCGGACAGCCCCCGGGAACCCGGGCACCTCGTGCCTCGCCCCTGTTTTGTGCCTTGTTTTACGTCGCTCTAGTCGCGACGGTTTCGGCCGTCTCCGCGCCGTCCACCGACCACCCTCAACCATCGTCCTCGACCCCTCACTGTCCCCGGAAGCCATTGGAAGTGGTTCGCCGCCCATGGAGCCCGAGACAGCCCCGAAAACCCCTCCCCTATTCTCCGAGTGCCCTATTTTGGGCGCCCGGTTAGTCCACCAGCCTGTTCGTCGCCTCCAATGATCCGCCGCCGCCACCGGCGCCACCTCGTAGCTGCCCGGTGACCCCTCGATGTTGACCAACCTTTTCCCCGGCCTTGAACCAATCGAGACTCCCCAAAATAGCCCCCAACGCCACTATATTTCCCTATTTTTTCTCGCGCCCGACCACCGTTCAACGTCGGCCTCTACTATTCCGGCCGCCGTCCCGAGCCTCGTGCCACCGTCCCGAGGTGTCGCCAAGTCCCACGAGCCGTCCTTGACCCAATTGGAAGCCCAAAGTTCAAGTGGGCCGTGAGTCGCCGATCGTCGCCGCCGGGCCGGTCTAGTTCATTATTGTCGCCGCCCGAGTTGAGACTTCCCAAGCTAATTTTAATTGTGAGTTAGCCCCTAACTCTCGGTTAGGACGCTAATTGCGTTCGGACTTAGATTAATTAGCTAATTAGGGTGTTTAGGTAGTTTAATTACGATCGGGTTAGATAGAAACATGGTTTAGGCTAAATAACCGTAATTAGTTAAGATTAGTCAATTAGCTAGGTCGTCCGTGGTTAATTGGTGATTAGAACCGATTGGTTGTGTTGGTTGATCGCAAGCGAGCGGTAGGTCGAAACGAGTACGCAATTGATTATCAATTGAAATTGAAATTGTGATTAAAAATCGATGGTTGTAATTGATTAGTTGATTCGTGAATTATTGGGTGTGAATGCTAGAATTGACTATTGATTGTCATGGGGGTCCGATTAGAGGTTAATCGCCCCAAATTGCCTAAAGTGTCATCCAACATAATTGTGCATTCGGTGACCACGTATGAGATTAAACCGCATGTTTTAGCACAAAACGGCCTTGGGCCGAGTCTTTGTAAACATTTGTGCCAGTATCCACTTATAAGGACAGATGATAAACCGATCGGACTGATTGACATATTTATATGGTTATGTGATGGTTATCGTCGGCCCGGGTGTACTAGGGGACGATACCCAATACACCTATTATATCCGTCCCGGGGATACCGGGGGGATATTTATCGTTGGCCCGAGGGTATCAGGGGACGATATCCAATATACCTATAATATCCGTCCTGGGGGTACCACGGGGATTATTATCGTCGGCCCGTGGGTACTAGGGGACGATATCATATATGTCCGTCCCGAGGGGTACTAGGGGGACTATCGATTGTCATAACCAAAAGAAATAGGACGATGCCTAGTCCCGCCAGATGACATTAATCGCCAAATATAGTGTGAGACCACACCCGTCGGTCGTGTGAGTCGGTGTTACGCCGCACGCGTGGGCCAACGTTAATAGAAGGACTTCGTGTGGTGTCATATGAGTACAAGTTGATGTGATGCATTGCGGTTGTTTGCCGGTTGTGGCTGTTGAATTGAGTCAAGTATTGCATTACGCATGGTCGAAGACCGGTAAGTTGCATGTGATTGAATTATATTTTTGATGCGTTGTGATTGTTTTTTAGGATGTCTAGACGAATCAACGTCCTAGCCGAGCTTAACCATTGACTCACCGAGATTTATTTTTCACATCGTTGTTTAACCATTTCGGATCCCAAGTAATGGAGCCCGTGGATGTTAGGGGGGGGTTGTAGGATTTTTTGGAGTAGATGAAGGCTTAACCTCACCCGACCGTGTACCTTTTCGAGGTCCTAGTGAGCCACCCCTAAAAATGGGGTTATTTATGTCTTGCGTTTGATATTTGAGTTGATTTCCTACTTGTACTCTATCCCATGTTATTTGTTGTTTGGAAGAGTTCACGTTCCGCACGCGCCGTAATTTTGTAGGTCGATAGTGTCACGGGGACGCTATCATTCGTCACCTGAGGCGATTTGATAAGGATGTCGCGGCTCGGGGATCATGGCGTGACACAGAGAGCAACACAAAGACTTTGTCCAATTTTCCATGTCAGTATTATTGTCAGCACTGCCGCTGCCAAAACGTTACTAGTTCAACAACTGTCTTCTAAGCTAAACTTCTATGTTATTTGAGAAGTTTTGTTTTGTAGATAGTCAGCATT
Source organism: Rhodamnia rubescens (assembly GCA_021437795.1). Classification (NCBI taxonomy): domain Eukaryota; kingdom Viridiplantae; phylum Streptophyta; class Magnoliopsida; order Myrtales; family Myrtaceae; genus Rhodamnia; species Rhodamnia rubescens. The sequence continues at coordinate 4,522,259 of JAILYA010000015.1, forward strand.
TTTAGATTTTTCAATAATAAGATTAAATGATTCACTTCAAGATCACCTTTGAGCTAAACCGGATAAACCCAGATACACCTGGATAAAAGGCCGGATAACTAATCCAAGGGAGGGGATGGAACAAACCCGAATTGGATAATTTTTTTCAAAAGAACTTAAAAACCCATCTCTTCCAGTGGTCACTGCGCGAGGACCACTATCACCTGATTGTTGTCATTTCCGACCCAAATTCAGTTGAAGTAGCAAACCCAAATTCCCTCTGCTGCTCCTCGTTGGGTTCTCAGATAGATTCATGGAGGGTGAAAATAGCTACACTGATCTACGAACCACTTCTTTCTCAGTTTATCTGAATTGGGCAAAAGAGAGCTTCGTGCTGAGGCTTGAGTGGGCAGACTCACGTTCCGAAAGGCTTAGGAAGGTCACGGCCAGAGAGGGGCGAAACTCGCGTCTGTGGTGCCGAGAAGTATTTCAACATGGACATGGATGAGGAATCTGCTCCACTACGCGTGGACGACATTATACGAGGAAAAATTGGGTATAAAAGAGAAAGACATCTCGATCCTTACTCTAGTTGCTAGAAGACCAGGCTCAGAACACCGAGTTTGAGCTCTGAGACGACTTACTTATTTCTTGAGAAGCTTTTAGATGATTCCATACAGGGCATAGACCTCGCCGCGGCCACGCCTAGGAACCGGCTAGATTGACCCTAGCGCGACGCGAGGCAGACCTTAGCCCGGGCGAGGCTCGTTGGGCGTTGCCCTCGCCCAGCAAGGCCCGGCGAGGCCAACCCTGTCCTATAAAAAATTCAAAATTTTTTTAAAAAAAAAAGGAGAAGGGAGAACTGTAAAATAAATATATGCATCAACGCCAGCAGCGATCCACGTAGAGGGCATTTGCCGTCCACATCAGCAATTTCTAAGATAAATTAGTCGGATAAATCAAATTGATACCAAAGCAAAAAGGTTTATGAGTAAACTAATAATTATGGCTTTTTTGGTGCATTTCCCAGTTAAGAACCATCCCAAAATGAAAGTCTCGAATAGCACATCACCGTCTTTTGTTACTTGCCATTAAAACACATGACCTTTTATATCCATAAAACGCATGATCCTTTATTTGCGCCGACTTCCCATGCCTTTTGCTCACATCCCTTATCCCTCTCTCCCTTTGCTATCCTCCATATAGTACTTGGCTTTGGCTCACTTTAGACTCAAATTAGATTAGTACATTTCCCACCTACCGTTCTGCATTAGCAGGTAGACACCGGTAAAATTAGATTGGTACATTTCCACCTACCGTTCTGCATTAGCAGGCCGGTGTCTACCTCCTAATGCGGAACGGTAGGTGGGAAATGTACCAATCTAATTTGATTTTAAAGTACTATAAGTATTGGAACTCACTTGCCTCATTCATATCCAAAACCTCAGCGTATTTCTTTGCCAGGCCACGCCACACCAAACCTTTTCTTCTCATATTCGGAAGTAATAAGCTTCCTAGCTATGGCAAACTCAGAGCCCGAAATGGGTAGTGATGCTGTGCAAGTATCAGGAGGTGATTTTCAAGTGTTCTTGAGTTTTCGAGGACCCGACACTCGTCATGGATTCACAGACTTCCTCCACCATGACTTGGTAGTAGCCGGAGTCCGTGTTTTTCGGGACGATGATGAACTCCGGGTCGGTGAAGTGATTGGTGACAGTCTTCTAAAAGCTATCAACGACTCCATAATCTACATGCCTGTCTTCTCCCACACTTATGCTTTCAGTATATGGTGCCTTCGTGAGCTTGCCCGTATGGTAGGCAACGAGTCCAAGTCGGAGGGTAAAAAAACCATCCTTCCCATTTTTTTCATGTGGAACCTGACGATGTGAAGCTTAGGACTCCACTATATAGCGGGGCTTTATTGGAACACGAGAAGAAGTTTCCCGACGAAGTCAAGGCGTGGAGGGAGGCTCTTGCAAAGGTAGGGAAATTCAGGGGATGGACCGTGAAAAAGGACAAAAGGTAAAACTCTTTTAAGATCCTTATCTTTTTTTTTTTTCCTGTTACAGTGTATACAACGTTGCCCTGTCAAATGAGTTCTTTTATCCTTTTTTTTTATATAGAAAATATTGAAAAAGCCCTCCAATTGCTGCTCCTATATAATTTTACGTACTCTGCTTTTGACATCTTTCCTTAAAATTTCCCCGGCGATATGAGTAACTTCAATGACATGGACGTACATATTGCTTTTGACCATTTTTTCCCTCTTCATTGGCCCGTAAGGCTAAGATATAGTAGAGCACACATTTGCAATTATTATTTGGGATGATTGCCAAATTGAACTTCAGATTTTGCACCCATATTGATATCCGCATTCTCCTTCGACAGAGTAAACCTGTTTACCCACGTGATAAGAATATCGGTCTCCATTTACCATTTACGAGGAAAAGAAGAAAAATAGAAAAGGAAAAAGAGATCACGTCTAGTGCCAACGTAATTTTACACATTTCGGAGTGCCTACTCAAGAAACACCAATTACCTGAGGAAACCAAGATTTGATGAAGAAAAATCATGTCTAAATATTTAATAGAAGAGAGAGCATTTTGAGAACATGTAAAGAGTGGGAGGGCCGTCATCTCGGGGGGCTCAAACTCTTTAGAGCTTGCGGGTGGTCCAAATCGAGGTTGGCCAACCTTGATCTAGACCAGGCTGGAGGCGAAGACCGTTGCCGACCTTGGATCTGAGGTCGGCAACAGCATAGAGGCCTTCGAGTGGTGTGGCCGCGCGAACAAAGGTGTGGAGGAGGGAAGGAGGGAAAGACACAGAGAGGTCGAGTGAGAGTGGTTTTGATAAGCACATGGCAATTGGGTTGATAAGTTAGCGCGACGGATGCAATTTGTCTTTGTTATATTCCTTTTCACCCTTCTTGGGGGTTGTCTTAGGCAAACTAAAAAGCCTTGATATAATAATCGCCCAACTGATCTGATCCAAAGTAATGAAGTATAGAAATGTATAGTGGCTCACACGGCTCAAACATGAGCTATGGATGAGTTGGGCCCCAACCTGGCCCCCCCATGGAATTTACATTAACAACTTAATATGCTTATCATAAGTTATCAATAACAACACCCTAGACCAGGTAAATTCTGAAATTGTGAATTATCCTACTAACACTTTAGACCAGGTAAAGTGCTCGCTAAAGCCCAGGTGGGTGGCGCAAACAGTGAGGGATGTATCCACCTGATGGTGTGAGGAATTTCCTTAACCACCAAATTAACCCTATGGGAGTCAGGTCTCTTGATTTTCAATTTTGAACAAACCTCAATGTGACGTATCTCTCTAAATGCCATTATACGCAACATAATCATACTCATAGAAGACTTACATGCATAAGTTAAAGTTCTGGGATCACGCTTTTCTCCACCAAACTGCAGCATTTAATGGATGACATTGCATTTGTCCGCATCTTCTCGTTTCTTGTCATAACTCTCCTATTACGAGCGTTGAATTATAGTTCTTGCTATAAACGCCGAATTTCTTACGCACGGTATATTATTAGCCACTTGGTGACTTAAAAAATTAGTATATTCATAAATGTTCAAAATATCAAGCGAATTCGCTAAAGTAGCCTATTTGATTACTCGGTGTATTTAGATATCCTACGTGATGTACTTCATTCTTTTCAAGTTCAAATTTTGGCAATGCCACTCGTAATGCGTGGGTATCAAATTAATCTCTTTTGTACATGGCAGCCAAGCAGAGGCTGTCCAATTAGTTGTTAAAATGGTATTGGCGAAGCTGGAGACAAAACAAAAATTAGTGCCTCCAGTTCTATTTGGACATGATTCTCCGGTAGAATACTTGACAAATTTATCAAATGTCAACCCTTCTGCTGTGCGGCTCATTGTAATATACGGGATGGGCGGGATCGGTAAAACAACCGTTGCCAGGGCCGTCTACAATAAATTGTCTTCCGACTTTGGAAACTATTGTAGCTTTCTTGATGACGTTCGAGAAAACTCATTGACCAAGGACGGCATAGTCCAGTTGCAGAAGAAATTACTATCTCACATTGCTGGTTCACGATCTGCAGAACATGTCAAGGATAGTGAACAAGGAATGAGGAGAATTGCAGAAACACTCCGCTCTAAAAAGGTCCTTGTGGTATTGGATGATGTTGCTGAAGAACAGCATGTTGAGAAACTAATAGGAAATTCTTCATTACATTCAGGATCTCGCATAATCATCACAACGAGAGACCAATCTATGCAGTCAATTGACGGATTTGAAGGTGAGATTCAACCGTATAAGATGCCAAAGATGGATAATAATCTTGCACTTCAGCTTTTCTATTGGCACGCCTTTGGTGAAGGCCCTCTGGATGATTATCAGAAACTTTCAGAAGAAATTGTCTCAAGAATGGGTGGTCTTCCTTTGGCTGTTAAAGTGATAGGTTCGTTACTTAAAGGCAAAGACAAAGCATTTTGGAAAGAGACAAAGGTCAGTTTAACGAATGTACCTGAGCAAGAGATTCTAGAGACTTTGAGGGTTAGCTATGACCGCCTAAACAAAAATCAGAGACAAATTTTTCTTGATATAGCGTGCTTCTTTTTCAATAAGGAGAAGACCGATGCAATGTACATGTGGGACAGTTGTCAATTTGATCCCATAAGAGGAATTGAAGTCCTTACCGAGAGGTGCTTGGTAGAGATATCGGACGATGATAAATTCCAGATGCATGATTTGCTAATAGAACTAGGGAAGGAAATTGTTCGCGAAGACGGTTTAGGTGACCTTCGAAAGCAAAGTAGGTTGTGGCTCGAGAAGAGTCCCGCCGAATCATTAAGACCGAAAAGGTAAGTAAGAAACATCTCATTTTCAAATAGATATCGTATATCCTGGGATTGAGGATTCCTCTTTTGTTTAGCATGTCTATTTTTTTTTTCCTGTCCATTCGAGTTGTAAAACATAAAAGTTGGAAGTTGACAAACTCCTTCACACCATTGCAAAATTTCACTTGCAGGTGAAGTACAGGGTTCAAGCGCTTCAGATAGATGGACGGGATGGCGACAGAAAGATTAAAGCTGAAGACTTTGAAAGGTTACCAAATCTAAGGTTCCTCAACTTAAACGATGGAACTTTTAGTGGGGACTTTGCAAATAGTCCTTCAAACTTGAGATGGATTTCTTGGCATCCGGATTTAAGGGCAGACTATATATATTTGAATCTTCCGAATTTAAGTGCCGACTACATGTACTTGAATCATCCCATTGATTTCAACAATATGTGTGTGGATAAGCTCATTGTTTTCAAAGTTGGCACGAATCACTTCACGGGTGATTCAAAAGCATGGGATTTGATCAAGGTAAACTGCATGATTTAATTCTAATCTAATGGTTCTGCGTTACGCCTTGGTTCTTACACTTGACATTCCATTTTTGCAGGGGCACAAAATTTGAAATCTCTCTCTCTTACCGGGTGTCATGGCATATCGACAATCCCACACATCTCTCGATGCTTGAATTTAGAGAGATTGACTCTTAAAAGATGCTCCAATCTAGAGAAAATTGAAGAAATTGGGAAGCTAGTTAAGCTCAAGCACTTCTCATTGTTGGAATGTGAAAGGTTGACAGAACTTCCGGACTCAATCGGGAATTTGACCTCATTGACGGAGTTAGACTTATCGTGCACGCGCATTGCCGAATTTCCCAACTCCATTGAAGAATTAAAATATAAATATTTGTAGTTTGAAACTTGAGAATTTTTCTTCTGGCAGACACGATAATAAGCAAACTTCCCGATTCCATTGGGAAGTTAAAGTCATTACGCGTCTTGCGGTTTCCGGTAGATCCATATGGAGAGAAAAATGATTGGCGGATACCTAGTGGAGGAGAGAAACATGATTGGCAGATACCTAGTGGCATCGGCACTTTGAAAAACCTTGAAGAGTTGGATCTCTCTGGGCATACTACATTGAAAGGTAAACTTCCTGATGGAATTGGAGAATTGTCATCCTTAGAAATCCTAAATTTAGAATCCACCGGTATTTGCGGAATTGAAAGATTGCCTCCTTACCTCCGAACACTAAACCTAAGAGATTGTCATGGGATTCAAGAATTGCCGGAGCTTCCTGCAAGTTTGACCTGTCTACATCTTGAATCTAAATCATTGCTCTCGGTCCCTGATCTGTGGAACTTTACTAATTTGGTTCAACTGCAACTAAGCAATGACTCTCAACCACCGTGCGAAGCAAGCCTAATCACAGGATGGGACATAAGTTGGATTGGGAGTTTATCTGGACTGAAAAAGTTAGATCTAAATCTGCGAAAAGTCCCTGTACCTCGAGAGTGGGCTTCTCTTTCTCATCTGGAAGAGCTTGCTTTGAGATGGGTAGACCTAGATTGTGAAGTGGAAGACATTCCGCTGGAGGGACTTCCACGACTTCAGAAGTTAACTGTGGACGGTTGTAAAAGTTTTAAGCGATTATCCATTCCTTCGGAGCTAAAGAAGCTACGGGAAGTGCACGTGATATGGTGTGAAGGGCTACATCAGATACAAGTTGTGGGTCCCTTGGAATCATTGGAACACATGCGCGTATATGAGTGCGAATCTCTAGAAATAATAAGTGGGTTATCGTACTTGAAGAAGCTAGAGACTTTGAGAATCGAAATGTGCAAGGCACTTCATGATGTTGAGGGCCTTGATGAGCTAGAGTCTCTGAAATTCTTGGATGTCAAAAAGTGCAGGTCATTGGAAAGGTTGATTGATGCATCTCGCACAAAAATATCAGGTGATTGCTACGTCACTATAGAGAAGCTCGGAGTCCCTGTCATAGAATGTATAAGAAGAATGCGTTGGAAGGATTACAAAAAGGTGCGACATCTTCTTCGTCAATGTGTGGGACTTTCGTTTAATTCCTTTTTAAGACCAAATATCCTCCTTTCTTTAGCCACACAATATCTGCCCTATTAAAGTTGCCATTTTATTTTTTTTTTGGTTGCATCGTTAAATTCTTAGGTGGCCGATTTATTTCCTTCGATTTGCCGTCCTAAAGCAATCTTCTCTCCCCCCTTTGAGAATCCCATTTTTTTTATACTTTAATTATTTAGGCTTCTTTTGTTTTGAGGAAAATTAGTGATTCGAAACTATTTTCTTAAAATTGATCGCATGGATCGCTTGAAATAGCTAATCAATGAAAAATACTTTCATTATCAATAACAATTTGTGTCTAAACATTTGCGTAAATAACGAAGATATTTTTCGTCCATTCGTTTTTGTCAATCATATAAGCACCATTTTTTGGAAAGTATTTTCTAAATCACTCATTTTTCACGAGATAAATATAGCCTTAGGTTACATTTTTTTTTTTTTGGCATTTTAGTCACTTATCTCTACTTGGCTTTTTGGTGTTGGATAGTTTTGGTTCTCTCTTTTTGCCACTAAACTCATTTAATCATTCCTTACATATGAATCGTTGAAATTGTTTTAATAGACGAGAAATTAGATAATAGATCACCAATTACAGATTTCAAATACATCGTGTAATGTTTTTTCTCCACTAATCACCTCTTTCTTTTGCAATAGGCATAATTAATGCACATACTTAAGATCTTGCATGCTAATAGTACTTATGGATTACATGATTTGATTTTTACATTAATGAGCTGTGGAGGAATTAATGCTAAATGATTTGATCATAGCTGCACAAAAGAAACAAAAAGAACTCATCGGATTCTACTACGTGTTGCCAAATAGGTAAAGGAATGGCCAAAAAAGGGTAGCTGATTCCTGGTGTATATGTTTGATATTCTTGTAAAGATATGAGACGATGCAAAGTAATAGAGAATTGGGAAATCGGAAACTGTATGTATTACTTTCTCATTAAGAGACCTTTTGTGTAAAATCCTATTTATATACAAGAGGTCAAGCTAATCAAAGAAAGAAATATGCAGGATAAGGAAAAGATGTTTTCCTAATATACAATATCCCAACTTTCCAAGAAAGACACGTTCATATGGAAGGTGAATCAATTAGGTACAACGGTATCTCTAACACTCCCCCTCAAACCGACGGTCTATAAACATCAAAGACGCCTAGCTTGCTTAGTAGATATGCATGTTGCCTCCGACATAAAGGTTTCGTGAAGATGTCTCGCAGTCGCTCTCGCTGTTCTTACTACTCTTGTTATGATCACTCCATTCCGAATCTTGTCTCTAATGAAGTGACAATCAACCTCTATATGTTTTGTTCTTTCATGAAAAAATGGATTGGTTGCAAGTTTGAGCGCAGCATCATTGTCACGAATAAGACGGTTGGTTCTCTTACCCATACACTCGAGATCTTGAAGCAAATCTCTTATCCAGATTATTTCACGCCTAGTCTTTGCCATTGCCCGATATTATGCTTCGGATGATAATGAAACAGTTGATTGTTTCTTTGTTTTCCATGAAAGAAGTGAGTCCCCCAATCCGATGCAGAATCCTCGTAATAGATTTTCTATTCATGGGACAAATAGCGCAACCGTATCACAATATGTCGCCATTTCCATGTTGCTATCTCGGGACAAAGAATATTCCCCATCCTGGACATCCTTTCAAGTACTTCACAAATTTTAATGCAGCATTCATGTGAGATTGTTTTGGATTATGCATGAACTAGCTCGGAATTTGTACTCGCATAACATATATAAGACCTAGTCATAGTGAGATAGATAAGTTTCCCAATGAGTCTTTGATAAGCGAAGGATCTTTGAGCCAAGGATCCCTATTTAGTGGTGACAATCCCTTATCATACTCGGCCGTTGGCAATTTGACATTCTGTTCAATTGGTATAACGAATGGTTTGGATCCCAATAGTCCCGCTTCTAATATGATCTCCAGGATAAATTTGCGTTGATACTGGCAAATTCCTTATCGATCACGCAATTTCTATCCCGAAAAAATATTTAGGGGGTCCCAAATCCTTAATATGAAAGGTACTTCTTAAATTTCTATGGTTCATCATTCTCATAACTAGTATATCATCAACGTATATTAACAAAATAAATTGATGATGTACCTTAACTCCACATAAATAAAGCATAGATGTGTCTGGATTGCTGAAATTTTGCTGCTATGAGTGCAGTGGTGAATTTAGCATACCATTGACAAGAAGCGTTTGAGCCCATAAAGATATTTATGGAGATGACATACTCGATTCTCCCCTTGTCTGCGTATACCGATGGAAGATCCATGTAGATTTCTTCCTCCAAATCTCCATGGAGAAAAGCATTATGGACATCCATCTAATGTAGAGGCCAATCACGAGAAGCAAAGCAGTGGCGCAAAAAAAAAAAAAAAAACGAATAGTGACTTCCCTTTGCTACCGGAGAAAAAGTCTCTATATAGTCAAAACCTTCCCGTTGCGTGAAACCCTTCGCTACTAATCTAGCTTTATAGCGCTCAATGGAATCATCTACGATTTGTATTTGATTTTGTATACCCATTTGCAACCTATTGGTTTTCGATGAGAGGGTAAAGAAACTACATCCCAAGTATTATTTTTAATCGAGCTCGTAATTCATCCGCCATAGCTTTGCGCCAACGGAGATCTTTGGCTGTCTCATTATATGAAGATGGTTCTTATTCCTCCGATATCTCACTAATGCAGCACATATGTTCGGCGAGAGGCGAGAAAAGCTAACACAAGAGGAGATAGGATAGTGCATACGTAATCGAATCCAAAGTTGGACAAATATAATCTTTTGTCCACGTGAGTGGTCGCGTTGCACGTCCCGAACATCGAGGATGGGCTAGTATATACTACATAGTATCAAGTGTTTCATCGGAGATTGATGAAGGGGAGGCCACATGAGCATCGATTTTGATAACGGTGAGGTACTCGGATGATTCATTATTCATAACCACCAATGAGTCGAAATATCTCCAGGTACTTGAGGTGGAATCGAAGGCGTTATATGAAGGATCATAACTAGCTGTGGAGACGTTATATCATCTTCACTTAAGAATGGACGATGACTAGTAGCTGAATCGATTGTCCACGTGAAGATAGTTCATCTTTGAAAGGGAAAATGTATTCATGAAAGGTAACGTCTCTGTGACAAAAAATCGTCCAATGGATGGATCGTAACCAAATATCCTTTCTGAAGAGCAGGATCCCCATAAATATGCACTTGAGGGCATGTGGACCAAACGTATCTCGAGAGCCCACACAGAGAGACATAGCACAAAGACCCAAAGACATGGAGGTTGCGAATATCCCGGGCGTTTCCCAAAGAGTAATTCGAACGGAGTACGTCCATTTAGAACCCGAGTTGACATCCTATTGATTAAGTAAGCTCTTGTGACCACACGGTCTCTCCAAAACGTTTTGGGATTGAAGCTTGGTATTTGAGAGCACGAGGAACTTCTAAGAGGTGACGATGTTTTCGTTTGACTACCCCATTTTGTTGAGGTGTGTAAGTGCAAGAGCTCTCGTGAAGAATCTCATTTGAAGTGAACAATTAAGAACACTCATGATTAAATAATTCACGAGCATTATCCGTTCGAATCCGTTGAACAGATTTATGAAACTGATTTTTGATCAAGGTCAAAAAATTCCTAAGATGAGAGAGGACTTGAGTTTGGGATTGCATGAGAAAAACCATCCAAAACTCAAGTTGCACGTGTATGGCCATCCACAATTGTTAGGAAAAAAGGGGACCCATCTCGATGTGGAATGTGATACGGTCCCCAAATGTCCATATGCAAAAGAGAAAAGACAGTACTAGCACGTGATGTGCTTTGTGAGAAGGGCAATCTTGATTGCTTAGCTAATGGACAAATGGGACATTTTGGATGAGGAAAAGAAGCACTATGACCCAAACGTTGATGAGATAAAAAAAAAACATTGTCACTAATGTTGGCATTACATAAGATGCCCTTATTCAAGAGGAAATTTGAAACATCAAGATTTTTTGGGAACGTGGCCCAAAAAACAAAGTCCTTCGTGAATATTACCCAAGCCCATCAGTTTCCCGTCGAAAGGGCCTGAAAGAAACATATGTCGAATTGAAAACCACCCGACAAGAGTTGTCTTCACAAAGTTTGGAGATAGATATGAGGTTAAATTGAAATTTGGGAATCAAAAGAACGTTTTTTAGGGTGATAGAAGGACTGAGTTGAACATTTCCAATCTTAGTGATGAAGTGTCATTGCTATTTGGGAGACGTACTAAGGAATTGGGTGACAACTTATGAATATGAGAGAAGAAATGTTCATCTCAAACTATGTGGTCACTAGCACCTGAATCAATAATCTATGCTTCAGGTGGAAACGGGGCTCATCAAGCAATAGGAGATACCTGCATAGCTAGGCGCTTTATCCTATATTCCGAGCTAGCTTAGAGCTCTCATAATTTGCTGAAATTGGTCATTATTGATGGGCTGATTCACCTTAGCATGTGCGGTGATGGAAATATCTCTCTCTTTTCTTTCTTTATGTGCTGGCTTTTCATGTAATTTCCAACAATTTTCCTTAGTATGATAAGGACGCTTGCAGTAATCACAAAATTTACCTTTGCCTTTGGAATTTTGAGCATTTGATTTGGATGACGTGGCAGAATGATGGCCATTAGATCCTTTCCACGCTGGTGCTGATGTGGCATAATACACACCATTTATTTTGGGTGCAGCAAGAATGACAGATTAACCGTCTGATCATGCTATGTGACTTAGGTCATCTGATCTATTTGAAGAAGCCAATATATAATTTGAGCCATCTGATTTCATGATTAAATCACGGCCATTCATCCGAATTGAAGAGCCCACATCGTCTTTTTGACCCATGAACCCTAGCGTCGTGCCAGAGCTCTTGAATCCTCCATGGCTGGACTCCCTCGCGAGCGTCCGCTGGTCCGATGTTAATTTTGCTGCAAGAACGACGCGGTCTCCAACCTTTAAGTAGTTTTAGAAGCCAAGCGCTGAGACTCTTCCTGGACCGCGAGCTGGTAAATTCGACCGAACGAGGGGACGGGCTCCATAGTGAGGATTTGGCTGTGAAATGGTAAGTAGCTTTCGTTTAATATTAGAAGAAAGCACGTTACCTTTTCCCTCTCCTTCATAGCTCAGTATTGTGCTAGGGTTGCCTCAAGTCCTTCTAGTTTCTCCTCTGCCATCTCCAATTCGTTCCACAATGCTAATAATCGATTGAAAACAACAGCAATTGAAAGATTGCCCTATTTTAGTTCTGAGAGGGCTTGGGGCATGGAGAAAATTTTAGCCCTATCAAGCTTTCCATACATCTCCCTATTACTCTACCAAATTGACCTTGCGTCTTTGGTCGGAGGTAGTCTAGTAGCAACTTCTGGAGTGAGGTAGTTGCCAATCTACGTACAAACGAGCTGATTGCACTTCCTCCAGTGTCTTGCCAATCGCTCGTTAGTTGGGATCGGGATGGTGCCATCTATGAATCCTTCTTTGTCCTTCGTGACTAAAGCCCGCTGAAACTCTCGTCACCAAATAGAGTAATTTTCCGATCCCAAGAGTTGCTGTGAGATAAGGCGAAGCTCTAGTCCGTCGGCTGTAGATGTATACAAAGGGTCGCCCGATTCTGGTTGGCCATTGCTGGCTCCGGCGAAAGGAAAGAAGGCGGGGTTGAATGTAGGATACGAGTTCGCCCCAGATCCCGATGGACCTGAACCAGTTTGGTTCGAAAGGTGCCAACCCGATTCAGAAACAGGGTTAGATCCAGCAGTGGGAGGCGAGCCTATTTGTGGCTTATTATTCTCGTTGCCCTCCACAGAGCCGGTTTGAACGGGAAACCATTAAACATATGGTCCTGGAAAGAATTGCCCTGGATTGGGCTGGAACCCAATGGATGGCCATTGGGAGGTTTGAACCAGACTCAATTGCGTTCGATTCTCTGTTTGATTCTCCTTCGTTACATTAGACGCATCTGGGAGATTGTCCAATCGTTAGACATTGCAAGGGTTTTCGGACTCTTGAGATGTGCCACTCTTCGGCATGATTTCTCAATTAAAAAATAACCCTTCTCTTCGTAGGTAGAAGATTGGTGTGAGGAAGCTAGGTTGAGAAAAATGGCTCGATACCATGTAAAGATATGAGACGATGCAAAGTAAAAGAGAAATGGGAAATCGGAAACTGTATGTATTACTTTCTCACAAAGAGACCTTTTGTGTACAATCCTATTTATATACAAGAGGTCAAGCTAATCAAAGAAAGAAATATGCAGAATAAGGAAAAGATGTTTTCCTAATATACAAATCCCGACTTTCCAAGAAAGACACGTTCATATGGAAGGTGAATCAATTAGGTACAACGGTATCTCTAACAATTCTAATAAATGAAGTCTATGCCGCATGGAATTTCGGATAAATATGTAAAAAGTTCACTATGTATCCAATAAATATGTTGTTTCCTCTCACATTGAAGTTGTTACATCACAGATAGAACTTCCCTTCACAATCACATTCTTCCTTGGAGCAAACAAGAACAGTAAGGATTTTGGGCGAGATGATGCAATTAAGACGAGAAAAGAAGACGTGACCCGAGGTTCAGTGACATATGAAGGATTGAAAGCTGACGTCAAAGGCTTCGGCTTTCTTGTAAAGAAAATGTCGTATAAGGTTAAAGACCGCGAGTCGCCCGAAGAGATCAAGAGTGATGACCAAGTGAAAGACATGGTGAAACAAGCATGGGAAATAGGATTCGTTGATTTGTACGTCGAGGGAGAGTTTGAAAGTGTGCCGAGCAATGCTGAATGTTCGAAGGCCACGGCAAATGAGAGGCAAAAGAAGCACGGAAGAACTGGGCACGATGGCAGTGTCGATGGAGGGAAAACGACGAGTATGGAACATTCTGAGAGATCATGCAAAGCTACAATTCCAGTTGAGGATCAAAGAGACCTTTCTTCTGTAAGTACCTTCCACCTTGTCCAGTGTATTCCAACAATATGTATGTGGATAAACTTGTTGTTTTCAAACTTGGCACGAATCACTTTACGGGTGATTCAAAAGCATGGGACTTGATCAAGGTAAACTGCGTTATTTAATTCTAGTCCGATGGTCCCCTGTGTTACTCATTGGTTCTTACACTAGACATTCCATTTTTACAGGGGGCAAAATATTTGAAATCTCTGTCTCTTACCGGAGTCATGGCATATCGACAATCTCGGACATCTATAAATACTTGGATTTAGAGAGATTGACTCTAAAAAGATGCTCCAGTCTACAGGAAATTGAAAGCTCCATTGGAAATCTACGGTCATTGGTTGAGTTAAAGATCGAAGAGTGCAAGAAACTTACAGATTTGCCTGAAGAAATTGGGAAGCTAGTTAAGCTCAAGCACTTCTCATTGTTGGGATGTGAAAGGTTGACAGAACTTCCAGGCTCAATCGGGAATTTGACCTCATTGACGGAGTTAGACTTATCAGTACGCGCATTGCCGAATTTCTCAACTCCATTGAGGAATTAAAATATAAATATTTGTAGTTTGAAACTTGAGAATTTTTCTTCTGACACGATAATAAGCAAACTTCCCGATTCCATTGGGAAGTTAAAGTCATTACGAGTCTTGCGGTTTCCGGTAGATCCATATGGAGAGAAAAATGATTGGCGGGATACCTAGTGGAGGAGAGAAACATGATTGGCGGATACCTAGTGGCATCGGCACTTTGAAAAACCTTGAAGAGTTGGATCTCTCTGGGCATACTACATTGAAAGGTAAACTTCCTGATGGAATTGGAGAATTGTCATCCTTAGAAATCCTAAATTTAGAATCCACCGGTATTTGCGGAATTGAAAGATTGCCTCCTTACCTCCGAACACTAAACCTAAGAGATTGTCATGGGATTCAAGAATTGCCGGAGCTTCCTGCAAGTTTGACCTGTCTACATCTTGAATCTAAATCATTGCTCTCGATCCCTGATCTGTGGAACTTTACTAATTTGGTTCAACTGCAACTAAGCAATGACTCTCAACCACCGTGCGAAGCAAGCCTAATCACAGGATGGGACATAAGTTGGATTGGGAGTTTATCTGGACTGAAAAAGTTAGATCTAAATCTGCGAAAAGTCCCTGTACCTCGAGAGTGGGCTTCTCTTTCTCATCTGGAAGAGCTTGCTTTGAGATGGGTAGACCTAGATTGTGAAGTGGAAGACATTCCGCTGGAGGGACTTCCACGACTTCAGAAGTTAACTGTGGACGGTTGTAAAAGTTTTAAGCGATTATCCATTCCTTCGGAGCTAAAGAAGCTACGGGAAGTGCACGTGATATGGTGTGAAGGGCTACATCAGATACAAGTTGTGGGTCCCTTGGAATCATTGGAACACATGCGCGTATATGAGTGCGAATCTCTAGAAATAATAAGTGGGTTATCGTACTTGAAGAAGCTAGAGACTTTGAGAATCGAAATGTGCAAGGCACTTCATGATGTTGAGGGCCTTGATGAGCTAGAGTCTCTGAAATTCTTGGATGTCAAAAAGTGCAGGTCATTGGAAAGGTTGATTGATGCATCTCGCACAAAAATATCAGGTGATTGCTACGTCACTATAGAGAAGCTCGGAGTCCCTGTCATAGAATGTATAAGAAGAATGCGTTGGAAGGATTACAAAAAGGTGCGACATCTTCTTCGTCAATGTGTGGGACTTTCGTTTAATTCCTTTTTAAGACCAAATATCCTCCTTTCTTTAGCCACACAATATCTGCCCTATTAAAGTTGCCATTTTTTATTTTTTTTTGGTTGCATCGTTAAATTCTTAGGTGGCCGATTTATTTCCTTCGATTTGCCGTCCTAAAGCAATCTTCTCTCCCCCTTTGAGAATCCCATTTTTTTTATACTTTAATTATTTAGGCTTCTTTTGTTTTGAGGAAAATTAGTGATTTGAAACTATTTTCTTAAAATTGATCGCATGGATCGCTTGAAATAGCTAATCAATGAAAAATACTTTCATTATCAATAACAATTTGTGTCTAAACATTTGCGTAAATAACGAAGATATTTTTCGTCCATTCGTTTTTGTCAATCATATAAGCACCATTTTTTGGAAAGTATTTTCTAAATCACTCATTTTTCACGAGATAAATATAGCCTTAGGTTACATTTTTTTTTTTTGGCATTTTAGTCACTTATCTCTACTTGGCTTTTTGGTGTTGGATAGTTTTGGTTCTCTCTTTTTGCCACTAAACTCATTTAATCATTCCTTACATATGAATCGTTGAAATTGTTTTAATAGACGAGAAATTAGATAATAGATCACCAATTACAGATTTCAAATACATCGTGTAATGTTTTTTCTCCACTAATCACCTCTTTCTTTTGCAATAGGCATAATTAATGCACATACTTAAGATCTTGCATGCTAATAGTACTTATGGATTACATGATTTGATTTTTACATTAATGAGCTGTGGAGGAATTAATGCTAAATGATTTGATCATAGCTGCACAAAAGAAACAAAAAGAACTCATCGGATTCTACTACGTGTTGCCAAATAGGTAAAGGAATGGCCAAAAAAGGGTAGCTGATTCCTGGTGTATATGTTTGATATTCTTGTAAAGATATGAGACGATGCAAAGTAATAGAGAATTGGGAAATCGGAAAGCTGTATGTATTACTTTCTCATTAAGAGACCTTTTGTGTAAAATCCTATTTATATACAAGAGGTCAAGCTAATCAAAGAAAGAAATATGCGGGATAAGGAAAAGATGTTTTCCTAATATACAATATCCCAACTTTCCAAGAAAGACACGTTCATATGGAAGGTGAATCAATTAGGTACAACGGTATCTCTAACACTCCCCCTCAAACCGACGGTCTATAAACATCAAAGACGCCTAGCTTGCTTAGTAGATATGCATGTTGCCTCGACATAAAGGTTTCGTGAAGATGTCTGCAGGTTGCTCTGCTTTGTTCTTACTACTCTTGTTATGATCACTCCATTCGAATCTTGTCTCTAATGAAGTGACAATCAACCTCTATATGTTTTGTTCTTTCATGAAAAAAATGGATTGGTTGCAAGTTTGAGCGCAAGCATCATTGTCACGAGAATAAGACAGGTTGGTTCTCTTACCCATACTTTGAGATCTTGAAGCAAATCTCTTATCCAGATTATTTCACGGCTAGTCTTTGCCATTGCCTCGATATTATGCTTGGCGGATGATAATGAAACAGGTTATTTGTTTCTTTGTTTTCCATGAAAGAAGTGAGTCCCCCAATCGATGCGAGAATCCTGTAATAGATTTTCTATTCATGGGACAAATAGCGCAATTCGTATCACAATATGTCGCCATTTCCATGTTGCTATCTCGGGACAAAGCAATATTCCCCATCCTGGACATCCTTTCAAGTACTTCACAAATTTTAATGCAGCATTCATGTGAGATTGTTTTGGATTATGCATGAACTAGCTCGAATTTGTACTTGCATAACATATATAGGACCTAGTCATAGTGAGATAGATAAGTTTCCCAATGAGTCTTTGATAAGCGAAGGATCTTTGAGCCAAGGATCCCTATTTAGTGGTGACAATCCCTTATCATACTGTTGTTGTCAATTTGACATTCTGTTCAATTGGTATAACGAATGGTTTGGATCCCAATAGTCCCGCTTCTAATATGATCTCCAGGATAAATTTGCGTTGACTCGGGCAAATTCCTTATCGATCACGCAATTTCTATCCCGAAAAAATATTTAGGGGGTCCCAAATCCTTAATATGAAAGGTCGACTACGGTACTTCTTAAATTTCTTAATGGCGATTCATCATTCTCTATAACTAGTATATCATCAACGTATATTAACAAATAAATTGATGATGTACCTTAACTCCACATAAATAAAGCATAGATGTGTCTCGGATTGCTGAAATTTTGCTGCTATGAGTGCAAGTGGTGAATTTAGCATACCATTGACAAGAAGCCTGTTTGAGCCCATAAAGATATTTATGGAGATGACATACTCGATTCTCCCCTTGTCTGCGTATACACGATGGAAGATCCATGTAGATTTCTTCCTCCAAATCTCCATGGAGAAAAGCATTATGGACATCCATCTAATGTAGAGGCCAATCACGAGAAGCAGCAGTGGCGCAAAAAAAAAAAAAAAACGAATAGTGACTTCCTTTGCTACCGGAGAAAAAGTCTCTATATAGTCAAAACCTTCCCGTTGCGTGAAACCCTTCGCTACTAATCTAGCTTTATAGCGCTCAATGGAATCATCTATTTGTATTTGATTTTGTATACCCATTTGCAACCTATTGGTTTTCGATGAGAGGGTAAAGAAACTACATCCCAAGTATTATTTTTAATCGAGCTCGTAATTCATCCGCCATAGCCTTGCTCGCCAACGGAGATCTTTGGTCGTCTCATTATATGAA
The DNA here is from genome assembly GCA_021437795.1 of Rhodamnia rubescens. Taxonomy (NCBI): domain Eukaryota; kingdom Viridiplantae; phylum Streptophyta; class Magnoliopsida; order Myrtales; family Myrtaceae; genus Rhodamnia; species Rhodamnia rubescens. The sequence continues at coordinate 4,540,608 of JAILYA010000015.1, forward strand.
GATGGTTCTTATTCCTCCGATATCTCACTAATGCAAGCACATATGTTACGGCGAGAGGCGAGAAAAGCTAACACAAGAGGAGATAGGATAGTGCATACCGAACGAATCCAAAGTTGGACAAATATAATCTTTTGTCCACGTGAGTGGTCGCGTTGCACGTCCCGAACATCGAGGATGGGCTAGTATATACTGCATAGTATCAAGTGTTTCATCGGAGATTGATGAAGGGGAGGCCACATGAGCATCGATTTTGATAACGGTGAGGAGTCTTGGATGATTCATTATTCATAACCACCAATGAGTCGAAATATCTCCAGTACTTGAGGTGGAATCGAAGGCGTTATATGAAGGATCATAACTAGTTTGTGGAGACGTTATATCATCTTCACTTAAGAATGGACGATGACTAGTAGCTGAATCGATTGTCCACGTGAAGATAGTTCATCTTTGAAAGGGAAAATGTATTCATGAAAGGTAACGTCTCTGCTGACAAAAAATCGTCCAATGGATGGATCGGAACCAAATATCCTTTACGAAGAGCAGGATCCCCATAAATATGCACTTGAGGGCATGTGGACCAAACGTATCTCGAGAGCCCACAGTAGAGACATAGCACAAAGACCCAAAGACATGGAGGTTGCGAATATCCGGGCGTTTCCCAAAGAGTAATTCGAACGGAGTACGTCCATTTAGAACCCGAGTTGACATCCTATTGATTAAGTAAGGCTGCTTTGTGACCACACGGTCTCTCCAAAACGTTTTTGGGATTGAAGCTTGGTATTTGAGAGCACGAGGAACTTCTAAGAGGTGACGATGTTTTCGTTCGACTACCCCATTTTGTTGAGGTGTGTAAGTGCAAGAGCTCTCGTGAAGAATCTCATTTGAAGTGAACAATTAAGAACACTCATGATTAAATAATTCACGAGCATTATCTGTTCGAATCCGTTGAACAGATTTATGAAACTGATTTTTGATCAAGGTCAAAAAATTCCTAAGATGAGAGAGGACTTGAGTTTGGGATTGCATGAGAAAAACCATCCAAAACTCAAGTTGCACGTGTATGGCCATCCACAATTGTTAGGAAAAAAGGGGACCCATCTCGATGTGGAATGTGATACGGTCCCCAAATGTCCATATGCAAAAGAGAAAAGACAGTACTAGCACGTGATGTGCTTTGTGAGAAGGGCAATCTTGATTGCTTAGCTAATGGACAAATGGGACATTTTGGATGAGGAAAAGAAGCACTATGACCCAAACGTTGATGAGATAAAAAAAAAGCATTGTCACTAATGTTGGCATTACATAAGATGCCCTTATTCAAGAGGAAATTTGAAACATCAAGATTTTTTGGGAACGTGGCCCAAAAACAAAGTCCTTCGTGAATATTACCCAAGCCCATCGGTTTCCAAGTCGAAAGGGCCTGAAAGAAACATATGTCGAATTGAAAACCACCCGACAAGAGTTGTCTTCACAAAGTTTGGAGATAGATATGAGGTTAAATTGAAATTTGGGAATCAAAAGAACGTTTTTTAGGGTGATAGAAGGACTGAGTTGAACATTTCCAATCTTAGTGACAGAAGTGTCATTGCTATTTGGGAGACGTACTAAGGAATTGGGTGACAACTTATGAATATGAGAGAAGAAATGTTCATCTCAAACTATGTAGTCACTAGCACCTGAATCAATAATCTATGCTTCGGTGGAAACGGGGCTCATCAAGCAATAGGAGATACCTGCATAGCTAGGCGCTTTATCCTATATTCCGAGCTAGCTTAGAGCTCTCATAATTTGCTGAAATTGGTCATTATTGATGGGCTGATTCACCTTAGCATGTGCGGTGATGGAAATATCTCTCTCTTTTCTTTCTTTATGTGCTGGCTTTTCATGTAATTTCCAACAATTTTCCTTAGTATGATAAGGACGCTTGCAGTAATCACAAAATTTACCTTTGCCTTTGGAATTTTGAGCATTTGATTTGGATGACGTGGCAGAATGATGGCCATTAGATCCTTTCCACGCTGGTGCTGATGTGGCATAATACACACCATTTATTTTGGGTGCAGCAAGAATGACAGATTAACCGTCTGATCATGCTATGTGACTTAGGTCATCTGATCTATTTGAAGAAGCCAATATATAATTTGAGCCATCTGATTTCATGATTAAATCACGGCCATTCATCCGAATTGAAGAGCCCACATCGTCTTTTTGACCCATGAACCCTAGCGTCGTGCCAGAGCTCTTGAATCCTCCATGGCTGGACTCCCTCGCGAGCGTCCGCTGGTCCGATGTTAATTTTGCTGCAAGAACGACGCGGTCTCCAACCTTTAAGTAGTTTTAGAAGCCAAGCGCTGAGACTCTTCCTGGACCGCGAGCTGGTAAATTCGACCGAACGAGGGGACGGGCTCCATAGTGAGGATTTGGCTGTGAAATGGTAAGTAGCTTTCGTTTAATATTAGAAGAAAGCACGTTACCTTTTCCCTCTCCTTCATAGCTCAGTATTGTGCTAGGGTTGCCTCAAGTCCTTCTAGTTTCTCCTCTGCCATCTCCAATTCGTTCCACAATGCTAATAATCGATTGAAAACAACAGCAATTGAAAGATTGCCCTATTTTAGTTCTGAGAGGGCTTGGGGCATGGAGAAAATTTTAGCCCTATCAAGCTTTCCATACATCTCCCTATTACTCTACCAAATTGACCTTGCGTCTTTGGTCGGAGGTAGTCTAGTAGCAACTTCTGGAGTGAGGTAGTTGCCAATCTACGTACAAACGAGCTGATTGCACTTCCTCCAGTGTCTTGCCAATCGCTCGTTAGTTGGGATCGGGATGGTGCCATCTATGAATCCTTCTTTGTCCTTCGTGACTAAAGCCCGCTGAAACTCTCGTCACCAAATAGAGTAATTTTCCGATCCCAAGAGTTGCTGTGAGATAAGGCGAAGCTCTAGTCCGTCGGCTGTAGATGTATACAAAGGGTCGCCCGATTCTGGTTGGCCATTGCTGGCTCCGGCGAAAGGAAAGAAGGCGGGGTTGAATGTAGGATACGAGTTCGCCCCAGATCCCGATGGACCTGAACCAGTTTGGTTCGAAAGGTGCCAACCCGATTCAGAAACAGGGTTAGATCCAGCAGTGGGAGGCGAGCCTATTTGTGGCTTATTATTCTCGTTGCCCTCCACAGAGCCGGTTTGAACGGGAAACCATTAAACATATGGTCCTGGAAAGAATTGCCCTGGATTGGGCTGGAACCCAATGGATGGCCATTGGGAGGTTTGAACCAGACTCAATTGCGTTCGATTCTCTGTTTGATTCTCCTTCGTTACATTAGACGCATCTGGGAGATTGTCCAATCGTTAGACATTGCAAGGGTTTTCGGACTCTTGAGATGTGCCACTCTTCGGCATGATTTCTCAATTAAAAAATAACCCTTCTCTTCGTAGGTAGAAGATTGGTGTGAGGAAGCTAGGTTGAGAAAAATGGCTACGATACCATGTAAAGATATGAGACGATGCAAAGTAAAAGAGAAATGGGAAATCGGAAACTGTATGTATTACTTTCTCACAAAGAGACCTTTTGTGTACAATCCTATTTATATACAAGAGGTCAAGCTAATCAAAGAAAGAAATATGCAGAATAAGGAAAAGATGTTTTCCTAATATACAAATCCCGACTTTCCAAGAAAGACACGTTCATATGGAAGGTGAATCAATTAGGTACAACGGTATCTCTAACAATTCTAATAAATGAAGTCTATGCCGCATGGAATTTCGGATAAATATGTAAAAAGTTCACTATGTATCCAATAAATATGTTGTTTCCTCTCACATTGAAGTTGTTACATCACAGATAGAACTTCCCTTCACAATCACATTCTTCCTTGGAGCAAACAAGAACAGTAAGGATTTTGGGCGAGATGATGCAATTAAGACGAGAAAAGAAGACGTGACCCGAGGTTCAGTGACATATGAAGGATTGAAAGCTGACGTCAAAGGCTTCGGCTTTCTTGTAAAGAAAATGTCGTATAAGGTTAAAGACCGCGAGTCGCCCGAAGAGATCAAGAGTGATGACCAAGTGAAAGACATGGTGAAACAAGCATGGGAAATAGGATTCGTTGATTTGTACGTCGAGGGAGAGTTTGAAAGTGTGCCGAGCAATGCTGAATGTTCGAAGGCCACGGCAAATGAGAGGCAAAAGAAGCACGGAAGAACTGGGCACGATGGCAGTGTCGATGGAGGGAAAACGACGAGTATGGAACATTCTGAGAGATCATGCAAAGCTACAATTCCAGTTGAGGATCAAAGAGACCTTTCTTCTGTAAGTACCTTCCACCTTGTCCAGTGTATTCCAACAATATGTATGTGGATAAACTTGTTGTTTTCAAACTTGGCATGAATCACTTTACGGGTGATTCAAAAGCATGGGACTTGATCAAGGTAAACTGCGTTATTTAATTCTAGTCCGATGGTCCCTGTGTTACTCATTGGTTCTTACACTAGACATTCCATTTTTACAGGGGCAAAATATTTGAAATCTCTGTCTCTTACCGGGAGTCATGGCATATCGACAATCTCGAGACATCTATAAATACTTGGATTTAGAGAGATTGACTCTAAAAAGATGCTCCAGTCTACGGGAAATTGAAAGCTCCATTGGAAATCTACGGTCATTGGTTGAGTTAAAGATCGAAGAGTGCAAGAAACTTACAGATTTGCCTGAAGAAATTGGGAAGCTAGTTAAGCTCAAGCACTTCTCATTGTTGGGATGTGAAAGGTTGACAGAACTTCCCAGGCTCAATCGGGAATTTGACCTCATTGACGGAGTTAGACTTATCGTGTACGCACATTGCCGAATTTCTCAACTCCATTGAGGAATTAAAATATAAATATTTGTAGTTTGAAACTTGAGAATTTTTTCTTACGCGAGACACGATAATAAGCAAACTTCCCGATTCCATTGGGAAGTTAAAGTCATTACGAGTCTTGCGGTTTCCGGTAGATCCATATGGAGAGAAAAATGATTGGCAGATACCTAGTGGAGGAGAGAAACATGATTGGCAGATACCTAGTGGCATCGGCACTTTGAAAAACCTTGAAGAGTTGGATCTCTCTGGGCATACTACATTGAAAGGTAAACTTCCTGATGGAATTGGAGAATTGTCATCCTTAGAAATCCTAAATTTAGAATCCACCGGTATTTGCGGAATTGAAAGATTGCCTCCTTACCTCCGAACACTAAACCTAAGAGATTGTCATGGGATTCAAGAATTGCCGGAGCTTCCTGCAAGTTTGACCTGTCTACATCTTGAATCTAAATCATTGCTCTCGATCCCTGATCTGTGGAACTTTACTAATTTGGTTCAACTGCAACTAAGCAATGACTCTCAACCACCGTGCGAAGCAAGCCTAATCACAGGATGGGACATAAGTTGGATTGGGAGTTTATCTGGACTGAAAAAGTTAGATCTAAATCTGCGAAAAGTCCCTGTACCTCGAGAGTGGGCTTCTCTTTCTCATCTGGAAGAGCTTGCTTTGAGATGGGTAGACCTAGATTGTGAAGTGGAAGACATTCCGCTGGAGGGACTTCCACGACTTCAGAAGTTAACTGTGGACGGTTGTAAAAGTTTTAAGCGATTATCCATTCCTTCGGAGCTAAAGAAGCTACGGGAAGTGCACGTGATATGGTGTGAAGGGCTACATCAGATACAAGTTGTGGGTCCCTTGGAATCATTGGAACACATGCGCGTATATGAGTGCGAATCTCTAGAAATAATAAGTGGGTTATCGTACTTGAAGAAGCTAGAGACTTTGAGAATCGAAATGTGCAAGGCACTTCATGATGTTGAGGGCCTTGATGAGCTAGAGTCTCTGAAATTCTTGGATGTCAAAAAGTGCAGGTCATTGGAAAGGTTGATTGATGCATCTCGCACAAAAATATCAGGTGATTGCTACGTCACTATAGAGAAGCTCGGAGTCCCTGTCATAGAATGTATAAGAAGAATGCGTTGGAAGGATTACAAAAAGGTGCGACATCTTCTTCGTCAATGTGTGGGACTTTCGTTTAATTCCTTTTTAAGACCAAATATCCTCCTTTCTTTAGCCACACAATATCTGCCCTATTAAAGTTGCCATTTTTTATTTTTTTTTGGTTGCATCGTTAAATTCTTAGGTGGCCGATTTATTTCCTTCGATTTGCCGTCCTAAAGCAATCTTCTCTCCCCCTTTGAGAATCCCATTTTTTTTATACTTTAATTATTTAGGCTTCTTTTGTTTTGAGGAAAATTAGTGATTTGAAACTATTTTCTTAAAATTGATCGCATGGATCGCTTGAAATAGCTAATCAATGAAAAATACTTTCATTATCAATAACAATTTGTGTCTAAACATTTGCGTAAATAACGAAGATATTTTTCGTCCATTCGTTTTTGTCAATCATATAAGCACCATTTTTTGGAAAGTATTTTCTAAATCACTCATTTTTCACGAGATAAATATAGCCTTAGGTTACATTTTTTTTTTTTTGGCATTTTAGTCACTTATCTCTACTTGGCTTTTTGGTGTTGGATAGTTTTGGTTCTCTCTTTTTGCCACTAAACTCATTTAATCATTCCTTACATATGAATCGTTGAAATTGTTTTAATAGACGAGAAATTAGATAATAGATCACCAATTACAGATTTCAAATACATCGTGTAATGTTTTTTCTCCACTAATCACCTCTTTCTTTTGCAATAGGCATAATTAATGCACATACTTAAGATCTTGCATGCTAATAGTACTTATGGATTACATGATTTGATTTTTACATTAATGAGCTGTGGAGGAATTAATGCTAAATGATTTGATCATAGCTGCACAAAAGAAACAAAAAGAACTCATCGGATTCTACTACGTGTTGCCAAATAGGTAAAGGAATGGCCAAAAAGGGGTAGCTGATTCCTGGTGTATATGTTTGATATTGTGATGGTCCATCTCCAATCAATTTGGTGTTGGCTTATTTTTCTTTTGCCTCTTCCTTTAAGAATTCCGGCAGAACGCTTACGCAATGTAACCTGCCCTGTAGAAATCATAAACAAAGGGAAATAACACTCGTCAAATCTAGCACTTATGTGCCAAACACAATCTTTTGACATCATTTCACAATTTTCGAGTTATAAACAACTTTTGTACTATAAATTGCAAGAGTTTATCTCATGTCTCGGACAATTTATGTTATTTTACTGCTGGTACCATCTTGACTACAGTTTTTCGCTGTGAGCAGGATAAACACTGCCGGATACAAAGCAATCTTAGAAATGATACTTGTCAATATGTGAACAAAGCCTTATTTGACGTGCGTAGACGTGGTAGTTTATGCGTATCAATAAGGATTAGTCAAGCTAAATGTCAGCACCATAATATCCACAAAACATTTTTTGAAGTAGTAATTATAGCATTATAAACAAATGTACCACAAGCTCATGATTCATCCTTGATTTGATGGCCGAGGAGAACATGAGCAGTTACAGTTCTCAAATCAAAAGTGGAAAAAATTTGCTAATGGAATGTTTGTTTACACGGTACTCTAATATTTATTTGCTGTTTACCTTTAGAATGGGAATATGTGATGAGATAGTACTCCATGGTAGGCAATCATCCAACTTATTTGATGTTTAATTTAAATTTACATGACATGATATTCTACTCAAATCCGCATATTTATTCCTAGAGGTCTCATTCTAATAAATGAAGTCTATGCCATATGGAATTTCGGACAAATATGTAAAAAGTTCACTATGTATCCAATAAAGATGTTTTTTCCTCTCACATTGAAGTTGTTACATCACAGATAGAACTTCCCTTCACAATCACATTCTTCCTTGGAGCAAACAAGAACAGTAAGGATTTTGGGCGAGATGATGCAATTAAGACGAGAAAAGAAGACGTGACCCGAGGTTCAGTGACATATGAAGGATTGAAAGCTGACGTCACAGGCTTCGGCTTTCTTGTAAAGATAATGTCATATAAGGTTAAAGACCGCGAGTTGCTCGAAGAGATCAAGAGTGATGACCAAGTGAAAGAAATGGTGAAACAAGCATGGGAAATAGGATTCGTTGATTTGTACGTCGAGGGAGGGTTTGAAAGTGTGCCGAGCAATGCTGAATGTTCTAAGGCCATGGCAAATAAGAGGCAAATGAGGCACGGACGAACTGGGCACGATGGCAGTGTTGATGGAGGGAAAACGACGAGTATGGAAAATAGGAAGAAGGATGATGATATCATTGGGGAACCTGCTAACCGAAAATGACATTCTCCGGTCAAGTTGCCAAAGGGGCGAAGGAGTCGAACATTCTGAGAGATCCGGCAAAGCTGCAACTCGAGTTGAGGAACAAAGAGACCTTCCTTCTGTAAGTACCTTCCACCTTCTCCAGTGTATTCCAATTTCACGTTAGCAATTTTCCACCAAAAAATTGCTCAATTGAGCTGCAAAGAAAGACTAAGATTTCAAAATATTGACATGGCATAGGTTGGCAATGCCTGTACTACTGCTTTAACGAGTAATCCCTTCCTAGCTCTTGACAGTAGCTTCTCCTTCCACCCTTCAAGTTTCATGCAAACTCTAGCTAGGATAGGATGTAGGTGTACATTTTATTTTATTTTTTAAACTTCCCAAAAAAGAAGGAATGCTTCAGATTCTTTCCAGTTTGTGCAATCTGTGGACCTCTCAAAGCATTGGCTATGTTATTACATATGTTGACAATTAAATGTTTTCCCATAGGTCATCAAATATTTTCGAAAAATTTGGAACTTTTTTAGCTTCAATTATTATCTTACTTATTAAATGTTACATCCTTGCATTTTAGATTATTTAGGAGTTAGACATCTAGTAATGCACAAGTGCACTATTTTTTGTCATAAGATTTGACAAAATCAATGATGGTAATCGCAAGACAACAAGTAGAGTTGGCTCATGGTGTTGATATAGATTATGAGCCAATATCTATACTGTGGTCTCTTCCAATATTTGGTGAACGTCAACTCCAACAAGAGCCTGATATTAAATGCTGATTTTTTGTTGACCTTTTCTATTGATTTTATTTCTTTACATTTGGGATTTATAGGTTCAACCTTTTGATATCCAGATTAGTTCTTTATAACTAAATCAGAGTGTTAATGCATTTATTTCTTGTTTCCAGAGGATTGTCTATTGAAAATGGAATACAGAGAAATAAAAGAATAATTCAACAATTAATAAGGGGCAACTCAATCGTGGTATATATGTTTGATATTATGATGACCCATTTCCAGCACTTTGTACATAAAATGTGCTGGAACCAAAAGAATAATAATGACTTTGAAAATTTGAACAAGGACACAAAATTGGAGGGAGAATCCAAGATGACCGAGCTGCTCAGAGAGCTTAAGGAGGGACAAGAAATCATAAAAGGCGAGATTCAGCGCCTTCGCTCTGAGCTGCGTACAGAGGTTGAGACCCTGCAAATGCGTATCCATCAGCAGGAGGCAACTATCAAGGATGCTGTCAACTAAGCTCAGAATCAAGTGTCCTCTGATATGGTGATGCTCAGTAACAACTCTTGACTTTGGGAAAGGAAATGCAAAAACTGACAGAGGTTTTTGACAGAAGGCTAAATAACTTGTTCTCTTTCGCTTTAGCCAAGGTTCCTTTTGATTTTCCAGCAACCCAGCATCAACCTCACCACCCCATCCTAAGTCCTCCAAAAGAACTTCATTTTCGTTCTTTTGTTTTTAAAGACTTTAGTGTGTTTTGCTTCTGTTGGTTTGCTTACTAGTTTGTTTTTTATTCTGCTTGGAACTACGAGTACTTTTTGATGTTGTGCATTCCTTTTGAATAATACTTGATGGGTGGTTGACGTTTATGGATCTTTATTATTTATGCCCATTTCTAACGTTGACAAAAAAGGAGAGAACACAAGAAGTTCAAGCAGAGGCATCGCAGTCAGTAAAATTTCAATATGTGCTTGTGCTCTAGCACTTGTGCATTTATCAGAATTGTTAAATATTTTTTTCACACAAGTACTTTTCTTTGAAAATCTTTTCAAAATTAAATCATGCTTGAAAGTTCTGTCTCCATAAATGTGACGACCCGATTTTTTTTTTCTGACAAGTGGATTTATAAGCGGAACGGTATTTATCGGGTTCGGAAGTATGGTAAAAGTGAATTTGGGGGGCTTTAATATTTTAGTGTGGTGAATTATAAAATGTGATATTATGATTGGGCGCCGAGGACTATTTGAGCTAAGTACATATTTTAGGCACGGCAATTTTTATGGGACCGTCAGCAAAATTTTAATCAAACAAGATGGTATGAAATCAGTCCCGATGCGAATTCATTTCACGGTGAACCGCGAAGGCCTTTTATAATGAGACCCCATGCCATGTGTATTTCGTACCACCCATCATTTTCCCCAACGTGACACCTTTCCCACTTATTTTCTCTTCGCCGTTGCTTAAGAACCCCACGATCAGCTCCCTCCCTCTCATCTCTCTCTACTTGGGTGATACCTCCAAAGAACCATCTCCATCTTCATCTTTTCTTTGTTCTTTTTCACTTTTTGGCAATTCCTTCACTGAGCAACTCCATCTCGCTCACGAACTCGCTCGGGGTCGTGTGAAGAGGACGGACGAGCTCGACTACGAAGGCTCGTGGCGTTGGTTCATAGTCAATTGGTGCGAGGAATTAAGGTGAGCCCGAGCTTGTGGCGGATCTGCACCGGCGTCCGGACACGTGGAATCGAGGCAAGTTGTTCTCTAACCCATTTACCAGTTTTTCCAATGGGTGTCGGTAATGGAGAGTTAGACGGCGGGTGAACGATTGGTTGTTCTAAACTTGAGTTGGCGGTAGTAGGGGTTGATCAAAGCTTACCGGCTGCATTTCAAGGAGAGGTAACATGGGGTGGTGGATAGTCTCGGCTGTGAAATTTGGGATGGCGTAACAGAGTTGGGTGTCGGGTGATTTCCAGCAAGTAGTTTACAAATCCCTATTACTAGACTAGCTTTTGTTCGCCAATTGGGTTAGTCGGCATAAATTGGTTCCTCGTATTGCCGAGAATGAAAAACTTTTGGTATGACTTAGAGAACGGCAATGCTTGTTGGTATAAATTGCTATATTATGTCCTTATGGACATGGGTAAGCACTGTTCGGACACCGATCATTATTGTTGCCACTAGAATGAGCCAAATTGGAGTGGGACTGTAGAGGAACAGCAGCCGAGAAACCCATGAGGGGTATTTGGTAGTTCTTGTTTGCTTGTGGATTTCCACTAGTTAACTGGTGTACTTCTGGCTGGGGAAGGTGTAGTCCTGAAGTTTGGGTGTGTAGCGGTAACCATTATTGTGGCAATGGAAGTTGTGTTGTTGTGTGGACAGTGAATAGACCAGGAAGCTTATAGCAGTTGCGGTGCTCCATGGGCTTGTTTGTGACGATGGAGATGTAAAGTGAAAAATAGTGCACATGAGTTGGAGTCTCGTGAGTTTTGGTGGTTGAAGATTACCGTTTGTTTGGAGTAATCAAGATCACGAACCTGGAGTAATCAAGATCATGGTTCATGAGGGTGAATTCATGGGGTCCTTGGATAGTGGGCCATTGCTTGGACTGCAAATTCAGTGTGCTATGACGTGGGATAATAGTATATCGATCTAGTCCTAAATTGCCGTTTATGCGAATGCTTGTGTGTGATGCCAGGGTTAGCTACATCACATTTGCTGGTAATCTCTTCATTCCCTCAATATGCGGTGTTTTCTTTGTGATATTGACACTAATAATGGCTAAATACTTCATGATAAGTCACAAAGACATGAATTGATACAGAACATGGCATGAACATACTCGTCATGAATATGATCTCGCATGCTTTGTTTATGGACCAATTGTGGCTCGTGGAAAATGTTAAAATTAATGTCTCGAGTTTGAATCGATTTTGGATAGAACTCTTTTTGTTATATATATATATCATATCTAATATTTGACCGGCTTGAATAGCTGAGATTTTGGCATCGTTGGCTAGGGCGTATGATGAAGGACGCCTGCAGCAAAAGAAAAGAAAAGTGGGGGAATCTTGATGGGTCTCGGTCAAAGGAACTTTTTTTGTTGACCCTTATTAGAAGAAATAAAGAAAAGAAAAAAAATAAGGGCACACATATATTAGGCGTGGGTTTCTTCCGTGGAAAGCCGCCGCACAGAGAATTCCTTGCTGAAAAACTACCGCAGCTGTATAGAGTGAGACTCTGCGAGAAGGACAACATGAGAGGGAAAGAAAAAGGACGACGCAGTGAAGTTCTCTTGATCGCGCGAAGGAGTCTGAACACAGAAATTTGTGCGTGAGTTTTAGTATATCCAATTGTGAGTTGTTTTATTTGTAAACACTTTGGGTTTGTATATAATTTAGGTGCGGGAAACACGAGCATATTGAGCGATTGAAACTACGATTCTCCGATTATAGTGGATTGTTCTTGCCGACTCTCCCCATGAATGTAGGTATCGATATTCGGACCGAACCACGTAATATTTGGTGTCTTTTATCGTTCCTCGTTATTTTTCTATACTTTTACATTGACTTATTTGCAAGATCCTGGTTAGGTTCCGCGTTTTATTACAACAATTGGTAGCAGAGCTTGGATAAGATATTCTAGATTGTGATTTGGGGCTTTCGCTTGTTTGATTATTATATGGATATCGTGTGATTGCAATTATGTCCTGGAGTGAAAGCTGAAATTGAGAAATTTAACTAGAGGAACAACTTTGGGTTATGGAGCCTCAAGATGGAGGTGTTATTGACAACTCAAGGTTTAGGAGAAGCATTGGAGGGCAAGGCTAAGTTGCCCAAACGATGCAGATCTTGAAAAGGATGTGGTAATGGGGAAAGCTAGAAGTCTAATCCTGTTGAATTTATCGGATGAAGTGTCAATAGAGGTAGGTGAGGAAAAGGATACCGCAAGATTGTGGACAAAACTTCAAGCGCTCTATGTAACGAAGGGTTTGAACAATTGCTTATATATGTTGAAGAGGATGTTCCAGGTTCGGATATATCGAAGGTACGTCTATCAAAACCCATTTAGATGAATTTAATAAACTCATGATGGATTTGAAGAACGTCGGTAAGACATTTGATGATGAAGAGTATGGCATGATATTGTTGGCTTCTTTACCGAGTCATGGGAGCACTTTCTCGATTCACTATTGGGGGGCATACTACGATTACTTCGAAAGAGGTAAAGTCCACATTATTTTCTAAGGAGTGGCGAGAGAAAGTTGCGAAATGACGATCCTAGTGCGGGATGTAGCACGAGAACTAGTGATTCGAGGTAGAGAGCAACATCGGGGTCCAAAGAGCAACAAAGGTAAAAGTAGGTCTAAATCACGCCATAGAAAGTCCAAAGAACATGTGAAGTGCTTTGAGTGTCACGAGGAGGGGCACATCGGGAGAGATTGTCCTAAGTTGAGAAACAGAGGTGATAAGTGAAAGCCACAACCAAAGGTAGCGAACATTGCCGAGGAGAGTACTAGTGATGTAGAGGCATGTCTTATGTGTGACTACAGGTTCGTCAGGAGACGAATGGGTCCTAGATTCGGGGTGTTCTTATCATATGACTCCTCATAGGAACCCGGTTTACTACTTACCGGATGTAGATGGTGGTAGAGTTATATTGGGGAATAACGCACTGCAAGGTTGTGGAGATAGGGACAAAGTGCGGATTTAGATGCACGATGGCGTGGTGCCCACATTGACTGAGATGTGAGGCACGTACCGAAACTCAAGAAGAACCTTATTTCTCTAGGAATGCTTCATGATATCGGGTGTGCGACGCTTGGGAAATTCGAATTATGTAATTTGCTCGAATTCAATAAAAAGGAAGAAAATTGAATTTTAGTCGGTGCAAATTTCGGATCGTAAGGACGTAAGTGATTAATTTTGGACGATTCCCGAAATGTCGTTCGATTTCGATTGGGTCTCGAAATCGTGGTCACCGCGACTTTAGGATTTTAAATCCTCTCGCTTAAGCCTTTTTCGGACCGAACCTAACCCGTGAAAATCCAAATTTTATTCCCAATCGGTTGAGCCAAAAATCCGATCAGTCCCGATTTATCAAATTGCAAAATCGCCCTTAGATATTATGCATATGGGAAGAAAACAATTAATTTGGATGAGACCGTGGGCCCCACAACCATAGCCAAACTAGGTCAAACCATCAAAGTCTTCTCTCTCTCTCTCCTCCCTCTTCTCTCTCCCTCATGCGTTTTCTCTCTCCCTCTCCCTCACGATACCTCTCTCTCTCTCTCTCTCTCTCTCTCTCTCTCTCTCTCTGTTTCATACCCGCATGATCCCCTCCTCCTCTTTCCTTGACCGTTGTTGTGCAACCCCTCCACTTCGAGCACCGTTGCTCCTGTACTCCGCCACCACTCCGCCCCTGTCCGGACCGCCGCAATCCACCATAACACTGAGGCCGCTGACACCGCCCAGTCCCCAGCCGCGCCCGCTCGTTTCGGGTCCCGTGGCCGTTGTGAGCTACTCTCGCTACCCCGTACCACCTACGACCACCACCGACCTCCTCTCCGTCCAGCCTTCGACCCCAGACGCCGTTCCATCGCGCGCCTCCCCGGAAGCCGCAAACAGCCCCAGGAACCGCACTCGGCGCAGCTTCCTGTTTCGCGTATTGCTTCCACGCTCCACCGCCCTCCTCCCCGATTGAGCCACACCCACCGCTCGCCGACCACCCCAAGCCGTCGCCCTCCACCTCTAGTTATCCCACAAAGCTTCTAGTAGTCGGCCGTCGCCATTGTTAAGAGCCCGTGAACCACCCCGGACCGAGCCTCCGCTATTTCGCCCAAACCTGCTCTGTTTCACCCCCGGTTTTGCTGAGGCGTTCGTGCTCCGCCGCCTTGCGCAACCTTCGGCCGCCACCCGAGCCACCCCGAAGACCCCGACCATGGCCGAACATTTCTCCGGACCGTGAGCCACTCGAAAACCTTCGCCCCCCAAAATAGCCCCCGAAACCCAGCCTCCTGTTCCGCCGCCATCGTTCATTCCGGCCGTGATTGTTCCCAGCTCCCGGCCACCAATCGCCACCCCGAGCATCGTGCCGCTGTCACGAGGTGTCACCAAGTCTTCGGGCCATCTTTGTTCAAGTTGGAAGCCCGAGGCTTAAATTGGATCGCGGATCGCCGATCGTTGCCCACGGACATGGCCGAGTTCGTGTCTTCGCCCCAATGAACGAGACGCTCTGAGCTAAATTTAATAGTGAGTTGGCCTCTCACTCCTGGTTAGGACGCTAATTGCGTTCGAAATTAGTTTAATTAGTTAATTAGAGTGTTTAGGTAGTTTAATTACGGTCGGATTAGTTGGGAACTTGGTTTATGAGAAATGACCGTAATTAGTTAAGATTAGTCAATTAGTTAGGTTGTCTGTGGCTAATTGTGAGTAAAAATGATTGATGTGATCGATTGTATTGGTTAATCGCGAGCATCGATAGGTCAGAGATGAGTGCGCGATTGGCTATCAATGGAAATTGAAATTAGAATTAATGATCGATCGGCTGCAATTAACTAATTGATTTATGAATTGTTGGTGTGAATGCCGATTGATTATTGATTGTCGTGGGAGTCCGATTAGAGGATAATCGCCCCAAATTGATTGGTTTGTCGGTCGATATAATTGCACATTCATGTGACCACGTGTGAGCATTAGACCTAATTTCAAGAAATGAATCGCCGGTTGTCGAAGTGCTTGAGTGGTCACATAATGGAATAATTCCGACAATCATTGTCTTCGATTGGTCGGTCCTAGCATTCATTATCTTCGATTGTTGAATGCGCGTCGATCGTGTCTTCTAGCTATACGTTTACGGTCTACGTTTCAGGTCGTAACTTGTGAATGGCCAAAACCTTTTAAGGATACCTGTTAGTTCCGTGCCAAGTCGACAATCATTGTCTTCTAGTTGGTCGAGCGGAGTCACATGGACTATTAGAAGCCGTCGCCCGGAAGTAAGGGACGATGTCCTGGTCCTGCAGGAGAGCACCAACCGACTAGTGTGCTTTAGACCTACGGGTCGTTGTTAATAATAAATGGACTACATGTGGTGTCATGTACATGCAAGTCTTGTGATGCTTTGCCAATGAATTAAATTGGTTTGATTGATTTGATTGTTGAGTCGTCCGCATCGCATTATGCCCGGTCAAGACCGGTAAGCTTGCATGTGGTTGAAATATCTACTCTATCTTGATGTGATTGATTGTTAGGATGTTCGAGCGAATCAACGTCCTAACCGGGCTCAGGCGTTGACTCACTCGAGATTAATTTCTCACCCCGTCGTTTAACCATTTCGGTCCCAAGTGATGGAGCTCGTGATGTTAGGGCATGGTGATCAAAGTAGGATTTTGGGAGTAGATGAAGGTTTAACCTTACCCGACCATATATCATTTTGAGGTCCTAGTGAGCCGCCCCAAAGAATGGGGTTGGATAGGTTTACTGTAGCTCCATAGGGTTAAAATTCATCCGCTTTGGTTTATGAATGAAATTATTTTTGTGGAATGACTATATTGATTTTCCCTGTTGTACTATCCCCGTTGATCTTGTTGTTTGGGAGTGTTGCACATTCCGCATGCACCATATTGTCGTAGGTCGATAGCCTACCTAGGACGCTATCATTCATGACTGAGCCAGAGATTTGTAGGGATGTCGCGGGCCCGGGAATCGGGCGTAATAGGGTGCAAGTATACCGCTGAAGGTGGAGTGCTGAAAATCTCTCGATGTGCCATGACGTAATGAAAGGGAAGAAAATGAGTTCTCTCTATCATCTCTGGGGGAGAGGCGTAACGAGGAGCTGCTTGTAGTTTCATCGGGTGAGTCGATTCGATTTAACTCGTTTGTGGCATATACGTTTATGGCACATGAGTGAGGTAGGTATGACAATCTTGAGTGATAGGGGGTTTGTTAAAGGGTCAAAAGACAAATAAGTTAGACTTATTTGAGCATTACATTTTTGGGAAGCGACGCGGGATGAAGTTTACTATTAGTATTCATTCGATTAAGCAACCACTTGAATATATTCATTCAAATGTCCGGGGCCCGTCTCCGGTTCCTTCGAAAGGAGGTGTTCGTTATATGCTGACTTTTATTGACGATTATTCCAGGAAGGTATAGGTATACTTTTTGAAGCACAAATCGATGTGTTTGATCGGTTCAAGAAGTTTAAGGCCTTGATTGAGAAGTAGTCGGATAAACGGATCAAGTGCCCGAGAACCGATAATGGCATGGAGTTTTATGGTAAATATTTTACCGAGTTCTGCGAGAGAGAAGGGATTGTGAGACATCGCACATGCACTGGGACACCACATGAGAATGGCGTAGCAGAACAAAAGAATAGAACTTTATTTGAGCGGGCTCGGAGCATGCTTTCGCATCTTTGGAATAGGTAAGAAATTTTGGGCCGAAGCAATGAACATGGCCTGTTACTTGATTAATCGATCTCCATCATCTCGCTATCTAGTGGAAGACTCCAGAGGAAGTATGGTCGGGGAAACTTGTTGATTACTCCAGATTACGAGTATTCGGATGTCCTACGTATGCTCATGCTAGTGATGGTAAGCTTGAGCCGAGATCGAAAAAGTGCATATTTCGGGTTATGCACATGGGGTGAAAGACTACCGATCGTGGTGCACCGATCCCGGATCACCCGATTTTCTAATTAATAGAGATGTAATTTTTGACGAGACCGCAATGCTTTGACAGAGGAGGTCCGAGACACTACCGACAGAGCGAGATAGATCCTAGTGTCGGTAGTGAAGTGAAGCTTGAGGTAGAGACTCCGGAGACCTTAGAGGTAATCGATGTTGAGACTGCAGATGAGGCCGCAATTCCTAAAGTCGGTGATAATGAACAATCGATACAGTTGCGGACATAGTATAGTTGCAGACAGACAGAGAAGGCAAATTAAACCACCGGTACATTATGGTTATATAGATATTGCTTATGCTTTGACAGTAGGCAATAAGGTGGAGACAAATGAGCATTCGTCTTATTCGAGGTGATAGCTAGTTTTGAGTTGTCGTAGTGGCTAGGGGCTATGAGTGAAGAGATGGAATCACTCCATCGAAATCGGACGTGGGAGCTAGTTAAAGTACCAAAAGCCAGAAAATTATTGAAAGTAAATGGGTCTATAAACGGAAAGATGGCATTCCCGGTGTCGAGGCAACGAGGTATAAAGCGAGGCTTGTTATGAAGGGATATACCAATGGGAAGGCATTGACTATAACGAGGTGTTTTCTCCCGTAGTAAGACATACTTTTATTCGTGTTTTACTTGCCTTTGTTGCTGCACGGGATCTCGAGTTGGAGCAGACTTGATGTGAAAACGGCGTTTCTTCACGGTGAGTTGGAGGAGCAGATTTACATGAGGCAGCTAGAGGCATTTTCTATTTCGAGTAAGGAAGACCATGTTTGCTTGTTAAAGAAATCTTTGTATGGGCTGAAATAGTCTCCTGAGATAGTGGTATAAACTTTTTGATGCTTTCATGGCTAGTCAACACTATTCGAAAAGTCGATGGATAGCTGTGTTTACTTTAGGAGATTGGATGATGGGTCTTTGATATATTTGCTATTATATGTTGATGATATGTTAATAGCAGCAAAGAATATGTCTCGATATTGATTTGCTAAAAAGGCAATTAAGTGCTGAATTTGAGATGAAAGATTTAGGTGCTGCAAAGAAAATTTTGGGTATGGAGATTTTGCGTGACAGATCGCAAGATTATTACATCTATCTCAAAAGAAATATATTGGGAAGATTGTTGGACATTTTAATATGCAATCAATGAAAGTCTCGTGAGTACACCATTAGCGAAACACTTTAAACTTTCGGTTAAGTTGTCACCGCAGATCGAGGATGAGGAAGAGCATATGTCCCGCATTCCTTATTCTAGTGCGGTGGTTAGCATTATGTATGCTATGGTATGCACTAGGCCCGATATTTCACAAGTCGTTAGTGTAGTTAGTCGTTATATGAAGCGCCCTGGTAAAACTCATTGGGAAGGCTGTGAAATGGAGACTCTGAGATATTTGAAGGGGACATCGAGACGTTGGTATAGTATACCGGAGGGATAATAATAGTAGTGAGACAACAAGTTATGTGGATTCCGATCATGCAGGTGACTTGGATGAGTACATGTCTTTAGCAGGGTATGTATTTACGTTGCCAGGTGATGCGATTAGTTGGAAGGCGTCTTTACGGGACCACGTAGCCTTGTCGTCGGCCGAAGCGGATTACATGGCACTAACCTTTGTAGCGAAAGAAGCGATATGGTTACAGAGTTTGCTCTTGGACTTTGGGTTAGAATGGAAAAGTGTTGATATACACTCGTGATAACTAAGGTGCGATTTATCTAGCACATAATCCAGCTTTATCACGAGCGAACGAAACATATCAATATCATATACCACTTCATCCGAAATGTCTTAGTGAAGGGTAAAGTTATTGTGAAAAAGATTGCTACGAGAGAACCCGGTAGACATGATGACTAAGCATGTTCCTTTGGTGAAGCTCAAGCTCTCGCTTGAGCACTATTGACGTCTGTAGAGAGTAATCGCCCATTGGGGCGATGGGAGAGCAAGCATGGATAATGAGCACTATGAGCTGGCTTCAAACATCAAGCCAAGGTGGAGAATTGTTAAAATTAATGTCTTGAGTTTGAATCGATTTTGGATAGAAATCTTTTTGTTATATATATCGTATCTAATATTTGACCAACTCTGAATAGTTGAGGTTTTGGCATCGTTGGCTAAGGCGTACGATGAAGGACGCCTGCAAAGCAAAAGACAAGAAAAGTGGGGGAATCTTGGTGGGTCCCGGTCAAAGGAGCCTTTTTGTTGACCCTTATTAGAAGAAATAAAGAAAAGAAAAAAAATAAGGGCACACATATATTAGGCGTGGGTTTCTTCCGTGGAAAGCCGCCGCACAAAGAATTCCTTGCTAAAAAATTACCTCAGCCGTATAGAGTGAGACTCTATGAGAAAGACGACACGAGAGGGAAAGAAAAAGGACGACACAGTGAAGTTCTCTTGATCGCGCAAAGGAGTCCGAACACAGAAAATTTGTGCGTGAGTTTTATTATATCTAATTGTGAGTTGTTTTATTTGTAAACACTTTGGGTTTGGGTATAATTTAGGTGCGGAAAACAAACATATTGAGCGATTGAAACCGAGATTCTCCAATTATAGTGAATCGTTCTTCTTGGCTCTCCCCGTGGACGTAGGTATCGATGTTCGGACCAAATCACGTAATCTCCGATGTCCTTTATCGTTCCTCGTTATTTTTGCATTGAATTATTTGCAAGATCCTAGAGCGTTTTATTACAATAGAAATGAGCCGCATCTCTTATGTACTTATACCTCATGGAGTTTATGGGAAGCCTGTATGGCGACCCTTTGTGTGAATGGGCGACCTGCTTTGTGTGATCTAGGCGATATGAGACGTTACAAGAATCGCGTAATTGTAATGCTCGGAACATAATAATGATGAGTAGCTTATTACATGTGCATTTTGCCATAATTCTATCTCATTGCATAGCAATACTTGTGTGTTACTAGCTATAGTGAATACCAAGTGTGGATAGTTTGGAAACTTGATGCTTTCTTGAATTACCGATATCTGTTTTTTTATTGGATAGATTAGTCGATGATTTAGAGGACTAACTTGTTGAGTTTTATCTCACTCCATTATCATTGATAATTTTTAGGTAAGTAACGTGCACTTCTTAAGGTGTCGGAGCCGAGGTTTAAGGCCGGGCTACTACGGTGGTGCCGGAGGAGGTTAATCGGGGGCACGGGTCATCTCAATAAAATAGAGGGAGATTGCTGAAAAATTATATTAGATTTTGAAGGAAACAAAATTTCTACATTATGTGGAAAAGACTTTGTGAAACACTTTGAGGATATTCAACAAGTATATCATTACGCCTTATACTTAATCTACTAATTGTTATACTTGGTAGAAGCAAGTTTCGAGGATAGAGGTAGACTCAATCGAGTTACATATGGCAAGATATATTCTGGATCATTGAGCAATCCTTCTGTTTTTATAAACTTATCTTTAATTATTTATTTCCTTAAACGTCCCTCACAAACGATCAATAATCTGGTTTGGTATTTCGTTCATAAGTTATATTGATAGAGCAACGATCTAAAAGATATTCTCGTGATTTTCCATAAGAGGAATCTTAATTGATTGGCAATCACCCCTAGATAATTTCCTTTATTAAAAGCTTAATTTATGGGTTCAAAGATTTGATTGTTTGAGTGAAAAAATCCTCTCAAATCTCTTATGTCTACAATCTAGATGACTACATAATCTTTGTCTAACAATCTATCAACGGCTAGTTTGAAGATTATTCCTCGGTATGGTTATATCCAATAGACAATCGATCAAACCAAAGTCATTTGATTCAATTACGGGCATGCAATCCGACTATACTTAATTTAAGCCCATTTAATAACGTCCAATCGATATTAACCACTTCGATTTGACAATCATTCGTACAATCGTCCATAGCCTATCGCTCGCTCACGATCAAGCAACTACAATCACACAATCAATCCATCTATCACCAATTAGCCACGGTTCCTTAACTAATCGGACTAACTTAGTTAATTATGGTCATTTAGCCTAAGTCAAGTTTCTAACCTAAATCGACCCTAATTAATCTACCTAAATACCCTAATGACTAATTAATTATCCTTAAGCGCAATTAGCTTTCTAATCGAGAGTTAGAGACTAACTCACAATTAGCGGCACGAGACGACTAAACACAAAGACACTCGACTCCCGAGTCTTCATGCATGGCTCACAAGGCACGGCTCACGGGCAGCGGCCTGGGCATGAGCTCGGGCACGACCGAGCACAACTCGAGCACAAAGACGGGCATGAGATCGGACACAATCGGAGCACGGCTCGAGCACACAAGCACGATTCTTGGCATACGGTCGGGCACGGCACTAAGACTACCCAATACGGGTTCGAGCGTAGCCCGAGCACTACCGGGCAATGGCTAAGGCGTGGGCTCGGCCTCATAGTCCTGCGGTGACGACTATTTTCGGCTAGGGCAGCGGCGGCACGCGGATCAAGGGTGGACGACAAAGGGTGTCGAGGTGTTTGCGGGGGTCGGCAGACGGTGGTGAGGCTCGCGAAGCTTAAGCTTGGTGGTTGTGATTCCGGGAAGCTCTCGGCTAGGTGGGCCACGGGTCCGCGGCTTCGGGTGGCTGGTGGATGGAGGGATGGCATGGCTTACGGAGGCAAACGCAGAGCAAAGTGGTGGTCGGTGGGTGGCCGATGCAAAGTAAGGAGGAGGAGAGGAGGAAGGAGACGTCGGGTAGGGGGAGGGAAAGGAGTGAATGTGAGTGAGGAGAGAGAAAAGAGAGGAAAGAGAAAGTGAGGGGAAGAGAGAGGAAAGTGAGAGAGAGAGAGAGAGAGGGAAAGATGGGATGTAATTGGTGGGTGGTGATGTGAAGGGTGGGACCCACCAAAGGTCAACTCAAGGGGTTTGAATATTTCGTCTTATAGTGATAGTATCTAGGGGTATTTTAGTCATTTGGTATTTTATGACTAATTAGATATTTGGCTCAACCAATGGAGGGTATTTCGAT
Source organism: Rhodamnia rubescens (assembly GCA_021437795.1). Classification (NCBI taxonomy): domain Eukaryota; kingdom Viridiplantae; phylum Streptophyta; class Magnoliopsida; order Myrtales; family Myrtaceae; genus Rhodamnia; species Rhodamnia rubescens. The sequence goes on from JAILYA010000015.1 coordinate 4,563,246, forward strand.
CTTTTCACAACTTGGGCTAGATCAAGATTAAGCTCGGGCGCACGTTTCTCGAAGCTACCGCACAACAACTAAACTACGAAGCCTAATCTATTATGACCAACGTCTAAGAAAATATCTAACCATCGTCACTTAAATCCTCAAAATCCCATTTTATATAACAAACTAGAATTCACAATTGAAACTCAAATTGATTCCGGTTATCTTACGTACGTCAAAATTCCGGGCGTCACATTCTTATGTCCGAGCTAATGTCGGGATCAAACAATCACTTTCATAACTTGTTTTTACCCATTAAACCTTATAATTAGTGATATGCTAGTATTAGGTCGATTTACCATTACTAGTGATTTTAAGCAAAGGGTTTCAGCCCAATTTCTTTTGAGGTCACATTTACCACATCTCTTGGTAGAATCTTTATAAAGGGATCGGCCAAATCCTTGCTTGACCTCACATGGACAATTATTGTGGTACCTTCTTGAATCACTTGTCTCACGTACTCATGCCTTAAGCTAATATGTCTAGACTTTTCGTTATAAGTGCTGCTTTAAGCTCTCGCCAAATAGCCTGATTATCATAATAAACGAAATAGGAGGCATAAGACTATGTCATAATTTGATATCCAATAGCAAATTTCTAATCCATTTAGTCTCTTTCCACTTGCTGCTAAAACAATAAATTTGGATTCCATCATTGAGCAAGTTATGCATGTTTGTTTCTTGCTCGCCAAGATATAACACATCCACCTAACGTAAACATTCATCCGAAGTGGAGTATTTATCATCCACACTAGAAATCCAACTAGCATCGGTGTATCCTTCTAATACATTCGGATAATTGTTATAAAACAATCATAAATTTTTAGTTCTCTTAAGATAACCAAAAATTCTGGTGATAAAATTCCAATGTTCTATATTAGGATTGCTAGTTTATCTACTCAACTTACACACGAAAAGAGCAATATCGGGTCTAGTACAATGCATCGCATACATTAAGATCCTATAGCACTCGCATATTCAAGTTGTGCTACTTGCTCTACCAATATTATAAATTAATTTGATACTAGTATCAAACAGAGTACTCATTTCTTTGAAACCAAGATGTTCAAATTTACTTAATATCTTTTCAACGCAATTACATTGACTCAAAGAATAACCCCACTATGTTTTTTAACTTTAATACCTAAGATAATATCTACTTCACCCCAATCTTTTATTTTAAAGTTTGAAGTTAGATACTTCTTAATCTCAATGACTCTAGTCATATTAGTTCCAAAGATAAGCATATCATCAATATATGAGCAGACTAAAAAACATAGAATAAATATACTTATTAGCACTATTACGCTTGAAACCATTGGACAATACGACCGAATTGAATTTCTCATACCACTTTGTTTCGGTGCTTGCTTAAGCCCATAAGAGATCTAACTAATTGACATACTTTCCTCTCATTTTCGAAAGAACAAAATGCTCTGGTTGTTCCATGTAAATTTCCTCATTTGAATGTCCATATAAGAAATCGTTTTAAGTGAGATTCTCTCTTCTTATTTTCCCTTTTGTTTGGCTTACTTCTTTTTGTCTCATCCACCTTCTCTTTTCCTTTTGGAGCTTTGAAGCACCAGAACAACATTTAGCATAGAGACAATAAACCAGGGGACCAGGAAACTAACAAGCAATCATGACCAAGCATTATCATGAACCATTAGTCTTCAAAAGACAAGTTATCTAATTCTTTCCACATGAAAGTCCAAGGGGAAAAGTACACTTTTAGTGCCAAAAGTTGTGTGCAGAGATCACTTTAGAGCCAAAAATTTCAATCGAATCACTTTAGTGCCAACCTTTTGAAAAACGATCACTTTGGAGCCAAGTCCGATTTGCTCCGCCGAAAATCCGACTTGGCACTTTTTTATTAACATTTTTGGCTAATGTGGCTCACTGGCGGTCCACTTGGCATTTGTTTTTTTATATTTGAATTTTTTGAGAAATAAGTTGAAAATTAAAAAAAAACTAGAAATTTAAATATAAAAAAAAAAAGATCGCAAGCGGCGAGGGTTGTTGTAACCCTTGCCACCACGGTCCCACCATCGCCAACAATGGCCGATGAGGGTGGGGGATGACCGGCGGGAGTCGCCGATCCCCGGCCAAGGGCCGGGAACCCCCACAGCCTCAAGTGAGGGCCTGCAGATCCTCGCCCAAATCCGGACAAGGGTGGCGACCCTCGGCCTAGATCGGGCGGAGGTCGTCGGCCCTAGCCCGGATCCGGTCAAGGGGCCGCCACCGCCGGCCGAGCCCCGCTAGCGGTGACCCTCAACTAGACCCTGGGGAGGGCCGGCGATAGTGTAGCGGCGGCGGTGAGGGTTACAAAGAACCTCGCCGCCCGACTTTTTTTTTAGTCTTTTTCTAATTTTTCAGCTTATTTAATTGATTATAAATAAATTTTTTATTTTTAACAATTCTCTATTAGTTCTTCTTTTTGAGAAATCTTATTTTATTGTTTTTTTTTTTCTGAATTTTGAAGTCCACGTGGAACCAATGTGGAATTCATTTTTTTTAATAAAAATGCCAATTAAAATTCAAAAATCAATTAAAAATGCCACGTGGCAATTTTGGCCAAAATTTTTGGCCGGAAGCACCAAAGTGATCCTTTTGTCTCCGAATTAGCACTAAAGTGATCCTTTTGAAACTTTTGACACTAAAGTGATCTCCGTACACAACTTTTGGCACTAAAAATGTACTTTTGCCAAGTCCAAGACTCGCAATATTGACGAGATAAATAACGACCACAATCATTCTTCGAGTCCTTGTCCTTGGGAAAGTACTCTCTCAAAAAGTCCAATCTCGTGGACACCCTCACGCAAGGCCCTCGGAGCCTGCCCATGACGTATGAGTTCATCTCGAAGTACTTGGCGAGGAAGGAATTGTCAGTGCCGAGAGTCCAGGCCATGTTTGCCACCCACACATTTGATGGAGAGGTCTATGTGCATATACTAGTCCTAAAGAAAAAATATTGGTTATGTCATCTCGTTTATAATAGTGATGTTTGCTTTTGGCCTCTCCAAGAGATTGTTCCCGTGAGACATACGAGATCCAGTCCAGGATGGTGCATATCATCTACTGAAATCCTCTATCCACTTTGCATGCCACAGCTTTTGCATATGAGGCTCTTGCTCATGAAGAAGTTATTACAATACAAATGTAATAAATAAATAAAATCTTCTGATGCTAAATCAGGGAACCTCCTCTCCACATGAATTGCCCTCAAAACCAATTTACCGTAGCCATTAGTCAATTAAGGACCAATCACTTATCTAGAACTCATAATCTCCACATGGGACATGTCACCCATGGCTTCCTTGCCTCTTGTGATTGTATTGAATGGCATTTAGAAAGAACTACGATTTACATACACTAAAGTATGATCAAGAATTTTTCGTCGCTGAGTTCCAGGAATAAAATTTTTACTCTCTTGGAGAACCACTGTCATTCGTGCATTGTTTTTCAAAAGATGAAACGGCAACATAGTCAAAACAGAGAGTTGGGAATGGAAATGGATAGAGAGAAATTTTGCCCGCCTCCTTGTGAATTGATAAGCATCTCAATACAAATTAAATAGGCTTAAGTACACCTTAAGTGCCAAAAGTTACGTACGGCGCTCACTTTAGTGCCAAAACTTTCAAATCGATCACTTTAGTGCTAAGTTTTTGTAACTTCGATCACGTCGATGCTAATTTCGGATAAAATCGTGCACTTCGGTGCCATTCCGACCAAAATCCCGGCGAAATGAATTACGTGGGTTTTATAATTGATTTTTCTTATCTTACGTGGCGAATTTTTTAGAAGCAGCTACCACGGTAGAATCCGACGTGGCTTAAAAGGGCGGAAATGTAAAATGACATCATTTATGTATTCGAGATAAATGACGTCGCTAAGTGTTGTCTTGTTAGGTGTCATAGAAAGGGGCCGAGGGACTTGTGCGAAATCCACGGTCGCTGCTCGTGGAGTCACGGTCATCGGTCGGCGGCCATCGTTCTTCTTTAGTCGCCCGCCGCCATCACCCACTCGCCGTTGTGAGGTATGCGTCCGCGTCCTCTGTCCCTCTCTCGTTAGACCCGAGCCGAAATTAGGGCAAAATTAAAGTGGAATTAGGGCTTCGAGGGGAAAATTAGGCTTAAAGGCAAAATTAGGGGCGAATATGGTAAAATGAAGGCTCGAGATTAATGCATTGGGAATGTATACTACTTTAATCACAGCCTCTGTCTTTGATTTCTTGATAAAGAAAAATAGTGGCCCCGAGATCCCTTCGATCCCTTTCGAATTTGTATTTTTTGCACCCCTTTTGGTCCACTTGTTTAATCAAACCTCTCACACCTTTGCAATGTAAAATTGCTTTTTATTTGCTAGGAACTAGTGAACTAAATGCCAACGGACCTCAAAATGTGGAATTTGAAATATTGTACTTTGGTTGTCCTATTGCGTTGTTGATACTAGACGACAAATAACGAGTCTTTAATCAAAAGCAAGCTGTGGGGACCTCCATGTGCATTTGTTGATTGTGTTTCCAAAAGCTAATACCTTCACCGATTTTTTTTTTCTTTTCGTGCACGCATGGACAAGAATCTTGTTGCTTGTCATTATTTGTTATGGCGAAAATTTTGTCATTGGCACCGACGAGTGGGACTACAAAGGTGGAAATGAAGGAACAATTTTCCTCGATGTCCGGACGTCGTCGTTTGTTTTTTTCGTGAGGGATATAGTGCACTTATACGGCTGCAAAGTAGGTAAATTACTCTATTGTCTTCTTGGGAAGGGTTTGAGGGATGGGCTGAGAAATTTGTAGGATGAGAATGGATTTAAAGATGTGATTTATCACTATCTCCATGGCAACGAAGCAAAAGTGTATATAGATAGTGATAGTGATGATGATGCTCGGGATGAAGACATAACTCGAAACAAAAGAAGTAGACATTGATTCCACATCTCATGCAGGTGAAACTATTGTAGAAGGGCATGTGGAATGGGCAGAGAGGGAAGATTGGGCTAATAGGCGGGATTGTGGGGAAGAAGGAGGACAGGGAAGAGGGAGGAGTACGCAATACAATCGATGAGGCAATCATTGAATTAGATTTGGATGTTGCAGAATCCAGTGATGATGACGACGATGATGAAGCTGTGGGAAATATCAGCTTTGTAGGAGACAACGATAACGATGATGATGAGGAGCTGCAACGGTCAAGTCAAAACCGCAAGGACTTTGCGAGGAGAAAACGTATAGCATTTGCAAAATTAGAGGGAGGTGAAGCAACAAATAGAGAAGAACCTACACCCGCTACGCCTACCGATAACAATGAGGAAATGGGCGGTGACGACCGGGTTGGTACCGCTCGATGACGAGCCTAAACAAGAAGAAGAAACCGCAATCGTGCGTAGAAGGAAAGTAAGTACCCTACCTATGATCCAACTATAGTGAGTTCTGTTTTGAGCATTGGTATGAAATTTGAGGATGCGAAACAGGTTTAAGGATGCTATTCGGAAGAGCTCTATTGCCGACCGGAGAACTTTAGAGTTTCTTCGAAATACGAAAGAGTATGTGAGAGATAGGTGTCCACAACGTAATTGTCGATGGAAGATCTACCCAAGCACTAAGCAAGAAGAACGGGTCATTTTAAATTAGATCATTTTAGAAGGAACATACGTGTTCGGTTATTTTACAACAAAAGGATAACAAGTAAGTGGTTGTCGAAGTAGTTCTTCAACGCGATCAAGGCGATGCCGGAGATTAGGAGTCCCCACTTGAAGCAGCTGGTGAAAGAGCAAGTAGGGATTAATGTGTTGGAGAATCGGTGTAAGAGAGTCAAGTATAAGGTGATGAGAACACTCTTGGGTCGAGACAAGCGAGAATATGCCCATATCCGGAATTATGCCTATGAATGTAGGCTTCAAAACCATCCAAGTAGGGTGTATGTGGAGGTTGTAGAAAGGCCTTTGCCCGATGAAGGGACCATGTTTGACGGGTTCTACGTGTGCTTCGATGTATGCAAGCGGGGATTTTTATCCGGTTGTAGAAGAGTAGTAGGATTGGATGGGTGCTTTTTAAAAGGCTTATGCAAAGGTGAATTGTTGGCGGCAATTGGTAGGAATGGCAATAACCAAATGTTTCCTATAGCTTGGGTTGTAGTGAGGATAGAAAATAAGGACACTTGGTCCTGGTTCATGAAAAAATTGATGGCCGACTTAGAGATTACCGACGGGAGCGGTTGGGCTTTCATGAGCGATCAACAGAAAGTAAAGCCATTATCAATGCATTCTTTTGAAATGAGCTCATTATGTTGTGTTTTCCCTTTTCTTACAATTATTCCTTTGTTTAATATTGTAGGGGCATGTTCTCGCATTAGCCGACTTGATGCCATATGCCGAGCATAGAATGTGTGCGAAACACATATATGTGAATTGGGCAAAGAAGTACAAAGGGGATAAGCTGCCGAAGCAATTCGGCAAATTGCAAAGATCACGAACATGGTTGACTTTAGGATAGCAAAATAGGGTTTGCTTGAGCCGACCAAGGACGATTTCTAAGCGCTATTCCAAACTGAAGCAAAGCATTGGTGTAAGGCTTTTTTTAGTGAAGAATTCAAGTGCGATATCATCAACAACAACCTTAGCGAAGCTTTCAATGGCAGCATATTAGCCGCTAGGTGCGATCCAATCATTGCCATGCTTGAGGATATACGACTTATGGTCATGACTAGGTTGCGCAATAAAAGAGATCATGTTGCGAAGTGGACTAGAGAATGTGGTCCTCGGATTGCAAAGACATTAGATGATAATGTAGCTACTAGTAGGTTCTACCGTCCAATTTGGAATGGCGATGACGAGTTTGAGATCAAGAAGAATGAAGACACGCATATGTTGTTCACCTCTAGAGGAGGAAGTGTTCATGTCGAACTTGGCAACTTAATGGAATTCCGTGCGCACATGTGATTTTCGCCATCCACCACAAAGAAGAGAACCCATAACATTACCTAGCTGATTGCTACAAAGCAAAAGGTCCTATCTTGATGCATATAAGTTCATGATGCAACCTATTAGAAGTAGCAAATACTCGGGAGCCAAACAATAGTGATGCCCCCGCACCTTTGCCATTAAAGAAGCAATTAGGAAGGCCAAAGCGGATATGAAAGCTGCAAGAGGGAGAGATTTCAAGACAAAGGATGAGTAAGGCTGGTGCAGATGATGTGCTCGTATTGCCGTAAGCTAGGGCACAATAAGAAAGACTGTCAAGTAAGGAAGCAACACGAAGGGCAAGTGGTTGCTACGGATCCGACATAAGAACCACCAGGAAGGCTATCTTGTGTAGCCAGTGAAGGGCCGCTAAAAGAACACAATAAGTCAACCGTTCACCAACCGAGGACAAAATATCCGGTAAGATGTTACATTGTTTGTTTTCTTTGTCTTCCTATAAGATGTGCAATAGTGTAACCTCATTTCTACATTTCAGGTGAGAAGAAGGGCAAGAGTTGACCAAAGCGCCAAACCGCCAAAGACTGAAGAGCCAACACAAACCGCCGCACCAAGGCATGTTGTGTAGCTACCTCAAGAGCCAACACAAGCTGCACCATGGCATCTGTGCAGCCACCTCAAGGGCCATGAGAAGGACAAGTTGGACAATCAACTAAAGTGCCAATAACTCGGAGAACAGCCCAACCACCTCCACTGGACCACAATGAATCTACCGTTAAGCAAAGGAGGAGAAAATATCTAGTAAGATGTACATTCTTTGTTTGTGTTACTTTATGGTTCGTAGTATAATCTTGTTTCCACACTTTAGGTGAGAAGAAGACCAACTTAGAGAACAATTTAGCTACCACCACCACCACCGACCATTTTGCCACGATCACCACTTCCCCGACAAACAAAAAGGGCTCTTGAAAAGAGGTTAAAGGAATATGGTTATGGCCTATTCACAGACGAACGCATCGGAATGACTATTTTGGATGTAAGTTTTGTAGGACTTGTCCATTTAAGGAGAGCGATTTAAAAATTTCTGAATTATTTTCTTCTATTATTATGTTGTTGTAGCCTAAGAGAAGCTCAAAGATGCTTATTTTCGAAGGTGGACCAACCCAATATTCAACGGCTGCGCCAAACAAGAGTTTGCGAAAAATGAGGACAAAAGCTGCAGCTCCGGCAGCCACCAAAGGAAAAAGCTAGCAAGAGTTCCAACTCAACTAGTGCCCGGATACGCCACTTGAAGAGCCGTAACCTACACATGTTAGAAAGAGTACTAAGATCATGAACCAAGTCAAAAAGCCATCGCAATGAAAATGAGCTGGAGGGGTTGTTAATGTTGACTGATATGAATATAGGATTGAAGTGGAACTTGTATTTAGTGTTGTCATTTTTTGTTGGGAACTCGTACTAGTATTTTTGTTAATGTAAACTATAAGCTCAATGACGATGGAGCTTCTTGTTGAATTATGCATTTATATTGCTATGATTCCACTTCTTATTGTGTTGTTTAGCTATTTGTGAATGGCGGCTAGTTATAGTTATTGGTTGTTGGCTGGTTCTATTTAGTTGTGGTGGGTGGTTATAGTTGTTGGGATTTTTTTTTTGCACAAATTTGGGAACTGCAGGTTTTGATGCACTAGTAACTTCTTGGTGCAATGTTAATCACCAACAACTTCCTAGTGCAACCGGCTCACTGTGGTGTAGATCTAGTGCACTTGGTACGGTGATGGTGCATCAGCAAGTTGCTTGTGCAAATTTGGGAATGCACCATTAACTTGCTGGTACACTTGGTACATCGCATGATGTACCAAAGACATTGCCAACAATTGTTGTTGTACATCTGGTTGTTGGTAACTCTTGAAGTGTTTCTTGCATGAATTGGTATGATAGGTTTTAATGATGCACTTAAATGATCGCTTTCAAAGCAAGTTGGCACTCAAGTGACCAATTTTCAAAAAACTTAGCACTTAAGTTATCACTTTTACAAAAAGTTGGCACTTAAGTGATCACTTTTAACCCCGGTTGGCACTTAAGTGATCAGCATGTACAACTTATAGCACTTACATTATAACCAAGCATTTGCAACGAAAAAAAAAATTTACCAGCGACAAGATTGTTGCAACATTTAAATAACTCCAAATATGAAAGCTTGCAAACAAATGTCTCCCCAATACAACTTAACATACTAGTTGCTTCAACTCAAACAAAAAATGCAACAGTAAACCTTGAGCTCCAAGCCAAATTGAGCACCCAACATAGCAATAGCCAAACTTTGTAGCAAATGAACATGGTCACAACACAAGATAGATTTCAGGCTTCAAAAAATGGAGAAACGATTTCAACCGCGGTTGTAGTTCCATATGAAGCAAATCGCTCACCTCAACATATGAACTAAAGCATCGGCAAAACAAACATGTCAAAAACCTCCCCAACTATATGTAACAAAGACCAAAGAAAACTACGTACAAAACTTGCAAGCAAACTATCGGCCACTTTTGCAGCAAACCAAATAACTAAACGAAAAACTATGAAAAAGTATTGACTATACATAGCTAGTCTAAAAACTGACCAAAAACTAAGCAAACATTGCATTACAACCTTCCATTTCCAACAAAATACTTCAAGCAAGCTCCTTCATCCATTGAAAAATCGTCCATTACTTATACATTATGCAATACAAATACATATCGAGCTCAACTTCACATACGGAAGACTAAGAAAGTTCCTCTCATCACACACCTTACACTTGAACATTACATAGGTTACACAACATAACAAAATGATAATTAAGCCTCGATCACGCTTTCTTTGTCTTCGCATCGTTGACACTTCCTTCTTCAATTGATTCGCCGGAGATGTTACAGCCTTCATCTCAGCTTCTCTTGAATCGACATCATCTAATTCGTCCATGAATGTAGGTAGAGGTTCATGCCGTCTTTCAAGAAGCTTTAATATCACCTCTGTGGCTCAATTGGAGAATTTTTTATCAACCCATTTGAAATATTTGCACTTCAACCCCTCTCTATATCTACCACATCCCATGAATCTTCTCCTAGGATTCAATCAAGTCCAACAAGAACATCTTGGACTCGGTAACCCACAATAACGATAAATCTCACCATTATCTTCGGTTTGTCGAACCGAATTTGAGCTGCTACTAAAGCTCCTTTCCTCCATTTCGACCTGGGGCTGTCAATTTTGAGGCTAAATCAAAATGTAGGACTCAAATTTCCCTCCCCTAGTGAAGTAGGATTTCTATGGGGTTCAATTTGGGGATTTAGGGTTTATTTTGGGCGAAATCGGTTGTAACGATGACGTATTGCTCTTCGAATGCTGAGTCGGCCTCCCGAGAGCCACGTCGTCCTCCTTTTTTTATGTAAAAAGTCCACATATACTCCACATAGACTTTTTGGCGGCCACGTTTGCGCTTATCCTGAAGTGAACGAAGTTACAAAAACTTAGCACTAAAGTGATCGATTTGAAAGTTTGGGCATTAAAGTGAGCGCCATACGGAACTTATGGCACTTGGGGTGTACTTAATCTAAATCAAATATCATAGAATGCATACGGGTATATCACATCTCATACGTATGGCTTCATACTTCTCGTGACTGCTTATCTCCTTATTATATTGATTATGATTCAGCAACAATCATGCCCCTCTTAACTTCTTACTTATGTTCAATTCATTACATGTAGATAGTAGTAGGCATCAAATAGAGAGATGTCTTCACACTAAAGTAAGAGCTAAGCAGCCATCGCATATCTTTTCTATTCTTAAACTTCTCGCATAAACATTGCAATCGGTTTGCATATATCAAACTTGAATAGAAACTAATTAAAGTAAGGCCTACTCCACCTGTACACGGGTGCGGAAGCATGGTTTGACCAATGTGTTCGCCGAATTGTTGAATTGCACGATAACCACTACAAAGAAGTTCCAAAGTCAAATGCACCCTTCTTTTCCGATTTAATGTTCTTCTATCTGCCTGAGAGGCACGTCGAGATTATTTATCCTATGCAAAACGCCTTCATTCACAAATCGCCATGGAATGCGATTGCGTAATCAAAATCGACTCCATTATTAAACAAATAAATCCTTAAAATTGTTGGGAAATTTCGTCAAATGGGATGAACAATGGAATCGGACTTTCAAGCGTGATAACACTCTCTTTAAGGATTTATTTGCCCCACAACGTTGCTAATGATTTCTAGCAAATATCGTAGTGCGACTAAAATCCGTATGCGGCAATCCAAGAATCCACGTATAGAGCGCGAATCACAAACCATAGAATAGAGGAATTGGCGCACCTTGTTTCGGATCCATCGTTCTTGATGCGGAATTGCGGCGATCCGATGCTCAGAGCTTCTCCTTTATGAACCCCTTTATCATGGCTTCAATGAGACGGCCCCTGCGTATGTCGGCGACTCTTGATGTGAGGTTATGTGGACATTAGGGTGGGGGGGGGGACTTGAGCTCTATTTATAGAGAATGAAACATATCCCTCATTAAAGATAATGTTTATCTCGGCCCATACTATCGGTCCCATATCGACTAGAATTAGGAAACCTTTTATCTTTCTTTATTAGACCAATTAATATCTACAATAATAATTAATAAATCCCACATTGAATATATAAGAAATATATATTTAACATTCTCCACTTGGGCTAAATTAATTAAAATTGTATCGTATATGCACATCTTTATATTGGTCTAGAGATAATTCCCAATAGTCGATCCGATCCCATAAAGTCTTAAACACCGAATCATGCTAGTAAGCGCATCAAAGACGCGAGCCATCCATGATCACAAATGCTCTTAACTCTTGCGATATGGATTTGATATGGTAGTATGGCAAGCGGATAACATCTCAAATAATAGAGACACCTTATATGTTATCTCTTTGTATACATTCTCTTACTTTATGTGTCCGAAGATGTGTCCAAGAGAACATCCTTATGGTTCCAACGAACCCACATATATCTTACCTTTATAGTTAACTATACTTTATGTGTAACTAGATATATGCGCGTGGCCAAAAATAAATGGCCATTACTCAAGGTTTGCGGTTCCTTGAGGTTTTCAATAGATATGCATTCAATAACACATTCATAAACATAGCGGATGTAAAAGAGTCATACGTATCAAAACCGTTGCTAAACGTAACATAATACAAATGTAAACTTTATTAGAGCAAAAACTAGAAAGCTCCCACTAAACAATGACATCACATGATGCTTCTAAGCCCATGCTATTAACATGCCGTTCAAATACACAAGGGCGTAGACCTTTAGTGGTGGATCGGCAATCATAGCATGTGTAATATGCTCTTGCGCGTCACCGTTGTCGGTTCCTTTATGGTAAAACTTGACCTCCGTATGTTAGACCCCTTGAGACCTCTGTGGTTGTTAATAAACAATGAGTTATTGTAATACATTGTATGGGTCTATCAACAAAATCAAACACGGTCGACTCCTAATGAGTTGGGCGAATAGCTGAGTAGCGGTGAAAAGCATGCTATAAACTCCGCTTGCATGGTAGAGGATGATACCGTTTTCGTTTCTACTTTTCCATGATTTGCACCACTGCTAGCATAAAGATGTACCCGTTGTCGACTTCTTGTTATCTTGACACCGGGTAGTCGAATCGAATATCCTACTAGCAGTTTCGAACATATCTATAAATTAGCATATAGTCTTTAGTCTCTTTAAGTACCTCAAAACTTTCTTGGCGGCAACCCGGTGATGTGTCTGGTTTGGCGATATCGCCTAGAAGTCCGTTGCAAAGCAATGTGCGGCCTAGTGCAAACTGTGCATACATGATACTACCAAGTGCACTAGGTAAGGTACATTCTTATTGTGCTTTCTCAATAGCTGAATGAGGACATTGTGAAAGACTCAATTTATCACCTTTGCGGACGGGAGCAATTCTGGTTTGCTGTTGCATATTGAATCTCTCTAAAATACGATCAATATATGCCCTTTGAGATAAGCTTAATATGCGGCGAAGCGGTCTCTATGGATCTCAATCCCAAGGACAAAAGATGCTTCACCAAGATCCTTCATATCAAAATTTGTGACAACATTCTCTTTGTCTCATGCAATAATTCAATATCGCGCTAGCAAGCAAGATATCATCAACATAAAGAACGAGAAAAATAAATTTCCTCCACTAACCTTGCGGTATATACGTGATCTAACTTGTTCTCAATGAACCCAAAGGAAGTAACAACACTATGAAACTTCAAGTACCATTGTCTAGAAGCTTGCTTCAAACCATGGATAGACTTTTTCAATCTACAAACCGGTTACTGTATCGTGCTGCAAAACCTTCGGGTTGTGCCATATAAACTTGTTCATCAAGTTCTCCATTAAGTGGTTTTAACATCCATGGTGAAGCTCCATATCAAAATGAGCTACTAAAGCCATGATTACTCTAAAGAGTCCTTAGAAGAGACCGGAGAAAAGGTTGCCTCATAATCTATTCCTTCTCTTTGAGTGAATCCCTTAGCTACTAGTTAGCTTTAAATTTTCAATCTTTCTGTGGAGTCTTTCTTAGTCTTAAAACCCATTTACAATCAACGGGTTTATAGCTTCGGGTAATTCAACAAGCTCCCAAACATTGTTATGTTTCATAGATAACATCTCATCTCTCATTGCATCTAACCATAAATCGGTGAGGACAAGAAATAGCGTATAAGTTAGGGATCAACACAACCGATATCATAATCTGCTCTCTAGATGGACTATGTGAGTCGGTGGTATAGGATCGTCTGTCTAACGGATCTCCTTAGAGGAGCATCTTCTACCTCATTTTCTGAAGGCTGAGGAACTTCATCGGGAACTACTTGGTGGTGGTTCGAGCCTCAACGAGGTTCGGTTGTGGTATAGGGACCTCCGTAATTGTCTGTATAGGTAAAGAAAACGACATAGAAGTACTCACCGCGTTGTTATCTTCAATAGTCGTGAGCAATCACCTTGTTCGGCTACATCAAGTTCCGAAGTTTGTGCGTGAATCCCGATTCTCGTTCCTCCGTTGGGATTATAAAATCGATATCCCTTTGAATGATGGGATAAGACACGAAATAACATCGAGTGGTTTTGGAGTCCAACTTACTCAAAGTCGGATTATACAACTTTACTTCTACGGGCATCCCGAATTTGATGATTCATGCTAGGTTTCCGTCGGTCCATAACTCGAAGGAGTGGTGGCGCGGATTTTGTAGGGGTGAATATAAGCTGTTTTCAAAGCTTCGCCCCACAAAAATTGGTGCTAATCATACTCCTTACCATATCCATAAGGGTGCGTTCCATTGGGTGTCGGGCGTAGTAATGGAGCCGGATCCCGGATCCTCTAGTGCTTGGCGAATGGCCCTTTAAGCGTCCGGATCACCATGTCGACCATAATACTCACCACCGGGTGGATCGACAATTTTTATGACTTTTTGTTTCTGACTGTCCGGAAAATCTTAAACATGTCAAGAGATTGGACTTTTCCTTAATCAAGTACGAGATAACCATATCGGGAATAATCATCTATAAATGTGATGAAATAGAAATTTCTACACAACGTTCTTGTATAGGGTCACTTATATTGTATGGATGATCTCTAACAAATGAGTACTACGGTGGTTTTCTTCTTTATTTTAGTATCTTACCTTCTTTAGGTCGCTTGGGTACTTTTCGGTCTTTCATCTTTCTTTAGATATGTGACCGAGGCGTTTATGCCATAGTGCGATTCCTTAGGTAGAGGTCTTTTAGAAACAACCTTTTTTATAGGCATATATTTCGTTGGGAGACAAGCATATGAATCTATTGGACGTAGTGCGATACCCAACTTTATTTGAATTAAAAGAAATAGAAATTGCATTATTTGAAATCTCAAAGAGTAACCACACATGTCCAAACTTGATCGAAATTAAATTCCGTCTAAAGAAGGTACATAAAATGTGTTCCTTAACGTCAAGTTAAAAGAATCTAGAATTAAAATGACATCTCCCACTATCAGCGTGGCTTTATTATTGTTTCCTGGTGAGCTTTGTTCTTCCTTATTTAGTTCCTGGTTTATGAATCTGTATGGTAACGCAATATGATTGGTTGCCGCTGTCTAGCCACCGCGAACAAGATGGGGCTTCGTAGATTAGATTCACAAACCAATGCCAAAGAATCATTACCTTTAGGTGCGTTTAGACAACCGTTTTATACTTAGCGGGTCTTTCTTTACATGTCCTCCTTTTCGGAAGAAACAGAGACCATCCTTACAGCATTACCGTCCTTTTAAGGTCGGTTTCTTTGGCAGTTGTCGGACAGTGAGATGAATGAGTTCCTTTGTGGCACGTTTTTGTGCCTTACCCTTCTTAAAAAACGAAGCGGATACAAAGCAACATGTACTTTATTTTTCTTTAACTTAGTTCTCGACACACCCTTGCAATCAGTATTGATTGTCCATGTGATCGGCGGTATTATGCGTGTTTGGATAATACCAAATTCGAGGAAGGGAGTTGAGTGCAAGGTGCACAATACAGCATCGGGGATAAGAACATTAGAGCCTTAGCTTTGATTGCGGATCACCATCCTAAAGACATAATCCTAACGAGAACCGTCATACTTAATGAATAAACGACATATGTGTTCCATTTCGGCATTGGGAGAGTCCGATTTCTAGCAGAGGCCTCCGTCATTTAGTGTGATGGCGGAAATCACTTCTAAGATGTTCTGTTGGATCGCTTCATCGGCGTAAGCAATCCTTTGTCTTTCCCTGGCTTTTGGCTGTCTGTGTAGAGTTCGGTCTTCTTAGGCTGATCCGTGTTCTCCAGAATCCTCTCTCTTAAAGTTAGACCGGTAGATCTCTAGCTATGGGTTGGTTGAAAAAATGGGAAAAATAATTGATGTTTATAATTAGTATGTGAAATTTTGGTTTTTCTTATCCCTTTGGGCGAAACATGATGCGTGTATCTTGTTCGGCCTGGAATTTATTTTAATCTTCGTTAATCACACCTTTGGGCGTATGAAAATACTTAGATAATCATTCTCAACCATATTGTCTGACCCTCTGACAATACACATTACCTCCTTTGGGGTATAATAACGCATTAAAAGGAGCTCCATACTTTATAAATTGTTCTTTATTAAACTCATTAAGTGTGCCTTTGGCGGTCACCATTGATTTACTAATTGGGATATAAACTTTATATTTCACATTTACCGTATGCAAGTATGTAAAGGGGCATTCTCGTAAAATAACACCTTGCTAACTTCTCGTACATTAACAATACATGTCAAACCATAAACACGTAATTGATAAATTATACTCCACGTATCGTATGTGGTACTTCATGTATCTTGCCTGTATTTCATGAAACCGTATAGAAATACACGAATACGCCAAAATACCCCAAACCATCGCGTATTTAGAGTTTCATAGGTTTTTTATCCATAAATGTATCAAACATGTAAAATAAATATACCAATTTGTAGATCATGAGCATACGAGACGTCGGTGCGGCGGACACCGCCCTCCTGAAGCGCCACGTGCGTCGCGCGTGTTTCTCGGCCGGCTCGAAAAGGTCCGGCCGGGTTACCGGTCCGACCGTTCGCTAACCGAACCGGCGAACCGGTCGGGTTTACTCGGTCGGCCGGTCACGGCCGGTTCGGCCGGAAGTCAGTCAACGGTCCCGGTCGGTCGGTAGTCGGGTCGGTCCGGGTCGGGTCGGGTGGTCGCCGCGCGTACGGGCCGTGCGGGCCTGGGTCGGCGTGGTGCGGCGCGTGGCCGGCGTGGGGCGCGTCCGTGTCTCCGCGCATTTTATATGGTTTTGCTCGTGTCGTGTGGGTTCGAATATATAATTTTCTTTTAGTTTTGAAGAAATTAAAATTTGAAAACACCCAACGTGATTCGAGATCTAAAACGCGTTGGCTACATTGCGACTAAATCCGTATGCGCATCCAAGATCGCGCGTATAGAGGCAATCCAAACCATAGAATAGGGAATTGCGCCTTGTTTCGGATCCATCGTTCTTGTGCGGAATTGCGCGATCCGTGCTCGGCCTCTCCTTGAACCTTTATCGGCTTGATGAGCGGCCCGTTCACGCTCGATGTGGGTTATGTGGATTGGGTTTGGAGGAGGGACTTGGTCTATTTATAGGGAATGAAACATTCCCTCATTAAAGATAATGTTTATTCCATCTTGGTCATATCCACTAATTAGGAAACCTTTATCTTTCTTTATTAGCCAATTAATATCTACAATAATAATTAATAAAGCCCATTGAATATATAAATATATATTTAACAATATCCTCTAGGATACAACAAAGTCTCGGTGAGACTAGCAGATAGCAATTCTAATATTTCTCCGGGATCTCTCTAGAAAACAAGTAGGAAGAGTGGCTGTATTTCTCTTGAAAGAAAAACGAAAAAAAAATAGAAGATGAAGTTCTGAATTGAACAGACACATTTAGTAATATATAGAGAAAGTGTTTGAACAAACACGACCTTTCAAAAGTTAAGGAGTTATGTCCGAATAGACATGACCTTTTAAAAACTATGGAGTGATGTTCGAACAGTCATAACTATTCAAAGGCTAAGGAGTTACGTCCAGAACAGGCACAACCTTTCAAAGGTTAAAAAGTTATATGCAAACAGACACAATTCGAACACACCTTTTCAAAGGTAGTAAGAGCCATTTGTGAACAGTCGCCTTGTTTCAATAAAAAAATAATGGTAATTGTTGATTAGTGCCAAATTTAGTCCACGTGCGCACTCGCAATCTTTTAGATGTCGGACAAGGCACCTCTTAGTTTGTTTTACAAACAAACCACTAAACACTCATTACATCACAGATTTCCTTCACAACCCGATTCCACCTTGGAGTAATGAAGACTGAGAATTGTTCCAATGAGAATGGGGCTAAGTGGGATGTTTCATGTCCATGATGATTTCAAGTCAGGGTCAAGCAATGCTGAATGTTTTGAGGCCTCGGGAATAATTACAAAGAGAGATTTCGGCGGTGTTCAAGAATAGATGGAGCTTCAAGGAGAACTTAAAGACGAGGAAAGTGCTAGAGATGTCACGGTTTCTGCAATATCGTCGAATTCCCTAGCAACCAACACATTTTCCGAGGCGGAAACTGTGTCCGAAGCTTCGAGGGGGTCAGCGGAAGTGGATGAGTCGGAGCGGTTATTAATCCTCATCTTCACATGCTATTGGGAGAATATACTGCTATGCTAGGTATGCTTTGTGATGATGTGAAATCGATATTCCTAGTTTTGTTGGGGACAACAAACATTGGGTCGTGTTCCAAAGAAGACAGCCCGTGACTTTTCGAATGTAATCGGAATCTTTTTAACACTTGAGAGTTGTGTGCTCTAAGCGAATATAATCTCATCTTGTTGATGATAATAGAACATCCCGTCAGTCTCCCCCATGGAGTAGGCACGCCCCACCGAACTACATAAATCCTTTGTATCAAATTTATTGCTTGCTTTTACTTCTCGCTCTAATGTGCATGTGTGTCAGTTTCACACTTTCGCTGCCTCGCATAACATTAGCTTTTAAAAGTGGATCATCCGTCGCCCCTGGTTGCGGAGGAAATTAGCGGTGCCTCAATCAACATTGGACTTGCTCATGACAAGCAGCTATACCTTAAACCAGCAAATACCTGCCCAAGTTTTCCGTCTTACCCTACTTGTTGGATGAAAATCGTGATCATCATTGTTCATGGTTTTTGTCTCTTGTAAGAACCATCTTTTAAATTTTGTTTGTCCATTCAAAGATCACAAATCTCTTAACCCCTTTTCTGTGTGAACCTCGTCCGTTTCATGAAGTCCTCGTTATTATCATTCTTCTCTGTTTCATTGCCTCATTCCAATAATAGGAGCAACTCTGCTTCATATCTACACTATATGTTCTTTTAGTCCAATGTCTGTCATCACTTCCTCCTCAAATTGACCTCGTTTTCTTTCTCATTTGCTGATAATTTTACATATAACGTTGCTTTAAGAGATGAACTTGGGAGCAACAAAGGAAGATTCGGCTCCATAGATTCAACTCCTAGTAGATGTGGATTGGCATATGCTTGACAAATCAAGATTCTTCTTCCTTGGAGCAGCTCTCTTCTCTGGTGTGTCGGCTACTCTCTACCCAGCTGTGGCGCTCAAGACAAGGCAACAAGTCTCGCACAGAACGGTCTCTTACTTCAAGATGTCATTCTCCATCATGAGGCATGAAGGCCTGAGAGGGTTCTACAGAGGGTTTGGGACGTCCCTGATGGGCACAATCCCAGCAAGAGTTCCCATATGGCTACCCTCGATGTCACGCCCCGATCCCCGAGCCCGCAACATCCGTACCTTACTCACCAAAGGTCGCGAATGATAGCGTCCCGGGTACACTATCGACCTATACAATTATGGCGCATGAGGAACATGCAACTCTCCCAAACAATCAAGATCAGCGGGATAGAATAGTAGAAAAGACACCACAGTTATTTCACAAAGACAATTTCATTAATAAAGCCAGAGTAGATGAGTCTTAACCCTACTAAGTTACAGAAAATATAAATAACCCCATTCTTCGGGACAGACTCACTAGGACCTCAAAAAGGTACACGGTCGGTTAAGGTTAAGTCCTCATCTACTCCCAAAAACTACTCCGGTCACCATGCTCTAACATCACGGGCTCCATCACTTGGGACCTGAAATGGTTAAACGACGGGATAAGAAATAAATCTCGGTGAGTCAACGCCTAAACCCGGCTAGGGCGTTGATTTGCTCGGACGTCCTAACAACCATTCACATAACCACAAAACAGATATCTCAACCACATGCAAGCTTACCCTCCAGGCCACACATAATGCGATGCGGACTCGACTCAATAGTCAAACCATCCAAATCAATTCAATCCATTGGCAAAGCATCACAAGCACTTGCATGCACAGGATACCACACGTAGTCCATTTATTATTAGAAAAGACCCGTAGGTCCAAAGCACACTAGTCGGTTGGTGCTCTCCTGGCAGATCGGCATCGTCTCTTACTTCCGACGACGGCTTCGATAGTCCATGTGACTTCGCTCGACCAACCGGAAGACAATGATTATTGACATGGTAGGGAACTAACGAGAATCCTTAAAAGGTTTCGGTCATTCACAAGCTACGACAGGCAGACAAACCGCCGTAAGACAATGACTAACGCGTATCCAACAATCGAAGACAATGATTGCCGGGACCGACCAACTAGAAAATAATGATTGTCGGAATTATCCAATTATGTGACCACTTAAGCACTTCGACATCCAGCCCAGTTCATTTCTTTGAATTAGGTCTAATGCTCATACCCGCATGTTCAAATACTTGGCCCAAGGCCGTTTTAGTGCAAAATTATGCAATTTGATCTCATACGTGGTCACATGAATGCGCAATTATATCGACCGATAAATCGAGCAATTTAGAGCGATTAACCTCTAATCGGACCCCCATGGCAATCAACAATCAATTCGGCATTCACACTCAACAATTCAAGAATCAATTCATCAATTGCAGCCAGTTGATTTTTAATCACAATTTCGATTTCAATTAACGACCCAATCACGCTCTCGTTTCGACCTATCGCTCGCTTGCGATCAATCAACACAATCAATCAAATCAATCGGTTCTAATCACTAATTAGCCACAGCACGACCTAACTAATCGACTAATCTTAACTAATTACGGTCATTTAGCCTAAACCACGTTTCTATCTAACCCGACCGTAATTAATCTATCTAAACACCCTAATTAGCTAATTAGTCTAATTCCGAATGCAATTAGCATCCTAACGAGAGTGAGGGGCTAACTCACAAATAAAATTAGCTTGGGCGGTCTTGGCGACGGGTGGAGACAACGGAACGGCTCGGCGACTCGCGACGACAACGGATCGACTCGCGATCAACCTCGATCTTTGGGCTCCAAACTTGGTCGAGAGCCGTCGAAGGGTGTGGCGACACTCCGGGACCGCAGCGGCCGGACCCGATGGCGGTCGGTGGCCGGAATAGTGGCGGCCGACGATGAACAAAGTGATCGGGCAGAGGAAAAATAGGGCAAGACAAGTGGCTTCGGGGCTGATTCAAGGGGGCTTGGGCTGTGCAAGGCTGGGGGAATGGTTGGCCAAGGTCGGGTGGTGTCCGGGATTGCTGCAGGTGGCGGCGGTGGATCGCCGTAGGCGGCGGAACAATGAGATGGACAGAATCGGTGCGAAACAAGGCACATGGGTCGAGAACAAGGGAGGCTAACAGGGGCTGATTTCGGGCTCTACGGGTCTCGATCGGCTTCCAACCGTTGTGGGGGACGGTGAGAAGTCGAAGGCGGTCGTCGGGGGTGGCCGACAAGCGGCAATGAGGAGCGGAGACGGCGGGACAGGCATGCACGTAATCGACACCCAAAACAGAGTACGCCGAGCGTGAGAGCTGCTCACGGAAATTCCTCGGCTTTACGACCGCTGCCGACGATCTTGCGGTGGCCTGGGGGTCGGAGGGAGGACGACGAGGTGCCTGGTGGCGATCGGAAGAAGGCGCAAGGAGTTGCAGCCCAAAACTCACACCGAGGCCGAAAATAGGGCAAACGCACGAGAGGGCTGCCGCACGGTCTTCCGGGGATGGGCGGCGGTCGAGCAACGGCGGGGTGGTGGCAGAGGAACGGAGGAGGCCCTGTGGTGGTGGTCGGAGGTGATAGTGGCGCAAAATGACCAAGGAAGAGGAGGAGTAAGGCGTCGTACGGGTGAGGGCAGCGAAGGAAGAGAGACCGTGAAGGAGAGAGAGAGAGAGAGAGAGAGAGAGAGAGAGAGAGGCTTACTTGGACTTGGCTGGTGGGTGGGGGATTTGACCAAAGGTGGGGCCCACAAAATATTTTAAATATCTTGTCTTCTAGTGCATTATTGGAGGGCAAATTGGTAATCGGATAAATCGGGACCGATCGGATATTTGGCTCAACCGAGCGAGGATGAAATTGATTTTCACGGGTTAGGCTCGGTCTTGACTAGGCACGGATGCAAGGATTAAAAATCCTAAATCGCGGCAACCGAGATTTCGAGACCTAATCGAAACCAAACGACATTTCGGGAATCGTCCAAAATTCGTTCCTTAATTTCTTACAATAAAATTTATACCAACTGGAATTCAATATTAATCATTTTTATTGAATTTTGACATTTTACATAGGTCTAATTTCCAGGGCGTCACACTCAAGGTCACCAAGAGCAGCGTTGGGTCAGCCACTGTGAAGTTAGGGCTCTCGGAGACCAGTACCTCGGCCATGGCCAATGCTGTGGCAGGGCTAAGCTCAGCTATGGCTACTTAGCTCATGTGGACCCCGGTGGATGTGATGAGCCCGAGATTAATGGTTCAAGGGCAAAGCATGGCTTCACTAGCTAAAGGAGCTTAATTGGTAAGTGGGTATTAATTCTTGTGGTACAAAAATGGTCTCGATGCATTCAAGAAAATAATATGTGCTGATGGTCTGAGAGGCCAATAAGGGTTTCAATTTTGACATATGACCTTCAAATTCAATGAGTTTGGTGGGCTTCTTATTCTGTGGCCAACAGGCTCATTTGGGGTGGTTTTGTCGGCAAAAGTGGTGACAAAATCCGAAAAAGACAGCTGCTCTTTTCGTTCTTGCTATGGGGCTGAGTCGAGATCAATGCCGACGGTGACCGTGCAGGGTCTGAGCGCAGTAATGGCAAGTGGAGTTTCTGCAATAATCACCATGCCATTGGACACGATCAACATGAGATTGCAGGTGTTGGATGTAGAAGAAAATGGCAGAAGAAGAGCGCTCACTACTATGCAGGCTGTGAGGAATATGGTGAGGGAAGGTGGGCTTAGTGCTTGTTACAGAGGGTTGGGACCAAGATGGGCTTCAATGGCGATGTCTGCAACAACCATGATCACTACCTATGAGTTCCTGAAGAGATTATCTGCTAAAAACCAGGAATGCTTCAGTTCTTGACTGAAGCATTAAATTGAAGTAGAACAAATGAAATTGTTATCAGATTTGTTTTTAGATAGATGTGCTCATATTGGCAACATTTGGTCTGCTTGAGAAAAAAGGGCTCACTCAATGTGAATCAATATTAACTTCTGGATAATGAATGTGGAATTCGATCAATTTTAGCCTACTGGGATTTTATCTTTTGGTTGCCCCTGTTTATTATAACTCATAATCTATAACAATGCTAATGCAGATCAATAAGGTACCAATGCCTAAAGAGTGGAGTAGTCATGCTGCTAAAATGTTCATTATTCAAGCAGATGGTTGGAGGTGGCCCAAAAAAAAATGCACATAGGTTGGAAAAAGGAATATCCAAAGGGGGCAAAACCGAGGGGCTAAACTAGATTTTATTTATTTTTTTCTCTTCTACAATCACTACAAAAAAAAAGGGATTTTAGCCACGGAAAATTAGCGATGAAAGGGAATTCGTAGCTAATTTGCGACGAAAATAGCAATGAAAATAACTTTCGTCGCAAAATTCATTGCAAAATATATAGGGCACATTTGCGACAACACGTTCGTCACAGAAGTCGTCACTAATATTCACGCGACATGGCGCTAATTTTTGTGACAACATGTTCGTGGCAAACTTTGTAGCTACGGTTTCGACAAAGTGATTTCATCGCCAAACTTCATGGCAAATATTAGCACATAGTGGCCATGAAAATTCGTCGCAAAAGGTCGTTGCTAACTTAGCTACGAAAAGTGTTAATTGCAAAATTCGTTGCTGAATTAACAGATCATCGCTGATGTCGTCGCTAATCGAGGACAAACCATATTCGCAAAATTAGCGACATTTTTAGGTCTCTAATTGGCAACGCAAAATTAGCAAAATTGGCACACATTTGCGACATTTTTTGTCCGCTCCATTGTTAATATAAATGGTCGTCACTAATTTAGTTGCTAATTGGCGACGAACACAATTCGTCGCAAAATTAGCAACGACATTTGCGACATATTTTTCTGCTGGATTGTTAATATAGTGGGTCGTCGCTAATTTTGTCGCTAATTGGCGACAAAGATAATTCATCACTTTTTACCCAAAAAAAAATAGAATTCCTCGCAAAATTAGCGACCACATCGTCGCTAATTTTGTGACAAACATATATTCATCGCTAATTTCGTCACTAATTGGCAACAAACAAACTTCGTCGCAAAATTAGCAACGACATCTGCATTTGTCACTAATTGGCGACAAAAAGGATTTGTCGCAAAATTAGTAACGACCTTTGGGACAATTTTTATCGTTGAATTGTTAATGTAATGGTTCGTCACTAATTCTTCGCTAATTGGTGACAAACTACATTCGTCACAAAATTAGCGAGGATATTTATGACAATTTTTATCTCGCTAAATTGTTAATGCAATAGTTCGTCACTAATTTCGTCGCTAATTGGCGACAAACCGTATTCGTCGCAAAATTAGCGACGACATTTGCGACATTTTTATAGTAGTTCGTCGCTAATTTGTCGCTAATTGGCAACAAACGGAATTCATCTCTAAATTTCATCGCTAAAAGTCCACTCGATAGTTTTTCCTTGCTGATTTCGCAGCAACTTTATTATTAGCTGAACATTTGTCCCTAAATTTCATCACTAAAGTCCATCGACACTTTTTTGTTGCTAATTTCATGGCTTGGTAAAATTCCCCCTTTTCAAATCCATTTGCCCATTTTTATCTCCACACTCTTCTCTCTTCGCCCGCTCTCTTCTCTCTTCTCTCTTCTCCCTTCTCTCTTCTTATTTGTGTGATACGGTAATCATGGAAAAAATTGTTGTTTATTTCACCATTTTCTTCTATCAATTGCCATAAGCTTCATCAATATTAAGTAATTTTTCTTTTTTCTTTTTTAGATACGTATCTATTTGAAGGTCTAACAATCCAAGTGAACGTTGCAATTCTCATCAAATTGACCATTTTCTACTACAAAGAATTCAACCAAATACTTGGTTAAGTCTTCTTGACATGGTAATTTTTTCATTATTTTCAATTTCAAAGTAATTGTCTAGTCACAAACATAATTTTAATTTTTAGAATTTTATGGTTTTAATTAAGAATATTAAACATTAGATGTGATATTTTTAATATTTTATAAATCTTTAATTTGTATACGAAAATGCAAAAAGACAGCTGGAATGTATAATAAGAACTTACTTGAATGTCGAGGATTGATAGATGAGTTTCATACTAGGTTGGAATAGTTTTGGACTTTGCTAGTAGTAAACTTGAGTTCATGGATGGAAATAAGTTAAGGTGTCCATGTAAAAAATATAGTAATAGTAAATTTCATGTGTGTGATAAAGTTAGGAAACATCTTTGTAAATTTGGATTTACCCCAAACTACTATAATTGGACTTGCCATGATGAACCGTTTATATCCGATGAAGAATATCAAAGAAGTAAGCAATTTTTAGTTAGGAAAGAATGTAGCTATTATAACCAATTGAACCCATACCAAAGGATGGTGATTAATGCAGTGGTCGAATCTTATTTAGAATCAAGCCATGCAAGTACTAGTTTTGCTCCTACACTTAAACAAGTGGATACTAGTTATGCATCACAATTGGAAGAGGTAGGAGTAACAGGTATTGATGAGAATGTGGATAGTGAAACCTTTTCATCTAATCGGCCCGGGAAGTGTTGAAAGTAGCGAGATGAACCTTTATGAGCAAGTTGTGACAACCACACTAAGTTATCGGTGACAACAAAACTGTTAAATAGCAAAGCAAAGCATAATGTGTCTAAGAATTGCTTCAACTCTTTTGTTGAAATAATGCGGAAAACAATACCTCATGATAACATCATGTCAAGTGATTTTTACGATATAAAGAAGCTAGTGGATAACTTAGGTATTTCAGTTGTAAAGATTGATGTATGTAGTAGGAGTTGTATGTTATATTGGAGGGATGATAAAAATGCAAAATCTTGCAAATTCTCAGAACCAACCTAGGTACAAGATTAACGGGAGGCGGGGGTCATAATCGAAGTGTAAATCATACAAGAAAATATTTTATCCACCCTTAATCCCCGGATTGCAAAAGCTTTATGCGTCTCAAGCTACTACTAAACACATGACTTGGCATGCAAATCATGAAACGAGAAGAGGATCTAATGTGTCATCCTTCGATGCAGAGGCATGAAAACATCTTAATAGAACATACCCCGAGTTTGCAATGGAGTTTCGAAACATAGGGTTAGGTTTTTATGCTAATGGGTTTGCCCCATTTGGGAAATCAGTAAAAATTTATTCATGTTGGCCGCATTATCTTAACTCCGTACAATCTTCCACCTGGTATGTGTATGAAGACACCTAATATGTTTTTGACATTGATCGTGCTTAGCCCACAAAATCCAAAAAAGTTGATAGATGTTTATATGAAACCATTGATTGCGAGTTATAACAGCTATGGGATGAAGGTGTTCTTACGTATGATGTCTCTACCGATCAAACATTCATAATGAAGGTCGCTCTTCTTTGGACGCTAAATGACTTTCTAGCTTATTGAATGTTATCTAAATGGAGTATAGCTAGGATCTTAGGATGTCCCATATGTCCGAAGAGATCAAAGTCATTTAGATTAAAACATGGTAAGAAGGTCAGCTATTTTAACTATCACAGACAATTTTTGCCAATAAATCATACATTTAGAAGGAATAAAAAGAATTCATCAAAAATAGGATTGAAAGAACACCTCCGCCATTGGGGTTGACTAGTGATCAAATTTGGAAGCGAGTGCATGACTTTCCAACTATTGTTAAAAACCCTCATGGCATATCTATTGCGTATGGAAGTACACATAAGTGGGCTAAACGAAGTATATTTTGGGATCTACCATATTTGAGGACCCATCTTATTCATCATAATCTTGACGTCATGCATGTAGAAAAGAATATTTTCGATAATGTCATAAATATTGTGATGGAAGTTCTTGGAAAAACAAAAGACAACTTTAATGCAAGAAAAGATATGAGAGATATTTATGATCGGCCTACACTAGATGTGGATGTAAGGAGCAAGGGACCAAAATCAAAAGCAGTTTATATATTGAACAAGGAGCGTAAACGGGTTGTTTGTGAATGGTTGAAATCGGTGTGGTTTCCTAATGGATGTGCTTCAAACCATGAGAGATGTGTTGATTTGAATGAATGCAAGTTGATTGGTTTGAAGAGTCATAATTGTCACATATTTATGAAAAGACTAATTCTAATAGCTTTAAAGGAACTTCTACCAAATTTTTTATGGGGCACCATTACGGAGTTAATATTTTCCTTCATGATATTTGCTCAATAATGTTAAAAGCATCACACATGGAGAAACTAGAGAGAGATATTACAATCATTCTTTGCAACTTAAAAAGGATATTTCCTCCATCGTTTTTTGATTCAATAGAGCACCTCTTAGTTCACTTGCTTTATGAGGCCAAAATTGCAGATCCTGTCCAATTCGATGGATGTATCCATTTGAGAGGTAAAATATTTTTTTAATAAATTTCAAATTACTTAATTATATATTATATTCTATTGCAACTGAATTCTTATATCATTTGAAGAAAAAAGTGAAGAATAAGGCATGTGTTGAAACTTCAATTTGTAATGCATATATTGTGGAAGAAATAACAACATTTGCATCATATTATTGTGGGCCTCATGTGCGGTGTGAGAGCGGAGAGCAAGAAGTAATGATGAGAGCCCTATTGATCCCAATTACAAATTATTCTCTCTTTTCAATTATCTTGGTTGACCAAGCGGCACATGTGAGTTTCGTTATTTAACAAGCGAAGAATGGCGGACAGCCCATACATATATTTTACTAAATTGTCTAGAAGTTGAACGAAACTTCGAGTAAGTGTACATTTGTAAATATATGTATTTGTGTGTCAAATATTTACTAATATATAAATGGTGTTTGTTAATAGGATTTTTCAAACTTCAATGTATGGACTACCATCAAATGAGTTTGACCATTTGTGCAATGAAGAATTTGCAGCATTGTTCAAAACATATATAAGTTGCATAAGACCAAAATCAAGTTATTAATATTTTATACATCATTAATTAAAATATATATTATTGACTTTATGTGTGTGACTTTAGGTTTACAGTAATCATGATCAAGTTGAAGAGCAATGATTGTTAAATCATTTGTCATGGGGTCCAAATTCAAGAGTACGAACTTGGTCAGCATATATTATAAACGGGTATAATTTTCACACTCAAGAATAAGGAATGGAAAAAGCCACAATGACTAGTGGTGTGTTTGTGTGTTCAATCATCCAATGATGAAAGTGCAAAAGATGATTTTTATGGCTTGTTGGATAAAATCATAGAGATAGAGTACCCTGGACCATTAATGCGGGTTGTATTATTTAAGTGCCCGTGGTTCGATCCCGTGAAAGGAATAAAGGTGCATATGAAGTTTAATTTGGTTGAAATCAATCACAAGAAAAGGTATATGAAATATGAATCATTTGTCTTGGCACAACAAGCAATTCAAGTATATTATGCATCATACCTAGTTTGAAACGTGACAAAGCTAATTGGTGGGTTGTATGTAAAATCAAAGTACGAAGAAAAATCTAGAAACACTGGAAGGATATAGCATATCAACAAGAAGAAGTTTGTAACACAATTGAAACAGAGGAATATAACATTTTAACTTTACGAGATCCATGTGGAGCGGTGATAGATGTGGATCCAATCGAAATTCGTGAATCAAATTTAGAAGGTGTTGAAGAATTTGATTTTGAGATAGATGATGAAGATGATGCTCATGATGAAAATGAAGATAAAGATGACAATGAAGATTATGATTTTTGAGACTTTTTTATTAATTATTTGTAATTATTATTATTATTGCGACATATGTTATTGCTGTTATTATTATTATTATTATTATTATTATTTTTTTTTTTTTTTTTTTTGTTGTTGTTGTTGTTGTTGTTGTTGTTGTTAATGTAATAGGTCGTTGCTAATTGTGCGACGAACATATTCATCGCTAGGCAACAAATACTATTCGTGACAAAATTAGTGACGATATTTGCGATATTTTTTTTGCTAGATTGTTAATTTAGTGGGTCGTCCTAATTTCGTCTCTAATTGGCGACAAACGAAATTCGTCGCAAAATTAGCAATCACATCATCTCTAATGTCGTTAATTATGCTAACTATATTCGTCGCTAACCGTTACTAATTAGCAACAAATACTATTCGTCGCAAAATTAGCGACCACATCATCGCTAATGTTGTCACTAGATGTCGTCACTAATTTTGCGATGAATATATATTCATTGCTAACTTTGTCGCTAATTGGCGAAAAATAAAATTCGTCGCAAAATTAGCACGATTTTTTGTTAATTGACTAAGGGACAGTACATAAGACCAAGCCTAGAGAGGAGAGAGAGAGAGAGAGAGAGACTAAACCCTAATTATTTCAAATTTTGCCTTGAGTTTTAGTCCTTCTTCCCTTCGCTTCCACTTCACCACCTCTTCGCTCCTCACTCTCTCTCTTGCCCGTCACTAGAGGTGTCAAATGGATGGGTCGAGTCGGGTCGAATATGATCCGACCCATACCGACCTCGCCTAACCCATTTTGACCCATATTTGATGACCCATACTCGACCCGACCCGAAACCGACTCATACCCAACGCAACTCGTTTTGACCCATATTACAAAAAAAACACACAAATATTCAAGAAAAACTTGTATAACTCATTTAACCTATTTTAAACTCTTCACATGTATGTATTACTAGATAAAAATTTCACATCAAATAAAAAAAAAATTAAACTATAAAAAAAATTAGCAAATAAAATAAAAATGATGTTACTAAAATACTTTCATGCAATAAAAATCTAGTGAATTTTTAAAATATTTTATTTTATTTTTCTATTTTAATATTTTAAAAAAATTATTCAAATTTTTTATTATTAAAAAATATTTTATTTTATTTTTCTTTTCGTTTTTCTTTCATTTTTCTACAACAACCTACCGCGGCGGTGGTGGCGGCTTGTGGTTGGGGGGATTCGGTGGCTGCGGCGGGAAGTCGAAGTTCTCAAGCAATCCCGAGCATCGACACAAGCGCCAAGACAATTATGAAGAGTTTCTTGAATCCCATTTTATATCGGACACGATCGAACTCAACGAAACATTAATGGTGTGAATTGCGAAGGATGTGGAGAATCTAGAGGAGTCGAGTGTGGTTTATATAGAGGAATAAAAAGGAAAACGATGGAGATGCGAGAAGGGGCCGGGGCCGGGGCGGTGGCGGTGATGGGTTTGGTTGGGGCTCACGGGGTGGCTGATTGGCCATGTATGCAGGCCGAAGAAGAGTGCATAGCAACATGGAAAGATGCTAAAATCTCTCTTCGGACAAAGTGAGGTAAAAAGAAAGGATACATATGTTTTGGGACTGAGTGGGAGAGTGCGTGGGGAATTTGCGGGTGGTCCCACATTCGTGACGAGAACCAATCGATTGTTTCTTGCGAAAAGTTCAATGTGAACGAGGGAAGGAGAGGCGAATTGAGGGCACACGTCTTGAGCGCACGCTAAGCTTAAACATCTGGAATTTTCCTTCCTTTTTTATGGGTCAAAAATGGGTTTTACGTGGGTTTGATGTGTAATCCATTTTTGACCCATCAATTTTGCTTCAATTTTTTGGACCCATTTTTACTAGGCCCTCTAAAAAACTAACAACCTATGTTGAACCCATTTCTTTTAAATATGGGTCAAATATGGGTAATAACAGCTCTACCGCCACCCTCAGCCGTCTGCCACCTCACCGGGGCTCGTCGCCGCCACAGTGACTCCGCTGCTGATTGCGTTTTTCACGCCACAGCAACCGAATCTCCCGCGTGTTGGCCAACTCGAGTCTTCCTTTGCCCGGCTTTTGGCCCTCGACCAGTCGTCGCTGTTCTGGGTGGTCTCTCTCTCTCTCTCTGCGCTCTGTATCTCTCTCTGTTGCTGTAGCTGTTTGGGCTTTCCGCCGCTTGAGCAATTAATTCCGGCGATTTTGAATCCTACGTCGCTGTCCGGTTCAAAATGCTTTGATTCGGCGAACGGAAAATGAGTTAATTTGTGTGATCGACGAGAAGTTTTGAACTGAGCTGAATTTGTCAGAATTCAGAATCAGAATATGGAAGGTATGACATTTAAATGAAGTTTCAGTGCTCTACAGGTTGAACGGCTAGATGTTGGAGCCCTAGTTTATATACGAGGAGTTTGCCGTGTCAAACTTCTGAACTTTATACAGGCAAGCAGTTCATGGATATTTCTGTTCTGTTCAGCCTGCTTTCTCTACTGTTATTTGTTCTTGGTGCGAAGTTTATGTTACTATTTTCCTTCTTCAAGACTGTTCTGTGCACAATTGCTGTTTTAAGACTCCTCCTGCAATTTCAATTTCCCTTCAACACTAGTCTTGGAAGGATTATCTTTCTATCTAGTATGGTGGAAGGAAGACTGGGGGCTACAATGCATATATTCACGGTATAAGTGCTATAAAAGTTTGGTGAGAAGGTCTATGTCAAGTTGGCATGATTTAGGCATGTCATTTGCCCATTTCAAGACGTAAATTCTGTTGTTCCCTAGATATGTGCACTTAAGGGAGCACTGGAGCATCCTCTGCATCTAGAATGCAATGGCCATTTGATTTGGGGAGGTCTGATAGCTGGTTGTGAAACTATTACTATATTTTTTGGATGTGACTTGAGTGTTTTTTTTTTTGTATACCCTCTTGATGTGAGTGGAAATAAGATAATCAGACATGAGAGAAGTACAAACCGAGCATTCTGTAGGGCAGATATTAGCTAGGTTTTTCCTTCAGGAGTTGGAATTTACCCAGAGAATTAAAAGTGCATCAATGATAAAGGGTACCATCACTGAGCTTTACTTCTAGATTCAGCTGCCAATTGAGTAACAGTAGACCATATGTGTAATATCCTACAAAATTCTAAGCCTGTATATATATTTTTAGTATGTGTGTTGTTTTAACACCGGCAATCTACCATGAGCTGGACAAGAAGCTGGAGTACTGTGTCTTTGCCTTTGCACTTTATTGACAAATGTCCCGTTCATTTGCCATTTTGTTAGATGCATATTAACGTTATTCTGGTTACTTCGTTATGCAACTGGTGCTGGGTGGTGGTTAAGAGCTAGCTTTATCCTGCTCAATCTTCTATGTTTGTACATGATATTGTCTTATTCTCCATCTGCATTCAGATTGACCACAGTGCTCCAGCTACCACCTGTGGTATCATGAAATTTATGCTCATTAATTTTGTTTTGTTACACTCCCAAGTAGGCACTCTTGCAAACACATACTGCAAACTCTCTAAGGTGAGCTGAAAACACACCATCAGTGGGGAGTGACGAGAGCTTTATTCCTTCATTGGCTGATCGAGTTTCCTTTGCAACCCTACAGCCCGTGTCAGACAATGCCTCTTTTTTAAATTTTTACTACAACTTTTCAATATGTAATTAGCGAAGGTTCCATATTTTTTATGGCATTTGACATAGGATAACTGTGGTTAAGAAACTGAAATAAAGGATACTTATTCCAGCTTAATGCTTCTCTTTTGATTATCTTTCACTTGATGTTGATACTTGTCAAACCACTCTGAATGTGGAATGAACTAATGTTCCCTCCATGCATTAGATGCTTATTAGATTTATGTATTTTTCAGTCTATGAGACAGAGCTCAAGTGGAGCAACAATTTTATCGAGGCGATAGCAAGTTTCTTTCATTTTCTCAAGTTTATCTTTTGCTCTCGAAACAAAATGGTAAGCTTCTTGATATACGTCATTATGTGTCATTAATACATGCTCATATTTTTTTCGTATTTGTCTAATCTTTCTACTTGTCGGTATAAACGTGGAGGTCACAAGTGTGGTGTAATGTCACAAAGAAGATCAGCCCCTTCCCCTTCCCCTTCCCCTTCCCCCCGTCCCCTTCCCCCCCCCCCTCCCCCTCCCCCTCCCCCTCCCTTTCCCCTTCCCCCCCTTCCCCTTCATTTAACCTTCAACAACTATACACTGGTGGACAACATAGACACATGCGCCCTTCCTCCAACCCTCAAGAACATATTGGGGGACAACTTGGACATATGCGAACTGAATCTACTTCAGTTCCATCTCTTTCGGTTCCACCTTCTTCGGTGCAACACTCAAATGATGAGGAAACACAGATGAAGAAGATAGCCGACCCATGATATGCCCTTGTGGAGATTCGTAAGTACTTCATTTTTTTTTATGTAATATTTAGGGTCATTCTTTGGTTTGGGTTTTAGATATGGAAGTCAACTGAATTGTCCATGTTGCAAATTATCCATATGCATTTACTTACATCTCCTTTTCATTTCATTGTTTCATTCTCCATATCGTTCTAACATGTTTGCAGATTCACGGATGCTACGTATGTTGTAATGCAACTTAATAAAATAGTCAATAACTATTGGCGGGGGCAATGGATCAATTACAGCAGCGCTCCAAAAAAAGTAAACGATTTGTAGTGGAATAAGTTTAAGGTAAGTGTTGTCCTTCTATTTTCTCACAAACTAAGTTCAGTATAAATAAAGTCGGTTGTTTTTCTATTGATTGCAAGCAAAAGTTCGGGTGGGATGAAATAGAAGAGGATGAAGTTAAAAGAATTTTTAAGAAGAAAGCTGGTGATGACATATGAAATGTTCTAAATAAAGCAAATAAAAAATCAAGAAAAACTAGATTTCATTACAAATGCGAATTGCACGTAAATGAAGAGAATTTGGGAAACCGAAAAGAATAAGCAAAGGAATGAACGGAATAAGAAGAATCAAGCTTCTAATTCTGGTGAAGGGTTTGCCACATATGTTGAGGGCTCTATCAACATCGTCGAGTATGATAAAAGAATGGTAAGTATGTTAAACATGTTGTAAGTTAATTTAATTCAATTACTGATTTATGTTTATATTTTGTAGGCAGATGAATTGAGGATCGAACCGACATATACAGCTACATTTGAATGCACATTTCAAAAAAAAAATAATAATAATAAAAAAAATAAGACATGGAGTGGGGATTGAGCAAAAGCTATTAAGGTACGTAAGAGAATACTTTGAACCTTATGGAAACTAGAATGAAATCTATGAATGCTTTTAATATTTATGGTAATTATATATATGAATTTATTTTATTTTCATCTATATTGTTAATGCAGGAAAAATATTATCACCTTTTAATGACTCGTACTAGTGGTGGTGATGGTGTTGCTTGCGTCGAGCCGTCGGTTGACGGTATGGCATTATGAGTAGAGGCATCAAGTGGGATCAAAAGAGGAAAAATATTTGGGAGGAGATCCTTGTCAAGGGTATACACAACAAAGGCTACTACAACTTCATCCTCCAATGCGGCTGTTTTAAGGACACGACTTGAGGAGCAAATGATCCAAGAATTGAGCCAACTAAAAGATTTACTCGTAAAGAAGGAAGAAGAAATAAGAGCGGTCAAACAACAATGTGAATCACTCAAGTCACGAAAGATGAAGAAATCGAGAGAGGTCAATGAGCGATATCAATCTCTAGAGTCTCGAACAGTAGTTCATCTTGTGACACCTCAACCTCATTCACAATTAGGTTCCTTCTCCTGGCTCCTACTAATCAATTAGGTGATAGGCGCAATGATGATCAACACAATGATGAGCGGCACAATGATGATGAAATTACCGATGATAATGATGATTTTGTCGATCGTTTTATTGATTAAACAACATACTTGAAGACTTACCGAGGGCTTTTAATTGTTAATTGATGTTTTATTATGCCATTTGGATGTTTTATTTGAATGTATTTGGTTTTCATATTATTATAAGATTTTGATGTTATTAAGTGCTTAATTAGTGTTAAATATAAATTCTAGAAATTAATTTTTCTTTTAATTAGATTTTAAAATCAAAAAATAAAAGAAATGATTTTATCATACGATCACAAATTATAAAAATTCATTGCAAAGTTCATCCCTGAACATTTATTGTCGTAAAATTCATCGCTAAAGATACATCAAAGAAAGATCAAAAATTAATAAAACTTCGTCACTAAATTCGCCCTGAACAATATTCGTCGCAAAATTCATCGCTAAAAACATATGCAAAACAATCATAAATTAATAAAATCTCGTAGCTAAATTTGTCCCCGAACAATATTCGTCGCAAAATTCATCGCTAAAGAATTAATAAAAATTTGTAGCTAAATTCGTCCCCGAACAATGTTCGTAGCAAAATTCATCGCTAAAGACATTATCAAATACGTCGCAAAAAAAAATGTCGTCACTAATTTCATCGCTAAATTATTCCAAAATTCATCGCTCATCGTCGTTGCTAATTGGCGACGAATATTTTCATCGCTAAGCAGCAACAACTTTTGTGACAAATAAATTCGTCGCTAATTAGCGATGAAATTTGCAGCAAAATCATTTGTCGCTAATCGGCGACTAATTTTTCCATGAATTCGTTCGTGGAAAATTAACGACTAATTTTGCAGCAGAATCTTTCGTCGCAATTTAGCAATGAAAGTGAACTTTTTGTCGCTAAATTTTGCGACATCGAAATTTTTTCGTTGTAATTTTCGTCGCAACTTGATTTAGCGAAGAATTTTGTCAAAGTTTTCATGGCAAATACCGTTGCTAAAACCTTATTTTTTTTGTAGTGAATCTACATGACAAAAGAGCTACAGAGCTACTTGTTTGTCAGCATACTACAAGTAGCATTTATCTATGAACATTAGTATATTGATGTTAGCATATGTTGTAAATTAAGTCGAGTCGAAGTCGATTGCGGTGGAATTCTAGACCTGTCAAATTCGCGCAATATGTGCCTGTACTTTTTCTACGAGAGAAAAAAAATAAATAACACGGCAAAAGGAGATAAAAAGAACGATACACCAAAAGGAAAACCCAAAGTGGGAAAAATCAGAAGACACTAGCATAGGAACTACTCCACTATAATCAATATATTACAATTGACACTAACGATATCTCTCTCACAATAAATCGTCATAATTATCACAAAACACACCCTCACCCGATGAACTCTCAAGATCTCTCATGTTTACGGATTATTGAAAACCTTTGTGATCTCCTTGGAGCATTTTCTAGTACACAGAGAATAGTGGCAAACCTCCAACCAAATTAGAATCCTCCCAAATGGATTTCGTAATCACCGATCGATTAGAAATCACCTTGATTGGTTGGAATTCCTCTAATTTGAGCAATCACTAGAATTAATTCAATCAGAGTATTCTTCCTTTTCAACATCCTACCATAATAGGACTCCTTCCTCTTATGTATTTATAATGAGCAATTGTTGGGATCTTTCAAATCAAATCTCGAACATGTTAGGTGGCTTCCCAACATCATATTATATTTGTTTTGAGCTCATCATGTTTCGTAGTTATGTGTCAACATGAATTTAATGGGGATCTAAGAGAGTTCATGTTTCGTAGTTATGTGTCAACATGAATTTAATGGGGATCTAGGAGAGTCTATCTGCTTCAAA
The DNA here is from genome assembly GCA_021437795.1 of Rhodamnia rubescens. NCBI lineage: Eukaryota > Viridiplantae > Streptophyta > Magnoliopsida > Myrtales > Myrtaceae > Rhodamnia > Rhodamnia rubescens. The sequence goes on from JAILYA010000015.1 coordinate 4,599,788, forward strand.
TAAGAAATTCCATTTTCCCAGTTTTCTGTTCTGTTTTTTTTTTATCGAAATAACATTTCATTCACTTCCACAATTGAAATACAAGAGAGAAATGTCTCAGTCCAAGAAACATAACTTCAAAGCAAGACAAATCCCAAAACATAACATGCTTAAGGTAATAAGAGAAATCATCGGAACAAGGTCATGGGTCACTTGCTTAATGAACATATGACTTCTTTATACCAAAATCGGCGATCGATCACCGAATCTATCTTCAACAATGAGCATCTGCTGCTACAACTTTGCCTTTCGGCGATGCTCGCCTATGTTTGGCGTCCGCAACACCATCATCGAGCATAGTAAAAAGATTGAACAATCATAGATTTAGCATTTGTGAGAACGAAACCTTCACGAAATTCTTCCGATTTTCATCAAAACCGAACTTGTTCACTATCGAAACCCGAGAAAAGTGAAGCTTCAAAACATAAACATAAAAACCCCAAATCTAATTTAAATCAGGATAGAAATCTCCACAAAATGGGAGAGAGAAACTTTCAAATCTAGACTAAATCGAAAAGAGAGAAGCTTCCAAATGAAAAAAAACAAGAAAATGAAAAAGAAATCAAAGAAGGGCAGGGAGGGAGAGAGGGGGACAATACCCTCTCTCTCTCTCTCTCCCCCGTGAACAAAGCTTCAGGGAAAGAGAAGGAGGCGGCGGCCGCTTGAAGAAAAAAAAACCCTAGGGAAGGTTTGACGCGACCTAGCTTTCCTGTGCAAGAGAATCCAAAGAAGTAAGCTAAATAAACAGTGGGAAGGTGGGCTAGGGATTTTGGAGGAATTTGGTCATCGGACTAAATTATGTGGACTTCAGTTGTTTCTGAAATTAAAAAAAAAATACGAGCAAGGAAGTGGAAATTAAATCTTTGTAAGAATCGAAAAGAAGTCGTCCAAAAATCATACAATTAAATCAAGATTAAGGAAAATATATTATTGATATATCATCAAAACCGAACGGATAATTGAAAAAGTTGGGGGCCACTTGAAATGAGACAAAAGAGGAAAGATGGGGAATTTCACCTCCAGTTTTACTGGCCTTACCAAGAAAGAAAAATCCTCAATCCAGTAATGCAAAATTTATGGATGACTGGTTCAAAATGAATAGGTTCAAGTCCACAAAATCGGAACCTTCTCTATCAAGTTGGCTCCCAATTTTTGAAATCGAGACAGAGCTTGTTGATTTTAAAACTAGCCTTTAACATAATCGTACTCCATTGAATGGCTAATGAAACCATCCCTATCATTAACAAATGAATCATGGGACATACTGCCAACACCAAAGAATTTGCATTCTCCTCCCATTGATTATTCATGTCTCCTATGCAAAAAACATTATACAACAGTCCGTTAGGAGTGTTGAGGTTATCCCACATTGATTGTGAAGGAGCCGATGCTCGGTTAATAAGTGTGAGGAAAAGGCTTATCCTTTGAACTAGTATTTGAAATGAGATAGACCCAAGATCACCCAATACTAGTATCAAAACCTAGGTTACCAATAAGTCTGAATTCAACAGTCATAAAGAGAGATATGGGTTGTTGCGACTACTCGACCCAAGGCCCGATATGTGAGGGGAGATAATTAGCAATCTTTGGCATAATTTATTATTGACTATTCTATGGACCATCAAACCGTGGGCCATTTCAACCCTTTGCATATACATGTTATTCTAGGATTTCGAGGGAGAGGGAGAGAGAAAAGATTCAAATGTTACATCTGTAAAATATAACATAAAAGAGTATGTAAGATGGCTCGACTTATGGAACACGAGAGACTACCAAAATCTTAATTTCATTATTTATGATCATCTACTAACTCATGATTATTACCTGTGGATGTATTTTAAAATGCTCTCTCAAGCTGGAGCATCCAGCTCGCATATTGTGACCGACCCATTAGTTTTATATTTTAATTAAGCGCATCCGGAACGTTCTATTTCCCTAGACAATATTAAAAGCAATAGAGATAGAACAGTAGGCAATCAAATCAATCAACATAAGAGATTATTTTATTTATTTATATCGTTAACCCCGGGAAATACGTATATACAAACCCTACCTCAGGACAACCATCAAAAGATATAAAATCTGATTTGGGGTTAACACTACTCCATACTACTCAAAAGGGAACTAACATCCACGTCCTCCGGTTCGCTACTCCATAGCTAAGGACACGAAAAATGGTTAATAACAACGGGTGAGATATAAAATCTCCGTGAGTCAACGCCTAAGTCCGAGTAGGGCGCCGATTCCCTTAGGGCGACCTAAACATACTGGTCAACCTGTCGATAACGGATCAATAGCATGCGATTAGCACTACGTTCTAATTGTCACGAGGATCAAACATAACCCAACATCAAATCTCAATCACATGATTCAACTACCAAACTCGGCATACTTTCATATCCAACATTCTTGAGGATTGCCATCAATATAATTAATTATATAAGCCAATTTTAGTTGGTTGTTCCCAACGTTAACATCACAATTCAAGCATGGAACACTCAGAGATGAGTATTAAAACTACACAATAATATTAATAAAATAATAAATCGATAGCTTATCGTCGGACCTTGATAGCTTATCATCAAAATCAATAGCTTATCAACCAAAGTTAATTAACCTAACCATGGTTAACAAAAAGTAACAATGGTTAACATAAAGTAACTACGGTTAACGAAAAGTAACTACGGTTAGTAAAAAGTAACTACGGTTAACTAAAAGTAACTACGGTTAACTAAAAGTAACTACGGTTACTTTAACTAATCGAGGGTTAACTAACCCAACCGCACTCAACTAATCCAACCGTGGTCAATTAACTTAACCCAACCACCATTAACTAAACTAACCCACAATTAACATAAATTAATCTATCCCTAAATGTAATTAACGACCTAGTCGGAGATTAGGGGTTAACTCACAAATAACGGCCGGCGACGAGGAACGATCGGCGGCGATGACTCGAGCGCGACAACGGCGATCCTCGGCGGCTCTCGGCCTCTCAACTCGGCAAGGCGGTTGGTATCTTGAGCTAGGGGGTGGCACATGGCTTGAAGAAGACAACCCACGGCGGCGCGGTAACGAACGACGAACGGCGAAACTTGAATCGACACCGAACGAACTAGGCTCCACCGACCAGCCTCTATACAGCACAAACCCACAAAAATTTCAGGGTTTTTTCGACAATTAGCCCCCCGGATCCAAGTAGCCCTCGATCTTACGGTTGCGTAGGAGAAAATGGAGCTCGATTTGCCCTCCGAGATGAGCTCAAATGAGTGATTTCTTCTCGGGCACGCACGTAAAACCGAGGGAGAGAGAGAGCTCGAGATGGGGGGGATTTCTCACGAAAATGGAGGGGAAGAGAGAAGATAAAGAGACTCATGGCCAAGCTTGGGGAGGAAGAAGAAAAGGTGGGGCCCACCGGTCAATTCCCCATCAATGAGTTTTTTCTTTTATGAATAATATCTAGGGGCAATTGGATAATTTCACAACCATGGTTCGGTCATGGCTAGCTCGGGCTCGAATGGTTTCGATACTTTAGTTTGACGGTTAACCTGTCCGGACTTGATTTTCTCGACCGATGCTACTAAATTATCCAAATCCCTTTTCGGATCAATTACAATTGCGTTCAACTATTGTCCCTTAAATCTCAAAAATCTCATCTTATTCATCAAACCGAAATTCAAGATTAACATCCATCGAATTTATTTTCTTACGGTTCTCAAAATTTCGGGACGTCACACATATGACATGTGACGATCGATTTTCTGTCATTTCGAGATCTTTGACTGTAAGATATCCGTTGAAGTATTTCGAGTTATATCTCGCTCGGATCGATCAATCGCGAGTTAACCAACCGAAGGGGAAAGGCTAACGCGTGACGAGATATCTGGACCTAGGAAATCCAATTCGAAAGCGGCATTTTGACCGTAAGGGTCGTTAAGGGGATATTTAGAGTCGAGGCTGATCCGAAAACGATTAAGGGATTCATTGCTAGTGTTATACGATTGGGACGCGGGTGATGCCGCATAACCAACGTATGATTTGCGAATTTCCCTAAATCGATTTATGACGATCGCGGCCGTCGGGGCTAGTAATAGACCCTTGCGATTTTATGACACCCAAGATAGTCGTGATTTGAATTTCCCTAAGTGTGATGAGAATCACAGAGTCAATATGCCTAATGTCCGCAAAAGCCGCCCGTTAGTTCGAGATAAATTGAAATTTCGGACGACGAGAAATCGATCAAGAAATGGGATCTCGAAATGGAAAAAAAAATGGATTAATTGGACAAGGAAATTCTTGTCATTTGATTATTCCCTTTATATCAGCAGAAATTGGAGGGGCAAAATTGGAAGGAAAGTGTGATATTATGTGTACAATGCCAAATGTCATTAATCTATGGTGCTCAATTAATGAACTTGACACCTAAGAGAATTTGGGATAAGAATGAGCCATCTTCTCTTTTTCTTTCTGGATATTCACGTTCAAGAACAAAACAGCACCACCATCACCTCCATTTTCTCCTTCCTTCATTCTTTCACGCACAGAAACAGTCTGCCCCGACCAGTTCTGATCGCCAACTTCCCGGCCGTCTAACTCTTCAACCGTCGACAACCAGCCAGTGAACCACCTACCACTGCGAAGATCGGCCTGTTTTCGAACTTTTCCAGGTGGAAGTGCACCGTTTGAGCCACTGTGGAATTCAGGGCGGCCAATCTCCCGCGAGTCGCCGGAAACTGACTCAACCGGAGGTAGGTTTCTGTTGGTATTTTATTGGACCACCAAACGGACGAATTTTGAGCTCAAATTTTGGTGAATTTTAGTAGACATGTATATGATGTTGCTGTAAAGTTTTGGGCGAAAATTAATGATACCTTGACCTTGAACCACTGTTGTGTTCAAAGGAGCAGAAACTGTCCAATGGCGGACCAGAAGGAATTAGCGCCAAATGGAGACCAACCGGTGTCGTCTTGAGCCAAAATGTTCGGTGAGGCCCCTTAATACATAGAACTTGGTGTTACCGAGGATATTGATGGATAAATTGAAGGATTAGGTTGAGTTGTGGACTGTTTGAGCTGGATTGAAACAGAACAGGGGGTACCCTGTTCCGATTCTGTTCTTACTGAGCTAGAAGGGGCTGTTTGTGATGGAATTGAAATTTAATTTGATCCTTGAGGCATGTTAGGGTGTGGAGTGATAGGTTGAGGAAGTGTATGATTGATGATTTAGTGTTTAGGCGAAGAAATATTGATGAATTGATTGATTTTCTCTAGGCTGCTTGCTGCCCTGTTCTGAAATTGTGGGAGCCGAGGTGTTTAAGGGGTAAGAAAGAAGTGTTTTGCTGATTAAGCTTAAGGTAAGAAAGTTCTTATACCTTGGTTAGAACGATGGGGCTCAATTGGGTGAATATGATGAGGATTATGGAAATTTTGGTGAGTTACGGTGATGTTGTTTAATATATGATCTCGTGTTGTGCCAATTGCTTAAAGACTCATTGAATAGCCTTGATATGTATTGATTGCCTCTTGTTTGTTGAAAATTGATTGTCTCGCATGCCTTTTATCATTAACTCTATGTGTAAGCTATATTTGAATTTGAAGTCACGATTATGAGGAATTGCTTGGCATGCTTGAGAAATTGTGGTACCCCGATGCGTAAAGACGCGGGGTGGAAATGGCCAACGTCCCGATGCGTAAGTGACGCGGGACAAAAATTATGATGTATCAACACAGGCCTAAGATGATTTTGAAAACCTGAGGTGTTTTACGCGGGTTTTATCGATGAGATGGTATGATGCGTAAGTACGCGGACCTAGCCCTGAGGCCTTTCACACGCGGGCTTGAATCAAATGAAGGTGAAAAGAAAGGAAGGCGTGGCTTGGTTTCGTTATGTGCACCTGTCTTAAGTAAAGTGATGAGATATATTGCCATGATTGAGTAATTGATACTTATTGTTATGCATGTACTTTGTATGGTTGTTGTATGCATCATATTAATGTGCACATTGAGCTTATGTTGCTTTTACCTGAATGAACCGTCGGTCTAACCTAGGGATAGGACTTGCCTTACCGAGATGTAAATCTCACCCCGTCGTAGGACTTTTCTTTTCGGATCCTAGAAATTGAAGATGTTGCCTGTCCGATTGGGTGAACCCCAAGAAATGACTAGGTATATTGAGGAGTTTCCTGAAGAAGGAGATGTATTATATGTTAGAAGGACGACCGTGGTTTGGGTAGATGAGCATGAAGCATCTTATAAGCCTCATAGGTTTGAGGCATGGTTACGTAAAGTAAACGGGGTTGTATCGAACAGTTAAAGCCCCAAGATGTGCTAAAAGGGGTTGTACCTTCTTGGTGCCACCCTACCGGGGATGAGATAGAAGTTGAAGCGTCCTTTGTAAGTTCAAGGAATATACCGAAAAAGAACCAGTGGGAGAGGAGAATGTAGAAGTAATAGAGATTTCGGATTTAGAGGATGACGAGATGGATGAGGATTCAATCGAAGTGCAGTTGGAGTCTTTCTCTCGAGTATGATCCTGACGAGGACGCGAGTCAAGGCGAGGACACTAGTACTTTCTAGAGTCTCCGTTGTTGGTTGACTTTGATGCTACTTTTTGTTGGAGACGGTGTTAGTTTAGGGTTTGGTGGTTTCATTTTTGGGTTGCTCTCTTGTCTCCTTGACCTCGTTGTGTATATTGTTAATTTTATGGTATCCTTTGTACGGACCTGTATATTTTTTTTTATGGATAAAGTCTCTTAGTTTCCCGCATCTCATTAAGTGGATGTATTGAGACGATGGACTGGAGTTGGGTTTATTTTCTTCCGCTTTTCGCTTGCATTTTCATTTCATTCGCCGTATATGAAGAGTATCCTGGGATAGTACTTATGGCGTGTTATGGATGTACGTGCTCGTAAAGGAAGCGGGGCGTGACATGACATGCGTAAGCACCTTAGTTATTTGCCCGAAGAAATTGCGGGACTCGCGATGCTTAAGCAATCCTAATTGAGGGACTGTTCTGCTTTTGAAAAATCTTGCAGTCTTGATGGGGGATTTGACATCATTGATAGAGTTGGACTTGTCGCATACAGGAATAAACCAACTCCCAAACTCTACCAAAGGGCTAGCCAATTGAGTTGGAGTCTCCCATTCTAAGGACATTAAGCAACTTTACAACTCCATTGGAAAGTTAAAAATATCTCGTGTATTTGTTTTATCAAATTACAGAATAGGTCAGCTATTCGATCTCTGGAAGTTGACCAACAATATTGGCATGTTGAAGAATCCCTTGGGAGCTGAATCTGGAAAGGCGTGAGAAAATAAAAAGTGACATTCTTATTGAAGTAGGAAAATTATCTTCTTTAGGAAACCTAAATTTAGGACGGACTGGTACTTGGGGAATTCCAAGGGAAATTAACATGCTCCATCGCCTGCAACTCTACACGTAAGTCGTCGTCACGAGATTAGAGTAGCCAGAGGTTCCCACAAATTTGACCTGTCTACGTCTTTGTTCATTATCGCTACTCTCAGTTTCCTTACTTGCCCAACATCAGTAATTCTTGTGAATTGCGGCTAAGTGATTGCTCTGATATCAGACACACATCGAACCAAAGTGCAGATTGCAACTTAGGTTGTATTGGGAGATTCTCGAAACTGTCGCGACCTAAAAAATAAACAAACAAGTTATTATTTCCAGGCTAATGGATTATCAGGTTAATTAATTAACTAACCTAACTCGGACTCTCCCAAGTCCATACCAAATCGCAACTTAAGGTTCGAATGATTAACATGCAATGTGATTTGAATTTGGAGTCGCCACTAATCATTTTCGGTAGGTCGATTAGAAACCTAAATAAAATAGCGGGAGAAAACTATCTTATTTTGCGAACCGGAGATTAAGAGTCCGGGACTTGGTTACATTAATTACAACTAATGCCCTTTCGGTACCTTAAAATTCATGAAACAAATAATGGATTCGACAAATTTGATGAATTCTACTTGAAAATCAAAGAATCAATTTTTTTGGGTTTTTCTTCCCATGACATTTTTTGAATTTTTGAGTTTTTTATAATAAAGAAATTACATAAAATTGGGATGAAATAGGTTCAAGATTACTCCCCAATTGAACTCGTGCACCAAATTTGTGCTCCGGGCTTGTCTTGACCATTGGACCGATGTGGTGACTCGTTAGACCGAGAAATCTCTTGGTCCTATCTCTCCTTCACGCTTCTTTCTCATCTCGCTAGAATTTCATGAGATCGCAATCGGGCGTTGATATTTTTTCCTTTTGCTCTCCTTCTATTCTCGTACCATTGACGTCTCATCGTTGATATGCAGTTGTTATTTAACATAAAAACGTAGAGAAAAATCGGTGTAGAAAATCTGGGCTAATTTGTATTCGAAATTAAAGAAAGTTAGGGAATCACATAACTTTCTTTTGCTGCGAGCTTGAACGATGGGGATGGACCAATAGCTTGTGTTGATCGGTGCAAAAATTGGCAATAGTAGTATCGGGCTTCAAAACTCTCATACCCTCTCAAAACTCTTTTCAAATTTTTTCTCAAAAACTCTCTCTATTCTCCTCCTCCAAAAACTCTTTCAATTCTCTTTCACCCCAAAAAATTCTCTCAATTCTCTTTCACTCCAAAACCTCCCTCTCTTCAAGAACTCTTCTTCTTTTATAGGCAAAGTTCTTCATCCTTCATTCTTCATCTTCATTTCTCACCTTTCATTTTCATCTTCTCTTCTTCATCTTCATTTCTCCACCTTCCATCTTCATCTTCTCTTCTTCATCTTCATCTTCCCTTCTTCATCTTCATCTTCTTTCTTCACCTTCATTTCTCCATCTTCCATTTTCATCTTCTCTTCTTCATCTTCATCTTCTCTTCTTCACCTTCATTTCTCCATCTTCCATTTTCATCTTCTTTTCTTCACCTTCTCTTCATTATCTTCTCTTCATCATCTTCCTTTCTCCATCTTCTCTTCATCCTCTTCTCTTGGTATCCGCAATGCGGTCCCCGAGATTCTAGTATTTGCAATACGAGTCCTTGAAGTTCTAGTATTTGCAATACGATCCCGAAAAAAAAAATATTTCTTTCAAGCCCAAATATTCTTGGTACATTTTCACTCCATGCCTAGTCCAGGCTTGTTGAATTAAGTTTGAATTATATGCCAATGCTATGTGAGATGATTTTTGTTTAGAACTAAAATTAGTTCTAATTTTTATGCAAGAAATAGATTAGTCAAAATTTAGGCGTCAACAACTGCCCCTCTTTGAGTGGAGGCTCGTAGAGGTTCCGCTCAAAGATAAAATTGAATCCTGAATTTTGACAGTGCAAATTATGGATGAACTTTTTTTTTTTTTTTTTTTGCGGGAGTTTTAATCCCATTTTTTGCGTAATGAAGTGATGCATGGTATGCAAGACCGTAAATAACATGTGTCATAATTTCTCTTTTCCATGTTAGAGAGAACTGTACATGGATCGCATACGAGAATACCTGTTTTACCAAATACCTCATAAGTGGTGATTCCCTTAATTTTCAAGTTTCTTGCAAACACGGGGACCTTAAGGTATTTGGCCTATCTGTTATCGAGACTTTTCCTAATGCGAGACAACGCAAGATATGTGTATCCTTCCGGATCACAAGAGCTACGTCGTTGTGAGTCGAAAGAAGTGGAATCAAGTTCACAAGAGCTACGTCGTTGTGAGTTGATTAAATGTCGAAATCGCAGTGCATATGTCTTCACGATTCGACAAAGGGGAACCAAAATCTTAAGAGCTACGTCGTTATGATTTGGTTTGGATCAAAATCACGGGTGCTTATGTCTTCGTGATTTGATAAAGGAGCCGAGAATCATAAGAGCTATGTCATTATGAGCCGACTAAAGGTCAAGATCACCAGTGCATATGTCTTCGTGATTCGAGATCGAAATCATAAGAGCTACGTCGTCATGATTTGATAAGATGTCAAGATCGCCGGTGCATATGTCTACACGACCTGACAGGAGAGGCATATTGCCTGAATTGAATCGTAACAACTATCATCGAGGAGTTGTTGATTTGAAAATGGGTTCGAAAACTTACCGGGTTCTCCGAACGATTAATCAAAGAACGAAACGGATCGCTCGTATCTTACATGGTAGGCATTTGCCGGAGAACTTGCTCATTCAATAATCCTTGGATGAATTTCGAGACCTTGGGAGGGACATCGAACATCGAGAATGTATTACCCATCATAGAATGTCGGAGGTAACATGCGCAAACATATTCAACAATGAGTTCATGCAAAACTTTCCTACCGAGCTTGCAATGATTAGAAATAACATGTGTATAATGCAATCACTCATACCATGGTTTATGCATAACCATTCTATCAAGTTTGCATTACCAACCCGTCCAGGGATGTTCTCACATTATGAATACCTCGAATGTGAGCTGAATGGGGGACTTCATCCGAAAGGGTTTTCTCTCACTCTCAAGAAAAGTTATTTATCCCGTCTGCCAGGATTCAAAAGAAATCACTCAATCTTTCCATCATCGCATTCGATAAGGATCCGAGTAATCTCGCAATTGATACGACCGAGCCGATCCGGAGGTCTTGATTAGGACCGTAATGAGGGCTAGGTCAAAGGTTTACAAAGGGGACTCTAGTTGAGTCAAAGTCTTGAAATGAATTTCCTTCGTCATCTCTCCGGGTTTACAAGTCAAGAACCCCGCAAAAATGAGAGAGAAGTAATCTTGCTAGAACTTCTTCGAGTGATGCTTAAAATCATTGAACTCCACATTAATTCAAGTGCCCTAGTCGAAAAGGCTTTTAAAGGGTTGTAATGGAGGTAATGATTTGGGACCGAGAAACGAAAGGGTTCGTTTTGGCTCGAAGATATTTGAGAAGGGGCTTGATGTTGGTGATCATTACAATCTTGTCACCGATCGTGGCCTTCTATGATGCCATCATTGCTCGAGGATGGTATGAACCAAGATTGTATTTGCAATTTGACACTTCATGGAGATTTTTCTTCAACCCTTTTAGGATATACGGGAAAATTGTGCATTCAAGTTCGAAATATTCTACAAATGAACAATGAATTGAAATGGCATTGGCCTTGCTTTTTGGTAGGCACTTTGCTTTTTTTTTTAAATGCCCAGGAGTTTTTTGTGGAATCGGCTTTTCCTCTTTCTTCTCCCTTTTTTTACTCCCAACTCTTTTTTACTATTGCATCTTGATGAGTTCATTGGGAGATTTCCTATTGATCCAACTTTTCGTGTCCTTCTACTCAAAGATAGACCATATTTGCTTTGGGACAACAATTATCACCAATGAGGGCTTTTAGAAACGAATTTGCGGGCTCAAATGGATTGTGTAAATGGATATAGATGTGTGGGATAGAAAAAGAAATGCTCTTCGTCACCCTAAGGCACTTGAATTAAAGCGCAAGTACAATGCAAAGAACCACCCGAAGATTGATGTTAGTCCAAGCAAGAAGATTTCTAACCATTTGTCTCGTGATGCTTGATGGAATTACCTCTGTTTTGCCCCAATGTGGGGTGGTTCTTGAGGGTTGTGGAAGTGAAATCTCCGCTCAAATGGGTTGATCAACGGATAACTTGCAGTGTTTAGGGTAGAGAAATGAATGCCTCCATCACTTCGGTTATCGTACCTTTCGCGAGAAAACTCTTTACCTTGGGGAGTGCGGAATTTAGCCATCGTTCATCTCGCTTGAAAAAATTGGAGGTGTTTGGGAAAGGATTGCCTTTCATCATCCTGTCATGCCCCCTTCGTACATTCGATGTATCTTATGTAGTTCATGTTCCTTATTCAGAGTTGGTAAATTAAACATGAGGAACAATCATGCGCAAACTATGCAGTGTATGAGTGTTTTCGAGCATATAAAATGCAGCAACTTTTTATCTTGGCGGACAAAGTTCGCAAGTACATAAAAAATTTCTTAGGGGCATGGATCGTGAGTTGCCCTGTTCATGCAAATGCGTTGCAAAACTTCATTGTCGCTTCTGAGACATGAGATTGTCAAAGGTTCCAAGAATTCCTCATTTCATTAATTTTTCATGGAGAAGGGATACTTCTCTGTTTGGACAGTAGTGAACCCTGTAAAAATCAAAAGGGAAAGCATCAATGTATGCCCTCATGTTCTAAAAAGAATTGAAACGATACCACTTTACCCATGTACGTATTCCTCGCGAACTTTGAATTGAAAAGATCGATTCATCTGGATCGGATTGTATGTCCGGAATGTCATCTCTCCAGGTTCTATAACCGTTCGGGCTGAGCTTCGATCTGCGAAGCAAAATTTTTTTATTAATCTTTGTACATTGATGCCAAATCCCGGATCGACCGGGACGCCTCGGACCATTGTCATTCCCCCAACCACTATCTTTGCGGTGTTGTTGGCGTCCACGGGTGGTTCGCTTTTGCTATATTGTTCTCAAAGCGGTTGGCAATCTCCGTGGAGAATAAAATAAGCTTAACTTAGAGTTTGAAACGACCGAGAGTCAATTGGAACGATACGGAGTTACCCATCTTTGAGCCTCGCTTGGTCTTTTCCTTGCATTCTCCCAAGTAAGGCTATTCGGAATCTCTCTTTATGGGCGTTCGGGGCGTCGTCCACAAATTGATTTGCTACTAAGCCTAGCTTAATAAGGAACTTACGCATTTGATAAGAGAGGAGAAAATTCGCCCTTTAATTCTAGACAACTAGAAAGTAAACGTATCCCACGCAGGGGAACTATACATGGAATTAAAGGAGTATTCATGTGAGATTGGTTCCACCTCTTTTGCTGGCCATTCTAATGATCGGCTGATTTTGTCTTGGATCATACACCAACGATCGTTGTTTGAGGATCCATAGTCACTTGCTTCGGATCACAACTCGGAGGTCCTTTAGCTCCGAACCGGGCGACCAAGGCGGTGAGCTCATCATCAAAGTAACCTTTGATTGATACTCGAATTGGGCATTGTTACTTGCTAACACCGGCGCGATTTTCTACTTTGTTTTTGCGGTGAACGGTCCGACTCCTTGAGCTTGAGCCTCCGCCGTCGCTCGGGAACTCGTAGGGATGATCAATCGGTCCTTGCTAGAACCACCGCGGAAGGTCGGTATGGCCGTATTCTTGATTGGGAAGTGGTCGGGTACTTTTTGCTCCGTAGGTTTTCCTGGGATTGATCTTCCAATCAACTTTACTCCGGTCGCCTTGGTTCCAAGCTACATCGTGCTTCTTCGCTTTTCTCTAAATCTATGAAGGTGATTTGTGACACTTCGTAGGGTGAGTCCGTCTACATTCATCATTTTGAGTATAGCCATTGGTCGTCTTGAATTGATTCCTAGTCGTCGAACCGCCTCGATGAATATAGAATGAAGCTCGGCGGACCAAAGGGGCCTTTTCTTTCCGACAAAATCGTCGTAGGCGGCTTGGCCATAGTTCTTTTGTTCGAGTAATTGCTTCCTTACAGCATGCTGCCAAATGTTTTGGAGCACTCGAACGTTGCACCGGCTTCTTTAGGATGCCCCGAGCACCATGCAATATGGCCCTCGTTATGAACCGTCGATCATCACTTGTGATGTGACGATGACCGGTATATTCAACTCGGAATCAATGATCTTTAAGAGACCGAGACCGTCCATATCGATCCCTACCATGGCCGTGACGACGATGTCAAAATCATATTTGTCTTGTCTCGGCTCCTCTAAGGCTTCCGTTGCTTTCACATAAGCTGAAATCCTATACATGCACTTTCTCAGATGGCAACGAGGATCGAGAGGGAAACGGGGTTACCATCAATGGCCATGACTCGCAGATCCTCGGGATAGGAAACTTCCCATACTTCCGTCCGGAGTGAACGCATACTTATTTTCCTTTCAAAACCTTCCATATGTAGACCGAAAAATGGGTGTTTCGACTAGAGACGGGCTTTAGATGTTCTTTGGACTTGCAAAGACAAAAGCGACGATGGCCTTTCGTGACGAGTTCGAGGTGCATGGAGACTTCAAGTTCTTTATAAACTTTTTCTCGATCCGTTAGTCTCTGCAGCATGCCTTTTCTCTCCTTTTCGCTCCTAGTGTATTGAATCCATTTCGTAATAACTCTTACCTCCCGCTCAATCCGTCGTTCTTTTTTACTTTTCGATATGGAGGAGCCCTCAAATCTTTTCACTTTCTCTACGAGCGAGGCGCTTATTTCCCTCTTCAAATCTTTTCGCTTCCTCCTACGAATGAGGCATTATTTGCCCTCCTCAAATCTTTTTCGCTTTCTCCTACGAACGAGGCGCTTATTTGCCCTCCTCAAATCTTTTCGCTTTCTCCACTAACGAGGCGCTTATTTCCCTCCTCAAATCTTTTCGCATTTACTTACGTGAAGGTTTTCAATGCTTAGTCAAACTGGCGAGGAATTCACGCATTTAAACATGATGATGTTCGTGGATAAGATCGTTCTTTGCCCCTGGATTAAAAGAAGAATGTCTCACATGGGATTTTGTAACAAACAAGTACATTCATTCATACATGTCACTACTTCTCTTGAGGATTCGTAAGGGGCTGGCTAGTAATGCTCAAAGAAGAGATATTTTGAGAGCCCATAATAAAAAAAACTAAAGCTTCATGTAGGCTACACATTCGGAGTTCCATCGCGTTGAATTGGCTGTTTGTAACATCAAGGAAACTCCAATTGTAGTGATGCATGCCTCTTCCCTCGAAGGGCATCGGTTCGCTTCTCCGCAAGACCGACTTTTTGGGATGTATCTCCAACGAAATCGGATTGTACGAGAACTTGCTCGGGGGATGAAGGGTGAATGAGCATTTTCAATGCTCGGGATGCGGCTCATCAAGGAACACGTCACCAAAGGAGATGGGGCCGCTAGCATGGCAAACAGCGGTGTTAATAGCATTCCCTATACCTCTTGTTCTCTGCTTGAAGCTTTTCATTTTCTTCCCTCGAAACACAAGTTCATGACTTTCATTTTTAACCTTCAATCGGGACCGCTTGTTTTGAAACCAAAACTTGACCTTCAAGGGCTCCATTCCTATCATCCGGCTCAATTCATTTTTGCGTCTCTTATTCACGTAAGAGCACTCCTTAAAGGCAGCTTCGAGCACTCGATTTGATGTTTTCTTTTTCGGGGGTGACTCATGCTGCTTCGCCATTGTTGTTGTTGTCGAGATCTTGGATTTTACCGCCAAGGGAGTTGGGTTTTACGGCTGGTGTTGGATCCGGTCTCGAAATCCAGCAGTTCGCTTGGGGATGTCTAGGTTGGTTGCCTCCAAGTAAGTGCCGATAGCCTCTAGACATGTCGGATTGAAATACTTCTTACCGCCTTTTGTTCACTCTACTCTTCGTTGTATGCTTACTCTCTCCAAATTCTTTCGAGTAATCGGGTATGTTCCAAAGCCTCCCTTTTAACGCGGATGAAAATCACTAAGCCGACGTTTTTCCCAAAATTTCGTGTTTCCCGCTTTGTCTTATTTTTTCAACGTGATGGGACCCCGAATCCACTCGCACCGATTTTCTTTTCTTGATAACCATGCTTGTCTCCCACTCGGTTTTCAATCGGTGGGACTCCAACTCCTTTCGTAGCTTTTCGGATTTGTGGGGCTCGAGATCACGGATTGACGATAGATCCGAGGATCCAATGAATGAAATACATGTAGTTTCACCCGAGTAACTAACGTGGTCTCGCAAGAATTGCTGTTTCTTCCCTCGGAAAAATATGCTCGTCTCCCACTCGTTTCAACATAGTGGGGTCCTCAAATCTTTTCGTAACTTTTCGGATTTGTGAGGCTCGAGATGGTAGATCCGTGATTCACGGACGAAACGTCTGTAGTTTTGCCCGGATAATTAACTCGGCCTCCACAACAATTATTGCTAGAGCTTTTCCCGCCCTTTAAATTGGGATTTAACACCGAGACAATTATCACTTTCATATCTTCATCTCCAACCTTCTAAGCACTCTTTTGCATCCACTCTTTTTTAACCCCTTCAACAACAATGGCTTCCCTTCCTCCACATGCCTTCTCGGCTGAAGTTTTGGCCAAATGGGAGAAACTTTATAATCTCCTAGCCAGGGCTACTCTTATATAGCCAACCATCCGGAGGCCGAAACCGAGATTCGTCTTATGTTTAGGGATACGGACACCGCTTCTATTGAAGGTACCAAGTTAGAGGAGGAATATAGGATCTTCCCCACCCTCTTCACTAACTTCCCGGAGGCTTACCATGTTGCTCATCAAAATGTTACTTTGGCCCACCTTGTGAAGGCACGCTATCGGGATCGGCCGGATAGCTTAGTGTTGCCGTCTTGTAGCCGACAATTACAAGAAGGCCCTTGACTACGGCAACGAACAAGTCTCCCCGCCGATTCGTGAGAGGGGAAACTTGGTGGGATGTTTGGCCATGTCCCGCACCATCTTCGAGCGCGATCCGCTCAACATTGTTTTAAAATTTCAATGCACATGGATGGAAGAAAGGCTGGACGATTCGACCCTGGATATAGCCCGCGGGAGAATGCTCGATCCATGACCCTGGAATCTTCTTTGAGCATCACGAGGACAAGGTAGCCAACCTCAAAGAGAAATGTGAGCTCTTCCTCTTTAAGTTGGCGGATCTCGATTCTCGGAGCGATCGGTGTAGCGGAGCATCAACCGTATGGAGAGTCGGTTAAACTCCTTTGTGATGCTCATTAGGGCTCGGTTTGGCTTTACATTCCCACCCCGTTGATCTATTTGTAAGGCTTTTCGATGAATGAAATAAATGCAGTTTTTACTCATTTCATCTTGGTTGTCATATTTTTTTCGCAAGATAACCCCTTTTACTCTGCGAATATGTAAATCTCACGCTCCCGATGGTCAATTCAATTGGGCTAGAGAGGCTTCCACATTCAAAACAATCTCTCAACAAAGATTAGTAGTGAGGAGATAAACGAATGCTCAAACGTGAACAACTCGTGAATCAGTATTAATATTATAACTCGATTATGAAAACTTCGAGTGAATCAAGCATAATATTTCTTTACAGGCGTCGAATTGATTGGATTGGTAAAGACACGACCATCCATCTCGCCTAATCAAAGCACCACCAGGGAGCACCTTCTTCACTATATATGGACCACCATAGTTTGGAGCGAATTTCCCTTCTGGGAGTGGGACTATTGGTAATAATTTTCTCAAGACCGGGTCATTGATTTGAAAATATCGAGGCCGAACTTTTTTGTTGAATGATTTAGCAACCCTCTGCCGATAACACCGCCATGACATACGCCCTTAAGTCTTTTTTCGTCGATCGATTCAATTGGCTTGTTCTCTCTTTGGATCCATTCGGCTTCCGTTAGCTTAGCTTGAGACAAGATACTTAAGGAAGGAATTTCCACTTCAACCGGTAGAACACCTCCATTCCATATACAAGAGAATACGGGGTTGCCCCAGAGATGTCCGGATCGAGGTCCGATACGCCATAAGTGCAAATGGCAATCTCTCATGCCAATCGCGATAATTTTCAGCCGTCTTCGCTAAAAAAATTTTTAATGTTCTTATTGGCGGCTTCTATCGCTCCATTCATTTGAGGACGATATGGGGAAGAGTTCGGATGTTTGATCTTGAATTCCTTGAACAATTGGTCCATTAGTTTGTTGTTTAAGTTCGAGCCATTGTCGGTGATTATGGCTTCGGGTGAACCGGATCGAGCAATGATATCTCGGCGGATAAATTTTGCGATATTTCGTGTCGTAACCGCTAAATAGGATGCGGCCTCGATCCATTTGGAGAAATAGTCAATCGCCACCAAGATGAATCGATGCCCATTAGATGCTTTAGGGTTGATAGGGCCGATAACATCAATGCCCCACATAGAAAACGGCCATGGTTCGGATAATCGATGCAACTCATTTGGAGGGACATTAATCTTGTCACCATGAATTTGACATTTGTGACGGCTCCGGACATGCTGAATACAATCTCTTTCGAGCGTGAGCCAATAATAACCCAACCTCATAATCTTCTTAGCTAACAAGTGGCCGTTCATGTGTGGACCACGATCCCTTCATATACTTCCATTATTAGACGAACCGCCTTCTGGTTGAGTCAACGCATCTTAGTAGGACGTAATCGAATGACCGCTTGTACAAATTCTCTCCATTCAAGAAGAACTTGAGGCCATCTTCCTTATGTACTTTCTGGTCGATACGGTACTTTTTTCGGGGAACTCCCGCTTCCGAATATAAGTCTTGATGTCATGGTACCATGGTTTACCATCGGGTTCATTGATCACGGCCATACAATATGCCGGGTTTTTTAATACCTCGATCTTCGGTGGGTCAACCTCAAGTCCATTGGCGACTTGTAACATTGAAGACAAGGTAGCCAATGCATCGCGAATCGATTATGAGTCCCTGGACGGATACTCAAATGAGATATCTTCGAATTCCTCCACCAATTCATCGAGATACTCATGGTAGGGTAGCAATTTAGCATCTCTCGTCTTCCATTTTCCAACAATCGAAGGATAATCAAAGCGGAATCTCCGAACACCTTGAGTTGGGCTATCCCCATTTCAATTGCAGCTGCACCGAGGATGCATGCCTCATATTCTGCTATGTTATTTGTGCAAGGGAATACCAATTTTTTCGCTACGGATAATGCCGACCACCTGGAGATATAAGAACCGCGCCCGTGCCCCGATCCCGATAAATTGACAGCTCCGTCAAAATACATAGTCCGGATGTAATCCTCCTACCGACATGATTCGATCCTCGGAATGATAGGCATCATCATCTTGCCCCGGATTTTCAGCTAGGCACATTGCTATAGCTCGTCCCTTGATTGACTTTTGGGACAAATATTGAACGTCAAACTCGGAGATGAAGATTTGCCATTTAGCAAGTCTACCAATCAAGGCGGGTTGATTAAGCAAATATTTGATGGGATTGCATTCTGTCACCGGAAGCACTTGGTAATGCAAGGTATATTGCCGAAGCCTCGTGCAAGCACCTGCACTAACGCCGCACATGTTTTCTCTACTTGGAGTACTTCATTTCCGAAGTTGTGAATTTCTTGCTCGGATAATAAATGGCTCGTTTTTTTCCGTCCTCCCGCTTCTCTTGGGCTAGCATAGCACCCAAGGATTCACTAAGGATTGTGAGGTAGAGGATTAAAGGTTGCTCCGGTGTTGGAGGAACAAGCACGGGTGGATTCATGAGATCTTTGCTTGTTTTCCAAAAGCTTCTTCACATTCGCTATCCCATTGGACTAGCGCATTCTTCTTTAATAGCTTGAGGAATGGCTTAGCGGTTTCGATAACCGAGAGATGAATCGAGCAATATAGTTTAGCCTACCCATCAAACTTCGAACTTCTTTTAACCGTCGTCGGTGGCTTAAGCTCACGAATAGCCTTAACTTTCGAAGGGTCGACTTCAATGCCCTTACCGCTACCACGAATCCGAGTAGCTTGCCCGAGCTGGTCCCAAAGACACACTTGGCGGGGTTGAGGCGTAACTTATACTTTCGGAGTCTGTCGAACAATTTTTTCAGCGTTTGACGTGATCTTCTCCATGCCTTGTTTTTGCTATCATGTCATCGACGTAAACCTCAATCTCATTATGCATCATGTCATGGAAAAGGGCAACCATGGCTCGTTGGTAAGTGGCTCCAGCGTTTCGAGACCGAACGGCATTACCCGGTAATGGAACATTCCCCATGGTGTGGTGAAAGTGGTTTTCAACTTGTCATTGACATTCATCGGGATCTCGATTGTACCCGGAGAAACCATCCATGAATGAAAACAATTCAAACCCCGCAAGATTCGTCAACAAGTACGTCGATATGCGGGAGGGGGAAATCATCTTTAGGATCGGCCTTGTTCAAGTCTCGATAGTCGACACAAACCCGAATGCGGCCGTCTTTCTTCATGACGGGGACTATGTTAGCGACCCAATCGGAATATTCTCGTAGTCTCAATGAATCCTACATCGAGAAGCTTTATGACCTTCTCTTTGATCTTCTCGCACTAATTCCGTCCGGCCCTCCTTGACTTTTGCACCACCGGCTTAGCCAAAGGATCGATCGGCAAACAATGTTCGACAATGGAACGGTCAAGACCGGGCATATCCGCATAGGACCAAGCGAAAATGTCCTGGTAATCCTTTAGGAGCTTAATCAAGCGCTCGGACATCTCTTTGGAAAGGTTTGCCCCGATCTTAACTTCTTTAGAGTTTTCCGCATCGCCTAGGTTGATCGAGATAACTTGTTCACCGGTCAAGGGCTTGATCTCCTCATGTCGTTCGAAATCTTGACGAACTTCCTCATAATCTGGATTGAACTCATCTAGGTCGTATACTTCGAATCCACTAGATTTCCCTCCTCATGTATCCCCCATGATGACAAACTCGTTGGTCGTTGGTTATCGTCATCGGGTTGGTTTGGGAGATTGGGACTCAAGCGGCGTGCTCGAGCTCACGCCTGTGAAGATCATCTTCTAGCGGCGTTGTTCGATAGAGAGCATTTTCACGGCATTTGGAGTTGTCCGTGGGAGGAATTAGAGCAGGAATGGTTAGCGGCGGGCTGGAGGTGGATGATTGAAGTTTGCGGAGAAGGGGCCATCATTTCCTCCATCTTTCGGGACATCATTTCTTCAAAGCGCTCGTCAAGGAGCCAAGTTTCTCGTCTAGGGCAAAGTCGGCGGTGGCGTTAATGTCGGCCATCCTCTTCGCGATCGATCGAGCAATATGTGGAGGATCCGTGAAAAATTACCTGTACGCAGTAACAAACCAAAAATGAGTACAGGGAGCGAGAATAGCGAGCCGGCCCATGGCATCCCTCTAGACTCAAACGAACAAAGTGATTATGACCAAAGAATTGAAACATGTAATTTTCAATTTGTCCGCTTTTACGAAAAAATCCGTATTAATTTGCACGTTGGTCAAAATACGTCCAAATTTTACGAGCTTATAGTTGAGAAGATGATGAACAACTTTTATATTGACCAATCGGACTAGAAATGAGCGGATCAAATCAGTTTAATGTGTCTTTCCGAAAAATCGCATTCAGAAAACTGTTATAACCGCAGGTAGTTAAAAAAAACGAAAGGCCATCTTAAATTATGAATTTAATTCTGCAATTTTGTAGGATATTAGTTGAAACATAGGTCTACAACTTTCATGTTTGGTACTTACTCAAAGCTCGATCATAGAATTTAGTAAAAATCGTACAACAGGAACAAGCCAAATCAGAATTGAGGACAACCGATGAACTTGTAAAAACTATGGAAGCAAAGTGTGAAATTGGAAACAAGACAATGAGATTCATAAACAATCAACCTAAACCATGGACCAGCCCAAAATAAAAATGAGATAACAGGGCGTAAGAGACAAGAAATTACCGCTCATAGGAAGAAAATGTCAATCACAAAGACATGCGCATGAATCGTGGATTCAGATTTTAGTTCTTTTTAGCAAAAATGAAATGAAGGACGAACGACATGTCGCTGCCTCGCGTACGTTCATCATGACTAGTTGCCGCCTCGCATACATAGTCATGACTAGTCGGGTCCAATCATCTCGGCTTGGTTCGGTCGACAAGGGCAACTCTCATGCATCATAGCCTCACGTGCATGAGAACAACCCTTGAGCCATTTTTTGAAGAAATCGGGATCCAAGTGGGATAACCTTTGCGAAGCCTTTACCGCCAAGGTTAAAGAACCACATAAATACCATCCTGAAACTATCGGGTGACCCGGGTTCGGTCACAAGTCAAGGTGGTGTAGTGCAATTATATTAGGGGCATGCACGACATTTTAAAGGCAATCGGCACTCCGATAGTTCAAAAATTAAAATTCTCATCACCAAGCTCGCAAAAGAGAGGTTAGTCACGACTCCTCCCCTTATAACTCCCTTTCCTGCAAAACCATTTAACACCTAGGGATTAAAATTCAAGCAAGATTGCCAAATCAAGTAATTTTTCTTTTCATGAACTTATCCGGCTTAAGTCCTCTTTGGCTCCCCATGAGTCGCTAAGTTGTCGCGACCTAAAAAATAAACAAACAAGTTATTATTTCCGGGCTAATGGATTATCAGTGTTAATTAATTAACTAACCTAACTCGGACTCTCCCAAGTCCATACCAAATCGCAACTTAAGGTTCGAATGATTAACATGCAATGTGATTTGAATTTGGAGTCGCCACTAATCATTTTCGGTAGGTCGATTAGAAACCTAAATAAAATAGCGGGAGAAAACTATCTTATTTTGCGAACCGGAGATTAAGAGTCCGGGACTTGGTTACATTAATTACAACTAATGCCCTTTCGGTACCTTAAAATTCATGAAACAAATAATGGATTCGACAAATTTGATGAATTCTACTTGAAGATCAAAGAATCAATTTTTTTTTGTTTTTCTTCCCATGACATTTTTTGAATTTTTGAGTATTTTTATAATAAAGAAATTACATAAAATTGGGATGAAATAGGTTCAAGATTACTCCCCAATTGAACTCGTGCACCAAATTTGTGCTCCGGGCTTGTCTTGACCATTGGACCGATTTGGTGACTCGTTAGACCGAGAAATCTCTTGGTCCTATCTCTCCTTCACGCTTCTTTCTCATCTCGCTAGAATTTCATGAGACCGCAATCGGGCGTTGATATTTTTTCCTTTTGCTCTCCTTCTATTCTCGTACCATTGACGTCTCATCGTTGATATGCATGTTATTTAACATAAAAACGTAGAGAAAAATCGGTGTAGAAAATCGGGCTAATTTGTATTCAAATTAAAGAAAGTTAGGGAATCACTTAACTTTCTTTTCTTTGTGGAGTTTGAACGATGGGGATGGACCAATAGCTTGTGTTGATCGGTGCAAAATTTGGTAATAGTAGTATCGGGCTTCAAAACTCTCATACCCTCTCAAAACTCTTTTCAAATTTTTTCTCAAGACTCTCTATTCTCCTCCTCCAAAAACTCTTTCAATTCTCTTTCACCCCAAAAAATTCTCTCAATTCTCTTTCACTCCAAAAACTCCCTCTCTTCAAGAACTCTTTCTTCTTTTATAGGCAAAGTTCTTCATCATTCATTCTTCATCTTCATTTCCACACCTTTCATTTTCATCTTCTCTTCTTCATCTTCATTTCTCCACCTTCCATCTTCATCTTCTTTCTTCATCTTCATCTTCCCTTCTTCATCTTCATCTTCTCTTCTTCACCTTCATTTCTCCATCTTCCATTTTCATCTTCTCTTCTTCATCTTCATCTTCTCTTCTTCACCTTCATTTCTCCATCTTCCATTTTCATCTTCTTTTCTTCACCTTCTCTTCATTATCTTCTCTTCATCATCTTCCTTTCTCCATCTTCTCTTCATCCTCTTCTCTTGGTATTCGCAATGCAGTCCCCGAGATTCTAGTATTTGCAATAATCCTTGAAGTTCTAGTATTTGCAATACGTCCCCGAAAAAAAATATTTCTTTCAAACCCAAATATTCTTGGTACATTTTCACTCCATGCCTAGTCCAACGCCTGTTGAATTAAGTTTGAATTATATGCCAATGCTATGTGAGATGATTTTTGTTTTAGAACTAAAATTAGTTCTAATTTTTATGCAAGAAATAGATTAGTCAAAATTTAGGCGTCAACAGAAACTAAATGTGTTGAAATTGAATCTTCAAAACATCACTGCACTGCCTCCAGAGTTGGCTTCTCTTTCCAATATAAAAGAGCTCACTTTGTCTGAGCTAGACCTACGACCCCTTGTGCAGCTTCTGTCTTCTCTTTTGCACTTGCAGTTACATTTCCCTAGCATCAGCTTAGCAGGGTTACCCTGCTCCTACTTAAGATTCAGAACATTGACAAGTTTAGTGCTCTGTCTCTGTGGAGTGGGAGACATTCCACTTGATGGACTTCCACAACGGGTGAAGTAAACTGTTGACTCTTGTGAAGTGCTCGAGAGATTATCCATTCCATCGGGTTTGAGGAAGCTACGACAAGCCCACTTGTCTGGTTGTCCGGAGCTCGTGAAGATCCGATTTCCTGGAGCATTGGATCATTGGACAGCCTGCACATTGCCACCCGTCGATCTCTGGAGAGTTTACGGGAACATCTAGGCTTCAGCACTACGGGAAAATCAAGGTACACGACGGATTGCAGTCTTCTTGCGAGTTGCAAAATTATGCGGGACTAACATCCCTTCTGTCAAGCATCTCCAGGAAGCTGAGACGTTTCGCTGCTTTAAGTTGCCCAAGGATACATGAAAATTCAAGTCGTGGGTGATTCAGAAGCACTGATAGAACTTCATGTTTACGACTGCGAATCTCTGGGAAGACTAGGTGGATCATTAACCTTGAAGATCCTGGAGTATATTCATATCGAAGGGTGTGATGAACTGACTCGTGTGGAGGGCCGTGACAAGCTGACATTTGTGAAATTCTTGAAACACATTGCAGAAAAACATGCCTTGACACGTGCCTGATCGTAAAGGATACCGGTTGGATTGACCATTAGAAACCACCCACAGATGGAGATAAAATCAGATTGATCCTTTAGATTAGAATCAAATGACACTGATCAAAAGATCATGTAATGTACATTGAAGACATTCCCTTCCATGACACAAAATATATGTCAAAATACTCTTCTCTTCGAGGTTAATAATCGATATTCGGAAAAATTTCAAATAAAGACTTCAAGTGCTCTTAATTTCTCAAAGAAATGCCTGAAGTTGATCTTATTTCAAAAAATGACCTGAAATGCCCTCATTATCTCAAATAAGGGCTTGACCTCACCGGTCGGCCGGCCGATCAAGGGCATTTTTGTTAAAATACAATTTTAATCTAAATTTTAGTTAAATTAAATTGAAAATAAATAACTCAAATTTTAATTTAAAAACAAATGAAGCGTGCACAGGTGGGAGGGAGAGGTCACCGCCCACTGGCTAGCGAACCCTCGCCGAGAGGTCTGGGGGAGGGCCGCGACCCTCTGCCGGACCAGGGCTGTGGTCGCGACCCTGGCCGAGGGCGGCGACCCTCGCCCAGAGAGTGATAAAAATGTACTCTCTTCTCTTCTCTTCTCCCCTTGCACGCTCTAATTCCAACAAAAGATGATCAGCTCTGTTTCGTTTCCATGGGAACTGACAGTAAAAATAACAAGTATGAGGAGAGAAACATAGAGAGGCGCGGAGACGGGGTACGATCATTCAATCCTCAAATTCAATTGCGCATCAATGGGCACCGGTGGATATTGGTGAGGGGGCAGTCAACGTGAGAACCAATCCCAATAAAGCTCTCTCTCTCTCTCTCTCTGTACAGGTCAAGCTCT
Organism: Rhodamnia rubescens; assembly: GCA_021437795.1. NCBI lineage: Eukaryota > Viridiplantae > Streptophyta > Magnoliopsida > Myrtales > Myrtaceae > Rhodamnia > Rhodamnia rubescens. The sequence goes on from JAILYA010000015.1 coordinate 4,625,110, forward strand.
CTGTGGTTCATTGAAGCACGCACACAGAGACAGAGTAATGCAGTTACGCAGTTGCAGTTGGCGCATTATGTGGAGGCTGAGAGATGCTTTGGGAAGTGCCAGTGCCCAATAAGCTCACGAGAGAGAGAGAGAGAGAGATAGGTTCCGTTTGGTGGGTTTCCTTACGTATATTGCTTCCAGAATTGTTGATTAGTATCTCCCTAGGTTTTTTTTTTTTTTTTTTTTGGTTGCATCCTGAATTCTAGCTTCATTTCACAGTCCTGGCTGTCCAGATTCTCCTCAGTCAACTAGGGATCTCTCTATTCGACCAAAAAAAAAAAAAAACTAGGGATCTATTTTTTGGACCCAAAAAAAAAAAAAAATAGGGATCTCTTTTGATGGGTAATCCTGCTATTCTGATAAACTCTTTCCCTATAAAAATACTGTGGTTAGGACATCCGGTAATAAGTTTGTTTCTCCTATAATTTCTACGGCTTAGTTTTCAGGGAGAATTTACCAAAAGCGAAAAAAAATCGTAGCCCATTACACTTGTGCCAATTTAGTTTTAAACATTTAAATTTAGTCCTAAACATTTTGATAATTTTCCAATTGAATCATTCTCGTCAATTTTTATCGGAAATTTCTAATGTAAATGCCGAGCGCCCTACGTGGCATACTAGGTGCCGACATTGACGAATTTTGTAAATTTTTTTGCAAAATATTTTTTATTATTTTAATTTTTTTCATTGTGCCAACGAGGGCCAATGGTGATCTTCGCCTACCACAGTTAAAGAACAAAGCAAATGAAAAAAAAAGAATAATTACAAAAATTATTCGCATCGGCGCCAACCGTGCCACGTAGGACGGCCGGCGTTCACATTAGCGATTTCAGGTCAACATTAGCCGGAAAGACTCAATTGATAAATTGTCAAAATAAGGACAAGATTGGCCAAATTGAAAGATTTATGATTGCGTTGACATAAGTGCAATAGGTCTAGGAATTTTTGGTAATTTTTCCGATTTTTTATGATTCCATTTTTTGCCTTTTCTATTTCTCCCTATTTCAAGAATTTGAACCAGAGTCTTAAATCTTTTATTTCTCTTTAAGTTCTGCTAATTCTGTACGTACATCTACAACAGTTGGGGTTGTCTTTCCTTTTCTGAATCTTCAATCCTTTTGCAATATGTCAGTAGGATTACATGTTTCCGGTTCTTTAATGTGAGGGTTGTGCTTTTTATAATGATGATTACTACTTCTATTGTTATTACCATCTCTGCATAGGATTCTTGGAAGTGAAAACTGTGCCTTGGTCACTTCTTTCACAAGTTCTTTAAGAATTGTATAAACTCAAATACAGATTGATATTTTGTTCCAAAAATCGTAAGAGACTTCTTTATTTCAAAAGAAATTAAATTTGATTTTAAAGTGAGCCAGCCAGCCAATATTTAAGTCATTGGCACTCATTTGCTTACTTCATATCACTCACCTCACCTCACCTCATTTCTTAGCTTGGCCACCCCCCACACCAACCCTTTGTTTTTTTTCTCCTCTTAAGGTGAGAGAGGGATTTCTTGAAGTAGTGAGCTTCCTAGCTATGCCAATCTCAGAGGCCGGGTCGAGTAGCGATGTTGCACCAGCATCACGAGGCGAGTACCATGTGTTTTTGAACTTCAGAGGAGAGGACACTCGTCATGGATTCACAGACTTCATCTACCACGGTTTGACAAATGCGGGAGTCCGCGTGTTTAGGGATGAAGAAGAGCTCCCCCACGGTGAAGTGATCGGTGAGGAACTTCAACAAGCCATCAAGAGCACCATAATCTCTATACCCATCTTTTCTCGGTCTTACGCTTCCAGTAGATGGTGCCTCCGTGAGCTGACACTCATGGTAGACTACGTGTCTGAGTCGGAGGGTCAAAAAAGTATCCTTCCCATTTTTTTCATGTGGAACCTGACGACGTTAAACTTAAGAGACCACTGTATGAAGCTGATCTCAAGAAACACGAGGAGGACTTACCTGACCAAGTCGAAGTGTGGAAAAGAGCTCTCGGAAAGGTAGATGAACGCAAGGGATGAGTCGTGGGAGAGAAGACAAGGTATTACTCTTTGAAGATCCCTACCTCTTTCTTCTTCTTTTCTGTTTTAGGGGAAAATACTGAAAACAACCTCCAATTGCTGCTCTCATTCAACTTTACATCCTCTGATATTAACATCTTCATCAAAATTTTCCCCTACGATGTCAGTAACTTTAATGACATGGACCTACACAATCCTATATTGATCTGCACTATCATCAGGTTCGATACAGAAAAGAGGTTTTTCCCCCGTGATAAAGAATATGATTTTTCAATTTTCTTTAACTGGGAGAAGACGAACGAAATTAGAGATCATATCCAGTGCCAACTATTATTTTACGCATTTTTTAGTCGATGGAGCTAAGATCCGGTAAAGAAAGTCGTGTCTAAATATTCAATAGAAGCGAGGGCATCATGAGAACATGTAAAGAATGATGGGGCCTTCATTTAGGGGCCTCGAGCTGCAGAGATCGAGGGAGGTCCCAATTGAGGCCGGGCAACCTCGATCTGAACCAGGCCGGAGGCAACGACTGTGGTCGAACTCTGATCTGAGTCTGGCGACGGCACAGAGGCCTCGAGTGGGGTGGAGAGATGGTGTAGGGGGTGCCGGATTTTTTACGTAGTCTTTTGGGATTACTTAGGCTCCGTTTGTTTCACGGAAAATATTTTTTCGGAAAACATTTTCCCCAATTTCCGGTGTTTGGGGGGCGGAAAATAAGCGGTCAACGGAAAATATTTTCCGGTCAAAAAAAAAACCTTCTAAAACCAAGGAAAATGATTTCCTCATTTTGAGAAGAGGAAAACATTTTCCACGCTTTTCATTCCTCCTCTCTTTCAACTATTTTTTCTTTTTAATTTTTTTTTGCTTTCTTTTCGTTTTTTATTTATTTTTTCAAACTTCGAAAATTTTATTTTTTATTTTTTTGCTTTTCTTTTCGTTTTTGTCTCGATTCCTTACCAAAAGGCGGAAAATATTTTCTGGAACTTTTTCAAGCTTTTGCCAAACATCGGAAAAGAAAGTCATTTTCCTGGAAAATGACTTCCCGAAAAACATTTTCCGAAAAGATCATATTTTTCGCGAAACAAACGGAGCTTAGTCAATGTGACCAACATGTGAGAATTCCGGATTTTTAACCAAAAGTTGGGAGTTACTGGAAAGCAAACAGACAAGGCCTGTCCGTTTCGTGTTAATATTAACAAAGAAGTCCACCTTGGACAGGTATATTACGAAACTATACATATGCTACTAACTCTATGACTAGGTAAGATGCACGCCGAAACCTAGGTAAGTTGGCCCAAACATAGGAATGTTCTTACTTAACGGTGTAAAGGAAAAAACGTTTGTTGTGCATCTGAGAGTTCATACGTATCTTCATTCATTAACCATCAAGTTAGCCTCATGGGAGTCGGGTCTCTTGATTTCAATTTCGAACAGATCTGAATGTGACCTAGCTCTTTTTGAATGCCATCATAATCAGATCCTTCCAAAATTTACATGGATAAGTTAAGCCAATCCTAATATTATAGGCCTTCTCTTTTACCGGATTGTGGCTTTCTCGACCAAACTGTGGATCATCTTGGTTCATGATTCTCCAATTAAGGTTGCTGAAATTTGTTTCTAGGTGTAGTTATAAATGCCAAAATTAAACATAGTAGTCACTTAACTGTGGTCATCGGGTAAGTCAGAAATTTGTGCAATCAGAGATGAAAAACATATCAAGTGAGTTCTACTAAATTAGCCTACAACGATTATCTTTTGTGCTCAAATTTTGTTCTGATGTACTTCAGATCTTTTCAAGTAAAGATCTCGCCAATCCCAAAGATGATGCGCGGGTATGAAGTCAATCTAGTAACTAATGAAAGAGCTTTTGTGCCTTGCAGCCAAGTTGCCATTGTCCAATCTGTTGTTGAAAAGGTTTTGAAGAAGCTGAAGATAAAACAAAAAAGAGTGACTGAATATTTAGTTGGACTTGATGATCGGATAAATGAATTGACAGAGTTTTTAGATGTCAATCACGATGATGTGCGGCTCATTGTAATTTATGGAATGGGTGGCATCAGTAAAACAACTATAGCCAAGGCTGTCTTCAATGAACTATGTTCTCACTTTGGAAAGTGTTGTAGCTTCCTTGAGGGGATTCAAGAATGGTTGGCTAAGGAGCGCATAGTCTCGTTGCAGGAGAAATTAATATCTGACATTAGTGGTTATGGATTGATAGAAAACACCCACGATAGTGATGACGGAATGACGAGGATTGAAGCAACACTTACCGATAAGAAGGTCCTTGTGGTTCTGGATGATGTTGGTAAGAAAGTGCCCATTCAATATCTAATAGGAAAGTTCAAATTAAAGCAAGGATCAAGAATAATTATTACAACGAGAGAAAGTGATATTATGCAAGTTGAGGGATTGATAGATAAAATTAAACGGTATGAGATGCAAATGATGGATGATCGTCTTGCGCTTCGGCTTTTTTGTCTGCATACCTTTGGTAAAGACTATCCTTCGGATGATTATCGTGAGCTTTCAAGGGAAGTTGTCTCACTTATGGGAGGACTTCCTTTAGCTATGGAAGTGGTAGGTTCGTTACTTAAGGATAAGGAAGACAAAGAATTTTGGGAAGCGACGTTGGCCAAGTTAAGGGAAGTACCTGACAAAGATATTGTACAGAGGTTGAGGATTAGTTATAATGACCTTGACGAATTTCAGAAAAAAAATTTCCTTGATTTAGCATGCTTCTTTTTCGACGAGAAGGAGATTGATGCAATTTATATGTGGAAAAGTTGCAAATTTTATCCCAAAGGAGGAATTGATGTCCTTAGGAAGAGGTGTTTGATAAAGATATTGGACAACGGGATGTTCTGGATGCATGATCTACTTATAGCATTGGGAAGGCAAATTGTCCATGAAGACAGTCAAGGTGACCTTGGAAAGCAGAGTAGATTGTGGATTGCAAAAAAGGCCCGCCATATCATAAATACCGAAGAGGTAAGTAAGAAACGTGCCATTTTAAAATAGAAGTTGTATATCCTAAAATTAAGGATTCCTTTTTTGTTTAGAATATCAATTTTTTCTGCCCATTCGAGTTATAAAACATAGCGGCAGAAGTTGACAAACTTCTTCACATCATTGTGAAATTTCACTTGCGGAAGAAGCGCAAGGTCGAAGGGCTACGTATATGTGGATCAATTAGAAGTGAAGACTTTGAAAGGTTACCAGACCTAAGATTCCTCTACTTAAACGAGGGAACTTATGTTGGGGACTTTGCAAGGTGTGATTCCAATTTAAGATGGTTTTTTTGGTGTCTCCCTCCGAGGAGGATTTTGGGGCGAAGAATTTGTATCGAAACGGCTTGTTGTTTGTAAGCTTTTCGATATTAAGTTCAAGGATGATTCAAAAGCATGGAACTTGATCAAGGTAAATTACATGTTTCAACTCTACTCTAATAATTTATGTGTGTACTATGTGATGGTTCTTACGCTTGACATGCCATCCTTTCTACTGAGTGCACCTGATTTGAAAGTTCTATCATTTACAAGGTGTTACGGCATAACAACAATCCCGGACATCTCTGGATGTTCAGCTTTAGAGAGATTGACTGCGGAACATTGCTCCAGTTTAAAGAGAATTGAAACCTTCGTTCAACGATTACAATCATTGGTCGAGTTAAAGATCGAAGGATGCAAGGATTTTACGGATTTGCCCGAAGACGTGGGAGCACTTGCGAAGCTTGAGCACTTCTCACTATCGAGATGTAGCATGTTTAAAGAACTCCCAAGCTCAATTGGAAATTTAACCTTATTGACGGAGTTAGACTTAACAGGTAAGTGCATTACCAAATTTCCAAACTCCATAAAAGAAAAAGTTAAAATCCAAATATTTATAGTATGAAACTTGAGAATTTTTCTTTCCGACAGGCACAATAATAGGGGAACTTCCCAACTCCATCGGAAAGTTAAAACCATTACGCATTTTACGTTATGAAAAATCACCAGTTGATTGGGAGGACCACAATTGGCAATTTCCTAGTCGCATCAGTACTTTGGTAAATCTTGAAGAGCTAGATCTCTCTGGGCATAATGAAATGAAAGGTCAAATTCCCGTTGGAATAGGAGAATTGTCGTCTTTAAGAATCCTAAATTTAAAATTCACTGGTATTTGTGGAATTCCAAAGACAATCAGCATGCTTCATCGGCTTCAAACACTCAATTTATCAGGTTGCCATGAGCTTCAAGAATTGCCGGAGCTTCCCACAAGTTTGACCTGTCTTTGCCTTCATTCTAAATCATTGCTCTCAGTCCCTAACCTATCGAACCTTTCTAATTTGGTTGAACTTCTCCTAAGTAATCATGATGCTAGTAGAGAGAATCAAACCTATCGAAAGAAAGCGACATAAGGTGGATTGGGATGTCATATAAATTGAAAAAGTTGGAGTTAGATCTGGTAAAAGGCCATGCACCTCCAGTGTTGGCTTCTCTTTCTCATCTGGAAGAGCTTGTTGAAAAGTTAGAGTTAGATATGGTAAACGTCCATGCACCTCCAGAGTTGGCTTCTCTTTCTCATCTGGAAGAGCTTGTTGAAAAGTTAGCGTCAGATCTGGTAAACGTCCATGAACCTCAAGAGTTGGCTTCTCTTTCTCATCTGGAAGAGCTTGTTGAAAAGTTAAAGTTAGTACTGCTAGAGGTCCCCGCACCTCCAGAGTTGGCTTCTCTTTCTCATATGGAAGAGCTTATTGAGAAGTCAAAGTTAGAATTGCTAAAGGTCCATGCACCTCCAGAGTTGGCTTCTCTTTCTCATCTGGAAGAGCTTATTTTGGGACACCTAGACTTAAAACCCCTCGTGCAGCTTCCGTCCTCTGACTGGAGTCTGAGGAAATTGTCGACTTTAGAGATCGGTCGTTGTGAAGTGGTAGACATTCCATTCAAGGTACTTCCACAATTGAAGAAATTAACCATTGGTCATTGCAGACAGCTTGAGAGATTATCCATTCCTTTGGAACTAACGAAGATACAGCAAGTGCATGTGTCATGGTGTCCAGAACTCGTTGAGATACAAGTTGTGGGTCTTTCGAAATCATTGGAAATCCTGGAAATTGGTCATTGCGAAAATTTGGACAGAATAAGAGGGTTATCGTACTTGAAGAACCTGGAGATATTGTCGATCATAGGGGGGTGCAATCTACTTACTACCGTTGAGGTCCCTAACGAGCTACGGTCTTTGAAATACTTGGATTGCTGGAACTACCCGTCCTTGAGACGCTTGACTAAAGCACCGAGCAGAAAAATACCAGCTGATTGCGTGGTCCATATATGGGAGCATGAAAACTCTGACGAAGATATGCCTTGGAAGAATTTTGTAGGCCATGACAAGACATCAGAAGAGTTGCGACATCTTCTTCATCAATGTGTAGGACTTCTGTTTAGTTCCTTTTGAAGTTGCCAATGTCTTCTTTTTTTTTTTTTTTTTTTTTTTTGTGGCTGATTTGTTTGTTTCCTTCGTTTTCTGGTGTTGGATATCATTTTCTATCTTAGTCATTTATGTCTGCTTGCCTTGGTGATGTCAGATACTTTTGGTTCTTTAATGTTGCCAGTAAGCGGATGATATGATGAAGAGTGTAATAAAAATAAGAGAGAAAAGGGTAAAGAGAAATGTTCCACAAGCGACCAAATTTATTTTTGATTTGATGGTTAGTGAGAAAGTGAGTAGTTACAATCCTCTGAACAACGGATATTGGCAAGTTTTATCTACATAGGCGTTCCAACATTTACTTAAAAAAATGGAATTGTGGTGGGTTACTTCTCCCTGGTAGACAATTATCTAACTTAGTTCTTGGTGCTCCAATAGATATTTTAGTGTTCAATTCCGAATCTGTCTCTTGCTAACGAATGATGCCTGTTGCAAAATGATTTACTATATTTATCCGATTCATACGTTGTTCGGCTCTCACATCAAACTTGTTACATCACAGCCGGAACGTCCCTTCGTGATCGATTTCATCCTGAGCCAAAAGCAGCCAGGTGATGAGTTTTCCACAACATGGACGAAAAAAATGGACATCACCCCTGATGCAGTGACGTACGAAGGATTGATCGCTGCGGTTGAAGGTTTCGGCTTTCTATCGAAGAGAATGGGGTACAAGACTCCTGGGGAAGACGGAGAGCAGCTGTTCATAGAGATCAAGACCAATGAGCAAGTGCAGGGAATGGTGCAGCTGGCATCTGAAAGACGATCGATTCAATTGATCGTCGAGGGAGGGGTTGACATTTCTTCGGAAGGAGCATTGGCTAGGGTTGGCTCCCCCGTGCACCTTTTAGTTCTCTTCTTCTGTGTTGCCGTTCTGCTGCTTCTCTCGCTAAAGCTGGGTTTTCCCAGGAAAATCGGGCAATTAGATGGAGTGCGCGGGCTCGGTCTTTGTGATGACTTCGTGGTGGTTTTTCTTCTGCTCGTGTTTCTTTTCCTTGGGGTTAAAGTGAATTGGGTTGTGTCTTGTTGGGATGGGATGGACCCGGAGACGGTAGCGGAGCCCACTCTTCGTGCTCTTGCTTTCTAACTCGGGAAAATCATTCATGTTCAAGAAAAACTTTGGAATGCCAAGCGAGTCTCATTGGCGCCTAATTTAGTGCATTGCGAAAAGGGGAAAGACTTCGTGGTAGTATCTACTGGAAACTAGAATTTGTTTGCTGTATAAAGCTTGTTTGACGTGTGAAGGACTGAATGCCGACGTGAAAGTTTTCGGCTTTCTTTTGAAGAGAATGGGGTACGAGAGGATCCCGGTGAATGCCCGGAGCTGCTCATGGAGATCATGAGAGATGAGCAAGTGAAAGGAATGGTCCAAGTAATTCCTTTGCACATCACGGGAGAGGTTGACAGTGAGCCAGGGCAATTCTGAATGTTTTGAGGCCAGGGGAAGTAAGAAGCAAATGAAGGACGGAAGGGGTCGGGCACCCCGGCAGTGTCGACGGAGGGAGAACGGCTGAGTATGGGAAGATAGGAAGAAGGGCAAGGATGGAGAGAACGTGGTACGAGGCTCCCGGCGAAGACTTGGTGTTGCCCGTAGAGATCAAGATCGATGAGCAAGTGGAGGGAATGGTGCCACAAGCATCTAAAAGAGGATTAGCTCGTTCGTACGCCGACGGGAGGGTTTGAAAGTGGGCCGAGCAATGCTGGACGCTCGGAGGCGCGGCTGAATGTCTCATTCTCTCTCACTTCGCGGACAAAGACTGAAGGCAGGGAAAGGGCCACAGCTTGGAGGACCAGCAAAGAATCTTGCAAGGAGGAAAAGGGTGAGTGATTAATTGAGACTATTGTGAGCTGATTCTCTTGTTTCTTCTCTCAGGTTGCTCATTTTGTTTCCTTTTATCCGTTTAAGAACTGAGAAAATGAATGTTTGTTTACTCACCCAACTCAACCAGAAATATGACGTAGGTCATATGTAAATATTATGTTGAGATCAGCATGCATAAAATGTATTTAAGAAAAAAAACTAGGGTGAATTAATTAAATACTATAGAGATAGTAATATGATTACCTTCCTTCATGAAAGATTTACTAAAAAGAATAGTTGTCGATCCTAAAGTTGATAAAGGTATACCGCTACATGCAATAATTCAACAACACGCTCGTGACTCTTTCACATCGCAATGATCAAATTTAATATCGAACGTTGAGTTGATTATAATGTTTCGTCTTTACTCGTATCAAGAAATTTCCGTATTTTCATACAAGCATATATGCTTTCACAAATTTATTCTAAGAAAAAAAAAAGGGTTACGCTTTTCCTTTGTGTCGAAGCATCGTAAATTTGCAATCATAAATGATGGTTCAGAACTGCATAACCATTACAAATTTCGGATAGAAGAGAAGATGGGGATTGAAAAGAGCAATTGATAAGAAGGAAACAAGTAAGAAATAAACATTGTAACCCTCTCAAGCCATCAGGTAACCCACTAACTCACTAACCTAGCATTAATGAACTAAAAATAAATACATCACTTCACTAAATCTAGGCAATCATGTACCAAACACAATCTTTTGACATCAATCGTGCAATGTAATTAAGTTACGAACGATCTTTATGCATTTAAGTGCAAAAGACTACGTGAGAGGTATCTAAGGAGCTGCGTAAAGTATTTTAAGTACATAGATGCAGTAGTTCATATGTATTAATAGGTATTAGTCAAGCTAAATTTTAGCACTATAATATTAAAAAAAATTAAAAAAAAATAAACTAATTGATGATATGGACTACATGTATGTTGTTTGGCTCTCCTCTCCTGATGAACTCGTTAAGGGAAAATTGTCATAAAAGTCCTAAACTTATTGTATTTTTATCGATTTAATCCTAAACCTTTTAATTTTGTAAATTTAATCATAAATCATTTTATGTTTGTGTCAATTCAATTCATAGACCTTTTTCGTAACTTTGCTATCTTACGTGATTCAATTTTATTGTCGGTGACATGGATATCGGCGTAGTGATACCGACAATGAGATCAATAATTTTTATTAACCTTTTAAATTTTTTAAATTTTTTTAAATTTTTAATTTTTTTTCTTTTATCTTCTTCTCTTTCTTTTTTGATTTTCTCCTTTCTTCGTCCTTTTGCCCCTTATTCTTCTTCCTGCTGTCGCCGGAGTGGTGAACGGCCAGAGTCCTCGCCGGCCACTGTCGACCAAGCCTCGCCGGCGCGGGACGAGGCCGGCCAAGGCGAGGCGCGACCTCGCTCAGGTCTGGCCTGAGCGAGGTCGGCCAGCTCGCCGTCCACGTCGAAGTCGCCATGCCATGGACGGCGAGGCGCGACCTCTGGGCGAGGTCAGCCAGCCATGGCGAGGCTCGCCCTTGCCGAGGCCAACCTCGCCCAGCCATGGCGAGGCTCGCCCTTGCCGAGGCCAACCTCGCCCAGCCATGGCGAGCCTAGATCTGGGCGGACATCAACCAACGCCAGGCAGCAGAAAGAAAACTTGCAAAAATCAGGGCAAAGATCTGGTCGACGTCACTTGCGGACGAACCACGCCCAAGTGCGAGGACGAAGCCACGAATTCCAGACCTAATCCTTGCTTTTCGCCTTGGCGAGGCCGCCGTGGCTGGCCGACCTCGCCCAGGCTAGATCTGAGCGAGGTTGCGCCTCGCCATGGAGCCTGGGTGGGGTCGGCCAGCCATGGCGGCCTCGCCCAGCGCCGGCGAGGCTCGGCCCCGACAGTGTCCGGCGAGGTCGACCTCGCCGGCCTGGCTTCTGGAAGGTCACCGCACCACACCAGCGACAGCGATAGCAGGAGGAAGAAGAAACGTCATCACACCGAAGAAGAAAGGGTAGGACGAAGAGGAAAGGAGAAAATCAAAAACAGAAAGAGAAGAAAATAAAAAAAAAAAAAATAATCTTAAAAAATTAATAAAAGTTGTCAATGCCATCGCCGGTGTCATCACTGGCTGGCATCCACCTAACCATCGATCGGCCAAAATTAATGTCGATGGACTAAATTTGACGCAAATGCAAAAAGCTTTAAGACTAAATTGGTAAAAAAAAAGGTTTATGAGTGAATTGATATAAAGCAAAGTTTAAAAAGGTTGAAATGGACAATGACAAAATGCAAAAATTTAATAAAAGTTTATAAATTAGAATTTTTGACAATGTATAATAGTTTAATACAAATTTCCTTTAGAAGTGCAATGAGGGTTACCCACAAATTTCGCTTGAACAAGGAGGGAAGAAGATGTAGCCTAATTCAGTGACGTACGGAAGGATTGATTACTGAAGCTTCAAGGAGAACCTAGAGATGAGGAGAGTGATGGAGACGCGACGTGTTTCTATAATATCGTCAAATTCCCCAGCAGCCGACAAGTTTTCCATATCCAAAGCTTCGAGGTGGGCAGCAAAAGTGGATGAACCAGAGCGATCGTTGAATGCAGATGTGTAGATGGACGATCTGGGGGCGATTGAGAATGTGCGGGTATGGAATTCCATAGAGACATAGCAGTTGTTGTGAGTGGCTCAAAGCAATTAAGAAAGCATCAAATTGTTTCGATGTTCAGTTGATCACATCTTTAAGTACCTCATTTAGGCTGTCACGATGCATTGGGCTAGAGGTGGAGCATTTGCCTTGTTAGGGACAACGGACATTGAATTGTGTTTCAAAGCCGATGGTCCGAGTTTTTTTAGTCTCGCGCAACAGTAGCATTTTTCAAAAGCGGATTTATCATTTTTACAAAAAACTGTTTACATAAATTTAATCAAACGGCGCATCAGTTTACACCACATCACTTTTGGCGACCGCCCAGATAAGGAAAGTGGTGGGACCACAAAAGCAACCTATGTAAAGGCAAAAGCTCAACTGATCCCACCATCAGTTTTGACCAAAACACCATTCCCCTTGAAATCGTCCACCGCCCACGGTTGCGGAGGAAACCAGCGGTGCCTCAACCACCGTTGGACCTGCTCGGGACAAGCAGCTGTACCTGTACCTTAAGCCAGCAAATCCCTGCCCAAGTTTTCCGTCTGACCCTTCGTCGTTGGATGAAGACCGGGATCATCATTGTTCATGGTTTTTGTCTCTTGTTAAGGACCAGTCTTTTAAATCAGGTTTGTGCATCAAAGATCACAAATCCACTCAACCCCTCTTCTGTGTCAACCTCGTCCGTTCCGGGAAGTCCTCTCTATGATTCTTCTTGTCTGTTCCATTACCTCATTCCAATAATAAGAGCTAATCTGCTTCATATCTACACTGCACGTTCTTTTTGTCCATTGTTTGTCACCACTTCCTCTTCAAATTTACCTCTTTTTCTTTCTCCATTTTCGTATTAGTTTTTGGTGGGTTTTCCATCAGCTTGAGGAAAGGAATTTCCTTTTTGTCAGTCCATATAAGTTGAATAGGTTTATCAGTTAAGTCGTTTGGACTTGAGATTCATTTGAACTCGTGAAATAGAGCAGAGAGGAATCATATGCCTTTTTGCTGATACTTCTGCATACAAAGTTGCTTTAAGAAATGAGCTTGGGAGCGGCAGAGGATGATCCAGCTCCGCGGATTCAACTCCCAGCAGATGTGGATTGGCATATGCTTGACAAATCGAGGTTCTTCTTCCTTGGAGCAGCTCTCTTCTCGGGTGTGTCGGCTGGCCTCTACCCAGTTGTGGTGCTCAAGACAAGGCAACAAGTCTCGCACACCCCGGTCTCTTGCTTCAAGATGTCGTTCTCCATCATGAGGCATGAAGGCCTGAGAGGGTTCTACAGAGGGTTTGGGACGTCCCTGATGGGCACAATCCCAGCAAGAGCTCTCTATATGGCTGCCCTCGAGGTCACCAAGAGCTGTGTTGGGTCTGCCACTGTGAAGCTAGGGCTCTCGGAGACCAGTGCCTTGGCCATTGCCAATGCTGCGGCAGGGCTAAGCTCAGCTATGGCTGCTCAGCTCGTGTGGACCCCCGTTGATGTGGTGAGCCAGAGATTAATGGTCCAAGGCCAACAGAATGGCTTCACTTGCAAAAAGAGCTTAATTGGTCAAGTGGGTGTTGGTTCTTATAGGTACAAAAATGGTCTAGATGCATTCAAGAAAATACTATGTGCTGATGGTCTGAGAGGCCTATACAGAGGGTTTGGCATTTCCATTTTGACGTATGCACCTTCAAATGCAGTTTGGTGGGCTTCTTACTCCGTGGCCAATAGGCTCATCTGGGGTGGTTTTGTGGGCAAAAGTGGCGACAAAAGCCAAAAGGACAGCTGCTCTTTTCGTTCTTGCTTTGGGGCTGAATCAAGATCAATGCCGACGGTGGCTGTGCAGGGTCTGAGTGCAGCAATGGCAAGTGGGGTTTCTGCAATAATCACCATGCCATTGGACACAGTCAAGACGAGATTGCAGGTGTTGGATGTAGAAGAAAACGGCAGAAGAAGAGCACTCACTACTATGCAGGCTGTCAGGAGTATGGTGAGAGAAGGTGGGTTTGGTGCTTGTTACAGAGGGCTGGGACCAAGATGGGCTTCAATGGCCATGTCTGCTACAACCATGATCACCACCTATGAGTTCCTGAAGAGATTATCTGCTAAAAACCAGGAATGCTTCAGTTCTTGATTGAAGGATTAAATCGAAGCAGAACAAATAAGATGGCATAATTTTTCTCTTTCTGTTTAGATAGATGTTTTCTCAGATTCCTTTTCAGATAGATGCTCTCTTATTGGCAACATTTGGTCTGCTTGAGAAAAAGGGCTCACTGAATGTAAATCAATATTACTTCAAGATAATGAATGTAGAATGTTTTTCCTTTATTCATTTTTGTAAGCAATATAAGCGATCATCTTATAAAAAATACTTTTCAAATTACTCATTTTTCGCGAAACAAACGGAACCTAACTGTCAGCTCGTTTTTTTGTCAGCATACTGCAAGTACTAATCATTTATCTATGAACATCATAATATCGATGGTCGCATATTAAATTTGTTTCGAGCTCGTCGTGTTTAGAAGTTACGTGTTAAACATGAATCTAATGGGGATCTAAGAGAGTCGAGTTGCACCAAGTAAGAAATTCCATTTTCCCAGTCCTCTTGTTCCAGAAGGTCCAAAAGAAGTAAACTAGATAGACAGTGGGGAAGTTGGGCTAGGGATTTTGGAGGAAAGTGGTCATGGGACTAAATTATAGGAACTTCAGTTGTTTCTGAATACCAGCAAGGAACTGTAGATTCAAATCCTCGTAAGAATCGAAACAGAAGTCCAAAAACCATAAAATTAAATCAAGATTAGGGGAAATATCTTATTAATATATCTTCGAAAACGAATGGATGATTAGCAAAGTTGAGGGCCACCAGAAATCGGACAAAACAGGAAAGACGTGGAATGCACCTTCAGTTTCACTGACCTCCTCAAGAATCCAAAGTTCTCTTTAATAATGCAAAACCTGTGGGCGATCCGTTTCGAAATAGGTAGGTTCCGAACTAGAGATCCGGAACCTACCCTATCAGGGTTGGTTCTTGATTTTTGGAATCAGGAACCGAACCCCGGTGACCACCCCTGAAACTAGCCTAGAAGATGCCCCAACACCAAACAATGGCCAATGAAATTTTCTCACCCTACGTTTGACAAATGGATAATGAAACATGCTCCAACGCCAAATAGTTTGCAATCTCCAACTGAATATTCATCTCTCGCATTCCAGAGTAACTTACGGGATAAGTACACTATCGTCGTCATAACTTTTTTGTACGGCGTTCGCTTAAGTGCCATGACTTTCAAAAATCGTTCACTTGAGTGCCATCATGATGTGGACGTCGAAAAAAAAAGCTGACGTGAAAGTTGACGCCGGAGCGTTAACATAAGACTCAAGTGAGCGATTTTTAAAAGTTATGGCATTCAAGTAAACGTTTGGAAAGTTATGGCACTCACGGTGTACTTATCCTCGTATCTTACAAGTATAGTCCGTCTAGGAGTTCAATGGTTTACACTTAATATTCAAAAAAAAAAATTGCTATTTTAATCGAGAACAACTCTTGCAAAACCAGGGGCAGCAGCACAATCCCAAATTTCTATGGACCGTCAATCAAACCGTGGGCCATTTCCAACTCTTGTCTTCTGAATCTCATCATTCTCAACAGTTTCATCCACATTCTGAGAATCTGAGCTCACACTGCTCCTCTTGTGACCTCGAGGCCACCCTTTGAGGGCCACTTTGATCAGAATTTTCGGCAGATCCCAATCCAAACTGCCCAGCGCAGCCTCACTTAAAAGGAAAAAACAGAGAGCATCTGTACTCCTTCTTTTCAAGGCAAGCCTTGAGAAGATAGTAAGATAGTAATTCCTATGGGAATTTTCGTGACGCGTGAAATGATTTGCGAGATTATTCATTTTCGATATCCAAAGTAATTTTTTGTTATTAGTAATGTTTATTTCTCTCTTTAACACGTAGCATCTACTGTACTTTATTATGCTAAATATGTTTTACTTTCGCTTTTTGCTGCTACCAGCATGCTCCGGGCCACGATACTTTGTACATAAAATTACGGCAAACAAATCTAGGCACCATACTTTGCGATGGGGGATCGATCCTTTAGAATTCTCTGGAAAGCTCCATCCACGATTAATTTCTTACAGTCAAAATAATTTACGATGACATGTCCCTATTTTTTTTCCCCGGTGACATTGTGCCCTTGCATGGCCTTCTTCACTGTTCAGCTAGGGGTATGGTATGGTCCCTTGCTGGACTTAATGTGCATACGTGTGAGGCGAGGCATAGGAATGAATGGAGGATGCCCTGGTTATTATCATGAGGGAACTTTTTGAATGGATAAGATTTTGGGGCCCAGTTTCAGCAAATGGACCACCAATAGATTAAAATCTGTCATTCCCAGCAACGACTCTTTTAGCCCACTATGGCGATCAGTGGACCTCGTCGGAAGTAGAAAGAATATCATAGCCAACAACTCTAAGGAGTTGCATACCCTTTGCTTGGATCAATACAGAGGTTTGATCATTGCTTTAGGTCACGATGTGGACAAGAGGCCTCCTCCTGCACATGTTAAGCACAGAAACGTTGAGGTCTCTTCCAAGAGAATGAGTGAGGGATGAGCCATAAGAAAATGAGTAATTGATGAGAAAGAATCTCCACAAGGGCAAACACTTGCATGGATCCATTCTTGGGGGGTCGGGTCAATCTTATGTAATGGTAACATGGCTCTCATAGGGAGGTGACAATATTCACCGGTCGTGATTAACCGTGTCCATCTAACCGAGTTAAAAAAAAAAAAAAAAAAGTGATGTATCCGTGTCAAATCCTTAAAGCACTGATATCGAAAGGGCGTGATCCTTTTGAATAGATGTGACAAAATGGGTCATGAGCCCATATTTTTCACTAATATTTGTTAAGTGAAACATGGATTGCCTATTGGTTAAAATGGATCTATTAAAACAAAGCCCAAAACGACCGCAAGAGCCATGCCGGAGTATCCAACTCCCACCCCCCACACTAGCACTCGGCTCGAGTCCATCGAGTCCAAGCCCGATTCCTCAATGGCTGGGACCAAGCCCATAGAGGTTGGGCCCAAGTCCCTCAAGGCCGCGCTTGAGACCTCGAGGCCAATCCTCGGATCTCGATGGTCGTGCCCAAGTTCCCGACACCATGTTTGATACCCAACTCCTGCGCCCAAGTCACTACCTAAGGTACATGAAGGCCAACCTAGCTCCATAAAGGCAAGTCCTCGGATCCCTCAAGTCGAAACCGGGACCTCGGTGCCGATGCCCGACTCCACGGAGGCTAGGCTTGGGTCCTCAAGGTTGGGCCCAATTTCTCAATGCCAGGCCCAAGTCTCTTGAGGCTAGGTTTAGGACCCGATCTTTGCGCAAAGAGGCGGCTCCCATGCCCAAGTCCATTGTGACCAGGGCCCTTGTCTACAATGATCGGTCCTAGTTACCTCGATGATGGACCGAGACCCTCATTCCCATGCCTAAGTCCACAACGGCCAAGTGCTCGAGTCCTTCAAGGCTTAGCCCAAGATCCCAATACCCATGCTCAAATCCCTAGTGGCCATGCTAAGGCACTAGGGTCTCGCGTCCAAGTCCCTAACACCCCACCCAGGTGCATCAAGGCAAATTCATGTCAATCAAGGCCCGACCTAATTCCTCGATGGTCCGGTCCATAGAGATTAGGATTGGGTCCTTAGCGGCTATGCCTAGGTACTCGACTCCGCACTTAAATCATTGGTGTTCGGCTCAAGTTAATCGTGGCCGGACTCGATTCCTCGAAGACCGGGCCCAAGTCCATAAAAGGAGGGTGTAGGTCCCTCTAGGTCGGGCCCGAGGGCCTAGTGCTCATGCTTGGGTCCTTAGCGATGGTCGGTCCACATAGATTAGGCTTGGGTCCTTAGCGGCCATGCCTGGGTACTTGACTCTACACTTAAATCATCGTGCTCATCTCAGGCTATGTTCAACTCGGGTTAATCGTGGCTGGACTCAATTCCTCGACGACCGGGCCCAAGTCCATAGAAAGCGGGCATAGGTCCCTCGAGGTCGGGCTTGAGACCCTAGTGCTTGTGCTTGTGCTTGAGTCCACAAAGATTGGGCCAAGCCCGAGACTCCGGTGCCCCCTGGTTGGGGCCAAGCCCAAGTGCTTGGCTCCCTTAGTGCTCGACTCGGGTCCATGGAGGTTGGGCCTAGTTTCTTGGCGACTAGGCCAGATCAAAAGTGCTGGAGCCAAGTCCCTCAAGGCCAAGCTCGCGACCCGAGTGGTTCGGTCCACGAAGGTTTGCCCGATTCTCTTGGAGTTGGGCGAAGATCTTGGTGCCCGTGCTTGGGTCCCTTGAAGCCGGTTCTAAAGCCTCCTTTTCTTACTGAAAAATACTTTTACATCATCAAAAGTCAAAGAATGATCTTCAATATGAACAAACAACATAACCACTAAACCAATATTTGTTTTTGTAGTGAAATGATGCAACTTTTACAATGTATTACAAGAATTACTTTTTCACCTAAAAACAAATAAAATTAAGTGGACCGGTTCCTGGTTCTAAAACGCCTAGGTTCTTTTCCATCAACTCAACGAACACGCATATCCCCACGTTATTCATGTGCCATGCGAAGTCCTGGCCCACAACCCAAGCCAATCACCTGAGCTCCCTCACCAACTCGGCGATCTAGTACACGAAGTCACTTAAACTTTACATGCAGCAATGTAAGGAGAAAATTGTCATGAATTATAGCTCAGTTGATTCTGGGTAAGACATGGATCGCTGCACAAAAATGAATGAACATATGAATTACATGGATTTTACATGGGTCAATTTGACTTCGGACCCTTTTAACCTAACCCAACCGTTTGATGGACCTACATATAAATTAGCCTTTTCCAAAGGTCCATTTACCTGAAGAACGGAGATTCGTCTCTCATATGTCTAACAGACATCCAAGTGCTCGGCAATTTTGATGTTCGCCAGCTACCGTTGGTTATCATTGCAAGACCGACATCAGCTCTGTTAGCGTTTGCCAGACCAACCATATTCCGTACTTGCGGTTGCAAATACGCAATGAAATTACTACAGAAGATATACAGCTAAAACCAGAAGCACAGATGGAGCACAAAAACACGACTCACACAGCTCGATTTTACAAAATTCCTGCAGTATATAGTAATTTTTGGATTCCCTTAAGGGTCAACGTAGACCGACTCACAGAATCATGCTCAGACAAAATAAAAAAAATATGAGAAAAAGCATCACCTCACCGCCAAATTCTACAAACTTTGGGCCAGGCAGAAGCTAGAACAAGGAGACAATACATCTTCCGTGAATTAAAATTACAAGAACTGACATAAATAAAGGTGTACTTACCAGTAAAGTCTGAATTCCGCCTTCACTCAACCATAAAAATTATGAATCTTTAGTTATTAATGAACAACTGATCTGCAACCTACACAACTCTCTCTAACCAAGGAACACCAAACTAATAAGCGTGACCAACTACACAATTAGCAGTCAAGGAAAAGGAACCATTTGAACAGCTACCTCCCAAGCAACTATCAAGGCCGGGCTCTCTTGTTGCTGCAAGACGGGCATTTGTACTGCTTAATGTGCTCAGCCCTAGCCGGAGTGATTTTGACACACTTACCATGAAACCACTTCTCACAGATATCGCAGCAAATCCAGAACTCATCCGAGGCATAATTCTCTCCACATGCCCCACAAAGAGTCTCCCCGTGCTCCTCCTCCTCTTCCTCCTCCACACCTTCCTCCTCCTCTTCCTTCGGTTGCACTGCCTTTGAATACTTTGTCTGAGATTCTGATCCCTTCTGCATTCAACAAGCGCTTTTAAGATATGATACATAGCAAAATATCACCAATAATGCAGTTAGATGAATCGCAGTGCTCCACACTTAGCATTATGATTATCCCTTGCCCTCTCACTACTTTGGATCCGATTTTTCAATATACTTTGTTTCCTTTAGAATAGGTGTCTGTTTCATCACGTATTTAATGCAAACGGTTGTGCACTCACATTAAATAACTTTAAAAAAAATAAAGCCATTTACCAACCATGACATGGATACATTCACTTGACTAGCATACTGCTTAAGATTGAACATTTCAAATGTTCAAGAATAATCAGACTACTAAAGGAAATAAATCACAAGAGTACATCATACATCACTGCTTCCAGAGTAGACTGCAAATTAACTCAAAAATATGGGTGCAACAGCGCAAAGCAGGCATTCTCTTTATTTCTTTTTTTTGTATCGTCTTGTTTTCTCTATCTTTGTCATGGGATATTGGGTTGCACAAGGTGTGGTGCTTTGTAAGCTTGACACACACAGAGGAGTTTCAGGAATTACTAAATACGGGACCCTAGGGGTGCATACAGCTCACGATGCACAAAGTTGGCCAGCCCTAAAAATGACGTTGATCATCCTGATGAAGTGGAAATTGTAAAAGTAAAGTAAATGACCCAAAAGAATGGAATAAGATGGACTCCACACCTTGGGATTTGATTTAGATTTGCTGCTGCTGAGATTTGTAATTGATGACTTTTCCTTGACTTGCTTCTTAGCCGTGCCTGTCACAACCTCAAATATGGTGGGAAGTTCATTAATCATACTGAAAAGGCGTTTCCTGCAACAGAGAAATCTACAAGGTTACAAAGCCTGATGATGTGCTAGCCCACTGAAACATTACGAGCAAAAGACCCATCGACACCCAAGATAGTATCAAAGAAATCTAAGGAATTGCAAAGTAATTGCGTCATTGCAGGAGCATCTCAAGTCCAGCTCTGTCTAGACAATCACCTTACCGTATGGCTTCACTATTATTAATGATTCACTACTTCCCAATATGGGAGATAACAAACATCCCAACTAGGCATGCAAAGGCATTAACAGCACACAGGGGTAGGGCACTCTACCTATGATAACCAAAATCGGCACAAACCACCACATCCCCTCCCCCAAATAAATAAAAAGAAGTTTCCCCATGATTATCAGTCATTTGGCAGCTTTCAAATTCCACAGAGTGAAACAAATTAACAAAACTAAACATCAAATCGTTTTGCAAAAGTTAAATTATGAATCTATACATGTTCTGTAGTCCAGAAGAGAGGGAAACAGAACCTGTCAGCTTTATCAAATCCAAATCTTGCACCAAAATAAAATGCCACAGAAAGTAGCCATGCATCACTGTGAACCGCAACCAAAGACAACCAGTCCTTCTCTTGCATCCCATCTCTAGCAAAATTGATGCCGAGGGCAGGTTCTGGAAGCTCCGGTGGCACCTCTTCTGCAGGTAAGTTGACTTCCCACTGCTCGCTTGGAAATCCATAAAGACAAAGATTCTCCTTTTCTGAAGCAAAGGAGGAGCAGTAGTTATATAGAAGCCCAAACAGAACAAGCATATCAGAAGCTAGAAGATACTAGGTCGGCCAAGCAGATAAAATATATAAAAGAGTAAAGTCCTGAAAGCACAATAATTTCACAAGGGTCTCAACAATATCTAGATTCAGAGAAAAAAAAATTGAATGGTATTCTTGGATCTTATATCACTCGCGCTTCTAACAAGCTCTTGCATCAAATAAAGTCCTGCAGTATAATAAAATTCCACAAACAGAACAACGTGAAATATGTTACCTCTAACAACCATAAAAAGATATCCCGAGTTTCACAGTAAGGGATGAGGTACATTATCTTACAGAAGACACACAGGCCTAGCTATTGTCGATCATTTTCACAGAACATTTTGACAACCAACACCAATACAGTGGATAGCCAATGAGTTGCAGCTAAATTCAAGAGTGAGCATTCAAGAGACAATAACCTTAAGCAGATGTCAATTTGAACTCATATGAGTCAACAGTTGTCATGTAAGAGGAGTGACAGAAGTTACTCTGACCTGAAATTTGGTATCTTATTCATCGGAAAGTATTAGCAAGGAAAGGGTAATCTTCCAGATCCTTAACATTAAACAGCATCATAAAGAAATAACCTGGGCAAAGCTTTGTCAATAAAGGGTTTTGCGAACAAGGGTTGGATATTGGCAGGTTTCTCATGGTAATTGCTTATCACAAACACTAGACATACAGGTGTGCTGCTTAGTCTCCACATAGCTAAAATATTTCAACTAAAAGCAAAAATGCAGGCAAATAAGTGGCAAAATAAGCTTTTATCGCTCGCCCGTAAGAATAACTGAAAGAAAGATGATGTTTTAAGACATTTGTTATTAAAATTGGTTGTCAATTGCTGTGAAACTACACGTGCAGGCCATCAACTGAACGAACTAATCTTTCTATATATAAAGAGACTCTTCCTAGAAACGTATCCACATCAAAGCCAGGGAAACAACTAACTATCAGCAATCCTCTCACAACAAAAGAAAAGGGAGTTGCAGAATTCAAATAATCCAAACCAAACGGAATCCCAAAAATGTCATTTTGCAGAAGGGTAAACATATAGAAACACAAGAACGCTAATGAGAAGCTTCTTGAGGATACACATGCCTTCATGTTACGTTACTCTTCAAACAAATGCATGAAATCTCGTAACAGCCCAAACCATAACTCTCAAACTCCCCTTTCCTTTTTAGGCCCGTCATGCATTCCAAAAGTGAAACTCACTTGATACCCAAAGAACAAAAAGTCTCCAAATTCGTCTTATACAAGCATCGCATCAGCAATAAAAAGCAGCAGCACAGCTAATTCCTATCAGCGAACAAATTCACAGCACGAAATCCAGTAAAAACACAACACCACGAGGCAGAAGAGATGAAACCCTAACCAGGATCGCACTGCTGGTAAAACTCTTCGACTTCTGCATCACAAAAGCACCAAAAGGGAAATAAAAAAACAAAAACTTCCGTCAGAATCTCAAAACTTAGACCCAAAATGGCGCAATAACTCGAAATTCCTCAACCCCATTTGACGGCACACGAGGGAAAAATAGAAAATCACGCGTCGAAGGGACGACAAAGAACCCAAAAAACAAAAATTTAAGAGGAAGTGCGTACCGGCAGTGAGGGCTTTAATCATGCCGGCTCTTCGGCCCTTAAAATCCCTAAACACCTCCTCGACGGTGCGAGGATTGTACTGCGCGCCTCCGTCCATGGCACTAAGAAGCTAAGCTCCACCCGAATTCGGAGAACGACAAAGAGAGACGTTGGAATTGAGCACGGAGGAGATGGAATTCCTAGAGAGAGAGAGAGAGCGCTCGCAGCAGAGAACGAAAGAGGAGAGAGAGAGAGTGAGGGAGTGAGGGAGGTAAAAGGAGGGAAAGATGGGAAAGTATTTGACCTCTGTGCAAGCTAGACAGAGAGAGATGGTGCGGATTTGAACCGGGCTGGAGTGGTCGGATTTAACTGGATTTGATTATGGTCGGGAGGAGTCCGTGAACGGGGAATAGATCTCTTCGCTCCGTGGGTGGGCTTGGGCCCAGGCCCCTGATTGGGCATCACAATGGGCCCAATCAACGGTTCCCTCTTTTATATAAGGAGTTGGGAATCTTAGGATGAGCAAGCATTGTGTGGGGAAGCTCAATGTGATGTTCAAAATTCAATTAAAAGTGAAAGCTAAAATAAAACTGAAAAATCTGTCTAGTCGATACGCATCGGTCCGCAATCGCAAAGTTCGCCCAAAAATGTGGTCGTGTTCGAGCTAAGCTCTAAATAGACGTGCTTGGTATGGATGTTCGATATACGTTGCTCACTAGACTAAAATAGCAAGGCCCGACCCGAACACCTCAAAAGCCTCTTTTCGACCCGGCTCCATCACTGAATGATGTGATCTTGCGGGTCACGGCCCATAAGCTCAAGGCCCGTGTTTTATGGGTAATACACGTCACATTTTGTTCACGCACAATGCATTTGCTAGTTACCGCAACTTTTCAAGAGCACTTAAAAGGGAGAAGAGCATGAGCATGCAAACACACTACCAATATAGTCCCTCTCGGCACCCTAACGTAACGTCCGATCAACTTATCGACCAAGATTTTCGAACGCTTCCACCGCTGCGTATCGGAAATGATAAGATCATGCCCCGGTAAAAGTCGTTGCGTATCAACTTTTGAACTGTGGATGCATTAGAGTCATGCCCGTCTCTTTAATGGCGCGAACACGAGTCATGTCTGTCTCGTGAACAGAAGCTTCTAATCTTTCACCACTGTTGTGATTCGAGAGATGAAGCCAAAAAGTTCAAATTAACAATCTCCAATGGTTCGACCCAAAAAAAAAAAAAAACCCAATCTCCAATGGACAAGGTGACAAGAGGATGAAAGGAAAGATGATAGTGTACGCCTGTACGAGGCGAGCGAATTTGACTTTTATTTTTGGAATTAATGGCATAAATAGTTCTTAAACTTTGGCCTTAATATGTAATGTGGTCTCCAAACATTTATTTTATTCAATACCTGATCACCGAACTTTAGCCCAATGTGTAATTTCATTCATATACTTTTAATTTGTTCAATATAGTCTCTAAATTTTTTATATATGTTCAATTTAGTTCCTATACTATATGAAAATGTTCAATATTTTCTTTCCTTGAATTCAAGTTCATGAACAATATTAAACATTTTTATATAATTTAGGGATTATATTGAACATATACCAAAAGTTCGTGGATTAAATAAATTAAGAGTCCGGGGACGACATTACATAATAAGCTAAAGTTAATAGACTACATTGCATATTGGGCCGCCATCTCGTGTTGTTTTTTCCTTGATGTTTCTTTAAACTAATAGAAAGAAACAAAAATTTGGAGAGAGAAATGGTAGTCAGATCATTCCATCGTAAAAATGTGTTTTTCTTAATTATAACTTGTGTGCAAATAGCCCCATCTTGGATATAACCTACATAGTGTAGTAGATAAATCAATCATAGTATAGAACGAGCTCGATTTGAGCTCTTGAGCTGATAGAATATTAAAATAATAAATCACATTTTCATTTAACATGTTAAGTTTTTAGAATAGCTAATAGTGGTTCTATAAAATCTCACATGAATCTAATCGTTCTTTGGTCTTCTAAAGTTTTAGTCATTCCATGTAAAGTATGAGGAAAAGGTAATCTTTTATGTTTATGCCTCCCACGATTGCATCACGAACTATATAGCCTATCACACCATAGCCAATTCCCTTAACCCAAGAGTTAAGCTTTCTATTGCGATCAAGAAATATCCACATGGACCTCGAATCCACGATGAGCTCGCAAACTCTCCTAATCCAACAAATAGTCCTAATAAAAAGCTCATAAAACCATCGAAAGTCAAGAGAGAACAAGATTCAAAGTGAGATTAACTTGCGTTATCGTCTCAAAATCGACTAAATCACATAATGTCTCCATTCAACTTTTTGACTGCTGTGACAAAAGATAAAGCTGGAGAAGAGCGAGGGGGGGCATGCATGCACTGAACGTGAAAGAAGATGGGGATGGCATGGGAGACCCCCGAGAAAGCAGCCAAGTCACGAAGTGCACGTGGAGTCGCCCCTCCACTGCACCCACAGGCCAAAGGGAAAGAGGGACAGGCAGGGACAGAGAAGCATAAGCCGGTCTGACATTGTCCTAAGG
Organism: Rhodamnia rubescens; assembly: GCA_021437795.1. NCBI lineage: Eukaryota > Viridiplantae > Streptophyta > Magnoliopsida > Myrtales > Myrtaceae > Rhodamnia > Rhodamnia rubescens. The sequence goes on from JAILYA010000015.1 coordinate 4,650,666, forward strand.
CGACTGCTAATGAAACTGCCGCTTTGTTGGGGCTTTGGAAGAAGAAGAAGAAGAGACTGTCCCCTCCCTTCCTCGGGCCCGTATTAGGATGATGTTTTCCAAGGTATTAAATGAAACTTCATTGAGGTTTATTTATTGAGTCACGGGATAGAGTCTCCAATCTGACCTTGTCAATTGGCTGAGTTGAATAAAAGGTTTATTCATTGAGTCACGGATGGATGTATGATAGGTTGAGTTGTTATGTGAATTTGTTATATTAAATTAATCAATAATGAATGAGTTTAAACATAATATGGGACGTGAATGAGTTTAAATATAATATGGGACATAAATGAGTTTACTACTCACTTTTATGATTTTTTCTTCGTTCTCTCTCGTCTCACTCAATCTTCGTCTCACTTACTTGGCGACTCTCATCTCGGTTTGGTTGCGAGTCTCTATAGATTTACTTAAATATGTAAGTGTTCTAGGAATACGGATCGGTCATAATCGAGAAGGTGCACTCATGACAGTTCGGGTGTTCATGCAAAACCAAACAAATCGTAAGGTTTGGTTACCTATTCATGCCGGATCATGCAAGGCGCTTCACTTTCTATGTTTCTATGATTGAGCACCCTACCTCTCGACGCAAAGAATGCGATTTTCTATCTTGTGGTCCTCAATACACGAGATTGGTGCAATTGCCCTAGAGAAAAGTACGAATCGATGAGATCTTATTAAGCGCTATTACGCAAGGATCTCCTCTTCTCTTCTCTCTCTCTCTGGTCCTCCGAAAATGTTCCCGGAGTGGAGATGGACTGGGGCTCGAGAAAAGGATGTTGGCTGGTCATGGTTGCGCGGCCAAGCGACGCGGTTGCCCCACCTGCCTACTCCCATGAAGACACTGGACTTCAATTGATCATAACTTCTTGGAGTTGTTGAGGAAGCAACGTATGCCCTCGGTTCACGTGGGAAAGGGACGACCGATCGCAATCCCGAATCGATGGCCGATTTTGTTAGTGCGTACTTCAATTGAGTCTATTGATGATCCATAGCCCTTGATTATTATCCTAGCTAGTAATTATACATCGTTTATACTCTTATAAGACTAGCACCACTCGGGACAGATTTGGAATAGGGGTTGCTGGTGATCACTGCTCCCTAATGTGTGTGAGAGAGAGAGTGTGTGTAAGTTGAGTTCAAACAATGCATCCAAACTAGTGTTTTTGGTCGATTATTTATGTATAAAAGATTTAGGGTTTGATACTCGAGACTCAATTCGCACCGCGTTCTCTCTCGATTAATCATGATGATGTTCAAGAAATTCACTTCTATTGTAGCGTAGTCATTTTCAAAAGAATTGGACCAGGTCGGGAACCGCTCAACGGGACCAACCAGGTCGATACTAGGCGGTTTCCACGAAAATCGATCCTTTGAAACCAGTACATATTAATACTTGTTTTTAGCTTCAATTGTGGACCACTCACTCGGACCAGGATCAGACCGGTGGTCGAGTTGCCTAGTGGGTCAAGGAAATCAATGGGTGGTTCCTGAAAATCGATTCTTCGTGAGTAATTTTCGATTTCAGAGTCGAAATCGGCCTATTCTAAAATCGATTATCCCTAAACGAAATCGAAACAAAAGTTACGAACAATCGTTTAAGAAGAGTGAGAGAAGTAATTATCCTTGGAGCAACGAATTTATTTAACAAGTTTTTAAATGAAAGGTCAAATTTAATCTACCTCTCTCAATGCGAAGACATTATTTCAAATAGTCTTCATAGATTGTATAATCCATGTAGTAATCGATTGAGGTCAATATCTCCGATACAGGTAAGCTTTGACCAATCGTTGATGAAAAAGGAGAGACCAAAAAAAAAAGACAAAAGAAAATGAATAGAGAAAAGAGTGTCTGTCAAAACTAAATGACTTGCCTGCCTGTCCGTGGGATCAACAGATGGCAGGAAGAGGCAGGGATCCAAGGGCTGGGGATTGTTCCTGAAAAGGGTAACTGCAGAATCAGAACCGAGGGATGACGTCAGGTGAAGCGCAGTGAATAGGCAAAAGCAAACAAGAATCACTAGATATCATCAACAAACTTCCGACCGCACGTGTCAGACGGAGGCCACGTCACGCTCCGTGGGGACAGGGAAACAGTGAATAATTCACCGTGCTAGAACGCGGGCCCACACGTGTTAAAAGTTCCCCCCAACCCAAACGGGTCGCGCGTGATGGCTAGATCAGACGGCCAGGCGCTAATTATTGGGGCCAGTTGGGGGTTTTTATCCTGTCTGTGTGCACACAGGCTAAGCATTTAGGCAACTTCAGCTGTTTTTCAGCCCCAAAAGCTAAAACCGGTCTGAGATTATGACCATCATGGCCATTTCGAATGTTTTTGACTTAAATGTCACGAAATGATCAGAAGGGTGCTCAGCTTACATGGGCGGATCTTATGCCAATGGTCGCGAATCACCAGCTTATTAAACTTCGACGAACCAAGAATTTCTCAAGAGCTTTTCGTCTTTAGGCGTGTAATTTGTGATCGAGGATGTTATTAGATAAGTTTTTCGCCATCTGCCCCATAATCCTACAAGTAATTAAGACGGGAAACTAAACGAGATTGAAGAACACTGATTACCCATTTGAAAAGCAATGCTAACACAGCAGATAAACCGATCAATTCTTGGAGATCTTGCGATGAGTCCGATTGCAAGTTTGGGTGATGTACATGAGACCCTACGCTTGGCATGGCAGAAAGGAAGGAAGAGAACTAGAAATATGGCAGGCTATCATGGGTCTCACTTGGAGGGTGCACTTAAGGTCCACCGTGCCGTGGACAATCGTTCAACTCCAGTCTTCATCCCAACCAGATTCATGGACTCTAGAACGAGAATTTCTTATCAGAGACCTCCGGATCCACGTGAACCCAAATGCACTCGACCATGGAGTCATGTGGTATGCACACGATCTGACGGCCGAGATCACCCGGGTTCACGTGTACCCGCATCCGGTCGGCCAAAACATATGAGCTACACATTCTTCAACTGTGAGAGACCACAGCATTTACTAGGGCTCCTCCTTGATCAATCACCATCTGATGTTGAAAGTACAGCACAACAGGGTCTTTGGCTCAGCCGCTGCTGCTGGTGCATGCCACCTTGCAAATTTTAGCGCCAAGATAACTCCTTGTAAACTACACATCCGAACCAGACTCGAGAGACCAAAACCTAATGACCTTTCATCCTCAAAACACACAACTTTCTATCCAGAGAGAGAGAGAGAGAGAGAGAGAGAGAGAGAGGGAGAGAGATTTTGACTGAGGTTGACAGGTACATGGCATGTTGTCTTGAAATGGATGAACAGCCAGAGAACCAGAAATGGAAGATCATGTGGTCTTGGCAAGTATAATTGAGGCAATACACTGTGCGTGTGCATTTGTGTCTGGGGGTTGGGTTGGGTTTTGGGGTGATCAATGATCAATCTTGTTAAGTCCAAAGCATCCCTTTCACTCTCATTAAGGATGTTTGTTGTTTTCCCAAATGCCAGTGAAAACAACTCTGCTCCTTCATTGGCCAAAAAAAGAAAGACCCGCATGACTTCTCAACTGTGTGCATCATGGATGGAGATAAAGCCACAAATGGTCCATGAATTCTAGCCTATAATATAATGTCATCACCGAACTTTTATTTTTTTTTTCAATGCGATCCATAAACTTTAACCCACAATAGCAATGATCACCAAACTTTTGAATTGTTCAATATGTTCCATGAATTTTCGATACATGTTCAATGTGGACCACGAATCGTATGAAAATATTCCATGTTATCGTTCTATTAATGCAAGTTCAAGGATAATATGGAACATTTTCATACGATTACCAAAGTTCACACCCATATTAAACAAATTAAAAATTTATGGAAGATTCGCACTTTGTGCTAAAATTTATGGATCACAATGAACAAATTTAAAGTTCAATGATGACATTACACATTGAGTTAAAGTTCATATACTATTTGTGTTGTTTTCTCTTGTTGAGGCACTCCCTATTTCAAATTGTTACCTAAATAGAGAGTTGCGATTATTTTCCCTCTTTTTTTTCCTTTGATCATTTCCATTTTACTGAATTAATAGCATCTCCTGCTTTGTTTTGAAAACCTTCAAGCATTACCAAAAGACAGGAGCACAGGCTCCAAGATTTAACATTTTTCTTTTCGCCTTTTTAATCTCGAGAGGCTCCTTGGTTAAACCATGATTAAATGTCAATCTTTCACAGGCTCCTCAAATAATTACTCATGCAGGTTAAAAAGCCAAAATGTTTTTCATGATTACGGGCAATCTATCGCCAACTTGGTCAAGCTTTTTGAACTGTCATTTCCATCTTTCGGTAATAGAGCTAAGAGCACTAAGATCTACAAGTTTCAAATTCAAAGAAGATATAAAGATTAACAAGGTGAAATCGGGCCCATCCCTTTCAAGATCAGAAACAGCATACCCAATAACTATTTTTCTTTTTTATTTTGTTTGTCTGGATTTTTTTTTTTGAAAAAATTTCAAATAAATACCTGAAAAATCCTCATTTTCTCAAATAAGAGCCTAAAGCGAATTTTATTTCAAATAAGAGCATGAAATGCCCTTTTTAATTAAAAAAAAGACATGATTGAAGACATTTTCATTATTTACTTTTTTTTTCTTCTATATTTTCTCATTTATTTATTTTTTTGTTGCAGTGCGAGGTCGCCTCACCCGGGCTCTCATTGGCCTTGAAGAGGTGTCAAAATTATAGTCGATCATGACCAAGAAGAAGAAGAAGATGTGATGATCTGGCTGGGGTCGCCTCGCCCAGGCCCTCGTCCGTGGTCGGCCACTCTTGAGACCGGCCATCGATAAAAAGGATGGGAAAAAAATAGGAAAAAAGAAAAAGGAAAAGAAATAAGAAAAATCAATAATGAAAATATCTTTGGTTAGGCATTTTTTAAATAATAAAGGCGCCTACATCCCTTATTTGGAAATTTTTCTACTTCTTTTAACATTTAAATCACGCAATATGCTGATATGAAATATACTCTTCTTTTTAATACATGTACAATAATCACAAAAAAGAACGAAAATATTAGGTACGCATGTTGGTCTATTAGGTGGTACAAGTGTCGTTTAGATGATTTTCTTCTTATTGTCTCCTTCATTTTATTTCGCAAAAATACTTTTAGTTTTGTATTCTAATTTAAACACTTCTCGTAAATTTGAAACACGGAAAACAATTCTTATTTTTTATAATATTTAATTTGAAAACTGTTCTGAAAGTGTTGGCAGATGCATTTTCAAAACTGTTTTCATTATAATATTTTGTTCAAAATAGGACCATTTATTGCAAATTTGTCTCATTATATGTTTTCCACGTTTGACTTGTGAAACTTCTAAAAAAAAAAAAACCTTCAGAATCAGCAAGTTTCCTCGAGTCCTGTGTAATCCCGAGAAAATTCAACATGAATAACGTACTAATAATAGCCAGTGATAAGGAAAAAGTAAAAAAAAAGACTTTAAGTATTCTTATTTTTTTAAAAAGAATATGAAGTATATTTTATTTTAAATAAAAATCCAAAATGCTCTCATTATTTCAAAAAAAGTGGCTAATATTAGTATAAAAAAAGGCATGAATTACTTTAATTAGAGATATTTTGAAAACAAAAACACATAACATAGGGCGAGAGGGCTGCAGTTGCCGCCCCACCACCGGTGGGGGCCGCGGCTATGGCTGTCGGGGTCGCCGAAGTCTCCACGATGGCCGACGACCTCGTCGACCGACAGTGCGAGGGCCCCGGCTTCGAGCTAGGATAGGTCTGCCGATTATTATTTTAAGATAATAATAGGCCCTGAGCTAGGATAGGTCTATCGACCGAGAGGCGAGGGCCCTGGCTTGAGCTACGATAGCCCTCACCCAGGCTCTCATTGGTCTGTCGATGAGGTCAAGTCATTACTTGAAATAATTATAATTATTTTAAGCCCTTTTTAAAATAGTAATGATATTTTAGATTTTTTTAAAATAAATTTTTATTTAAGAAAATAAGGACACTTGAAACTTCTTTTTTTTTTTTTTCCCAACGATGATGTGTTTTTCCACAAATACATGTGACATGCTTTCTAAAAACCTAGTTAAAAACAGACAATCACTGCACAATCCACTGTTCATGTCCGCGGCTTGATTGATGGAGACTTATCCATGTCTTAAATGTACTTTGTCTCAGTCCTCATCTCTCTCTCTCTCTCTCTCTCTCTCTCTCGTTAGACTTTGTCAATGGAGAATCACAACAATCCAACCAAAAAAAGATAAAAAAAGAATCACACCTACAAATCTCCACGAACAATTCTTGAATAGAATAATTTTATGCTGCTCACCCCATCTCATAAACTATTTGCTTCTTCCATTATAGAATCGCCAATATTCCCAAATCAACCAATCTAAGTTACAAATTAATTATTGAATCGGAGTTGGTTCCATCTCTTCCACATTTAATAATTATTGTTCTGCCCAATCTCCCAAATTTTTTCCCCCAAAATCTTGGTCAATTAGTGATGTAACCCACATGGTTTAAATCGAATTTAGTTCAAGTTTGCCGTCGGAGGAGGGTTCGATCGATTCTACGTATCGAAACAAGTCCACATTTGGGATTCGATCATGAATGTGCAAGGAAGTCATTTCTCTTTATTGGAATCGGAAAAAGGCTTCTATCAAGTTGAGTCGTATTTTAAAATATTATGCCTTAGTGGTTTGAGTTTTAAGGTCATTATAGTAAGACATATTGGCTAACCGAGAGGCATATTTTGTTACTCTAATACATATTGCGCAAACTGAGTAACTAGGCAAAACTCGGTATTTTAACTTAGACTATTGAAATGTGCACTTTGATGACAACTTTGGAATTTACGGAGACATTTTGACTCTCTTAAGCTAGTTAACGACATTTAAAATGGTGATTCCTTTCAAGAGCACCTCGAATGGAGCTTTTGGAGCGACTAATAAGTGTCAAATTATGGATAGATAAGAATGATCCTCCTCATTTTCATGACCATGTTTTTTCCCGGGTGTTAATGTTGCACAACCATTTTTCCCACAGCGTTAATGTTGCACATGTTTTTCAAAATACATGTTGCTATAAAACCCTTCAATAGCCCGAGTCAAAGCGCACCACAACTACGATGCCGCAAAATAGCTCCTACAAATGAAAGCTACTACAATGCACGAAGTCGGGAGTTCGTATTACGCTCTTGAGATGAATATTTGTGCTTCACATCACGATTTCAATAATCCCCTATGAAAACGTGAGTTCACTAGCAATAACAATGCCTTAAACTAGATGCGGTAGACGTGTGGGATTTTTATGGTAATGCACAGAGGATTGCTACGACTGATCACCCCTCCTACTCATCCTTTCAACGTGATCAACGGCTTCAAATTCGAACTTGGGGGAAAGGGCACAAGGTGAAATGGGAATAGGAGTAATTTGCTACGCCATAGAGGGGCAAAATGGGGACAAGAAAATGGCAGGAAGAACAATGGCCAAGCTGGCAATTGGCTCCAATTGGCACGGACCATGCACGCGCATGAAGACCTTTATAAAGTCATCTCTCTCCCTCCTCTGCTTTCCTTCATCTTCAAGGCGTGCCCTTTCTTGCTCTCATTACTCTCTCTCTCTCTACCCTTCTCTCCCTCTCTCTCTAGAAAAACACATCGATTGCTCCTGTTTCTTCATGGCATGCTCGTTCCCTCGCTCGCTTTCTCTCACTTCCCAGAAAAATGCACAGGAAAAAAAATATTCTAGTGAGAGAAGAGATCTCTGCTTTCCAGTAATGCCCCTCGCGGCCAACCTGTCCTCTTGCGAGATTTGAAGTACCTTCCGAAGAACAGCAGCTTTCTGAACCTTCTTTCACAGACAAACTCAACCAGCTCTCTCCCTCCTTTTGTCTCTCTCCATCATTTTGTTTCTCACTCTCTGTCAATCCTTGTGTTCTTGACATCTCTGTTCCTGCACAGTTCTCTGAAGGGGGGAAAAAGGGCGGAAAGAGACATGTATAAGTCGGAGAGAACTCTGAAAGAAGAGAGATACGCGCAAGGGAAGCAAAACCCTTCTTTTTCTTCCACTCTTCTGGACAAAATCTACAGATCCATTGATGAATCCGACCCAAAAGGCGAGGACTTGAAGTTTTACGGCGACACGGCAATGGCGAGGAAACAGAGCATCCGGGATGTCAAGAAATGCAGCTCCAAAAGCAACAAATGCGCCGAGGAAAATCTCTCTCTACACCGAGGGGTTTTCGTCAGTAGCAAGGTCGGCGACGATGGAGGGCTGAAGACGAGGCAGATAAGGGAAGAATCCGAGAGGAAGCAGAGGAGGGATCGTGATCGCGACCACGATGCTCTGTTTTTCAGTTCGACCTCGAGCTCATCAGATTCGAGCTCCGGTGGATTCTCTTCCTCGGACACTGAGTCCATTTATGGGGTCGTCAAGACGAAAAGCTCTTGCTTCGCTCCACCACCACTACCGAGGCCAAAGCCGGTGAGGACTAGCTTCTCTACTAAACCAGAGAAAACAGAGAGGGCTCCGTTTCAAGAGCAGAAGAAGTTGCGTGACTTTGATCATCATCGTCACAATTCTTCTGCCGAACAGAGCGCATACAACGAGGAAGGTATGATAAAGTCCAAATCGAGAGCGTTAAAAATCTATGCCAATCTAAAGAAGGTGAAGCAGCCGATTTCGCCAGGGGGCGGCTCTCAAATTTCATCAATTCTCTCTTCACCGCCACCAACACAAAGAAGCCGAAGTCAACCCCTGCTATTGATAGTTATGGAGAACCAAATGCAGAGAGGAAATCTCAATCTGCACATGAATCCGTGTGTTCCTCGGCTTCTTCCTTCTCGAGATCTTGCTTGAGCAAGCATTCCCCAGCAACGAGGCAAAAACTGCAAAACGGGGTCAAGAGGACGGTCCGGTTCTACCCGGTGAGCGTGATCGTGGACGAAGATTGCAGGCCGTGCGGACATAAATCACTGTTCGAGGAAGATCATGGACAGTATGGCTCGAATTCAATGTCGGTGTTGGTGCCGAGTGAGCGGAAAATCGGAGGTAGGCTGCCAACGTCGAGGAAAACAGAGGAAACAGAGGAACCCAAAAGCCGTGCGAACGAGAAGAGCCGGCGCGTGGAAGAGGCAGCGAGGGACTTCTTGAGAGATTACTACCAGAACCAGAAGAAGATGAGGAACGACAGTTTCGCGGTGAGGGGTCACAGGGAGATTCATCGGGTTGGCGACGATGAGGGCGATTGCCGCGATGATGACGACGCAGCGAGTTGTTCGAGCTCAGATCTGTTTGAGCTCGATCATCTTGCAGTAATAGGAAATGAGAGGTACCGTGAAGAGCTTCCGGTGTATGAAACCACTCGTGTTGGCGCAAATCGTGCCATTGCTAATCGACTGTTCGTGTAATTACTATTTCCCCGTGATAATATTACCAGAATCACATTATTAGCCAAGCCTCTTATTCCTTTTCATCTTTTTACAGCCTTCAAGCTCTCAATGTTATAGTTTGATTAGTATATGTGTTCTCTTAAGTGAGGATTAACCCATTTTGGCTTTAGCTTTGGTTGAATACAAGCCAACAAAACCCTTTTAAGTTCACATTTAAATTTAGATTTTCACTCTGGTCTACACGACAGATCTTAATAAAGGGTGTCCCTCAATAGACTCAAGTTACGGTAAATATTGAATGAGGCTGCATGATTCTTAAGATAGATCTTATTCGCGAGTGTCCTATGAAATTAATTAAGCATATTAAACAACCAACATTTTTCAAAGCAACGATCATTTAAGATGAAAAAATCATTATACTAAAAAACCTTAAAAAAATTTTTCTCTTTTGGTTGCTTAACAATTACACCAAGAAAACCCCCTTTCTTTTTATAAGACTTTGATGATCCAATGTGAATAGGGAGGGAAGGAAAAGTAAAGATAGGGAAAGAAGATGTGTGAAAAGAAAAAGATTCAATAGAGATCACAATCACAAGCAAAACGAGAGGGGAGGGGGGACAGAATATGCATAGCTCTTGTGAAGTTGAAGGCGATGGCCAAAGGAAAAGGAGAAAAGGAGGGGCATGATCTTAGCTTAGCCCACGGGAGGAGTAGACAAAAAGAGAGAGAGAGAGAGGCTTTTGCTTTCCTTCTTTGTTCCTCCTCGACACATCTTGGATTGTAGTTGACATGTTCACTTTGCTTGACCATTGCGTTAGCATCCCCTCCCCACAAAATCATCACACTCCATCCTAGGAATTGACATTTCCTTTCTTTCCTTTCTTCTTTTTTCTTACGTGTTAAAGTATTGCCACCAATTTCAAGATAATTTTAAAGACGCCCACCGTACATCCTCCTGGAGATTTAAGATCAGGTCGGCATTCACGTGATAAAAGAAGAACGGAACGGGTGAAAGCCGACGCCGAGGATGATCCTTTGAGTCTCTAACGTACCGTCGCTAGGTGTACTCGAGACTTAGTAAGAGCATTTCACTATGTAAAGCAACTATATTAAGAAGCTAACTACGCACGTTGGGACCCCCAAGAGCTCCCATCAAATCAACAGCCGTGGTGAGGCGATTGTAGGTGCGGCGATGCAGGCCCTAAGTTTAAACTATTCAAGCAAGTATTTTTGGGTGCACATATAAAACAGAAGTGTGCGATGATTGGGTCGTGGACCACCCAAAGTCCAAAATGGACAACTACAAACAACCTTTAGGTGCGTGCACAAGCCCTCTCGATACTTTTTGGTAGAATCTTCATCAATTCCTATTTAAGAATTAAAATAATAAAATACAGACCCAATTTCTAGGTAGTTAATATACAATTTCTTTTTATGTCTAGGGTATTTCGTTGAAGATACTCTTGGCATGGTTGTTCATGAGAAGAGAACAAGTGGTTGGGACTTTGGGAGATTTTAAGTAGTGTTATGCGCACGTTGCAACTATAGAGCTAGGCATTGTATTAGCTAAATTATTCAAATGTTTGTTTTGGCGATGTGGGTGGGTTTGATTCGTCTCGAAACGGGTACCACCGACGGATGGAATCTTACGATCTTGAAAATTAATGGGTGTGTCTTGATTGGAGAAGGTCGTGGATGTTTAAGGTCAAATTACCGTGTGACCGCGTAAGGTTGTGCGTCGATTTCGATGGGAATAATGCTGATGCTGTTGGAGGCATTAGGCACCGCTAACCTTTCCACCAAACGAGATAAAACTATGTGGGATAAGAGCCAAAGAAGCACTAATCTTGGGATATATCATCTCTCTTTTGTTTAAAAGCATGTGACCTAGTCATTGGACTTATCGTCAACTTGTGATTCTTTTATTAAGGGACTTAAAAAATTACTTGGAAAAGTAGTACTTACCCATGTCATTATGTTTTTTTGTAAATTTCATCTATTTTTTGGAATGCATAGTTAACTCTTCGAGTATAAACATATACATGACCGGGTACTTTTATTGGAATGCACGCGCTACTTGTGTTAGAAAAAATCTCACGTTGGATAATTAATACGATGTGTAGCAATTAATATATGCTAGTTGGCTCATAAATCATTGGTTTAAGTTTTTAAGTGAAGGCGGGTCCAATTGGATATGTTGACGGACTCGGACTTAGGCTCCCTCCTGGCGATCCGCTCGGGCAAAAGTTAGTTTTAATCAGTGTGATTAGTAGCATCCCTATCACTTAGAGCAAATAAAACCCTAAGAGTCATGATCAATCAATGTAAACCGAAAATGAATGAACATAAAACTTGTCTATCATTCACGAAAATGTTTAGACATAAATTGTTATAGACAATGATTTTTGTTTTCATTGGCTAATTATTTCAAACGATATGAGCGATCATTTTTAGAAAAATATTGTTCGAATCAATCATTTTTCGTGAAACAAATGGAGCATAAATATATGTTTTTCCGTTCTTTTTAATAGCACAAGCACGAACGAAACACTAATTCTGCCTTCAATTATAACAAACCCTATCCTACCTTTGCACTACTATGTTTTTCTTGTCTTTGCTAGCTTTAATCAGTGTGATTAGTAGCATCCCTATCACTTAGAGCAAATAAAACCCTTAAGAGTCATGAGCAATCAATGGTAAAAAGGGGATATAAAAAGAGTTCAGAGATGTAGATGAGGATGTACTTGTAAGAATATAAATCCAGAAAGCGATGATGCTAAAGTGGCCAAGAACTGAGTTTAAACCCCGTACTAAAGCATCAACACTAGAATATGCACCTCCCAATTAAACAAGACCATATGTAGATTGAACTTTTGAAGTAGACCTTATAATGAACCTATAAGATGACATTAGTACGTGAGGAGCACACACACTAAAGAAAGAATATCTCTAGTCAAAATCTAACATGATCATATGATTAGCAGCAAAAAGACAAGGGATAAAAGTATACACTTCATTTATGGTAGTGGGTGGTGCCTTTTGTTACTTATTCAACAAATGTAGGTGGGAAATTATTTTTTTTATTAGCCAATTCTTTTTCTTTTAAAGTTCTTGATGGTTGTTTAAATTAAATGTAGTACGAATGCTGCATCAGTTCTTTTAAGGTCGCTGTTTTAATCTACTATGTTTTATAACTCCGTACACTTGGTGGGGAACTTGCCAGCAATGATGAATGCATGGAATAATGTTGTTTGTGGAAGAGAAGCGAGTGAGAAAGCAAAACCTAGATGCCTGGGCTTGACTCTTGCCTTTCTTTCCTAAATTTTTACTGAAAATATTCCATTTAGGGGATATAAATCACATCTGCTAGTTATCCGTTTATTTAATGGAAATGGGTATCAAATTTAATTAATGATGGTTTAGAGAAAGTTTTATCAGTTAGGCAGTTGGTTTGATTGAAGCATTAATCATGTCTTACACATAACTTGTGGTTTATGTGACAAATTGGACTCATGTGCATGATGAAATCTATCTTTACAAGAGTCAAGAGGTGAATTAGTCGAGTTTTGGACCAACCAAAAAAAAATTAGTCGAGTTAAGCGAAGTTTTAAATAGAAATTGTCCAATCAGTCCCGAACTTTTGCATGTATGTTGATTAAGTCTTAAAAACTTTCTAATTTTTTCAATTTAGTCTTAAATCTTTGCATGAAATTTCAATGTACTCCTCCGACCAATTTTCACAAGAAATTGCTAACTGTGGCAAGTGTGTCACGTAGGACAACCGATGGTGACTAGACCGCCACGTCAACGACTTCCGGAGAAAATTGGCATGAAGAATTACATTGAAATTTCGCGCAAAGGTTTAGGACTAAATCAACCAAATTGAAATGCTTAAAATTAAATTGGCATCCGTATAGTAAAATTAAGACTGATTAGGCAACATTTTTAAATTTCAAAAAAAGAGAAAATTGAAAGAACTTTGCATTTTATGAGCTCACAACCTAACTAGAGCTAGTCCTGTTCAATTCTTTAATTTATTCTTGCTTTCGTGTGTAGTGGGAACATTGTGAATTTGCTGCCACAATAAGGACATGCTTTTTGTGGGAATAAAAGCGAAAGACTCATATGCCTCAGTACATGACCCACCGAGGTGACATACAAGTACAAATTTTACCTAATTCCATTTGTTTATTGAGTTACAAAGGTTGACAATGAGGAAAAAGGAAAACGAGAATTACAATCATTACAACCTCAAAATGAGGAACGGCTGATCTAATCCACAAAGTGCGGGATACAATATGTTGATGGTTTATTCATGTAAGGAAAGAAAAGTTGTAATTTGGGTTATTTCAAAAAATGAACTTTTAAGATGTTGCCAGATTGAAAATTTTAACTGAAATTTGAAATCCACGAGAAAGTTATGTGAACACATAATAATATGTGGACTGTTCAAATTATCACGTGGTCCATTCTAAGCAATATATAGTTATTATTTATGTTATAGCAATATAAGCAATATTAAGATTTTACTATATAATAGTTTGAGGTTCTAGCAGGAACCCTCGTGTGTGGATATTGCGTACATGGCACAAGCTTATTCACACCAACAAGAGCAAATGAGTTTATATTTGGTCTACCTACTCGTATTTTAGCCATGCTTACTTGATCTACAAGGTTAATGAGGTTGTATTTTGATTCCAGAACTTATCTTCTTAAACTGAGTTTTCTCGTCATAACAAGATCCCTACATTTTCAATAAAACATGTAAAGATCCCATTTCATATAAGTTTCAACAATGCCCAATGACGGATCGAAGAGGCCTGATGCTGGCCGTCGCCTCTCCATGACCAGTTGGTACTTGGTGTGATTTTTAAGTAGTATATGCCACAAGATGTGTGACGTTCTCTATAAAATTTCAAATATTTAGCACATCCGAATTGGAAATTTTCCGCATCTCCACCGTCCCTGTGCGAGGTTCTCCCGTCCCCTACACCGAAAATGTCCAAACATGAGATCTTGTGTTTATGAACATATTTAGCACATAGCTACTTGCTAACCAATCTTGCTTCCTTTGTTATCTTTCGTTTTGTTTTGAAAAACATGGGCATAACATTCAACTCAATCAATTCCCGTAAATGAACAAAAATCGCCTCGTTCGAGTGCATACGTAATGGCTCAACCCTATCTTGTTCATGTGCAAAAGGAAAGGCTCCACCATTAGAGCGGCAGGCATGATCCTCGAGGTTCTTTTGAGCGGCAGACATTGCGATTTGGACGAGACAAACAATCTTCTTTGGTTAGTCATGTGTTCACATTAATAAATATGTCCAAACGCATACACGTCATACGAATTGAAGTCTAGCTAGATCCAACTTTCATAAACCTTCCACACTACCTAATTAAGCAACCTCTTCATTTCAATCAAGAAATGGAATGCGCAGAACATTTGCTCTTTTTCCTGAGTGACTATATGCAGGGTGTGCACACATGCATGCCATCCACTGGAACTTAAAAGGGTCGACATGGAGTAAAATGAATGGAATGCTGCGTTTTCAAAAAACCTAAGAATCTCCCAAGCTTGATTCCTATTCGAAGCAAGATGCTACCTCACTGCTGGATTAAAAAGGGAAAAAGATGTGCGTGCATTAGCTTGAGGAGAGAGAGAGACATCCCAACTTATGCGGGCAGCTTTGGCTTTTGCAACCAAAGGAGGAGGGAAGGAATTTGGATTGACAATCCCTAGAAAGAATTCCGTGTGATTGCTTTTGCAGCTTTTGCCTTCTGTCTTCAAAGTACAAGCCAAGCAGGGGCAACAGTGAGTGACGGAGATGATAATTGTCTAACGTTCGAAAAAGAGGAGGGCCAGAGAAAAGGACCAATCAGCAAAACCCAAACCTATTTCAAATGGAGTTCCATGTCACTTTCCTTCCCTTTTTTTTTTTTTTTTTTTGGGGTTTTTTGGATTTTTTTCAATTTAATTTTTTAAAAAATATATTTAGGAAATTATTTTTTTCATTACAAATGAACTCAAGACATTCTTAGGTTCATTTCCCCAATCACTCCCAGAAGGCCTTCTTTGGCTTGGGCGGTGGGAGCCCCGATTTGTAATTTCATTTTTTCTTATAATTATTTATACTTATAATATTTCTTTTATTTCATATATTTTTAATGTTTTATTTTTTTTTTTTTTTTTAACTATATAACATAATTAGTAATAATTAATATAAAAAATTATTAAGATATATAATTAATAAATAATATTATAATTATGTAATTAATTAAAAATATTCATAAAATAAATTGATAAGATATATAAAATTAAGGGAGGCGAGGATCCGGATGTCATTTTGTAATTTTTTTTGAAAATTAAATTGGAAAAGAATAATTAATATAAAAATTATTAAGATCTATAATTAATAAATAATGTTGTAATTATGTAATTAATTAAAAATATTCATAAAATAAAATTAGTAAGATATATGAAATTAAGGAGGACGAGGATCCGGATGTCATTTCTTAATGTTTCCAATTTAATTTTCAAAAACAAATTAAGAAATGACATCCGGATCCTCGTCCTCCTTAATTTCATATATCTTACCAATTCTATTTTATGAATATTTTTAATTAATTACATAATTGCAATATTATTTATTAATTATAGTTCTTAATAATTTTTTATATTAATTATTCTTTTCCAATTTAATTTGGAAATGACATCCGAATCCTCGTCCTCCTTAATTTCATATATCTTATCAATTTTATTTTATGAATATTTTAATTAATTACATAATTACAATATTATTTATTAATTATAGATCTTAATAATTTTTATATTAATTATTACTAATTATGTTATAAAGATAAGCTTCACAAGAACAAAATTATAAATAAAATAAATATAAACATGTTAAAAATATATGAAATAAAAGAAATATTATAAGTATAAATAATTTAAACACTTAAAAAAATGAAATTTAAAAAAAAAATAAAAAGGGCCTAGCTCGCCTACAAGCAAGAGGCCGAGAGGGCCTCGCTCGGCGACCCAACGCGGAGTGAAGCCCAAAATTGTAATTTTTAAAAATAATTTCGTAAATATTTTTTAAAAATTAAATTGAAAAAAAAAAAACCCGGTTTTCATTCAAATGAACTCAAGACATTCTTAGGTTCATTTCCCCAATCACTCCCAAAGGAACTCCTCCATTCTCAAAATAATTTGGTAAATAAATAAATGTATTAATACCATGAAAAATCATAATACTAGTATATTTGTGATAAATTTACTTTTCGTTAATTTTTATCAAATATTATTATCAAATTATTGAGTTGGATGACACTTGTCGGTTGATGAGTTTGTGACTAAGTTTTTACCTTTCGTTTGTCACAAGTCTACGGAGTTTTTTGTGATAATAATCTAATCTGACGAAAATCAACGGAGGGTAAATTTATCACATTTTATCGGTTTGGGATTTATGGTGATCAAAAAATTAGTTTGTGATAAATTTGTCATAAGTGCATCGGTTTGAGAGTTTTTGTAGTATTAATCCTAAATAAATAAAAATGGGTTGCATTATTTCCACTTTCATTTTGGTTAAGGCATTCCTTTTTGCTAGTTAACTTATTACAATACCTTCCTCTTTCTTCAATTAAATGTTTCTTTTTGTATCAAGCCAATCCACAAATCTACTTTATTTTTAGTCGATCTCGATAAAAATGAAAAAATAAATTGATCACAAAATTGAAAAGATTAATTTGTTAAAAGAATAATAAAATGTCGAACATATTTGTATTTAGATATGTATAAACAAAGGATAAACACATAAAGGAAAAAACATGAAATTTTGTGTTGTTCAACTCTTGATATAAAGAAATGAATTAATATTGATTGTAAATTCAATCTCATAACAAGTGGATCAAATTACACGAGTTTGAGAGTGCAGAATGTGCAAACAAATTTTCAACTCTATCTTGCAATTCATATTAAAATGTGAAAAAAAGCACAAATAAGCAATAATTATATTGGATTTTAAATTTCAACTTGTAATAAAGTTTCCCTCAAACTATTTTATAAAATATGACAGTTATTTGTGCATTCATAAGCTGTTATAACTAGAAATTTCTAACATTTTATATAGCTTTTCTAATTAAAAGCATGAGATCATAAATTAATAATAATGAACGTCTCTAGGAAAAGTGCTAATATGGTACATTATAGAATGATATTTTATTAGGTGTAATTTGACATTTATATTGTGAATTTGATATTTAAAAGGAAAAATATAAATAAAAGCAGTTATGTTAGTTAGGTTGATAAAAAAAAAGAAACAATAACTTAAAGAGAGAGAAGGGTATTTCGGTTTATTGATTGAAAATATGAGTACCTTAGCCAAAATAGGAGTGGAAATAACGCCGCCCATAACAATTCTCAGAAGTCCTTTATTTCCTTTAGGTGTTAAAGCTGTCATGTTATGAAATGAAGGGAAATTAAGACAGAAAATGAAATTTCAGTTTATGTGAATATTAATAACTAAAGACTGTCATTGGGCTGCGCGAAGATGGCCCGTGGAAACTTGGGCCGAGTACCCTCCGCCTCGTTATCTGGCTTGCGATAATCGATATGTCTTGGGCCGATATAAATGGGCCAACTTTGCATTCAACCATGAAGGTCCAGCCATTGGAGAAAAAAAGTGAAACTTGATAATGAATTAACAAAAAAAATCCATCAAAGGCAGCTAGATTAGTCAGAAACCTTCCCAGTTCCACCACTCAACAGACGAGATAACGAGACTAACATCCGTGTAAATGAATAGCAAACTGAGGAGTGCCCGCAGATGGATCAAAGGGAAAAAGCTTTCATTCAGTTCAGCATTGATTTTTGGATTTCTGTAAACAGTTGAAGCAAGCCTAACATATGTGGGAAGGACAAATGAGACAGATTCAAACAACAAGTCGACTCTTCTAACAATTGCTTGATGGATTTCTTCCTTTGAATAAGATTCATGGTTAAATCTTTTTCACAGCAACTCAAGATCTCCCTTTCCTGTACAGCCATTCCCACCAGACTGAGGTTCGAGCCCTCAGCAGCGGTATGCCACACCATGTCCATGTATAAATCTTGCATCTTCTTCTGTGTAGACGTGGGTTTCCTTCAAAAGCCTGAAAGAAACATGGAAGCTCAATGACATCGAAACTTGTATGCTCAGGTAGCAGAATGAAGCATTCACTTACGAGGTCAAAACCATCTTGTTCAGGGTGGCCGAAGAAAGGAATGAGGCACCGGTGAGATAGAGCAAGTCCCCGTCGATTCTCTTTTCTATCCTCCTATCGATTTCCTTGGCATCCACAGAGAACGGTTCATCGGAGGCCTGATTCAAGAAACCCCATCAAGAATGTGCTGCAGAAGATGAAGTAAAAAGTTAACTAGCTGAATGATTTCGAGCAAGCAAAGACGTACCATGACCCATCCCCATGTATCAGCAAAAGACGGCACATGGGCCGTATAAGGAATGACATCTGCAGAAAGACGACAAGGCATGGTCCATTACATGTCGTATTACACTGATTTTGCAGGCTTAGTAGCTCGGTAGACAGCAAATAAATAAGCAAGGTCTAGGCTGGTGGAGTGAATTACATTTGAAAACTTGCTTAATTGTATTGTATATCGATGAGAAGACCTCCTTGTGGGTGAAAATGCCTGCTGGTCCTGCCTGCGCAGTCAGAAAATTGTAAATCAACATTCACAGACCAGCAAAGGAGAGTTACAATAATAAGATTTTCGTCGATTGAGAGACTAATTCCTTCACAACCATATGAAACATATTTTTTGTTTTTCTGGAGCTGGAAGAGATTTTGGAAATCTCATGTTATTCAAGCGGAGATACGGTGAAACTGAGAAAAGGGTACCTGCGTGACAAATATGCCATTCTTATTGAGCTTAGGCTTGATAATCTTCTCATAGAATGACTTGGTGTAGAGCTGATAGCAAGGTCCTCCTTCAACTGGATCAGCCAGATCTCCAACTATGATGTCAAATTTTCCTTTCCTATTCTCCAGCTCAGCCCTTTAACAGTAATATTCATTCCATCAGCTTAAGTTTAACATTATCCCACTGATCTACTTTCCAAATGATCAACCTGAACTTACTTTGCATCGTTTATGACTAATTTCAGCTTCTTGCTAGAAAAAGCCTCACGATTTTCAGTCAGATGTTTCTTACAAAAGTCGACCACTTCCTGCAGTTCATCAGAGAAGAATATTTGCAAAACATTCTCATTTTGCATATGAGGTCTTAGCATCTACGAGAATTAAGTGTAGTCATGGCTATTCAATGTGGATCTAAAGAAAAGCAATTTCTTTTGTCAATGAGAAGTTAGACCTTGTATAGGCCTCACGTCAACTGGCCCAAGTCAAGACGACATCTTCAACTATACATTAAAAAGTTGGACAACTGCAAGACATCTGTTAGAAGTCTTAAATTGAACCTTGAGGTATTAGATTTGGCTTGGCTCAATGACTACATTTAGACTGCACAATGTCCTTGTAATTCTTTATTTAATTAGAATTCAAGACTCTTTACACTTCATGCAAACATGATGTTAACCGAGCAAACTTCAAACTGAGAAAACATAATCTGTCGGAGTTACCTGGTCGATGTCACACATGACCACTTCTTCAATTGACAAGTGCTTAAGGGCTTCTCTTGCAGCTGAACCCTCGCCCCCTCCCATTATAAACATTGTTTTCGGGCTAACATGACAATTAATGCATTAAAGTTAAAAGCAGTTGATCGATAAAACATATAAACAAGCTAACTTATAGATTTAAGATGAAACTGGGCAACTTAAGCGCAGGCATTTTGATATAGACTTCTCCAAAATCAATACACTCACCATCCTGTGAATCCTTATGTCCATGAGAATTACAGTTAAACTTATAGCACCATCTTAAAATTGACTTCACAGACCAAGTAAAAGATTGCATTAATGAGCACTATTTGAATACTATTTGAAACCTTCAAGCAATGTGGCAAACAAACACGAGGGAAGTTTGATCCTTGAGAGAGAAGAGAGAAAGGTCTTATCAATGAGGCCATGAAACGTGAATACAACTTCCTGTAGAGGGCTTACTTTGGATGACATAACAGAGGAGGGTGAATCAAGCATTCATGGTATATGAACTCGTCCTTTTCGGCGCTCTGCATTTTCCCATCTATCAACAAGACCTGAAACCAAGCAGCACATTACAGTGTGTTCACCGTGTTGACAATCGTACTGGGAGCAAGAGAAACAGAACAGACCTTCCCAAATCGCTTGGTGTCGAGGAGGGCTATCTGCTGATAAGCACTAGTCCCTCTATGTAGCACTCTAGAGAAATGGATGGAGAGAGTCAGTTCTCCAAATTGCTTTCTCTTTCGCGAAACCATATGAAAAATAGACCCCCGAATTAAACACAGAATGCTGGATAGATCCTAAAAGATTGTGACAACTTCCCATATGCTGGACAAGTAAACAAATCTAACGTTTTTTTCAAATATGCAAATCAATCAACACTGCATACGGGCATACTATTTTTGGGCCAGAGCAATAAAAGAAACGGAATAGAGAAACAAACTATGCACAGTATCAAGATCCACATGATTTGATGATTACTACTTAGTGTTTCTATAATTTTTCCTGCTGTGGAAGAGTAAGAATTCTTCGATAATCAGATCCATGTAATGCAAGTAGTGAACATATCCTCCACCATAGCAGTATGCCCGTATGGTGAGGAAATTACGTACTCGATTAAACGTAGTGGCACTACAAAGCTATACTACAAGCCTTATGTGGAAAAAGAAATGTGAAAGCTAGACCCTGCATGGTTTTAGCTATGCAATGTAACAGTCATTTCTCGAACAAAAGTCTCATGGGACATCCAAATACCAACTGTGCAGACTGATAATCTCAGATGATAAAAAACTCAACCATAACCTGTTCCTCAAGACTGATAAACTAATCACCCTCATTCTTCATACAAGTACATATGTTTCTTGGACATCTAGAGACATGGTGACATGAACAGTTCAATTAGATAAGAACCCCGAAAAATGAGCAGACCTCTCCAAAGTAAAAGACCATTTGAGATCATCATCTATCTGCTCCTCAAACCAGACGCAACCATCGGCAGGACTCTCCTCCACATTCCTCTCACCCTCATTGGCGGCCTTGGAGAACCCATTGGTGTGCAAGATTGCAAGACTCTCAGTACCCATCTCCAAGAATCAAAAGAAATCCCCAAAATCCACCCAAAATAAAAGAAGAAGAAGGAAAACAGCAAAAAAAAAGGCCACCCACACAACCCCAAAACGAATGTGAAAGGAAGAGACCTTCTTTGTGCCCCTTTTGAAGTAACGGGAGAAGAACAGGAAAAGGAGATGGGGGGTGAGAGTCTTGGAGCTCAAAGGGTCTCATCTTTATAGCAGGAGGAGAAGCGATGAAGCGCCAAGAAAAGAGGGGGAGCTGCACTCATCCGAACCAGGCAGGGGGTGACGACACTAATGATTGTGCCACAGTGCAGGCTCACCGGATTATCTGCAGCATCGCTCATCTCACTTGCCACTCAGAAAAGTTCACATCTTTCATGGATATGATTCGGCAGGGAAACTACTCGGGAAGTTTAAGAATAAGAAATTGTATTTTGAGCAAATGTTTAAGAGATATGTATTATATGCACATATCTATACAACATAATGTTTCCTCCACAATTTCTTTTCTCTTCCCTTCCCACCATTTCTTTTGTTTTCCACCCCCTTTCCTTTCAACCCCTCCTGTTTCCAAGCATAGCATGAATTAAAAACATATCATTTCTTCTTCGCTTGACGCGGGACAAATCACAGCGTTGACATACCATGGTTAATCATATCGTTGATCTCTGCTTTTTCAAGTCCGACTTTAAGAATTAACTCTCTCTTTTTCCACGATTTCACAGAAGATCCTTATCGAATGTCGTGCCGGTGTGATGTATGAGAAGCATAGATAGTGCTTTGGCTAAAATCTCAGAGTCTCTTTGCAATTTTAAGGTTGCGCAGCGCAGGGGATGGTGGTGCGGGGATGTTTGGTTTCGTAGAAGCAGCGCACGCGGGGGTGGAGGATTTGCTTTGCCGGCGAGGGAACCTCGGGAAAACGACAGCATTCCTAGGCAGAGAGAGAGAGAGAGAGAGAGAGAGAGAGAGAGGGGGAGGGGGAGCTCTCGCGCGTGGGATAATGGGCGGGGCCCACCACCTCCACGCGGGCAGCGCTTTTGGTGCACGCGTCGCGACGCGAGTGGGCACTGGTGCTGGTGGGGGACTGTGAGTGGGATCGATGTTTTTTTTTTTTTTTTAAATTTTTTAAATGTGTACTGTTTGAAGGGCGATGGAGATGGGGAAAGTGGCTTGGTGGGTTGTAGTACAACCCACTAGCCACTAGCATGTCTACCTTGTATCATGCAATATTCCACCTTCTTTCCCTCTTTTTAAAATTTTAAATTGGTATTCCGGCACGCACTACGACCCGTGTACGTATATAGCATCGATGATCCCGTAAAAAGGAGAGAGAGAATAAGGTAATTACGAATGTAAGAAAAACATAACAGACCTTCCCCTTCCCGATTTGTCCGAGAAGGTCGATAAACTCTAATAACCCAATTTAATAAATAACAGAACAGACCTTCTCGATTGTCGATAAATTCTAGTGACCCAATTTGATAAATAATGTGACCGAAAAAAAAAAAACCTTTTTTTTTTCGGCCTCTAAACAATGTAGATAAGTATTGGAAACGATGGCATTTGACTTTTTAAGTCAAGTACGTGGAATGCTTTGGCGAAAAATTCTGATCAACCTCATCTTGAGTCCCCATTAGGGAAAAAGGAAAGAGACGAGGAGGATGAGGAGGGGGAAAAAGGAAAAATCTTGGCCTATAGTGGTGGAGTGGGGGGCGAGGGGGGAGGCCGTGGGGCCCACTTGAATTGGTTAGGGGGCCCACCAAAAGATTGCGGGGGTTGGGGTGGGGAAACAGGCCTGGGGTCGAGCGTGGGGTGATCCCACTAAAAACGAGATTTTTGATTGTGGAGAGGCCACTCCCCATCAACGTCCATCATCATCACCATTCTTACCTTGCCACCTTCTCTCTCTCTCTCGTGTGCTCTTCCCTATTTGCGTGCATGGGATTGGCTTCTCATTTCTCTATTTTGTTTGGCTCGAGCAAGATGGGTCAATGACTTATTTGCCATTCCACTAAATGTTTATCCTTAATGGGTACCCAATTTGGATCCCGACTAAACAGTCTGGATGTGACGATCTTAAGTAATCAATCGCGATACTTCCGATTCTCGATGGGTTTCGAAAAGAGAGAGTGGAACATAAGATGGTTCCGGAGAGCGAGCACGTAAGCTGTTGATCTCGCGCATGTCCCCAAGCACTACGCAAGACGTGAGCAAAGGAGTATAAGAGCGTCTTGTAGTCTTTGCACTTGGAAAAACCGTCCGGAGGAAAGTCCTAAGCTTGTTGCCCTTTTCGTCAATTCAAATTTCTAAATCTTTTTAAATTTTGCCAATTTTGAGAATGATTCTGATTTAGTTCGTGGCCTATTAAGTCCAAAATATTTTCACTTTTTACGAGTTAAGTCTTTTGGTCGGAAATCGTTGGCGTGGATATCGCATGTCCTATGTGGCATGCTCGCGACTCGACGTTGAGAATTTTTATTTTGAATTTTCTTTAATTTTTTTCTCCTTTTCATTTCTTTTTCTTTTTTTTCCTTAGTCGCTAGTGATGGTTTAGGATTAAATTGAAAAAGGGCAATAGGTTTATGACTTTTTAGACAATTTTTCTTCTTTTCATTGGTAAGGAGTAAATTTGTTGATCTATTGCCATATGAATTTAGCATAATCAATAGATTGAGTAAGGACAAGATTGTCAAGCAACACTGAGAGAGAGAGAGAGAGCAAACAAAAGGAAGTGCCCTTTTGAGATGTCTCACCTTTTCTTGTATTGGGGGAACCGGGTGCAAGAAAGCCCCTTTTTAGATCTTTGTTCTTTTCCTAATAATTCATTTGTTAGGGCGGCTGATAATAGCAATAATAATAACCCCACATTTAATTTTTCAAGCTTTTTTTTTCCCTTGAAAGTCAAGAGGATTTTATAACACAAGAGGGGGTGCCATCACATGGTTTTGAGTCAAAGCTTTTGTAACCATCTTATCTTTTCACAAAGGGTCAACACATTTTGTCCGAATGCTTTATGATATTTCTTGTCGGGTCCTTCGTTATCTCAAAAGGCTTGAAGTTGAAATTCCCATTCTAGCTTTAAGAAAAATATCAAGGATGTGTGGCTATTGATTTGCAATTGTAGAAAAGAGAAGCCTTCAATGCTTAGAAGGTCAGGTTATGTCAACTTTTGATCTCAAGGATTCACTTGGCCACGGTGGATGATTTTACCGAGATTTATTTACTAGATCATGTAACTCTAAACACGACATCATTAGCATTGCTATCGAGATCATACGACTGTTGATTCTAGTCATATGATTCGACTAAGTTCCAAACATTGGCGGTAAGTGCCTGTTAAGTGAATTGCGGATCTCCGGAATTTTGAGCAAATTTATCGATTTGCTACCAATCTATCATTCGATGCGTATCTACCGATTCGATCAATTCAACTTTGTATACGTTCACCTATCAATGATTTGATTCTATCATATATTTTTTTATGTATGATTTGTTTTGGTAGCTACATAATGAGTAGAAGTAAGTTAACATAAATAACACAACAAATGAATATCTGCATTTTATAATTGACTGTATCTATATATTAAAAAAAATGGAAATTATACATTCTTATGAATAGAGATCATCACATGCATTCGAATCATGTTTTCTTTATCCTAAATCATTACTCTCACGAAAAAAAAATTGTAACTCATAATATTGCCTATAAAAATTGATAAATGTCCTTGACGAAAAAAAATCGAATTTTAAGTACTTTGCGGAGTCTTACGGTTCAATTCGATTCTATATTCACAAATTAGAAACTTACGATTTCGATTCGCTACACACCTCTCGATTTAACAACTTCGATCATCAGCATCAAAATAATAGACTTGGAATAAGATTTACCCACTTCACCAATCTCGACCTACCTAGACCTAAAAACAGAAAAAAAAAAACTATAATTAACCCATCAAGTTTCTTCTTCTACTATATCGATGCCCCGTGGACGGTCGAGAAATGGTGATTACCCAAGTTAAGATCATGTTTCAGGGTAATCCTGAAAAAAACCCTTCAAAGATAAGAGAGAATCTTAGTAACTTCTCACCATGGATTAACTACTTTCACTAGAAGAAGTGAGCATTTTGAGGAAAACGACTCTCTTCCACTTCCCCAAGCATAGTCGCCCACTCTAAACATGATGGCTTATTCTCAACAAGAGAAGGAAAATATATTTTAAGACGTCAAGCCCGTCTTCACTTCCACTCTCATAGGACAAGGCTACATAGAAAAATGGGGGTGGTCACGAATCATTCCCCAGCCACATCCGAAGCCATGCGTGCAAAGTCCCCACTAATTTCTGTAAGCCAAAACAGCGAGAGGATCCAAACAGCAAAGGCTAGCCAGGTAGAGAGGGGGGGAGACAAGAAGACAAAGTCCATCATCACTTTTCCATGGTGTGGTGTGCGCGTGTACGTTCGCCTGGGGTTGGCCGCTTGGTGCTCCAACATCACGCACGCAGAATCTCTGCCTATTATGGATTTTTTTGGTGATGCCGTGGAAAGAGTTCTTGCGTACACGTGCTTATTGCCGCCCCGGGCTCTCAGCTTGAAGATGACCCCCTCGGCCAATGGTGTCGCAACGAGTGATGGGTGTTTGCTAAAGAGGTGGACTGAAAAGAGGGCGCGATAAGATGTGGCTGGCTGGGTTTTTTGATCTTGATACTCGAGCTCGACGTCGAGTCGAATGCTCGAGGCGCTCGAGTTGATTCTCGAGGATAGACCATTGCCTAGCAAAGTCGTTGCGCCGGCTGTATTGGTGTATCTCGGGCCGAGATTTGCTCGTGCAAAAGGCGACGGCAGGATAGAAGAAAGGAAGTTGCGAGTCGATTTCGTGGAGCGCAACGAAGATTTTAGGAGATGTAGATCACGGCACCCAAATCGTTGTCGGGGACTTTTAACACTAACATGTGGGCGGATGATGGATGCTACTGTTGTGTGAAAGCTTTACTTTCCATAGTCTTACTTGACATTCTTGGTCAGATCCCTTTGGCTGAAAACCTGTATAAACCATCTAATGGTGAAGCGATATTCCAAGATTCACCCATTTCGCCACCGGACGAAAGGATTTCTTCTATGAGTCGTTGATGGCATCTCAAGAGCCTTGCCCGGCCATGAAAAAAATGTGATCTTCAGCAATCAATCTGGGGAATGGAGTACTTTCTAAGCACGCATGATTCGCAACGGATGATGCTGTTGACATTATTCTTGTCAGACAGGCGCGTAATGATGAGCGAGCAAAGACTAGCTGTCATTGCTCATCACTCAATGAGAAAAAAATGTCAAAAACAAGTCTAATTTGGCTAAATTTCAGTAGTTTACGTACGTCTCTCATGGATTCAGTATTCACTTTCGATGAGCCGATTCGACACCAGGGAAAAGGCTCAGTTAAAGTGTGCGTCCGCATGCTCATGTCTGCGCGCGCAATTCCTCGAGGTACCATTGATCAACGAAGATTAAAATGACGGAAATTCTATAGCAGCCGTTGACGCCTGAAAAGGAAAAGGAAAAATGAAAGAGGAGAAGGACCGATAATGCTGCATTTTTGACACTTGCTTCACGGAATTTAGCAGCTACATGATTAGTTAGTCTTCATTAAGGATCGATCCCAGAACAAGTTTATGACATGGTGCATGTTGACATGTCCGTAAGCATGAAGTGGTCATGTTTTGTGTAGCAAGAACCACGTCCTACTAGAACGGTTTGCGAATTGATTTGGATACATAGCGACTGAGAACAAGAGGAGGCTTATCACAAAGTCACGACCATTTGTTAATATTACCCTTCAAAAGAAAGCAACGATGAACTTTCTAATCCCTCCTGAGCAGAGGAGCCAATAACATTCTACCATATGACTCAAAAATTGTGTTTAACACAAACGCAACCATACAAATTGATCACCAAAACACTCAAAACGGTTCTATCTAAATTGAACAGTAACAAGCGCTCAATACAGAAGCCCCCATTTTGTGGCAATTCATAGCCCCGAGAAATTCACTAAGCTTCATCAAGCATTTCCCACAAAAGAAATGCTAGAACACGAATAAATTCAGTCATGCCTTGGGATTGCTTCACCACACTACTGATTGGTTGAGTGGGTGTCTTGGTCCTTATCCAAACTGGAATCTCCAAAATCTCTATTGGAGATGGTGGTAGTTGACAACGGATGGAACCCACAAGACACTGGCACCAGAAATCATGACCTTGAATAACAAGAACATTATGAGAATTTAGCCCAAAAATCTGAGGAAAAAATATGGTACTCACAAGGAAAACCTGAAAAAGAACATACCTTGGAATGAGAGGAAATAATGACGGAAGCTAATATAAGTCAGCCTAGAGTGTGCGCGGTGACAAATACAAGACAATGTAGTGCAAAACAGCAAATCGGCTCACCTGTCTAAGAAGGATGTACACCTAGCAACCATTTGGGAAGCTGAGGTTGGAGGTTTGCACTCATATAGCCTGGTAAAAGAGGAGTCACCACAATTATAGGATGAGGGTGAAAAATGAAGGCAGCATTGGAGCTCTCAGATATACCTTACATTATGCCGTTTCACTATTCAGCCTCGCCAATGAACATCGGTACATTGCAGCAAGCACCATAGGGTCAACATTTGATCCCTGTATTCACGAAGAAGAGAGGTAAATGAGCAGCAAATTTAATAGAAATGCCTTTATATATCTCCCTTCATCTTAAAAGGTTTGTTTAAGGCCATCACCTAATGTGACATGACTCCATTTCATACATATACAAAGATTGTGGAAAGTTTTTCAACAAGTTTTTTCTTTTTTGAATTCAAATGTGTATCCAGGCTAATTTGTGTATATCAAACATTACACGCACAACCGACAACCTACGAAAAAAAAATACAATAGCATGTAACACTGAAAATCCGCTTAATTCAATGGGGAATAATTCAAAATGTAGGAGCACATTCCAAACTCCAAGTACTTGGATTAGCACAAGAAGCCAGACAGGCTCCCACTGGTAGTATATGAGCACTGCAATCAAAGCTCCCATGATCACAACAAAGAAAAGGGTGCCCAAAAGAAATGCTCAGATTGCAAGGCTAATTTAGCATGAAAGCAGTGAAGAGAGTGGAGGGGACAATGAGAAAACAAGAATAGAGAAATAGTCTCACGTTACAAATCACGGGGCGTAAAGACACCCTATCACTATCAAACGGGTTCTAGCTGAAACAGCGCAAGCAATGGACAGAGATAAGTATCTGATCATTATGTGGGAGATTATTCCAAACTCCAAGCCATTGTGTGCACAGCAGGAAGCCTGACAAACTCCCTCTGTTCATGTAAGCATTTCTACAAAATTCCCGAGGCAATGTAGTGACACCAAAGGGAAAGATAAAAGTAGATGCCATCACAAATAACAGGACAACCTCTATTACATCATCAGAAAATTTGACCATCCAATCTTCTGCTGCAATGGACAAGAAACATTTCAACAAGAACCGAAGTTGGATGGTAACACTAGATATCGTCATCCTCAGACACGAGACTGATACCAATTAGAACAAAACCAACTCGCTGTAAAGATGACATTTGCGGGATAAGAGATTCAAACATCAATCACAGCATCGCAATGGCAATCACGCAAGCGAAAAATCAGAGTTTTTTCTTCAGGATCAGGGAAATGGAAATTCTACGGACTGAAACATTCAAGTCAGGACGCGGATCCATCAAGCACGAACCCTGAATCAATTGAAACTCAACAAATCATTCCAAACCATCGTTAGCGACTCTCCAATCAACTGAGGAACCATACGCCGTCGTCTTCTTCACCGATATTCACGAGCAAGTACAAGAGCTGAGAAGAGCAAGGACGAACCTTTCCGCATCCCTTCACTGATACGAAACGCCTTGCGCAGTTCTGGTTTGGCCGAGAGGTGAGACTCTTTCGGATTCGACCACCATCGGCTCGAGCATTTCATTTTCATCCATACTCAGCTCCAAACCCTAATGGCTGGTTCTAGAGCTAGAGGGATCGGATCTGGTAAAGCTTCGACCGGGAATAAGGCTCAAATCAACAAGCGGGCCGACCTGGTGCGGGCCTCTTGGAATTTGTAAGCCCATCAATTGATCCGGGCCGAATGCTCAGACGGTTCGTGTCATTTTAAGGCAGAAAAAGTAAATAAAAATTGTAGATTGGTACTAAATTTTCCTAATTTTCTAAAGTCGTTTTTCTACTTTGGGGCTTTTTATTTTTTCATATTTTATAATCATGTTCGCAAATAATCCTTTTTAACTATTATAAATTCATGCACCTTTGAATTTGAATTTAACTCATGGGGTTGCTGACCCGGGGCTCATAACAATGCCATGTATATTTATTGCTCGGCGGATATTGGATTTTATTTCTCATACTTTACTTTAAAGTTATTTAAATCTCAAGTGTTTAACTCTGCACTTTAAATACACTTGTGTTCTTTTATTTCCTATAATAGTTACGATAAACCATTTAGGTGTGTTTGGTCATCAATATAAAAATCGGGATATGATATATTTCATTCTATCTCATGTTTGATACATGTCTAAGATAGGATAAAGGGAAATATAGTTTGGATAAAATATCATAAGAGAGAGGGTAGAATAGGTCCGGATATGATTTCTCATGAGGAGAATTAGGTTTTTTCTACAACCATCGCTTTTCTTCGCTTTGGGTTGCCTTTCCGCCTCTCCGGCGGGGGCCACCTATCCGGCGGCGGCAACCACCAAATGTGGCCGCATCTCCATTGGCGTTAGGCTGGGGTTTCTAGCAAGAAAACCGAGTATCTGCATGACCTTGTTCTTTAATTGATAGTTTCGCCCAATATGAGATTATGTCCCTTGATCTTTTAATCACTCGAACCTTTTCAAAGATTCGGAAGGGGTCTCAACATGATATAAAGAACTCGAAATTAATCATCAACTTTCAAGGTGGCTTTCTTGGACGACTTGCATGAGTGCATTTTCAACTTGTGAAAAGAGGCTAAATAATTTCATTGTTCAACACTTATTTACTTATTCGATAAGACAACGAGTAAGGCTAACGAGTCATTCTCAAAGGATTTGATTCCAAATCAAGACTCCTGGTTCTACTAGGTCTGCTCGATCAATGTCACGCTAGAATTTAGATGGCACAAACCTCTAATTGACCATAACTCACTTGTCAAAACTCATCATTGAATAATTTCTAAAGCATTATGATGTTTCAAGTAAAATAGAGTTGATCTCAGTTTACCTCGGGTCTACTTATGAGACTTTATATCCACAACTCATGAAAAAGTAGATAGGATATAACAAAAATAATCCTTAGATTTCTTATTCTATTCTAGCTAAAAATCTGAATGACTAAATGCAGCCTTAGCGTAATCAAGTCCTCGGATTTATAAATCTCAAGTTGTGTAGGAAACGAGATAAAACTCTTGTATATTGTTTGGATACAAGTCGATCCTAAAAGGCTAGTGCGGCTCCTAGAATTCTTTAGGTTATCAAAGTACTAAAAATAAAATCCAATGTCGCGCAAGATATGAACTTAAGAGAGCCCAATCTCGTTTTATAAATACATGCATGAGTCAAATATCACTTTCTTTCTTTTCCTTGTTCTTCCGTCCATGCCTGTCCCATCTCATATCTTATCTACACATATGCTCATCGAGAGATAGCTAAGTGAATACCATGGCTACCATGGCCATCCTCTTGGAGACGTTAATAACCAATTTTTTTTATCACTATCAACTTTTTAAAAATTTAAGCCCATCACACTTAGTCTGGTCTTTTTTTCTTGCCTAGTAGTAAGCATGGACATATTTAAAAGCAATTAGTCACCTTGAGTTTGAGGGAAGATGTTAGAGATAATTAGGAATTTCTCAAGAATATTTGACTATATTAGAGATAATTATGATATTTCCGCTAATCATCCATATATTTCAATATTGCACATATATTACACGTCTATTAAACGTATATATCTTTTGAATTTGTGTATCTTGATTTGGGATATATCTTAAAATAGTTATCTAATAAAGCCTACAAATAGGCCAATGTATTCTTCCTTAGTATTTACATACAAATATATAGAAATTCTACATTTCTCTCCTCCACATCATTGTTGTTAATTGAAAAATCTATTGATCATGATCGTAATTATTACCACTGATGAATTGCTGTGCGATTTGGACCTCAGAACCGTTCGAGGTGGGGGCGGAGATGGCGGCTGGGGAGAGAGCGGAGAGAGAAAGAAAGAAAGAAGGAAGGAGGAGGTAGCCATGGTCTTCACTTAGATATCTCTCAATGGAGCTAACTGTGCTCGCCTTTTGGGTTTGTCAAGAGCAACTGTCGAGAGAGAAAATGACGACCGAATAAGGGGAACACAACATCTATATGCAAACAATCACAGGTTGTCTCATTCTCAGTGGCTGAGTTTTTCACCAACCTTTCCCAATCCACAGATATTAAAAACAACAAGCAGCATCCCTCCCCTTTCAATGTCTTCCCACTTCTGCTATTCAAACACCTTGTCATGTCTGATCCTTTGGAATCCAAGGGCTAATGGGGGAAGAAAGTAGCACATATGATGTTACCCTCGTACAATTCAAGATATGCTTTGCAGCACCACCCATACGAAGTGTTGTAATTCCATCCTCGACGCATACTTTTTTTACGTTTTTTGCCATTTATGTTTTAAGGTGCGCATGGCAACACTTCTACTCTAAAATTCAACTTCGATCAAAGTTAATTTTTCTATTTCTAGAAAGAAGTAATTTTTTTTTTACTTCTTTAAATGGCTCCAAAACTACTTTTGGAGCAAAAAAATGCACCTGAAGTAGAAAAATGAAGTTCCAAACCAAAGGAATTTATGTTTCCATAATTTTAATTACCAAACGGATTTCTGCTCTAAAAATAGTTATGGAGGGAAAATTCTACTCCATAAGTATTGTCATACACGCCCTTACTTTACACGAAAGGTCTTCATGCTACTTCATGTCATAGGGAATGAATTTCTTACAAAATATGGAACCTCTACTATTCCGGGATCTTCAGCTAAGTGATCGTTGTCAATGGTTATCTTTTCTTTTTCCTTTTTTGGGTGGGAAGCATAGAAAAATTTCAGTGAATATCATTATTGAGACTTAGGAGCCATAAATGATAGATAGTAGGGAAAGAGCTGGTACATACCGGATCTTTAGATAATTTCGTAGTCACAAATTCTTCACATTTAGAAATCATCTCCCCAGCGAGTATTTCCACTTCACATGAACCTTCCTCATCATCCTCCCCATATCTAAATTGTCGTGATTACTTTCAAAGAGATTCACATAATCTTCGTCGTCTTCGGAGAAGTCGACCCCATCAATCCTTTGCTAATGCGATCTAACATTGTGCAGCCCACAGAAATGGTCCTTAACCAAATAATCATATAACATGAGCACCTCTATTACATCATCAGAAAATTTGACCCTCCAATCTTCTTGTTGCAACGTATGAGAACCGTTTCAACAAGAACCGAGGTAAGATGGTAATAATAGTTGACGAATTCCTCAGACACGAGATTGATGCTTCTATGGAAATCCTAGGACTGAAATATTCAAGTCACAAAGCTGATCCATCAAGCACCAAAACCAAAACCATTTATGAACACGCAAAAGCCTCCACAAGCATCTAAAGGAAATGGCGACGACTCATCATATCGCACCGCCCACGAGTCAAATCTTTCTATTTTCTTCTTCTTTCTCGCTCCTTCTCTCTCTCTGCCACTGCCGCTGCCCCCACCGCTGCATCTGAGCCAGTTGCCGCCCTGCCCCCGCTGCGGCGGCGAAGGTTCCGAGGTCCAGTTCATGGAGCTATTCAACGGTGGTAATAACGTCCGTCTTAACTTTCTATATGTGCCGAAATGGGTGGTCGCTCTCCTGGAAACATTAATGATCATCATTTTGAGCATTCTTTTTATCAATTACAAATTTTGTGAAAACCCGATACCTGTGCAAGTCAAGAAAGGGGAAGTCGAAGTCCAACTAGGAAAATGTATAGGAAAAAAAGAGAATGATTTTACTAAATTGATGCCTGAATAATTTTGCGGTGGCCAGGGTGGTGGAGGGTGGCCGCGGGGGAAGTGGCGGAGGCGACGGCGACACTATTGTATCGGATACATATGGCGAACCAGTATAACAAATATAGTATTCACTACTATCGTCATTTTTTAGATAAATCATTTGATTTTATGGGAAAAAGAGGTCCCCTCTTTTTATTTCTTATAAGAGATGCATGTG
This sequence comes from Rhodamnia rubescens, assembly GCA_021437795.1. Lineage (NCBI taxonomy): Eukaryota > Viridiplantae > Streptophyta > Magnoliopsida > Myrtales > Myrtaceae > Rhodamnia > Rhodamnia rubescens. The sequence continues at coordinate 4,684,649 of JAILYA010000015.1, forward strand.
GCATCTTTGAAAAAAAAATAAGTGTGTAGAGAATTTCACTTGAGTATAATGTGTTGGAAATAAGCCTTGATATCGAAGATACAATTAAATCTATCTCGGATTTGGGTTGATTGATTGAATCGGATCTGGGATTTGGTTTGATTGATTGAATCGATTTATGATTACAATTGATATTGTATCATCTATTATTTCTTTTTATTGTCCATACATTGTACCATAAATACATGTAAAGAATGTAATCACATCATCAAGTGAGAATACAAAGAAATTCACTTCTTCAAATTCGTTTCTTCGACACTTCGTGTCTTGGTATCAGAGCACTCAATTATGGCATAGCTTCCGCAAACCGCCTCCCGTCCTTCCTATCCTTGTTGTTGCAGGAAAAATGCTAATGTGCAAAACAAAGTTAGCATTCCGGCGCAGGAATCGGTTTTTTGAGAACAAATTCAGAAAACGAAACGACACTTTCTTGCTCGAGCAGTTCATCCACACTCAAACTCAGAAACCTTAATGGCGGGTTCTAGAGCTAAAGGGATCTGTTATGGTAAAGCTCCGACCCGGCCCAAGGCTGAATCAACAAGCCGGCCGAGCCAGCCGGGCTTTTTGGAATTTGGGCCAGATGCGAATACGCTTCGAGTCCAATGCAATCTTAACCGAAAATGTTTATTCGAATTTTCAAATGAGTTCCTTTAGAGCCTAATTAAACTTCATTGGAGACAAGGGTTAAGCTCCGTTGTTTTTGTTTTTGTTTTTTGAAAAAAGAATGATCTAAAAATATTTTTTAAAAAAATAATATATCGCTTATAAGATGAATGAAGGAAAAATATTTTCGTTATCGACGAAAATGTTTGAACATATATTGTCATCAGCAGTGAAAATAACTTTCATTGAATAATTTGTGGAAGCGACACAAACGGTCATAACCCACTCAATCTGATGGCAATCCTCTTGGGCTGGTGAAGCAGTTGAACATTGAGTTTGGCAGCTCAACAAGCTCCATGATAAGCACACTTAGTATTCCCCTTAAATTTGTAATTCTCTGTTGATTCTCCATCATAAGCTCACCTAGTACTTTTATTTAAATTTGTGATCTATGTCCATTCGTGTTTTCATGAAAACCTCACAATTTCCATGTTTAAAACGAATGATTAGCTAACGATGAAGATGTGCCAATTCCTGTCACATACGAATTAATGATAACGTGTCTTGTTAAATTGACGTATCAAACACATCAAAGATGGTCGATTATATTTGCAACCTTTGTTTTTCTTTGCACACTATAGTTTGTCTTTAAAGGTTGATTTGTAGAGAGCCTACTGTGTGCCGAAGCAATGTAAGATTTGCCTTCTATCTTACGCCTAGGAAGATGATTCGAATTCATAGTAAAACGTGGATCTGTATGCTAAGAACATTCAAATAGAGACTTGGATGAAGTCCTTTTGGTGAAACTCAAAATAACTAAATGTACAACATCCGACCATTTTTCCTAAGATAAGTACGAAAAGGGAGACCAAAGTTACATGATGAGAAAATTGATGGCTCCCAGCCCTAATGGCCACGGTCAGCAGCTTAGGAGGATAGAATTACGACATTCATTCCAAGGCATGGACGAGAGAAATTCACCACTCGCCGCCTATGTACAGCCGAGGCAAATTGCTTTGCTTCTTTGTTATACTTTCTACCAGCTAAAGATTAAAATACAGTTCAAATGGACTAAAAGTCCGAATGATATAGACAGACTAAGCTCGAGTGAGTGATAGGAGTGCGGCAGAGAGGGCATTCGGGCTTTTCGTTGCACCATTCCATAATGCAATTCCTGTACAAGGGGAATGGCGGTTTAAGAGAGGACCACGTGTGCAAGCACAAAGGAAAATGGTAATTCGGGTCATGCAGGGGAAGTACCAGCAGAATACATGACCACAAGGTGTGGCCGCTGGGTATTGGCGAAGGCTCAGGCACAATGTACATTTACTTGTCGCGGTCACTCCTTGAGGCTGGACAAGAGAACAAGGCATAAGGGACAGGCAGTGATGTCGGTTGTCCATCAACCATGCACGAGATATAAGTCATGACACAAATCAGAACACGAAACTAGCTACCTAACATGCTTATGTTTTCTGTGATCTCTCTTTTTTGGAACATATCTTGGGATTTCAAGCATATCAAGAAGACCAGACCAAGGTTTTTGACGGCCAGTAAGGACTATCCGCAATGGCACCATCAACTACAGCCAAAGCTCCGGTCATGGAGCTCTACATCCTACAGATTAGGACATAGTAATAAACTAGTATGACATGCATGCCATAAGAAACGAAAGATTTGTTTCATGCAAGTATGTATAGCATGTGTATGTATGCATCTGTTGATGGATTTGTCGGTAAAGATGAGGAGGGAGGAGATGGAAACTGGATAAAAAATGCATACCATGATGGAGAAATAGATAATTATTATTATTTTTTTTGAAAAATCAAGTACCTCTGAAGTCGAAGAATCTGTGAGCCAACTTCCTTTATCATGATCGAGTGATATCACATTGCCCTCCTCATTTAGTACAGGCAAACCTCTCCCTACGCCCAAGAGACACAGTAGAAAGATTATCAATTTGATTTCAGAAAGAATTAGGCTTTGTCAAGTGGGACTGCTACTTTGTCATGGAAACTTTAAGGAATTGAAAGTAAGGTTTTCCATATATGCTTGAACAACTAGAAACCATTTGCCTACAGAAATTCTGATCAGTCATCTAGCAATAAATCTTTGCTGAACGAGAACGAGTATGTTGTGGATTATCTCAGGAGACGTAATATACCTGATGAAGTTTGGTGTGTGCGTAATGATGTATGATGAACTGAACTCGCAATGGATGACAAATTGCTGCGCCTTAGTCCTTCAGCAGCAAGTATGCAAAGCTGTATCAAGAGAAATATGCCCAATATTTGGTATCTGCAAGAAAGTGAATGTTATCAGCTTTAAATATTTGAGTCGAGAACACTTGTAACATATGAAGACATGTAATCCTTAAACTGGAAGAATATGAAATTTGGCTGGACTGAATAGACAAGTGCTATATGCTCCAGAAGATCAAAAGCATTTATTTCCATGCAAAAGCAGCCACAAGCAGTCAGATTCTACAGTGCTGGATATTACCAAATAATTGTGTCACTGAAATCTGACTCTTAACAAGGATGCACCTTTTTATGATGCCTAATTTAATGGAAAGAAATGATCAACCTCTGAGATTGTGAATTGAAGAGGGGGGGAAGAGGGGGGAAAAGGAGAGGTCTGCCTGTGTCTTATGAGGTGATAGAATAAACATGACAAAAATACTGCCAAAAGATTGTCATTCGTTCCTCATCCTCCGCAGCAAAAGCATAAAGCTAGCTTGAGCCAACCACCAAAATGGATGCAAACAATGATTATGTCAAAGACGGGAATGGATTAACCCCACAAGCATCAAGCATGCAACAAAGTGAACAATAACCAAGGGTATGCACCCATATAACAAGATCAGCAACGCCTTTGGACATAACAAATGCCCTGAAATTAGAACAAAACCATACCTAGGCCTTTGGTTGGATGGTTTACCAATGAAAACATATCTGATGCCCGCTGCTCGTTTTGATATATGATAATACAAGCCTACAGATAGAACATGAAAGCAAAAATTAGACAATAAAGCATATCAGACACAAAATATGAACCTCAGAAGAATTGACCTTCAAAGTAGAAGAACATGAGGTTAGTTCGAATGACCAGCTGCAAAAACTCTCGAGCTAGAGGAAGCACCTGAATGCGATCAAAGGGAAGCAAACAATACCAATATTAAAGATGATAAGCCGACAGTTCCAGATCCAATGAGGAAAAAGTGATACAGTCATCTAATGCAGTCCACATTACTTTCAGGCACAAAATTTACACTTTTCAGTGGATTCCTACAAATGACTACACAAGGAGAAAAATACACCACTAATGAACACAAGGTAAGAACGCAGATCATTAAACAATTGTCATAAGCTTTAACAAAGAAAAAAGAAGTTAAGACTCAAATTACCGCAGGCCACCTCTGAACAGCATCCAGCCACAACGTAACTAATCTCGTCTTCCACCTTGCGAAAATAGATCCATTTCCCCGTGATACAGAAGAAGATGGATTGCCAGTAGCTAAGGAAGTTTGACCGTGATTATTCTCAAAAGCAGTATTCTCATACACTTCACTAGATTGTGTCTCGGCCAGTACGATTCCACGTGAAGCAACTCTAGAACTGCAAACAAAATCCCCATTTAAGTTCCCAATTTACCAAACAGTCTTCCTAGTTCCTAGTAGACATTTAAGCAGGAACAATGCGATCAACAGACGAAAGGCAGTCAATCAACCTTATTCTTTCCGCAAGATAAGGAAATGCAGTCTGACATATAATAAAAAGGGCGCGCCTTGCTGGTGTCGGAGGAAGCCCATAAGGCCCAGCAACCTAAAAGCAAAAGAATCAATCTTGAGAGGACCAAATTAGACACTGATTCAGACACAGAGAAGTACCATATCATCAATCTATCAAACTAAAGCACCAACGTTTACACTAATTCTATCAATGAATGTAGTGTCATCCAAGGACCCCCAGTAGAGAACTTAAAAATCATCACAATCATCCTATTGCACACCAAACGCCAAAGCTAAGCTTACAGGCTAAGCAACACCATGAAATTTCGACTACAATGCATAAAACTGGTACAAGCAATGTTAAGACATTAACGAACCTGAGTGATGTCGCAGTACTCTTCGCCCAATGTCTGCTGCCCCGAACCAGTCGTCAACACATAGTAAAGCATTTGCCCGAGAAGGTGCGTCTGCACGATGCCGACAGCGTCAATCATCAGCGTTCGAACACGCAATTTAATTTCTAACAATACCAACGAGAAAGAGACAAAAGATTGAGCTCAAAAGACCTCGCTTTGATAAGCCACAGCGACTCTGGTGCCTGAACACGAATTGCAATTAACTTCAATTAGCAAACAGAGGAGCAACACTGCTTCTGGCGGATAATCAGCCCTAAAAATCGGAGGGTCGAGAGAGAGAGAGTACCGAAGAGGTGGCGAATGGCGTCGCGGCAAGCGTCGTAAAGGAAGGAGGCGTACTGGTCGTCCTTTTCGGCGGCTCTCATTATCTCCGGCTGAGCCGCCGGTGGGAAACGCCGTGGCGACTCCGCGCTGCCACTGGTGGAGGCACCCGGGTCGCCCGACCGGGACGACAACGAATGACCCGTCATCCTCCGGAGCCCCATTCTCTCTCTCTCTCTCTCTCTCCGCTCTGCGTCGCTATGTGCATTCGTGTGTCCGGCGAACGAGGAAGGTACAGATAGGGACGAACAAAAACGGCGCCGTCCTTCCTTTGCAAAATCCCCAAAAAGACATTGAAAAAAAAAAATATATAGACGCCGTTGCCGGGGATCGAACCCGGGTCACCCGCGTGACAGGCGGGAATACTTACCACTATACTACAACGACCTTGTTGATCTTGTGTTGATTTAAATATTAATTACTAGAAACTTTTGTTTTCCTTTTGCATTTCGGATAACAGTCCTCTGGTTAGAGGCCATCGCTCATCATCCCTCTCCTTCCCTGTGTATCTTTCGCTGAAATTTTAGCAAAACCAAAGCGGAAACATTTCCATCAGCGCGGTGAGCGAAAATGGTTATGTCCACCACTTCCACCATATCCATCCCATGTCGACCTTCTCCATCTCCATCATCTTCCTCATTCCCACTGAACACTGCATTGGCATTCCCAACCAAACCCAGAAGATCGATCCTCATCGCAGGCTCCTCCGGCGACAACCCAACTGAGAATAACACAGCGACGACGACGACGACAACAGAGAGCGACACCTCGGAAAGCTCCATCGAAGCTCCCGACTTGCCCCCTTCTCTGATTTCTGCGCTCAACGTCGAACAAGCCCTTCGCGGCATCGGTAAAGACTCCATCTTTAGCCACTCAAATTTCGGGTCTTTACGTGGGGGCTGTTTCAACTTTGTCCTGCTTGAGTTCTGTTCGCGAAGAAGAGGTAAGGACGCGAACTTGATTGGTTTTCGTTTTAGAATGCAGCCATCACGGACGTGGATCATTACGGTAGGCTCGGGCTCCCAAGAAAATGCCCCTACGATCAGGTCCTTTTTGCCTCCTTCGTGCTTGTTTCTTTGCCTGACTCAAGCACTCTGATTGCCCTTCTCAAAGAAAGTCGAGCAATAGTGTTCGCATTCTGACTGTTTGAATTGGAAACGAGCAGGTGGCCGGGGCGTACAAGAAGAAGGTTGAAGAAGTGAAGAGCGAGGGGCTCGAAGAAGATGAGCTCAGTGAGAAACTGGAACAACTGAAAGTGAGTGATGAGAGGGTTCGATTCGAGATTATGGAAGAAAAACATGATGGTTGACGATCTGATGTCGTGGGTTTGCAAATTTTGGACAGGAGTCATACAGGATTCTGTCGTCAGTGGAAGAGAGGAGACTGTATGATTGGAGCTTGGCCAGGAGCTCGAAGCCGGACAGATACATGTGGCCTTTCGAGGCCGACATCACTCAGACCCCTACACAATCTCCTCCTCCACCGGTACTCAATAACAATCTTGAAGGAAAGTGTCAATATGCTTAACGAGTTCACATGCTAAAGTCCTAAACTTTGTGATGCAGGAGCCGGAGGATGAGGGGCCGACGAGACTTGTGGGTTACTTCATGCTTGGCTGGGTGGTATTGTCCTTCCTATTATCAATTGCTCTCAATCGATAGTTCCTCGGACGATGTACCGAGTTTGTAAAACATGTCTCCCAAAGAGAGATCTTGAATTGGATGAAGCATGTGATCTTGAATTAGTTGTAAATCATAGTAATTCTCATTGGATCTTCCATCAGAACTACGATTCTTATAATAATCATCGGTTTGGAGGTATGTCAGGCTTATTTTTCCCTAAACAAATGAAGTTTCTTTAAATGGTAAATCTTTATAATTGAATGACGCCGCACATCAATCAACCAAATATCATGTTGTAATAGATCTGGGTATTAGAAATACTATTTCACTTTACTTTGATTTTCATGTTCTCCTCGGTATATCTCGAGATAATTTCTTACATTGGAAGAAAGTACTATTTGTGTCGGCGCGGATTAGCTGCCATCACTACAAAAAGCATGATGGTCGACTTGGGTTGTGTCGTGCGCCTCGCAATTCAACGGGGGAATCCCTTATCCTACTTAAATGGCATGATTTTGCAATTCAAGAGGAACTTTACTATTGAGGAGTAAAACACAATTTCTTCTCAAAAAATTTATGACTTATTAATAGGTCCAACCGACTCTTTGTACTTGGCCCAACTTTTGCCATCCCTATGGGTCAAAAATCATTTAGGCAGATTTGATGGGCCGAAAAGCTCGTCTCATCTTTTATTTTCGAGTCTTGAATGATTGAGCCTAGTAGTTAGGCTGACCGTCCACCGTCATGGACTGTCCAATGCCATCCACAAAAGAATTTGTGGCTAAAAAAAGAAAAAGTCGCGAAAGTTTTTGCGATGAGCATGACATAATCACACTCTCTCATGCAAGGAGTGACCTTCATGCCATCATTTGCCTAAATGATTTGCTTCATTGAAAGGATAGTTCACCTCAGCCAAGCAAACACTTGAGCAGATCCGTCGGGAGCCACTGAATCTGCATGGATAAGTCAGTGGGGGCATAGAGCCCGGTTACGCAATTTCTAGATCGAGCCTTTTGGATCTGGCGTGTTGAGCTCTGTGAGTTCTTGGCCCATACTCTGTGTTCGTGGGTTTCTATCTATCAATAAGCTTACTTACACATCTATTCTATCTCATCTTCACGTTGTTAGGGCATAGCCAACGCTCATTAAATATGGAGATAGGAAATAGCTATCTCTGTCGGTAGTAAAATATAACCAAGTTCTTGGACAACGTAGGCCCAATACCAAAAAAAAATATCCAACTTTAATATCTATCCCAATTATATGCAAAATTAAAAAAAATAAAACTTTTACTTTTGTCATTCTCGTCTAATAAAAAAAAAAAAATCCAACTTTAATATCTATTCCAATTATATGCAAAAAAATTTCTCATAAAAATAATCCAATATCCCAATTCTATTGGTCTAATACCAAAAAAAAATATTAACTTTTATTTTTATCCCAATTTTACCTGTTTAATGCCCAAGAAAGTCCCAAACTTTAGCATTTGTCCTAATTATATCCAAAACTATTTTTTATCTCATAAAAAAACCCCTAAAATTTTTATTTTTATTCCAATTCTATCACCATTAACCTTCCATCCATAATTACTATTTGTTAATTTTACGTGGCATTTTGACGTCATTACTAAATTACACCTTAGCAAAGTTGATATAACTTATCTTTCGTTGTCCGCTTACCCTACATATTGGCGGGAGATACAAAGCCACTCAAGTTGGCGCATTTCGGATTGTCTCCGGCACTCAACGAGCCAAAAAACGGTTACACGTGGAGATTTGATTATTTGGACAAACGATCTCAAATCTCGTAGTTCATGAAACCTCCTATTTTCGAATTTTGAAGATTCATTGGTAAGTCCAACTAGAAAATTCGATCATGTAGGATTAACAAACATTGATTAGAAATGGAATGTTGACGATGGTAGAATTGAGATAAAAGTAAAAATTAAGAATATTTTATGAGACAAAAAAGTTTTGGATATAATTAGGACAGATTCTAAAGTTAATCCTTTTTTTTTTTGTTATTAGGCCGTTAGAGGAAAAAAAAAGTAAAAGTTGAGGGTTTTTTAATGAGACAAAAAAATTGGATATAATTTGGACATATGCTAAAATTTTTTTTTTATAGACAAAAGATGAACTTTATCTTAGTGTTTCGATACATTTCTTAAGGGAAAAGTGTTAAAAGAGTCCCAAACATATTGCATTGGTGTCAATTTAGTCATAAGCCTTTCATTAATGCCAATTCGGTCATAAAAATTTTGCATTGGTGCCAATTTAATCCTAAACATTTTATTGGTGCCAATTCGATCCGAAACATTTTGCATTGGTGTCAATTTACTCATAAACCCTTGGGATTTGTATCAATTGAGTTAATCCGATCATTTTGGCTGAAAATTCACTGACGTGGACATTGGTCATCCTACATGACACCGCTTTGGCACCGATATGAATATTTTTTTAATATTATTTTAGTATCATTAAATTTTTTTAAATATTTTTTAAATAATTTTTTGGTTTTTCTTATTTTTATTTTCTCTCAATTAGTAAAAAAATGATTAAAAATATTTAAAAGTATCAAAATAATATTTAAAAATATCTATGTCAACACCATCCGTACCACGTAGGTCAACTAACGTCCAGTGTCGGCGAATTTTCAACCAAAATTGGCTTGATTGACTTAATGCAAAAGGTTTAAAAATTGAATTGGCATCAATGCAAAGGTTTATGACTCGAATTAACATCAATGTAAAAGGTTTAGGACTGAATTAGCATCAATAAAAGGTTTAGGACTAAAATGGCATCAACGCAATAGGTTTAGGACTTTTTTTTACACTTTTCCTCATTTCTTAAAGGGTTGGTAATTTTTGTTAAAGAAAAAGTTTCAATTCACTTGATTTGTCGATAACTTGTTGATATCTTTTCTACACTTTTATGAAAATGTTTTGATGCTTTCTCCACAAAAGTAGCAAAACAGATATGGAGCAGTTTAGTTACTAACTATTACAATGATAATTTCATAGAAGTTACCAACAGCTTACATGGATAAAAAGTCGTCGGTCATTTTAGTTTTTTTTTTTCATTCTTACCGACATTCGAATTATAAATATCGCAATTCTATTAGCATGGAACTGTAAAATTCTGCTGGTTTATTGAATATCAATGTGACTAAATGAAAAGGATCAAACTAGCAATCCATTGCAATCTCATTCAGTTTACCTTCCAAGAACGTTAGGTAGGGTTTGCTGGCCAGCCTAATCAAAGAAGTTTAGATGGCTTTGCCTTTAATGTGCTTCTCAAGGTGGGTGTTGCCTACAAGTGTCCACTTTAGCATGCTTTGCCATAATTAGTCAAAATCTTTCTAAATTCGACCATTTTCACCCACTAGAGGTCTCTTTTTCAAGTAATTTCGTTGTTATGGGCAGGTACGCTGTTCCTATAAGAGTTGCCTAAACAACTGACTTTTTGGATGTGAAAATGAATGAAATACAGTCGTGTGTTTATTGGTAAGGTTGCAATAAATACAGTGCAAACCCAAGATAGATGAGATTAACTTGTTCGACTGATGATCACTTGGCTTCAACGAGATCCTTATCGAGTTCGAGTTACATCCGGAATAGCATCACAATTCAAACATCAAGCATGAAGACGAGTTTGAGCTCGATAAAGATTGATTCGGGCAACTCTTGAATCTTCCTAAGTGACTGTATTCTCGCATGCCGACTTCGAGCCTTGAGTCACACCTAAATAACAAGTGGACTCGAGTTCAAATACACCGAGCACATCAGGAGAGCAAAAATATCGAGCCGTCTCTAAATTGATCTTGACATTAGGAAATGAGCTTTGCAGCGTTTTTGTCTACTTTGGACCAAGACGGGTCCTAGTGGGACCCGATTAGGTTCTTGAGGTGACATTATCGTATTGTTCTTCAACTTCAACTGTGAAACGTCACTTGATAATTAACTCGTTGCAGGAAAAAATAGAAGGTTGCGTGGAAGGACGTAGAGACTCAAGGAAAGCTCCAGGAGTGGCGCTTTCTTGTCGATTCACGCTTTTTTGGCAGTGTGACCGCCTTCTGGAAACTTCAAATTCTTAAGGGCGAAGTAATAGTCCGAATCCAATAGGTCGAAAATGGGACTTTGGTGAGATGAAGAAAATGGGACCTTACTTTAATCATAAGCCACAGCACTCGAGTGACGTCGAAGCACATAAGTTCCTCGGGTTCAATTGGTTGATAGGTGGCGATTTTCTTTTTCCCTCGAGTACCATTGGTTGCGCATCTAGATCTAGTTGACATAGATGATGGACTGATTTATGGCGCTCATCTAAGTTAAAGGGACGAAATTGCTTAATCTGGTGAGGTGGTTTTCTACTATATCCATAACAGAGACATAATTCATTGGTGAACACGTTATATACTTGGTAATTGCCAATTGGTGCCTGTTGAGTTCTTAGGTTTCCTGATAATGATTGGGCCACGGTGGTGTTGACGCAACAAAAATTTAGTACGTTCATATAGGGAGATTAATCAGAGGGGATTTAACAATGAGCTGTGCAATTAGGAGGATATCCTTAAAAAAAAACTAAAAAATTCCTTGTCGGGTCAATAAAATCATGAAAAACATTTTAATTTATTTCTCTTTTACATATAATAATGGATTTGCCCGGACCAATTGGATTAGAATCTTATTCTACATTCTAGAAAATAGAAATTCTAATCGTTAGAATTTAGAATAGTCATTTTTAACTACAAATTCAAATTAAAATAGAATATGTATTTCTAACTAATATTAATGGTTATACACAATAAATATGTATTTATTTAAATTAATGAATATTTCTATAAACACTTTCATTTAAAAGTTTAAATCAACAACTTATATGTATATTAATTAGAATCAAATTTTTCGATGTCGAATTTCTCTAATATAACTTATATGTGCGTATGAGAATTCTCGTCCTCCCATCTGATATCACTTTGCACAACAGCCACCAACTCAAGATCGCACTACTGTGGGCCCAACGCCCGACTTCACCATGCATGATCTCTATTTTAGAATTTCCATCGAAACAAAGTCAATCATGAGATATCATTCTTGCAAAATTGAAGGAACAACGAATAAGATTGAGGCCCACCAACCTGCCACCGCCTTTGATACAGTAATTAGGAGACTTAAGAGAGAAATCAACAATGCATAAGCCTAAATTCAAACTCATCAATATATCAAATCAAATCTGTCTTCACCTAAAAGTTTGAAATAATACATTCCGAGTTAACTAAGATATATTAACTGTTTAACATTATACAATTAACTACTTAGCCAATGAGCAAGTGGCAAAAGTCTAGATATAATTTGAAATCGTGTGGGAAATCTAAAATCTCTTGTTTGTTTCGTAGAAAATAACTTCTAAGAAAATGCTTTTTGGATTTTCTAGCGTTCGATTCACGGAATATAAACTAGTCAAAGGAACTATTTTCCACTCATGGAAAAAACACATTCGCAAGCTGGAAAAATGTTTCCCCTCATCTTTAGTTCCTCTACTCTTTCACATTCCTTTTTTTTTAACATATTCTTTATTTTCCTTTTATTTTCATAAAAGTTTCGAAATTTTAGTTTTTGATTTTTTCTCTTTTCTAGTTGTTTTTCTTTTTTTAATTTTTTTATCTTATCTTTTCGTTTCTTTTTCTTTCTTCTTCGACCAATCGTTGGCCACGGCCCACGTCGGCCACCCACCGCAGGCAAGCGAGGCAAGGCCAACCCTCGACTAAGGCCGATGAGCTCAACCTCGCCAACTTGCGGCAAGGCGAGGCCAAGCCTCGCCATATTTGGTGAGGCGAAGTGAGGCCTCGCTCGAGCCGACGACCGGTGAAGAAGAAGGGAAAAGAAAAAAAATAACAAGATCAATTTAAATTTATCGAAATAAAAAAGAAAACAATAATAACAAATAAAAATAAAAATACTTAAAAAGAGCGCATTAGGAAAATCAAATTCAATTTTTCATCCGAACGACATAAATATTTTTCGGATTATTTTCAAGTTTCAGCCAAACATCGAAAAATAATTTTTTGAAAAAATATATTTCAGAAAACACTTCATTTTCCGAGAAACGTAAGGTGCGTAAAAGTCACGACTAGTTTGGATACACACAACGGAGCGTGGTGCGCTTATGCAGAAAAAGTCCTGTTCTGAAGTTGGGGATGGAAGAATCCATGAGCAAATCTGAAATCCAGATAAGTTCTTTGAAATTTGACACCCACAACTTGGCTTCTACGTCCAGGAAAGGTCAAATCCTTGAAATTCTTCAAATCCCAGTGCACGAAACTTGATTTTAATCTACTTTAATTTTTTCCCGAATCTCTCAAACTTTCATATCAAAATGGAGAATTTTATTAATCAGTCCACTAAATTTAATTCCAGATACCAAAATTTCTACCGCAATACTTTCCCGACACGCGCGATCTCAAATCCAGCTAAATCAAGGCCTCAACATCAGGTTACAAATCATAGGGTTAGCAATTTGCATGCTCTTATAAAAAAAAACTTATTAGATTGAATAATCTTAAAGTATATTTTATATCGCTTCCATATGAAATTACGAGTAATGTATAATTGGAGGGACCATTTCTGGGGTGCGGGCTTTCTCCACCGCACAATTGGCGCGATGAGAAGACTTTCTGGTCCCATTAGGCTTTTAACGACGTCGTCCGATGGAGGGACGAAAGTGCGGCGGTTCAAGGAAGACGGCGCTTTAAAATCATGTAATTGCAGGATTCCAGAGTGGTGCTCCGATTTGGATTCTTGTCAAGCGAGCCGACGGCAGCCATGCATCCTAGGACACGTGACTCATGTTCGATTGGATGTTCTTGGATCGGATCTTGTCAAAGGCTCGTGACTTTCTGTCCCGATATTCGAATCTCACTGACGTGATTCCTTAGGATGTGAAATTGAGTAATTTGCCAAGTTAAAATTTATTTTTTTAAAAGCCATAAGAAGCTTTAAATTATATCTATTGTGATATATTTACCTAATTTTTTATTTTGTGTAGTCAAAAATCTCAAACTATACCCTTTTTGACACATTTTAATTCTAAATTTTTTCTTGTGGCATAAAGAATCCCTATAATACACATTTACCCTTTACTGATTGTTTAGTTAAAACTACGTCATTTTTATTTCTTATTTAACTCGTGCTTGCCATGTCAATGTCCTTTGCTTTCCTAGGAGTATATAGGCAGTTTTTAAATGATACCCATTGATGAAACCTCGATAGAGGATAAATGTGTGGCACCTATACAAGTTTGAGATTTTTCGTGTCTTAGAATTGAGTTAATGGTAAATATGTCACAGTAAACATAGTTTAGGAATTTTGGTAGGCTTTTGCCAATTTATTTCATGATTGAGAATCTTTTTCTGATCTTACTCATTAGTCATTTCTGAAAAAGAAGTTCTCAGTAAAAAAAAAAAAAAAATCCTCCATTACAGAACATCACGGCCAGTCCTCAGGATCAAGCACAAATGGAATAGACTCCAGATCTAACGTGTCCTCTTTTGTACAAACGCTCCCCGTCCAACTCTGTAAGAACATTCCTTCGCTACTAGGTGCAATATTATCGCTAGTCTCGAGCGTACTCCCCGTAAAATGGCCTTGCCCTCCTTGGAAATGATCATCGAGGTCAAAGTTCAGGAGACGAATTTCACTAGCACATTCATAGCGGGCCTTATCAATTCGTGAATCCTGAATGTCGCTCGTTGATTTAAGCAGGGGGCTGTTTTCGTATAGTGTCCCCGGGGCTAGCACCGGGGACACCGTGTCGGCTTCGCTCGCGTGGGTTGGGGTCTGGCGACGACTTGGGAGTAGCCATGGGAGGCCAAGATCCTTTTGGCTTTGGGCTTTGTTGAAGGTGATTGTCGGGACGGAAAAGAAGGCGGTTGAGCTTCAGCTTTCTTCACCAAAGTGGTGTTCCAATAGTTCTTGATTTCGTTATCCGTTCGGCCCGGGAGTCTACCCGCAATCAGCGACCATCTACAGAATAACATTAAGGATTCTTTCGGTCAAGTCGGACAATTTAGACAACGTAAGATCATGATACATAAACAGCACCAGCGCGGAGAGAGAGAGAGAGAGAGAGGACCTGTTACCGAGGAGGTTATGGAGTCTGATAATGAGTTCTTCTTCATCATGGGAGATGTTACCCCTCTTGATGTCTGGTCTTAGATAGTTTAGCCATCTCAGTCTACAACTCTTGCCACATCTCTTAAGACCTGCAATTCCCCACCTTATGAGAACAAATGAAATTGAGAGGAAATGGGGAAATGGGTTTATGGTAATACAAAGCAAAACTTTAATCTGAAGCTTGAAGTTCTCATGACAAGAGTACCAGCTCTCTGGGGAAGATTCCTCCATTGGCCTTCTCCATGAGCTTTGACATAAGCAGTCAGAATTCTATCTTCCAAGGCAGTCCACGCTCCTCTTCTCACTCCTTCTTTTGAGCAACATGGACTCCTTCCCATCTCTCTCTCTCTCTCTGACTATCAGGTGAAATGAAGAGGACCCATATGGCCTTTATATATTGCCAGAAGCAAAAGTGGTAAAGTCTGCTGGCGAAGTAGGATGATAGTTCCTTCGACGAGAAGAAAAAGAAAGTAGGATGATAGTGCACGGCGATGAGGTGGCCAATAATGTCTCACAAGAAACTAGTATAACATGAGAAAACCCTAATGAGTTACGATTGGTGGGTCAAGAATCAAGATCATGTTGGACCTCTTGCGTGAAAAAAATAACGAAGCCCTCACCTTTTCAGACGGTTGGCCAAAAGCCAAGTTTGTCCTAGAAATCACTTTAGACCAATCATTTTGAAGGAAATTCTATATTTTGAATAAGGATTTCATTTAAATCGTACGTCATCTTGTGCCAAGGAAAAAAAAAGGGTGCTCCTTCTTTATGGTCAGCAGTAACAATAATAATGAAAAATTGATGGTCATGACCTACTATAGAGAAGGATAAAAAAAAAAAAAACACAAGTTCCTCTCAATGGGATTTGGAAGCTCATTGGACAGTCATCATTGCTTCTCTCTTTTACTTGATTAACTGTGGGTGTCGATTGCATTACAATATGTTTAAGCTGAAATTGTAAAAGCAAATACAAGTTATGGAGCTCACACCATAATTAGAAATCTTGTAACATGCCTAGGAATGATCTCAAAGCTAGGTTATTTTGAGTGTTGGCTAGCTATATATGACAACTTAAATACCTTGCATCTGTTAATGGGATGTTGCACCCGCAAAAGATATTTCGGTTACTTATTCTCAAAGTGTTGCACAAGTGATAATCGAGTTCATTTTCATCATTCAAGATACAAGCTCGAATTACTACTGTTGGCACATGACTTTTACCCAATAAGTCATCAAAGGTAAAATTTGAAATTTAGATTCCTATAGCGACATGGTCTATTTTTTAAACAGAGGGAGTCATTTGGCATTTGGCATTTGGCATTTGAACTAGTATTAGCCTCACATTTACAGGCCACTTCCGCTATTGCTTTGAAAAGTCAAAAGTCTGACTTTTAAGTTGACTTTCCGTGGGGGAATAATGATCTGCAAGTGGGCGTGTGCTCGGATAGCTTATCTTTGGTTAATATTCTATCGGGCCAAACTTCAGGCCCATGGGAGCTACAGGCCATCGTGGAGGAATGCAAGGGTAAGTTAGTCCGATCCAAATCTGTTCAGTTGACCCACCGCCCACGCGAATCAAATCAAGGACTGGATGGCCAAGTTTTTCCGCGAGAAAGTTCTATTGCAAAACTAGCTCGTAAAGCCACCTTCACCTTTATGGGATCTTTTATGTTCAGAAACCCATGACTTATGTTATACTTTTATCGGTTCATGAATGAAATGTTTCTCTTTTTCTACCCAAAAAAAGTTGACTTTCTCGGTCAAACTTTAACAAAAAAGTCAACCTCGGGCCAAAATTTTCCTTTTTATATAGAAATATTTTAAATAATGTCAATTTCATTTATGCACTTTATATTTTCAAAAAAAATTAAAGTTTGATCCATTAATTGATTCTTGGGAAAAATCCAAAAAAGGGCACGAAGTCCTCTTATTTTTGTTCAAATAAGAGTGCCCAGTGAACTCTGTTTCAAATAAGGGTCAAAGTGACATAGTATATTTTAATTAAGAGCAAGTGGCCATAGTGTTTCAAAAAAGAGTATGGCCTAAAAGGCATTTTCGTCATTTCACATTTTAATTTTTTTGTTCATTTTCCTCTATTTTTTTTTTCCTTTTTTTGATTTTTAAAAATTTTAAAAAAGGGAAAAAAAAAAAGCCACACAGGCGGGAGGCCTGCCCCTCCCGCCTGTAGCCGCCCGACCCACCGCTGGTGGGGATCGGTGGCCCTCGCTAGATCCGGAGGGGTCGCGGGTCGTCACCCGAGACTGGGCAGGGGTCGCCTGAGCAACGGCACGGCCTCGGGGCAACAGTGGGTAGCGACTAAGAAGGCTGACCGTGGTGTCAAGTCTCGTAGAGGGAAGCTGCGGGGTCCTCTGGTGGCGCAACGGCTCAAGGCACGGGGTCGGGTGTAGATATGAGTTTCTCGGGCTCGGATCTGGTAGTGACAGGAGGGAGGGCCAGCGATCAAATAGATAGCTAGTGGAGCGAGGTGGAGTCGGTGGTCGAGTGGGTGGTTGGTGGCTGTGAGCAGAGAAGGAGATAGGGGTCGGACCTCACCGAGCTCGTGGTTTGTGGGTCTCTCGGCATCGGGTGCAGGGGTTCGGAATGGTGGCAGCTGCCACGAGAGGCTCGGACTGACAGTTGAGGGCGTGGCTGCAGTTGGACTGAGGTGGACGGTTGGCCGGCGTTTGAAAATGGAGGGGATGGTTGTGACTCGTGAGAAACAGAGAAAAAAAAGGAGAAGACGAAGACGAAGGAGAAGAAAGAAAAGAGAGAGTGGGGGAGCGTCTGGTCGCATCGGAAAAAAGAGAGAGAGTGAGTGAAGGGACAAAAAGGCAAAAAAAACAAAATCAAATAAGTAAAAAGACAAAAATGTTCTTGAAATCATGCCTTTTTTTAAATTTTATAGGCCACTTCACGCCTTTATTTGAAATAATATTTACTTTAAGTTTTTATTTGAGAAAATGAGAACACTTGACGCTTTATTTCAAAACAGAGTTCACTTTGCACTTATTTGGGAAAACACGAGAACTTGAGCCCTTTTTTGATTTTTCCCTTGATTCTTTGACTAAAAAGTCAAATTGTCGGTCAATCTTTTGCCAAAAGAATTAAAAAAAAATCATAAATCATAAAACCAACTCCTTTTCACTTCGAGACTTTGGCATTTAAAATCACAAAAATCAATTTAGAAATTGACTTTTCTCTAAATTGAAAATATCGATCCCCAATTGACCAAAAATTAAATTAGTTCGTTTCTTGTCATTTTTTAGGTTAGTTTCCTCGACATTTGATCTTAGAACCATACCGCATCCAATTTTAGTATCAATTTTGGAATTCATCAAGGCAATCAAAAAGTCCCAATTTTAAGCTCATTTCAGCCGTCCGATTGATCCTTCATGATTAGTGAGTAATTGCCTTGATTCTACACAATCGAGTGAATAGAACATGAATCTAGCATCAACTTGACAAATTCACTCGTATGCATGTCCAATTCAAGTAAGTCACAATGTGATCACTCATAATTTGATGTAGACTTGATGCAATTAACGCGATTCGACTTGGCCCATTCTTGATTGACATCCAATTTGAGAAATGAAGCTTCAATTTGACCATTTAAACATGTCGAAAATTTGGTCATTCGGTTCATTATGCATTTCTAAGGGAAAATAGGAGAATTCATACATCAAATGGCAATTTTATCGAAGTAGGTCAACTCAAGTCATTTCAATTGCATCATTTGACCCATTTGATTAGAAAACGGTGATTTGCTCCGCCGGTTCTGATGCTTGTTCGGACGATCCTATGACGTCTAATGGAGATCCTAGCCTTGCGACACCATTCCTTGGCTTGTTCGTGAGGTCGTAGCATTCGGAGTTCAAGGAGATAGCAGCTGGATTCCTCGATTCTTCTTCACTCTTGTCGATCGCTCTTAGTAGTTCATTGAAACTTCTCTAACTGCAATAAAAATTTCGTTTGTTAGATCGCAGCTGAGCTATCTCAAGCCGAATGGTCAAGCTTAGTTCAGTGCGAATAGCTCAATTGAGCGCCGAAGTTGTTCATCACAAGGTAAGGTTATCCTCAACTTAGATTAGGATCATTGGAGGATGATGAGGCATTTGTTCATATGGATATCAATCAGAACCAAAATCATGAGCTTGAAATTAAGACAATGAAGGTAGTATCACTTGGGCAAATTGTGATCCAAAAAGACGCCCCGATGCAAAACCCACCATGGTGGTTATTTTGGCAATCTCATCTTATCTTCCTTTTAAACACACTTCATTCTCGAGAACACTCTCAATTTAAATAAAAAATTCGTGCTCAACTCTTGAATCTGGAACTTCCCATTCAAAGAAACTCGTGTCATTGAACAACATCATAATTCGAGGGGCAAAAACCTAAATGTAACTGTACGGAATTGAGGCTCTCATTAGCAATTCATTTCTTCACGTACTCTCCGAACTAATTTATTCACATGATGAATTTGCACAGGGTCACTAGATGCTCTGACCGTATTAATGCCATGTACCTACCTCCTCATTAGATAACGTGAAGATGAGGAGTTGGAGCCCATCAAAACATGGGTTTTTCCATTGTGTGTGTGTACGAAGCTTTAGTATTAAAATGCAATCCACCCACGCATTTGCGTTCGGCTTGGTTAATAGCGATCGAATGAATAAACAGGGCATGTGTTTGGGACAATCTGTGTAAGCCAAACTTTGCAGGTGCGGTGTATGAAACGAAACTTCAATACGTAGGTATCGGTTAAGATGACTTGGCTTTTGTACATCTGTGAGCTTTACTCCTCCTGAAAATTTGTTCATGAACTTTGTCGAATGTAGAAATACTACTTGGAACGAGGAGGAGCACCTCAAAGAGTCTAATCGGAATTTCCATATTTCTGACATATAAATATGGAAATTCCGATTAGACTCTTTGAGGTGCTCCTCCTCGTTCCAAGTAGTATTTCTACATTCGACAAAGTTCATGTGCATATCATTAACAATTTATCAGGAGTAAAGCTCACATATGTACGAAAGCCAAATCATCTTAACCGATACCTACGTATTCAACTTTCGTTTCATACACCGCACCTGCAAAGTTTGGCTTACAACAAAACCCTCGCTGCCCGCCGCAACCCCAGCCTCCGCCGCCCCCACCACGAACAATTCCGACCTATGCGCGGAGCCATTGGACGGCGGTAAGAAAGCCGGGCACTTTTTACCACTAACGGAATGGGTTGCCATACTTTGGTCATGACTATTATTTTGCCCACTAACGGCAGGGGTCGGCAGCAGAGGTGGCTGCTGGGGCGGCGTCATAGGCGGCGGAGGATGGGGCGGTAGAGTGAGCTGATCTTCTCGAACTCTTTTCGGGTACATTGATCGTGTTGAACAGCCCAATTGCCCAGTGGTTGGTTGTGATGCTGTTCGATGTTGCGCTGGCAAATAAATCTGCGTAGCAGCCTTCGACAACCCTGCATGCGTTGTGGATACTCCCCAAGATTAACTTGTTGAACTCGTCTGTGAAGACGTCCACGAGGGACGGGGAGCCATTGCACGAGATGAGCTCCGCAATGTGACATCCTCCTGCCGCGGGAGCGCCTTCCCTGTGGCCTCCAACTTGTACCAACAGAGCGTGAATGCGGTAACTGTGTGGGAGGTGTGATTCTTGGCGTTGGAGACTGAGGCGGTTATACTGGACCCCGGACGCCATCATCGAGTCGTGCACCCCGATGACCCGCCTCGACTCTGAGGAGAGAGAACGAACGAGGGAGGCAACAGGGTCGCTGAGAGATGAAGTGGCATTGAACGCTGGCTGGAGGTGGGACGAGAACTTGTAGGGGGAATTTGGTTTCAGGGCAGGGGAGAGGAAGGGCGGGATGGGGAAGTCGTGGAAGCGGATGTCGCTCGGTGCGAACGAGGCCGGGACATGGAAGCGGAGCTCGGGCTCGTGGTTGTGGATGCATCTCTCTCCATCCTCTTATGCAAAAAAGGCTAATGATTAAAGATGCCTCGAGAACAAAACGACCCTAAAAAATAGAACTGTTCGTGATCCATCAAGCTCCATTGATCAACGTCCATATATTGCGTGCTCTCACTCCTCATTTTGTTGATGTAACCTATACGTATGTACTTGCTATTAGCTCCCGCTTTATCCTAGATATTCTACCTTTCTTTGATCGAATCCCAGATATTCTGTCAGAAATCCTCGGAAACAAGCAACTTCCCTCCTCTTCCGTTCCGTCCCTTCACCGGCTAAGATAGACTCGATATGGAAAACGAGGCGAGGATGTTCGACATGCGTGAGTTGACGACCAACCTTCCAAAGAAGTAAGAACTATACCCAATGGATCGTGTTACCCTCTGGCGTAAGACGAGCTAAACCTAGCATTTTAGCGGGACGAATATCTCTCTTATTAATGAACCTAGCATGAATGACAAGCGAATGAGATCAAGAATCAGTGAACATCAGAGCGAAAATGACCCTCTTTCTATATTCCTCAGGTGGGTCTGTCTTTATCATGAGTGGACAACCGAAAGCAACTCCAATCAAGAACCAACCAAACGCGTAAACTAAGTCCTTTTAATTAAGCAAAGTTTTAGCGAAGATCAAGTGCACTATCACCGACTATCCATCTTTGTTGATCCTCGGGCAAGGTGAGTTCACAAGATTTTGGCACAATAGACAGATGAGATTCATTTAAGCTTTTGACGAATAAGGTATGTTTTTTTTATGTTAATGGTCAGTGTCATCTAATGCCTCACGGACATAAATAAGTTATGTTGTTATGTGAATGGTCAGCGTCATCTTCAATTCTTGAATGCCTTATTCTTTAGTGGACCAGCATTTACTGAGCCAATCGCTTGGCATGAGAACTTCTAATATCTGACTTGCTTTCCATTCCAAAACTTACCATGTCCAAGATTTATAGTATGCAGATGCTTCAGTTACTATCAAGCAACTATGGGGACATAAGAACACAAATATCTGGTTGTCAGTAGACCAGTAGTTGGCTCAAGTCATTGTTCAAGCAGTGATTTTGAGTCGACTCGGTCCACTGGTCGTGCTATGTAGTTATGCAGTCCGTTATACGGTACTACGACTTGGAGCCGCTCTGTGGAATAGAAGTTGGCTTCGAAAAATGGTCGTGTGTTGCAGATCCAGAGAGGTTTAGGTTTGCAAGAGAGACGTCATTTGGGAGATGACACATGAGCTTTTGGAGCCGTTCACCAATTTCCCTTAGGATCGTGAGTCGATCTCAGACCCTATCACTTTTCTGTAACTCTCTAGTCATTTTCTCTAATGAAAATGCACCAGTTTTGGGTTGGTGCGCAAATCTGACCCGTTGTCTAGTACAAGTGGAATGACATGTCGAATCTTTATCGGGTCATCATCGGACGGAAATTTGATGGGGTCGGATTTGAAGTTAGTGCTTTTTCTATTGGGCAACAAGAAGTTTGTGTCATAACTGGGATCCGTCATAAAGTTAATGTATTTTTACGCGACAAAAAAAAAAGTTTAGGTTCGAATTGGGGCACGACCTCAAGTTGGTGCCTTTTTATTAGACAAAAAAAGATAGAGAAAGTTTAGGCTAGAATTGAGATCCAAACTGAACTTATGTGCTTTTTACGGGAATTAGGCCAAATGACCTGTGAACATTGGATCCCTATTTCCTCTCGTCTTTTCTTGATAAGCATCGACTCATCTTTGTTTACTAATTCTGTCTTTGGGGTCAAAAGCTTCGTTTATTAATTTGACTCCAAAAGGAATTTGATCCATAATCGGAAAGTTTCTTCCTTCCAAGGAACTCTTGCGGTGTCATCAACGTCGACGCAATTCGACCGTTTCTCTGTTCGAAGTGAATTCCGGTGACTTGCCCCGAAAAATCACAACGATGACGATTTACGCATTGTGTTTGTACTAGACACATGCTATTAAGACACAATTTGAACTTATTATTCTGTTTAATTGAGTTGTTTGTATCGATTTTCTCTCATTAATCCCACAACGAGGAGAAGTATCTGCAGAATTAGAGTTGTGGGATGAGACTATAAATTGGAATAGCTGCGTTTTTGGATGTCACGCATGCTGGTATATTTGGTGAAATTTAATTTCTCATTTGGTTGACAAGATCAATACTTTTTCTGATTTTTTCTACAATGGTCAGCATTCGAGTTTAAATCGATCATATATGGATGTGATCTTGTTCTCATTGCGAAAAACATTGGCAAAGAACTTTGTAATTAAATTGATCAATGCTTTTGGGGTAGGGCTCAAGAGACCTGCGAAGAGTTGTAGGTTCCGTCGGTTGAATTATGCTAGAGTAGTGTTTTGGTGGGAGCGTTGACGATATATGATTAAACAAGCTTAAGCTCTGTCTATAATTTTATATAATGACCTTCGTCGCTCGAGTCGCTCCAGCCTCCAGATCGATTAAGATGAAATTTTTTTGCTTTGATTGCTGGGAGGCCTCCAGGGAGAACAGACAATGGAATCAAGCATTGGCACTCAAACATGGCCAAAGAGGGACAAGCTGGCTGCCCTAAGCAATCTACGCAGGTCGCAGGTCGTGAATGAAAGAAACCGGAAATCGACTGAGATGAAGCCGGCCATACCTGCAGCCACTCCGGATGTCACTGAACCTGAAGATGAAGACCCTAAGGAACTAGTCGGATCGGCTACGATCAACGTCCACAAATATGTAACAACCCATAGATGAAAATTGCCTGCGATATGTAATGGATTTCGATGTTGGAGTTATTAGACATTCCCGCGATTGACTTCGATGATGCTTTCTTGAGCCTCATGAGTTTGAGACTTCTCATATCGATGCTACGACTGAAGCAAGCCATATAAACAAAGTCCGCGAAAGCAATGTGTCGCCCTGGAACTATGCGATGGATCTTCTCACAGAGTAGATAGAGGACGACTGTGATCAACCTGAAACGACCTCCGTATGAATACATGGATGTCTATGATTGAATCCTCACCAGAGTGGATCATCTTAGACTTCCAATATTTGATGAAGCAAATTAATGGAAGACTCACATAATCTCAACGTGATAAGCCCATTATTCATTTCTTCTCCATTTGCAATTGTATGATGATTGAAGCTAAGGAAACGGTGACCATTGGATCGTCCATTGTTTAGCTGAATATCAGTAGATTTCTGAAAGAATTGGTAAGTATCAAAAAGTTATTGGTTAAAAAAAAAAGTTACCGTTCACCTAATTTCCTAGTAATTTGTTGGCTAACAACTTATTAACACTAACTCTTTTTGACAAATTAGAAATAATCAACTTTTGTCTCTCACTATATTTATTTGATTTCTTTTCAAGACTATGGAATTACCAGCTTTTATAGGAATTTAAACGTCCAAACATTTAACTCAAATTAAAGTTGGTAAATTGAAAAAAAAATTCCAAGTACGTTGGTGACTAACTCAAAATTTGATAACCCAGAAATAGTTGATGATTGTTTGGAGAAAAGTTTATGAATAATTTAAATTAAATTTAGTGGATTCATATAAAAGTTGGTATAAACTTAACTAAGAAAGGTAAATAAATGGAAAATTTCTAAAAAAATCCCTAAACTTATTGTAATTGTGACAATTCAGTCCTAAACCTTTTACAATTGTAACAATTTAGTCCATCCGGCCAATTTTGACTGATCGGGACTGGCCGGCACCGGTCATCCGACGATATAATATTTTAATATTCTAAAAAAATGAATTTTTAAAATTTTATTTTTTCTTTTCTTTTTCATTTTTTATTTTCTTCTTCTTTCTTTTTTCTTCTTTCTTTTTCTTTTCCTCTAGCCAACGATTGGCCAAAGGTAGCAACCAGCGAGGCCGAGCCTTCCCTAGCCATGGTGAGACTCGCCCTCGCCAATGGCCGGAACTTCGCCTGAGGCGACAAGGTGGACCTCTAGCCGGTTGCTAGCCAAAGGAAGAAATAAAAATATGAAATTATTATGTCGCCGGACGGCCGGCATCGGTCGACGTGCACGTTAGCGTAGGCCGGCCAAAATTGGCTTAATAGACTGAATTTGTACAATTGTAAAAGATTTAGGATTGAATTAACAAAAGAAAAAAAATTATAAGTGAATTGGCACAATTACAATAGATTTAAGTCTTTTTGGTAATTTTTCCGATAAATAAAGATTGATTATTAATATATGCACACACACACACACTTGGCAAGTAACTCAAATGCGAGTTGGTAATTCAAAATTAGTAGGTAGGGAAAATTGTAAGTTACTCCTGTTAAGGTTGATAATTTCTTGAAAAAGTGAGTAATTTAAGCATTGCTACGACATACATATAAAAGTTTGCAAACTATTTAACACGTCAACAATGGTAAAATAACAAATAAATGTTTGTAAGTAATTCAAATGAGAGTTGGGAATCAAAATGTAGATGTTAGTTCAAAGAGAGAAAAGTTGGTGAGTTACGCTAATTTAGGTTGATAATCTTTGAAAAGGGTTTGTACATGTTAGGTTGCTAACCAAGGCAAATAAAAATTGGTATTTCACTGGAAAGTTGGTAACTCCAAAGAAATAAATGCTGGTAAAGTATGTAAATGAAATTTGGTAATCCAAAACTAGTTGGTATTTATTCTACTATGACAGAGTTGGTAAAACACTTTAATTTCAAAGTGTTAGTAAATTTAAGTAAATATAAATTGATGAGTTAGTACAAAAATTACTAATTTGCAAACAGTAAAAATTAGTGACTTCATGAAAATGTCAGTAAGTCACCAACAAGTTGCTTAAAAAAACCACCAGCCAATTTTTTGTCAACATTTTTTTGACCCTTAGGAACACTTATTGGCAAAAAAAAATTATATTTTTGGTACAAAACAATGGAATTCTACTTAAGTTACATATATTCAGTTTTTTTTATGGGCCAAAGTCCTCCAACCCCGAGATCTCTCTGGAGAACATCATATGAAGAACACTACATAACCATGTAAAGTTTTCTGTTAAAAACTTATTTTATATCACCTCGGAGTGGATGACTATGTACTTAAGAATTACTTATTTACCATCGACCTCCCCATGGTAATCCTCTTTAAATGCAGAGAATCTGTTATACAATATGCACCACATGACATGTTGACAGAATATCGCTCGTCCAATCAGATTTCGACGCTTGTCAATAAAATACAGCTTCAGTATCTAACCAAATAGAGATGCTGTATTGATTTCTTCATTTCTAATCTGAGCTCGATTTGGTGGCAAAATAAGATATTCGACTTGCTAATTGTCTATGCTTTTTGATGTATCCTCGAATCAATGTGTCATATGCTATACATGTTATCATGTCGTATTTGCAGAAAACACTCTAGATTGGAGGATTGCCCCGGATCACCGTGGGAATTGCGGAAGATCAAGCTTCACGATTCATGAAATTTTTGTAAAATACGAAGGACGTGCAATGAACAATACTTCATATGGTCTAGATTTTCCTTGATACCTGCAGACATTGGGCCAAGTAATTATCCTGTGCATTAAGAGGTTCGACAATATTATTGGTTGCTGACCGACATCAATTGATAAAGACACTTGGATATCTGGACATCGAAGTTGGGGATTGAGTTGACCACTGTACATTCCGCCACCCCAGATAATAGTAAGGAGAAATTAATTAAATTGCACTTCTATTTGGTCTGGAGCATGTGCATGCATATTGATGGGAAAAATTATCTAAAAAATCATAAACTTATTGTTCGATGATCAATTCAATCTTATTTTCAATTTAGCAAAATGTAGTCCTTTCCTTTTTAAAGATTTCCCAATGTAGTACATCCGACCAATCTATATCGAAAATTATCGACGTGGTGGTCCAAGTCAATAACAACCGTGCTACGTAGCACGGCCGACAAATTGACGTGTCCGACTCCACTCAAAACGACGTCGTTTTGAGAAAAATTATGTAATTTTTTTCTTTTCATTTTTAGAAAAATTATATAGTTTTATTTTTACTTTTTCTTTTCTTTTCTTTTCTATTCATTCATTGTTCATCTTCCCGAAAAGAGACGGCGGGGTCGCCGGGGACCCCGCGGTAGGATCATTGTAAAACTAAAGAGTTGTTCAAAGGCTTTCAAGAAGTATTTGTAGAGTTTCACTTTACCAACAGGGCTTCAATTGGGGCGAGTGTTAAGTAGCTAGCCCTCTTACTCCTACACCATAAGGTTGCAAAAACACATGTGATTTTGATAGATCGACTTGTTCGCTTTTACGATGACAAAATTGAAATGAGAAAGAAGTGACCTCATCAAACATTAGTTTCTACGGTGTTTCTCGAAAAGCAACGAATCTTAATATATGATGCATTGGAACGTGTAGAGATGCTAGTCTTGCAACGAAATTATCCATCTTATTCGGATCACTTATCGCATTTTGTATGCTTTTTCCCCCTCGAAATCCTATATTACAACACCCAACAAATCACGTGAATCGATTAAATCCAAACCTTTGACCATTGCAGGTGGCCCCGACCCTAAGAATTTCGCGTGATGTTGACATGATTTAAATTAGTTGCCTCCAATTTTCGAGCTGAAAATAACGCCCCAACCAATGGTGCCAGCTCTAGAGATTGTCCTTAAAGAATTGTGGGGAACTAGTCGATAATTTAACACATCCTACATTCAAATTTTTTTCTCAACTAACAAGATCAGAGCCAACGTGATATCACTCTCTCCAAATCGGCCAGAAACCGAGAAAATTAAGTAATTCACAGTCTGTGCACCTCTCTTTTTTACATGATCGTACTCATTCTAATCATACACGTGACACTATCATGTTCAATGCATCACCTGCCTTTTGCTCTGGCCTAGCGGGCAACATGGAAAATGACAGTATAGACACCAAACTTTCTCCACATGATCTGTGGCTTAGTGAGCTCGGGAGATTAAATATTCTTTCGAGCTGTACTTTGTTGCTGTATATAAAACTAATGTGGCGAAACACGTGACTACATTAAGAAAGCAAACCCGACATCAAGGGACGCAATTCGAGGTTTGGTTGAACACAGAGGTTGTTTGATATTAAAAGGAAAAATGGGCCAGCTCAATTCCTGTGTTGTTGGAAACATGTTGATCTATGATTGGTTTATGCTGCGAGGAATATTTTAGGGTTCGGTCACCCGGAGGTTATTCTCTTTAGGGTGTTAAATTAATCTACCTGTGGGTCAGTGGTTCCTCTATGAATCAATGGAGGTTCGAGTAAAGAGGTCCTTTCACCATAAGAAAGGAGGTAAGTTTACTGCACAAACTTGACTTGAAATTGATATTCAATATTGTCCTACGTCAAGCTTGGTTTCTAAACTTCAACCTTCAGCTTAACTTGATATGCCTTCTATCTATGTGTTCAGAGTTAACAATAGAGATAGTTCGGTTATTGGAAACAAAATCTCAATTCAATACTCAAGCTCTATCTTAGGCTTTTATTGGTTTTTTTTTTTGGTCGAATTAGGATTTTATTGGTTAAAGCAAGGGTAAATACTATAGAAAAATTCATAAATTATGCCCACCGTGACACAAATACCCCAAAAGATTTTCGCATCCCAAAAATCCCTAAGCTTGCACACTATAACACAAAATCCCATTTTTTTTTTTATAACTCAAACCCATATTTTTATATATATATGCGACTTTTATACCTTCCATCCGGATATATTTGTCACATTAGTATAAATTTGGGATTTTTTATGACAAAAAAAAAATTGGGGCATTTGTGTCAAAATGCGCAAGTTTAGGATTTTTAGTGACGCTGAAAAAATTGAGATATTTGGCTCACTAGGGAAAATTGTTCAAAAAGTCCTAAATCCAAGTCCATTCGGTTCTAAAACTTTAATTTTGTCAATTGATACCGACACCCTACGTGACATGGCTAGCATTGACAAGTAACCTCCTAACCACAATTGTAAAATAAACAAAGAAAAGAGAAAAAATCTAACAAACATAAAAAAATTTATCAAAAATATCAACGTCATTGTCGATCGTTCCACGTAAGACGACCATCGTTGATGTCGCGATTTCCGATTACAATTCCCCGGATATACTCAATTGGCAAAACATAAAAAAGTATAGGACTCAAATGACAAAATTAAAAGGTGTTTGACGGAATTGGCAAAAGTGCAATAGGTTTAGGACTTTTTGGATAATTTTCTTGTCTCACAAATGGGCATAATTTGGGATTTTTTTATGGTATTATCCCTTAAAATGATACAAAGGTTCGTGATTTTTTTTTTGGTTAATAGGTTTTAGATACATTCATATTGTTTGGCACAAACATTTTATGACTACCATGTAACATTTATAAGTGGGGATTATGTGTTACGATGTTGTGTTATACTCGTTCTAAATGTCGGGGTGCCCACTTGAATCGAGGTTCGCTTAGATTAGGGTTTTATGCCTTTGAGCAATTCTATAAACTTCAAAGTGATTACATCTCAAATCCTCTAATTATGATGACCCATCACTCAAACTTGGCGACTCTCAACTTTTCAAAAACTTGGGCTCGGGTGGTCAATGAGTCAAGTATGAATTGCTCGTTAGCAACTCTTAAGAGATCCCGTCGAGTTACTTCCGAGACCGGCCTGGAACCGAAATGATTAGGGCAGTTGAAACCTTTTGTCCCGGGCCTTTTAAAAATCCACTGAATGCAGTGAACTCATGAGTGCGATGACATGGAAAGATCTGCATGAGTGTGCAACCAGCGACCATTCGAACAGCTCAATTTGAATGGATCTCGTCCTTGAAATTATAGGCAAACCATATCTACCAGTCAAAACCACACCTTTACTCGATTCCGTGTTGTATGTCAGAACTGCATGTGTGACTGTCTCGAAACCAGTTTTCGGGCTTCTCGTTCCGAATAATCTATTAGTGTTTAATGCACGTTGCTGTTCTGTTTAAGGGTAAACAATTATGTTTACCTCTCTTTCTCTCAGCTCGGACAGAGTGATGTCATATAATAAGTAGGGCTCAACATCAGTGGCACATGAAACGCTCTCTATATAGTCAGTCATCAAAGAGACAGTTTAGCATTAGAGAGAGAGAGAGAAGAGAGAGAGAGAGAGATGGGCAGAAACCCTAGTAGTGGTAAAGATGGATTCAAGTTCAAGAAAGGAATTTGGTCGGCTCTTGAAGACCAAATCCTCGTCGAGTACGTCAAAGCTTATGGTCAAGGGAGATGGGGCAAAGTGCGTAAGGAAACAGGTGAGTTAAGGCTTTTAGGATTCGAAATTTTATCTTTGCAAACCCTCAATATGGCAAAAAGGAAAACGTCAATTTCAAGAATCGTACTGCGAATGATAAGCATTGCATACTCAAATTTAGATAAATACCGGTGTGCACCGATATGCTGCTTAGTACCATCAATGGAATAAGCATTCCCACATTCGATATACGAATTCTAAGGTCCAATGCATTGCTATGTAGTAAATTTCGAATGCCTGAAATATTCTAGGAGCGACGCGCCAACAACATGTGATAGGGTGTGCATCCGATACATAAGTATCATTTAAAGTCCTGCTATAAAATTCAAATTAGTTGTTAACGAATCCAACTGATTTAGCCATAGAAAATGGTCCCAGAATTTCTTCGTTCTTTTTATCCTTCGGAAAATAACATCATTCATGAAAGTAAATCAAACGGTAGTGTGCTGATACGTGCTTGTTTTGTATCTCCTGACACTGAAGATGCTACTTAAATTGATTTGCAGGCCTCAAGAGGTGTGGAAAGAGCTGTAGGCTTCGGTGGTTAAATTACCTAAGACCAGATATCAAGAGAGGAAACATATCGCTTGAAGAAGAAGACCTCATCATTAGGCTCCAAAAGCTCCTAGGCAACAGGTAGTTGTTGCTTCAAGTGATGAGCTCATCATACCTTAAAAGATTGTTTTTTCGAAGGAGATGTTGAAGGCGATGATCATTTGCAATGTCATCCACCTTTAAACAAAGAGAGGCGCTTGACCATGTTGTTTCTCAAAGCCATTTTGAGTTCCAAAAGAACATTATTGAGATTGGCAGTAACATGTGTTAGTTTATTTTCCTGTAGGTGGGCTCTTATCGCAGGAAGGCTTCCTGGCCGAACAGACAATGAGATAAAGAACTACTGGAACTCCACCATAAAGAAGAAGGTAGTCCGAGACAACGACGACCCGCCAACGAACTCAAAGTGCGAGGATAATAAACTCAACAAGCCCTTAAATGAGACCGGCCCGGCTGAATCACGACACAACGCAGATCGTGGCAGTAAGCCGTGTGATTCGGAAGGCGTTGCTTCCGGTAGAATGACGGAGTCGGTCGAAGGGCAGGGTCGGGGAGGAGATTGCGAGGACGACACAATTTCATGGGAGAACATGATGATGGACCTCAATGTGGAGGATTTGGGCATGTCTGAGAATCATTACTCGGCGCTCTTTGAAGGCAACGAAGATGGAGGGAATCAAAACGGGTGGATTTCTGATGAAATGCTGTCTAAATGGGTTGCTGAGTTGATGGGGTGACGCAAGTCCTTCCATCCTCGGAAATTAAATATTTATGAGATTGATTGGTAGTTACCTTGAATAGCCAGGGATGCCGATCTTCCTATGTGAATTACTCCAACGAACAAATCTTGTGCAAACAGGATTTTGTTGGGCCAACAGCCACCATCCACATGGAGGCAAGTCGTGGGCCTCATCTTGGGCACAGCTCTTTAAATTGTTACACCGAAGGGAGACAACGTATTAACTAAATCATAAGACGAGCTACCCATTTCATCTATTCGATCGATGTTTGGCCCACCCGACAACCCATACATGGGCCACCCTTAGGCTTGTCTAAGGGCCTATTTGAAAACCCGGCTAACTGCTGAAAATTGAACATTAGGCATTTAATTAGATTAAGCTCGTTTGATAACCCTTAATAGAATGGAATTAGATTGTTTTGATTAAGTAAACAAATCCACTTAATCTTTACTGAATTCGGTGGGTAGAAAACTAATTGAAGGCGACCAGAATCTGACTAAATATAATGATAGGACATACCAGTAGTGGTCTTTTTTCTGCTTTTCGAAAGATGTTAGTATTCAGCTAACCATTTTAATTTTCCATTAAACAACTTTTGGTTCTATTATCAGCAGTCAACGTTATCAACACCTACTTAAATTCTCAGCAAATAATTTTCGATTCTACCAAACAGGCCCCATGATGCCGAAACGCGATAGAAAATAGGCTAAACAGAAGAACTTGAATAAATACGAGGAACAATCTGTTCACTCAGTTGTGATTTATCAAAATCAACGAAAATATCAAAAACCTGAAGTCTTTACTCTTCTAAGAACCATAAACACCTTTATATACGGTGCTAACCCTAATTAACCTAGGAAACACAATATTACGAAAATATTACTAAAATCACAAAATTGCCTAAAACCCTAAAATTATGTAATATTACACAATATTACAAAGATTGCCAACTTTATTTGCATCATTCTCCCCGCTAGGAAAAAGATTTGTCCTCAAATCCGGTTCGTCTTCGTTGACTTCAATCTCTTCAAATTCAATTCCGTATTCAAGATTGCGAAATCTGCTTCGTTCGGGACGGCCTCTCCAACGAATCAAGCAATACATCAGCTTGAGCCCTAAGAAATTCTCCGAAAACACATCTTCAAGCTTATTCATTAAAAGACATAGTGCAAAGTGTAGAGAACTTCCTTTCTCGCTTGATTCACTTTCATCTACGGGAACTTCCACATCAACCTCTTTGCTTGCCCACAAATAGATGGGAAAGTTAATAAGTTCTGAGTACTTCTTTACTAAATCCTCCAATTTGCTCTCTTCCAAGTATTCCCCAGCTTCCTCTCTTAGATGCAGTTTAATCTTAGTTCCACGTCCTAGCGGTTCATTCCATGTGTCTTTAGAAATTGCAAATGCCCCATCAGCCTTTGATTCCCAAACATTCTGTTTGTCATCATTATCTTTGCCGATGACTTCGACATAGTTGATTAGTGGGTGAACAATTTTCATCAACTCCCCGTTAATCCACTCTTCGATTGCTTCGGTCGCTTTTGTAGGTTGTCCAGTACTTATTGGCAACAAGAACCATATTTCATTAAATACATTGAGTTGCTCATCCGATGCCCCGATCATCTTGCAGTTATTGGCATCAAAATCAGGACCCAGCACTTCCAATGCTTGTTCATACTTACCCTTCCCATAATCAAATATAACTTCTGCAAGCAGGATCCCCTGATGCATAATTGATGGCATCATATACATGGCCTTGTGCACCGTGATATGACACTGGGCAGCGACTTTGAGCATCTGGCGTACAAAAACTGCTTCATCTTTCTCAGTATAACGGCTGTCTTTCTTGGATAATATCCGATCAAGTAATGCACCACCACTATATATTTCGTGAACAGCATACAAATTTGTGTGGAAACCCCTACCAGATTCGATAACAGCTTCATGAATATTAACAATATCCAATAGTTCAGGCTCACGCACCTTCGGAGAACTCGATATGCCCATCACTTTCACAGTACCCATGCAAACTTTCGTGGACAACAGACCCAATGCGCAGTCGCGCGATTCTTGCACTTGGCACAGACTTGCGATCACACCCTCCTTGAACGCGTCCACATCCCATGACGGTATCCGCGAGGTCGCCTGGAAGACGTCGCCAAGGGCAACCTCCCGCTGCCCTTCGCCGACACGATGGCTTCTACCGTCGTGCCTGGATCCGCATCTTCTTGTTCTCCATCGGATTCATCATAAACTGGATCTTCATTAAAAATTGGATCTTCAACAAATATTGGATCTTCGTCAAAGATTGCATCTTCGTTAAAGATTGGATCTTCCTCAAAGATTGGATCTTTTTCGAAGATTGGATCTTGAAGATCATGAATCTCGATCTTCATCCCGAAATTGAGAAAAGTGGACTGACTTCCATGTCATACTCCTCGATTTCGTCCTTAGTTTAGATCCTCGAAAGGATTAAAGTCATCCTCTTCATCATCGGATGGATCCTCGATTCCGCTCCTTCTTCATATTGAAAGTCCAATTTTGCTTGCGCAAGTTGTCGCTCAAAATCCTGGATTCATCTTCTTTGCACCTGCACGAGTCGTCCCTCCAATTCTTGGATTCGCCTTCTTTGTGCCTAATTTTCTATGTCTCGCAAGTCTATTAGATGCAATCCTTTCGTCTACATCGAGGAACGACTCCACGCCCCTAGCCACTACGAGTCCGCCGTCCATGACCACCACGATTCTGTTCGGCCCATCGGTCCAAGGCAATCCGTGCTCCGATACCAATTGTTACCGAAAGGCTATATAAAATAGGCTAAACAGAAGAACTTGAATAGATACAAGGAACAATTTGTTCATTTAGTTGGTGATTTATCAAAATCAACGAAACTATCAAAAGTCTGAAGTCTCTACTCTTTTAAGAGCCTTAAACACCCTTGTATATGGTGCTAACCCTAATTAACCTAGGAAACACAATATTACGAAAATATCACAAAAATCACGAAATTACCTAAAACTCTAAAGTTATGTAATATTACGTAATATTACAGAGATTGCCAACTTTATTTGCATCACCCTAATTCTCCAACACACAAGCACGCCTCAGTGCAATGGAATGATGACAGAACCAAGACTTGGGCAATGAAAGGACAATGAATTTCCACTTTAATTTTAAGATGGATCTCGAGAGAAAAAGATTTGGTGGTCGTCTAGGTTTGCTTGGGTTATGGGTTAATATTACCGAATTGTCCTTCCTAATAATGAAAAGTCATGTGTCAAAAATTTATTGCTCTTGAGTTCCAAACGTTATTTAATCGTAGTTTGTTAATTACCCTCAGAAATCGTAGCGATAAACAATTTTTTTTTTTTTAACATCCATGGAACTTCGAATCGCGGTGTTTGAGCTTATGAAGGGCAGCGCTATTTCCACTCTAGTTTTGGCTTAACCACTTCTTTTTTCAATTAACAGATTGAAATACCTTCTCTTTCTTCCATTTATTTTTTTTTATCATGCTAACTAATATAAATGTATTTATTTCTATTTTCTCTTAAATTATCAATTTGACAATAAATTATACCCAAGTAAAATGTCGTCTTATGATGCATCATTTTATCACTTTGCCTAGAAAAGGTTGTTAGTTTTAATTTATGGTCTCATTTTTTTAATTACAAAATTTATATAACATGTTAGACGCTTTTAGTTAAAACGAATTATGAACACACAATTGATCGCCCCCTTTTTTTATGAAATAGCATAAGGAAAACTTTATTTCAAAGTTAAAAATTATAATTCAATATGATTATCTTGTAGATTTAGACATTTTGAATGATCTTTCGTACTAAATTTGTAGGTTTACAATGCTAAACATAGTTGGATTGTGCTTCTT
Source organism: Rhodamnia rubescens (assembly GCA_021437795.1). Lineage (NCBI taxonomy): Eukaryota > Viridiplantae > Streptophyta > Magnoliopsida > Myrtales > Myrtaceae > Rhodamnia > Rhodamnia rubescens. The sequence continues at coordinate 4,719,957 of JAILYA010000015.1, forward strand.
TTTTAGCTTTTCGTATTTTAAACTGGATTGCAAGATGGGGTTGAAAATTTATTTACATATTCTGCACTTTCAAACCCGCGTAAAATTGTTTAGGAAAAGTTTTAAGTATATTTTAAATTTTTGATCCATTTGTTACGAGATTCAATTTACAAACAATATACATTTATCATTTGTTAATATTTAGCTATGATCAAAATATATATATAGGACATTTAATCATGCTTTAGCAAATTAAACTTTTTCCATATTTTGATCACTTTTTCTTTTTCATTTTTTTTTATCAAGATCTGCTCAGTAATTAAATTGAATTTTGATTTTCAACTTTGAAAAATAGTTTCACTCATACTATTTAGACAAAAAGCACTTATTCATGTGTTCATAAGCTTCCATAAATACAAATTTCTTGTGAATGAAAATATGAGGCCGTAAATTAAAATTGACAATATTCTCTACGAAAAATAATAAGATTTGGTGAATTGATATCTTCATGGGCGTAATGGAGCAATTATATTGTGAAACTAATGAGAGAAGATAGAAATAATGGCAGCTTTGTGGATTAGCATGATAAAAATGAAACAATAAATTGAAGAGAGAGAGAGAGAGAGAGAGAGAGAGAGAGAGAGAGAGGGTATTTTGCTAAGTTAACTAGATAAAATGAGTGTTTTAACTAAAATGAGAGTGGAAATAGTGCCGCTCCTGAATCATCAAAATTCATCGTTCTTTTGTATAATCCTTGTTGACTAGTTTGCGTTTTTCTTTTACAGCTTTAATATTTCCATGTAAAATTCATAAAGTACTTGTCGGGGAAAATTACCAAAAAAATCTTAAACCTATTGCAATTGTGCGAGTTCGGTCCTAAACTTTTTTTTTTGGCCGATTCGAGTCCTAAACTTTTTGCAATTATGTTAATTCAACTCATCAAGACAAATTTTAATTTTTTTTTTGTTTCTTTTCTTTAATTTCTTTTTTTCTCCTTCTATCTTCTTCTTCTTCCTCTAGCAAGATCGGCCAAAGCCGACAACCGGCGAGGTCGACTTTTCTCACATCCGGGCAATGTCGGCCTCACCAACCCAGATCTGGCGAGATCTTGGCCTACTGAGCCCCGGCATTGGAGAGGTCCAGATTTGCGCAACTCTAAGGCCCACTTCAACACTCCCAATGGCAAGCTCTTCACACGTAGCTTCTTGCCCTTGGATTAAGAAGTCAAGGCCTCGGTCTTCATGACCCGCAGCCTACAGATCCGACATTGGTGGCTCTTCTAAAAGATCCGCATCAACTTCGCCAACTAGGACTACGCCATCTTCATGACCCACCCTGCGCACCCCTTAACCTCCTCGGCCTCATTAGCCCGCATCTAGACCTCGCCATCTTCGGGTGAGGACGACCGAGCCTAGATTTGGGCCGGTGAGGCCAACCTCTCCTTGCGACGCGAGGTTAACCCTCGCTAGTGGCCGGCGGGGTTGATCTCACCGGCCTTCGCCTATGGCTGGCTTGGCTATAGGAAGAAGAAGAAGATAGAAGGAAAAAAGAAAGAAAAAAAAACATTGTTGAACCGCCGGCGTTGGCCAACGTTCACGTCAGCACGGGCCGCCTAAATTGGTCGAATGAACCGAATTGAAAGGTTTAGAACTATATCGGAAAAAAAAAAAATTAGGACTAAATTGGCATAATTGCGACAGATTTATAACTTTTTGATAATTTTTTTAGCATTTGTCTCTATACATGTTTTAGCCAAGGGCACACATGGTAACACTTCTACTCAAAAAATTAACTTCTTGCCTAAGCATAAGTTGATTTTTTTACTTCTAGAGAAATAAAAAAATTTCACTTCTTCAAGTGGCTCCTAAGTTACTTCTCGAACAAAAAAATGTTCTAAAAATAGAAAAATGAAGTTACGTAACCAAATGAATTTCTACTCTAGAAGTTATGTTACTAAACGGATTTCGCTCTATAAGCACTTCCGGAGCGTAAATTACACTTCACAAGTGTTGTCATGTACGCCCAAGTAGTTGGGCTAAATTGTCCAATACCAACACGTTTGCACCCGATTTGCACTCTATTTGCACATTTTGTTTGTACCAGACATATGCTATTACGACACTATTTGAACTCGTTATTATGTTTAATTTGGTTATTTATATTTATTTTCTCTCATTAACCATGCTAAGACTTTAAATTGAAATAACCGTGCTTTGGATGTCAAGCAACTTGGTATATTTGGTGAAATTTAGTTTCTAATTTTGTTGATAATATCAACTCTTTTTTTATTATCATGAGCCCGAAATCCTCCGACAGCGCCAACTTGGGTGTTACAAAAGAGGTTCTTAGGGAAGTCTAAAACGATTAAAAATAAATAAATGCACATTTTTCAGTGACAGCAAAACACCAAAGTTAACCCTAGCTGAGTCGCAAGATAGCATTACGACAAAAGATGTTATTATGTCTGTTTAGTACATTTTCAACGTTAAGTAGCGCTCCATCAATCTCGGTTTGATTTGATGGTTTCTTCTCATTAAAAAGCAAGGTCGAGATTTCCTTTTGTCATCGATGATCTAAGCATCCAAGAAAATGAAGCATGAGATCTTTTTTCTATATCATTCTTCTCATCTGAAAGTGCCAAATAATAGGTCCAATATCCAATCGAACGATTTCCCACTGAACCTCTGTATAATACCCATGTAATCGAACACGTTGCATGAAATTCGGTTCTTTCCGGTCGAGCAAGAAAACCCTAAAACGCCAACCCTTTTATCTTAAACCAGTCGGACGATGATAAATCCTATTTGACATCACCATCCGTATCGAAGAAAATCTCTGTGAAAGCAAAATCATGTTTCAAATTCCTGACTTTGTGCCGCTGTAGAATTTCTTGACATATTCATAAGTATCTAAGCATCCAAAACCGAAATCTTTTCCTATTCATGTATTTTCGGAAAACCTTTAAGCTTGTGCTGAAATTTCAATTTTAGGTGATTTGGATGTTCCTAAAGTCTGACTACCAGAAAATGACCAATCGCATAAACCAAACATAATGTTCGACCTTTTTTTTTTTTTTTCCTCCTCATCTTTCCATAACGAAGGGATGATGATTTCGACATCAAACTTTCACCACTAATGAAATGGTTTACGACCGTAATTCATAAAACAAAATCTCCAGCGCTTTAAATGATGATCGCTTAAATCTCTTATATTTCCCAAACCTAAATCTTTCTTGGTACGTAAAATGAAACCGAATCATTCAACGTTTTCAATAATTTATACGCACAGCGTGAGCTCATTTGCTGGTGTATAAATTAAGCCAGTCGCTCAGATCATAACTTACCCTAACCTCAACAACCCTTCCCCGTCTAAAACTTTAAAACCCTAATCAAAATTCTCTAATTATAATGAGCAAAAGGGTAATTTTTTAATTTAAAGATAACGGCAGATACAGTAAAGGTTCTCATCAAGAAGTAGGAAAGAAGCAAGAACTGACCAAACCAAAGATTCTACAATCTTTGCAAAAATATTCAACCGCGAAGATTCGCTGCAACTGCAAGTGCCTAACTCGAGAAAAACGTGGAGACATCAGATTCGCATCTCAACTAAAAACCTAGGAGAGGCGACGTTGTCTACCGTCCGAAGTTACCTGTCATTAGAAAATTGTGCCCCAAATCTAATCTTGTCCAAATAAAATATTTCCTCTGACTGCGACTGATGCAAACATCTTCGTTTCTTTCTTCTGGTGGGAAGAGATTTGATTTGCCTCGAGTTGACCTTGACCACGTAGGAACCAAGGACTAATTGGGGAGATACTGTTCAAGATCCACACGCCAAATCGCCCCCCATTTCGCACGCCAAATCTACGTGAAAACCATGACAGATATCTTCGGATGAGGAAGATAAGATTGTGTTCACATGAAATCTGCACAGCCCACTGATTTTATTTTGCTGATTTGAGAATGATTAGAAGTCCGTCAATCTGAAATCTTGCTGCGTTTTGACCAGGATCAACCCAGAGATTTGATGTCTGACCAAAAAAATTAAAAAAAACCAAGAGATTTGATGGTACAGCAAGCAATGTTTAGTCAAGCCAAGAAATTCCAAATTCTTCTATCCCAATTGTATCCTAAAAATAAAATAGATTACTAAATGATATGACAAAGCTCTAAAAAAAGTTCGAGAGCCAAGTAGATTGCTACTTATGTAATTCGGTATCCGACTCGAGCAGTTTCACACATCATAAAAGCTAGTCTTATCTTAGTAAGTATCCTTTGATAGAGTATTACCTATTACCAAGAAAATTACCAAAAAAGTATTAAACCTATCAAATTTCAATCGTAATTTTTTTTTGGCCAATTAAGTCGTGAGCATTTTGCGTTTATGCCCATTTAGTCCATCGGGCCAACTTTGGTAGTCAAGGCTAATGTGATAATTTTTTTATAATATTTTAAATTTTTAATTATTTTTTCCTTCTCTTTCTTCCTCTAGCCAATGGCCGGATCGGCAACGAGCCGGAGGCTAGGGCCCGCAAGGTAGGGAAAATAAAAAAATAAATAAAATTTTGAAAAAATGTTAAAAAAATTGTCACGCCCGGCTACCACCAAAGTTAGCAAGATACACCGAATTGGACAAATGCAAAAAAATTTAGAACTCAATTGATAAAAAAAATTATCACTAAATGTCGTGACCTAAAAAAATAAACAAGTTAGATTACGGGCTAATGGATTATCGGGTTAATTAATTAACTAACCTAACTCGGACTCTCCCAAGTCCATACCAAACCGCAACTTAAGGTTCGAAAAATTAACATATAATGTGATTTGAATTTGGAGTCGCCACTAATCATTTTTGGTAGGTTGACTAGAAACCCAAATAAAATAGCGGGAGAAAACTATCTTATTTCTACGAACCGAGATTTTGAATTCGGAGACTTGATTACGCTAAATTACTCTAACGCCCTTTCGGTACCATTTTCGAAAAAAAAAAAATGATTTGATTTGGTAATTTACTTGAATTTCAAAGGTGCAGTTTTTTATTCTTTTTTTGTTTTTCTCCTTTTTTCCGAAAATGTAAAACATTGAGCTTTATGCGATATACACCATGGATGATTTAGAAAGAAAGAAAACGCGGCCAATCACGAGTATTTACAAAAATAAATTAACATGTAATAATACTAAACTTTGGAACACGTGGCATGTCTAAAATAAACAATCAAATATTCAAATCAAATGATTACATCTTTGTAGATCAAAATGGAGACGATTACCTTCTATTACACAAAATCTTACTCACGTACACGTTATAGTTTCTTTCAAGATCTCGGAGCTTGAAGAACGTGGCTGTCGTCGAAAATGACAAGCGATAACGTTGTTGGGTGGCGAGAGGCGAAGTATGTATCGGGACTCGTCGAATATGATGCTCGACCAAAGCTCTTTTCTCTCACTCTCAAATTTTCTTTCCTGGTTTCTTCTTAAGGACTATCTCAATTCTTTTCTCCTCAAAAACTCTCTCAATTCTCTCCTACTCTCAAAAAAAGACTCCCCTAATTCTTCAAGAACTCTTCTTCTTTTATAGGCAAAGTTCTTCATCCTTCATTCTTCATCTTCATTTCCTCACCTTCCATTTTCATCTTCTTTTCTTCATCTTCATCTTCTCTTCTTCACCTTCATTTCTCCATCTTCCATTTTCATCTTCTCTTCCTCATCTTCATCTTCCTTTCTTCATCTTCCATTTTCATCTTCTCTTCTTCATCTTCCTTTCATTATCTTCTCTTCACCATCTTCCTTTCTCCATCTTCTTTTGGTATTTGCAATCATCCTCGAAATTTTAAGTATTTGCAATACGGTCCCGAAGTTATGAGTATTTGCAATAAAGTCCCCCGAGAAAATATTTCTTTCAAGCTCAAATCTTCTTGGTGCATTTTTCCACCGCATGCCTAGTCCGGACCCTCGTTAAATTAAGCTCAAATTGTATGCCAATGCTAAATGAATGCGTGAGATGATTTTTGTTTAGAACTAAAATTAGTTCTAATTTTTATGTAAAAAATATATTAGTCAAAATTTAGGCGTCAACACTAAATTGATACAATTACAATATATTTAAATTTTTTGATAATTTTCTCGAGTATTACGTGTCCGATTTCCATTTCTTATTCCCCACTAATCACTCGCTAATAATTACTTTTTTGAATCCATGTTGATATATTTTTTCTCTCAGAACCTCTATTGGCCGGTGATGAGTCATTCTTGTCGCCACAAGAAGTGAATGCATCAACTGACGCAGCCAAATGTACTTTGAACTAAAAATTATGATGATGGAGTCAAGAATCAAATGTGGCTGGTGGATTAGGACAAAGATGACGTCCTCTATGCTAGAGATCATATCCATCTTGTATTTTTACAATTAGCATGTCTTATTAGGCCCCAACAACAACAAAAAATTTTAATGCGCAAAACAATTGACTAACTCCAATTTCACTGTGCCTAACACCCCCGAAGTCTCATTCATTGAAGTTTATTCTCCATCCAAGGGGAAACCTTTCTTTTGTAGCTTTCCCACACCAAGTGTTTGTCCAGATCACGATGGATAGAATGTGACATCTAGTAAAATTATAATCGAATAAAATTAAGTGCCGCCCTTGGAGAGTCTCGATCAAAACAATGATGAAAACATTGAGAACCCTAATTAAAGCCCTCCCGAATCCATACCAAATCTCGGGTAAGACTAGCAAAAACAATTTAATGATGCGAAGAAGGTGACAAAGCTTAGGTGTCTGGGGACCATTGGAAGAAGAAGGCATCGAGCATTAAGAACGCATTTGAACTCGCATGTTGCCAAGGGAAGTATAGTTTCTTTCTTTTGGGGCACGTATTAAGAGGGGACTTTATATTAACAAAGGACCATCGCACCATCCTCTGAGGTTTGCACGCACGACTCAAATTGCTACAAGACTGAAAAGATAACAAGAAGTAGAACCCGACCGGCACAAGAAATTACTTTCGGGCTCCGTTTATTTTTTAAAAACGAATGATTTGAAAAATATTTTATTGAAAACGGTCGTTTGTATCGCTTGGAATAATATGTCAATGGAAAATATTTTTATTATCAACAATAATTTATATCTAAATATTTCCGTTCATTCATTTTTCAAGAAGTATAAGCAATCATTTAAAGAAAAATATTTTTTAAAATATATTTATTTTTTGCGAAATAAACGGAGCCTTGGTGTACACCGTTTGCTCCTCGGATCATACCTAAATCAACAATCGGGGATCGTTAAAGTCAATGAAATACCCTGATAAAATCATGCTACCGGTGAAATGCAAACCAAAATTCGGGGGAATGACTCAAATGCGATGTTATATGCGCTGAATTGTATGGACAGCAAACCTATATTTGTGCCCATAGCCCACTCACATCACATTTTTTTCCCTTTATGTTTGCCCTTTTTCTCTTCCTATGGAATTTAATTTGACTGGATGCAAATCACAGAGATGGTTACATAAATATGTGTGTGCGTATACGCGAGCGTATGCGATTTTAGATGCTCCTAGAAACAAGATATTACATTTATTATGAAGTGGTCCTGCCTTACCAGTTGCATCTTTCACCAATAAAACTATTGATCATCATTGAGGGCGACAATAAAAAGAAAATGTTGTGCAATCCAACCCAACCAAATGTACCAAACCATTATTGCGCCGTTGTATTAGGGAAGCCTTGGGGATTCCATGGTCCCACGGCCACGCCCAGGAAAGGGCACAAGGAAAATGAAATCATAATACGACAGAACAGATAATGTAAAAATAGAATTGGATATTCTTTCTAAAAGATATGTTTTTTTGAGTTTGCATTGTCATGCATGAAATCGTATGTGATAAAAAAAAAAAAAAAAACATTACACAAATGCCGATGTTAGCGTTCATGTTATCATCTCTATGCTCTTTCTGAATGATTGCAGGAAAGAAAACAGAATGGTGCGGAACTCCACCAGAGGTCAATAAACATTGAGCTCATAAAATATCCCACTAACCCAAAGAACCGGATAATTAAAAATAGTTAAAAAAAATTATCCAACAAATCATAAATCTATTGTATAGCGGTCGATTCAGTCTTAAACCTTTCAATTATGCCAATTTAGTGCGTAAACCTTTTGACGATTTGTCAATTTAGTAGTAAACACTTTGACAATTTATCAATGTAGTCCTTTTGTCGGATTATCGAAATAATAGGTTTAGGACTAAATTGGTAGGTCGTAAAAAATTTCAGGATTAAATCCACATAAATAAAAAGTTTAGGATTGAATTGACCTCCATACAACAGGTTTAGGATTTTTTTGGCCAATTATCCCTAGGTAAAAATTATGGTGAATGTTAGAAACACGAGATTCCTGTGCTTGTTGGCCTAATCGGCATACGCAATTCCTTAATCACTACACTAATCTCGAGGGATTGCTTATCTACCCTTTCATGGAAAGAATGACTCGTGAGCATCATTTAGTACGTCAATGCGTGTTTTCTTTGCAATACCTTTACTGGTAATTTTTTGAACTATCGGTCTTCATAACTGCTTTGTATCACAAGCAGTACTCGACTTATGTCGTTAGCTAAACGAAGTCGAATGGAAACACCAACCTTCCCCGTTAAATTATTTAGGAAAGTTTTCAAATAAGAGTATGAAGTGCATTTATTTTCTCAAATAAAGACTTACGGTATACCTTACTTCAAATAAGAGTTTAAAATTATCATATCGATATTAAATAACAGCTCGAAGTAGCCATGACAGTTTCAAATAAGAACTGGATGTTGGCCGGCTAAATATTTCAGCATGTCAAGGCACTTTCATCCAAAGAAGATTTTAGTTCTAAATTATTTTCTTATTTTCTTATTGTTTTTTTTTTTTTTTCTTTACTACGGTCGATGAGGTTCGCCTAGCCCGGGCCCTCGCCGGATCAAGCGAGGGTCGCTGGGATCGGTGAGGGTGACCCTCAACCAGCCCCTGGGAGCATGCCTGCGACCACCGGCGAAAAGAAAATAAAAAAATAAAGGGAAAAAATCAAAAGGAAAAAAAAAGTAAGAGGCAAAATGCCATTGACCGGCTTGAAGGTCGGGCCATTCTTTGAGACTAACAGAGCCACTTTAAGCCATTATTTGGAATAAGATCCATTTCATGCTCTTACTTGAGAAAATGATGGTATTTTCATGCCCTTATTTGGAACAAGACTCACTTCATGCCCTTATTTGACAAAAAGAGAGTACTTCTTACCCTTATTTAATTTTTTCCCAAGCATTTATCATTAACACTTTAAGATAACTTTTTTTTTTTACTTACTTTAAGATAACTTCGATTCACATCGATCTCTCCACTTTTAGGTAGAAATCAGCTTTGCCGGCCTCGTCGATCCGTTAACGTCCGAGTTGACACTAAAATGAACGGCCTAAACAAAAGATCATTTACAGTCGCTCGTATGTCTATTTCGTGCAACTATGCGATACGTGACAATTCAGTTGTCTATTTCGTGCAACTATGCGATACGTGACAATTCAGATTGTGCAAAAGTAGAGAAGAATGAGAATACTACCCAACAATTCCATGTGACGAAGGAGTCGCCTCTTTTGGGCGATGCATTGCGAAATAAAGGAGGTAGGTTTTAGCTTTACACGTAAAGAAAGAGAGTGAATAGCCATTAATGAAAAGAGAACCGCCATGATCTTTTCCCTAGTGCGGCATATTAAGTTCAATGTCTTTTCATGGTGGCCAAAAGAGATTACCATATCTTTGCAATTTATGCATATTTAAGATATAATCTACTTTGGTAGGTGCAATTCATGCCTCGAATTCTTCTATCGTATCTCCTTTGCCTTTATTCATCAAATGGCACCGGTGTGTAGTATCCAAACATGCAAGTTGCATATCACCCAAAAATAAGAAGTGGAAAATTTATTTTTTGGGGGCATTAATTTCCGGTGGGTCGATATTATTGTAATACATACAGTTGAAGTAATTGCTACCAAATAGCAGTTTCGATTCGGAGATATATGTGTTTAAGTCCCCCTAGACAACAGAATATATCGGAGAGATATGAAAGAGATTTATGCCGACTCCACGTTAGGTGTGATTGATACCCTCGGTTTGTCCATGATATGTTCATATTGCACGTAATCTTCAACGCATATGCTCGATTTCAACCCTTCTTTTGATATAGGATTTTGCGAATATGCCAAATTTGTTGGGTACTTCATGAGCTGACTTGTCTAAAAACAGAGTTTCGTGATTCTCTAACGGTTTCCTCGCGTCCGGAGAATCCAAATAAACTTATGACATTTTCACTTCACTACTATAGTTCATCGCTAGAGAGAGAGAGAGACCATAATGCTCGTTTATTTTGCGAAAAAATTTCATTGCATTTTCATGAGAAATATGGGCTCTCGATCGCCCGCTATCTTAACCGAGTCAACTCGATGGCGAAGCTTGTTCGACATCTCAATTTACCGGTTGTTTCGCCGAAAAGTAGCGGCGGGACACCTTTGAAGTGTAGATTGATGACTAAATCGGCAAAAGTTGTGAAAGATCTTTCGTCGATTCTTGAACAAGAAATGTAAACGACAAGAAAATTGAAAGTCTCGCGACTAGAGACAATCGTGTCCACCCATCTAAAAGTATTGGACATGTAATGATGAACGGAATGACAAATTCAAGTATTTATACCTATGGCCGCCAGTCTACAGCAGTTGCTCCTTCTCCACTACTTCAACGGTTGTGTCTTCCCCACAATTGCCGCAATCAATCTCTCGTTGACTTCTCAATGTAGAGATTGCCAACACCAACACTTTGACGGATGCTTTCATCGTTGCTCCGTCGACGGTCACACTGACCGTGGCCACTTGAGTCGACCTCCATTTGTCGACATTCTACTTCTAGAGTTGGATATTTTCATTTAAGCCATTTGTCGGCTAAAACCAGTTTTCTTATCAATTAACTAAATTTGCCGACTCGAAGTTTTCGACACTCAAACCATTTTTTTTCTCTATGGCACCATGCTCGATCTCTTCAAATCTGAGTCGACGGTCAAAGGCTTGGACATTTCTTGGTGTCAACACCGATCATAACGATCTAGAGTAACTCCTGTCGCAATACATTCCAAAAGGCTGATACCAATAGGGGAAATGACATAGTAATTTGAATGAAAATCCCAATCAAGGGTCTATCGATCATACAAACCGTTGGTCGATCTCGATAACTAAACAAAGTCTCAATCTAATAGATCCGTATATTAAACAGACGTCGCCAGCTAGCTAATGTTAAATTAGGTGGCACATTTTATGACTGAATGAGTGGTGCCTAAGAACTCTTCAATATCACATCTTTGACAAAATGAATACTACTTAACACATTGGAATTCCAACCTTGATACATATTCAATAGCTATAATTTCCTAAGGTTTATTAGAGTTGGGTTTGACACACATTCATTCATTATCTTATGAACTTTGGGCGGTGATTTATTTGCCTTAACATACATATTTGCATGTGATCAACTTGAATTAAAGATAGCTTAGAGACATAAGCAGCGGGAAGAGAGCCTGTATCTGCCAGCTCAATCTTCATTTATCTATAATGCATTATTGGGACTAAATGGAAATTGTGATTCTGTTATTTATTAATTCCCATGTTCTTGGTATTTTTTTTTTTTTTTATCTATTTTTTTTTTTTTTGGGTGGTCGTGATCTAGGCCGCGTTCGCTGCACTGCACCATAAGCTGTCAACTCATCAGCTCCCGTTGACTTTCCTATACGAAATGGAGTTTTGACTTTTGAGAGGCTCAACGAAAACTGTAAAGTAATCTCAAGCGCGATTATCAGAGAAGGAACCATGTTTTAAGGAAAGGAAAATTAAATTAAAATATAGTAAGAGATAATTAATTTGTTTTTAAATTTAAAATGCTGCGAACAAGACATCTCTAGCAACCTGTGCATGCTCATGTCTCAGATTGGTAGACAGTACGAGTCACTTCAGCACAGCGGTGTCTAATTCTTTTATGTCTGATTTCCTGCTAATTGTACTGTTATTGTCCCGCTTAGTGTTTAGGGTGCGTTTATTCGTGGAAAAATTTCATGCCAAAACAAAATATTTTCTAAAAAAAAAAATTTTCAAAAAAATGATTAGTTGCCCTTTGTTTGGTGATTATTTGACCGAAGACGTTTTATGGTGTTTGTATTTTATTTGAAAAATAATTTCAATCTCATGATTTTATCTCAAGTAAAAAGAAAATTTCAAAATTCTAAGTACATCTTTTATATTAATTTTTTTATTTTTATTTTTTTTCCTTGCTTCGCTGATTGCCGGGGGGTGAAGACCGTGACCAGCGGAGCAAGAAGGAAAAAGAAAAGAAAAATTAAAATAAAATATTTAAAAAAATCGAGATGAACAATTCCGAAAATACTTTTATCTCTTTAGATTTAGGAATTAACTTTCCTAATTTTATGCATGAATTTTCTATTAACGGAAAAAAAAGTAAAATAAAATATTTAAAAAATCGAGATGAGCAATTCGAAAATACTTTCATCTCTTTAGATTTAGGAACTAACTTTCCTAATTTTATGCATGAATTTTATGTTGACGGAAAAGTATTTTCATCTGATTAGTTATTTTCCACTTATCAAACGGGTGAAAATCCAGAAAACTAACTCTCGAAAATATTTAGTCAAACAAACACACCCAATGTGTATTTAGAATGGATTCTTTTGGTTTTTTTTTTATGATTGTACTTTGAAATTAAGTCATCAGTTTTCAACAAGGGCCGAAAATCGCAAAGGTAATGGAATATTCCTATTTTCATCCATTAAGGCAATTCCGAAAATACTTTCATCTCTTTAGATTTAGGAACTAACTTTCCTAATTTTATGCATGAATTTTCTGTTGACGGAAAAGTATTTTCATCTGATTAAGTTATTTTCCACTTATCAAACGGGTGAAAATCCAGAAAACTAACTCCCAAAAAATAATTTCAGCCAAACAAACACACCCAATGTGTATTTAGAATGGATTCTTTTGGCTCTTTTCTTATGATTGTACTTTAGAAATTACAGTCATACAAGTTTTCAACAAGGGCCGAAAATCGCGAAAAGGTAATCGAGAATATTCCTATTTTCATCCATTAAATATCTTAAAATCAATTCTAGCTGAATGTTTCTTATGTCACAACATTTTAGGGTCACTCTCCGGAAAAAAAAAAAAGCAAACCTTTCTTGACATGTTTACTCTGTGACTTATCCTTCGACGTAATATCTAATGTGCACACACGGTTGCATGCATACAAAAAATGGACATTTAAAAAGTCGAGCAAAAATAAAAAATTATTGCAAAAAATATGAATGATTAGATAATGGATTGACAAAAACAACGCGATATATGTTATATTATAGATATACAACCAAGGAAAAAAAATGCAGCACGATTCGGAAATTTTTTTAGGAAGGTTGTTGAAGAATAAGACAGAGAGAAAAATATAGTTATTAGCTTATGCATTTGCCCATTGATATAATATCATAATATCAGTAGAATAAGTTATTAAGAATATTTAGAGAAGATAAAAAAATAATTGAGATCTCCAAAATATAATTTATTGTCATCAATAACTTGGCATTTGAGAGAGTTAGCTAAGCCGTATTTTTCAAATAAGGTATTTGGAAGATAGCTACTAGGGTCCGGCTGTAATTGGTCATCATACAAGAAGGGATGGGCACTCATGTAATATCTTTACATCTTTCGTTGAAATGGGAATTGCACTGTAATGAAACCAATATTACCATCGAGGGAAAAATTGTCAAAAAAACCCTAAACCTACTATACTTTTTAAATCTTTTAATTTTATCGATTAAGCCTTAAATGTTTTCATCTTTTGTCAATTGAGTCTATCCAACCAATTTTGTCCGGAAATCGGCGACGTGAATGTCAACCGTCTTAAGTGACTCGGCCGGCGTTAACGTGGAAAATTTTTAGTAACATTTTTTTTTTATTTTGCCTTTTCCTTTTCTTTTTTTATTTCAAAGGGCCGGCAACCCCTATTAACCCCGGGCGGGGCAGCAAAGTTCTTGCTAGCTGCGGACAAGTGATTGCAACCCTCGCTAAGACCGATGAGGGTGTCACGAGCCATCGGTGTGGCCGGCGAGGGCTTCGTGGCCCTCACCTAGGGGTCGACCCCTTGCTGAGGCAAGGAGGGCGTTGCGAGCTCTCGTTGTGGTTGATGAATGCCGCGACCCTCGCGCTTGATCGACGCAAGCTTCGTAGCCCTCACCCAAGGGGGGCGGGGGTCAGGCCCTTTGAACCAAGGGAAAAGGAAATTTTTTATATATTATTAAAATTTATTCAAGTTAGCAACGATCGTGCCACGTAGGATGGTCGGTGTCCACTTTTAAGCTATTTTCGATCAAAATTGATCGGGTGAACTCAATTGGCAATTAGTGAAAATGTTTAGGACCCAATTCGAAAAAAATTAAAAGATTTAGAATTGTATTAGCAAAAATGCAATAAGTTCATGAATTTTTGGACAATTTTCCCACCGATGAACATGTCGCTAGTTTAAAAAATAACACCACGCAATTTGTTGGTCTCTCCATGACGGCAATCATAAACAATTTACCCCATTCCCTTGTTCCAAAAGCCATTTGTAACACTTAGAAGGGTGCTCCCGAGAACATCGGAAAGGTCGACGACTACAAGGTTGTTAAGGAAAAATTTAAGTGCCAAAACCAAAGCATTGACTAAACGAATTTTGTTTAAGAAAGGAAAAAAAGAGTTGACCCCCCACTTGGTCAGTTGATTTTTCTCAAAGAAGAAGCGTGGGAAGCCGGCGAAGAAGGGGAATGAATAGACGAGACATATGTCTCGAGACACGTTGGATAATAAAAGTTAGCTCGCCGGTCGTCGACACACAGGCAATGAAAGGAAAAAAAAATTGAAAAATTAATTCAAAGGGATGATTCAAAATTCATTAAACAATCCATGTTAACGATAAGAATGCCATGTAGGGCCTCTGGCGTTCACGTAAGAGGAAAGAACATTCGAATCCCTAGCCTCCATTTCACTTACAATCAGCATGTATGGAAACATGCAGAAGACAAAACACAAAAGCAGATATTATCTACACCTCATGCGCACACACGAACCCATTAGATCACGTGGATTCCACGTGAATCTCACATTTTGCAACCGATCTCATGATCCTGGCTACAGTTAAGATATTATCAAAAAATATATACATTTTGCTAGTCACCTTCTCGGAACGGAGAGAGTCGTATAAGATTTTACCTGACTACAGTGGTCCAATGGGGAAAAAAATAATTAGAGTGCTTAACATTGAGCTAATATGTTCACAATCAAATAAGGATGACGATGGCATTGCTACCTTTTTGCCAATTTTTTTTTCTAGGAAAAAGGTTTAAAAAAAAAAAAGAGAGAGAGAGAGACCGAGCTTATAAAGAATATGTGTCTGTCAAATATAAAACTTGAATAAACATGGAAGTGGCAGACAGATGATGTCGATAGGGATTATTAAGTTTAGACAGGATATCGAGCCAAGGCCGATGATGACGTCATAATTCGATCCATAATCCCTCACTAAGCGAGCACAAAATCCCCCTTAATTCCAAAAACAATCCACACCAGCCGTTATTTAAGCCCCCCTCCTCTCTCTCCCTCTCTAAAACTACGAAGGTGAAACAGAGTCTAGAGAGAGATAGAGAGACTTCTCATTCTTCAAACTTCACCTGGATATATTTAGAGAGAGAGAGAGAGAGTCTAGAGAGACACCCGAAGAAGGAAAGAATCAAAAGCTTCGAATTTTTCCATTTTTCCTTTGATTCGGAGAAGCGGGAACGAAGAGCAGAGGCGGAATCAATCGACCCACGAAGCTCAAATGATGATAGCTTATGCGGAGCGCTTCGTCCACGAGAACGACACCGAGATGAGGCAAGACGACGGCGTCTCTGGCCTGGACCTCCAGCTCCAGGGGACCCTGGACTGGTCCCCCGCGGCGACCGCCTCCACCGCCAAGGACTTCGGCGGCCTCCGCTCGGCCAAGCCCCTCGCCGTCGTCCGGCCTTCCGGCTCCGACGACGTGGCCCGCTCCGTCAAGGCCGCCCTCCGGTCGCCCAACCTGACCGTCGCCGCCAGGGGCAACGGCCACTCCATCAACGGCCAGGCCATGTCGGACGGCGGCCTCGTCGTCGACATGCGCTCCACGGACACCGACCACTTCCAGGTCGGCGGCGGCGGGTGCGGTGCCGACCACGCTGTCGTCGCCGGGGGGCATTATGGGAAGACGTCCTGGAGCGGTGCCTGCGCTACGGCCTCGCGCCGCGGTCGTACACCGACTACCTGGGCCTGACGGTGGGGGGACGCTGTCCAACGCCGGGGTCAGCGGCCAGGCCTTCCGCTACGGCCCGCAGACGTCGAACGTGACGGAGCTGGAGGTCGTGACCGGCCAGGGCGAGACGCTGATTTGCAGCGGCAGCGACAACTCCGAGCTCTTCTTCGCCGTCCTCGGCGGACTCGGCCAATTCGGCATAATCACCAAGGCAAAGATCTTGCTTCAACCCGCACCTGATATGGTACGAACACCACTCTTCAATTTCCCCTTTTTTTTTTTTTTCTTTCTGGTTAATTTAGGCAATTTTTTTTCCCGGAATATTTATATGTTGTGGTGGTGGGCAATTTCTGCAGGTGCGGTGGATAAGAGTGGTGTATGCGGATTTTGGCGAGTTCACCCGGGACGCTGAGTCGCTGTTGACTCGGCCGGACGGCGACACGTTCGACTACATCGAAGGGTTCGCGTTCGTGAACAGCGACGACCCGGTCAACGGCTGGCCCACCGTGCCGCTCGACCCGGACCAGCGGTTCGACCCGGCCCGGCTGGCCCCAGGCGCCGGCTCGGTTCTCTACTGCCTCGAGCTGGGCCTCCACCACCAGAGCAGCGACTCTCCCTCGTCCGTTGATTCGGTAACGACACCTCCCTAACGAAATTGCGTCCATCAATCGTGCATTTATTTCTTTCCCACGCCTCGTTACAAATGGTCTTAGTCAATGTGGAAAAGATCACGGTAGACGCACGTTCCACGTATGGATTAGCCTAAAGCAAATCACAAACGAGAGCCAATTAGTCTTCTTTGACTCCGATTTCCGATGCAGCTTGGTTTTCTTCAAACACGTCCGTACGTTTTGTAACGCTTGTATCATCCGACGTACCGATGGGACATCACTCATTCAAAGTCCCACTCGCACGTGATCGTTATCAACACCTGTCTATTCTTTTTCCAGCGTCATTTTTTTTAAAAAAATTTCAATATATTTACCATAACTTATAGAATTTCTTAGCAAGAATGCCGCATCGAAACCCGTCGTGAAATATGGAGCGAGTTTTCGTAGTTCCGGGTTTCGACCTGGGTTTGGGCCTTGGGGGGCCCCGCACGTGGGAAGTGTCCGAGCTGGACAGGCGAGAGGACAAAAAAATTGGCGATTTGCCTGGTTGGACTCACACGTGTACAAAGCTCAGCGACTGCAGACGATGAGGACGATGCCCCCACCCACTCTCCAACCCAATTCTTACCTTTTCTCTCCCCACCATCATAATTCATTTGAAGAAAAAAAAAAGTGGGGGTGGAAATTCCGGGGTGAAAAAAATTAGTGCGACGCATCGATTACCCCGCGACTAAAAACAAATTAGCAAAATAAAAAATTTTTATTTCACTTTTTTCGAATTTTAAATGATTTTGTCTTTGTGGGAATTACTTCACCACTGAAGGTGACGGCACAGCCGTAGATGCATCTTCCATTGGATTTTCTGACATCCCCCCTCGTGCCGCCGTAACTGCCCCCGCACTTGCCCGCGAATTACAGGAATGACACCGCGCGGGGGGACGCAGCGGTGTCACTTTCGGAGTTAGGGCGCCCAGTCGGGGCTATTTTGGGGAAAGAAAAAAACCAGGTCCCCCACCGGGAGCCTGGTCCTATGAGTTGTCGCCGTCCCCGTTGCCTGATCGCGGAGATTTTGCCCTGACGTTGTTGGTCCCCTCCCCACGCACGCACACGCACCCACCGCAAACGGCCAGACCCACGTCATTTTCTGGAATCTATATCTCATCTATTGGCGTGGAATTTTACCCGAATGCCCCCGGCGTGACGATTTCTCAATTTTGCGTTGTGTTTTTTTTTCACAGGTGGCGGGGAGATTGCTCGGGCGGCTGGGATTCGTGGAGGGCCTGGAGTTCCGGCGGGACGTGAGCTACGCGGAGTTCCTGCTGCGGGTGAAGCACGCGGAGCAGCACGCCAAGGCCACCGGCCTCTGGGACGCGCCGCACCCGTGGCTGAACCTGTTCGTCTCCAAGGCCGACATCGCCGACTTCGATCGGACGGTGTTCAAGGGCATCCTGAAGGACGGCGTCGGCGGGCCAATGCTGGTCTACCCCATCCTCCGGACCAGGTC
The DNA here is from genome assembly GCA_021437795.1 of Rhodamnia rubescens. Taxonomy (NCBI): domain Eukaryota; kingdom Viridiplantae; phylum Streptophyta; class Magnoliopsida; order Myrtales; family Myrtaceae; genus Rhodamnia; species Rhodamnia rubescens. Next base: position 4,738,419 of record JAILYA010000015.1, read on the forward strand.
AGCAAAACCTTCTTTTCCCCCGTTTTTTACGAGTGTGAATTTCGATGGCCCCTCCCGTCGAATCTGTCACGTGCTTTGACTGACGTCTATAGTTTGTCACCTGACGGACGCGCGGATAGGGGTATGGTATAATCCGATGCACACACGAGCAACCCAATTTCCGGTTGCATCCCGATTCACGAACCCGCCATACCTCGGTGGGGCTCCCCGTTGGCCTTGCTCCTGTTCTAAGGCCGCCACGTGTCGCGACCTCACCGCGTGACTAGGTTTGGGCCGGTGGCTGGGGCGGCAACGTGGCGGTGGCGGCCCTGTGGGACCCGCGGATATGAATTCTTGTCCCTTCTTATTCAGAATGATATGCTGACTGTTCTCACTGACCATCATTAAATCTCATGGTTGAGATTTCGATGGGCGGGTATGATATATATATATATATATATATATATATATATATATATATATATATATATATATGAATGTGTGTGTGTGTTTGTCCTCCTCTTACTCCCGCTCTGATGTCAGACCCGACCCCTTTAGTTGCCCCGCTGACGGTTGTACCGTCTGTGCTCTGCATCCCACCTTACCCAATCAACCCCCCGCAGCCGAGCCGAGATGATACAACGTCAAAAGCTCGAAATCAAACTTCGATTTGTGTGTTTGGTCTTTGGGAATGCAATTCGAGCCTGAAGGAGCTCTAGCTCTAACTCGACTCGATTAGAAAATCCGATGGCCTCGAGATCGAGTTCAAATTAGATTAGCTCCGATTTCTCCTCGTGTTTGATCATAACAATCGAGACACACCACATGTTGCAAACCCATTGAGCTGACCGTCGGTGGAGCCGGATATTTGGCTCGATGCGGTGCTCTAATTACGTCACGTGGCTTAGCCAGATTATTTTTTAGAGGAAACCCCGGAAATCGAATCGACCCAATCTTGTGCCGGGCCGAGAACGTCATCGGTAGGGTGCTTGGCGTTAGGCGCTGGGTGAGTTGGCGTATGAGCAAAAGAGTACATTGAAAAATGGTACTTTGCGATGATAAAGCAAGAAGAAAAGAAGGTTGAGGGGACCACGCGAATTTACAATTTTGTACAGAAATTTCGTGCTTCTTTTAGTTGCGTGACCTTTTGGCACAGGCTTTTGGGCCTTTTGCATGAACGGGAGGGAGGTCGCTGTTGTGGTGAATTTATTATGACCTTTTTCTTTTCATTTGTTTTCTTTTTTTTTTATCTTTTCAAACTTTTTTTATTTTTTCAAGGCTGAATCATTTATGACCTAGGGGTTGATGTAAAGCAGGGCAGTGAAAAGGCCTGAGTGGTACTTTGAGGGGCGTTTTCGTCATTGCGCGTCCCCTCTTTTTGTAGAAAATGAGATATCGAGAGATGTTACTTTCGTTGGCCAGTCTGTTGCCATTTGGGAAACGACAAGCGTTTTTATTCGCCAACCCAATTATTATATGACACCGTCGCTACTTTGTCCTGGCTCTTGCCCGTGGATTTTTCCTATGACAACTTCTGTAGTTGATGTTTTTAATGAAGATTGTTGACGATTTTGTGAATTGCCTCAGGTGGGACAAGCGCACGTCCGTGGTGTTGCCGGAATCCGGCGAGATTTTCTACCTCGTGGCCTTGCTCCGGTACACTCTCCCGTATCCGGATGGCCCGTCGGCCGACGAGCTGGTCTCGCAGAACCGCGAGATCCTACAGGCCTGCGACAAGAATGGGTTCGACTACAAGCTGTACCTCCCCTACTATCAGTCGCAGGAGGAGTGGAAGCGGCACTTCGGGAAGCAGTGGGCGAGGTTTGTGGAGAGGAAGGCGAAGTTCGACCCGATGGCCATCCTCGCGCCGGGGCAGAAGATCTTCTCTAGATCGTCGGTGCCCGGTAAGATGGCGAGCAACGGCAGCGGGCTGTAGGAGGGAGAGGGGGTCGTCCGGTTGGCATCTGCGTTAGGTTTTGTCTTTCCTTCGGTGGGTTTTTTTCATTGCAAGATTTGTTCTGAACAATGCTGGAGCAATATGTAAATGAAATATTTTTCATGGTCAAAATCGAAAATTGTTTCTAGGGTTTTTCCCCCCCCCTTACATGTGGAAAAGACGGGAATGGGTTCATGCCAATATCAAGCTGTAAAGCAACCGAGGTCAAATCATATAATACAGCCCAATCGATCTTTTGGACAGTCTAATGTCCAATGTCTCATCCCGTGGAAATCTTACCTAGTCTTTAAGTCCATGATTAGTTCAAAAAGATTGGTTGACTATGACAATACCAACAGCCCCATTTGCATGTTATTTTCAATGGTCAATGATTTGCGACACGAGAGGATAAGAAAGGAATCCGAACTACGCATGGACAATAGGCATCAGATTCTCAAAATTTCAAAAAAAAAAAAAAAACAATTCCATGCGAAACGAAATCGAACAACTCAAAAGCTGCCCACTTTTTTTCTTTTCCTTTTTTTTTTGTGTGTTCTTTTGGACTTAACGATTAGATTTTGTCTAGGGTTTGGTTTTGCTTGGGTCCATGCAAAATCAAATCTTACTTGGTTTCTCCAAATCTTCAGACACTTCCTCCTTTTCCCCCCAACCCTTCCTTCCCACACACACCCCACACCCTCCCCCAAAATAAAAGCAGAGTCGGAAATGGTCAGAGAAAATTAGGGTAAAATCGGGCGGGGGCAGAGATGGCTGGTGGGTCCCACGTTCTTCTTTTTTTAGCTTTCTTTAAGGATGCAATTATGTAAGATTCTGGCTAGAAAAAGGGGGGGCAATTATAAGATCATGATTTCTTGTAAGGCGGACCGGTCCAATGACGACGCGTCGTTTCGGGTTTTAATCCCATGCAAAGCAAAGCGCGGCGTTTTACGTCCCCGCCCGCCGCGATCGGTAAACGTGTCATGCACGGACGTGTCAAAATTCCAAGTTCCCACAAGTGGGAAAGAGGAGCCGGGGCGAGGAAAGCGGCGTGGGCCGACGCGCGCCTGAGCGCGTGAGAGTAAAGCGCCTCTCCCACCCGCCACGTCGGACGATGTGGCCAGGTTGGAGGCCTCGGACGTTCCTTAAATTTATGCCTTCCCTTTTTCTTGTTCTTCGAGAAATCCACCATTGTCACTTCAGCATTAAGATAATTACAGTTCATATTCATCCTCGTGATTTGTTTTTTTCATTGCAATTTGCCGATGAGTTATATTTCGTCGATCTTTACTTGAAGGACCCTTTTATTTTTTACTAGTGAAACTATGAACACCATTGAGTTATAATTTTTTATTCGAACACTTTTATCCGCACCTGATCTTCCTCCGGTCGGCAATGGAAGAAATAAATATGTTATCTTTGCGACTAAGAAATTTGTCCATCAAGCTCGCCCAATTTACAAACATACATATCACTAGAGTTTATTTGTAGTTAAGTACGTCTAGAGAGTGGTTTCCATATTTTGCAACCCACTAACAAAATATCTAGTTGGAGAGCTCTCTAAAAGTCTCGATCGTAATAGAATTCACGATAAACATTTTCTTGAAAATTGGCTCATGAATTTTGCATACATGAAAGATTTGGGGCACATCACCGTCAACCGAAAGCAATGTATCAAAATCATGTATGCACTAACACCCTTTTTCCTCGATGATGATATTACGTAGCTCATAACTCAATTTCCAAGCGGGAATATGTCGAACGTGCCACCGAAAGACCTTGTCTTTACACTTTGCTAGATACCCATGTCCATCACGTTCCCAAGATTTTGTACACGCCATCTTGTCGATCTATGCCTAACTAGAAGCCCGGGCACATGTTAAGAACGTGCTTTGGTAGTACCTTCTATTAGTGACCCCGACTTCCACTCCCTCTTCACGTACCGCCGGGTCATTAGACTTCTCCGGAACCCTAAAACTGAAAATGGGTGTGGCGCTTTTCATCGAATCTGCAACTTTCAAACCGCCATCTTTGCCCTCATAAAAGAGAGATTGAGGTAGCATGTGAACGATCTGCTTTTCCATGGAATAAGATCTCTCCCAGAATGAGAAAAAAAAGGCAGGTGGAGTTAGGTTAAGCGTTAAACGAAGAGCTCGACATGGAACGGTGAGATAAAGATGGAGATGACTTTAGTTCTCTATCAGACCCCCCACGTTCTCCACGCACTGTTTCTTCCTGTGATGCGTGTAGTACGCAAAAAGGGGAATATTCAAAGTTACGTACCCATTCTGGCCATGCATGTCCACGCATCGCATACGGCTTTGCCGATGCAAATCACGTGTCCCCGTTTTCTATTCAAAGAGTTTGACCTAAGAGTACGAGGAACTATTCGTGAAATCTAACCAAGGTGGTGATACTGCCAGCAGATCGAATTACCCAAATTTCAAATAGTTCGAAACATGGATGGTTACCGTGTCGGCGAAATGGGAAGATGTGGCTACCGGGATAACATTGGCGCGAAAGTCCCTGCATCAAATTATGACAGCATCTAAAAAATCTTGAGCGGAGAAGGAAATATGTGTATATACAACTCCGGAATCGATGGAGAGTTCCGGCTCCGTCAATGATGGTGGTCGTAGGATTGGATGATACTACATTTACCCTTTGATTCTCCACCAATTAGTTTTTGATTTTTGTGTAGGACCTTTTGACAATTAAGATTAAGCCACATAAAGTCGTAGCAAAATTCCTCATGCTCTCCAGCTACGTTGATGAATAAATCCATTCGTGAAATAGAGAGTCTTGACAAAAGCAAACCTCGTCATTATCCAACAAGTACAAAGATGGTAAGAGAAAAAAGGTTGGCTTAGAGCAGTCTGAGTCCGACTGCTTTCAACATCTTATTCTTAACCCTTTGTTTGTTTGTTTTTTGTTCTGTAATGACTGGTCAATCGAATCCAGCAAAAAGTTGGCGTTTACGCTCCTTTTGAGGATGCTGATTCTACGAATCAGATCTCCCTGTTCTGGTTTTCTGTCTTTTTATAAGCATCGCAAAGTTGGAAGGTTTGAATCGCTGCCTTCACCGCAGAGCTCATGTCAATGTTAAATGCGCTGTGCAAAATCTATGGTCCACACGACAAAACTTGCCAGTGCATTAGAATTAAATAGTAAAGACGAAAAAGGAAACCCAACTGGCCAAAAAAAGCAAGCAACCCAAATAATATAAAAATGAAAAAAAAACAAACCCTAAGAAAAATTGGGAATTCTTGAAAGTTGGACGAGTGCACCGTCAGCATGATTTACATGAAGCAACTTGGTAACACAAATATTTAGGAGTTAGATAACACAACTTAGTTGTTTTACGTGCTAAAACGTCTAAACCCTATGAACGATATAACATACAATACCGGATGGATACATATTTTTTTTTCTTTATGTTCCTAGATCGCTATAAGTTTACATGATCTGTGATTAAAGATTGTGATTGATTTTAGCATCTCGAACAAGTGCGATTGCATGCCACTTGACGATCAATCCATGTTTCCAACGCTTTTTAGAACTTCAGTTTCGACGTTGAAGAGAAAGTACTGTTACGCCGAGTCCTGACCTTAAGTTATCTAGCAAGTCGAGATCGAACTCAACTTTGAGTCATTTTTGCCTAAACTGTGCGCGTTTGTTCTACTTGTACCGTCATCGTGAGCGTGAATTGGACGATGACACCGTTCTAGACAACTCGCAAGATTAATTTGGACCACCGCATTGATCTTATGAAATTTCGTATAACACTCTATGTGTGTACAGAACCCTAAAAAATGTAAAACCACATATATATCATATGGAACCGCAATGAATGACATGTGTGTCAATATGTCCTTTTCTTCAAGGGACTGATCTAAACAAAGACAAAGCCATTTCCACCAAAGATGGTCCACATTTACAACTGCGTCTAGTAAACCAAGGCTCACCCAGGAAAAAGAAAACGAAAATAGTTTTTGGTATGTAAGCACTAAGTTACATCAAATCTCCATTGGCATTGCTAGAAGAGACAAAGTGGTCCAGCTAAGGAAATGAAAAGAGCCCATGAAAACTTAAGATTTTGTCACAATGTAGCAATTGCTGCTGTGGAAGCTAAGAGCTAGAAGCTGAGTGACCCACCAAACGAAGATTGGACAACACCCAAAAAGCAAAAACAAAATAAATTTAATCAATTGAGAAGTCGATGATTGATGAAATGAAATCTATCAGAGTTTTGATGCCATGGCCAAAAATAGTGCGCCCCACACAATGTCGACTTTGATAATCTAGTGAATGCGACAGAGCATGCTTTGCTTGTCCTGGAGTTAGGCCATGGGAATTTTGTTCCCATTCAAGCCAAATGTGGACCTGATTCTGCTCCCACGGAACTCATCGCAGTGGCCAAGAATATATCATATTTCACGCGTAGGTTGGACTTTGGCCTAAAACTAAAGCGTGAAAATATACATAGAAGAGGCAAATAGAAAAATGGAAAGGTTTGAACTCGGGATTTCTTGCTCTTGCTTTGATACTACGAAGGATTTTTAAGAACTCCCCAACCATTCCAAAAATTTAAGCCGGTAAACGAGGGCATTATTCCGACAGTTAAATACAGCGTTTTACCAGCTTCGGGCTAGAAGGTTGGAAAGATATAAGTTTCTAACAAGGATTGCGATAGGTTATCGCTCAAGTTCTTAATCTCGTACTATACTTCTTTGTTACTTGTGTGGATTCTCATTCGGTCCTCCGATGATGTAAAAGAAGGGCTATTCGTAATGAACTCCATATCGAAAGGATTAGAATAGAAATATGAAGTATAGCTAGAGCACAAAACCCCTCAAACAATATACGTGCCGAAAGCCGTGATTAGAAGTTCATAATCGCACGGTTTGACTCAAACTCGTAAACTTGAAACGGAGTACAGAATGGGTGCATTCGTCAGGTGAGTTTGCTGCACAAGGAGAGTCCCATTGCGAAGGCCCAGTGGGCCTGTTTGATGCTATTGGGCCTAAAAAGTCATTAGGATATGGTTTTCGTAGCTAACATTGGGTGAAGCACCTCGTGTTTTTTACCAAGATTTGCAGTGTAATATGAAAACGGTAGGACTTACAGATTAATGATGAGGCTCGAGATGGAAATTCGGCGGGCAAAGACCTATTATCTAATTTCTAATCTCAACAATAGGTGAGCTACTGTACTAGATTGCCGACCCATGTGTCTACTTTGATGGGAAATTGATTGGCTAAACCAACAAGTATGTGTACAGAGACGGCCCAAAACAAAGAAAACTAGGGCTTGAAATGGTCATCAGCTTGAAGCAATTCAACCGTGGGATTCGACAGGCCCAATGGGTCAGAAATTGATGGTCAACATGTGAAATCGGGTGCCCACCCTCATGTGTTTGGGTCCAATAGCAGCGCCAACTTTCCTTTTAGGAAATGGGGATGGCAAACGGTCGAGCTCATCCGAGCTGCTCGAGTTTAGCCGAACCGTTCAAGCGGGGTTTTTGATTGAGAAGGAACATTACTGTTGAACTGCGTTTGATCAATACGGTAAAAATCAGGATATGATATGTTTTAACTTATCCTAGATTGTCAGATAGGATAAAGGGATATAATCGGATAAAAATATCCTAGGGGGGTGTGATAGACTTGGATATATCTCAAAAGGGTAGACACAAAGAGAACCAAGTTTTTTCGACAACCGCTCTCTAGCCACCTGCAAGCTTGAATTGGAAGAGCGAAAGACAAACTTCCACACAAGGGGAAGGGAGTCCTTCGAGGGGGAGTCATCGAATAACTAATATCCCACGCCAAGCGCCTCTACGGAGGAGGCCGCCTCTTCAGCAATGTCGACCCAAGTGTGGCCACTTTTCCGGTGACGCCACACTATGATCTCCTAGCAACAAAATCGGGTATCTCCACAATCTTGTTCTTTAACCGATAGTTTAGCGTGATATGATAGCATATCTCTCGTTCTTTAATCGCTTAAGCCTTTTCAACATTCAAAAAAGGTCTCGACCTATTATGAAAAACTCGATATTGATCATCGACTTTCAAGATAGCTTTCTTGAACGACCTATATGAGTGCATCTTTAACTTGTAAAAAAATGTTAAACAATTTCAATGTTTAGCACTTGTTTGCCCACTCAACAAGACAATGAGCAAAGCCAACTGCTCATTTCAAAAGATTCGACTTCCAAATTAAGACCTCTAGTTCTATTGGGTCTGCTCGATTGATGTCCCAACCCGAATTTAAATAGCACAAACCTCTACTCAATATAACTCAATCGTAAAAATTCACCATTGAATAATTTCTAAAACAATTTGATGTTTCATAAAAATAGAGTTGATCTCAGTTTGCTCCTTGCCTTATTTATCCAACTTTATATACGTATTTCACTAAACAGTAGATAGAATATGAAAAAATCATTAGATTTCTTATCATATCCTACCTAATCTTATCTTAACTAGAAATCCGAATGACCAAATACAATATAAGGTTTTGATCGGGGCTAAAAATACTGTACAAGGGGGCGACCATCACTGTTTATAATTTGGACAAGCGTCGCTAGATAGCTCAAGTGAGGCTCGCGCATCTTCATCGACCTCAAACAAGGGTCGTAATACCCTGATGAGGAGGAAAGGAAGCGAGGTGTTAGCAACAGCAAGACAATGTTTGTAGCAGATTTTTTTTTTTTTTGGTCGAATTGTAGCAGATTTGAGGGCAACAAAATTAATGAGTGATTATCACCTGGTTATATCCTCTTGATATTCGATTTTATCCTATCTTAAGCAGGCATCAAATACAGGATATAATATATCATATCCTAAATTTTATCTTGATTATCAAACCTAGCGAAAAAAACACAAAGAAAAATTTAGTGAAAATCTAGATAAAAAGAATCGCACTTGACCTCTAAATAATTAAAAAAAAAAGCTTTTTTTGGGGGGTCATTCGATCTATCTCTCTGAATTAAACAGACGGGGAAGGAATGAAAGCAGCCAAATGGTCGGCCACCTCGGACCACAGTATGCTCATCCATTCTCGAACAGTCCATGGACCGTCGGATCTTTGGAAGGACCGACTTCCCCACAGCCATCGATGGGATTTGCGGGACCCACGTGCCGCCGTCCGAGGAAACCGTTGACCATGTCTTGATGACGACGGTCGCCTTAAGGCTAATCATTCTTAATCATGCCTTAGTTAAACAGTAACTCTGTCAAAGCCACCCGCATTAAGCAAAAGGCAAAGCGTTCGTACTGCATTAACAGCACTCTTTAACTTTTCTTCGTGGGGTGCGTATTCATTGGAACACAGGGGAAAGAAAAAAGGGACCGCCTTTTAATATGGCTTGCGACATAAGATTTGCTAATTTCGGTCTAATATCATTTATTTAATATATGGTTAGTAAAGGATTACTTGGTTTTTTACTTGCATAAGGATATCGAAATGCCAAAATTTGAGGTATGGTACTCATTTTAGTGGCAAAATTTTTCGTTGGCTCCTTAATTGCAAAATAGGAAAAACACAATCATTTAATTGTCAAATCGAAAGAATTAATGTTAAACTGATTACGTGACATTTATTATTAAATTTGCAATATTACATGGCAGTTTTAAAAAAAAAAACATCAGACCTCATGGAGTCCATGTGGAAATTTTTTTAAAGAACTCAATCCACGTGTGGACTTTTAAAACTTAAAAATAAGCTAAAATTTTGTTAAAAAAATTAAACTAGAAAATGAGATAAAAATTAAAGAAAAAAAGTTTGGGATGGCAGCAGCGAGGGCTATCCGCCGCACCATCGTTGCGATGGTTGGCAATGTTGGGGGTGGCCGCCTAGCCGGCACGGGTCCCCAAGCCTTGGCCAATGGCGGCTGGCGGCAAGGGCTGCAATCCTTCCCTTTTTTTTTTTTTATTTTTTAATAGTTTTTAGCTTTTAGTTTTTTTATTTTTATTGTTGACTAGGCTCTTTTAGTGAGTCATGTACCATTAGGTTAATAATAATAAAAATATATCACGTAAAATTTCTGGCAAAGCTAATTGAAGTTGGTACTCGACTAATTATTTTTTAAAAAAACAGCACTTAAATGATCCAAAAATTGTCAATAAAGTGAACACCGAATATAAATTTTAGCACTTCTAATATCCTTTTGCCGTTTTTCACTTGTCTATCTTTTTGTGAGAAACCTTGAAGGGGTTCTTTTTGTACTTTCGTTTTCTTATCAATGTAAGAGAATTAGAGTATGAAACATCAAATAATGATTGTTTATCGACTTAGACTTTTTGGTGGACCGACCCGAGCTCCACATGATTGTACAATCGAGCAAGTATCTTGTCCTAAGGAAGGAGTCAAATACTAACTCATTTAGTGAAGATTTTTAAACAAGTTAAGACCATTGTTGTTAGAACAAATTGCAATGGCGTAAGGAGGGATACCTGGCCTTGATATGGTACAGCCAAATCTATTAAGTAGAAAGAGGTTACATGTGAATTATGGAAGCGACAAAGAACCAACCGCGACGACCACGACAACAATGGTCGTGAGCCTTATCTCACTAAGTGTTGTCGATTTTATAAATCTAGAGACGATAGTAGTTCGAACTTATATTATATCTAATGACAATATCAACCTCGTGAAGAAGTAATATTTGATAAAAAAAAATTTTCAAATAAGGGCTTGAAGTGGCCATATTTTCTCACATAAAACTTGAAGTGGATATTGTTTCAAATTAGAGCCTCAAGTGGCTATGTTAGTCTCACATAAGAGTCTAAAATAGTCATAAAAATTTCAAATAAGGGCTGACCTCTTTGAGTCGGCTTGGGAAGCTCTAGAAAAGTGTTTTGTTCAAGTGTTGAACACTTTGGGGCAACGTATGGTATGTGTTAAGTGTTGGGCTTTTGAAATAAACACTTTTGGAGTAAAAACAAGAATAGAAAACTTATTTGTGTTTGAACTTTTGAAAACATTTTTGGAACATTTTTAAACAATGACATTTTGTTTTTTAAACATTTTTTTTTTGTTTTGCGATATTGATTGATTTTTAATTATTTTATTTTGAAATTAATTAAAATATCAAATAATTATAAATTAAAAATTAATCTCGAATCTTTGGCCTAGCCTTGAACCAATTTTGAACAAAATAATTTTTCGTATTTTGACATTTTTCCGATTTATTTAAATTATAAAAATAGGTGAAAATGGAAATAGTTTCGTGGTGAAAATGTGAAAATAGTTCTATTTTATTTTAATTCCTTTTCTTTGGCCTCTTGAGTTTTAAATTCAGTTTGGGACCACTGCCTCTTCTTGAACATAATTTAATTGGTAAATTTCATTTTAAATTATTTTATATTTTTTACTTTGGTAATAACACGAGACTTTGATACCCTGCATTCATTTGTCCTTGTTTGGAAAATTGCCATTGGACTAAAGGACCTAATGAATACTTTTTTTTGTTTGTTTTAGTGTTTATTTTTGGGTCTTTTAAGGTTATTATTTTTTATAGTTGTTGTCTATTGTAATTTGATAGTCATGCATATTACTTATCTTTTGGTTTATTTGATTTGTAATTGAATACGAGATTTAATTTGATTTGTAGTTAAAGATAAGACTCTTAATTTTAATATATATATGTCCCTTAATTAAATGAAAAATTAGGAACAGTTTTTAGTTACAACGTATTTATTTATTATTATTATTTTGACAAACTTTTGTTTTATTATTTTTTGATTGCGTTTTGTTCCAAAAAAAAAAGTGTTAAGTTGTTCTAAATAATCCAACTAGTCAAGGGAATTTTCTTCCAAAGACAATGTTTTTCTTTTTTTCCCCCTTTGTTGCGGCCATTGCAGCCAGGTGGTGAGGGTCACGATCCCTTGCTCACCTCGGACACGGGTGAGGGCGACCCTCACCTATGGCTTGGAGGGCGCCTTGACTAGCCCTCTCCGGACATCGCTAGTGGCTAGCCATCGGCCGTTGGCGAAAGGGAAATAAAAATAGAAAATGGAAAAAAGGGAAAAAAAAAAAAGATAAAGGACGAAAATGCCTTTATTATTAAACCCTTATTTGACACTGTCACGGTGATTCATACCCTTATTTGGAGTTTTCCTTTTGATAAATTTTGACCGTACGAATACTTGTCATTCATATGCGGGGTAAATAAGAGGCCCACAAAAGAAAAAAGTCGAGAAAAGAGACATCAAGTTCAATGACTGCACTCTCGCAACAAAATACACGTACAGTGTTCATTTCCATGAGAACCTCCAAAGAGAAAAAAAAAGGATTATAGAACAGGTAGAACTAAAGGATGCACTTGCGGAATCATTGCATAAGAAAAGAGTACTGAGGCGCTGCACGGTAAGTTGCCAGTTGCCACTCTCTGTTTGCAATAAAACCTTAGCAATCGAGTTTGACTTTGTAACGTTATTGTTACGCATGCCAGACAGTGTCGGATGGACACCAGCTCCTCCACTACTTCATTCTGTCTCTCTTTTCCCTTTTCCTAAACCATGTCCAGCACAGTACGAACATCAAAGCTACCACCAGCTCAGGCCTTTCGAGGTCTGTATCAGATCCATGGCAGGCCGTATAGCTTCCATATATGTGGAGGGTGTTGAACTTTCTTGCCTGTTTTCTTCTCCCCTAACTTCGCATTGTGTGGTCAATTCGCGTGCGCTTGTATCCGCCAAAGTCGACCCTTATGGAACGTGGGTGGCGTGAGTGTTTGATCACGGGGATCCTTTGCGTTGATGTGTCGGTGGTGTGATGTTTGAAGAGATCCGTATCGGAAATTCAATGTTGGGTTTGAGCGTCGGATCGCGGGGCTCCTTTATGTACGTGCGTGTTGTGTTTGAAAAGATCCGAATTGGAAATTCAGTGTGGTGTAGAATATGCTCTGGTTGACTGATGAGTTTTTGGTTCTATCTTTCGAGGGAATAGGAGTTTGACGGGGATCTATTGACACATATAGACCTAAGATGTCTCTTGGTGATCTCCGAGATTGAGCTGTCGACCTTTTGGTGCGTTTCCTAATGATAGGTATCAAAGTCGGTTATGATTGGTGCGCTCTCAATCTATTTTTAGATGTCGGTTGTCCAGTCTAAGGATGAAATCTCATAAACAACGTAAAGATAAGTAATTAGAATGGACGTGATGCTTTTAAGAATAGCATGCATTCACACACGAATACAAATTATAGGCGATCTTATGTCGAAATTATGAAGCGGCTGAGTACGTGGGCCGTATGCACTCCAATGAATAACGGTGAAAATCAAGAATGGGTGACAAATGACAATTACACTGAAGGATGTCATCGAACTTTCTACAATTACTGCGCCAGGAAAAGGGATTAGCCACATCATTAGCAGCTAAATGATAAGACTGATATGAGTAATGGCGATGGGCCAATACCCTAACCTGGCATAATCTCTACACAGTATGTTCCACTTAAACCCTACTTTAGACGAACAATCAATACAAAGGGAAGAGGAAACACGACATTTTACAGCTAATGTCGTACCCCTTTCACCTTAAAAAGAGACAAACTCAAAAGATACTTGACCCGCTTTGTGTTTTCTTTTTTCGGCCAAGGACCCACTTTGTAATTACTTGCAATCCCCCAGTAAATAGTAATTAATGATGGTTTTGACAGCTGTAAAACAAGGGTTTTTCACATAAAAGAAATAAAATTTTACCTGAATGATATTTTCAGCCCTTACTTTAAAACCCGGAGAATTACCATAAAAATTCTAAACCTATTGTAATTGTATCAATTTAGTCCATTATTTTTTTGCCAATTTAGTCCTAAAATTTTTCGCATTTGTGCTAATTCAGTCCACTTGATCGGTCGGTGCTGATGTGGCATTGCCGCGTTGATCTAAATTTGTTAAAATATTTTTTAAAATTTTTTTATGCTTTTTTCTTTTCTTTTTTTTATGAAACCATTAGGGTGGGCGCAGTTATCGCGGCCCCTCACGATCTAGACGAGGGCCGCGACGCCCTCGCCCGACGGGGCAAGGATCGCAGAGCCCTCGCCTAACCAGATTTGACGAGGGGCGATGATGCCCTCGCCGACCCTAGGGTTTGGCGGAAAAGGAAATCTAAGCAAAACAAAAAAAAAAAATAAAAAAATCCTAACAATTTCAAAAATAATATTAAAATATTAATTTAAAAAATCAATGTCAAGACGAAACCTTTGCCACATCAATACTTGGTAGATCAAGTGGATTGAATTGGCAACAAATCCAAAATATTTAGGATTGAATTAGCAACAAAAATGTTTAATACTAAATTAATACAATTAAAATAGGTTTAAGACTTTTTTTTGGGTAAGTTTCCCCTTTTTTTGGTCGAATGGTTTTGCCTTTAAAACGCCGCATAAAAATGTTCCAACTTCAACCTAAAGATAATATTAGCTCAAGCTTTCAAATATCGTAAGATCTAACACAAATTTTCACCTGGAAGACGGTTTTTGCCGACGGGAGAAATTCCCGTCGAAATGCGCATATGCAATGTCTACGATGGCAAACGAATATTGACAAGGCAGGTGCCACTTTAGCAAATGTGGTGCCCACAAATAGTCAAAAAGACGTTGTCTTTTACATATAATGAAAATGGAAAATGCTTTTTACAACGGTATTGTCGGTGACAATATAATCTCAACTATAGTTTCACATACCATCATATCGTGTTTTGTATAAAGCACTCTTTGATTGGGAGATTGTGCAGTTATAAATAACCGATAGTACTTATCAGTCTAGCAACTCCCAATGAAAAATAATGTTGTTTTTATTTGAACCAAATATAACTCGGAGTGCTATGAAATGACATTGTTCCCACTAAATAAGCAAAATGACGTGGTTTGTAAGCTAATTATGAGATTTCGAGTGAGAAATCTGATTTGAAGCCTGAATATTTGGTTGGAAAGAAATTTCATTTTGATGGTTTATCGAAGCCATGTATGCTGACATGGTGCTCATCGTTTGCCACGTGAGCGTTCATTTACCAATTTTAGTCAAAACTCTCTTGTAATAAATTTGGTAAAAAAATTTTTTGCAACAGTTGAAAGGTTAGACCATGATTGTCCCCAACATGAAATTTGGTTCCTTTCGAAGCAATACTTGTTTTGAACAAAAAAAATACTCAAAGAAGCAAATACTTGAAAGGACTTCAACCACGCTTTTCTAAATTGGGCTCTACCCCATAGCCCAATGGGCCTTCGTGGAATCTCCTGACCCGGCCCGCCCGGCCAAACGTGGCCACGGGTCCACGGTCAACGCCTTGGTCCTTCAGGAAAGAGTGCACGTGAAATGAAACGCGGACCATCAAACATGCAAGTTTACCAATTTAATGCAACGCAAGGACGACACATGCTTGAAGGGTTTGTCGGGCCATCTAAAGTCATGTTATATCCTCGGAAAGTGAAATTATTGCACATGAACATGAATTTTTTCCTTATGCATGTTATGCGCATCTAGCTAAGTTCGAATGCGAGAGCCGTTTAAAATCCTGTACAATTTTTTGGTGATTTTTTTTATTAATTAAAATAACTTTTAAGTGCCGACCGAAAAAAGCTTGAAAACGAAATTTGAATCGCACTATAATTATTCCACCTAAAATAGAAATTGGTCCAAAAGTTGAAGAAAAGACCTTCGCCCCACTAATAACAATTTTCCATCATATACAATGATAGTTTTGGAAATAAACTTTTGTAATTTCAAATAAGATCACGTAGCATTTTTTTTTTTTTTTTTTACTTTTTCAGTGTTGTTGTGTCTATTTATTATTGTAATTTGTTTATTTATTGCGGATTAAAGTTGTGTCGGATTTAAACCACAAGACACCATCAAGTCGAGGTTAAGCTTTAAAAAGCTAACCTCGATTGAGGTCTAACAAAATCTCGAGCCCAGTATTTGAAGTAATTAAGATTATGCACGTTTCACGTAATTTATTTAGATAATCATTAGACAGAGATTTGATTTGTTTCAAAGAAGGCGCCGACCAAGCGTATTTTCGTCATTCATATTTTTTGAATTTTTTATTTTTTTTTTTTTTTCTTTTTCTTATTTTTTCATTTTGAACGGAAAAAGGAAAGAAAAATTAAAAAATGCAAATGACAAAAATATCCTGGATGGGGCACTTTTTTTCGAGGGTCAAATATCATGCTTTTTTTTAGACACTATTTGTTCTTTTTTGAAAATAAGATTTATTTGAGATCTTTATTTAAGAAAATGAGAAGCATTTCGGCTCTTACTTGGAATTTTCACCCCCTCCATATATATAATATGTTTATATATAATGGATGATGATTTTATGGTTAATGAAGATAAGAAAATAAAGAGCGACGTACGGTGAAAGATTATTTCGGTCTAGAAAAATTAGTTAGTCCATTTTCGAGCAACATCCTGATAGAATAACTTACCATTGTGGTAAAAAAAAAACGCAAAGTTGATGCAGGTAACTTGTAACTTTTCAAAGTTCAGGAGACACAACCGTGCCAAAGTTCATGGTGCTAATCTGTAACTTCTTGAGTTCAGACACTCTTGTGTAACACTGCCAATTTTTTTGGGGGTTTTAAGCACCTTTTTTTTTTTGCAACTGAAATGCACACCAAAAGAGAAAATGCATATCAACTGATGACGTCCCGACTGCATCATCTCCATGACGTAAGAGATTTGAAATTATGACTCTTATCACCTTCGGATTCGACATATTGAAAGGCGGTTGAAACATTAATAAATTACAACAAAAGCGAAGATGAAATTAATTTGATAGGTTTTTTCATCCGATGATCCGCTCACATAAAATTAATTTGTCCTATGTAATCATTTCTTTATCTTGTCATCCCCGCTTCAATAAATATGACTTTTAGTTGTTACTAAAGGTAAAATGCCTAATGCCCATCTACGGATGTCTTACTTTCTAAAATACTAGCTAAGTACTCAAATTTTATCTTTGAAGAGTAGTTTGCATTTTCCATACTTGCATCCGCATTTATGAAATTGTCAATTTCTTTCGCAAAATTGCTCATCCTTAATCCTAACTACTCGCACCCAAATAATAAAACATTTAACAAGAGATTGAAATGAATTTGCAAGGTGAAATGATTTGATCTTTTCAGTGTGCTTTTTACTTAGCATTACATGAATTATATATGAGCAAATATCGATGGAGTAAATATTTTCCTCGGTAGTTTTTCTTTCGTTCAAAGCATTAGGAGCACCATTTTTTTTTTTGGTCAAATATTAGGGGCGCTAATGACTCGCAAGATAATTCCTCCACACGACGTCGCACCACCGTTGGCAAAGGCGTCCCCATCAAGAAAATCAACAGGAAATTAAGAAAATAGCAAAGCAGAAAATTCAAAATAGAAAAAAAAAGAAGAAGAAGAAGAAAAGCGCAAAAGAAATAATAATTCACCATGTTTGCTCTCGTGTTCCCCACACAAAAGCAAAACACCAGTACGAAAAATCATCCGAGGTTGTAATTTATATCCCCAGTTTCGCCAACCCTTTCCTTAAAAATCACAACTTTAATCAATTTCAACCTGTCTCTGTCTCCCTTTGCCCTCCTCCTCCCCTCTCCCCCACCTCGCTCTGTGCTCTGTAGTTGGCCAAGATTTGATTTTTCAGATCCGTTTTCAGAAATTTCCCTCCCAATTTCTCTCGCATCGCACGATCTGCTCTTCTTCTCTTCTGGGTGTCGCCATTTTTTGATTCTCGTTGATCTCACATCGCTGCTCGAGCTCCAGGTGCGAAAATGGGCGCGCTTGGGACCTAGGGTTTGGCGAAGCTCTCCGCCCTTTCCCCCAATTTTGCATGAGGACTTGGTGCTGCTGCTTATGGTTGTGCATCGGTGAGGACATGGGAGGGGAAGCTAAATCTTCGGCCGCGAGGGGCTGGAATTCGGAGGACGAGGCCGATTCCGAGAATGGGGACGACTACGCCGACTTGGCGGTGAGGCTAGGGTTTCCGGACGATATCGAGGAGCAAATGACGTTGCTCCAGGAGATGGAGATGGCGATGAACGCCGGCGACGATTCGGATGTGTTAGGCAGGGGCCGAAGTGGAGAAAGCCGAGGACTTGGTCGGAGCTCGGGGCGCGCAGCTGGCGAGAGCTCTGGTTCTGTATGTGGTGCGGCAGCAGCAGCAGCAGCGCAGGAGCGGGATCACGATTGGCACCATAAACGTGCGAAAGTTCATACTGATACTAGGTGAGGTGATTGCTTAATTGTTCGGAATGATGTGAGTTTCTGTTTGGTTTTAGCCATTTAGGTTTAGTTTGCTCCATGTTGCGGATTAAGTGATTAGATCAAGGGAGAGCTTTCGTTCATATTTGCATGGTTGTTTGTACTACAAGTTTACTTCACGAGTTCTTGATGATTGTTGGGGAACATTTAACGACTGACATGCAAATGGTGATTTTCGTTTTTTGCTTCCGTATGATAGTGGCTTTATTTGCCGCAATTAGAAATGTTTGTGAAACCCGGGAGCATGAGTCCCAACCTGTTTTCACTTTCGAGAGAATGGCACATAATCCGATTGAGGGCTTGCGAATAGTTGATATGTCTCGCCTGTACATGACACTTGGAAGAAGATGAGCGCGGCACCATTAATGTTGGTTTCACAAGAAGCATTATTGACTCGGTGCCACTTTTGCATGCAGTTTTCCTTCTTGCTTGACATCGAACTCCCTTTTTTGCGGATTGTCAATTGTGGGCTTATGCGAAACGGTTTCGAGTTGCTTTCGAGAATCATTCTATGAATCCATATTCCTGTTCCCAAATTATGAAAATGTTGCAAAAAAGCTGATATTTTCAATGGGGGCTGGAAAACAAATAGCTGGTGAAATGGAAAAACTCTGGTCATATACCTATGCAGAGGTTTCGTTAGAGGCCTTGTCCTTGTCAAGTCTGCTTCATCTTGTTGGATTGGACTTTGACCAACATTAAATATACTTTGACTTATGTCTTGTTCTTAACATGTGAACGTATGTGGTTGTGACAACAATTGCCGACTAAGAGGTTTGGTTGCCATCCCAATGTCGATGGCTATGGTTGTCAATTGTAGTATGTGATATCTGTGCTGTATATGCAGAATGTGTGACAAGATATTTTCAAGTCTGCCTTGCCTTGTTGTGATCGTCTCTTGTTTTCTGGTGTTTGCAGGGAGAGCAATTCTGCAACAGGCAGTTCAGGCATTTATCCAGAGGGGCATTTCAATTTGTATCGGGACTTTTCAGCTTCAGCTTTAAAAGGCGAACCACTTTATCCAACATCCATGTTGGATAATATTGATTGTGCTTCTCATATAGTATCTAGGGATGGGATAGATAACGTCAGTGATGTTGATGGTGAAGCAAAAACAGAAGATATGGAAGTGAGGATGGATCTCACTGACGATCTATTACACATGGTAGTAGAAATCTCATATTTCTTTAAGCTTCTAATTTCTTTGCTTCTGGTTCGTTTGACAGTATGGTTCTTTGCTATAAACTTTGGTGCCAGGTGTTCTCTTTCTTGAATCACATGGATCTTTGTCGGGCTGCCCTAGTCTGCAGACAGTGGCGAGTAGCTAGTGCGCATGAAGACTTTTGGAAGTGCTTAAATTTTGAAAACCGCAACATATCGATTGAGCAATGTGAGTTTCAAAATACGAAGATGATTTTTTAGCTTATTCTTAGTTTAGCTGGTGGTCAGGGCTTAAAGTTGATTCTCTTGATAGAGAAAATTCATTTGACCATATATGCCTGGTGTTTTATCAATTTAATTTCCAGCTACTTATTCTTCAGAGGAGGAGATACAGAAAGAGAATTCTCATCTGCATTTGCTTTGATTTTGAATTTTCTTTTGGATAAAGGCTTGAGCATATAAAGGTGTTGCAGGGAAAGTTGGACTAATATGGGGACCACTTGCTAATTGGCCAATAATTTTGGAAAGTTGCACGGGAATAGTGGTGAGATAATAGGGTTCTTCCCTTCTCACATCAAACAAGAAACAACTAGATTACACACATAAAGTAATGGCCTGCCAACACAAAAAATAAAATAAAAATAAAATAAAATAAAAGTAATGGCCTGCCTGGAAATGGTTTGATTGTTTATGTTCAGATCATATGCAATGATTAACCAAGGTACTGGTCATAGATAGTAAACTGTGTGGTCTGTAGATTGTCATTTGAATTGAGTTAATTTACACATGGAGTGCTCTATCTTAGATGGCCCTTCCTGCTCATTGAATTTTCTTGTGAACATTGTGTTTAAATGTTCGACCGTAAAAGCTAGACAAGGCTGGATTACTTGTTGGTTCAAAGGTATCTAGAATTGATGTTACTGCCTCATGTTTTTCCTCAATATGGAAAGGGAAGCTTGATCAGTGTATCAATTTCCATTCAATCATCCCAAATTTTGTGATGTGCCTTTGAGAATTTATTCAAACTCGGATCTCCCTATCTCCATTTTCTTAGTTCTTAGGCCGGGAGTTGAGTTGACTGGGATGGATGTACTTGAGATTCTTCATTTTAAACAGGAATATTATATTGGTTCTTTCTGCTAAATTAATTGTTCGTCATATTATTGTAGTTGAGGACATGTGCCGGCGGTATCCAAATGCTGCTGAAGTCAATATAACTGGTCCTTCTCCAATTCATTTGCTTGTTATGAAGGCTGTTTCATCACTGAGGTGGTTAATTTTTATATTTGTCGAATTTTTAATCTGCTTCCCTTACTGCTGTGGCCTAATTGCTACTGTTCTTTTGATGACAATTAGAAATCTGGAGGCTTTAACCTTGGGGAAAGGACAACTAGGGGATACATTTTTTTATGCCTTATCAGACTGTAATTTGTTGAAGAGTCTGAACGTCACTGATGCTACCCTCGGTAATGGCATCCAAGAGATACCTATAAACCATGACAGGTTGCGTCATCTTCAATTGATAAAATGTCGTGTCATGCGAATATCTGTCAGGTGAAGTGATTTATGAGTTAGCCATGCTATTGGAATCTGTCACTTGGTTGAAGTGCAGCTGAGACGTTGTTATTGCAGGTGTCCTCAACTTGAGACCTTATCTTTGAAGCGCAGTAATATGGCCCAGGCTCTGCTCAGCTGCCCCCTTTGCGTGACCTTGATATAGGCTCTTGTCACAAGCTTTCAGATGCTGCAATTCGATCAGCTGCAATATCATGCCCACTGTTGGAATCTTTGGACATGTCAAACTGTTCATGTGTTAGTGATGAGACATTACGTGAGATAGCTCTTACTTGCGCTAATCTCCATGTTCTCAATGCATCATACTGCCCAAACATTTCACTTGAGGTAAATTATCTGTAAGTAAATATTTTTCTTGTAAAAGTGACAAAAGCTTTTTTCTTACATGCCTTTTTTTTTGGCAGTCTGTCAGGCTGCCGATGTTGACAGTTCTAAAGCTTGACAATTGCGAGGGCATAACTTCAGCTTCAATGGCTGCTATTTCACATAGCTATATGTTAGAGGTTTGACATGATTATCTCATCAAGTTGGATTTCTTTGAGATCTTACAGTATTACTCTGAACAAGCTCTCTTTTTTTGGCCAATAGTCTGAACAACCTCAAGTTGAGATTTTCTGCAGGTTTTGGAGCTGGACAATTGCAGCCTCTTGACATCTGTATCTTTGGATCTTCCGCGCTTACAGAATATAAGATTGGTGCATTGTCGCAAGTATGGCCTTTGCTCTAGCTCATACGCCATTGGTGAAATCCAACAGCATTCTTCTTATTTCAGATTCTCTGTGTGCGTGAGTGTGATTCTGTGTGTGAAGTCAACACTCTTGGGATTTCATTTTGCAGGTTTGCCGATTTGAATTTACGAACTCTTATGCTATCATCCATAATGGTGTCTAATTGCGGTGCACTCCATCGTATTAATATCACATCAAATTCACTTCAAGTATGTTTGGCTATAAAAGAAGGATACATAGTATCTGATCTTTAGTGATTGTGCAACAGAAAAATTCTTATACTTCTTATGTGCATGCAGAAATTAGCTTTGCAAAAACAGGAGAGTCTTACCACATTAGCATTACAGTGCCAGTCTCTGCAAGAAGTGGACCTAACAGCCTGTGAGTCGCTGACAGATTCTGTTTGTGAAGTTTTCAATGATGGTGGTGGATGCCCTCTTCTGAAGTCCTTAGTCCTTGATAATTGTGAGGTCCGTGTTTTAAGAAGCTTCCATTTGGGGTTACTAGTTTCTACTATGATCATCTTCTTTAATGATATTGCTGAGTAAATTTAAACTTCATTAATGGCATAGAGGGGGTGTCATGCTTTTACTGATGTGAAGAATTTACTTTCTTTGCAGAGCTTGATGACCGTTCAATTCTGCAGTACTTCTTTAGTCAGTCTGTCCCTTTCTGAGTGCAGGGGGATTACAACTCTTGACCTCACCTGTCCCAATCTTCAACAAGTTTGTTTAGATGGGTGTGATCACTTAGAAAAGGCCCATTTTTGCCCAGTAAGTGACAAGTTGTCTGTTTCTTGGTTTAATGAATCGCCATGGTGTTTTTTGACGTCTTTTTTGAGTTAATTGTTCTACACTTTTAAAACTTTTTAAAAATTGAGAACCTTTCTTTATTCTGAGATACCAATGTATATTCCTCACACATCATTCCAGGAGAGTTATCATATACGTTGCTGTATTCCTGGAATTTTCTATTTTATGCTTGAATCCAACTTATCTCCATTGAACCAGTGGACATGCTATTGCTGCTGGTGGTAGTTAGGACATTGGGAAATTTACCTGCAATTTGATCATATGAGTAGCTTAGTGTCAATTTCACATTAACGTGTCCGCAACAAAGCTTGCTTACTTGGTTTTTCTTGAATATTTTCCCACCTCAGGTTGGACTTGGGTCGCTCAATCTTGGGATATGTCCTAAATTGAGTGAACTCACAATTGAAGCGCCAAAAATGGTGTTACTGGAGTTGAAAGGTTGTGGGGTATTGGCAGAAGCTTCCATCAAATGTCCGCTTCTAACATCTCTAGATGCTTCCTTTTGCAGGTTATGCTTTCTTTCTGTTCTCCCGAGGTCCAGTCTTCTCGTATTAAGCTGACAATTTATTTTTTGACTTATGCAGCCGACTCAGGGATGACTGCTTGTCTGCTACAGCCACATCTTGTCCTCTGATTGAGTCATTGATTTTGATGTCTTGCCCGTCTGTTGGTTCTGATGGACTTTATTCTCTTTCTTGGCTTCCACACTTAACCATGCTCGACTTATCGTACACCTTTTTGACAAACTTGGTTCCAGTGTTTAAGTCCTGTTTGCATTTAAAGGTATGTCGCTGTAATTGTATATGCTTGCAGACGTGCAACACGATTTCTTTTAACATTGTCACTAGCTTATATGACATCATTGGAAGTGAAGTTTTCTTTGACCAATCACTCGTGTCATTGACTTTTTACGAGGAATGTTTCAATTATTAGTGCCACTTAGATAGCGTATGTATGTCAGTAAGAATGCTGAAGTTATTTTCGCATTTGTGTTAACTTGGAATTATTCACTTTTGATTCGAAGTATATCAATAAGAATACTGAAGTTATCTTCAAATTTTTGTTCCCTTGGGATTATTCACTTCGGATTCGAATTATTCTTGTGTCAAATTGAGTCAGAGGTTGAGCTTTTACCCGGGGGATTGGGTGTTTGTATTGATCCTCTTCTGAATGATTGAGATTAGATATGCTGGGGAAAAACTAAAGCTTTGTGAAAAATAGGATTGGAGGAAATGAATACTGGGTTGAATTGGATTATGTAGGTTACACTCTAATGTAACTGAAACGAAGGGTAAACCTTGTGGGTCCATTGTTGTCGTCGTTGTCGTGTAATTTTGGGGTTTTGACTTGCCTCTACTTGATCGCAAATAAGCAAGTAACTGAGGTCATGAGGGGGTTGAATTTGAACTTCTTGCTTGGGTATTTCCGAACACCTCTCACTACCATTGAATTGTTCTCGACATGGTTTATTTTGTGGGACTGTTGCCATTCTAACTTTCAAGTTCCCAGTGCTTATTCTGACTTGTCCTTTCCCTTCTTCTCCCTATCAAGGTGTTGAAATTGCAAGCATGCAAGTACCTTACTGATTCTTCATTGGAGCCTCTCTACAAGCGAGGAGCTTTACCATCTCTCCGAGAATTGGACTTGTCTTATGGGCCTTTCTCTCAGTCTGCCATAGAGGAGCTTCTTTCTTGCTGTACACATCTGACTCATGTTAGCTTAAACGGTTGCGTCAATATGCATGATTTGAATTGGGGTTGCCCTGGGGATCTCTCTCAGTCACCTTCTGCCAGTTGTGTGAATGATGCGTCAGAGAGCAATAATTTGCTGGAGCCGGCTGAGCTGCCCAACCGTTTGCTGCAGAATCTTAATTGCGTAGGCTGTCCAAATATCAGGAAGGTTTTTATTCCACTGCTGGCTCGCTGTTATCACTTGTCATCGCTGAACTTATCTTTATCCAACAATCTGAAGGAAGTCGACGTTGCTTGTTCGAACTTGTGCCTTCTAAACTTAAGGTACCGAGTTTCTTTTGGTATTGTTATTTGCCTATTGCACACCAATTTTCGACTTGCTAATGCTGTTTTGTTTGTTCAGTAATTGCTGCAGTTTGGAAACATTGAGGCTTGAGTGTCCAAAATTGACAAGTCTATTTCTTCAGGTATTGCATTTCGTCTTCCTTGATCATGTTTCTTCAAGTAGCCATGTTGCCTCATTTTAAAGTTAAGAAAAAGGAGAACTGTTCAGTTTTTATTTTCGTTGGGCCATTGCTGTGGGAATATCTTTCCTAAAAATTCTTCCTTTGGAAATAGGATCTTGGTTTACATTTTCTCCAAAAGGTTGGATAAAGATAATTGCTACTTGTTCATAATATGTTTGGATAAGTTGATATATACTTTCCAATTCTTCTGTTCCGATTGGTTTGTTGATTTCTTGGCGTTCTTTGGGCTCTGATTAGTCATGCAACCTCACCGAAGAAGCACTCGAAGCTGCCGTGTCGCGATGCACGGCACTGGAGACCCTTGATGTTCGCTTTTGCCCGCAGGCGAGCACCTTTTTCTTTTTGACAAAGATATACGTTAAATATGTTTGTTTCATATAGATAACTTCACTCATCAAGCTTACCTTGTTTATACCGAGACACAGATTTCCTCGGTGAGCATGGGGAGACTGCGCGTGGTGTGCCCGAGTTTGAAGCGCATCTTTAGCAGCCTTTCACCTCCTTGAGACCCGGCAGATGTGTGCGTTGTTTTCTCAGAGCCACAACATTGTGTTTGCGTCCCGTTAACACGCCATACGCACTGCACAGGTTTGGTATTTGTGTGTTGCGATCTTGTAAGTAAAGTTTTTATGGTCATCAATCTGAGTTGTCTTTTTTTCTTTTTTTTTTCGTCTCTTTTTTTGGTTGTGTTATCGACCTGATGATTAATGTGGCTTGGGTTATCTGTTATGCGTAAAATCTCTCTCCCCTTTTGGCTATTATCTTCTGCATTCGTTTGGTTAAACGGGAGTTAATTCGTTGCGGTCGTCGGATGACCATGCCCCATGATGTCAGTAATTTGACTAGCAATTTTTCTTACATCGCGGTGTGTGCATTTGAACACTGGTAAAGACATGGGTTCAAGTAAAGGCAAGAGATTCAGGACGAGACATGAATTTACCGTCTAGGAAGAGGAAATTGGATGTTCATCGGGCAACATCTATTTCCTTAAAAGACAAAATTCCGTGTGGTATTTCTTCTAGCAATGAACTGGACGATTGTTTCGAAGCATGGCATGGCAGATTGAGCTCTGTCGCCCAGAAGATTCAAACGGGACTAACATTCCACATTTTCTCTAAGTTTGCAGACTTTTTCGCAGCAGTTTACAAATCTGTCAAAAGCTGAAAGGAACTCTCTGTACTTTCTCTCTTATCTTTTCCTTTCCTTTGTTCCGTCGAAAATCACGGAGATCTGCATGTAAGAAAGGGCCGAGGCTTTTGCAATGACGGCATGAAGATTGGTCGTTCGATCAATCCAAGAAATCAATAGATTTACGCACGTGTTTATATGCGGCGCAATCGCTTTTTAATTTTTTTTTCCCCTTTTCAATCGAATACCAAAAAGAAAATAAAAGAAAGAGAAAAAGTGAACTGAACGCCCACTTGTTTGTGGAAATGCTTAACCGAAACTGCCTACTTACTCGAAGAGCGTCCTCTTGAATCTGACTACATAAATGTTCTTAACATGTTCAAATCATTGATTGGCAACGTCGATTCGCTCATTTCAGTCCTGTTTCCTGAGATTTGGATGTTTGCCCAAGATTAACCCAAATCTTGTTCATGTATTCCGCGGGATTCAACAGGCTTTGCCAATGAAGGTGTGGCTTGGAGTCACCGATTTTTCCGGGTGATGTTCTTTAACTTTTACCGCGTTAGTTTTAACATATCCAGGTTCCTTGTATGTCTATGCGCGGCCTTGTGGCCTGCGGTCCGGTGGCCGGAGGTAAAGTTACTGTGGAGCATGTTATCCCTGGCCTGAAGTTTTGAATGCTTTACCGTTTCTGAGATTTTTGTGTTGATACATATGTCCAATTCATAGTATAGACATTAGCCTAAGCTATTGATTTGTCTTGGTCTCTCCTAATTCACGACACCGCCCACATCACCTAAGCTATTAGCTTGTCTTAACCTCTCCTAATAATTCTAGAACCGTTGAGCCGAGCCCTCACAAGAAAGGAATGTAAACAGCAATGATGAGCTTCAAGAAGCTCGCAAAGAGTTGATCAACCTAAGTTTGCTCTTCTCTTCCTCTTTTATAGTGAGATTTTGATTTCTTTTGGCAAGGAACCATGTTCTTTTATTTGTCAATCCTTTTCTTTTTTTTGGTCAGTTTTCTTCTCTTCCTTCACTCGACACCAATTTCTTTTGCAGTTATACACCACCGATTGACTTACCAACCAATGGCGTCGATTCGCTTATTTTGTAGGTATTAAACGATATACCTAGTAATTCTAGAGTCAACGACGACGTCCGACCGAAATCGATGGAAGGATTTAGATATTCCGACGAAGCCGTGCTTCGTCGAAAGGATCAGACGTCAGACCGAAGTCACTCGAATCGCTACATGTGTCTTTTAAAACCCGCAGTCGTTTGACACTAAGTCAATGCTGACATGTGTCTTTTAGATACACAGTGTAGGTAAGCACAAAGGACAAGTGATACAAAGAGAACTTGATTTCTTGCAAAAACATTTAAAAATCTCGCTATAAAAGTGAGAGAGAAAAGCATAGTTACATTCATCAATTTTTCGAGGGTTTGTTGAAGTTTATTATTGCTATTAGGTTTCTTTATATGAGAGCTTGGTTCAACGCTTATAGATCTTCATGATTATCTTCCTTTTCCCTCAATTTCGAGCTCGGAACATCCTGAAGCATCAAGGCTAAGTTGTGGAGCCTGTTGATCGCATCTGGCGAGCCGACAATCACCGGGTCGGGATTCCTGGAGCTGAACCTGCACAGCTGATGGCTCCTGTCCTCGCCATGGAGCTTGGGAGGACATAATCAAAGGAGCCCCGATCGATGAGCGGGCGGCAAAGGTCAACCGCAACTGGGGAGGAGCTCGACTTGACAGCCACAGAGCTCACACGAGATCCTCGAAAGCCATGGAACAGTGAGGTTCGGGCCGGCCATGGACAAGAACCATGGACACGGTGAGGTGGGGGCGGCCATGGAGCTTGACTGGACAGCCACGGAGTTGGCCGAGCGGTTGTCGTGGGTGGGGTTGAACCAGATCCGGATACCGCGAAGCAAACATTGTAGGCGATTGGGCTGCAAAAGCCCAGTGAAAGAAAGTAATCGCGGGATTGGGTTTCTTCTCCGTCCTAAGTACTAATGGACATGCTTTGTAATGAAGCCCAGTTAACCCTGCATCCCGTATTGCTTAATAGAGCGCCTACTCTGAATAGATTAAGCATTCATGCATTTCAACCAATTTCAGCGGAAGGATGTGCTATTTCTTTACGTCCATGAGTTCGTAAGGGATTCCAATGGCTTTTGCTA
This sequence comes from Rhodamnia rubescens, assembly GCA_021437795.1. Classification (NCBI taxonomy): domain Eukaryota; kingdom Viridiplantae; phylum Streptophyta; class Magnoliopsida; order Myrtales; family Myrtaceae; genus Rhodamnia; species Rhodamnia rubescens. The sequence continues at coordinate 4,766,402 of JAILYA010000015.1, forward strand.
TTATAACCTTCCCGACCACTCATAGGTGCTATATTATATTTGAATCAGATATCGGTTTGGTCGCTACGACCCCCTTCGTGAGGAGGCACCCTTTCTCTCGAAGTCACGGGCCGTGACGGAGCCCACCTCGGAGTTTGGTGGAGAAAAATAGTATTTCGTGTACTTCTACCTCTAGATGCTGTTGGAGTAACCCTCCGGTTTTTTTCTAGAAATAAAGAAAATCCGCCTTACGAGCCCACTAAAACGAAAGAGCTTATTGCTTGAGGCACTTTTTTTCATGGCGATGTCATGTGCTTGCAACTAGCTTGTTTCAACAAGCCAAAATTTGAATGCAAGTTGTTCTTCCATCTCTAGTACTTGTCGCAGCTCGAATGAAATGAACAAATCGATTCATAGAGATCGAGGATAAAGAGGGTCTTGAGACAATTACGAGCTGAAATTATCAGGGAGGTACCCCTCCGCTCAGGAGCGCTTGAAGCGTCACGGACTTGTAGGTTCAAGATGGACATGGCGGATTTGTGCGCTCCCCTATAGTGTTGGAATTAGTGTACATAATCGCAAGGAAAGTATGGGGTGTGTGTAGAAGAGACAAAAGTAACTCGTACTATGATGTTATAGATTGAGCAGAACAAGCTCAGTTTAAATATTGAACCAAACCGAGATGGCTCAATCAAGTTTGAAATCATCTATTTGGTTCAGAAACCAAATCCCGTTTTGGTTTTGACTTTGGCCTCAGTTTTTTAGACCCCACCAAATCCATAAACTGAATTCTGATTGCTGTGCTCTTATTTTTGTCTGTTCTTCCTGATTTTACCTTGAAAATTCTGACATTGTTTCCTTTAGTCTTCCAGGAAACAATGTGGGAGTGTGAAATCTAAGAGGAGAGCACCACTTACCATCAGTGGAATTGCGGCGCTGGAAGTGCGTGTACCGATCGACGCTCATATTACACTGAGAAAAGTACCCCTGGAAGAGGAGCACATAGAAGGACAGTTTTAGAGTAGAACCTGAAGACAAGATACGATCTTGAGGACTGCATAACTAGATACTTTACACTTACTCTATACAGCATCTTCGGTTGTGCAGATATTGATGTTGAATACTAATCATTCGAGGGCAGCAATCAAGCGCGCTGACCTGCATTGACTTCCTTTCAGCACGAAGAAATGGTAACTAAAGCAGAAAAGCGAAGCATCGAAGTCGGCAGCCTCTAAACGAAAAACCGAGGGAGAAACAGCGGCCACAAGAGGGAAGACTACTGATCAAGAGTTTGTAACTGGAATCAAGAGATTGTTCCAAGTAAATTTATACTGCAAAAAACCTAGCCAAACTATTTGCAAGAGCTGGGAATTTGATAAGAAAAGGCTGTTAAGGGAAACATACTTAAAAACGTAAGGCACATCCACTGTAAAAAAAAAAAAACACTCATAAAGTTGCCTGTACAGAGTCGTGGATGTTGCGAATTTGTAGGCATGAGGCAAAGGGGCGAATTCACCATGAAGGCCAACTACTTTTGTAGAGTCCACCAAAGGTGAGACATGCCAGGCATAGAAACATCAAGGGTGTCCAAAAGAAATGGGAGAACACATTTCAAATATCAGCATCTAACCCAGGTGTATTACCGCACGTGTTGGGGCCCTTGGGAAACTTAACAACGGCTGTGAAAACCCTAGCAGCGCATCTGATGTACAATAGTCCTTTGATGGAGGGCCAACGTCACTGGAAAACATGCACGTGCTACGTGCTCGCCGCAAAGTCTTCTTGGTGGAAATCTCCATTTTCTCCAGGATCTGTGCATTCTTAAGTAGAAATTCAATGAGCTCAATGACATCAGGCTCTAGTACACTACCATATATCTTAACATGCTTAAGCTGGTGCTCGAGGCAGGGAAATGTGCCGTCCACTGAACTCCAATAACTAAAGCCATTGAACTCAAATGCAGGCTTCCACCCTTGTTCGGCAACCTAAAAATTCGAAGTAACTTTTCAAAACATATTTGAATATTCCAAGAAAATTTTACGGTTCAGGCATTCATACCTCAGATTCATTGTCAATTCTTCCAGTACAAACATAAACAGCGAGTGTCTCGAGCAAATGAGAGTTCCTTAACATGTTAAAAATGCCGGGGAGGTACCACTTTCTCAGGTGCAGGTGGAGCGTCACATGCTTCCATGCGAAAGATGGGCATGGCTGATTTGTCAGCTCCCGCATAGTTAATACCTAATTTAAAAGAATTGTTGACTACTTTAAATGGTGGAACTTACATTGTGCATGCTCAGCATTTAGCGGACTACTGAATGTATCGTTGACACCATCATCCTTGTCAATCATATTAACATTGAAGACAACGAGCATTGATTTAAAATGGTGTGAAATTCACGATTTAAATGGCGACACAAGGAAAAAAGGAAAGTTTTCGGTTACATGGGTCGGTCATGGATAATAGTTTACATTTGCTCCAAGTTCAAAGGCCAGCAGATGCAAGGGAGGCCGCCTTATGATAGTATAGGTGGGCATGAATAAAAGATCCCAGCCTAAGTAAATAATATTCTCTTTTACTCTTCATCTTGGACATAAACTCATGAAGTGAAGCATGAAAAAAGCAACAGAACACAGAAGCCAAAGCAGAGAAACGGCGCAGCCACTGTCCAATTCGAATGAGACAAATTCAAAATCAGTTTACCCAACTTCTATTCAACAAATTTTAGGACAGTTGAAATGTGAGAGTATCCTATCAAATGAATAGCATGCTCCTTCCCCGAAGGATGAGGACGCAAATCATTCAAAAGGACCTCAAAGCAAAAGCAAGACATATTAGGAGCAAGACATATTAGGTCAGGCAACAGCAGAGAAGACTCACCCGGACCGGTTTTAGAATCGGTTTGGGACTGTTTGATGAAAAAAACATGTTGCTTGCTAACCTTTCACTTTCTTTGTTTCCTTTTTTCCAAAGCCAATTCATTTAGCTTTCTCTCTTTTCTTAAAAAAACCCTCTTTTTTTTTTCTCCAAAAAATAAATTTATTTTAATAATCATTTTTGATGGAAAAATGAAATAATAAAAAAAGAAAAAAGAAAACGGTTTTGTGTAGAAACCGAAAAAAGGGTCGGTTCAATAGGTTCAAGATAAAATGATCATTTTCCCCTAAGAGCAACAGCAGAGAAACCAATACCAGCATGCACACAAATCGCATGGCATAACATAAAGGCTGCAGCTGAGCTTTTCCAGAAGCAGTCTGAACTCACTAAATTCCTCGTGCGAATATCTAATAACATAATGACTGAAGCAGATGGATGTATCAACCAATGAAGTGGACCTCCACTTTCGGACCTATACAGTTGAGTCGCTGCATGGAGAGAGCGATGTGAATCACGCGGACATGGTTTGCTCGCGATCGAAGGAATTGGAGGTAATCGAGATGTAGTAGCGCCTTTGGGAGCCCGAAGAAGATAGCAAGAACGACCAAAAAAAAAAAAAAACACTACGGAAAAATCTCCTAAAAGTGCCGGGGGGACAATTTTGTCTTGATTATCCATAAGCACAGCTAATTAATGGAAGCACGAAAAGGTATCTGTAAGACATTATTAGGATATTTTTTTCTATGTTAGAGATAATTAAGGTATTTGTCTTGATTCTTTGTGTCGCTTAGAATTACGAAGAAATCTTCCATTTGATTTTGCTTATCATTGATTGATATGTTATCTCAAATAATCATCTAGTAACGTTAATTTACTCTTCCTTAACGAACGCGGGAATATGAGAGATCACTCGAATCTGTTTTTCGCTTTGCTTGCATTTGTATCAATTATGATATCGGAATAACAATGTACTACGAACTTCTATTATGTTGGGTTTTTTGGATTTTCGAAAGGAGAACTCAAGACGCAACTTTATGGGAATAATAAAGATATTCATTGTTAATTGTTAATATGGACTGGTGCATCGATCCTATTGCAAACGTTTGCCTTCCATGCGCAATGGATCACTATATTTGGCTTCTTCGGTACAAAAATTTCTGACAATCGGATGCAAATTAGTAGCTTCCTAAGCCGAATTAGCTAAACCGAATTAGTAGTAGAGGATAAGATAGAACCAGACCAAAAAAAAAAAAAAAAAAATCCAAACTACGAATGATTTAATGATAAATAGATGCAATAGATTAATTGTGATGAAAAATTATAAACTATATACTTAAGGAAAAATTACCAAAAAAGTCTTAAACCTATTGTACTTATACCAATTCAGTCTTAAATATTTTTTTTGGCTAATTTTGGCCGAAAATCTCCAACATAGATAATTTTTGTAATTTTCATGAATTTTTTAGTATTTTCTTTCTTCTTTTCATCTTTTTTTTTCTTTTTCCAATTCTAGGCCGGCGAGGTTGCCAACCAAATCTCGCTAGCCACAACCGAGCGTTAGCCACCCTCGCCTGGTTTGGGCAAGGGCATCGCGGCCCTCGTTGGACAAAATGATAGAGTGCGGAGGTCCTCCCCATGGCCCAATGGGGGCCGCGAAGTCTTGCTCAGACCTTTGCTTGTGGTTGGCGACCTTATGGGCCTACTTGGAAAATAAAGGAAAAGAAAAGAATAAAGAAGAAAAAAATTATAAAAATTATCCGCATCAGTCTCTTGGCCATGTCACCTATCACGTAGGATGACCGGCACCGACTAGATCGCCATACCAATGGTCTTTAATCAACATTTATTGAAAGGACTTAATTGCAAAAGGATTAGGACTACATTGTCAAATTGTCAATAGGTTTTAGGATTAAATTGGTACAATTAAAAGGTTTAGAACTAATTTAACAAATTGTTAAATTTTTTAGAACTAAGTTGGTAAATTTTTAAAAGATTTATGACTGAATTGACATAATTACAATATATTTAGGACTTTATTGATGATTCTTTCCCTATACATTTATGACAATGAAAAACATTTCTAATGCTCGTGACATTACATTGTTGTTGATAATTGAGATATTTTTAATTAATCAATTATTTTAAGCGGCATAAACGATTATTTTTAAGAAAATATTTTCTAAATCATTCATTTTTCGAGAAATGAACACACCCACATGAATTAAACATCTTAAAAGAAGCTAACATCCAAATCCCTCAATATCAGCCGTCAATTCCTATTGGATGGCAAAATCAACGGTTGTGGATTTTGAGGAAGGTTTGGCCAATCCAACTTGTAATTACATTCAACCCGAGGCAAATCCCATAGAATTTTTTTTTAATCAAGTGAAATTCCTCTTTATGTCATTAAATGAAAAATTGTAAAAAATGTCATAAACCTTCCACACTATTGCCGATTCAATCCTAAATCTTCTAAGTTTTCTACATTCATAAATATTTTCACCTTTTATTAATTCAGCCATATTAGTTGGAAATCATTGACGTGGCACCGTCTGTCACTAATGTGGATAATTTTACATAATATTTTAATAAATTTATAAAAAATTTGATTTTTTTTCTTCTTTTTATTTTTCTTTTGTAGGTCATAGGCCGACGACCTCGCCGACATAGAGCCTATAGGGGGTCGTTGGCCCATGGGCAAGAGCCGGTGGGGACAATGACCCTCGTCGGACCTTGGGTAAGGGCCGCGATACCCTCGCCTTGGCCCGCGACGGTGAGGGTTGCGACCGTCGCCCAAGGTCCGGCGTGAGTAGTCGCCTTGCCTAGGGATTGGCGACCCCCTGCAGCCCTATCTTTGGTGGGGTTGCCGGCCTCTAGCCTAAAAAAAAAAAAAAAAAGAAATTTGGAATTTTTTGTTATAAATTTATTAAAAATTACCCACGTTGGTGCCGGCGGTGCCACGTAGGATGCCGACGTCTAAGTCGGCGATTTTCGGCCAACGTAACCGAACCGGCGAAAGGTGAAAAGGTTTATGACTAAATCGACAAACTCAAAATGTTAGGTCCGAATTGGCAAGAGTGTGAAAGGTTTTTTTTGGTCAGTTTTCCCTTTCATTAAACTTAAGCATTTACAAAACTTAGGGCACTGAAAATATGCAGGGTAATTACAAGGATAAAGTTATTTGATTGGTCAACGGTGAGAAATTTAGGCTAATAGACAAAAGAAGCTATTTATTATTCCGTTAAGAGGTTTTATCCCGACAATTAAACAAAAAATGTTGGAACCGCCCCAACATCATCTGTGACTTTTATAGGGGTAGATATGAATCTTTCCGTTCAAGAGCTTCGACAGTTCTGAGCAGAATGTCGTGGGACATAGCCGCTCCCTTAGTCGGGGACTGTGTGCTCTTAGCTCAACATGCCTTATCGCATTACAGGTACAACCTTTATGGTTCAATTACTAGATTGATTTGCTATTTGTTCCACCGAAATTTATCGAAATTCGCCCTAATTATTCCACGTAATGCCAAGTAAACCCTTCATCGTAATTATCAATTTAATTATCTTAGTGAGCTCTAACTCTTCGTCATATTATCACTTCAATTACTTGATCTTTTTTGGATTGTTTTTTATCGTACTTCATGTACGACTATGTTTTAAATGTCAGATATTTATTTCGATTAGAATCCTGATATTGTCGAGCATTTCGCAATTAAAAATAGAGTTTTATTTTCTCCTTTCCGAATGAAAAATCCATAACCTTGGGATTGGGACACATTATTTCAAACCACTTCATGAAAGTCAACCAGTCTATTGGTTGTTGAATTGTGGGTCCTTATCGCGCGCAGAGCAACAACTTTTAGCCGGATACTCATGCGATTCATCCGGCGACTTCACGGTTGCCATAATATCCCGAGTCTTACGCAGACGAGGCTAATGGAGAAACGTAATTCTTACGAATCACGTTGTAATGATATGAAAAATTCATAGGATGCTTCTACGATCATTATGCGGCAATAGGCAATACAGTTCCTCGTTTAATGATTGGCATGAGTTGAATCTAATTCTTGTGACGTAAGAAACGGCGGCGGGTGGCGGAGGCGATGGCATGTTGGGGACTATCTTCTTCCCTTATTTTTCCGATCTCCTTCTAATCTCCCTAGTAAAGTAATTACTAATCACATCGGCATAAAATGGCTAAAAATAAGTTTATGATGGCCAAATATCATGGGAAATTTTCCGGCGGGATAAATTGCCGGAGATAGTTCATTCGAGCCATTTTTACAAATTTTGGGAGCTGAAAAAATTTCAGTTTGTACTTGTCAAAATTGTGTTGAATTCAAAATAAATAAAAACAAAAACCAAGAGATTATCTCTTGCACATCAGTAAGTCTCAAAAACCTCTTTAATGATGGCAACAGTAAGAAAAGGTCGTGAGGGAAGCGGCGACATCGCTAACGAAACGAAAATCTCTCTCTGGACCTCCTTCTTTCTCTCTTCCTCGTCTAACAAACTGCGGTTGAATTATACGAGCAGCGCGGAGGGAAGGTGGGCCTCGTGGCATTAAGGATTCTCTCTCCGGATTGGGGATATAACAAGGCAAAATGGGGAGGCTCAAATTTTTCACACCACTCCCACAAGAGAGAGAGAGAGAGAGAGAGAGAGAGAGAGAGAGAGCAGAGGCACTCCTCTTTGCGTTTCTGTTTCCGACCAGAGAGTTCCAAGTGTCTTGATCTCGAAGTCTTCAACCTACGCCGGTGCGGATCATTGTTGTCGACAACTTTTCGTTCGTCGATTTAGCTACCGGTCGAAGCCTGAAGCCACATCTCTGACGCGGGTAACGTTCTTGCTCTGTTTTTGCTAATCTGAGTCCGAGAGAGTCGAGTGTTTGGGTTTAAGCGAAAGTAGCGTGATTGGAGATTAGCTGATGGGTTTAAGCTCCTGGGGATGTTGTCTCGTTTTGTTCGGATCGAATTTAGCGGATCGTTGATGCCTATGAGTGTTGCATTACAAATGAAAACTACATGTTTGTGAAAATGCGTAAGTGAAACCGCGTTTACTTACTCGAGGTGTTTCCTCTTGAATCTGATTACACAGATGTTCGCAACATGATCAACAACTTCGATTCGCTCATTTCAGTCCCGTTCCCTGAGATTTGGATGTATGGTTGAGACTAACCCAAGTTTTTGGTGTTTTTGCTCTGTGTTGTACGTGTATGCCGCGGGATTGAATGGCCTTTGCCAATGAGGATGTGGGTTGGAGGCACGGATTTTCTGGTGATGTTCATGTTTTTACTTCGTTAGTTTAACATATCTCAGTTCTTTTATCGTTTGTGTGTGGGGTTGCGAGCCTGTGGCTTCCGGTCCGGTGACCGGAGGCCAGTGACTGCAGGGCAGGTTATCCATGGCCTAAAGTTTTGTATACTTTAAACTCTCATTAAAGTTTTTGAGGTTTTGACCAATTTTTTTTTGTTGTTGAGGTTTTTGTGTTGAGTTGAGTTCTTAATGTATAAGAACAACTACTTTTTTCACAATTTCGGCACCATCCTCATCTTTTGTGCTTCATGATATTTAATGATCCTCTCAATTGACTGATTTCTGATTTCAAGGCTTGTTTTGAGTTGTTATTCCAGTTGAATTTTCTGATCATCTTATTGGATAAGGGCTGTTCATCTTTGGAAACTTAGGGCGCGCATGATAACACTTCTAGAGTCTAGGAAGCACCGACACTTTTCGAAGGCTCCGTGTCGTGTCGTGTCCGATACCTCTAACGCGTGACCGGCACGTGGTCAATGCTCTATACATGCCGCCGATACGAGAGTCTAACATCTCGATACACCATTTTGACACACACGGGGTCAATTTTAAGTATTTTTAAAAAATTAGAGGTCAAAATGTAAAGTTTTTAAAAATATATATACTTAAGTCATATATGTAGCAACCCCAAAATTAGTATATGCGGCCAACAAAAAAAAAATACAATCTTAAATCTTTAACAAAAGAAGAAATAGAAATAGTTCAAATTATAAATGCAGTAATTAAAGATGAAATACATGTTGGATCTCTCCTAGTAGAGTTCTTATTGGACTTTGGTTAGGTGATTGAGGCATGTGCATCCCTTCAGACATGCTATCAAATCAAACCCTCAAACCCTACGATTGTACTATTCAATCTATAGCAAATCTCATGGGATTTGATTTGATAGTATGTCTGGAAGGGTGGATGTGCCTCAAGCACCTAACGAAAGTCCAACCGGAATGCTACTTGGGGAGATTCAACAGGTATTTCGTCTTTAATTTCTGCGTTTATAATTTGAATTTTTTGTTTCTTCTTTTATTAGAGATTTACGATTGTACTTTTTTTTTTCCCTAACTACGTATATTAAATTTGGGATGGCTAGGTTCATGACTTGAGTATATGTATTCTTGATAAATTTAAATATGTAATTTAAAATTTTTAATTACTGTGATTGTACTTGAAAATGGGCTTAACGTAGCTACACAAAAAAAATAGGCTTGATGGTTATATTCGAAAATGGGCTCCACATATAAGCCCAAGCCCATCCGGAGCCCAAACCTATAAAGCCTAAGTCCGACCCGCATTCGGACCAGGCCTAGGTATTCGTCTTGTGTCTTCTCCAAAAAATAAAATCAAAAATTAAAGTTTGCTGTAATGGGCGTGTTTGGGTAAGGAAGTGAAGTAAAATATAAAGATAAATAAAAGACTGAAAAAATAAATTAAAAAATAGATAAAAATAAATCAAAAGAACAAAATGTAAAAAGAATTGAAAACATAAAGAAAAATTGAAAACGGTTAGAAAAAAAATAGGCTTTGATTAGATTGTTGTAAATCTAAGTATTATATTTAGCTTAATTTCTTTTAGTTAGTATTCACGTATGTTGAAGATGTACCTGGTATTCTTTAGGTTATTTTAGGATTTGGATTCCAGATTAGGTTTAGCCATAGACTTAGCCTTTAACTGAATAATTCTATCGCTTTCAGTAGCATGTCATTTACACATGTTTCTATGAATCAGAGGCTCTCTTAACGAGGACTTGATTACGCTAGAGATTATATAGCTCATTAACTGTTATGGGAAACGCTTCATGCAATCGTCTTTTCAATTTCATTCCCTAAGATGCATATAAATGCCAATGTATAAGTGCTCAAGTAAAAAAAGAAATGGAGCACTAAATAATAACTTAAATGAATAAATGACGGAAAATAACTTGAATTCTGTTGGGCAAAAAAAAAAAAAAAGGCTTTGATTAGATTGTTCTTCTACAATGAAGAGCTTCATCTAGGCAAATGACTTCTTCCGGTCTGGCTCTTGGTCGATGGAGGAACAAGACCCGAAAGAGTACGGCTGTTGCTGGAAGACGACATTCTTCGATGACGAAGAGGTTGTCGTCGTGGTGAAGATTTGCCTTTGCAATCGGATAAACTACTAAAATCGGATAATTCAACTCGAAAATCAACTCAAAATAAGCCTTGAGAGGATCTGAAGTGAGCTCTTGTATAAAGGAACGTAATAGCAATAATAAGTTTCAATAAGCTCATGAAAAATTGATCAATGTAAGTTTCCTTTTCTCTTGCATTTTTTTAGGTAGATTTTGAAATGTTTTTGCAAGCAATCATTTTCTCGTGTCACTTGTCATCCTTTTTTCTTCTGCTGCTTCCAGTCAACACTAGTTTTTCTTGAGCTACATGTCCCTCATTGATTTAGATAAAGTGCCGATTCACTTACTTTGCAGGTATTGACAGACACATTTATTGATTCTAAAGTCAGCGACAATGTCCAAGGTTGATCGAGGACTTCGATATTCCTATGAAGCCGTGTGGGAACATGTATGTCTGGCCTGCGCAATCGTGGAATCCATGACCTTTGTTTTGCCCGTTTATGGTTAGTTTTCCGAAGTCTTGCTTTGCAACATCAGACCACTAAGTATAAGCAAGCAAAATGGAGGCGATGGAGGCCACAATTGCGCAGGCCATGGCATAGTTATTCAGGCACTACTTCATCAGAGGATCGAGAAGAGTAATGGAGGCCGCGATTGCACAGGCCAAGGCATAGTTGTTTAGGCACTTCTTCGTCGGAGGATCGAGAAGAGATTTGACTTTGGTTGGACGTTGTCGTTGACTTTAAAATCAACAGGTGTGTCTGTTGATACCTGCAAAGTAAGCCAATTGACATTTCATGTATATCAAATGAGTGACACGTAGCTCAAGAGAAACTAGTGTTGACTAAAGTAGCATAAGAAAAAAGAAGAATGGCCAAGTGACACAAGAGAAAATGATTCCTTGCAAAAACATTTAAAAATGCAGGAGAAAAGCAAACTTATATTGATCAAATCTTTCATGAGTTTATTGAAGCTCATTATTGCCATTTCGTTCCTTTATATGAGAGTTCAGTTTAACGCTTATAGATTCTCAAGATTACCTTCTTTTTGGTCAAATCTGCCGGCAAAACAACTACTTTTTTTTTTCACACAATTTCAGCATCATCCTAGTCTTATGTGCTTCATGAAATGGTCGAACTTCGAGCAAAATGGTCGATTCCAGCACATAAGCAATCCACAAGGTGGCTTTAACGAGTGGATTGCACTGACTTATAATCTGCAGATTTTAGCAGATTACATAGTTGAGAACTTCAAATTGCGTAAGAAGCTAGAGGACGTGGTGGGAGAGTATGTCAAGCGACTAGAAATTCTAGCCAAACTGAGGCCTGGTGATCCATCTGTGTGTCCACCTCCACCATGGTGGGTTAGTCCAAACCCCTGTATTCCTGGTTATTGGAATTGGAGCCCTGCTGATCCATCTGCTAAACCTTGTCCTCCTACTCCACCCTTTGGGATGAATCCAAACCCCTGTAATCCTGGTTGTTGGAATTGGAGCCCTGTTGATCCATCTGCTAAACCTTGTCCTCCTATTCCACCCTTTGGGATGAATCCAAACCCCTGTAATCCTGGTTGTTGGAATTGGATGATGAGCAAATTGCTCATTACCGGAAAACAAGGACCATGACAAATGAAATAAGAACCTATCAATTTGAGGATGTTAGCAAATGGAGATTCCATTGCTAACATGCTCATGGATCCGATGATATTTGAAGTAGGAACTTCTTGATGTGAGGATGTTAGCAAATGGAGATTCCTTTGCTAACATGCTCGTGGATCTGATCAGTCCTGTTGACAACGGAAAACTATGTAAAGTACTTGAACAAGTGGGAACCATCAAATGACAATGGAGTTCTGTACCGTCTCAAGAAAATGGTACTAACACTTGTATCGTCCTTTAAAGCAGTTGATTTGGGAGCTTGTGCATTAGTCAGAAAGCCTGGGATGGAGATCAATCGCCAAGGCAGACTACTGGTGGACCCGAGCACATGGGAATGAATGATCTGTACCAAAGGTGAAAGAATCACAAAGAATCCATCATGTGCTTTTAGTGCTCAGGTTATGAGATCCTCCAGGGAATCACAAAGAGGCCACGATACAATCTGCAGTGCACTGTGGAAAAATTCAGGAGAAGCAATGAGATAGCCGCAGCCGTGCTCATGGCCAAGCAAGCAGAACGCCTGAAGATGCATCAAGCACCAGTCAGTTTGAAGTGTTTCTACTATGTAGTTTTGTTTTGTGTGTGCTTCAATAAAGGCCAGGAATGACCCCTTCCTGTGGTCCTCGCCCCAAGAGAAATCTATGAATCTGCTTCAGGCAGGGAAAGTATGTGTGCTTGTGTTATTTATGCTTCAATTAGAATAAACTTTGTGTTCTTGTGCTTGTGCAAGTACGTTTCGGGATTATTCTTTCTCAAAGAGGTTAATTTTTAGTGATCTTCAATGCATTATTGCTTCTTTTGGGTCTGATGGACCGGACTCATGAATCTTCCTTCAGCTTTTACCAATCAGTTGAGGATCATTCTGTGCAATGAGGGCAGAAGCAGGAGCGAGCGTTGATTGAAGTCTGCTCTTTCATTTGTGTGTCCGCCTGTCCACATTTGGGTAACTGAGTGTGATGTGTGGTTGTACAAACTCCTCCTTGCCTCTTCCAGTCCAATGAGAAGTGATGAAACTTCTGGTCATTTACTAGGTGCAGGAGCAAATATACCCTTCGAGGATTTTTATGCTTCGACAATTGAGAAGTGTGCATTGTCTTTTACTAATTTCTCTCTTAAAATTATCAGTAAAGAGAATTGATCGTTAGTCCATGCTACACCAACATTTCTTCTATGATCTTTTAGCTCTCAGTGACTATTGTAGGAGACCATTCTTCTCCGAATTGCAGCATAAATCTCAAGGCTCATACCTGTAATATCTCCACATTCCAAACTGGAGAGATGTTGCCGAGGCTACGGTGTCTCGACTTCTATCTATTAGCTTCCTCTTCTTATTTTTTTCCTTGTTTTTTGATAGAAATTTACCGGTGAGCTAAGTCCCTCTACAACCTGCTGATACTACACTAACCAAAGAGAGCTAGGAACGCTCAAACAATAAGTGATTCTAAAGGACTGCTGGGATTTTATCAAGGAGCTAGATGACTTGGTGGACAATTATATCAAGCAACTCGAGATTATGTGCAAAATTAGGCCTCCCTATCCAATAACTTCTCCTGTTCCTCCAGGTGGTGTGAACCCATCATATGCCATCTCTTCCATGTCGGTATGCAATGTTCAATAAAAAAGTCGAATAGCTAGAGAAAAAAAATTTTGATGCACCTGTCACTTTGACATGTAACTACTTCGTAGTGTTGTTTTGTGTGTGCCTCAAATAGAGGGAATGGATCATGGCTCCTTTATGTAGTCACTGTCACAAGAAAATCTATGTATTTGCTTCAGGCAGATACTTAGATTGAGCTCTTGCGATCTTTATGCTTCAATCTGAGTAAAATTGAGCTCTTGCGTTTTTGTAACTATATGCAAGTACATTCTCGAGATTTTTCTTTCTCAATGAGGTGAACTTTGAGTGATCTCTACTGCATTATTGCTTCTTTAGGGTCTGATGAACAAATCACCTGACTCCTCAGTTTTCCTTCAGCCTTCAACAATCGGTGTACGATCATTCTGTGCAACAAGTGAAGAAGCAGGCATTCATTTTGAAGTCTGCTCTTTCATCGTCTGTCCGTGTGCGTGCATGTGTGCAAATAACTATGATGTGTGCTTGAAAAAAGGAACCAACTCCTCCCAGCCTCTTCTAGCCCAAGACAAGGGATGGAAGTTTCGATCATTTACCAGATGCAGGGGCAAATATATCCTTGTAGGACTGTCGTGTTGCTACAATTCTGAATTTTTTATTATCAGAAGCTACAATTCTGAATTTAGTGTTCATTACTTGCCTACATGTTCTTGATCTGTGTCTCTCTTAAATAATCAGTCCAGAGAAATGGTCCTTAGTATATGCTATACCCTAGCAACATTTCCTCTAGTCTTTTGGGCTCTCAGTGGCTCTTGTAAGAGACCCTTTTCTCTCTGAATTGCAACCTGAAGCTCAAGGTTCAAACTAGTATGTATTGCCACATTCCAAAGTGGAAACTTGTTGCCAAGGTGACGGGGTCTTGACTTCTATCTGTTAGCTTCCTCCTTCTTATTTCCTTGTTCTTTACTAGAAAGTTACTGGTGAGCTAAGTCCCACTACAACATGCTAATACTACACTAGCCAAAGAGAACTAGGAACACTCAAAGAATAAGTGATTCCAGAGAATACTATACAAACAAACTGTTGATAGAAAGTCCTAAATCAAATGAGCCTATGCTGTGTCACTTTTGTTCTTTTGTTCTGCACAAGCTTCCGGGTTTCAACAATGTTGAAACTGCCACTGCTAGATTCAGTGAAGCCATGTGGATGTAGTATATAATCCCTTGATTTCCAGGAAATTGCAAATTTCTCCTGCATTCCTTCTGCGAAAATCTCCAACTGATCATTGAATTAAGGCCGTAAATGGGAAAGTCCGGTGTTCAACTTTCACGAAAGCATCCTGTTGAATAAGACCTCTGTGCAAGATGACAGCAGAACCAGTAGTACTTCTTGAACGGTCAAGATCACTTGACCTGAGTACATACCTTTGCATTCGTGTGTTTCTAGTACAGGCGGAGCCACCCTAACTGAAATAGTTTGAAATGGACTCGTAGATCCCACTATTTGCAGCTAGGATCATTGTCCAAATGCAAGGCTTAGTGAGGTTGAAATAATTGGAAGAGGGATTGTACTATCCTGCCATTTTTCGAAACAGGATTTCTGATTGAGTTGTCCATAGAGCACAGGGTTTATCCAGAAGAACTCGTTGTCCAAATTACGAGAAAAAATTAGGACTTAGAAAATCAAAGCATTAAAAGAAAAACACACTTTTATTGTATACTTAAATTACAACATCATCTTATGAGCATACTTTAATCACACCCATGGCACAATGAGAAGAAGCTCTCAGCTGTCTCCAATTTATTTCTAGTACATCAGAGACTTGAACCCACATGTAACATATTAAACTACTTTGACTCATGAAAATGCAAAATCCTCCTCTGTGTTGTTCTAGGACATTGTCAGCTCCATGAGGCTTATGTTCTAAATCAGTATACTTTAAGTGATGGGGCAGATTTATATTGGATGTTGAATACAGCTCCTCCTTCTTGAGTCACACATGCTTGTATTGCTACTTAGTGTAAGTTGTGCTGCTCAGGTTCTTCTGATGATATGAAACTATAGAGGTCAACAGCATCAGATCTTGGTACAATAAGAGGAGGCCAACCAGGATACATAGCGGTGAGCATCTCAAGCTTTTTCTCATGTAGCTCAATTTTCTTTTGCAGAAGCTTGTTTTTCCGGATCAATAAATTTCCGAGGACGTTGTGGTCGTAGGTCAAAACAGCCCACTCATTCCAATCACCGAGAGGCTCTTTCATGTGCAACAACCTAAGTTTGTTCTCCTCCAACTTTGGTTCAATGTGCGTTTTGGTTTTTATGGCTGCTAAGTACCTCTCTGTGGCCATGATCTTTTTGTAGGCTGAAGTTCTCTCGTTGTTCTTCCTCGTTACGAGTTTGGAAAGGAAACTTGTTGTCGCGACCTAAAAAAAAATAAACAATATTTTTTTAGGTTAATGGATTATCAAGTTAATTATTCAACTAATCTAACTCGAACTCTCCCCAAGTCCATACCAAATCGTAACTTAAGGTTCAATTAATTAACTTGCAATGTATTTTGAATTTGGAGTCGCCACTAATCATTTATGGTAGGTCGATTAGAAACTTAAATAAAATAGCGGGAGAACTATTTCATTTCTACGAGCCGGGAGATTAAGAGTTCGGGGACTTGATTACGCTAGATTACTCTAACGCCATTACGGTACCATTTTATTTCATGAAAAAGTCATTTGAGAAGACAACATTAATTGATTTTGACCTAAGTCACTAACAAAGGTTATCATGCGGGTGCACAATCAATTAATGAACATCCGAATATAATCAAAAGAGCATGTGCCACGCAAAATAGTTCTTTTTTTTTTTAATTTTCGATTTTTATATGAATGCATGAAAGACTACACTATATGCAATGGCATGGATTAAATGCAAGACTAAACCAAATGACGTGCAAACTAAACGAATGCGCAAGTGGGACCATGATTAAATTAACTACGCGACTCGTATATTAATTAAAACGAAGACATGCAATTCTAATATGCAATTTGAACTAAAATGCAACCTAATATGACATGGCAAGAATGATGACATGGCAAGTAAGACGTGGTAAAGATGACATGGCATAGATGACATGGTAAAAGTGAATGATTTTTTTATTATTATTTTCGGATGAATTTATTCCCTAAAATAGAACTATGCCAAAATGATATTTATCTTGCATATTTTAGAGTTTAAATTGACCTAAACCTTAATATATTGAAGATAAATTATTTTAAACATAAAATTCTATTTAAACATGCAACTCTATCCTAAAATGCAATCTAATCTAATTATTTTATAAGAAATATTAGATATGTAATTTCCTACATGATGCAATTTTTTAAAAGATATGCAATTTTCAAATATGGAAAATGGATGAATGCAATTTTTTATAGAATTTTCAAGATTACATCATGCGACGGATATATTCTACGAAAAATGTGATAATCAAGCATTCATATCAAATTAGGAAAATGAATATGCCAATCAATGTCAATCAAGAAAGTGGATATATCAATCAAGTTTGGAAATATTTCGCGAATATTTGAGTTAATCTTTAATTCGTAATCTTACAATTAACGATTGAACACAATCCTTGCCTAATCGAGTATTCCATCAATAATCTTAAAGATGGACGTTCTCGATTATACGGCAAGTTGCGGATTAGGAAAGTAAATTTTCCTAAACAACCTGTATTTTGAAAAAAATATCCACTTTTATGCAATATACTCAAGATATGCAAATATATGACAGGATATGCAATATATTTAAAATATGCAAAATTTTGTAAATGAGGCAAGTGAACGTTAAAAATAAGAAAATATACCTAATATCCAAGGATAAGCTTTCCTAAATCGAATTAGGTTCGAAATTTACAGCACAAGCTAGAACTCCTTGGACTGATCGGGAGGAACTTGCACGGAGGACTAGTGGCAGCACTCAGTTGAGGTTTGGACTCACAAGATCGGTAACAATAGGAGAAGAGTTGCTGCAGATTTGTGTTGATTTGGAATATGTATCTTTCTTGCTTGTGAAAGACCCAAAAGGCACCACTTCATTCACGTAGCACACCTACAAAATAGACAAATTTCTTCCTTTTTTTATTGTGGCGATGAACTTCCTGTGAGTATAATACTCATGGACTTCAAGTAATCAGAGTTGTGTCAGAGATTGGCTTGATGAACTTGTGATAGTGGACGTCCATAGGAAAATGCCAATATCTTGTGGGACGTGAGCAAAATCTCTGGGAAACAACAAGATCCTGACGTTTATCCGCTGGGCACCGAAGGACTGCTTCGTCGAGAAAGAATAGCTGGTAGGTCAGAGAGTTGGCGACGATATTATGATGCAGAACCAGAGAAGATTTGCAGCCCAATCTCGGGTCACAGGAGAGCTTCTCGGCCGAAGCTTTCACTCCTCTCACGTGTATCGCTCTCTAATTCTCTTTTTTTTAGAGCTCCAAGTATTCTGAATCTTGAGCCCCCCTTGAATGTGAACCCTACATGTGTATTTATAATGGTGAGATAGGATTTACATTTTATTTTCATTATTTGTAAAATTGTCCCTCAACTTGTGATAATCGCAATTTGATCCGGAGAGATAAAATATTCGTCCATGAAGCCAATTTTTTTCTCAATTCATGGATATTTTTAATTAAAAGGCTTTTTCCCAAATTAAACATTAAATTGGCTAATTTAAGCTCAAAATTATTCCAATAGCCTTGTTAATTTTCGACGCACACTCCCTCTTGATTGCCGAAAAATCCAAACTAAGCCTAGTCCAGTCCTCTGTCAAATTGAGCTCAATTGCTTCGCCTCTGGTTTGAATGTAATGATATGCATGACCGACAAAAAGTAAATATGCAGTGCATGAGAAATTAAATTTTGTGAGAACTATGATAATTCTCATTTTATACTTAAATGAATGATTTACTAAAAATCAAAATTTAGGTGTCAACACTCGTCTACAAGTTCTGCCTTTGGAAAGATCAAGGAAAAGAGAATACTTATCAAACCCCAATGGATGTAACAATAAGACTGTTGGATTCAATATCTAAGGGATGATATGATGAAACAGGAGAGACTGAAGAGTCATACTCTTACTTTTGCAGGCTTAGGTGCTCTCTCCATAGTATTATGGTCCTATATATAAATGCGGCAAGCGGCTTGCATCTACCTAAACACAAGATGATAAACCTCCTTTGGCATGTATATTTTGATAGTTTAAGCTTTTAGAGTGTGATATTTTGCAGGACCACTATTCTGGTCTTTTTTGCTTTAAGCATGGAAATATTTCATTGGGTAGGCAAATAGGGGCCTGAAAGATTTGAACTCAAAACCTCCTGTCCCGATACCATATGAGATTTTGTGAAACCATTACTAACTCTTCTAAAAACTTAAACTGTTAGATGAAGGTGTGGTTTAGTATTTAATTACTCTAATAGGGAGGAAATGGCTGTGCACTTAGCATCAATAGAGTATCAAAGCCAGAGGGCTCGAGCTCAATTCCTAACTCCCATTCATCCATTTATGAGTTTCCTTTCATTGCAAAGTTGGGCTTCAATAATTCTTTTTGCCGAACAGAGCTTTCGTGTGAGGAGTGGACTAATCCTCCAACTTTTTTTTAAAATTTGCTGCCCTTGTCATGAGGTCAATGATTCCACATAATTCTGAGCTAAAATAAAAGTCTGGTCTATCATTGTGTCAATCAAAATTTGGAATAATAATGTAAGAACTCAACAAAATGGAGGAGGTGTGGCAGCATCTCTATCACAATGGCTAGATGAACGTCAAGTAGAGATTTAGCAGAAATGGCTCTGCTGCCGACGCATGGAGCAGCCACGAGGGGCCGATTCTCCCGCTTCTTGGACATGTATTTACCTTCTTAGATTATGTTGGTTTCGCGCTTTTCGTGTCATCTTTAGCTACACCTTGCACTCATATATCTAATGTATGGACGATTAAGAGTCACTACTTTGGCCACTTATTACGAAACTTAAGTAGAAGAAAAGAGTCTGATAATACATATACTCTTAGTACTAGCTGTTGCGTATCAAAAATGAATTATCCCGAATTTATCAAACATCTATGTGAAGCAGACAGAAGAGCGAGTTCCTATCGTCTAGGTGAAGCAGTGTGTCCCTAGATGCTTAGTTCAAGCTGGCTCTCTTCTTACTCATGCAATTTTATGTTGGCGCCTCCGTCTAGCTTCCAAGAGCCAAAGGCAAAGTCCAACTTGATTAAATAATTTCTCACATGTCAGCTTCCTACCTAAGATTCATAAGATCCAAGATAAGATTATTTTGAAGATAAGATAATATAAGATTTCATTGGATAAGACTTAAGAACTGATGAAAATGGTTAACTAGGAAGTTCATGTCTGAAAAGAAGGAAGTCGTGCAACATTTTTCATTTGCCCACTCCTAGGCGATGGCCGGCGGCCCCGATCTGGGTGGGGACCGCCGGTCCTCACCCGGATTCGGGAGAGGGCCTGACCTTCTCTAGGCTCGGCCCTCGCCTCCGACCGGCGTGGTCGCTGCGGCCACGGGCGGGAGGGGCGGCCCTCCCGCTTGTGTGGCCTTTTTTTTTTTTTTTTTTAAATTAGGGAAAAGAAAAAAAGAGAAAAATGAATAAAATAGTTAAAATGTAAAATGACAAAAACGCACTTCAGGCTAGACCCTTTTTTGAAATATTATGGCCACTTCGGGCCTTTAATTGAAACATACTATGTCACTTCGAGCTCTTATTTGAAATAAAGTTCACTTGGGGCCTTATTTGGGGAGAAGTGTCAAAAAAGTCCTAAACTTATAGCATTAATGCTAATTCAGTCCTAAACATTTTTTGGTACTAATTCGGTCCTAAAATTTTTGCATTGGTGCCAATTAAGTCTTAAACCTTTTATTGGTGCTAATTCGGTCATAAACATTTTGCATTGGTGCCAATTCGGTCCTAAATTTTTAATATTTATGCCAATTGAGTTAAAAGGGCTAATTTTGGTGGAAAATCATCGATGTGGACATCGATTGTCCTACATGGCATGACTAGCGCTAACTTGGACATTTTTTTTAATACTATTATAATATTTTAAATAATATTTTAAGCATTTTTTTGGTTTTTTAAAAAATATTTTTAAAAATTATATAAAATATTAAAAAATATCCATGTCGGCGCCAAATGTGCCACGTAGGATAATTGACGTCCACGCCCGGTGATTTCGATCAAAATTGATTGAATTGACTAAATTGGCATAAATATAAAATATTTAGGACTAAATTGGCCCTAATGTAAAAAGTTTAGGACTAAATTGGCACTAATAAAAGGTTTAGGACTTAAATAGCACAAATACAAAAGGTTTAAGACTGAATTGATATCAAAAAAGATTTAGGACTGAATTAGCACAAATGCAATAGGTTTAGGACTTTTTTTTGACACTTTTCCCCTCTTATTTGAAAAAACAAGAGGACTTCGTGCCCTTTTTTGGATTTTTCCCTCCAAGAAATGCAGACAACTCACTCTGCCTGCTTGGGCCGTGGAAATATTTGTGTTTGTGATCGTCCGAATAAAATGTGCTTGTGCAATTATGTAAGATTCACATAGAGACTGTCATTGTCTTGGTGCTTTTTACCTTCGATTCATAAATCGTTATCCGATAGACATGACAATTACAAGCACATGGATATACACCGTGTCGCGACCTAAAAAATAAACAAGTTAGATTCGGGCTAATGGATTATCGGGTTAATTAATTAACTAACATAACTCGGACTCTCCCAAGTCCATACCAAACCGCAACTTAAGGTTCGAAAAATTAACATGCAATGTGATTTGAATTTGGAGTCGCCACTAATCATTTTCGGTAGGTCGATTAGAAACCTAAATAAAATAGCGGGAGAAAACTATCTTATTTCTGCGAACCGGAGATTAAGAGTCCGGGGACTTGGTTACATTAATTACAACTAATGCCCTTTCGGTACCTTAAAATTCATGAAACAAATAATGGATTTGACAAATTTGATGAATTCTACTTGAAGATCAAAGAATCAATTTTTTTGGATTTTTCTTCCCATGACATTTTTTGAAATAAAGAAATTACATGAAATTAGGATGAAATAGGTTCAAGATTACTCCCCAATTTGAACTCGTGCACCAAACTCGTGCTTCGGGCTTGTCTTGACCATTGGACCGATTTGGTGACTCGTTAGACCGAGAAATCTCTTGGTCCTATCTCTCCTTCACGCTTCTTTCTCATATCGCTAGAATTTCATGAGACCGCAATACGGGCGTTGATATTTTTTCCCTTTTGCTCTCCTTCTATTCTCGTACCATTGATGTCTCATCGTTGATATGCTGCTGTTATTTAACATAAAAACATAGAGAAAAATCGGTGTAGAAAATCTGGGCTAATTTGTATTCGAAATTAAAGAAAGTTAGGGAATCACTTAACTTTCTTTTGCTATGGCGAGCTCGAACGATGGGGATGGACCAAGTAGCTTGTGTTGATCGGTGCAAAAATTGGCAATAGTAGTATCGGGCTTCAAAATTCTCATACCCTCTCAAAACTCTTTTCAAATTTTTTCTCAAGAGCTCTCTCTATTCTCCTTCTCCAAAAAACTCTCTCAATTCTCTTTTCCTCCCCCAAAAAAACTCTCCATTCTCTTCAAGAACTCTTCTTCTTTTATAGGCCAAGTTCTTCATCCTTCATTCTTCATCTTCATTTCCTCACCTTCCATTTTCATCTTCTTTTCTTCATCTTCATCTTTCTTCTTCATTTTCATCTTCTCTTCTTCACCTTCATTTCTCCATCTTCCATTTTCATCTTCTCTTCCTCATCTTCATCTTCCTTTCTTCATCTTCCATTTTCATCTTCTCTTCTTCATCTTCCTTTCATTATCTTCTCTTCACCATCTTCCTTTCTCCATCTTCTTTTGGTATTTGCAATACAGTCCCTGAAATTTTAAGTATTTGCAATCTGAGTCCCCTGAAGTTATGAGTATTTGCAATACGATCCCCGAGAAAATATTACTTTCAAGCCCAAATCTTCTTGGTGCATTTTTTTCACCGCATGCCTAGTCCAGGACCCCCTGTTAAATTAAGCTCAAATTGTATGCCAATGCTAAATGAATATGTGAGATGATTTTTGTTTAGAACTAAAATTAGTTCTAATTTTTATGCAAAATATATATTAGTCAAAATTTAGGCGTCAACAGCTGCCCCTCTTTGAGTGGAGGCTCGTAGAGGTTCCGCTCAAAGACAAAATTGAACCCTAAATTTTGATAGTGCAAATGATGGATGAACTTTTTGGCGGGAGTTTTAGTCCCATTTTTTATGTAATGAAGTGATGCATGATATGCAAGCTATAAATAACATGTGTCATAATTTCTCTTTTCTATGTTAGAGAAACCTGCACATGGATCGCATACGAGAATACCTGTTTTACCAAATACCTCATAAGCTGGTGATTCCCTTAATTTCCAAGTTTCTTGCAAACACGAGAACCTTAAGGTATTTGGCCTATCTGTTATCGAGACTTTTCCCTAATGCGAGACAAAGCGCAAGATATGTGTATCCTTTCGGATCACAAGAGCTACGTCGTTGTGAGTCGAAAGAAGTAGAATCAAGTTCACAAGAGCTACGTCGTTGTGAGTTGATTAAATGTCGAAATCGCCGGTGCATATGTCTTCACGATTCGACAAAGGGGAACCGAAATCTTAAGAGCTACGTCGTTATGATTTGGTTTGGATCAAAATCACGGGTGCTTATGTCTTCGTGATTTGATAAAAGAGCCGAGAATCATAAGAGCTATGTCATTATGAGCCGACTAAATGTCAAGATCACCAAGTGCATATGTCTTCGTGATCGACAAAGGGAACTAAAATCTTAAGAGCTACGTCGTTATGATTTGGTTTGGATCAAAATCACGGGTGCTTATGTCTTCGTGATTTGATAAAGGAGCCGAGAATCATAAGAGCTATGTCATTATGAGCCGACTAAAGGTCAAGATCACCGGTGCATATGTCTTCGTGATCGAGACGGAAATCATAAGAGCTACGTCGTCATGATTTGATAAGATGTCAAGATCGCCAGTGCATATGTCTACACGACCCGACAGGAGAGGCATATTGCCCGAATTGAATCGTAACAACTATCATCGGAGGAGTTGTTAATTTGAAAATGGGTTCGAGAAAACTTACCCGGGTTCTCCGAACGATTAATCAAAGAACGAAACGGATCGCTCGTATCGTACATGGTAGGCATTTGCCAGGAGAACTTGCTCATTCAATAATCCTTGGATGAATTTCGAGACCTTGGGAGGGACATCGAACATCGGGAATGTATTACCCATCATAGAATGTCCGAGGTAACATGCGCAAACATATTCAACATGTGCATAATGCAATCACTCATACTATGATTTATGCATAACCATTCTATCAAGTTTGCATTACCAAGCCTGTCCGGAGATGTTCTCACATTATGAATACCTCGAATGTGAGCTGAATGGGGGACTTCGATCCGAAAGGGTTTTCTCTCACTCTCAAGAAAAGTTATTTATCCCGTCTACGGGATTCAAAAGAAATCACTCAATCTTTCCATCATCGCATTCGATAAGGATCCGAGTAATCTCGCAATTGATACGACCGAGCCGATCCGGAGGTCTTGATTAGGACCGTAATGAGGGCTAGGTCAAAGGTTTACAAAGGGGACTCTAGTTGAGTCAAGGTCGCTGAAATGAATTCCTTCGTCATCTCTCTGGGTTTATAAGTCAAGAACCCCGCAAAAATGAGAGAGAAGTAATCTTGCTCGAACTTTTTCGAGTGATGCTTAAAATCATTGAACTCCACATTAATTCAAGTGCCCTAGTAAAAAAGGCTTTTAAAGGGTTGTAATGGAGGTAATGATTTGGGACCGAGAAACGAAAGGGCTCGTTTTGGCTCGGAAGATGTTTGAGAACGGGCTTGATGTTGGTGATCATTACAATCTTGTCACCGATCGTGGCCTTCTAGGATACCATCATTGCTCGGGGATGGTATGAACTGAAGATAGCATTTGCAATTTGACACTTCATGGAGATTTTTCCGTTAACCCTTTTAGGATATACGGGGAAAATTGTGCATTCAAGCTCGAAATATTCTACAAATGAACAATGAATTGAAAGGGCATTGGCCTTACTTTTGGTAGGCACTTTGCTTTTTAAATGCCTAGGAATTTTTGTGGAATCAGCATTTCCTCTTTCTTTTCCTTTTTTTTTTTTTTTTACTCCCAACTCTCTTTTACTATTGCATCTTGATGAGTTCATTGGGAGATTTTCTATTGATCCAGCTTTTCGTGTCCTTCTACTCAAAGATGGGCCATATTTGCTTTGGGACAACAATGATCACCAATAAGGGCTTTTAGAAACGAATTTGCAGGCTCAAATGGGTTGTGCAAATGGATATAGATGTGTGGGATAGAAAAGAAATGCTCTTCGTCACCCTAAGGCACTTGAATTAAAGCGCAAGTACAATGCAAAGAACCACCCGAAGATTGATGTTAGTCCAAGCAAGAAGATTTCTAACCATTTGTCTCGTGATGCTGATGGAATTACCTCTGTTTTGCCCCAATGTGGGGTGGTTCTTGATGAGGGTTGTGGAAGTGAAATCTCCGCTCAAATGGGTTGATCAACGGATAACTTGCAGTGTTTAGGGTAGAGAAATGAATGCCTCCATCACTTCGGTTATCGTACATTTCGCGAGAAAACTCTTTACCTTGGGGAGTGCGGAATTTAGCCATCGTTCATCTCACCTGAAAAAATTGGACGTGTTTGGCAAAGGATTGCCTTTCATCATCCTGTCATGCCCCCTTCCGTACATTCGATGTATCTTATGTAGTTCATGTTCCTTATTCGAGTTGGTAAATTAAACATGAGGAACAATCATGTGCAAACCATGCAGTGTATGAGTATTTTCGAGCATATAAAATGCAGCAACTTTTTAGCTTGGCGGACAAAGTTCGCAAGTACATAAAAAATTTCTTAGGGGCGTGGATCGTGAGTTGCCCCTGTTCATGCAAATGCGTTGCAAAACTTCATTGTCCGCTTCGAGACATGAGATTGTCAAAGGCTCCGGGAATTTCTCATTTCATTAATTTTTTCGGGGAGATGGGATACTTCTCTATTTGGATAGGCAGTGACCCCCGTAAAAATCAAAAGGGAAAGCATCAATGTATGTCCTCATGTTCTAAAAGAGTTGAAACGATACCACTTTACCCATGTACGTATTCCTCGCGAACTTTGAATTGAAAAGATTGATTCATCCGAATCGGATTGTATGTCAAGGATGTTATCTCTCCGGGTTCTCAGAATCGTCTGGGCTGAGCTTCGGTCTGCGAAGCAAAAAGTTTTTATTAATCTTTGTACATTGATGCCAAATCCCAGGATCGACCCGGGACGCCTCGGGCCATTGTCATTCCCCAACCACTATGCTTTGCGGTGTTGTTGGCGTCCACGTGTGGTTCGCTTTTGTTATATTGTTCTCAAAGCGGTTGGCAATCTCCTGTGGAAAATAAAATAAGCTTAACTTAGAGTTTGAAACGACCGAGAGCCAATTGGGACGATACGGAGTTACCCATCTTTGAGCCCGCTTGGTCTTTTACTTGCATTCTCCCAAGTAAGGCTATTCGGAATCTCTCTTTATGGGCGTTCGGGGGAATCGTCCTCAAATTGATTTGCTCCGGGCCTAGCTTAATAAGGAACTTACGCATTTGATAAAAGAGGAGAAAATTCGCCCTTTAACTCTAGATTGACTAGAAAGTAAAAAAATATCCCACGCAGGGAACTATACAAGGAATTAAAAGAGTATTCATGCGAGATTGGTTCCACCTCTTTTCTGGCCATTCCAATGATCGACTGATTTTGTCTTGGATCATACACCAATGATCGTTGTTTGAGGATCCATAATCACCGGCTTCGGATCACAACTCCGGAGGTCTTTCGGCTACGAACCGGCCGGCCAAGGCGGTGAGCTCATCATCAAAGTAACCTTTTGATTTTTCGGGCAATTGATACTCGAATTGGGCATTGTTACTTGCTAACACCGGCGACAGATTTTCCACTTTGTTTTTGCCGTGAGCGGTCGACTCCTTGAGCTTTAGCCTCCGCCGTCGCTCGGGAACTCGTAGGGATGATCAACCGGTCCGTTGCTAGAACCACCAGCGGAAGGTCGGTATGGCCGTATTCTTGATTGGGAAGTGGTCGGGTACTTTTTGCTCCGTAGGTTTTCCTGTGATTAATTTTCCAGTCAACTTTGCTCCGGTCGCCTTGATTCCAAGCTACATCGTGCTTCTTGACTTATCTCTAAATGCGTGAAGGTGATTTGTGACACTTCGTAGGGTGAGTCCGTCTATATTCATCATTTTGAGTATAGCCATTGGTCATGCTTTGAATTGATTCCTAGGCGTCGAACCGCCTCGATGAATATAGAATGAAGCTCGGCGGACCAAAGGGGCCTTTTCTTTCCGACAAAATCGTCGTAGTAAGTTTGGCCATAGTTCTTTTGTTCGAGTAATTGCTTCCTTACAGCATGTTGCCAAATGTTTTGGAGCACTTGAACGCAGACCGGCTTCTTTAGGATGTCCCGAGCACCATGCAATATGGCCTTCGTTATTTAACTGCCGATCATCACTTGCGATGTTATGATCACCGGTATATCCAACTCGAGAATCAATGATCTTTAAGAGACTAAGACCGTCCATGTCGATCCCTACCATGGCTGTGATGACGACGTCAAAATCATATTTGTCTTGCCTCGGCTCCTCTAAGGCTTCCGTTACTTTCACATAAGCGAAATCCTGTACATGCACTTTCTCGGCATGGCAACAAGGATCGAGAGGGAAACGGGGTTGCCATCAATGGCCATGACTCGCAGATCCTCGGGATATGAGGCTTCCCATACTTCCACTGGAATGTACGCATACTTATTTTCCTTTCAAAACCTTCCATATGTAGACCGAAAAATGGGTGTTTCGACTAGAGACTAGGCTTTAGATGTTCTTTGGACTTGCAAAGATAAATTGCCGAGAAAATCACAAAAGCGATGATGGCCTTTCGTGACGAGTTCGGAGGTGCATGGAGACTTCAAGTTCTTTATAAAAGTTTTTCGATCCGTTAGTCTCGTGAGACAGCTTTTCTCTCCTTTTCAGTCCTAGTGCATTGAATCCATTTCGTAATAACTCTTACCTCCCGCTCAATCCGTCGTTCTTTTTTACTTTTTCGATATGGAGGAGCCCTCAAATCTTTTCACTTTCTCTACGAACGAGGCGCTTATTTCCCTCTTCAAATCTTTTCGCTTTCTCCTACGAACGAGGCGTTATTTCCTTCCTCAAATCTTTTCGCTTCCTCCTACGAACGAGGCGATTATTTGCCCTCCTCAAATCTTTTCGCTTTCTCCTACGAACGAGGCGCTTATTTGCCCTCCTCAAATCTTTTCGCTTTCTCCACTAACGAGGCGCTTATTTCCCTCCTCAAATCTTTTCGCATTTACTTACGTGAAGATTTTCAATGCTTAGTCAAATCTGGCGAGGAATTCACGCATTTAAACATGATGATGTTCGTGGATAGTCTTGTTCTTTGCCCATGGATTAAAAGAAGAATGTCTCACATGGGGATTTTGTAACAAACAGTACATTCATTCATACATGTCACTACTTCTCTTGAGGATTCGTAAGGGCTGGCTAGTAATGCTCAAAGAAGAGATATTTTGAGAGCCCATAATAAAAAAACTAAAACTTCATGTAGGCTACACATTCGGAGTTCCATCGGCGTTGAATTGGCTGTTTGTGACATCAAGGAAATTCCAATTGTAGTGATGCATGTCTCTTCCCTCGAAGGGCATTGGTTCTCGCTCTGCGAGACCGACTTTCCGGGATGTATCTCCAACGAAATCGGATTGTACGAGAACTTGCCTGCGGGGATGAATCGGTGAATGAGCATTTTCAATGCTCGGATGTGGCTCATCGAGGGACATGTCACCAAAGGAGATGGGGCCGCTATGTACATGGCAAACAGCGGTGTTGATAGCATCCCTATACCTCTTGTTCTCTGTTCGAAGCTTTTCACTTTCTTCCCTCGAAACGTAAGTTCATGACTTTCATTTTTAACCTTCAATCGGGTCCGCTTGTTTTGAAACCAAAACTTGACCTTCAAGGGCTCCATTCCTATCATCCGGCTCAATTCATTTTTGCGTCTCCTATTCACGTAAGAGCACTCCTTGAAGGCAGCTTGAGCACTTTGATTTGATATTTTCTTTTCGGGGTTGATCATGCTGGGCTGCCATTGTTGTTCTTGTCGAAATCTTGAATTTCACCGCCAAGAGAGTTGGGTTTTACGGCTTCGGCGTTGGATCCGGGTCTCGAAATCCAGCAGTTCGCTTTCGGGGATGTCTAGGTTGGTTGCCTTCGGTAAGTGCTGATGGCCTCTAAACATGTTGGATTGAAATACCTCTTACCGCCTTTTGTTCACTCTATTCTCCGATGTATGCTTACTCTCTCCAAATTCTTTCGAGTAATCGGGTATGTTCCAAAGCCTCCCTTTAAACGCGGATGAAAATCACTAAGCCGACGTTTTTCCCAAGATTTCGTGTTTCCGCCTTGTCTTATTTTTTCAACGTGATGGGACCCCGAATCCACTCGCACCGATTTTCTTTTCTTGATAACCATGCTTGTCTCCCACTGTTTTCAATCATGGTGGGACTTCAACTCTTTTCGTAACTTTTCGGATTTGTGAGGCTCGAGATCACGGATTGACGATAGATCCAGGATCCAATGAACGAAACGCCTATAGTTTTACCCCAGTAACTAACGTGGCTCCGCAAGAATTGCTGTTTCTTCTCTCGAAAAGTATGCTTGTCTCCCACTCGGTTTTCAACATGGTGGGGTTCTCAAATCTTTTCGTAACTTTTTCGGATTTGTGAGGCTTGAGATGGTAGATCCGTGATTCACGGACGAAACGCCCGTAGTTTTGCCCAAATAATTAACGTGGCTCCGCAAGAATTGCTATCGCTTTTCCGCCCTTTAAATTAGGATATAACGCCTGAGACAATTATCGCTTTCATATCTTCATCTCCAACCTTCTAAGCACTTTTGCATCCACTTTTTTAGCCGCTTCAACAACAATGGCTTCCCTTCCCGCACACGCCTTCTCGGCTGAAGTTTTGGCCAAATGGGAGAAACTTTATAATCTCCTAGGCCAGGGCTACTCTTATATAGCCAACCATCCGGAGGCCGAAACCGAAATTGCCTTATGTTTAGGGATATGGACTCCGCTTCTATTGAAGGTACCAAGTTAGAAGAGGAATACGGGATCTTCCCCACCCTCTTCACTAACTTTCTGGAGGCTTACCATGTTGCTTATCAAGATGTTACTTTGGCCCACCTTGTGAAGGCACGCTATCGGGATCGGCCGGACAGCTTGGTGTTGACCGTCTTGTAGCTGACATTTATAAGAAGGCCCTCGACTACGGTAATGAACAAGTCTCCCCGCCGATTCGTGAGAGGGGAAACTTGGTGGGGTGTTTGGCCATGTCCTAGACCATCTTCGAGCGTGATCCGCTCAATATTGTTTTAAAATTTCAATGCACATGGCTGGAAGAAAGGCTGGACGATCTCGACCCTGGATATAGCCCGCGGGAGAATCTTCGATCCATGACCTGGAATTTGTCTGCCGAGCATCACGAGGACAAGGTAGCCAAGCTCAAAGAGAAATGTGAGCTCCTCCTCTTTAAGTTGGCGGATCTCGATTCTCGGAGCGATCGGTCGCAGCGGAACATCAACCGTATGGAGAGTCGTTAAACTCCTTTGTGATGCTCATTAGGGCTCGGTTTGGCTTTACATTCCCACCCCATTGATCTATTTGTAAGGCTTTCCGATGAATGAAATGAATGCAAGTTTTTACTCATTTCATCTTGCAAGATAACCCCTCTTACTCTGCGAATATGTAAATCTCACGCTCCCGATGGTCAATTCAATTGGGCTATAGAGGCTCTCACATTCAAAACAATCTCTCAAAGAAAGATTAGTAGTGAGGAGATAAACGAATGTTCAAATGTGAACAACTCGTGAATCTGTATTAATATTATAACTCGATTATGAAAACATCGAGTGAATCAAGCATAATATTTCTTTACAAATCGGAATTGATTGGATTGGTAAAGACACGACCATCCATCTCGGCCGGAATCAAAGCACCACCAGGGAGCACCTTCTTCACTATATATGGACCACCATAGTTTGGAGCGAATTTCCCTTCGGGAGTGGGACTATTGGCAATAATTTTCTCAAGACCAGGTCATTGATTTGAAAATATCGAGGCCGAACTTTTTTGTTGAATGATTTAGCAACCCTCCGCTGATAACACCGGCCATGACATACGGCCTTAAGTCTTTTTTCGTCGATCGATTCAATTGGCTTGTTCTCTCGCTGGATCCATTCAGCTTCCGTTAGCTTAGCTTGAGACAAGATACGTAAGGAAGGAATTTCCACTTCAACTCGGTAGAACAGCCTCCATTCCATATACAAGAGAATACGGGGTTGCCCCGGTAGATGTCCGGATCGAGGTCTCGATACGCCATAAGTGCAAATGGCAATCTCTCATGCCAATCGCGATAATTTTTAGCCGTCTTCGCTAAAATTTTTTTAATGTTCTTATTCGCGGCTTCTATTGCTCCATTCGTTTGAGGACGATATGGGGAAGAGTTCGAGATGTTTGATCTTGAATTCCTTGAACAATTCGTCCATTAGTTTGTTGTTTAAGTTCGAGCCATTGTCGGTGATTATGGCTTCAGGTGAACCGTATCGAGCAATGATATCTCGGCGGATAAATTTTGCGATATTTCGTGCCGTAACCGCTAAATAGGATGCGGCCTCGATCCATTTGGAGAAATAGTCAATCGCCACCAAGATGAATCGATGCCCATTAGATGCTTTAGGGTTGATAGGACCGATAACATCAATGCCCCACATAGAAAACGGCCATGGTTCGGATAATTGATGCAACTCATTTGGAGAGACATTAATCTTGTCACCATGAATTTGACATTTGTGACACTCCGGACATGCCGGGTACAATCTCTTTTGAGCGTGAGCCAATAATAACCCAACCTCATAATCTTCTTAGCTAACAAGTGGCCGTTCATGTGTGGACCACGGATCCCTTCATGTACTTCCATTATTAGACGAACCGCTTTGGTCGAGTCAACGCATCTTAGTAGGACAGTAATCGAATGACCGCTTGTACAAATTCTCTCCATTCAAGAAGAACTTCGAGGCCATCTTCCTTATGTACTTTTGGTCGATACGGTACTTTTTTCAGGGAACTCCCGCTTCGAATATAAGTCTTGATGTCATGGTACCATGGTTTACCATCGGGTTCATTGATCACGGCCATACAATATGCCGGGTTTTTTAATACCTCGATCTTTAGTGGGTCAACCTCAAGTCCATCGGCGACTTGTAACATTGAAGACAAGGTAGCCAATGCATCAGCGAATCGATTATGAGTCCTGGGCGAGATACTCAAATGAGATATCCTCAAATTCTTCTACCAATTCATCCAGGATACTCATGGTAGGGTAGCAATTTGGCATCTCTCGTCTTCCACTTTCCAACAATCCGAAGGATAATCAAAGCGGAATCTCCGAACACCTTGAGTCGGGCTATCCCCATTTCAATTGCAGCCGCGGCACCGAGGATGCGTGCCTCATATTCTCGCTATGTTATTTGTGCAAGGGAATACCAATTTATCGCTACAGGATAATGTCGACCACCTGGAGATATAAGAACCGCGCCCGTGCTCGATCCCGATAAATTGACAGCTCCGTCAAAATACATAGTCCGGATGTAATCCTCCACCGACATGATTCGATCCTCGAATGATAGGCATCATCATCTTGCCCCGGATTTTCAGCTAGGACATCCGCTATAGCTCGTCCCTTGATTGACTTTTGGGACAAATATTGAACGTCAAACTCGGAGATGAGGATTTGCCATTTAGCAAGTCTACCAATCAAGGCGGGTTGATTAAGCAAATATTTGATGGGATTGCATTTCGTCACCGTAAGCACTTGGTAATGCAAGGTATATTGCCGAAGCCCGTGCAGACTGCACTAACGCCGCACATGTTTTCTCTACTTGGAGTACTTCATTTCCGAAGTTGTGAATTTCTTGCTCGGATAATAAATGGCTCGTTCTCTTCCGTCCTCCTCGCTTCTCTTGGGCTAACATAGCACCCAAGGATTCACTAAGGATTGTGAGGTAGAGGATTAAAGGTTGCTCCGGTGTTGGAGGAACAAGCACGAGTGGATTCATGAGACGTTGCTTGATCTTCCAAAAGCTTCTTCACATTCGCTATCCCATTGGACTAGCGCATTCTTCTTTAATAGCTTGAGGAATGGCTTAGCGGTTTCGATAACCGAGAGATGAATCGAGCAATATAGTTTAGCCTACCCATCAAACTTCGAACTTCTTTAAGCGTCTGTCGGTGGCTTAAGCTCACGAATAGCCTTAACTTTCGAAGGGTCGACTTCAATGCCCTTACCGCTACCACGAATCCGAGTAGCTTGCCCGAGCTGGTCCCAAAGACACACTTGGTGGGGTTAAGGCGTAACTTATACTTTCGGAGTCCGTCGAATAATTTTTTCAGCGTTTCGACGTGATCTTCTCCATGCCTTGTTTTTGCTATCATGTCATCGACGTAAACCTCAATCTCATTATGCATCATGTCATGGAAAAGGGCAACCATGGCTCGTTGGTAAGTGGCTCCAGCGTTTCGAGACCGAACGGCATTACCCGGTAATGGAACAATCCCCATGGTGTGGTGAAAGTGATTTTCAACTTGTCATTGACATTCATCGGGATCCGATTGTACCCGGAGAAACCATCCATGAATGAAAACAATTCAAACCCCGTGATGATCGTCAACAAGTACGTCGATATGCGGGGGGGGAAATCATCTTTAGGATCGGCCTTGTTCAAGTCTCGTAATCGACATAAACCCGAATGCGCCGTCTTTCTTCATGACGGGGACTATGTTAGCGACCCAATCGGAATATTCTCGTAGTCTCAATGAATCCTACATCGAGAAGCTTTATGACCTCCTCTTTGATCTTTCGCACTAATTCCGGTCCGGCCTCCTTGACTTTTTGCACAATCGGCTTAGCCGAAGAATCGATCGGCAAACAATGCTCAACGATGGAACGGTCAAGACCGGGCATATCCGCATAAGACCGGCGAAAACGTCCCGGTAATCCTTCAAGAGCCTAATCGGGCGTTGACACTTCGAGGAAAGGCTTGCCCCGATCTTAACTTCTTTAGGGTTTTCCGCATTGCCTAGGTTGACCGAGATAATTTGTTCACCGGTCGAGGGCTTGATCTCCTCATGTCGTTCGAAATCTTGACGAACTTCCTCATAATCTGGACTGAACTCATCTAGGTCGTATACTTCGAATCCACTAGGTTTCCCTCCTCATGTATCCTCCCGAAACATAAAGTAACAAAATCGGAAGAACAAACAGGGCTTAATCGCGGTGTGATTTTGAAGAACTTTATTTATTATTTATTATTTATTTTATTTTTTTATTTTTATTTTTCAAAACCGTGGGACATGAATTCTTGAAGAAGCCCAACCCTCGGTTCTTACCATGATGACAAACTTGTTGGTCGTTGGTTATCGTCATCGGGTTGGTTTGGGATACTTCAACAAGATTCGAAAAACAGTACAATTTTATTGATATGAGATTACATCTTTTAGGAAAGAAAATCCAAGAGTGCAAGACAAAATAGAAATCCAAACGTGACCCAAAACCTAAAGGAAACTGGAAAATGTCCCACGTAGGGGATTGCACAAACATAAAGATGTTACTACGAATCTAAACCCTCCAGTGGATCATCACACATGGCATTAATGAATGATTTGGAAGGTTTAAGCGTCAAGTAAGGTTCCTCCTCATGTGCTCCGTCTTCAGATATAGCAAGAATGGTTACACCATCAAAACAACCGGCAATATCGAAGACCCCTTCATCCTCTTCGGACCCTACTCGGCTCAACCGCAATACCTTGATCCTTCGGTATGTCGGGGAACACAATCCCCAAGTCATCTTCAAGTCGGATCGGATTATCGTAGCCTCCGACCACTCCGGTGATCGGAAAGTGGTATATAGAGGTGGGGGTAAAGGATCGCATGCCCGCTATCTGCGACCCATTACGCCTTTTTTATGCCCACGCCCTTGACATCCTAGACCGGTTGTGTGAGATTGGCCTTTAGGTTCAATTGGGGCGCGAATCCCTTGGTCATGTCGACCTAAACCCATACCGGGCTTAAAGCCATTGCCCACCATTATCTTGGCTACCATAAGAGACGTGGTTGAGATTTCGGGAACCGGCAAAGGACTTTCCGGTGATGCATGGATGGTGTGTACTATCTCAAAGCGTGGTAGGAATCTTCTTCATCATGAGCTGGCTCGATGTAAGGGATTGCCGTTTCATGGAAAATCTGGTGATCTTCCTCTCCATGGACAATCACCAATCTACGTTCGACCACGAATTTAATTTTCGATGAAGGCTCGATGAGACAGCTCCGGCATTATGAATCCAAGGTCGGCCTAGGAGAAGGTTAAAGGCCGAAGGAATATCCGATTACTGGAAGAGAATGTCAAACAAAGAAGGCCCGATCTGAATCTCCAAGTTGATCGCCTAAAGACATCCTTCTTCACGCCATCGAATGAGCGGACGGAAGTTTTAGCCGTCTGCAACCCGGCCGGTCGATTCCCGGACGATTTAATGTGGCTAATGGGCAGATATTCAATGCTAACCCGTTGTCAATAAGTACCCGAGCTACGTGAGTTTGCTTGTGTTTGATCATTATGTGCAAAACTTTGTTATGACCCCGTCCTTCGAGCGGAATTTCATCATCGCCGAATGTGACCCGATCCTTTAGAAGGATCGTCCCTACAAAGTTCTCTAGTTTGTCCCGTTCAATATTCTCGGGTACGTGAATTTCACCGAGTATCTTCATTAAGGACTCTTGATGCTTCTCGGATGATCAGAGGTTCAAGTAGGGATACTTGAGCTGGTGACTTCCGCAATTGGTCGACAACGCTATACTCACTTGCCTTGATTACGCCCAAGAATTCCTTAGCATCTTTCTCGGTGACTTGCTTAGTAGGTTGGTCACCGTTATAAGCACGTCCCGATCTTGTTACCAGGGCAAGATCGTAGGACCAAGGGACCGCCTTGTCACTGTCATACGGAAAAGGGCTGGGGCGAGGCAATGACGATTCCAAGTTCATCATCCCTCTGCATCTTCCAAGGCGGGCATATCTCGCCAACTGCGGGTCATTCTTGATCAAGTTAGTCACATGAGCATCTTTCGCCTCGAGACTCTCGAAGGGTCTCGGGTTGGGTCAAAGCTGCAAGCTCCCGATCCCCGATCAATGACAATTTGGGATATAGTGGCTACGTCCCACTTGACTTGCCCAAACTATGAATCCGTTCTTTACGAGACCGGAAACTTTTTCCTTCAACCGATTGAGTGGTATCAATTCACCAACCTTATAATATCCTACCCCGATCGAGCGTCGAGGACATCGGCTACTTCAACCTTAATAAACACCAACATGTTTGATTCCTTGCCCGAATACAAGCATTAACTTCACCCGAATGATCGGCAAAGGATTATTCCGGGACATTCGATTTGTTTGTTGCCCTGGAACGAGAATGCCTTAGAATCGAGTAGATCTTGGATCCGATGCTTCAATACGAAACAACCATCGTTGTCATGTCCAAGCTCCCCACAATGGTAATCACATTTCTTCGACGGGTCGTATCTCGGCGAGCTCAGTATTACTAGGTCGCAGAGGCTCGGAGGTCGATAAGCCTCTCTTACGTAGAACCGAGATACTTGTGACGGGGTTCCTGGTAGAGGGGTAAACCGCCGAGGGGACCGTAGATTCCCTCTTTGTCGTTGTGTGCCGAAATTAGCCTTTGCTGATTAGGAGTCCGCACGACCGGCGCCTCGTGTCATGGGTTTTTTGGCCGTAGGTCATGTTGACTGTGGGCCCGGTTCTTTATCTTTCCTTACTGCAAACCTCTTGGTTGTCGTGGCGGCATCACCGTACCAACCTTTCTTTATGCCGTTCTCGACTTCTTCAGCCATTGCGATGAGATGGCTGAATGACGTGGCAGCGGATCCCAAAACTCGAGTTCTCACAACTTGCGGCGGGGTGGAAACGAACAATTTCATGAGCTCCCTTTCGGTGGGACCGGTTTTAGTTGAGATGCTACGTTCCTCCACTTGGTGGCATTTCGCTTGATCGTTTCTCCTTTCTTCATCTCAAGCTGCTCAAGATCTTCTCCGGTGGTGAGCACGTCCAAGTTAAAGCTAAAATGTTTGCTGAAAGCATTAGGCTGCCTTCTCCCAATCATCCATCCGATAGATCTCGTAATCCGTATACCATCTCATGGCAGCTTCCTTTAGACTAGCTTGGAAAGTCGAACCATTAGGGGGCCGTTGGTCGCATGCTTGTTCATTCTTGCTCGATACATACGGACGTCTTTGGACCGGGTTGGAAGTCCCATCATACTTCTCGAAATCGGGCATCTTGAACTTCTCGGTACGGTGACCTTTGAAAAGAAAGACAGTGTCAACTGGGGTATGTTGTGCGTTCCTTCCACCTCACGGATCCATTTGCTCCATTTGGGCCAACAACTTGGCCATTTCATCGGACGGTCCCATAGTCACGGGGCTGGCTTGGGAGATGAGAACTGGTGATGGGGCGCTTGAGCTAGCGCCGCAATGACAACATCCTCTAGCGGCATGGTGTAACCAAGTATATGCTCGGTAGCTTTCTCGGGATTGCTTGCGGGAAGGGTCGGAGAGACGATGTTCGAGGTGTTGGACCGGCCGGGTGCTTAGCGAAGCAACGGTAGCAGCCATCATACGTTCCATCATCGGCTCATCATACCCTCAAACCTCGGTTCATAGCCTCAAATTGCTCTCCATGAGCTTCCTGGACTGCGTTGTTGATTTCAGCCTTGTCCGCCATTTTCTTAGCCACCGACCGGGTAATGTGCGGAGGATCCGTGATAAATTACCTTCGAAAGTAACCAGCCAAAATAAGTACAATGAACAAGAATAGCGAGCCGGTCCATGACGTCCCTCTAGACCCAACGAATGACGGGTATGACAAAAAAAACTGGATCAGGAAATTTTCAATTTCGTTGGCATTTACGAAGAAATTCTTATTAATTCGTAACTTGATCAGAATGATGTAAAACTTTATGAGATGATAGATGATACAACGATGAACGACTTTCGTGGTTCACGCTAAGACGGGTTTCGCATGGATCAATACAGTTTAATACTTTTTCCGAAAAACTTCAGTCTAAAAAACTGCTTCGTCGGATCCCCTTAAAAAGAACGAAAGACCTCTTAAAAATGACATTCAAGATCTGAAAGTTTGCAGGATTCTAGTTAAAAGACCATCATACAAATTTCATTTTTTGTGATTTACAAAAGAACTCATTTTAATGGCAGTAATCAGCGAAATAAAATTGGTTCCAGAAAACTGTCAAAATTCCAGCTGACACTGTTCTCAAAGGAAAATCACTAATAAATGGAAAATGCCTTGGATCAATCTCAAAATTTTACACATGATAGCTCAAGACATGATGAGAATTTTCCATTCAAACATTAAAATCCAAAAATGACTAGAAGAAGCTCGAAAAACTAAGACCATGTAGAGAGGCCACCTAGAAATAGCAAAATCCAGAATACCATCCTAACAACGACCAAAAATTTGTAAATAAAGACTCTAGCTAGCTCGAGCTATAGACTTCCGGGGGATAAGGCGAGCTTTGAGCTTCTTGTACTTTTCCTCGCTTTTCTTGGCTTCTTCCCTGGCTTTGGCAAGCTTACGCTTGAGACGATTGACCTCGAAGCGCTTCGTGTCTTGTATGGCTCGCTTGAGGAATAACCGGAAGCCACTCCTTCGGGATAACATGCCCTTGAATGTAGTTCACCGAGGCATGATATGTCTTGACTTTCCCAATAAGAATTCCCTTGGGAAATACTAGCTTGGTTGGCCGGCACCTCTCCCACATAGCATGAGCAAGAGCGATATGTTCCTCAAATCTCCGGCTCCTCGAGTCGAAGTCAATGCGAATCTCCACGCTTTTCGGACTCGGAGGAATCGATCGTACCACACCATATTGTCGAACTACCCTCATTGGATAATACTCCATAATGCCGAAACTCCCAAAAGAGGGACAGGTGTTCCATCTCGACCTGTAAACCTGGCCTCCTCCACTTTGAACCAAGGAGCATTCCATAGGAAAGTTACAGGACTTGGGTCTTGTAATAAAACAAGCCATTGGGAGTAATGATAATCGGGAACATGGTCTTGTTCATCTCTATATTTCAAAAGGGGTACTCAAGTTCAGAAATTTTTGGGATTTCAAGAAGGTTTCCAAATTTGGAAAAGTGGGAAAGGAACCAAACTTGAAGAAGTTCGGTGAAGCGCGAAATGCTTTATCTTGGCCTGTTTTGAATTTTGTAAGGCAAATGAGGGTTTCGCCAAAATGGCATTGACAAAATTTTTTCCATTGTTTACTTGTTGAGCAAAAGATGCAATCATGGGATCGATTGCATTTTGTTTATGCGGAAAAATGACCGAGCCGAAGAATAGTAATATGAAAACCTTAGCTTTATTATATTCGAAGGGTGCTTTTGCAAAACAGGAATCCAAAAATGACAATGAGCAACTTCCCCGGTTTGCTTTCAAAACAATAGCTACCTCATCTCGATTAACATTCAAATATTCGAGATAGAACCAAGACCGGATCCTCTCCAATCGGCGGAGTAATCAACCGAGAATCAAGTGACTTTCCAAGTAGAATGCTATACTCTTCTAAAGTTGGAGTTAGCTCGTGCTTACCGAATATGAAAGTAGTAGGCATCGGGCTCCGGTAAATGCGCCAATGCACGAATGAGGCCAAATCGAAGTCGAATATGAATCAAAGGGAGCATTTGGCCAATGCGAAATCGGACTATCTCTCGACTACCCTCGGGCAATTCACGCCACCACCGCTTCGGTTGATCCTTCGCCGGAGCTATGACTCGAACCTCCCCCATAGTATATAGCTCGAGATTATGACTCTCCTAAAGAATCGTCATGGACCGACCCAAAAATATAAATGAATAGGAGAAAAAAAAAGATTCAAGAGAATACCACCTTTGAAGGCCCAAAGTAAACAGACACATAGACATGCGCATGAAAATGCTCGTGAGGTTCGATTTCTATCTATCATGGCTTGACAAAGGTGGAGCCCGGGGATATCCAGACTAAACCACATCGACTTGCGATTGAATCAAGATCCCCGTAGACATCCGGCTCGGCCAAGTAACGACCCACATCACACGGCGAATGATGGAGGTGTTAGCTCTTGGCACCGATTTGAAATAGTTCGGGACTCGAGAAGGGCGACTCGGGCCCGGACGACGATGGACGAAGTATCCCTAATCAAGTACCATCATAAGCCTAGCCATTCGGGTTCAATGGCGGGTTGTGTGTGCTAAGTGTAAATGTAAAAACGGTAAAAACATGCGCGGCGGTTCATAGCATCCAACACTCCAATATAAACCATACACAATCTCCTTCAACCTACACAAAAATGTTAGCAAACACTCATCCCCTTATCACTCCAAGTCTGCAAAAACATTTAACACATAGGGATTAAAATTCAACCAAGATTGCCAAATTAAGAAATTTTTTTCATGAAATTTTCTGGCCTAAGTCCTCTTTGGTTCCCAACGGAGTCGCCTTAAGTCGTCGCGACCTAAAAAATAAACAAGTTAGATTCGGGCTAATGGATTATCAGGTTAATTAATTAACTAACATAACTCGGACTCTCCCAAGTCCATACCAAACCGCAACTTAAGGTTCGAAAAATTAACATGCAATGTGATTTGAATTTGGAGTCGCCACTAATCATTTTCGGTAGGTCGATTAGAAACCTAAATAAAATAGCGGGAGAAAACTATCTTATTTCTGCGAACAGGAGATTAAGAGTCCGGGGACTTGGTTACATTAATTACAACTAATGCCCTTTCGGTACCTTAAAATTCATGAAACAAATAATGGATTTGACAAATTTGATGAATTCTACTTGAAGATCAAAGAATCAATTTTTTTGGATTTTTCTTCCCATGACATTTTTTGAAATAAAGAAATTACATGAAATTAGGATGAAATAGGTTCAAGATTACTCCCCAATTTGAACTCGTGCACCAAACTCGTGCTTCGGGCTTGTCTTGACCATTGGACCGATTTGGTGACTCGTTAGACCGAGAAATCTCTTGGTCCTATCTCTCCTTCACGCTTCTTTCTCATATCGCTAGAATTTCATGAGGCTGCAATCCGGGCGTTGATATTTTTCCCTTTTGCTCTCCTTCTATTCTCGTACCATTGATGTCTCATCGTTGATATGCATTGTTATTTAACATAAAAACATAGAGAAAAATCAGTGTAGAAAATCTGGGCTAATTTGTATTCGAAATTAAAGAAAGTTAGGGAATCACTTAACTTTCTTTTCTTTGCGGCGAGCTCAAACGATGGGGATGGACTAGTAGCTTGTGTTGATCGGTGCAAAAATTGGCAATAGTAGTATCGGGCTTCAAAATTCTCATACCCTCTCAAAACTCTTTTCAAATTTTTTCTCAAGAGCTCTCTCTATTCTCCTTCTCCAAAAAACTCTCTCAATTCTCTTTTCCTCCCCCAAAAAAACTCTCCATTCTCTTCAAGAACTCTTCTTCTTTTATAGGCAAAGTTCTTCATCCTTCATTCTTCATCTTCATTTCCTCACCTTCCATTTTCATCTTCTTTTCTTCATCTTCATCTTCTCTTCTTCACCTTCATTTCTCCATCTTCCATTTTCATCTTCTCTTCCTCATCTTCATCTTCCTTTCTTCATCTTCCATTTTCATCTTCTCTTCTTCATCTTCCTTTCATTATCTTCTCTTCACCATCTTCCTTTCTCCATCTTCTTTTGGTATTTGCAATACAGTCCCGAAATTTTAAGTATTTGCAATACGGTCCCCTGAGGTTATGAGTATTTGCAATACGATCCCGAGAGAATATTACTTTCAAGCCCAAATCTTCTTGGTGCATTTTTTTCACCGCATGCCTAGTCCGGCCCCTGTTAAATTAAGCTCAAATTGTATGCCAATGCTAAATGAATATGTGAGATGATTTTTGTTTAGAACTAAAATTAGTTCTAATTTTTATGCAAAATATATATTAGTCAAAATTTAGGCGTCAACACACTTTGCAGTCCACATAAATATCATGTAGACCCTGCACATTCTATGGAA
Source organism: Rhodamnia rubescens (assembly GCA_021437795.1). Classification (NCBI taxonomy): domain Eukaryota; kingdom Viridiplantae; phylum Streptophyta; class Magnoliopsida; order Myrtales; family Myrtaceae; genus Rhodamnia; species Rhodamnia rubescens. The sequence continues at coordinate 4,808,316 of JAILYA010000015.1, forward strand.
CAGGATTGACTTTCTCTACCGCGTTATGCGGGATGAGAGAAAGTCAATTTCTTCAGAATTAAAAGAAGAAACGTTGACTCCGTGACTACGAAAAGTTCTATCTTGCACCATGTCACTCGATCACATGATATTGGGGAATTTATGAATTTCCTATAGTGAAAATTACAAAGTTTCAATGCATTTAACTTCTCGAGTGATCTTAACTTTGTCTTTTAAAGGCAATTCCTGTATGAGGAATTCTTTTCTTAATCACATCTATTGTGCCGAAATGTTACTCTCCAAACCTTTTGGTTTGTAACACAATGGCCCAATGGGTTTCACAAGTATATTGTGCTGAAATTCTTTTCTTAATCCCGTCTATTGTGCTGAAATGTTATTCACGCAAATGAAAGAGTGTCAAGAGCACCGTTTAGTAAAAATGTGTGAATAAAACCAAGGCACTATAGCCAGAGAGGCGACGCAAAGAACAAATGCATGAAACCATAAACAAACAACAAGTACAGAAACCATGAACTCCTATCCCCTCTTGATAAATGATTTGTTGAGAGTATTTGACCGATGGGGGCATATTTATCTATTTTATTTATTATTTTATAAATAGTAGGAATAAGGATAATATTGTAATTTTTGGCCTTTTGGCTTTATTATAAATAGATAGCTTGGGGTCACATTGACCTAGCCAAGCATTCATTCAATTTTTTTTCTCTCAACATGGTTTAGAGCAATTGAACCACCAAAAGTTGCCAAAAAAAGAGAGCCCAAAATCGATTTTTTTACGGTTTTCAAAATTTTAAAAAAAATCGATAATTCTGATTTTTCCCAAAGATTCTGAAAAAGAAATGTGGTGGTTCATGAACTACCGCACTTTGGTCTTCACACGAGCGGATTGTAGGCCCGGCAAGGCGTAAACAATGTCAAACAAGAAGATCCAAAGAATTGCGAAGGGACTGAAAAACCTATCGCAAACCGCAAAGAAGTTTTAATTTATCTCATGGAAATGAGGTTTAGGGCAAACACTAGATTCAAAGAATCACCTCATTAGTGTTGCCCGACGCTATGAAAGAGAGCAAAGAAGAAGGTGAGAAGGAATTACGTTGGGGCGAGAAGAGAGAGAGAGAGAGAGAGAGAGAGAGAGAAGAACAATTGCGCATAGAAGAGATTATGGTTAAGGTTTCGGTTTGGCCCTTACTCTGGTGGTTCTCCTCCTTCCCGGGAGTGTTCTCCTTCCGCCCAAGAGGAGAACACGGATTCTCTTCCTTCCCAAGAGAAGAACAATGCAACACAAGAAGAGAATAGTACTGTACAAAAGGGGGAGATAACAAAGCAACTACTTCGGGGAAGTCTACTCCCACACCTATTAGGTAAACTATTCATAATAGTAAGACATCGAAGACATATGTCGTATGGAGCCAATTACCAACAAGCAAGTTAAGATCACCGATACATTGCCTGTTCAATTATCATCTCCGGATCCGGATTCTACTATTCCTTATGGTAAGGTATCTTCTTATGATATTCCTATTGCACTTCGAAACAACACCCTATATCCCAGTTTGTCTCATATGACTATTTTTCTAGCTCTTATCATACTTTTGTGTCTTCTCTATCTTCTATTTCTATTCCACAAAATTAACGAGAAGCTTTTGCGATGAGAAGTGGAAGGTGGTAATGGTGGAGGAGATGTATGCTTTGAAGAAAAATGACATGTGGGATCTTGTTGTTCTTCCTCATGCGAAACAACCGATAAAATGTAAGTGGGTGTTTGTAATTAACAAAAGATTAATGTTACTATGGATAGATACAAAGCATGGTCAGTGGCTAAGGAATTTACTTAGATTTTTGGAATACACTATCAAGAAACCTTTGCTCTTGTTGCCAAATTGAATCTTGTTTGAGTGCTACTTTCCTTTGCTATTAACCGGGGATAGGATTTTTAGTAGTTATATGTAAAAAATACCTTTCTTCATGGAGAGTTAGAAGAGGAGGTGTATAAGGAGATTCCTCCAGGTTTTTCTTGTAATAAAACTCAAGGTAAAGTGTGGAAGCTAAAACGTGCACTTTATGGTTTAAAGCAGTCTCCATGAGCCTGGTTTGGTAGGTTTCAAAGAGCAATGGTCTATGTTGGGTATAAACAGAGCAATGATTATCACACTTTATTTGTGAAGAAATCATGTGCTAAAATCACTATTCTCATTGTCTATGTCGATGACATTGTTGTCACAAGGAATGATAGTGATGAAATCAGCCGGTTGAATAAGTTTCTCGAACAAGAGTTCAAGATTAAAGATCTTGGAAAGCTTCGGTACTTTCTTGGGATTGCGGTTGCCCGATCTTCAAAGGGTATCTTTCTATCCCAAAGAAAGTATACCCTTGATCTTTTGATGAAGTTAGCTTATTGGGATGCCATCCTCCTGTTACAACTATTGAGGCCAATACTCTTCTTCGAGAAAAAAATGATGATCTATTGAATAAGGGTTGTTATCAACGTTTAGTGGACCAATTGATTTATTTGTCTCACATCCGACCTAATATTGCTTTTCTTTGTGAGCGTAATGAGTAAGTTTATGCATGATTTATACTCTACTCATATGAATGTTGTTCCTTGGATCCTTTGGTATTTGAAATCTGCTCCCATGAACGCGATTCTTTTATCTCCTCATGATGGCTTGAAGGTTGAAGCTTATACGGATGCTGATTAGGTTGGATCTCTAGACCGGAAGTTTATTTCTTGGTATTGTACTTTCTTAGGAGGGAATCTTGTGACTTGACGAACAAAAAACAAAACGTAGTTGCTCGGTCTAGTGTTGAAGCGAGTTTTGTGAGATGGCACAAGAAGTTTGTGAGCTATTATGGCTTGAAGGATTACTTGAGGATCTTGGTGTGTCCATTCATCTTCCTACGATATTATATTGTGATAATAAGGCTACCATTAGTATTGCTCACAATTCTGTCCAATATGATTGCACCAAACATGTTGAGACTAACGGAAACTTTATCAAGGAGAAGTTGGAGAGAGGATTAATTTGTATGCCCTTTGTTCAATGCGGTGATCAACTTACTTGTGTGTTCACTAAAGGACTAGAAAGTAAATCGTTTCATGTTGTTTTAGTCAAGTAGGGCATGTGTGTGTGTATATATATATGCATGCTTGTCGCGACCTAAAAAAAAAAATAAACAAGTTATCATTTTCGGGTTAATGGATTATCAGTGTTAATTAATTAACTAACCTAACTCGGACTCTCCCAAGTCCATACCAAATCGCAACTTAAGGTTCGAATGATCAACATGCAATGTGATTTGAATTTGGAGTCGCCACTAATCATTTTCGGTAGGTCGATTAGAAACCTAAATAAAATAGCGGGAGAAAACTATCTTATTTCTGCGAACCAGAGATTAAGAGTCCGCGGACTTGGTTACATTAATTACAACTAATGCCCTTTCGGTACCTTAAAATTCATGAAAAAAATAATGGATTTGACAAATTTGATGAATTCTACTTGAAGATCAAAGAATCAATTTTTTTGGGTTTTTCTTCCCTTGACATTTGTTTGAAATAAAGAAATTACATGGAATTAGAATGAAATAGGTTCAAGATTACTCCCAATTTGAACTCGTGCACCAAACTTGTGCTCCGGGCTTGTCTTGACCATTGGACCGATTTGGTGACTCGTTAGACCGAGAAATCTCTTGGTCCTATCTCTCATTCACGCTTCTTTCTCATCTCGCTAGAGTTTCATGAGACTCGCAATCCGGGCGTTGATATTTTTCCCTTTTTGCTCTCATTCTATTCTTGTACCATTGATGTCTCATCGTTGATATGCACTGTTATTTAACATAAAAACATAGAGAAAAAATCAATGTAGAAAATCTGAGCTAATTTGTATTCGAAATTAAAGAAAGTTAGGGAATCACTTAACTTTCTTTTTTTGCGGCGAGCTTGAACGATGGTGATGAACTTGTGGCTTGTGTTGATGGGTGCAGAAATTGGCAATGGTATCACCGAGCTTCCAAAACACTCAAACCCTTTCAAAACTCTCTCCAAATGTTTTCTCAAGAATTCTCTTTTTCCTCTCTAAAGAATTCCTCTCAAAAAACTCTCTCAATTCTCTTCCACTCCAAAAAACTCTCTTTCAATTCTCTTCCACTCCCCCCAAAACTCTCTCCATTCTCTTTCACCCCAAAAACTCTCTCCTTTATAGGCAAAATTCTTCATCCTTCATTCTTCATCTTCATTTCCTCACCTTCCATTTTCATCTTCCTTTCTTCATCTTCATCTTCTTTTCTTCATCTTCATTTCCCCACCTTCCTTTTTCATCTTCTTTTCTCCATCCTCATCTTCTCTTCTTCATCTTCATCTTCTCTTCTCCACCTTCATTTCTCAATCTTCCATTTTCATCTTCTCTTCTTCATCTTCATCTTCCTTTCTTCATCTTCCATTTTCATCTTCTCTTCTTCATCTTCCTTTCACCATCTTCCTTTCCCCATCTTCTTTTGGTATTTGCAATACGGTCCCCGAAGTTTTGAGTATTTGCAATACAATCCCCGAAGTTTTGAGTATTTGCAATACAATCCCCGAAGTTCGAGTATTTGCAATCCGGTCCCCGAGAAAATATTTCTTTCAAGCCCGAATCTTCTCGGTGCATTTTTTCATCCCATGCCTAGTCCGGATGCCTGTTAAATTAAGCTCAAATTATATGCCAATGCTAAATGAATATGTGAGATGATTTTTGTTTAGAACTAAAATTAGTTCTAATTTTTATGCAAAATATATATTAGTCAAAATTTAGGCGTCAGCAGTTGCCCCTCTTTGAGTGGAGGCTCGTAGAGGTTCCGCTCAAAGACAAAATTGAACCCTAAATTTTGATAGTAAAAATGATGGATGAACTTTTTGGCGGGAGTTTTAGTCCCATTTTTTATGTAATGAAGTGATGCATGATATGCAAGATCTGTAAATAACATGTGTCATAATTTCTCTTTTCCATGTTAGAGAAACCTGCACATGGATCGCATACGAGAATACCTGTTTTACTAAATACCTCATAAGCTGGTGATTCCCTTAATTTCCAAGTTTCTTGCAAACACGAGGACCTTAAGGTATTTGGCCTATCTGTTATCGAGACTTCTCCCTAATGCGAGACAGCGCAAGATATGTGTATCCTTCCGGATCACAAGAGCTACGTCGTTGTGAGTCGAAAGAAGTAGAATCAAGTTCACAAGAGCTACGTCGTTGTGAGTTGATTAAATGTCGAAATCGCCAGGTGCATATGTCTTCACGATTCGACAAAGGGGAACCAAAATCTTAAGAGCTACGTCGTTATGATTTGGTTTGGATCAAAATCACGGGTGCTTATGTCTTCGTGATTTGATAAAGGAGTCGAGAATCATAAGAGCTATGTCATTATGAGCCGACTAAAGGTCAAGATCACCAAGTGCATATGTCTTCGTGATTTGACAAAGGGGAACCAAAATCTTAAAAGCTACGTCGTTATGATTTGGTTTGGATCAAAATCACGGGTGCTTATGTCTTCGTGATTTGATAAAGGAGCCGAGAATCATAAGAGCTATGTCATTATGAGCCGACTAAAGGTCAAGATCACCAGTGCATATGTCTTCGTGATTCGGGACGGAAATCATAAGAGCTACGTCGTCATGATTTGATAAGATGTCAAGATCGCCGGTGCATATGTCTACACGACACGACGGGGAGAGGCATATTGCACGAATTGAATCGTAACAACTATCATCGGAGGAGTTGTTAATTTGAAAATGGGTTCGAGAAAACTTACCCGGGTTCTCCGAACGATTAATCAAAGAACGAAACGGATCGCTCGTATCGTACATGGTAGGCATTTGCCAGGAGAACTTGCTCATTCAATAATCCTTGGATGAATTTCGAGACCTTGGGAGGGACATCGAACATCGGGAATGTATTACCCATCATAGAATGTCCGAGGTAACATGCGCAAACATATTCAACATGTGCATAATGCAATCACTCATACTATGGTTTATGCATAACCATTCTATCAAGTTTGCATTACCAAGCTCTGTCCAGAGATGTTCTCACATTATGAATACCTCAAATGTGAGCTGAATGGGGGACTTCAATCCGAAAGGGTTTTCTCTCACTCTCAAGAAAAGTTATTTATCCCTGTCTGCAGGATTCAAAAGAGATCACTCAATCTTTCCATCATCGCATTCGATAAGGATCCGAGTAATCTCGCAATTGATACGATCGAGCCGATCCGGAGGTCTTGATTAGGACCGTAATGAGGGCTAGGTCAAAGGTTTACAAAGGGGACTCTAGTTGAGTCAAGGCTTTGAAATGAATTCCTTCGTCATCTCTCCGGGTTTACAAGTCAAGAACCCCGCAAAAAATGAGAGAGAAGTAATCTTGCTCGAACTTTTTCGAGTGATGCTTAAAATCATTGAACTCCACATTAATTCAAGTGCCCTAGTCAAAAAGGCTTTTAAAGGGTTGTAATGGAGGTAATGATTTGGGACCGAGAAACGAAAGGGTTCGTTTTGGCTCGGAAGATGTTTGAGAAGGGGCTTGATGATGGTGATCATTACAATCTTGTCACCGATCGTGGCCTTCTAGGATACCATCATTGCTCGAGGATGGTATGAACTGAAGATTGCATTTGCAATTTGATACTTCATGGAGATTTTTCTCTCAACCCTTTTAGGATATACGGAAAAATTGTGCATTTAAGTTCAGAAATATTCTACAAATGAACAATGAATTGAAAGGGCATTGGCCTTGCTTTTGGTAGGTACTTTGCTTTTTAAATGCCTAGGAATTTTTTGTGGAATCAGCCTTTCCTCTTTCTTCTCCTTTTTTTTTACTCCCAACTCTCTTTTACTATTGCATCTTGATGAGTTCATTGGGAGATTTTCTATTGATCCAGCTTTTCGGGTCCTTCTACTCAAAGATGGGCCATATTTACTTTGGGACAATAATGATCACCAATAAGGGCTTTTAGAAACGAATTTGCAGGTTCAAATGGGTTGTGCAAATGGATATAGATGTGTGGGATATAAAAAGAAATGCTCTTCGTCACCCTAAGGCACTTGAATTAAAGCGCAAGTACAATGCAAAGAACCACCCGAAGATTGATGTTAGTCCAAGCAAGAAGATTTCTAACCATTTGTCTCGTGATGCTGATGGAATTACCTCTGTTTTGCCCCAATGTGGGGTGGTTCTTGACAGGGTTGTGGAAGTGAAATCTCCGCTCAAATGGGTTGATCAACGGATAACTTCAGGTGTTTAGGGTAGAGAAATGAATGCCTCCATCACTTCGGTTATCGCACATTTCGCGAGAAAACTCTTTACCTTGGGGAGTGCGGAATTTAGCCATCATTCATCTCACCTGAAAAAATTGGACGTGTTTGGCAAAGGATTGCCTTTCATCATCCTGTCATGCCCCCTTCGTACATTCGATGTATCTTATGTAGTTCATGTTCCTTATTCGAGTTGGTAAATTAAACATGAGGAACAATCATGTGCAAACCATGCAGTGTATGAGTATTTTCGAGCATATAAAATGCCGCAACTTTTTAGCTTGGCGGACAAAGTTCGCAAGTACATAAAAACTTTCTTAGGGGCGTGGATCGTGAGTTGCCCCTGTTCATGCAAATGCGTTGCAAAACTTCATTGTCTGCTTCGAGACATGAGATTGTCAAAGGCTCCAGGGAATTTCTCATTTCATTAATTTTTCGGGGAGAGGGGATACTTCTCTATTTGGACAGAAGTGACCCCCGTAAAAATCAAAAGGGAAAGCATCAATGTATGTCCTCATGTTCTAAAAGAATTGAAACGATACCACCTTACCCATGTACGTATTCCTCGCGAACTTTGAATTGAAAAGATCGATTCATCTTGATCGGATTGTATGTCCGGGATGTTATCTCTCCAGGTTCTATAACCGTCAGGCTGAGCTTCGGTCTGCGAAGCAAAAAGTTTTTATTAATCTTTGTACATTGATGCCAAATCCCGGGATCGACCTCGGGACGCCTCGGACCACTGTCATTCCCCCAACCACTATCTTTGCGGTGTTATTGGCGTCCACGTGTGGTTCGCTTTTGTTATATTGTTCTCAAAGCGGTTGGCAATCTCCTGTGGAGAATAAAATAAGCTTAACTTAGAGTTTGAAACGATTGAGAGCCAATTGGGACGATACGGAGTTACCCATCTTTGAGCCCGCTTGGTCTTTTACTTGCATTCTCCCAAGTAAGGCTATTCGGAATCTCTCTTTATGGGCGTTCGGGGGCATCGTCCTCAAATTGATTTGCTCCAGGCCTAGCTTAATAAGGAACTTACGCATTTGACAAAAGAGGAGAAAATTCGCCCTTTAACTCTAGACAGCTAGAAAGTAAAAAATATCCCACGCAGGGGAACTATACAAGAAATTAAAGGAGTATTCATGCGAGATTGGTTCCACCTCTTTTGCTGGCCATTCCAATGATCGGCTGATTTTGTCTTGGATCATACACCAACGATCGTTGTTTGAGGATCCATAATCACTTGCTTCGGATCACAACTGCGGGAGGTCCATCGGCTCCGAACCGGGCCGATGAAGGCGGTGAGTTCATCATCAAAGTAATCTTCGATTTTTCGAGCAATTGATACTCGGATTGGGCATTGTTACTTTTTAACACCGGCGGCGTGATTTCCCACTTTGTTTTCGCCGTGAGCGATCGACTCCTTGAGCTTGAGCCTCCGTCGTCGCTCGGGAACTCGTAGGGATGATCAATCGGTCTGTTGCTAGAACCACCAGCGGAAGGTCGGTATGGCCGGTATTCTTGATTGGGAAGTGGTCGGGTACTTTTTGCTCCGTAGGTTTTCCCGGGATTGATCTTCCAAGTCAACTTTGCTCCGGTCGCCTTGGTTCCAAGCTACATCGTGCTTCTTGACTTATCTCTAAATCTGTGAAGGTGTTGGCCGGTCTTGTAGGCGACAATTATAAGAAGGCCCTCGACTACGGTAATGAACAAGTCTCCCCGCTGATTCGTGAGAGGGGAAACTTGGTGGGGTGTTTGGCCATGTCCCGGACCATCTTCGAGCGCGATCCGCTCAATATTGTTTTAAAATTTCAATGCACATGGCTGGAAGAAAGGCTGGACGATTCGACCCTGGATATAGCCCGCGGGAGAATGTCGATCCATGACCTGGAATTTCTTGCCGAGCATCACGAGGACAAGGTAGCCAACCTCAAAGAGAAATGTGAGCTCCTCCTCTTTGGGTGGCGGATCTCGATTCTCGAAGCGATCGGTGTAGGCGGAGCATCAACTATATGGAGAGTCGGTTAAACTCCTTTGTGATGCTCATTAGGGCTCGGTTTGGCTTTACAATCCCACCCCGTTGATCTATTTGTAAGGCTTTCCGATGAATGCAAGTTTTTACTCATTTCATCTTTGTCGTCATATCTTTTCGCAAGATAACCCCTTTTACTCTGCGAATATGTAAATCTCACGCTCTTGATGGTCAATTCAATTGGGCGAGAGAGGCTCCCCCATTCGAAACAATCTCTCAAAGAAAGATTAGTAGCGAGGAAACAAACGAATGCTCAAATGTGAACAACTCGTGAATCCGTATTAATATTATAACTCGATTATGAAAACATCGAGTGAATCAAGTATAATATTTCTTTACGGCGTCGGGAATTGATCTGGATTGGTAAAGACACGACCATCCATCTCGGCGGGAATCAAAGCACTACCGGGGAGCACCTTCTTTACTATATACGGACCACCATAGTTTGGAGCGAATTTCCCTTCCGGGAGTGGGACTATTGGCAATAATTTTCTCAAGATCGTGTCATTAATCTGAAAATATCGAGGCCGAACTTTTTTGTTGAATGATTTAGCAACTCTCTGCGCGATAACACCGGCCATGACATACGGCCTTAAGTCTTTTTTCGTCGAAGCGATTCAATTGGTTTGCTCTCTGTTGGATCCATTCAGCTTCCGTCGCCTTAGCTTGAAACAAGTATACGTAATGAAGGAATTTCCACTTCAACCGGTAGAACAGCCTCCATTCCATATACAAGCGAATACGGGGTTGCCCCGGTAGATGTCCGGATCGAGGTCCGATACGCCATAAGTGCAAATGGCAACCTCTCATGCCAATTGCGATAATTTTCAGCCGTCTTTGCTAAAATTTTCTTAATGTATTGGCGGCTTCTCTTGCTCCATTCATCCGAGGACGATATGGGGAAGAGTTCGGATGTTTGATCTTGAATTCCTTGAACAATTCGTCCATTAGTTTGTTGTTTAAGTTCGAGCCATTGTCGGTGATTATGGCTTCGGGTGAACCGTATCGAGCAATGATATCTCGGCGGATAAATTTTGCGATATTTCGTGCCGTAACCGCTAAATAGGATGCGGCCTCGATCCATTTGGAGAAATAGTCAATCGCCACCAAGATGAATCGATGCCCATTAGATGCTTTAGGGTTGATAGGACCGATAACATCAATGCCCCACATAGAAAACGGCCATGGTTCGGATAATTGATGCAACTCATTTGGAGGGACATTAATCTTGTCACCATGAATTTGACATTTGTGACAGCTCCGGACATGCTTGGATACAATCTCTTTCGAGCGTGAGCCAATAATAACCCAACCTCATAATCTTCTTAGCTAACAAGTGGCCGTTCATGTGTGGACCACGAGATCCCTTCATGTACTTCCATTATTAGACGAACGGCTTCGGTCGAGTCAACGCATCTTAGTAGGACAGTAATCGAATGACCGCTTGTACAAATTCTCTCCATTCAAGAAGAACTTCGAGGCCATCTTCCTTATGTACTTTTGGTCGGATACGGTACTTTTTTCAGGGGAACTCCCGCTTCGAATATAAGTCTTGATGTCATGGTACCATGGTTTACCATCGGGTTCATTGATCACGGCCATACAATATGCCGGGTTTTTTAATACCTCGATCTTTAGTGGGTCAACCTCAAGTCCATCGGCGACTTGTAACATTGAAGACAAGGTAGCCAATGCATCGCCGAATCGATTATGAGTCCTGGGCAGATACTCAAATGAGATATCCTCAAATTCTTCTACCAATTCATCCAGATACTCATGGTAGGGTAGCAATTTGGCATCTCTCGTCTTCCACTTTCCAACGATCGAAAGATAATCAAAGCGGAATCTCCGAACACCTTGAGTCGGGCTATCCCCATTTCAATTGCAGCACGGACCGAGGATGCATGCCTCATATTCTCGCTATGTTATTTGTGCAAGGGAATACCAATTTCTTTGACGGGATAATGCCGACCACCTGGAGATATAAGAACCGCGCCCGTGCTCGATCCCGATAAATTGACAGCTCCGTCAAAATACATAGTCCGAGATGTAATCCTCCACCGACATGATTCGATCCTCGGAATGATAGGCATCATCATCTTGCCCCGGATTTTCAGCTAGGACATCCGCTATAGCTCGTCCCTTGATTGACTTTTTGGGACAAATATTGAACGTCAAACTCGGAGATGAGGATTTGCCATTTAGCAAGTCTACCAATCAAGGCGGGTTGATTAAGCAAATATTTGATGGGATTGCATTCTGTCACCGAAGCACTTGGTAATGCAAGGTATATTGCCGAAGCCATGCGCGCACCCGCACTAACGCCGCACATGTTTTCTCTACTTGGAGTACTTCATTTTCGAAGTTCTGAATTTCTTGCTCGGATAATAAATGGCTCGTTCTCTTCCGTCCTCCTGCTTCTCTTGGGCTAGCATAGCACCCAAGGATTCACTAAGGATTGTGAGGTAGAGGATTAAAGGTTGCTCCGGTGTTGGAGGAACAAGCACGGGTGGATTCATGAGATGCTCGTCAGTCTTCCAAAAGCTTCTTCACATTCGCTATCCCATTGGACTAGCGCATTCTTCTTTAATAGCTTGAGGAATGGCTTAGCGGTTTCGATAACCGAGAGATGAATCGAGCAATATAGTTTAGCCTACCCATCAAACTTCGAACTTCTTTAAGCGTCGTTGGTGGCTTAAGCTCACGAATAGCCTTAACTTTCGAAGGGTCGACTTCAATGCCCTTACCGCTTACCACGAATCCGAGTAGCTTGCCCGAGCTGGTCCCAAAGACACACTTGGCGGGGTTGAGGCGTAACTTATACTTTCGGAGTCTGTCGAACAATTTCTTCAGGCGTTTCAACGTGATCTTCTCAATGCCTTGTTTTTGCTATCATGTCATCGACGTAAACCTCAATCTCATTATGTATCATGTCATGGAAAAGGGCAACCATGGCTCGTTGGTAAGTGGCTCCAAGCGTTTCGAGACCGAACGGCATTACCCGGTAATGGAACATTCCCCATGGTGTGGTGAAAGTGGTTTTCAACTTGTCATTGATATTCATCGGGATCTCGATTGTACCCGGAGAAACCATCCATGAATGAAAACAATTCAAACCCTGCAAGTATTGTCAACAAGTACATCGATATGCGGGAGGGGGAAATCATCTTTAGGATCGGCCTTGTTCAAGTCTCGATAATCGACACAAACCCGAATGCGGCCGTCTTTCTTCATGACGGGGACTATGTTAGCGACCCAATCGGAATATTCTCGTAGTCTCAATGAATCCTACATCGAGAAGTTTTATGACCTCCTCTTTGATCTTCTCGCACTAATTCCGGTCCGGCCCTCCTTGACTTTTTGCACAACCGGCTTAGCCGAAGGATCGATCGGCAAACAATGCTCGACGATGGAACGGTCAAGACCGGGCATATCCGCATAAGACCGTGCGAAAACGTCCCGGTAATCCTTCAAGAGCCTAATCAGGGCGTTCGGACACCTTCGAGGAAAGGCTAGCCCCGATCTTAACTTCTTTAGGGTTTTCCGCATTGCCTAGGTTGACCGAGATAATTTGTTCACCGGTCGAGGGCTTGATCTCCTCATGTCGTTCGAAATCTTGACGAACTTCCTCATAATCTGAGTGAACTCATCTAGGTCGTATACTTCGAATCCACTAGGTTTCCCTCCTCATGTATCCCCCATGATGACAAACTTGTTGGTCATTGGTTATCATCATCGGGTTGGTTTGGGGAGCTGGAATCGAGGGTGGTATGCTCGAACCCATGCCCGTTATAATAATATCTTCCAACGGTGTAGCTCGATAGGGAACACCTTCCGAGGCCTTGTTGGAATTACTCCGCCGAGGGAATTAGAGCTGGCACAACCGGCAGAGGGCTTGAGCTAGACGGCTGAAGCTTGGCTATGAAGTTATCCATCATCTTGTGAGACATCATCCCTTCAAATCGCTCGGTTAGAGCACCGAGACGTTCATTCAAAGTCTCATGGACAACGGCGTTAATGTCCGCCATTCTCTCCGCCACCAATCGAGTAATATGCGGAGGATCCGTGATAAATTTCCTAAAAAGCGACAAGCCAAGAGTAAGTACAATGAGCGAGGATAGAGGGCCGGTCCATGACTTCCTTCTAAACTCAATGAACGAACTAGACATGACGAAAAGACCACATCGGACAATTTTCAGTTTCGTCGATTTTTACGAGAAAATTCATCTTAATTCGTACATTGATCAACACAATGCCAAAATTTAGGAGCTGACAGATGACATACCGACGAACAACTTTTGTGTTTCACTCTACGGCGGGTTCCACACGGATCAATGCAGTTTAATACTTCTTTAAACAAATTCAACCAGAAAAATTGCTTTATCCGGTTTCCAACAAAAGAACGGAAGACCTCTTAAAAAAATGAATTAGAGACTGAAATTTTGCAGGCTATTAGTTGAAACAACGATCTAGAACTTTCATGTTTGGTAATTCCACAAAAAGGTACGTTTTCTAGTTCTAAATTGTAAAATGAATCTGGAGTCTGAAAACATGTGAAATTCCAGCCTGCTCCATCTCGGCTACTAATTCCTTATTAAAAGGAAAATGCATCGGATTGCCGCAAAAGTTTTTGTCATGAGAGATTATGATCTTCCGAACATTTTTTATGAAAACAAGTTCTTTCAATTGTGAAGGGATATCAATGCGACCCATTCGTGTGCCAAATGACTCAACCTAGATCATGGACCGACCCAAAACAAGATAAGAAAAATCAGTGATAAAGCTCAAGAAATTACCTCCCTTGGAGAGAAAGTGTTAACCACAAAGACATGCGCATGAAAATGCTCGTGAGGTTCGATTTCTATCTAGCATGGCTTGACAAAAGTGGAGCCCCGGGGATATCCGGACTAAACCACATCGGCTTGTGATTGAACGAAGATCCCCCGTAGACATCCGGCTCGGCCAAGTAACGACCCACATCACACGACGAATGATGGAGGTGTTAACTCTTGGCACCGATTTGAAATAGTTCGGGACTCGAGAAGAGCGACTCGGGCCAGATGACGATGGCCGAAGTATCCCTAATCAAGTACCATCTTAAGCCTAGCCATTCGGGTTCAATGGCGGGTTGTGTGTGCTAAGTGTAAATGTAAAAACAGTAAAAACATGCGCGGCGAGTTCATAGCATCCAACACTTCAATATAAACCATACACAATCTCCTTCAACCTACACAAAAAGGTTAGCAAACACTCATCCCCTTATAACTCCCTTTCCCGCAAAACCATTTAACACATAGGGATTAAAATTCAACCAAGATTGCCAAATCAAGAAATTTTCCTTTTCATGAACTTATCCGGCCTAAGTCCTCTTTGGGTCCCCAAATGAGTCGCTAAGTTGTCGCGACCTAAAAAAAAATAAACAAGTTATCATTTTCGGGCTAATGGATTATCGGGTTAATTAATTAACTAACCTAACTCGGACTCTCCCAAGTCCATACCAAATCGCAACTTAAGGTTCGAATGATCAACATGCAATGTGATTTGAATTTGGAGTCGCCACTAATCATTTTCGGTAGGTCGATTAGAAACCTAAATAAAATAGCGGGAGAAAACTATCTTATTTCTCGAACCGTAGATTAAGAGTCCGCGGACTTGGTTACATTAATTACAACTAATGCCCTTTCGGTACCTTAAAATTCATGAAAAAAATAATGGATTTGACAAATTTGATGAATTCTACTTGAAGATCAAAGAATCAATTTTTTTGGGTTTTTCTTCCCTTGACATTTGTTTGAAATAAAGAAATTACATGGAATTAGAATGAAATAGGTTCAAGATTACTCCCCAATTTGAACTCGTGCACCAAACTTGTGCTCCGGGCTTGTCTTGACCATTGGACCGATTTGGTGACTCGTTAGACCGAGAAATCTCTTGGTCCTATCTCTCATTCACGCTTCTTTCTCATCTCGCTAGAGTTTCATGAGACCGCAATCCGGGCGTTGATATTTTTCCCTTTTTGCTCTCATTCTATTCTTGTACCATTGATGTCTCATCGTTGATATGCAATTGTTATTTAACATAAAAACATAGAGAAAAAATCAATGTAGAAAATCTGAGCTAATTTGTATTCGAAATTAAAGAAAGTTAGGGAATCACTTAACTTTCTTTTTCTGCGCGAGCTTGAACGATGGTGATGAACTTGTGGCTTGTGTTGATGGGTGCGAAATTGGCAATGGTAGCACCGAGCTTCAAAACACTCAAGCCCTTTCAAAACTCTCTCCAAATGTTTTCTCAAGAATTCTCTTTTTCCTCTCTAAAGAATTCCTCTCAAAAACTCTCTCAATTCTCTTCTACTCCAAAAAACTCTCTTTCAATTCTCTTCCACTCCCCCCAAAACTCTCTCCATTCTCTTTCACCCCAAAAACTCTCTCCTTTATAGGCAAAATTCTTCATCCTTCATTCTTCATCTTCATTTCCTCACCTTCCATTTTCATCTTCCTTTCTTCATCTTCATCTTCTTTTCTTCATCTTCATTTCCCCACCTTCCTTTTTCATCTTCTTTTCTCCATCCTCATCTTCTCTTCTTCATCTTCATCTTCTCTTCTCCACCTTCATTTCTCCATCTTCCATTTTCATCTTCTCTTCTTCATCTTCATCTTCCTTTCTTCATCTTCCATTTTCATCTTCTCTTCTTCATCTTCCTTTCACCATCTTCCTTTCCCCCCATCTTCTTTTGGTATTTGCAATGCAATCCCTGAAGTTTCAAGTATTTGCAATACGGTCCCTGAAGTTTTGAGTATTTGCAATACAATCCCGAAGTTTTGAGTATTTGCAATACAATCCCTGAAGTTCGAGTATTTGCAATGAGTCCCCGAGAAAATATTTCTTTCAAGCCCGAATCTTCTCGGTGCATTTTTTCATCCCATGCCTAGTCCGGATCCTGTTAAATTAAGCTCAAATTATATGCCAATGCTAAATGAATATGTGAGATGATTTTTGTTTAGAACTAAAATTAGTTCTAATTTTTATGCAAAATATATATTAGTCAAAATTTAGGCGTCAACAATGCTCCAAGGGGGATTGTTGAGAGTATTTGGTGATGGGGCGTTTTTATTATCTTTATTATTTTATGGATAAGCGATAATAAGGGCAATAATGTAAGTCTCGACCTTTTAATTTTATTATAAAATTAGATAGCTTAGGGTCATATTGATTTGACTAAGCATTCTATCGTGACCTAAAATTTATGCTAACGGATTATCGGGCTAATTAAACCAATTAATCTAATTGGGACCCTCCAAAATCCTACCAAATTGCAACTTATGTTTATTTATGAGAAAGTGTACAATCGAAGCCGCTAGTAGTCATTTACGGTAGGTCGATTAGAAACCTAGATAAAATAGAGGGAGGACTATTTTATTTCTACGAATTCGAGAAAAATGAGTGCGGGGACTTGGTGTGCACGCACCGAAACCCCCGTGTTTGTAAGATAACTAGACCCAGTTAAGGTTCAACTGCGAATTCCGGTTTGTTGAATAAAATTGGGTTTTAAGGAATTAAGTGACAATGGTTGGATAATTTCGAGATGCCGGTCGCTTTAGATTAGGCTTCGTTAGTTTAGTTATCGTTCTTTAGGATCGAAATTCGCGCACCCTAGCCTAACCCCGAACGAGCCCGATCTACGAAAAAGACTAACATTACTCTCTATCGATTGAGCCAAATGTCCAACCAGTCTCAATTTTCCCGATATTCAAATGCCCACGAATTGGTGCACAAAAAGACAATGATGTTAATGGGTGATGGGACAAGTGGTGTCCCATCACTACCAACCCTCTCACTTCACCATTCTCTATCTCCTCTCTCTCTCTCTCTTCCGTCGGCTCCCCCCTCCCCACGCGACCTCTTCTTCTTCTTCTTCCTTCTTCTTCCTCTGGTTTTTGCAACGCCCCCAAGATCGAAGCTGCTTTATTGCACCATCGGTCGCCTCTATCGCAGCCTCCACCTCATGCCGCCGCTGCTGCAAGCTTGCCACCCGTCCACCTCCGGTCGTCGTCGGCCTTGCGGGACACGAGCACCGTGTCCTCCTCCTCCTCATTCTTCTGCGCAAACCCGTGGACCACCGCGAACCACCAACCCCACCGGCCATTCCGTCCTCGCCCGCCAATCACCGCGCCATCCCGAGCCGGAACCGTTGTCCTTCGACCCTCGAAGACCCGTGAGCCTCGTGGCCCCCATCTCCATCCACTCACTACCCGTTCTCCTCCCTCTTAGCTCATACGTCGCTCGTGAACCGCGCTGCAGCCCGAGCCCGACCCACGACCTCTACTCCCCGCCGACCCCGTCGCTTTCTATCCCTGGCCGCCCACGCCCACTACGGCCTGTTCTTTGCCCGACCAGCCCCCGCGATTCCGAGGAGCCACTGGTCACCGTTGGCCGCGAGCTAGCCGGGAGCTGCTCGCCCTCCACCACGACGCCACACCAACCCAAGTCCACGGCCACCACCGCCATCCTAGCTCGTCTTTGTCGAAGTTATTGTTCCATGAACAATGCCGACTCTTGAATAGTACTCGGCACGAAAAATAATAACTTGAAATCCCGACCCGATCCAAAAGTCTCGTGCCAAACCCGACACCGACCGTTGATTTTTCTTGTGAGTTAAACTCCTAAATACTGATTAGGGTGCTAATTATGCTTAGTGGTAATTAATTAGGGTAATTAGTCTAATAAAGGTGTTTAGGTAGCTTAATCGTGGTCGGTTTAGATAGAGCCGAGTTTAAGTTAAATGGCTACGATTAATTAAGTTAGTCCGCTTAGTCGGGTAATCTGTAGCTATTTGGTGATTAGATTGAATTGTTTGATTGGATAGTGGATTGCCATTGTTTGATTGCGAGCGAGCGATAGGACGAGAATCCAGTGGACGATTGATTGTCTGTTGGAGTGAATTTTTGATATTTCAATTTTATAAATCCGGATCTGTATTTATCGTCGATTTGTGGAGCATGTTTGGCTAATTGTCCCGATCATTTGCTTGTCCGGATGCTATGGTTGGATTGTTGGATGTTATGGATGAAAAGTTGCGGGTGTCGGTCCTCGATTTTTAGATGTAAAGTCGGTGGATAATCTGTGCATTCATGCAAACCTAGTGAAATCAAAGCGCATATTTTAGCATGAAAATGGCCCGGTGCCGAGCCATTGATCATGATTGCATGAGCATTCGGCTAAGTGTAAAGATAAGAAATTGACGTGTTGTTGTCGGATGCGCTTGAATGATCACGTAATAGTTGTCCCCGACAAGATCGTGCCGTGTCGATCGAAATTACATGACTTGTTAGATGCACGTCAATCCGTGTCGTCGGGTTGATCGGATGCCGATCGTAGCTTGTGACGGATTGACGCTCTTTTTGGAATGTCGCCATGTCGATCGAAATTACACCGACATAGTAGTCGCCGTCACCAAAGTAATGGGACGATGCCTGGTCCCACCCGATAGAGCACCAAGCGTCTAGTGTGCTAGGCACCAACCTGTCTAGTGTGTTGAGTCGGATGGCTTTATCACGTTAATAAATGGACTGCGTGTGGTGTCATGTACATGTAAGTTGATGTCATGTCTTGCCGGTTGTTTATCGATTTGTATTGTTGATTTGAGGTCGAACATTGTATTATGCATGGTGAAGACTTGTAAATTTGCATGTAGGTGAATTATACTTGATGCTTACGTGATTGCTTGGTAGAATACTCTAAGCGAATCAACGCCCTAGCCGAGCTTAGGTGCCGACTCACCGAGATTATTCTCACTCCGTCGTTTAACCTTTTAGGGTTGAAGTGATGGAGAGACCGGTTAGATTTGGGTTCCGTCCAGACCGGTCATTTAATATCACGTTCTATCCAATTCTAGGCATGGGGCATATTCGGGAACATCACGTCACGATACTACTGGATTGATGAGGGAATGCCACCTGGTGGTACACATTTTCAAGGCCGATATTTTCGTCACGGAGATGGTCTCTTTGGCCCGCTCCGTGGGTTTGAAGGGCCGCCCAATTGGTTGTTTATGCCCCGCTTGGGACCCAATAGATATTGGTACTCCTAACGGGAGATATTGAACCCCGACGTCTATATTGATACTCCTAACGGGGAGATATCTAAATTAATAATCCACGCTTTATTTGAAATGGAGCTTAAACAATGAGAATTACCTGCATAAATGTTCGTTTTATCCTGCATTCCCAATTGACTTAAAGCTTTCATAATTTTTTGGAATTGATCATCATTGATGGGCTAATAAACTTTGGCATGTTCTGCGATGAAGACATCTCGTTCCTTTCTTTCTTTGTCTATTGGCTTTCTATCCAACTTCCAACAATTCTACCGATTGCGATAAAGACAGTTGCAATAATCACAAAATTTAATTTTGCTTTTGTTGGAATTTTGGGCATATGATTTATTTGACCCGGAATTATGTCCATTAGATCCCTTCCACATGGGTGTTGATATGGGGTGATATGCACTATCTGATTTGGGTGCTGCGAAGATGAGCCCTCCACCATCTAATTGTGCGGAGTTGTTAGAGTCATCCGATCTCATGAGACTAGGGCTATTTGATTGAGCAAACAGATTAGAGTCGCTCCATTTAGAAGACATTAGGTTGTCTTCTTCACCCAAGAACCCTAGTATCATGGGTGATGTCTTGAATCCGCCATTATCGAACCTCACCGCGAGCGGACATTGTTCAAGCGTGGCCTTGGTCGCGAGGACAATGCGATCTCCGATTTTCGGATATTTCGAGGAGCCTAAGCGTTGTGATTCTTCATGGATCTCGAGTTGATATATTTGGCCGAGTGAGGGGATAGGCTCCATGTTGAGGATTTGGCTGCAAAATGGTAAGTAACTCTCATTCAATATAAGCAAAAAATGAGTTACCTTCTCCATTTCCTTGATTACTCGATATTGTGCTAGAGTCACATCTGGTCCCTCTAATTTTTCTTGATCATTTCTAACTCATTCCAAAGCCCCTATAGTTTGTTGAAAACCGTGAAAATCGAAAGATTTCCTTGTCTTAGCTACGATAGGGCCTAAGTTAAGCCCGAAAATCTTGGCCATATAAAGCTTTCCATACATTTCTCATATGTTTCCCGAATAGCCTTCACATCTTCGGTTGGAGGTAGTTAGGCGGCAACCTCGGGGGTGAGACAATTACCGATCCATGCCTGGACGAGCCGATTATGCTTCCTCCATTGTTGTGATAATCGCTCATCGGATGATACAAGGATAGTTCGGTTCATGAACCCCTCCTCATCCTTTGTAATGTGGGCTCGCCGCGGCTCTCGTGACCAAACGGAGTAGTTCTCGGCCCCACAAGTTCTTTGTGAGATGAGACGGAGCTCGGATCCATCGACCATGGATGTGTATAGGGGATTTCCCGGCTCGGGTCGCTGCCGATGATACTGTGAAAGGAAAATACCAAAATTCATAGGTCGGGTATGGATTTGCCCCGAAACCATAAGGACCCAAAACATTTTGGATTGAAAAAGGCCATTGAACATATGGACCTGGATAAAATTGCCATGTATATAGACCTTGGGTCTAAACCCATTTATTGACCCAAATTCATTAACATGGGTAATAAGTAGGTCACTTAAAATGTTCGGGCCAACCATAAATGGGATGTAGATGGATGAACTAAGATAAATGGGTCCTAAATGGGTTTTGTTATGAACCCACTTATAACCATTTAAGTTTTAACCCATTTACAATTAAAAGCCTTGCTCCCACATTTCAGCGTCACTCCCTTGTACGTGTTAAATTATGTATCGAGTTTTAAACCGTTTATGGAACCAATCCGAATCCGTTAAGAAATAAATCTAAGAATTCTAATTGGGATTAGAATTTCTTTTAGAGATATATTTATGCATGGAGATTTGTTTACGTTGGAAGAAGTCAACTCGTGTCTGTACGAGTTCTACCGTAGAATGGATATTGGTGCTATAGGACAAAAAGGAGGGGCTCACATATAATATATAATATTCTAGGGCCCATTGGAGAAAGAAAAAGAAAAGGCGGTTTTCCCTTTCTTTCTCTCTCAAGCCTCCGAAGCCGTACAAAGTAAAGGGAGGATTTTTTGGGGCTTGGTTCCTTTACCTAGATGCGAGCCGCACAAGAAAAAGGATACGGTGAACAGAGAGGGAGCCGCACGAGTCGAGAGAAATTGGCTTTGTGAGTATTCTTTTCATGCCATGATTTCTTCGGGCCCATGAAGAGAACAAAACACAATGATTCGTGCGTGAGTTTATTATATCTAATAGATTTTTTTATTGTAAATATTTTGGGTTTGGCTATAATCTAGGTGTGAAAAACAAGAGCGTAATGAGCGATTGTAACTGCAATTCTCCGATTATAGTGGATTGTTCTTGCTAGCTCTCCCTATGGATGTAGGTACCGATATTCGAACCAAACCACTTAATCTTTGGTATCCTTTATCGTTCCTCGTTATTTTCTCTATGCTTTTGCATTGACTTAATTTATAGGATCTTGATTAGTTTCCGCGCGTTATATTCCAACAATTGGTATCAAAGCTTGGATCAAATATTTTGGATTGTAATTTGTGGCTTTTCCTTGTCTAATTATTATCTGGATATCCTATGATTGCCATTATGTGCGAGTGAAAGATGAAATTGAGAAGTTTAATGGGAGGAATAACTTTGGGTTGTGGAGCCTTAAGATGGAAGCGGTTTTGACAACTCAAGGTTAGCGAAGTATTAGAGGGCAAAACTAAATTGCTCGAAATGATGATAGATGCTGAAAAGAATGTGCTAATTAAGAAAGCTAGAAGTTTAATCCTGTTGAATTTATTAGATGAAGTGTTAATAGAGGTAGGCGATGAGAAGGACACCGCAACGTTGTGGGCAAAACTTCAAGCGCTTTATGTAACGAAGGGTTTGAACAATCGCTTATATATATTGAAGAGGATGTTTTCGTTTAGATATACTGAAGGTACGTCTATCGAACCCACCTAGATGAATTTAATAAACTCATGATGGATTTGAAGAACGTCGGTAAGACACTTGATGATGAAGAGCGGGGCATAATGTTGTTGGCTTCTTTATGAGAATCATGGGAGCAATTTCTTGATTCACTGTTGCGGGGGTGTACTACGATTACCTCGGAAGAGGTAAAGTTCGCCTTGTTTTCTAAAGAGTGGTAGAGAAAGTTGCGAGATGACAGGTTTAGTGTAGGATATGGCGCGGGCACTAGTGATTCGAGGTACGGAGCAACAACAATGGTTCAGTAGCAACAGAGATAAAAGTAGATCTAAATCACGTAATAGAAAGTTTAAGGGACGCATGAAGTGCTTTGAGTGTTACGAGGATGGCTACTCTAGGAGAGATTATCCTAAGCCGAGAAACGAGATGTGATAAACGAGAAGGTTACAAACAAGTGTGGCAAACATTCTTTGAGGAGAGTACTAATGATGCAGAGGCTGTATTATGTGTGACTACGGGTTCGTCGGGAGACGAATGTGTGCTACATTTGAGGTGTTCTTATCATATAACGCCTCATAGGAATTGATTTACTACTTACTAGACTGTAAATGGTGGTAGAGTTTTGTTGGGGAATAATGCGGCTGCAAGGTTGTGAGGATAGGACAGTTCATATTCGGATGCACGATGGTGTGGTGCACACTTTGTGAGATGTGAGGCATGTACCGGAGCTCAAGAAGAACCTTATTTTTCTAGGGACACTCGATGATATCGGTGTAAGTACGCCGCTGAAGGTGAAGTTCGAAGATCTCCCTGAGGTGCCATGACGGTGATGAAAGGAAAGAAAGTGAGTTCTTTCTATCATATACCGAGAGAGAGACCGTAACGGGAGTTTTTGCGTAGTTTCATCGGACGAGTCGATTCGATTTGACTCGTTTATGGCATATGCGTCTAGGGCACATGAGTGAGGCTAGTATGACGATGCTTGAGTGATAGGGGGTTCTTAAAGGGTTAGAAAACAAGTAAGTTAGACTTATGTGAGCACTACATTTTTGGGAATTAGCGCAGGATTAAGTTTACTACGGATATTCATTTGACTAAGTGACTAGTAGAATATATTCATTCAAACATTTAGGGCTCATCTCGATTCCTTCGAAAGGAGGTGCCTGTTATATGTTGACATTTATTGACGACTATTCTAGGAAGGCATAGGTATTACTTTAAAAGGAGGTGCACGATAAATAGATCAAGTGCCTAAGAACCGATAACGACATGGAGTTACGTGGTAAACATTTTGCTGAGTTTTGCGAGAGAGAGAGAGAGAGAAGGGATTGTGAGACACCGCACGTACTTTGGGACACCACAGCAGAATGGCGTGACGGAACGGAAGAACAGAACTTTACTTGAGCGGGCTCGAAGCATGCTTTCGCATGCTAAAATAGGCAAGAAATTTTGGGCCGAAGCGGTGAATATGGCACGTTACACGATTAATCGATCTACATCATCAGCTATCGAGTGGAAGACTCCAAAGGAAGTATGGTCGGGGAAACTTGTTGATTACTCCGGATTACGAGTATTTGGATGTCCTGCGTATGCTCATGCAAGTGATGGTAAGCTTGAGCCGAGGTCGAAGAAGTGCGTATTTACGGGTTATGCACATGGGGTGAAAGGCTACATTTGTGGTGTACCGATCCCGGATCACCCGATTTTCTAATCGCAGAGATGTAATCTTCGACGTGACTGCAATGCTTCGATAGAGGAGTCTTGAGATACTACCATCATAGCGAGACATATCATAGTGTTAATAATGACGTGGAGCTTCGGTGGAGACTTCGATACCTAGGAGGTAATAGATATTGAGATGTAAATGAGGTCATAGTTCTGAAATCGGTGATAGTGAACAATCGGTACAACCGTAGCTTAGTATAGCCCATGAGATAGACAGCGAAGGCAAATTAAACTACCGATACATTGTGGTTATATAAATATTGCTTATGCTTTGACCGTAGGTGATGAGGTGGAGACAGATGAGCCTTCATCTTACTTTGAAGCGATGACTAGTTCGAGTCATCACGGTGGCTAGGGACTATAAGTGAAGAGATGGAATCACTCCATCAAAATCGGACATGGGAGCTAGTTAAAGTACCTAAGAACCGGAAGATTGTCGAAAGTAAATGGGTCTACAAACAAAAAGAGGGCATTCCCGGTGTCAAGGCGGCGAGGTATAAAGTGAGGCTTGTTGCGAAGAAGTATACCCAGCGGGAGGGCATTGATTATAACGAGGTGTTCTCTCTTATGGAAAGACATACTTCTATTCGTATTTTACTTGCGTTGGTTCTTGCATAGGATCTTGAGTTAGAGCGACTTGATGTGAAAATGGCGTTTCTTCACGGTGAGTTGGAGGAGCAGATTTACATGAGGGCAGCTGAGGGATTTTTTATTCGGGTAAGGAAGATCATGTTTGATTATTAAAGAAATCATTGTATGGCCTGAAATAGTCTTCTAGGCAGTGGTATAAGCGTTTTGATGCTTTCATGGCTAGTCAAGACCATTCGAAGAGTTAGATGGATAGCTGTGTTTATTTTGGGAGATTGGAGGACGGGTCTTTTATATATCTCTGCTGTTATATGTTGATAGTAGCTAAGAATATGTCTAATATTGATGTGCTAAAGAGGCAATTGAGTGTTGAGTTTGAGATGAAAGATTTAGGTCTTGCAAAGAAAATACTTGGATATGGAGATTTTGCATGAAAAAACCGGATTATTACGTCTATCTTAAAAGAAATATATTGCGAAGATTGTTGCATGTTTTAATATGCAATCGGGGAAGTCTATGAGTACACCATTAGCGAAGCACTTTAACTTTCGGTTAAGTTATCACCGCAAATTGAGGACGAGGAGGAACATATGTCTCATGTTCCTTATTCTAGTGCGATGGGTAGTATTATGTATACTATGGTATGCACTAGGCCCGATATTTCATAAGTTGTCGGTGTAGTCGGTCATTATATGAAGTGTCATGATAAAAATCATTGGGAAGCTACGAAATGGATCCTCATATATTTGAAGGGGACATCGGACGTTGGTATAGTATACTAGATGGACAGTAATGGTAGAGATACCCTTGGTTTTGTGGATTCCGATCATGCGGGAGACTTGGATGAATGCAGTGGTACGAGTTAGTTGGAAGGCATCCTTACGGGATCACCTTGCCTTGTCGTCGAGCGGGCAGAGTACATGGCACCGACCTTTGTAGCGAAGGATGAGATATGGCTAAAAGGTTTGCTCTTGGACTTTGGGTTAGATAAAAAAAGTGTCAATATACACTATGATAATCAAGGCGCGATTTATCCGGCATATAATCCAATTTATCACGAGCGAATGAAACATATCAATATCGGGTACTACTTCATCGAGATATCTTAGCGAAGGGTAAGATTGTTGTGAAAAAAGATTGCAACAAGTGGAGAACCCGACGGACATGATGACTAAGCCTGTTCCTTTGGTGAAGCTCAAGCTCGCTTGAGCACTATTGATGTATGTAGAGAGTGAGCGCCTATTAGGGTGTTGGGAGAGTAGCATGGATAATGAGCACTATGATATGGTTATAAACATCGAGCCAAGGTGAAGAATTGTTAAATTATGTCTCGAATTTTAAACCGTTTATGGAACCAATCCGAATCCGTTAAGAAATAAATCTAAGAATTCTAATTGGGATTAAAATTTCTTTTAGAGATATATTTATGCGTGGAGATTTGTTTCTATTGGAAGAAGATTCAACTCGTGTACTAGACAAGTTCTCTTTGCAGAATGGATATTGGTGCTACGGGACAAAAAGGAAGGACTCACATATAATATATAAAATTCTGTGGCCCATTGGAGAAAAAAAGAAAAGAAAAGGTAGTTTTCCCTTTCTTTCTCTCCAAGCCTCCGAAGCCATACAAAATAAAGGGAGGATTTTTTGGGGCTTTGGTTCCATTATCTAGACACGAGCCGCACAAGAAAAAAGTACGGTGAACGAGAGGGAGCCGCACGAGTATAGAGAAAAATTGGCTTCATGAGTATTCTTTTCATGCCATGATTTCTTCGAGCCAATGAAGAGAACAAAACACAGTGATTCGTGCGTGAGTTTATTATATCCTATAGATTTGTTTATTGTAAACACTGTGGGTTTGGGTATAATTTAGGTGCGGAAAACACGAGCGTATTGAGCGATTGTAATTACGATTATCCGATTATAATGGATTGTTCTTGCGGGCTCTCCCCGTGGATATAGGCACCGATATTTGGACCGAACCACGTAATCACTGGAGTCCTTTATCGTTCCTCATTATTTTCTCTGTGCTTTCGCATTGACTTAATTTTCCCGATCCTGGTTAGCTTCCGCGCGTTATATTCCAACACACGGCATATTCTTCTTCTTCGGTTCTTCACCTCACTCTTCATTCAAGCATGGATCTCATTCACTATCGCCCCACCGCCTTCGCCACCACCAATTACGGCTGCAAAGATTGCTTCCGATTAGTCACCAAGGAAGTCCCGAAAATCATCAAGGAAGGGTGCGTTCATCTCTCTCTCCTCAAGGTAGTCTCGAACTTCGAGATCGGCCGAATGTTGGGCAGCTCAAGGCTCGGCCGATCCGGGTGACCCTAAGGCGAGCTCGAGGGCGACCGGGATCCGGCCTCGAGCTTACAAGCCGAGATCTAGTGCCCCCGGAGATGGCGGGTCTTGGGTGAGCTCAAGGCTCGCAGGGACGCGAATGGTTGTTGGGCTTCCGCCATCGCCGTAGCCCCCGCAACCGGTGGACGAAGGAGGGAGGTGCGATCGGAGTTGCGGATGGATGAGGGAGGCTGCAGATGAAGGAGGGAGGAGGAAGGAGGGAAGTTGCGAGAGGAAGGAATGGAGAAAAAATAAAAATAAAAAAGAAAAGAGAAAATAAAATAAAGTAAAACTAAAAACATTTTATAAAAATTTAAAAATTAAATAAATTAAAAAAATGACTAAATTCGCTAAATTTATAGAAATTTAAAAAAAAATAAAAAATAAAAATAGAAGTGTTTAGTAACATGGGTCGGGTAAGGTATGAGTCAATAAATTTGCACTATGCATAAATGGGTTATAAACAAGTTAATGGGTCAATTTGGGTCGACCATTTGAGACCCGACCCAAACCCAACTTGATCCACCCAATGTATAGGTCCACCTGTGTTGGGTAGAATTGGATTCTATCGTCCTTCATTGTACTATCTAGTTTTGTCCCACCATGGTTGGATATTGATCCGAACGTAAATCATCCACTCTTTGCATGTTGGAAAGAGCTTCTACATCTTGGGAGTCTCCAGATTTTGTGGTTTGATTTTCTGACATGATCAAATTGTGGAAAAAAAATCTTGCTCCAAATGTTTGGCGTGAAAAAAAAAATGAAGGAACAAAAAATGGGAATGGTGGAGAGGAAGCTAGGTAGAGAAGGATGGCTCGATACCATGTCACAATATGAGTATCGATAGAAAGATAAAGGAAGGAAGATTTGTATTGCTTTCACATATTGAAATGTATGAATACAACCCTATTTATAGTACATAGAGTCCAATTAATCTAGGTAAGAAATATACGAGAAAAGGAAAAGGATCAATTCCTTAATACACAATATTCCAGTGAATCAATTAAGTGCAATTGTATCAAATATACGATATCAATCGGTGTCAAGATATCTTCATCATATCAATCAGAGATAATCATATCTCCAACATAAAGCCCTATCTGCAATTTTGTTCAATATCTACAGTGTTTCTTTTTGGTTGCACACGTACCTTTATCTCTTTTCTTTATTCACTATCTTGTCCTCAGATGACATTCTTGCTGTTACCCTCACCCCTCAAATACCTTTTGCCTGCTTGACTTTGACACACTGTATATTATTCCTAGACGATCTTAGACTTGTAACGCGTGTCAACAGTCGCAACTATTTCCTCCGAGCCCAAGTTCTAACTTCTAGTCTGAGATGGCAAACATGTATGAATTCACCATCTCCTGCGGACCTCCAAGATAAATGGACCACTACGTCCACAAATGAGAGGTGCAATGCAAGAAACC
Source organism: Rhodamnia rubescens (assembly GCA_021437795.1). Taxonomy (NCBI): domain Eukaryota; kingdom Viridiplantae; phylum Streptophyta; class Magnoliopsida; order Myrtales; family Myrtaceae; genus Rhodamnia; species Rhodamnia rubescens. Next base: position 4,836,700 of record JAILYA010000015.1, read on the forward strand.
TTCCTCTTTCGGAAATCTTGTTAGAGCCGCAATAGGCTTATATTGCATGTTGAGGACTTTGTCAACTAATTCTAAATTTGGTGTCAGCAGAAAGTAGATTTGTAAGCAACTATCAAAGAGCAAGCCAGTCAGGTGCTTAAGACGTGGCTGGATTGAAACAGATGAGATTCTTTCAACTTAATTTTAGAGAATGCCAACAAATTCAAAGAACCACTGTGGACCAACAGCCAAATGCAGGGACAAATTGTTAAAAGTCAGAGTTGCAGCGGAAGATAATTTGGGTGAAGGTGGGGATAATTTCGAAGATGAACTCTCACAACTCAAAACATTCAAAGAGGAGATGTTTGGGCTATGTACTGTATTTACGGTAATCCACCACACTAGAAACGATCACAGGACAAGCCTTTATATAGGCATTCTACAAGACTCTTCAATTACACAAGTCCTTAACCAACTCATAAATGAAGAACAACCAACCACTGAAAACATTAATCTAAACATTGTAACTCTAAAAGACTCTTTCAAAACATTAAAACAATAATGACTCTTCATGCGTTCGTTAAACGTACACAACTCGGTGAGCATGAAGTCCATCGGTAACTTGTTCATTGAATTGTCAACACCAATATCGGTAACTCTTGAAAATCGGTAAGTCTCATGAATTTGGTATAATTTCCAGCACCCGCCTTAAACCAAATTCTCTTCCATTGATCATTCCAAGTAGACTCCTGAATTTCCGAAACACATCGATCTTGAGAGGTTTCGTAAAAATATCAGCAACTTGATCTTCTATCTTCATGTACATTACTTCGATTTCTTTGTCTCTGACTTGTTCCCAAATAAAATGATACCGAACATCAATATGCTTGCTCTTTTCATGAAAAAAATGGATTTTTCGCCCAAGCAATGGCTGAAACATTATCGGCACAAATCCCCGTCGCATTCTTCTGCTCCATATGGATTTCTTTGAGTAGTTTTTCTCAGCCATATTGCATGACAAACACATGATGATGCAGCCACATATTCAGCTTTGCATGTCAATAGAGTAACACTCGGTTGCTTCTTTGATGACCATGTAAAAGCGGTCTCACCCAGAAAAAATACAAAGCCCGTAGTGCTTTTCCGATCATCGATATCTCCACCATAATCACTGTCTGAATAACCTCTAAGATGAAATGATTCAGACTGATAATAATATAAGCCAAGAGAGAAAGTACCTTTGATGCACCAAAGTATCCAATTTGCTGCTTTAAGATGAGATGCCTTTTGTTTCTGCATGTATTGACTTACAATTCTGACATTGTACTTAATATCCGGTCTAGTACATGTCAAATACCTCAAGCTTCCAATCAAGCTTCTATAATATGTCTAATCAACATCGGCACCTTCATCGAACTTCGAAAGTTTGGCACCGGACTCCATCGGTGTATTGACAGACATGCAATTCTTCATGTTGAATTTTTCAAGGATATTTTCAGCATGTCCTTTTTGGGAAATAAAAATCCTATCTCCACTTTGCTTTACTTCGATGCCGAGAAAATAACTCATCAAACCGTTATCGGTCATCTCGAATTCTTTCACCATCGGCGCTTTAAAAGTATTAATCAATGCGAGTTATTTCCTGTAAAGACAAGATCATCGACATATAAACATGCCAATAAAACATCACCTTTTTATTACTTCAAGTAGAGTGCATGCTCATATGGACATTGTACGAAGCAATTCGCCTTGAAAAAAGCATCGATTCTAGAGTTCAAAGCTCTCGGTGCTTGTTTAAGCCCATACGTAACTTTCTTTAGCCTCAACACTATCTTCGTGACCTTTCACAATAAACCCCTCGGTTTGCTTGACATAAGTTTCTTCTTCAAAAAGGCCATTCAGGATTGCCGATTTGACATCCGATTGATAGATTGGCCATCGATTGTGAGCTACAATGAAAATTGTTAATCTTATCGTTTTCATTCGGATGTCGGGGACAACTACGTCTCCTTAGTCGATTCCTGTCTTTTGTTTATATCCCTTCGCGACGAGCCCTGGCCTTATAACAAGTGACTTCTCCCTTCTCATTTTTCTTGGCCTTGTACATCCACTTAACACCGATTGCCTTTTTGTTCTTTGAAAGATTAGCAAGCTCCCATGTTTGATTCGTCTCGATGGCTTCAATTTGTTCATCCATGGCTTTTCTCCATTTTTCTTCTTTGGCGGCTTCATCGAAAGCAAGTGGTTCACAATTTGTAAGAAGACATACAAGGTAAAGCTCATTGGTAGCTTCATAAATTTCTAATAGTCTCCTTGACTTCGGGGCTGGCGGCTCTTCGTCACCATTTAACAATGAAGTTGATGATGATGGAGAGGATATTGGAGAAGGAAGTGATGAGTGATCTTCTATCTCCATTTGGATAGAATCATTGCGAATGTTCCCGTCAACTTGTCGATTGTTCTCCCACAAACTTTTTCATCGAATTTCACATCTCTGCTTACATACACTTTCAAAGTGTTAGGATCAAATAATTTGTAAGCTTTTGATGAGATATCATACTCGATAAAAATGAGCTTTCGCTCTTGTCTTCCAGCTTCGATCTTTTCTAGTCGGTATGTGAGCATATGCAATGCTCCCAAAAATTCTCAAGTGAGAAACAATAGGTCTTTTCCTACTCCATGGTTCTTGTGGAGTCACACCATCGATTCCTTGCGTGAGACACCGATTTTGTAAATAAACCGTACACATGATTGCTTCGCCCCAAAGCTCCTTCGGTAGATTTTTTTTTCCAGCATACTACAAACCATGTCAAGAATAGTTCTATTTTTTTTTCTTCAGCCACACCATTTTGCTGTAGGGAGTATGGCCCATCAAGAAACACTCGAATGCCATGGTAATCACAGAATTTATTCAATTCGTCGAAATTGAATTCTCCTCTATGATCATTTCTCAAGGACTTGATAAAATGACCACCCTCCTTTTCAACCATTTTTTTGAAGTGATTAAAGACAACAAACACTTCTAACTTTTCTTTTACAAAATATACCCAAGTCTTTCAAGTAAAATCATCAATAAAAGTAACAAAGTATCGATGATTACCATAGGATCGAGGAGTGACGGGGCCACATACATCGGAATGAATCAACTCCAGTGGGCTTTTTGCTCGGTAAGTTGATTTCTTTGGAAAACTTGTTCGAGGTTGCTTACCGATTACACACTCTTCACATAATTGATCGGGATAATCAATATTCGGTAAACCATACACCATCTTCTTGTGAGATAACAACTTGAGACCATGGAAGTTGAGATGCCCGAACCTCAAGTGCCACAACCATGAAGCATTATCTACACATGCTTGAAGGCATCTAGACATTTCATTTTTGATGTTGAGAGTGAACATCCTATTCTTCGACATCATCACTTTCGAAATCAATTTATTATTACGATATCTCAAAATAAGGCTAAGATTTTTCATGTGGATAGTATAGCCTTTCTCCAGGAAGCTATCCCAGGCTCAAAATATTGGTTGAAATTTTCGACACATAATACACGTTAGTGATAAACCGATGTGACCCGTTCTTCGGATGAATCGGAATCGTACCTTTCCCTTCAATAAGAATTTGGAAATTATCACCGAATGAGACTTTTCCTTTGATTGTCTCATTCAATTCGGCAAATGCCTCCTTTTGGCCATACATGTGGTTGCTTGCTCCCGTGTCCAAGTGCCACGTATCACTCTTCTCACTTGCATTTTCTTTAAATGCCAATAAAAGAACTTGATCGGCATCATTAGCCAAGTTCGCCTTTTCATCGGCGATAGTTTCTTTCTACCAACACTCGAAGCATATTGACCAACTTTATTTTTGATTTATCATACTAGCCATTTGTGTTCTTTCCTCTTCCACAAGCACTTCTTTGATTTTGGTAACACCCATTTCTTCGGGTGACATCTCATCTCGCTTCATCCACGGCCTCGACCGCGACCTTGATCACGATCTTGATTGACCCATCGAGTTTGCATAGGGTCTCTTCCTTGGCCTTTGTCATCTCCGATAGTCAACCGAGTTTGGAGTACTTCCTCCATTGGCTTAGATTTGTTTCCTTTGAGTCTTTCTTCATGAGCTTACAAAGATCCCCGGAAGTTCATTGATTGTCATGGTGTCAAGATCTTTAGACTCCTCGATAGCGACAACGATGTGGTCAAATTTCTCATCCAAAGACCGCAGAATTTTTTCAACAACATGAACATCGGGAGCGTCTTCGCCATTCCTTTTCATATGATTCACAATCGCTAAAGCTCTTATGATATAATCAGAAATCGACTCAATTTCTTTCATATGGATTACCTCGAATTCACCTTTCAAAGTTTGAAGGTGAATCTTCTTCACTTTCTCTACTCCTTGGTGTGTGGTTTGAAAGATATCCCATGCCTCCTTGGATGTAGTAGCATTCGAGACTTTCTCGAACATAGATTCATCTAAGGCTTAATAGATGATCGATAACATGAGTTGATCTTTCATTCGAGTCTTCTCCAAAGTATTCTTTGAGTCCGATTCAACATGACTTCTTCATCCGGCTCATCATAGCTAGTATTGACAAGATCCCACACACCATGGGCAGCGAGTATGGCTTTCATTCTAGAAGCCTTAGTTACCATAGTTTTCTGTTGTGAGGCTTGGATATTGAAAAGGAAGCTAATTGCTTGTTGAGGCCTTGATCATGAACCATAGGCTCGATACCAATTTGTTGAAAATCAGATTCGCACGGAAGATAATTTGGATGAAGGTTGGGATAATTTCGAAGATGAACTCTTACAACTCAAAATATTCAAAGAGGAGATGTTTGGGCTATGTACTGTATTTACCATAATCCACCACACTAGAATCGATTATAGGACAAGCCTTTATATAGGCATTCTACAAGAGTTTTCAACTACACGACTTCTCAACCAACTCACAAATGAAGAACAACCAACCACTCAAAACATTAATCTAAACATTGTAATTCTAAAAGACTCTTTCAAAACATTAAAACAATAATGACTCTTCATCTGTTCGTCAAACGTACACAACTCGATGAGCGCGAAGTCCATCGGTAACTTATTGATTGAGTTGTCAACACCGATAACGGTAACTCTTGAAAATCGGTAAGTCTCATGAATTCGGTATAATTTCCAACACGGCATGGCATCGCTAGGGTAGGGACTTATAGTGCCATTGAGGGTCCTCCACGCGTGTTTTGATACATAGGTGTGAGCATGGGGCCCGCATAGAATCGAGAATCGGATTAAACGGGCCATGAGAATCGGTCCGGTTCGAAGTTCTAGTGAGAATTGGTCCGGTTTCCGATTCCGATGTTTTGGAACCTATACTATGTGGTTTGTTTGTTGATTCCTATGTAGGAACTGGACCGGGAACTGAAGAACCTCCGGATTCGGAACTAGAGAATCAGCACATGGGTAAGTCATGTACATCTCATTTTATCTTGTCATTGCTTTGTATTTCTAATAAGTGAATGTTTTATTTTGTGTCTTCTCTTTTTAAGTTATGTACTTGCTTAACAAGGAGATCATCACTGATAGAGTTACGAGTTCAAATGGAATGGTGAGGTTTTCTTGTTTCAGTTCAATGAATAGTGATTTTAATTTAAAATTATTATTATGCAGTTAACTATGTTTCTTGTTTCTTTGGCGGTAAAAATTTATAGCAATCTTTTATGGATGAATGAGAAATGAAATCGGATAATTTATGTTTTATGTTACGTATTTTGAACTTTTTAATTGTTATTCTATTCTACTTCTTCATCTTTTATGGATTTTTGCTATTGACTTTTGGAAATTTTTATTATTACTTTAACTTTTATTTTGCTCGACTGAAAATGAAATTAGCCGGTTCTGGAGTAAACCCTGGAAATGATTCGGAAACCGCCTTTGGAGTGTTGGAACCAGAAACCTATCCCGGAGTGCTCACCCCCTAATGGTACACAAACACTAGCACGAATCAAGTCCATGAATGGAAGAACTTTTCATTGATCAGAGAAGTACTACACCATCAACGATTTTCTTATCTTTTTCCGCATCCATGGGCTATGAACAATGAACATATGGCAATGTCTTTCTCTTTTTTGAATTGTGCTGTAGAGGGGGCTAGCAGATGGCCTTGCCCTTCCACACAAAAGCGTGGCCTGCCTTTTCCTTTTGGCAGACTCCTCGCCTGCTAAGTCGCAGAAGTTAATAACATGTTAACAATATAATAATATGATAATAATGATGAAAAAGGTTTGGTAGGGCCCCAAAAAAGTATAAAAATAATAATATAATGAAAACCTGAGTAAAGGTATTCGAAAAGGATGATCTAGGCAAGAAGGTGCCGGGAAAAGAAGAAAGAGAAGTATAATCACTAGTGATTAAATTACTCTGGGCTTTTCGGCAGAAGAACAATGTAGAAATCGATTTAAGGTTTTAACTGTGCAAATAAGCATAAATAAATGCAAGTTCGAAAATAATGGTGCACCTCATCTTATATATGTGATGTACATAAATGATTGACGATCTTAAAGCTAAGCTACTATATGTAATTCAAGATGTTGCATAAATGAATTTAGAGTTGCATAAATTGACACCAAGAACAAATTAATCTACTAATCATATCGAGCGAGCTCGCACAATTTTGAGTTAACATGACTAGCATCAAATCATGTTTTCTTATTTTAAGCTGAGTCACCGGGTCGTGTCGAACCACGTTCCTTCGTAATTATATGTTATACGCTAGTCTTATATGAGGATCAAACTTGTATTCTCATGTAATATGTTTTTTACGAAAATTAAGTACATGTGCTTTGTATAATTATGTAAAGAATGGTAAAAAGAAAATAAAAAGCAACAAAAATAATTACAAATGGCAAGAATAGTAAAAAAAATCACAACTTAGATCTAACATCTGTGCATGAAACAGTCTCTAAGCTAATGCAAACGTAATTATCAAAAGATCAGCTCATAACATCACATTTAAATCTCATTAAATCAGGCTTCTGCCTTTATTTTGTAAGAAACTCACTTATCTTGTCATGTTAGTGACAAACAAACAGCCATGGCACGATCTAGTGAGGAAGTAAAACAAGACAACAGAAACACTGAGGTTGTGATGGTGCAGTACTTCTTGGCCATAAATATCTAAATAGTATGAACCGTTCCGTGGATATCCTAGCTTTGGAACAAAACAATTCCTTTCGTAGTACCCTACCCCCAGGGGAAGTCGAATCCCCGCTACCTCCTTGAAAGAGAGATGTCCTGAACCACTAGACAATGCTGCATACTTGTCCGACCGCCATCATACTTTATTAGGCTCATGGTATAATATGAACAGTTTTTTGAAATTGTCAATAAAATGGAATGGTCTGACTAGACCCGAAAGATTGTTTGTCTTTCAAAATTCCATAAAATTTTTGAATGAAAATAATAGAAGGCTTAAGTACACTACAAGTGCCAAAACTTGTGTACGGCACTCGTTTAGTCCAAAACTTTCAAAACGATCATTTAAGTACCAAATTTTTTGAAAAGCGATCACTTAAGTGCCAAAACTTTCAAAACGATCACTTAGGTGTCAATTTTTATAAAAAATGATCACTGAAGTGTCAAAGTTTTTGAAAAACACTCACTCTAGTGCCAACTCGCACGAGTCACATCAGCTCAAATTAATGAAAAATAGGTCACGTCGGATTTTTGACGAGCTACGTCAGCTCAAATCGGAGTTGGCACTAAAGTGATCGTCTTTAAAAATAAGTTAGTACTTAAGTGATCGTTTTAAAAAGAAGTCGACACTTAAGTGATCATTTTCAAAATTTTGGCACTAAAATGGGCTTGCACACAAGTCTTGGCACTTGTAGTATACTTTCGCCAATAAAAAGAAATAGAAGTAATATGAAGTAACAACCCTTTCAACAAGTGATTGGTTTGCCCGAAAAAGAAAAAAAGGGGTGAAACTCCACTTCTTCCACTTTCATTCATTGATTCATTCCTCCTTCAAAAGAGATAGAAGTATCTCTATCTCACAACAACCTAGGAAATTAACAAAAAACCCATTTTGAAATCTGGGGAGGGCGGATCAAGATCAAGAAGTTCTAGAAATTTTTTCTTTAAGAATTTGTTTGATTCAGGGAATAAATTCAATTTCTTCATCATATGATTTGATAAAATATTTTGAATCGATGTTGAATTGGTAGATAGTCTCAATCAAATGCATCTCGTTTTTATGGGAGTCAATTTATTAATTAATTAGGGTCAGCCTGTCTTTTTTTTTTTTTAAATACTATCTACCCCTTTTACTTGTTACTCCACGAATAAAGAATTCTTCTTAAAATGTAAAAAGGGAAAAAAAAGAGAACAACAAAAAACTTTTCCACTATTTAAGCTTATAGTTCTTAAAAGGAGATTTTTCAATTGTGGAATAAATGGAGAGAAGCAAAAATATTTTTATAAAGATATGCCTTGGTAATATCATCATGGCTATCAAAGTCATGCAGGGTCGCAATACCAAACCAAAGACGACGAGTAGTGGGGTCTTGAACTAAGCCTTGGCCAAACCTTGGAAATCTTAATGCCATAATGCCCTCTTTGACATGAAATACGACAATGTCCTATAATCAAACCAGGTACAAGGTCAATGATTTAGCTCAAGGCTTATGGTATAAAGGCTATTCTTCCTTCTTCTTGATAGCATTGGTCTCATCCTCTCTCTAAAGGGGCAGCTTGATGGCAGTTATCCTGCTATGTCTAAGAGAAATGGAATGGAATTGGTGTAGTTCACTAGCTCTTTCTTTTGAGATGAATTCATTCCAATAAAGGAAGGCGTTGTGATAAAGAAAGGCTTTCCTTATTTCCAAGGAAGAGAAAGAAGAAGGATAAAATGGGCCAAATCGTGCTATAGAGAAGAAACTCTTAAGGAATCGATCTTAGACTAGATGAGATGCCGGTGCTATTCAACTAGCTACCAAAACGAGTTCAAGAGATGAGGATCTAGGTAGTGAAGTCACCCTCGGGGAAGAATCATTCCATTCACTTGTTCAACTGCTAAGAAGAGTAGCTTTTTTCTTGCTTAAATGTGGCACAAAAAGAAGAAAAGGCAAAGGAACGTTTAGTTTCATACCCAGCTATTGCACCCCCAAAAGAAAAATTCTTGCGATAGGTCCCGTTTATGGTTAGAAATATAGTGAAGTCACCTTTCCTATTCTTTCCCCAGACCCCGCTACTAATAAAGATGTTCACTTCTTAATATATCCCTTATTTGTAGGCGGAAACGGAGGAAGGAGTTAGATTATCCCAATAAAAGCAAGAGAATCTCGCTATTGGGGATCCCATTTCCGTACCAACCCAAGACATGCTTATTGATCTATATGTATTGATGAGAGGAAATCGCGGAGATATTTGTACAAATAAGTATAAACCATGGAATCGGCATTGGGGTGTGAACATAAAAGTCTTTATGATACAATCAATATTTAGATTCTAACTAGTACAAAGTAAAAGACGCATGATCCCACGAATTACTTTTAAATAAATTAAGTGAATAAATTAATAAATAATTTTTAAGAACCATAGCATTTCGTGATTCATTGGTAAATCAACTTTGATTCATGATTAACCAATAATGTAAGAAATGAGAAGCCGTTATAGTAATGGTTGGAGTCATTTATTGTGGCAATTAGAGTAGTGCATCAATTTGGAGAATTGTAAAAAAAGTCCTAAATCTATTGCACTTTTGCTAATTCAATTTTAAACATTTTAATTTGGTCAATTTAGTCCTAAATTATTTTCATTTATGCCAATTGTAGCCAATAAAGATGCAGTTCTCGCTTTTGTCATCCAACTTTTTCCTCCATTCGTCCTGGTACATGGGGATAAGCCACGAGAACTAAATGCTCATAGGAATGAAACATCTGGCTTGATTCCACTCCAAGACTACCCTAGAGTTCTTCCAAAAAAACTCCTCGCTCGACACCTGTTTAGCACGGATACAACACATGCAATTGCTTCCGCCCAAAATTTCTTGGTTAAATTTTTAGCCTTTACTATACTTCTTGTCATTCAAAAAATGGCCTTGCTCTTCCTTTCCGCAACACCATTTTTTTCAGGAGTATAAGTGGTAGTTAATTGATGTTTCACTCCATGAATTTTACATTATTTGTCAATAATCCTCCTCCTCTATCTAATCTCAACATTTTCGGGATAAATCTGCTATGCTTTTCAACATAGACTTTAAATTCTTTAAAATTGTCAAAAGCTTTGGATTTTACTCTCATAAAATATGGCCACAATTTTCTGGTATAATCATCCACAAAAATTAGCATTTACCTTTTCTCGTCGAATGATTCCACCTCAATAGGGCCATAGATATTTGTGTGTACCAACTCCAAAGGTTATTTTGCTCTTCTAGATTATCCTACTATAAAGGATTCTTGATGTTGTTTTCTAATAAGACATCTTTCGCACGGATAATCGGGTGTACGACTCGATCCGACGAGTTGGTGTCGCGACCTAAAAAAATTAATTTTCGGGCTAATGGATTATCAAGTTAATTATTTAACTAACCTAATTCGAGACTCCCCTAAGCCCTATCGATTCGCAACTTAAGGTTCAAATAATTAACATGCAAATGTTTTCAATTGGAGTCGCCACTAATCGTTTCTTGGTAGGTCGATTATAAACCTAAGTAAATTAGCGGGAGAACTAAATTACTTCTACAAACCAAAGATTGAGGATCTAGGGACTTGATTACGCTAGATTACTCTAACACCCTTACGGTACCCTTTTATTTCATGAAAAAGCATTTGAGAATGCAACATTAATTGGTTTTAGCCTAAGTCATTGACAAAGATTATCATGCGCGTGCACAATCAATTAATCGAACATCCATAAATCAATATAATCAAGAGAGCAAACGCCACACAAAATTATTTTTTTTATTTTTGATTTTTATATGAATGCACGAAAGACTATACTATATATAATGCAATGTCATGATGCAAATGCAAGACTAAGCTAGATGACGTGCGAAAGATGACATGCAAATGAAAATTAACTTCGTGACGTATGAATTAATTAAAATTTAAAATGTACAATTTTAAACTAATGTATAAAGATATGCTTATAGTTTAATTAAATTGATTACATGATATTGGAATCAATTAAATTAACCTAAGCATACAATTCTACATGCAATGCAAACTAACATGCGACCTATATGACATGGTATGAGATGACATAACAAAGATGAATGACATGGCATGGATGTCATGGCAAAGATGACATGGCGTGGATGACATGGCATGGATGAACGATGATTTTTTTATTATTTTCGGATGAATTTATTCCCCAAAATAGAACTATGTCAAAACAATTTTTATCTAGTATATTTTAGAGTTTAAATTGACCTAAACCCTAATATATTAAAGATAAATTATTTTTAACATGCGATTCTATTTAAACATGCAATTTCTATCCTAAAATGAAATCTAACCTAATTATTTTACAAAAAATATTAGACATGCAATTATCTACATGATGCTATTTGTAAAAGATATGCAATTTTTAAATATGGAAAATGGATGAATGCAATTTTTTTAGAATTTTCAAGATTACATCGTGCGACGGATATATTCCAAAAAGTATGACAATCAATCAAAATAAGGAAAGTGAATATGCCAATCAATATCAATCAAGTTTTGAAATATTTCGCGAAATATTTGAGTCAATCTTTAATTCGTAATCCGACGATTAACGATTGAACCCAAATCCTTGCCTAATCGAGTATTCCATCAATAATCTTAAAGATTGAAGCTCTCCACCATATGACAAGTTGCGGATTAGTAAAGGAAATTTTCCTAATCATCCTGTATTTTTAAAAAAAAAATATCCACTTTTATGCAATATGATGAAGATGTGCAAATAAATCACAAAATAGGCGTGTGAATATATTAAAATTCAAGATAGGAAATTCACCATGTTTGCCCAAAGATTGCTTTCCTAATTCGAAATTTACTCCGAAAATTGCAGCTTGAGCTAGAACTCTTTGGACCAGTTCGGTGGGATTGACGAACGAAGATTGCCACTGATCTTGAAGGGATGCTTTGACTCCTTGTACGCTTGGGGAGTCACGGAGAATTGTTGAGCTATCTCTGCTCTTTTCTTTTGACCAAGCGCTAAGATACGGGTGTCCTTGAGGAAAACACCAAAACCTGTGATGGAATCTTAGCTGGACGCCAACTGAGGTGCTGCTAAAGCTTCAATGCGGATATGTTGGTGAGCTGAGTTGCAGCGGTGAATACGTAGCAAGGCACAGCCACGGGAGGGATCGTATGACCGTAAAGCTCCTTTCTCTCTCTCTCTGTTCACTCAATTGTGCCGTGTGTAAGAATTTTTTTGTGTCCCCACATTGAGAGAGCGTCGATGTCCTTTTATAAGCGAAGTAGTGCAGAATCTTCGAGGAAAAAGAGCATATTCTCTTTCTTATTGTGAATATGTAAAAGATCTCATCTATATCTCTTCTTTATTCTACACGAAGGTTCTTCACGTTATTTTTCTTGAGCCTTACACAATTCCTTTATTTTCACCAGTTTGATCAAATAATATTATCCACGTATATTGCCTATTATAAAGACTACGACACCAATTCTCCATATAATTCAGCCCCTATTACTCATAATCCTTGCAAATTTAAGACAAAGTTACATGCGTAACACATGCAACTTCCCGTCTCGCGATCATCAAAACTTTTTGCCGAAAGTTCCGTTGAAAGGCGTATCAAACTTCTAGCTTCTCTTAATTTGTTGCGGTGTCGTGGATCATGACTTGTACTTACTCGCAAATGCTTATTTCCAAGAACCTGACCTGCCCCGTTTCCTTTTTCCTTTTTCTACAATCTCATGATCACGCCTTGCGTTTGGGACACTACATTGTAGTAATGAAGTCCTCAAGACCAAGGAAAACTTGATGCTTGGAATCTGCAATTGCCCACGCCTTTTCAAGTCTGGTCAAGGCTAAAACTTAATGGCATCACTCCCCGTAATGCGTCCATCTCCATTTGAACCAGTGTAATTGAACCATCCATGGTAGATTTACTGATTCTCTTTGGAGCACATACTGATCGGAACCGAAGAAATTTCCATGATTTTAGAGCGCAAGACACCAAACTTGACCTTGTTCTACCGCGAGTTTGAAATTAATAAAGAGAGCAAAAATAATCTGGATTTGCTTATAATTTCGATTCTCTTCCACCGCCAGTCTAATCGAATATGAATGCAGGAACATTTAAAACTATAGTAAAATGGAGATAATATGAAAAATGACTTTATTATTTTTGTTAGAACTAAAAGATTAATTCTAATTTTCCATTTTTTATGCAAAAAAATGATTAAAAAGTTTAATCAAAATTTAGTTGTCAACAATTTGGTAAGTAGTCTCCATGGCTAAAGAGCCTAGACAAGAAGCGGCTCCTAGCGGACTTCTAGGATGGCAACAGAGGCAAGAATGAACCAAATGCCACATCGCTCTGGGTGTAGTGAGGTGAAGTGCTATATGTATAGCACTTGTCCTTAACTTGCAACGAAGCCTTTTCTAAATGAAGCCCAAAATAATAAAATGGTGAGGTCTCCGGCCCAAAGCAGATAATATCATTAACAAGTGGGACATGGGTGTGATATAATGGTATTAGAGTTGAGCCCAGGTTGAAAGGGTTTGGTTAGGAGACGAACCAGGCAAAAGCTTGAGCCTATCGGATGAGGGTGGGGAGTGGTCGCCAAGGCTAGAGAGCCTAGACAAGGAGCAGCTCTAGGAAAGCTTCTAAGATGGTGATGGGAGCGGGAATGAGCCGAATCCCACATTACTTGGGTGTGGTGAGGTAAAATGCTATACATTTGTGGCACTTGTCCTTAACTTGCAACGAGGCCTTTTCTGGGTGAAGCCTAGAAGAACTAAACTTTGTGGGCTCCGGCCCAAAGCAAACAATATTGTTGACAAGTGGGACCTAGGTGTGATACATGGACTGTCAATTAGAGGCATGTCGGTCACCAACCTTTTTCTGGATGAATAATTTTTATCCGCAAAAAATTAGATGACCGAATCGAAGATGCCATAACAGTTCGCATCTTTCATCATTGCTTGAAAGCTCAAAATATTATTTTTACGAAGAGTTAGAGGGAACATTCGGTTCTTCGTTATCTGCACCAACCTACTCGAGTATAAACATGTTGTAGATTGTCCTTCATCATAAGCTATATGGGATAAGCTTCACGTGACATATGAAGGGACAAAGAGAGTCAAGGAAATCAAGATTAAAATTTCTCTTTGTCAATTTGAATCTTCAAGATGAAGCCAAATGAATTTGTAAAAGAAATACACGATAGATTCACTAAAATAGTGAATGTACTCACCTATCAAGGGCAACTTGTATCCGGACCAATGAGGGACAATAACCTCTTGAGAGGTCTCTCAAAAGAATGGAATCACATCAAAACTACTCTATAGACTCAAAGAATCATGCCTTTATCCATCAATAAGCTTATTGGGACTCTCCAATCATATGAAGATGAAAGAGTCAATGAAGAAGCCAACTCAAAAGATAAGAAATCTGTTGCACATTAAAATATAACATCGATTCTAATATCTCGGAATTTGAGGACAAAGATGATGAGGAACTTGCACTCAAGGTGAAGAAGTTTAGACGAATCGCTAAAAGATGCAGAAATTTCAAAGGAAAAAGGGATTTCAAGCAATATGATTAGAAAAGATCATTACCAAAGAATAAAGAAAAGACATAATTTGCTTCAAATGCAAAAAGAAAGAGCACATCAAACCATATTGTCCTCTTCGGGTTGGCCTCCCCGACAAGCCCCGCCAAGGCAAGGCTTGCCGGAACTTTTTGTTGCCCAGGCAAGGGTCAACCTCGCCAAATCTGGTGAGGGGAGCCTTGTCGGTGCTCGCCCTCTCCTAGGCGTGACCTGGCGAGGCGATCGTCATATGCCTTAGCTTGTGGCTAATCACCGGCCATTGGAAAACATAAAAGGGAAAGACAAAGAAAATAATAAATGAAAAAATAATATATATATTGTAAATGCTTGTAGAAATATCCACGTCGCCGTCAACTACTCCACATAGAACAACCGACATTCACGTTAGTAATTTCCGACCAAAATTGGTTGGATGAATGAATTGTGTCAATGTGAAAAGGTTTAAGACTAGAATTGGTCCAATGAAAAGGTCAAGGATTGACTTGGTGCCAATACAATAGATTTGCGACTTTTTTGATACTTTTCCCCCTCAATCATCCATTTGATTGAATCGGTTCATCATTTTTGTATGCTGATAAATCCAGAGGTTCAAGGTGTTTCTTAAGCAATTCTCACTTTTTTAATGTAAAAAAGTCACTAACCACATAGAAAAGAACTATTTATATACAAATATTGATAACATTCCTTAACTTAAGTTTTTTTATGGGACTTTCTAACGTTCTATTTCTGTCCCTTTCGGTCGCTGCCATTTTTTATATTTGGTTTATGAGTAATGACTTTACAACAAGAAATTTCAACAGTGACGCCAGTGAGTGCCATACCGACAAGTAAGTGCCCGGTCGAATGTGTAATTAAATCACCACGTCACGTATTGATGTGATAGGTCAGGCTACATTGCTCATGGGCTTCTTTTGGTACTTTAGCCTGTTTAAAATTATGATGCAGAGTCTTTTTCAAGCCTATAAATTCAAATCTCACGATGATATTAGCTACATATACTAAAAGTCGCACATACACATTGCAGATAATGAAATAGCATGATACAATTTAAATCATAGGATGGGGATAGATCAATCCATCTATATCATATGGCCATAATAAATTGCCGGCCCTAATTCATATGATTCACGCGAAGTGATCAATTAGTAGAGAAAAGGACATCACAAGTGCCATAACTTTCTTACGGCAACCGACTCGAGTACCATAACTTTTTTCAATCACTTGTGTATCATAACTTATGTACAATGTTCACTTGAGTGTCATAACTTTTATTCTGATTAGTTAAGTGCCATATAGCTTTTCAATCGATCACTTGAATGCCTTAACTTTTTAGAAACACTCACCATAAGTGTTATGCAAAGTCGGATTTTCTGCACTTCGGTGAACGTTTTTTTTATTAAAGAATATATGGAACTAAAATAAACGTCGTACAAAAGTTATGACACTTATGGCGTCCTCAAACCTCAATTAGTAGGTCCACCTAAATCTGGGTCTAGTGAGAATTGTTGGTATTGCATATAAGAAATGGTTCATAATAAATTGTTGACCCTAGTTCATATGATTCAAAACAAGTGATCAATTAATATGTCCACATAAAATTGGGTCGAGTCATAATGACATGTTTTGTATACAAAAAGTCGCACATACACATTAGAGATAAGGAAATGACACCAAATCCTAGGACATGGATAGATAAATCCATCTAGATCAATTGCTAACCCTAGTTCATATGATTCGCGCCAAGTGATAAATGAATTGGGGACATGGGGTGATGACTCGTTCTATATATTAGAAGTCACACATTCACATTAAAGATAATGAAACGACACCAAAAAAATTAAAATCCTAGGACAAAGATAGATAAATCCATCTATATCAATTGCTGACCCTAGTTCATATGATTTACAACAAGTGATCAATTAATATATAACGACTCGTTTCGTAATGAAATGGCGTCAAGCTATTCAAATCCTAGGACAGGAATAGATAAATCAATCTATATTAATTGCTGACCCTAGTACATATGATTCACACCAAGTGATCAATTAATATATAATGATTTGTTTTGTATAATAGAAGTCGCACGTACACATTAAAGATAATGAATTGACGCCAAACTATTCAAATCCTAGACAGGGATAGATAAATCAATCTATATCAATTGCTGACCCTAGTTCATATTATTCACACCGAGTGACCAATTAATATGTCCCCACGAATGTAAGTCCGGGGATAATGACTCGTTTTGTATACTAAAAGTCTCGCATACACATTAAAGATAAGGACATGACCCCAATCTATTCAAATCCAGGATAAGGATAGATCAATCCATCTACATCATACTACCATACTAAAATGCTGACATAGTTCATTAGATTCACGCCAAGTGATCAATTAATACCACATTAATATGGGTTGAGTGATAATGACTCGTGTTGTATAATAAAAGTCACACGTACACATTAAAGATAAGGAAATGAACCCAAAATTTTCAAATCCTAGGATAGTGATAGATCAACGTGTTTCTGGTGCTGCCGTTGAATCTGAATGCCTTGGGATATCTTATGAAGGACAACTGGGATTTGATCAAGAAGCTAGATGACTTGGTGGTCAATTATATAAAGCAACTGGATGGTATGTGCAGAATTAGGCCTGGTCCAATTAACTTATCCCTTTACTCCGAGTGGTGCGAATCCATATCCAGTCGATCCCACCTGGTCCGCAATATTGAATCAAAAGGTGGAAGACCAAAAAACGTTTTTTGACAAGCCGGAAGATCTTATAAAGGAAAAAACTAGGACCTGGTTATCAGAATGGAGATTTCAATGTCTGAATGTGTTAGCAAAAGGAAATTCCAATGCCAACAGTATTGCAAGCTCAATCTAGTCTTTACTGAAATTGGGTCACCTCCTACCAAGTAGATTGAGCAAGTGATCTTAGCCTGACCTAGATGTCTTTATGCTATGTGATGACAGTGGAGCCTTGAGCCATGTCATAGGAGATGGTATGGCATATGAACTCCGAGGGGACAAAATTAATGTGAGATCCTGAATTGTAAGCTCTGCTGATTCTTGCTTTGCGGTGGGAGTTGGAAGTTTAAGGATCTTGTAAACAGCCATGGATGGATGGATGGAGAAAGGCAAATGCAGTCGCCCTGAAGCTGAGTTTTGCGCAAATGGAGCTGATGGATAAAATTAACTCTTACACACCGCGTTATAATTACCCGCAAATTCATAAGATGCTTCTAGCTGGTGATTGGTGAAGTCTGCTCTTGCTTCTGTGTGTGTGTGTTTGAATAGAAGAGAGAACTGCTCCCAGCCTCTTCCAGTCCACGTTATAATTATGTGGGAATGCTCATAATGATCGTTATGCTGCAATATGAACAGTGTCCTCAACATCACCACGTTGAGTTGACAAGTAACTCCTCCTTATACCGACCTTTCTTCTACACATATCGACGACCAATAGACCATTGGAGGGGACAATCTTTTCTGGATATACCATAAAGTGGGAAAGTCCAGTTTTAGCCTATATGAAAGATCCCGCTGCATGACCGAGTTGGTTTACGTAGGACACATTAGCTGAGTTGGTTTAAACAACTTAAAGCTCGAGAATTGAAGAGAGGATGAGATTTATGAACACAGGTCGGGAAGGGTAATCGAATGGTGTTCATCCCTAATTGTATGAGCAATGAGCATATGAATGGGTCAACTGCAGTTAAGCATTCATGGTTTACAGTCTCTTATTCGCTTCTTCTTCTTTTTTTTTCTATTGTTAATTTGGTTTACAACTGTCAAAATTTCACTTCTTGGCAGAAGACTTAGTCGAGTCAAAAAATTCGAGCAGACATCATAAGCCAGTTTCAAGTGCCTTGTAGAGCAAAAGGAGAAGAATATAGCAGGCTCAAAACTAGAACAACAAAAGCAAACATTTTCATTACAGACAGATGCATTACACCTTAAAGAAGCAGCCTTTGATCACACACAAGTTGAAGCTCTCAGTTGCCTTCATTTTATTTCTAGTACTTAAAACCGACTCATACTCATAATAACCCTAAAGAACTCAAACCTAACTCATACAAGTGTGAAGCCTTGTTCTCCATTGTTTAAGTGTTACAGAAAAATTGCAGAAGCTGGCTGTGCTTTTGCAAGCACTAAAAAAACACAGAAAAGAGAGTCAGAGAGTAGAGAGTGCACACCCGTGAAAAATGCTTACTGCCTTCGTACACCCTAATTGAATAACAACTTAGCCTTTTAGATAGGCCATACACCAACAGAAAATCCCAGAAAAATAGCCACAACAATTGACCCACTATGCTTAACTATCTACCCACTATCCTGAACGTGTGTGCAGCAACAAACATGCTGCAACAGATTCCTATAAACTAGGACAACCAACTAGGCTTTATTGAAAAAACAAACAAATACTTTGACTAATTCAACATTAAGGATACATGACATCCTAAGATAAGCCGGTCAAGGCAGCAAGTAACAATGTCAATCTCAGGGTGTTTCACTCCATGATGCTTTGATTCCTTGTTATCAGGATGTGCCTGCAGAATTCCGATTTGTCTGTGGAGGCAGACTACTTCTCCTCGACAATGAATTTAGACTCCAATGTCAAGAGTTCAGCCTTTCTTCTTCTTAACATGGACAAGAAGCTCCACTGCCAAGTGCAAGAGGTGATCTCAAAAGAACATTTTCTCACTTACCATGAGTTTACACTTATTCGTGCTATTCTTGACCAGGTAGCAATGGAATTTCCACTTGCTGGCTAATCACCTTCCGGATAATTACATTCCTCTACTTAAGTTTCCTTCACAGGTTCTTCAGCAGATCTCGGCTGAGCAGTAGGCCAACCAGAAAGCAAACTACCAGGCCAAAAACCAGGCCAACCTCCAGGCATAGGAGGAGGGCTGGTTAGCATCTTAAGCTTTTTCTCATAATCATCGATTTTCTTCTGCAGAAGCTCATTTTCCTTTATAAGCATGTCTCCTATGATATTATGGTCGTACGTCACTACCGACCTCTCTCGCCAGCCCCCGAGGGGCTCTTTCACGTGCAATAGCTTAAGGTTGTTCTCTTCCAGTTTCGGTTGCATGGCTGCCTGTGTTTTTATGGCCAAATAGTACCTCTCCAGTGCCATGTTCTTCACAGTTGATCCTCCCTTGTCAGATCTTTCCTCTTGGCAGGACGAGAACGTTCTGCAATGGGGAAGATCAGGGACAAAGAAGACGCATTAAACTTCAAAGAATATCGTAAATATATTGGATATCATATCCCTGAAGACCAGGTATGAGATAATGAACAGAAGGGAGGGGCTTACCTTTGCAGGCTAGGTGCTTTCTCTTGGATGCTATGGTCCCTTATTTATAGATGTGAGGAAGGACATAAATTCGCCTAAATAAAGAAACATGACAACGCTCAATCATGACAGTAAGTCTACTGGCATCTTTTTCTACATTCTTCTTATGAACACTGGATACCATCTTTTCCATGAACGCGATCTTGGGTGTAATCCTAAGTTTTTGCCTGGAAAAGAAACTAGATTATTATTACTTCAGAGTTAAAAGATAAATTTACATTGACCGCTAATTTACTGAAAATGCTTAAAATTGATCCCGTGCGTGTCAAAATGGCATGTCGGATGCTGGACTTGCTTGTCGCTGGCGTGTTTGGAGCGGTGACCATGTGTTTATCGCATGTTGGAGAGTGTCAAAAAGTGTCGGACACGACATGTAGGCTCCCCGGAGAGTGTCGGTGCTTCCTAACTAATAAGAGAAACTCGAGAACTGGAATCCATAGTTGAGGAATGATGTAATCTCAATAGACAAATGTTTTCTTCAACATTATAAGTTTTTATCTGCACAGACACCCTATAAGCGAGAAAGTATAAGAGAACAGTACATGGGAATCCACCGCAACTTGAAGATTTTAATTGTTTGGACAAAGATAAAGATATGACCACAAGAACTTAACTGTCCAAAATTGATCCATCTCCGATCAAAGGCTAGAAGAAGTAACAAGAAATCCATAATATTAGGTGTAAGGGCCTCAGTGATGAGAGACCTTGTCATCTTAACTGTTGTGTGGAGGTTGTATTGGAGCCCGTTGTAAGCAAGTAGAGCAACTATATCGTTCTCAAGAAACGTTTATGAAAGAGCAAGCCTGAGGAGTGTTCAAAGGTTTTATTGGCCAAATGAAATAAAAGAAATTGTAGACATGTGTGGACGCATCGAGAACAGACATGTCATTGGCACAAAAGCTGGTGAAGTGTGTTCAGGCATTAATCATGTGATTCTATCATCGGAAAGTAGAGCATGCCAGAAGAAACTTTATGGCCTACCAAATCGAAAGATAAATACAAACCGTGAAACACTTTGATGCACAGTGATGAAACTTTTCCAATAATGCCCTCATCTTCGGCTGATAATTACGTGCAGTGCATCCCTAGTACAGCTATATAAAGGGGCAAGCGCCGTATGGCAAAGCCCACTTCACAAACTACACTAATACCAGCGCAAGCTTCAGCATAATATCCAAGTTCTCAAGGTACTCTTGAACTGCCTTCAAACTTTTAGCGTGTTCCAGCTACATTGTCATGCCGGACACCTCAAGATTTGATTTTAATTTGTTATTTGCAGACTGGGATTTTATTATTGAGTATTTTCTTTCTTTATTGAACTTAATTTTTGGACTTTTTCAATCAATTCAGGATATATTATTTTCTGTTTTAGGAGTTATCCCTCGGGTCACTTTCTAATTCATTTGGGTCTCAGTCAGATAGACTTCAAACCCTACAAATCCTCTAAAAGTTTGATTTCCTGTCTACATTTTTTATTTTTTTATTTTGGCAGATTGAAGACAACATGACTGATTTCCAGTTGCAGGGTCTGCGCACAAGAATAGGCGCAAACCCAAACTGAGCAAAATGGTCGATTGCCGCATATGCTCAATTCACTGGGTGGCTTCAATGAGTGGATTGTACTGACTTATAATCTGCAGATTTTAGCCGATTACGTAGTTGAGAACTGCAAATTGCTTAAGAAGCTGGAGGACGGGGCGGGAGAATGTGTCAAACGACTACAAATTCTAGCCAAACTGAGGGCTGGTGATCCATCTGTGTGTCCACCTCCACCATGGTGGGTTAATCCAAACCCCTGCAATCCTGGTTATTAAAATTGGAGCCCTGCTGATCCATCTGCTAAACCTTGTCCTCCTACTCCACCTTTGGGATGAATCCAAACCCCTGTAATCCTGGTTATTGGTATTGGAGCCCTGCTGATCCATCTGCTAAACCTTGTCCACCTACTCCACCCTTTGGGATGAATCCAAACCCCTGCAATCCTGGTTATTGGTATTGGAGCCCTGCTGATCCATCTGCTAAACCTTGTCCTCCTACTCCACCCTTTGGGATGAATCCAAACCCCTGCAATCCTGGTTATTGGTATTGGAGCCCTGCTGATCCATCTGCTAAACCTTGTCCTCCTACTCCACCCTCTGGGAAGAATCAAAACCCCTGTAATCCTGGTTATTGGTATTGGAGCCCTGCTGATCCATCTGCTAAACCTTGTCATCCTACTCCACCCTCTGGGAAGAATCCAAACCCCTGTAATCCTGGTTATTGGTATTGGGGCCCTGCTGATCCATCTGCTAAACCTTGTCCTCCTACTCCACCCTTTGGGATGAATCCAAACCCCTGTAGTCCTGGTTATTGGAATTTGATGATGAGCTGCTCATTACTGGAAAAGAAGGACCATGACATTTGAAATAAGAATCTATCAATTTGAGGATGTTTGCAAATGGAGATTCCATTGCTAACATGCTCACAGATCCGATGATATTCGAAGTAGGAAATTCTCGATGTGTGGATGTTAGCAAATGGAGATTCCTTTGCTAACATGCTCGTGGATCCGATAAGCCCTGATAACAATGGTAAACTATGTAAAGTACTTGAACAAGTGGGAACCATCAAATGACATTGGAGTTCTGTACCGTGTCAAGAAAATGGTACTAACACTTGTATCGTCCTTTAAAGCAGTTTGAAGTGTTACTACTATCTAGTTTTGTTTTCTGTGTGCTTTAATAAAGGCGAGGAATGACCCCTTCATGTACTCCCCGTCCCAAGAAAATCTATGTATCCGCTTCAAGCTGGGACAGTATGTGTACTTGTATTCGCTTCAATCTGAATAAACTTTGTGTTCTTGTGTTTATTCAACTATATGCAAGTACGTTTTCGAGATTATTCTTTCTCGATGCTTTTTTGGGGGCTGATGATCAAGACGCCTGACTCCTGAGTCTTCCTTCAGCTTTTTCCGATCAGTATAAGATCTGAGCCTCTGAGGGCAGAAGTAGAAGCGGGCGTTGATTGAAGTCTGCTCTTTCTGTCGTGTTTCCGTGTCCTCGTCTGTCAATAAGTGTGAGGTGTGCCTGAACAAAGGAGACAACTCCTCCCTGCCTCTCCAGCCCAAGACAAGTGACGAAACTTCTAATCATTTAGTAGATGCAGGGGCAAATATATCCTTCTGGGATAGTTACGCCGCTACAATTCTGAATGAAGTGTGCATTGCTTTCCTACTTGTTCTTATCTATCTCTGTCTTAAAGATAATCAGCCAAGAGGACGGATCATCAGTATGTGCTATACCTGGCAACATTTTCTCTATCAACTTCTAGCTCTCTGTTACGCTTGTAGAAGACTCTTTTCTCCCAATTGCAATATAAAGCTGAAGGCTCAAACTCGTAATATCTCCACATTTCGAAGTGGGACAGATGTTGCCAAGGGTTGGAACCAAAAGTATAACAATAAACTTTGGATGCTTTGAATAAGAGCACAACAGAAATTGGGGGGAGAACTTCTTATTTATATTGCTTTGAGCAATGTGCTTGTGGCTTGATTTATTGTCGCGACCTAAAAATCGAATTTTTTTTTAGGTTAATGGATTATCAGGTTAATTATTCAACTAACCTAACTCGGACTCTCCCCGGTCCTACCAAATCACAACTTAAGGTTCAATTGATTAACGTGCAATGTATTTTGAATTCGAAATCGCCACTAATCATTTACGGTAGGTCGATTAGAAACCTAAATAAAATAGCGGGAGAACTATTTTATTCTTACGAGATATTAAGAGTTCGGGGGACTTGATTACGCTAGATTACTTTAACGCCCTTTTGGTACCATTTTATTTCATGAAAAATCATTTGAGAATGCAACATTAATTGATTTTGACCTATGTCACTAACAAAGGTTATCATGCGGGTGCACAATCAATTAATTAGACATCCGTAAATCAATATAATCAAGGGAGCATGCGCCACACAAAATATTTTTTTGTAATTTTTGATTTTTTTTATATGAATGCATGAATCTATTCTAAATGATGCAATGTCATGTATTAAATGCAACACTAAACTAGATGACATGCAAATTAAATTAAATGAATGTACAGGTGAGACCATGGTTTAATTAAATTTAATTACGTGACATGTAAGTTAATTAAAACCTAGACATGCAATTCTAATATGCAATTTAACCTAAAATGCAACCTAATATGACATGGCAAAGATGACATAGCATGGATGACGTGGCAATAGATGACGTGGCGAGAGATGACATGGGATAGATGACGTGGCAAAGATCGATTTTTTTAGTTTCGGATGAATTTATTTCCTAAAGTAGAATTATGTCAAAACAATATTTATCTTGCACATTTTAGAGTTTAAATTGACCTAAACCCTAATATATTGAAGATAAATTATTTTAAACATAAAATTCTATTTAAACATGCAACTCTATCCTAAAATACAATCTAATCTAAATATTTTATAAGAAAGATTAGATATGTAATTTCCTACATGATGCAATTTTTTAAAAGATATGCAATTTTCAAATATGGAAAATGGATGAATGCAATTTTTTAGAATTTTCAAGATTACATCATGCGACGGATATATTCTACAAAAAATGTGATAGTCTAGCAATTCATATCAAATTAGGAAAGTAAATATGCCAATCGATGTCAATCAAGAAAGTGGATATATCAATCAAGTTTTGAAATATTTCGCGACTATTTGAGTCAATCTTTAATTCGTAATCTTACGATTAACAATTGAACCCAATCCTTGCCTAATCGAGTATTCCATCAATAATCTTAAAGATGGACGTTCTCGATCATGCGACAAGTTGCGGATTAGGAAAAAAAAATTTCCTAATCAACCTGAATTTAAAAAAAATATCCACTTTTATGCAGGATATGCAAATACGATGTGCAATATGTGATATGCGAATATGACAAAAAAGGCAATTGAATATTCAATTTCGAGATTAGGAATTATACCCCGAATATTGCAAGATTACCATTCCAAGTTTGAATTAGCCCGAAACTTGAGCACTAAGCTCCGAAATTGGACTGGTTCTGCTTGAGAATTGCGTCGGTGGCCAATGGTGGTGGACTCTCGGCGATTCACGGACGGCTATGGAGTTTTCATGGCCACGGAACTCTTGATGCTCGCGGGTTAATCTGGAAGATAATAACCCATGAACTCCAACAGGATGGTCTTGGACCTTTTAATAATAAAGACTATAATCAAAGAAGGAAGCTTTGACCGTAGCACTTCACTAAATTCATTGACTAAACAACACTGGACCACCCATGTAGAGACTCCGCCAGGGGTTGCTTGAATTCACGAAGATTTGTGGCCTTCTCTAGACAACCTGCAAGAAAACCAAATTTTTATGCGAAAATAACAGCTGAGGCTGTAAGCTTCGTCACCACTGGGGCTTGAGAAGGGCCGTGCCACGGGCGATGGCGTGGTTTCTTAGACTATACTTCTCTATGAAATTGGCTAGCGGACCATGATCAGTGGGCAAAGAGAGTTCAATGGGTGGTGTTCGACAGCTCACGGGATGGCTTGATGATGTTCAACGCGATCAAGGGGCTGCTGATCGTTCCGACAATGACTCACGGTCAAGGATTGCTCAGCCCGACTGTGGACTCGACGATGCATGCGGTAGTGGTCGGCTTGACGCTCGACTAAAAGCAATGAACTCAGATGTCATCAAGAGCTTGCAAGAATCCAACGAAGTCGCTTGAATTGCGGCTGATCTGGAGCTCGTCTTAAAAAAAGGAAATCTTCAAAGGAAGTTGATTTAAAGCTTGCAATATTGCAGAACTAAAGTAAAAGTTGTTGGGCGCGATGTGTGCCCTTTGCGTGGAGTTCCAGAGAAAAGAAGATAATATGATGTTAACGTGGAATTGTTATGAAGAACCGAAGACCCCCTTCGGTATTGCTCGATAATTGCCTTGGTTTCCCCCTGATGTTGGTCTCCAACGTATCTCGTGGACCCCTCCAGGCCAAAACCACCACTTCTTCCTCGGTGGAGAACCTCAGTTCTCCTTTTTGTCGCCCTGAATCTCCATTGTCGATGAAGAGGGAGAGAGTTGCGCGTCTTCCACTTGGTGACCCTCCAATATGCCATATCTTTCAATTGTGTGGCCTCTCCCCCTAGGATTTGTGAACATGAAATGTATTTATAGAGAAAAGTTAGGGTCCGCTACTTTCTAAAAAGATATTTTTTTATTATCAATATAAAATTTTTTTATATCTCTTATATTCTGTGATAATATCTAGCTTAATTTCTCACAAAGTTTCAAGATAAATCAATATTCCACCTTGGCATGCAATTTTCGACCCTATGAATATTCATGGGTTTTGGCCGAATTTCCACTCACCGTAGGCTTAGTCCAATCGACTAAATTGAGCTTAGAACCATCACTTTAAAGTTCATTCACCACCAGTCCGACAAAATTGTAAGTGTAATGCAATGGATGCTAAAAATAAACATGAAAAATGATTTAATTTTTTTTAGAACTAAAATTAGTTCTAATTTTTTATGCAAAAACGATTGAAAAGATTAGTTAAAATTTAGGTATCAACATTTACAACTCACAACTACATTCCTTTATGTAGGAATTGGATCTTACAAATGGCAATGACGAGAATTCATTGAAGAAAACAAGACAATCCCATACACGGTTATCATAGGAATATATAATTAAACGCACAATAAAGTAACAAGTCTTCAGTAACTTTCATGCTTGAATCCCGTAGAGAACAATCATTGCTTTCTTGATTTCTTTTTGTCCTCTTTCATTTATTGATCCGAGGCGCTATCAACATAAATCAATTTTACTGTTATTTCAATTGTCTCCTTAAAATTGATTATGGAAACCAACATCACCAAGCATCATCTTTAGTTTTTCGAACGAATCCGCCGTCAATGATTTAGTCAAAATACCCGCAATATGATCTTCAAATCTGCAGAAATTAAGCTCAACATAACTATCTTTGACTTACTCACGATTATAGTGATACTTGATGTCAATATGTTTGCTCCCGCAATGAAAAACGGGGTTCTTGGCTAAAGCAATAGCCGATTTATTTTCGCACATTATTTTTGTAGGACATATCTGTTCATGTATCAATTCACATAGCATCCATTAAAGCCATATTGCTTGACATGCCGTTGAAGCTAATGCTAGGTATTCGCTTCGGCTATCTAGAGTGCAACGACTTGTAAGAAATTACTCTTGATTCGAGAAATAAACCGTTTCGGGAAATGCTCTTTAAAGTCTTGATATTACTTGCCCAATCATAGTCTGTGTACCCCACCAAACGGAAATTGTCGGTATATGAATAAAAATTACATGATAATGAGTTCTACTCGACATACCATAAAATTCTTTTGGTTGCCCACAAATGCGATTGGTATGGTTTCTCTATATATCGGCTAATAATTCTTCCATCCTAGTAGAAGCCAAATATCTCAAACTACCAACAATGCTTTTAAAATAAGTGGCATTTACTATATCACCGCTTCCTTCTTTCTTGGGTTCGAACCTTTCTGCTACAAGAACCTGCATTGGTTTAAGTGGTTCCATCTTGAGTCGCTTCAAATTATCATTAGCAAATATCTTCGAAAAACAAATATATCATAATTTGTCTGCTTCACTTCACGGCCTAGAAAATAGGAAATTAGTCCTAAATCGCCATCTCGAAATGGCTAGTCATAGCCTCCTTGAATTGAGCAAACATCTTTTGACAACTCCCTAGCTTTTGCTTGTAGTCCTTCACAACCAGCCTAGCTTTATATCTGTTAACTTGACCGTTTGGCTTGTACTTCGATTTGTACACCCATTTGATACCAACGGGCTTCTTACCATGTGGTAAAGAAGTTAATGGAGTGAATTTCTTCGTCCATTGCTTGAATACACTTTTGGTCCGATTATGCATCATCATATGTTACGGGGTCAAATTTTGTAAATAAACAAAAATTAACCGGGGTTTCATTAATGATTCGGCCGTTATCACTAGCATCATCTCTCAACACCACATAATCCTTGAATCTTGATGGTGTCTCCTGCAATCGTTGTGAACAAAGTATTGGTAGTTTTGAAACTGCTCTTGGTGAAGAAAATGAACTACTGGGAAGAGATGATGGATCTTCAGTTGAGAATTTTTCTTTTTCTCCCACCAATGGTTCATCTTCGACGGTGATGCTTTTCTAGTCAATCTTCTGGTACTAGTCCTAGGCGTCATCTTCAAAAAATTGGACATCCCTACTAATGATTACCTTCCTATTGATTGGATTATACAGCTTATAACCATTAGTCTAGTCACTGTAGCCAATGAAGATGCGGTTCTCACTTTTGTCATCCAACTTTTTCCTCCATTCGTCCGGTACATAGGGATATGCCACAAAATTAAATGCTCGTAGGAACAAAACATCTGGCTTGATTTCGCTCCAAGTCTCCCCTGGATATGGATATATAAATCAATCTATATTAATTGCTGACCCCAGTACATATGATTCACACCAAGTGATCAATTCATATATAATGACTGGTTTCGTATAATAGAAGTCGCAAGTACCCATTAAAGATAATGAATTGACGCCAAATTATTCAAATCCTAAGACAGGGATAGATAAATCAATCTATATCGATTGCTGACCCTAGTTCATGTGATTCACACCGAGTGACCAATTAATATGTCCCCACGAATGTAAGTCCAGTGATAATGACTCGTTTTGTATACTAAAAGTCTCACATACACATTAAAGACAAGGACATGACCCCAATCTATTCAAATCCCAAGATAAGGATAGATCAATCCATCTACATCAAATCACCGTAATAAAATGCTGACATAGTTCATTAGATTCACGTCAAGTGATCAATTAATACCACATAAATATGGGTTGAGTGATAATGACTCGTGTTGTATAATAAAAGTCACACATACACTTTAAAGATAAGGAAATGAACCCAAACTATTCAAATCCTAGGACAGTGATAGATCGACGTGTTTCTGGTGCTGCCGTATAATCTGAATGCCTTGGGATATCTCATGAAGGACAACTGAGATTTGATCAAGAAGCTGGATGACTTGGCGGTCAATTATATGAAGCAACTGGAAAGTATGTGCAAAATTAGGCCTGGTCCAATTAACTTATCCCTTTACTCCGAGTGGTGCGAATCCATATCCAGTCGTTCCCAGTTGGTACGCAATGTTGAATCAAAAGGTGGAAGACCAAAAAAAGTTTTTTGACAAGCTGGAAGATCTTATAAAGGAAAAACTAGGACCTGGTTATCAGAATGGAGATTTCTATGTCTGAATGTGTTAGCAAAAGGAAATTCCAATGCCAACAGTATTGCAAGCTCAATCTAGTCTCTAGTGAAATTGGGTGACCTCCTACCAAGTAGTTTGAGTAAGTGATCTTAGTCCGACCTAGATGTCTTTATGCTACGCGATGATAGTGGAGCCTTGAGCCATGTCATAGGAGATGGTATAGCATATGAACTCCGAGGGGACAAAATTAATGTGAGATCCTGAACTGTAAGCTCGGAAACACAGCTCTTGCACCTGGTTCGGTCCCTACTACCGCATACCCAAATGGGAAATCTGCAGCTATTCCAGCTGCTGTGACTACTTCGAAGGCCAAGCATCTATGTCACGTCCTGAAATTAGGTTGACTGAAAGAAAATTGCAAATTCCAGTGTGTAAAGTGAAATTCGATTTTGAGCTTTTTGTAGTCGATGATTGGCTATTCCAAAGCGGTTGTCGAGAAAAAGTCAAGTTTGATTCGTCAAACTTTGACTCGTGGTATCGAGGCTCGTCGCCCTGTAAAATTTAATCTTGTCCAAATTTTTAAATTTGAAACATTTCTTTTCTTTTCTCGGTTGATTGAGCCAAATGAGCATCCGGTATCCATTTTTGTCAATTTACTATTATGCCCTTGACTTTTATTCGCAAGATACAAGTTCATTAAGGGACATTGAATTTTGGTCGTGGACCAAATGATTTTTTTTCTTTATTTTTTTTTTGTTATTATTTTTCTTTTATTTTTATTATTTTGGTCGGAGGAAGTTCGGCAAAATTGTCCAAGAAGAAGAGGGTGATGAAGATCATGAGATGCAGAAGCATTTCCAACGATGGCAACACCTCTAGAGCTTTAGGGGCGCATGAGAACCCTTCTTTTATAAATGCAGATACTGATTTCAACTAGATTTGTTTTCCATCTAGTTCTAATGAGATGAAAATTGGTAGTGCATAGTAAGGAAATTTGTGGGCCCCACTTCCCTTTTGAATTTCAACCAGATTTCTTCTTCTTTTTGGGTTCCAACCGAACATCTCCATTGCTTTATCCTCGCCGACCTCATTCCCTCGTGACATCATCCAAAACCCCTCCCCAAGTTTCTTTTTTGTGGCCCACGTGGTACCTTTCTCTCGTATACCCTCTCCCCCTTTAGGTTCTTCATCTGCACGACAACAGCCACACCACCTGCACATCATCTCCTTCATGCTTCATCTTCTTCTTTTCATTTTATTCCTGCAACTTTCACGAACTACCCCCAACCGTGCGACGCTCGACCTCACCACCACCGACACCCTCACAGTTCGGCCGCCTCACCAGTCACCACCATCCCGTAGCTCCGGTAGCCCAAGTTTCACTACGTCTTGCCGGCTTCACCCCGAAACCGTCGCAACTAGCCCTACGCCACGGAGCCAAGGGCCAACGAGGCTTGCGCCCCCGCGCCCGCTGCCCGTCCGACTCAGATCCGGCAAGCCCAGCCTCCTGCTTCGCCGTTGCGCTGTTGTCCCTCGTCCAAACCCACCATCTGTAGCCACCAGGTTCTACCGCCCTTCAACCCGCCGTTTACCCAGTCGCATCCCGACGTTGTCGCTCCATTGTGGCACCGTCCGCCGCCTAGCCAAGGCCGAACCCAAGATCCACAGCCACCACCACCTCCTATCCACTGTTCCACGCCGCTTGAACTCCGTTCGGACCACCACAGCCTCTGTTTGGCTGTTGGACAGCCGGCCCGACACCCACCCAGCCGTGAACAGTAGCCGCAAGACCCGAACCGAGACAGACCCGGGAGCTTGAACCAACTCGAACCGACACTCGAACCCGTAACACCGCGCCAACCCGAGGACCCGACGTGCGAGTTTCGTTGGTTGCCGTGAACCTGAACGTAGATTTATTTTGAACTCGCGTTGCCTCGCGCCCGACTTGACATCGAACGGGAGTTGTGAGTTAACCCCTAAACTCCGAATAGGGGCGTTAACTACGTTTAAGGATTAGTTTTATCGTTATTTGTTAAGTTAAAATGTTTAGTTGGGTCGAATAATTTAATTATCTGCAAATGAATTATTTATTCAAAATTGAGCTAGCTAAATATTTTGATGTTATTAATTGAACTCCGGATTAATTAATCGAGTCGAATTAATTGAATATGGCTTGGTTAAATAATTACCTATTAATTAATTATTGGATTATTATTGGGTGAATATATGATAATTGTGAAATGTCATGACCGATATGTTTTAATCATCTTGCATATAGATAATTGATTGTTAATTAATTATTAGATTATTATTATTGTGTAATGACTGCTGTTTGTATGGATTAATGTGATTTATCATCCCGTATATAGATGCCGAGTCGATGGATAAACTGTGTATATGTGTGTGAACTAAAGTTTTGAGTATAAAATGGCATCGAGCCAAGTTTTGAGCACGATTTGTTTGTGTATGTGCATTGGGCCAAATGCGAAGATATAAATTGGTTTGTTTGTCTCTTGCTTGTGTGGTCACTTGATGAATATCGTCTTCTCGGGTACGTGAGGATGAAGCCGATCCCCGAGTACGAGGGTCGAGCCTGGTTAGTTCATGCCGAGGGTACTTGGAACCGCATGACTTATTGGATGCCGGGTCGCAACTTGTGACGGACCGACGCTCCTTACGGGAATGCCTCGATTGTTAGTCCATGCCGAGAGTACTTGGAACCACATGGCTTGTTGATCGCCGTCGCCGAAGGAATGGAACGCAGCCGGTTCTACGGGAAAAGCATGGTTTTGCTAGACCGGGAACGATCATTAATAACCTGGAACACGTGTGGTGCATTATGCAAGCGAATTGTGATTAATGTTCTAGTTATTTGCTTGGACTTTATGCAATTGATTGCATGTATATGTAAATTGTTCACGTATGGGCCAATGTGAGGTAAGGCCGCACGTGATTGATGGTGCGATGTGAGACTATGCTTGATCATATGGTAAATATAATATATGCAAATTGCACGTTATTGATCTCGCCATTGATATAGCCTTACATATATAGGATGCCTTGAGCGAGTCAATGTCCTATCCGGACTTAGGCGTTGACTCACGTAAATTTCATATCTCACCCATTTGTTGTTAAATATTTTCGGGTCCGTGATGCCAATAGCTTACTCGGTGAGGTTCGGCGTCCCGATAGACCAGCCCTATGATGTTACTCAACTCCCCATCCCCGGGTCGACATTTTATGAGAGCACCACACCACGACCATCTAGGTTGATGAGGGATTAGGCTTTCGGTACCCCATATTTTTAAAGCCTGGTTCATCCGAGATTGTGACATTTTGCACGGGCCGCTCTAAGATTTTGATGGACCACCATCTGCAGCCCCGAGTTAGACATGGGATCCCATGGACTTAGATACTCCAAATGGGGAGATTGAGGATCTAGATAGCGACATGGATTCTAAGAGCTTTGACCCTAGACCTCCGCCGGGTTTTCACCCTTGAGGGGTGACTATAAAGACTTTTTGTGGTGACCTTTTTGACTTGAGAGGGTGAGGACGACCCCTCTAGTTGACGTAGATACGAATTAACCCCGATGACCCCCGTATCTTTTTGTTGGTCACGTGGAGCTGCCTCATAGTGTAGGCTTGTAGATATTACTATATCTCCCGAGAGTTAAGAAGAATCTATAAATAAATAAAAAGTTGTTTCTAAATTGTTTGTTGTTATTGATATCCTACTTTTCTATTCCTATTATTTTTATAACTTTTT
Organism: Rhodamnia rubescens; assembly: GCA_021437795.1. Classification (NCBI taxonomy): domain Eukaryota; kingdom Viridiplantae; phylum Streptophyta; class Magnoliopsida; order Myrtales; family Myrtaceae; genus Rhodamnia; species Rhodamnia rubescens. Next base: position 4,869,860 of record JAILYA010000015.1, read on the forward strand.
GGGAGTAGCACGTTCCGCCCTGCGTTATTAATAAATTAAAATTTTTATGGGTCGATGACGCGCCTAGGACATCGTCCTTTTGACTGAAGCAATTTGATAGAGTTATTGCGGACCCAAGGATCGGAACGTGACAATCTATCTCCTCAAGTTTGTCACAATAGAAGGAGAAGTAGAAGTCGAAGCAAGGCTTCACACAAACCCTCCTAGTCCTGAAATGCCTCGCTCGCCCGGCCCCTGCTTTAGTTCCCGCCCAAACCGCCCCTCGCAACAGAAATACTCAAGCAATCCTGGGCTGCTATAGCTAAGGCAGCTGAAAAGGTTTACTCTCTCACTTATAAACCTCCTACCGTTGTTGATGCTAATGAAGCGGTTGTGGAAATTTCGGACGAGATTTTGGAGGCCACAGACTCTAAGTGGCATGAATGCATCGTTGGATACTTTATGGGTAAGAAAAAGCCGTTCAAACTCATTGATGGGGCGCTTATTTGACTAAAGTGTTAGCAAATGATGAAGGTTTCTATTTTTTCCGCATCTTGGATAATGATTTCCATAGGAAGATACTTGAGACCAAGCCTATTTCGGTCTCTCGGTACCCATGTTTCTAAAACAGTGGCATCCTTTCCTAGAGCTTGAAAAGGATCAACATGAATCTATTTCGGTGTGGATTAGGCTCGGGAACATTCCCTACTCCCTTTGGTCAGCCCCAGGCATAAGCGTTATCGCTAGTGCCATTGGCAAATCACTTTATGTGGATCGGCAAACGGAAGGTATGAAAATGATTCCTTATGCTCGAGTCTATATTGAGATTAATGCTAGGCGATCTCTTCTGAACTCGGTGAAGATTTTATTGGGTGGGACATTTCATTCTATCAAGGTTGATTTTGAGTGGAAACTTGCCATTTGTGATAAATGCTTTGTGTCTTTGGCCATCAGTACATCCCCATAAGCCCGAGCCCCCTGCTGTCTCTCTTGTTGAACCCGTAGCTCTTGGAAACTCGTAGCCCCTCCCTAGCCCTACACATCCTGCTGATGGTGTTTGGCATGTGGTTGGCAAGAGACGGGGACCCCCTCCTCCCTCCTGCTAGCCCCCATGGTGCCCCTATTGTTAGGGATACAGATGTGCAGGAAATTGCAGATGCGGTAGTCCCCAAGACACCGCCCCTCTCGGTATTGATGACCGGCCCAGCTCCCTTCCCAGAGCCTTTATTAACCTCCCAACCTGATTTGGTCGATTCTTGAGAATCAAACAAAGAGGAAGTTGAAGAAAGTAACATAGGCAAGTGATGATGAAGCGGACTCACCACCGCCTCATAATACCCGGCTACGGTCTATTGCCTCTTTAGGGGAAAAATCCATAGCTAAACAAATTATTACTATTCCTCCCCCGCCTTTTCTTGCAAGCAACAAGGTACTTACACTTTGGAAAGCAACTCGATTCTGGTAAGAAGAAGAGGCGGACCTCTAAGAAAAAGAGGTTGAATTGCCACAAAGGGTCATAAGTTGTCTCTCCCCCTATTTTTTTTTTTGTGATGTTTTTCGGTGTTTGGAACATTCGAGGACTTATAGCTCCTCTCAAACAAGCTGAGATTAGAAGCCTTGTTAGGACTAATAAACTTTGTTACCTTGGCATTCTTGAAACTAAACTGCCCTTGTCTCTTTTTGCTGAAATCTCGCTGCATTGATTTTAGGTTGCGAGTGGATTGCAAATTATGATTTCGTGATCGTGGTAGGATCCGGATCCGTTGGAATCCAGCTCACGTGAACTTTTTGTTGTCCTCTGCTATGTCCCAAGCCATTCATGGTCACTTAAATTTGCTGGCTACTAATAAGACTTGTTGGTTCTCGGCTATTTATGCTGAGCATACTTTTATTAACCGGCATCGTCTTTGGGATAATATTATCACTCGTAGTGAAGAGTTGGTGGATTATCCATGGCTGCTAGCGGGTGATTTCAACGCCATCCGTGATCCATCGGACAAAGTTGGGAGCTCTAACTTATGGCTCCCTTCTTATGATGAATTTGGCCAATGTATTATAGATGCTTGGCTTAGATAATTTACAATACATGGTCTTCGGTTCACATGGTCCTCTTCCTCCGGTGAATCTCGTAAACAGTAAGAAGATTGACGAGTGCTGGGTCAACGCATGCTGGTGCTGTGAATTTTCTTTCTCGAAAGCCTCCTTCTTGCCCCCAAGAGTCTCGGATCATAGTTCTATGATCATAAGAACTTGACCCCTCCGAACTCTAGGTGGCCATTCAAGTTCTTCAACTTCGGACTTCTCACCGGTCGTTCTTGCCTCTAGTAAGCCAGGTTTATGATAATAACGTACATGGTACTTCTATGTTTGGTGTGCACCAAACTTAAAATCCTTAAAAGGCATCTCAAGCGATTCAATATAGAGACCTTCTTGGACATCTCGGCTCGGACCATTAAGGGCGGACAAGCTCTTGTATCGGCACAAACAGCTCTCCCGGGTGGATCATTTCAACCAAGATTTAGCTAATATTGAAAACGAAAACCGTCAACGCTTCTCCACTCTTCGGTTACGGGAGGAGTCATTCTTTAAACAGAAGTCTAGGGTCTTGTGGCTGAAGAAAGGGGACTTGAACACCAAGTACTTCCATCATTATGTAAACAAAAGACAGCTTCAAACAAGATACTCTTAATGACGGCACGGCTCGGGTTACGTGGCCGACAAAAGCGATCCAGGTTCGTGTGTATATGTCTCCTTTTTTGAGGACCTATTGTCTTCTTTCTGGTTCAACACCTTGGCTATCTATTCGGGAAGTCGGTTCGGTGATTGAACACCCTTTAAATGATGAATAAATCTCCAACTTAGCTCAACCTTGTTTCGGCGAGCGAGATTCGAGCACCGTGTTTTCCTTAGCAACCGGAAAAGCTTCGGGGCCCGACGGTTTTAATGTGGAGTGTTTTTTAGGCTACTTAGGACATTATTGGCCAATTAGTGATTTTGGCGATTCGGGATTTCTTCAACTACGGATGTCTACTTCAGGAAATCAATGCCACCATCATCTCGTTGGTGCCCAAAGTTTCAAATGCTAGTACTATGAGTGACTTCGGATCCATAGCTTGCTGCAATATAATTTATAAATGCATAACTAAGATCCTAGCTAATAGAATTTGTGGCGTTCTCTCTTCTATCATCTTCTTGCCACAAAATGCCTTTATCAAAGGCCGACGGATTAGTGACAACATCCTTCCGGCTCGGGGAGCTGTTTTGCGGTTTCCATCATGACCCGTATCTACCGAAATGTGCCATTAAGGTCGATTTTAGGAAAGCATATGACACTATGGATTGGGAATTCCTTCGCATCGTTTTGCAAGCTTTCGAGTTTTGCAAGCTTCATTCATCTCACTATGACTTGTGTTACGACCCCAAAATTCTCCGTCTCTATCAACGGGGAACTTCACGGATTCTTTTCTAGTGGGAGTGGACTCCGTCAAGGTGATTTGATGTCGGCTTATCTCTTTACTCTTGTTATGGAGATCTTTTCTGGTATTATCAATCTCCAAACTCGGTATCCCGGTTTCAAGTTCTTTTAGAGATGTAAACCAACTAAAGGTTGTCCCACCTCTTTTTGCGGATGATGTTCTCATTTTTGCTGAAGCCAACCCTTATTAAATCTGGCTTGGATAGGTTCTTCGAATGGTCTAGGCTTAGACCAAACTTGAATAAGAGTGAATTTTTTTTGCTCGGGGGGCTCGGCACGGCTTCGGCGTATAGCTTCTCTTGTCACTTGGCTTTTGGGAAGGTGTCCTACATTTTCGGTACATAGGTGTTCCCATTGTATTCGACCATCTTAGCAAAGCGGATTGTACCTTTTTGGTTAATATTATTATAGCTAGAGCCCTTTCGTGGTTGCAACGATTCCTCTCCTTTGCGGGTCGCCTCTTATTGGTTAAGACGGTACTCCATGCCATTCGGGTATATTGGGTTTGCATCTTTATCTTGCTTAAGTTTGTTTTGTCCCATATCGAGCAAATTCTCCGGCAAGTTATTTGGAAAGTGTAACGGCCTAGGCCGACCACGCTTCCACTACGCCACTTTGCAAGATATTGTTCGCTTTGGACACACAGTCCTCACGACTTTAAAACACGTCTTACAAGTCTAAGGAGGGCCTAGCCATATAAGCCATCCAAGACCTCACTCCCTAGGCGATGTGGGACGGGATGTCACGAAAGGCTTGGAGTTAGACACCGGAGGTGTTAAAGTGTCATGGGATAACACATGCTTACCCAAAGAGGAGGGGGCCTTGGCATTACGTCGCCTCTCCGATTGTAACAAGGCGACCATGCTCAAGCATATCGGGATACTCTTCACGGACAAAGAGTTCTTGAGTTGTCAAGCGACCGACCTTTTGGTCTTGGTCCTGGAAAAAGATCCTTGATCTTCGTCATGATAGCCAACAACTCTTCCATTGGCGGGTAAAAAGTGGCAATATCTCCTTCTGGTTTGACTCTTGGCACCCGAAGGGCCCTCTTTACAAATTATTCTCCGACATGGACATATATAAGTCTAGTATATCTCGAAACGCCATGGTTCGGGACTTCTTAACTACCACTCACTTCCTCTCGAGGGTGAACACCATCATGGGAACTTGGTCCGACATCATGTCGTCTTTCACCCCCGAGAACGCGTGAGGATACGGATATCTTACTATAGCTTGGCCATCCGTCCGGCTTCTTCTCCTCGGCCTCGGCTTGGAACTTTTTTCGACGTAAAGGATAGGTAGTCCACTAGCACACTTTTGTTTGGGACCATTAACTTGCTCCTCGACATTCCTTCTTGTTGTGGTTGGCCACTCTCAAAAGGCTGCCCACTCGGATCCTTCTTCTTTCCCATCATTGTATTGCGGAAGGTACTTTTGTTTTTTCTAATTTTAGGCCTGATTCAGTTGACCATTTATTCTTTGGTTGTCAAACTACAAATGCCCATGCTCTGTTTTGGTCAACCAAGTGCAACTTGGCTTGGCACAACACTCCATGGCAAGACAACCTTCGGTGGGCGATGAGTTACATTCGAGGCCCCTCTTTCCACCAATGTATTGCTAGATTCTCCTTTGGCACCCTTTGCCATATGATTTGGACAGAACGGAATCATATTCTTTTCTATAACAAACAACTCAATTTTTCAAAACTCAAGGAGTGCGTTCGGAAGGTTGTCAAGGACAAGGCTCTCACTTTCATCCATGTGGGAGACACTCCCGGAAACCAAAGGATCAAGCTTCTTAGAACATCTCCTCAACGATCTTTGATTGATTTTGTTGGAGGTTCGAACCTCCTCGCTGCTGCTTTTGGCTGCTTTGTTTGGCCATCGCTTCTTTTGTATAGCTACATGTATAGGTTACACGGGTTCCTTTTTGTGTACGTGTAGCTGCTACCTTACGTAGCTTGTTGACCCGATTACTCCTCCTTATGCGGCCTTTCTTCTACACATATCGACGACCAATAGACCATCGGAGGGGACTATCTTTTCCGGATACACCATAAAGTGGGAAAGTCCAGTGTTAGCTTGTATGAAAGATCTCGTTGTATCACCGAGTTGGTTTACATAGGACACATTAACTGAGTTGGTTTAAACAACTTAAAGCTCGAGAATTGAATAGAAGACGATATTTCGTCACGCCCGATCCCCCGGTCCGCGACATCCCTATCAAAATCGCGACAGTCACGAAGGATAGCATCCCAAGTACACTATCGACCTACGAACTCACGGCGTACGCGGAACGTGTAACTCTCCCAAACAACAAGATTAACAGGGATAGTAAAGTAGGGATAACACAATAGTCAATCAATAAAAGATAATTTCATTCATTAAATTAAAGCATATGAGTTTTAACCCTACAAAGCTACGAAAGAAATATACAACCTCATTCTTCGGGGCAGCTCACTAAGACCTCAAAAAGATACATGGTCGGGTAAGGTTAAACTCTCATCTACTCCCAATAGATTACTCTAACATTCACGACCTAGCCTCCACGGGCTCCAAAAGAGGGCTATCATAACTAAGCCCTAGAACCACGATCGGAAGAGGGCTCGCCTCCATGTCGGACTTAGGGTCCACTACCTCCCCTTCCGGCATATCCAAGTCCATGGGAACCCAAGATGGGACGTAAGGGCACGGATTAGGCTATCCCTCATGTCTCCGTAGCGGACCATAGAGCACACCATAATCATTGAGAAACTAGGCCTAGAAGAGGTGTAGCACTCGGTGCGACAACCCTTCCTCGACCCAAATCTTAGTGACATGTTGCTCCTAGACCCGCCCCAAGGGCACTTCCTCATGGTGGACAATATGAAAATGCTGGTCGATAGGGACGCCAAACCCGACTGGACGTTCCATCACTTGGGACCTGAAATGGTTAAACGACGGGGTAAGAAATAAATCTCGGTAAGTCAATGTCTAAGCTCGGCTAGGGTGTTGATTCGCTCGAGACATCCTAACAAACGATCACATCAACGCTTGAGCAAATATCTCAACCACATGCAAGCTTACCTTCCGAAGCCACGCATAATGCAATGCAGACGCGACATGCTGATCAAACCAACCAATCCAATCAATTGGCAAAGCATCATATCACTTGCATGCACGGGACACCGCACATAGTCCATTTATTATTAGAACGACCCATAGGTCCAAAGACACTAGTCGGTTGGTGCTCTCTGGCGAGGACCAAGTATCATTCCTTACTTTTTGGCGATGGCTTCTAATAGTCCATGTGACCCCGCTCGACCAACTAGAAGACAATGATTGTCGACCCAAGACAAAACTAACAAGAATCCTTAAAAAGGCTTCGGCCCTTCATAAGCTACGGCGGCAAACGAACAAATGGAAGACAATGACTAAAGCGCATCCAAGCATTTAGAAAATAATTATTGCCAGGACCGACCAATCATAAAATAATAATTGTCGGAATTATCGATTATGTGACCACTCAAGCACTTTGACATCCAACTAGTTTATTTCTTTGAATTAAGTCGAATGCTCAAACACGCATGCTCAAATAGTTGGCTTAAGGCCGTTTTCGATCAAAACATACAATTTAATCTCATACGTGGTCACATAAATGCACAATTATATCGACTCGATATTTCAAGCAATTTAAGGTGATTAACCTCCAATCAAACGCCCATGATAATCAATAGTCAAATCCGACATTCAAAACCAAAATTTCAAGAGACGATTAACCAATTGAGGCCAACCATTTTTTATATCAAATTCGGATCCAATCGGCGGTCAATAGTGTGCTCGTTTCTAGCCTATCGCTCGCTTGCGATCAATCAATCAAGATCAATCAATCAAAATCAATCAATTCTAATCATCAATTAGCCACAGACGACCTAGCTAATCAACTATCTTAACTAATTACGGTCATTTAGCCTAAACCACATTTAGGTAATTAAACTATCTAAACACCCTAATTAACTAATTAATCTAATTTCAAACGCAATTAGCATCCTAACCGAGAGTTAGGGGCTAACTCACAATTTGAACTAGCTCGAGCGTCTTGGCAATGACAACAAACTCGGCTCGGCTCTGCGACGACCCTCGACGACTAGCGGTCAACTCGAAACTCGGGCTCCTAACTTGGTCAAGGATGGTGCGGGGACGTGGCGACTCTCCGGGATAGTGGCACGGAACCTGAGGTAGCGGTTGGTGGCGGCTAGAATGTGGCGGCCGCCGGCTGAGCAGAGTAGAGTCGAGGGCTGTTTTGGGAGGTCTCGCGCTGTCCAAGGTCAGGGGGACTTGTTGGCCGAGGTCGATGGTCTCCATAGTAGCCGCAGTGGCACCGGCGACGGCGGCAGATGATCGAAGGAGATGGAGTAGGGGCTAGACAGAACCAGCCCAAAAACAAGGGACGTGGGGGGCGAACGAAGAGGTCCGGTCAAAGTTGAACTTGAGCTTCACGGGTGTCAATCGGCTTCCAGCGGCTCCCGGGGACTGCGAGGGATGAAGGTCGATGATTGAGGGTGGCCGGGGTGGCCAAAGCAAGGTCGAAGTAGCCGCAGCAGCCGCGCGGGGCTCAAGCAACACAGAAACAGGGCAAGCTAGCGTCGGGGTCTCCCTAGGGGCTATCCGGCGGCTCCGATGTGGCATTCGGCGGTCGAGGCAATGGCTAAGGGTCGAGAGGGTAGCAAGGTGGTGGCCGGAAGCGGGCAAGGGCGGACGCGGCTCCAATGTCCCACCGAAATCGAAATAGAGCAAGGTTGGATGCCGGGGTTATTTAGGAGCTTCACGGCGACGCTCACAGTTGTCGGAAGAGGCGGAGTGACGGCAAAAGAGGGTGGAGGCGGTTGGAGGTGTTGGTGGCGCAAAAGCAACCAAGGAGGGAGAAGGAGTGGCGCTCGGTGAGGGTGGTAGTCGTGCGAGGTGAAGCAATAGAGAAAGGGAGAAAGAGATCGTGAGGGAGAGAGAGAGAGAGAGGAGAGGGAGAAGCGCGGTAGGGGAGGGTCGACCGGATGTGATTGGTGGGCGGGGATTGACTTGTGGGCCCCACCCATCAAGTCACATTTAAAAAAAAATTGTCATCTAGTATATTAATAGAGGACCAAAGAGGTAATTTAATAAATCGAGACCGAACGGATTTTTGGCGCCTGAAAGGAGGATAGTTTGGTCATTTCAAGTGCTAGGCTCGGTCGGGATTATGTTTAGGCACAAGGATTAAAAATCCTAAAATGCGGCGACTAAGATTTTGAAACCTAATCTAAACCGATCGACATTTCGAGAATCATCCAAAATTCGTCCATTAATTTCTTACGATTCGAAATTTTATGCCATTGAAATTTAATTTTAATCCTTTTTTTGAATTCGGGTATTTCACCGATAACGAAAATCCGGGCGTCACATTTACGAACACGGGTCGGGCGGGGAAATTGAATGGTGTTAATCACTAATTGTATGAGCATATGAATGGGTCAACTGCATTTAAGCATTCGTGGTCTACACTCTCTTATTTGCTCGTTCTTCTCTTTTTCTTTTGTTAATTTAGTTTACATTGTCAAAATTTCACTTCCTGGCGTAAGACTTAGTCGAGTTGAAAAATTCGAACCGAAATCATAAGCGTTTCAAGTGCCTTGTAGAGCAAAAGGAGAAGAATATAGCAAGATCAAAACTAGAACAACCCAAATAGACACTTTTATGACAGAGATGCATTACACCTTAAAGGAAGCGGACCTTGATCACACAAAGACGTCACACACAAGTTGAAGCAGACTTTTATTACGTATTCATTTTAATAATCCTCACGAACTCAAACCGACTCATAGAAGTGCGAAGCCTTCTTCTCCATTGTTTGAGGATACATGACATCCTAAGATAAGCCGATCAAGGCAGCAAGTAACAATGTCAATCTCATGGAGTTTCACTCCATAACTCTTTGGTTCCTTATTATCGGGATGTGCATGCGGAATTTCGATTTGTCTTTGGAGGCGGACTATTTTCCCTCGACAATGAATTTAGACTCCATTGTCAAGAGCACAATCTTTCTTCGTCTTGACATGGACAAGAAACTCCACCGCCAAGTGTGACACCTAGAAAATTAGACCTTCAGTAAAGAGACCGAACTCAATAAAAAGGATTATTATTGAATTTCGGTTGGTATAAAATTTTGGACCGTAAGGAATTAAGAAACGAATTTTGGACGGTTCCCGTTTTAACGATCGGTTTAGATTAGGTTTCGAAAACCTTAATCGCAGAGTTTTAGGATTTTTAATCCTCGCGCCTAAACCTAGTTCTAATCAAGCCAGGCCCGTGAGTAGATCGAAATGCCCTCCTTTTAGTGTGCCAAAATTTTGTTCAATTCAAAAATGCCAATTTACCTTTTTTACCCCTCGTAATGCATGTGAGACAAAATTTTTAAATCTTGAAGGGACCCGTGGGCCCCCCAAGTCTCTTCGGTCGTCCCCCTTAGCCATCATCCCATCGGACTCTCTCTCCTCTTTTCCCCCACTTGACTTTTCTCTCTCTCGTTGGCTTCTCTCTCTCCTCTTCTTTTCTTCATCTTCTTCTTCTCCTCCTTCTTCTTCTTTGCGACGCCCCCCCAAAACCGAATCCGTTGTTGCTCCACCGGCCAGCCTCCACGGCAGCTTGGCCTAGCGCCGCTGCCACCGCCAGCCTCCACGCAGCTTGGCCTCGCGCCACCGCTTCGCCGCCCGTCCACCTCTAGTCGTCCTCGTCGTTGGCCTCACGGCTCACAAGCACCGCGACTCCCTCCTTCTTCCTCCTCGCACGGCCCGCGGCTGTTACTTCCACTCGCAGTCCACCAGCCTGCGTTCAACCCTCCCGGTCGCGCTCTAGCTCCGACCTGTCTTTGTTATTGCTGGACCGCGACACCCCGCGATGTCACCCTCCACCTCCTTCGATCGCCTCCGGCTCGCGTCGCCATAGCTCGCCCCTGTCCTCGCCAGCCTAAACTAGCCGGCCCGACCTTGTGCCAGCCACCAAGAGACTTGTGAAGCCTTGGCCACCCTCGAACTAGCCCGGCCCCTTCTATTTTTACCGCCTAAGCCACCCACCCAAGTAGCCGTGGATCATGCTACCGCCGCCCTCTTCGCCGCCCGACCAGCCCCGCCACCCATAAGCCTCCGCCATCATTGTGCCACACAACCGCCGTCGCCGTGGCCCGTGTGTAACGGCGAGGTTACGTGGACCGCCGCCGCCTTCGTCGTCGTCGTTTAGTTGCCCAAGCTAGTTTCATTTGTGAGTTAAATCCCTAAATCGTGATTAGGTCGCTAATTGCGCTTAGTGACAATTAGTTAATTTAATTAGCCTAATAGAGTGTTTAGATAGTTTAATCGTGGTCGATTTAGATATAGACTAGGTTTAAGTTAAATGGCCATGATTAATTAAGTCAATGCTTAGTCGGGTTGTCGCGACTATTTGATGATTAGATTAGACTATTTGGACGGCGGTGAACTTCCATTGTTTGATGGCAAACGAGCGATAGGACAGAGCCGAGTGGACGATTGATTGTCCGTTGGAGTGGATTTTTGATAGATCAATTTTAGCGAATCAATGCCCTAGCCGGGCTTAGGTGTTGACTCACTAAAATTATTCTCACCCGGTTGTTAACCTTTCGGGGTTGAAGTGATGGAAAGACCAGTTAGATTTGGGGTTCCGTCTCGACTGGTCATTTAATATCACGTCCTATCCAATTCCAAGCATGGAGCATGTCTAGGAACATCAAGTCACGACACTGGATCGATGAGGGGATGCCACACCGGTGGCACACCTCTTCAAGGCCTAGTATTTTCATGACGAAGATGGACTCTTTGGCCCGCTCCATGGGTTTGAAGGGCCGCCTAACCCGGCCGTTTATGCCCCCGCCTAGAACCCGATGGACCTTGATACTCCCGACGGGGAGATACTCGAACCTCGATTCGACTTGGAGGAAGAACCCCCATCTAGTGAGGGCTCGAGGGTCTAGGCGTGGGTTGTCACCTTTTTGAAGCCCTGTTGATGTCAAGGCAAGGGTAATTGTGAGATTTTTAGAGTAGATGAGAGGATAACCTTACCCGACTTTTGTATCTTTTGTGAGTCTTAGAGGGCCGTCCCGAAGTGTGGGGTTGTATATGTAGTTGGTAGCTCTATGAGGTTATGGATAATCTGTTCTTATGATGAAATGAAATGTCTTTTGGCTGAAGAACTATTGTGTCTATTTCCCGCTTTACTATCCCATGTTGTTTGTTGACTCGGAGAGTTCACGTTTTCGCATGCGCCATAAGTGTATAGGTCGATAGTGTGCCTAGGACGCTATCCTTCGTGACCTGTGGCGATTTTAGTAAGGATGTCACGAGCTCGAGAGTCGGAGCGTGACACCAAGTGCAAGAGGTGATATTAAAAGAACATTTTCACACTTAGCTTGAGTTTACACTCATTCTTGCTATTCTTGACCAGTTAGCAATGGAAACTCCACTTGCGAGCTAATCACCTTCCGGATAATTACATTCCTCTATTTAAGTTTTTCACGGGTTCTTCAGCAGATCTCGGCTGGGCAATGGGCCAAACGAAGGCCAACTACCGGGCCAAAAACCAGGCCAACCTCCGGGCATAGGAGGAGGGCTAGTTAGCATCTTAAGCTTTTTCTCACAATCATCGATTTTCTTCTGCGGAAGCTCATTTTCCTTATAAGCGTGTCTCCTACGATATTATGGTTGTACGTCACTACCTCCACTCTTGCCAGCCCCCGAGGGGCTCTTTCATATGAAATAGCTTAAGGTTGTTCTCTCCCAGCTTTGGTTGCATGTCTGCGTGTGCTTTTATGGCCGAATAGTACCATTCCAGTGCCATGTTCTTCACTGTTGATTCTTCCTTGTCGATTGTTCCTCTTCGGCTCGACGAGTACGTTCTGCATTTGAAAGATCAGGGGAAAGAAACACACATCAAACTTCAAAGAATATGGTAAATATAATGGATATCATATCCTTGAAGACCAGGTATGAGATAATGAACAGAAGGGAGAGTCTTACCTGTGCAGGCTAGGTGCTTTCTCTTCGATGCTATGGTCCCTTAGTTATAGATGTAAGGACTTTAATTCGCCTAAATAAAGAACATGACAACGCTCAATCATGGAAATAATTCTAATGGCATCTTTTTCTACATACTTCTTATGAACAGTCGATACCATCTTTTCCATGAACGCGATCTTCGGTGTAATCCTAAGTTTTTGCCTGGAAAAGAAACTATATGATTTTTTACTTCAGAGTTAATATATAAATTTACATTGACCCCTAATTAATTGAAAATATTTAAAATTGATCCTGTGCATGTCAAAATGGCATGTCGGGATGCTACACTTGATTGTCGTTGGCGTATCCGGAGCACCGACCATGTGTTTGTCTCATGTCGGAGAGTTTTGAAAAGTGTCGACACGACATGTAGGCCTCCAGAGAGTGTTGGTGCTTCCTGGCTAATATAAAAAACTTCGTGAACTAGAATCCATAATTGATGAATGATCTAATCTCAATAGACAAATGTTTTCATCAACATTATAAGTTTTTGTCTGCATAGACACATTATAAGAAAGAAAAAGAGAGCAATACGTGGAAATCCATCCCGTATTTTCATCTTTTCAACAGAGGAAAAGATATGACCACCAGAATTTCACTCTCCAAACTTGATCCCATATTTGTGCAAAAGGTGAAAGAATCACAGAGAATCCATCATGTGCTTTTAGTGCTCAAGCCATCAGATCCTCCAGGGAATCACAAAGAGGCCATGATACAATCTGCAGAGCACTGTGCAAAAATCCAGGAGAAGCAATGAAGCATAGCCTTAGCGGTGCCCATGGCCAAACAAGCAGAATGCCTGAAGATGCATCAAGCACCAGTGACAATGAGAAGAAACTCACAGCTGTGTCCAATTTATTTCTAGTACATCATAAACTTGCACTCACATGTAACATATTAAACTACTTTGACTCATGAAAATGCAAAATCTTCCTCTGTGTTGTTCTAGGACATTATCAGCTCCATGAGGCTTATGCTCCAAATCATGATACTTAAGTGATGGGGCAGATTCATATTGGATGTTGAATACTGCTCCCTCTTCATGAGTCACACACGCTTGTATTGCTACTTATTATTAGTTATGCTGCTCAGGTTCTTGTGATGATACGAAACTATCAAGGTCAACAGCATCAGATCTTGGTGCAATAAGAGGAGGCCAACCATGATACATAGCAGTGAGCATCCTAAGCTTTTTCTCATATAGTTCAATTTTCTTCTGCAGAAGCTTGTTTTGCCGGATCAATAAGTTTCCGAGGACGTTGTGGTCGTAGTTCAAAACAGCCCACTCATTCCAATTGCCGAGAGGGTCTTTCATATGCAACAACCTAAGTTTGTTCTCCTCCAAATTTGGTTGAATGTGCTTTTTGGTTTTTATGGCAGCTAAGTACCTCTCCGTGGCCATGATCTTTTTATGGGCTGAAGTTCTCTCGTTGTTCTTCCTCGTCTACAAGTTCTGCATTGGAAAGATCAAGGAAAAGAAAATACTTATCAAACCCCTATGGAAGAAACGATAAGAATGTTCGATTCAATATCCAAGGGATGACATGATGAAACAAAAGAGAGAGTGAAGAGTCTTACTCTTACTTTTGCAGGCTTAGGTGTTCTCTCTATAGTATTATGGTACTATACATAGATGCGGCAGAGGGCTTGCATCTACCCAAACACAAGATGATAAACCTCCTTCCGCATATATATTTTGATAGTTTAAGCTTTTAGAGTGTGATATTTTGCAAGACCACTAGTCTAGTCTTTTTTGCTTAGTACTAAGCATGGAAATATTTCATTGGGTAGGCAAATAGAGGCTTGAAAGGTTTAAATTCAGAACCTCTTGTCCCGATACCATATGAGATTTTGTTGAGTCACTATTAAATGTTTTAAAAACTTAAACTGTTAGATGAAAGCATGATTTAGTATTTAATTACTCCAACATGAAGTAAATGGTTGTGCACCTAGCTTCAATAGGGTATCAAAGCTAGAGGTCTCGAGTTCGATTCCCGACTCCCATTCATCCATTTATGAGTTTCCTTTCATTGCAACGTTGGGCTTCAATAATTCTTTTTCCCCGAACACAGCTTTCGTGCGAGGGGTGGACTAATCCTCTCTAACTTTTTTTAAAAATTTGCTGCCCTTGTCATGAGGTCAATGATTCCACATAATTCTGAGCTAAAATAAAAGTCTGGTCTATCATTGTCGCAATCAAAATTTGGAATAATAATGTAAGAACTCAACAAAATGGAGGAGGTGTGGCAGCATCTCTATCACAATGGCTAGATGAACGTCAAGTAGAGATTTAGCAGAAATGGCTCTGCTGCCGACGCATGGAGCAGCCACGACGGGCCGATTCTCCCGCTTCTTGGACATGTATTTACCTTCTTAGACTATGTTGGTTTCGCGCTTTTCGTGTCATCTTTAGCTACACCTTGCGCTCATATATCTAATGTATGGACGATTAAGAGTCACTACTTTGGCCACTTATTACGAAACTTAAGTAGAAGAAAAGAGTTTGCTAATACAGATATATATATATATCTATGTGAAGCAGACAGAAGAGCAAGTTCCTATCGTCTACGTGAAGCAGTGTGTTCCTAGATCCGTAGTTCAACCCAGCTCTCTACTTACTCATGTAATTTTATGTTGGCACCTGCATCTAGCTTCCAAGAGCAAAAAGGCAAAGTCCAACTTGATTAAATAGTTTCTCACATGTCAGCTTCATACCTAAGATTCATGAGATCCAAGATAAGATTATTTTGAAGATAAGATAATAAAAGATTTCATTAGATAAAGACTTAAGAACTGATGAAAATGGTTAACTAGGAAGTTCATGTCTGAAAAGATGGAAGTCGTGCATCATTTTTCATCTGCCCTTGTTGCGTCATCGAAAGCGATATTTGAGGAATTATATAGCATTTAGCAGTTATATAATATTCAGTTATTTAGACATAATTTTCAGTTGCTTAGAAAAGGACCCAGAAGTCCTTGTGCTATGCATACGATGTATATATACACATAACATCTGAAATCAGTAGTTAGGGTCAAGCATTTCATCCGGATCAGATTTGAGTCCTTTTGATGATCTACCTGATGGGAATTTAGACTTTTTTTAGCTTAAAATGATATAGATATCCCTACTATACATATATTGTGAACATTACCACATTGAAATGATATAGATGCGACGCCCTGAAAATTAGATTCTTGTAAAATGCTGAAATTTAATAAAAAGATTAATATTGAATTTCGATCGGTATAAAATTTCGGATCGTAGGGACGTAAGTGACGACAATTTTAGACGATTCCCGAAATGTTATTTGGTTTAGATTAGTCTCAAAATCTTAATCGCCGCGATTTAGGATTTTTAATTCACGCGCCTAAGCCTAGTCCGGACCAAGCCTAACCATTGAAAATCAATTTCATTCCCAATCAGTTGAACGAAAAATTCGTTCAATCTCGATTTATTGAATTATATCTTTGCCCTCATTATTGTGCTAGAAGACAAAAATATTTAAACTTATGGTGGGCCCCGCCCCCCCCATGTCACACCCCAACCATCAATCTCCATCAAGTCAAACTAGTCAACTCCCCCACCGACCTTCTCTCTCTTCTTTCCTCTCTCTCTCTCTCTCTCTCACCAGCGCGCCTGCTCCCCCTCCTCTTCTCGTTCGCGTGCGACGCCCCCCCCTCCCCACCGTGCGCCACTCCTCCTCCTTCCTCCGGCCTTCTTTGAGCGACGCCAGCCCTGAACGACGCCGCCACCGCCTCACCGCCAGCCAGATGCCGCCACCTCGCCGTCGCTGCCGGCCCGCAGGCCTCCAGAAGCTTTATCAGACCGCTTGCCCTGTTTTCGGCATCAGTAGGCGTTTTGGACTGCCCAGCTGCCTCATGCCACTCCCGACCGCTACCAGCCACCACTTCAGGTTCCCTCCGACCCTCAGCCACCTCCACGACCGTTGCACGCCGCCGTAGAGCTGTCGAACAGCCCCCATGAGCTCCCGACGCCAACCTCCTCTTTTTTGGCCGCCCGAGCCCCGCGGCTATTGCGGCTGCTCCGACCTCCCTCCGGCCACCCCAGGCCACCCTCAGCCGTCGTCCTCGACCCTTCGCCGTTCCCCGGAGCCACTGGAAGCCGATCGCCGCCCGTAGAGCCCCGAACAGCCCGGAAACCGCCTCCCCTAGTCTGCCCGAAATCCCCTGTTTCGGACCAGGTTCTGTCCAGCCATCGTTCCGCCGTCTCCGACTGTCCGCTGCCGTCGCCACCGCCACCTACGGTCATCCCGGAGACCCCCGACCTTGGCCAACCATTCCCCCAGCCTTGCACAGCCCGAGTCCCCTCAAAACGGCTCCGACACAGCTTGATTCCCCTGTTCCAGCCGCTATCCTGTTTTGAGATCCACTGTTCACCGCCGGCCGCCACTGTTCCGGCCACCGGTGACCACCAGCCGCCACCCACGAGTCCGTGCCACTGTCCCGAGGTATCACCACGTCCTGCGGACCATCCTTGACCGAGTTTGGAGCCGAAGACCGAGTTGACCGCGAGTCGCCGTGTCGTTGCCGAGCCGTTTCGTCGCCGCTGCCCGAGTCGAGACCGCTCGAGCTAATTTTATTTGTGAGTTAATCCCTAACTCTTGGTTAGGACGCTAATTGTGTTCGAAATTAAATTAATTAGCTAATTAGAGTGTTTATGTAGTTTAATTTCGGTCGGTTTAGATAGAAACATAGTTTAGGCTAAATGACCGTAATTAATTAAGTTAGTCGATTAGCTAGATTGTCTGTGGCTAATTGATGATTAGAATTGATTGATGATATTGATTGATCGCGAGCGATAGGCTAGAGACGAGCATGGGATTGATTGTCAATTGGAATTGGATTTGTGATTAAGAATCGAATGGTTGCGATTGATTAATTGGTTCTTGAATTGTGAGATTTGAATGTCGAAATTGATCTGTTGATTGCCATGGGGGTCCGATTAGAGATTAATCGCCCAAAATTGCCTGATTTGTCGGTCGATAAACCGGTGCATTCATATAATCACGTATGAGATCAAATTGCATGGTTTAGCACGAAAACGGCCTTGGGCCGGTATTTGAACATGCGTGTATAAGCATTCGACTAAATTCAAAGAAATGAACTTGCTGGATGTCGAAGTGCTTGAGTGGTCACATAATGGATAATTTCGACAATCATTGTCTTACGGTTGGTCGGTCCCGGCAATCATTATCTTCTCGATTGCTTTGGATGCGCTTCGTAATTGTCTTTCCGGCTATTCGTTTGCCGGTCGTAACTTGTGAATGACCGAAGCCTTTTTAAAGATTCTTGTTAGTTCCGTGCGCGTGTCGACAATCATTGTCTTCCGGTTGGTCGAGCGAGGATCACATGGACTATCATAAGTCGTCGTTGAAAATAAGGGACAATGCCTAGTCCTGCCAAGAGAGCACCAACCGACTAATGTCTTTGGACCTACGGGTCGTTGTTAATAATAAATGGACTACGTGTGGTGTCATGTGCATGTAAGTGATGTGATGCTTCGCCAATGGATTGAATTGCTTGGTTTGATTGTTGAGTCGTCTGCATCGCATTATGTGTGTCTTTTGGAGGGTAAGCTTGTATGTGGTTGATATATTCGCTCTTTAATAACGTGATTGTTTGTTAGGACATTCGAGAGAATCAACACCCTAGGGGCTTAGGCGTTGACTCATTGAGATTTATTTCTCATCCCGTCGTTTAACCAATTCAAGTCCCAATTAATGGAGCCCTCTTCCGATCGGGGTTCTAGGACTTAGTTGTGACAGCCTTCTTTTTGGAGCCCCATGGATGCTAGGGGATGGTTGGTAAAGTAGTATTTTGGGAGTAGATGACGATTTAACCCTACTTGACCGTGTGTCTTTTTGAGGTCTTAGCGAGCCACCCCGAAGAATAGGGTTGTATATCTGCCTAGCCCCGTAGGGTTAAAATTCATCTGCTTTGATTTTATGAATGAAATTGCATTTTGTGAAATGACTGTTGTGATTTCCCACCGTACTATCCCGCTAATATTGTTTGTTTGGGAGAGTTGCATGTTCCGCATGTGCCTAAATTTGTAGGTCGATAGTGTACCTAGGACGCTATCTTTCGTGACCTGTGGCGAGTTTGGTAGGGATGTCGCGGGCCCGGGAATCGGGGCGTGATAATAGATGTTCCGGCTATACATAGATTGGGAATATAGCCGCATTTATAATCTGATCATTTTGGGGGCACAAATTGTCTCCATGAACTTTTTAATCGGCTTCTTAACAAGGAAGGCTTTCAACATGTGAGATTTTGTGGACCACTGTCAACTCTAAAAGCTTAAGTAGTTAGATGAAGACGTGGGTTATTATTTAAATATTCTAACACAGCAATACATCTGCAGAAAGTTTGGAAATTATTGAGGCTGCCATTTTCATGGTTCATTCATTTCTGTACATTAATCATGGTTGTTTTACAACCAGTGTCGCGTGCAGCTATTGAGTATGCACATTCTATAACTCGGCATTTCCCCATCATCATCCATTTTCAGTCAACTATTTCTGCCGAGTTATAGGCTACGTTGCCCTTTTCTTTGAGCTCCATCTGTAACTGACCAGAAAAACACAAATTATTGATGATCTAACTGGTAATCTAAAAAAACAAGCTCAATGTTTGTATACAAAATGTCTGCTTCACCTAGATGCTCAGTGTGTTCCAAGAATTCTGTACCTGTAACCTGTGTAGATACGTGTACGGTTGTTATGCAAACTAGAGCCTGTTATGACGCCTCAAATGTTTTTATGAGTCAAGCCATGCTAAAATCTTAGTCTTTTAGGGACCTAGTTGACGCCCATGGAAGATAAAACCCCCAAGGAAAATGAGTGCTCGAGCGCTGAACTTTTGGATCTTCACGAAGTAATGTGAAACAAGGCCAACTGTTGAGCCAACTCTGTTTGCTTCAGTTGAATTTGAGATGAGATGAACTAATGCACACATTGAAATCAAGCATAAACAAACATTTTACGCTATAAGTTTTAGTTACTTTTCTGAGACGAGAAGCTGGGGTAAACTCAGAATCTTGAATCAAGATAGATGCTTGACACATCGTGAATGCACATTAAAGTCTGAGTGTAAGAAGCCTTCCTATGCGCGAGTTTTGTCCTGGTGAATGCAGTGTGTAAATATAAGAGATCTTGTCTACTTAGTTTAATGTTTTCTGCAGAGTGTCTGCAGAGGGTACCTTGGAGACCACATAAAGAAACTGTCCTCCCCAGATGAAGGCCAAACAAGATGCTATCTCAAGAATTGTCTATCGAAGAGCTAATCCATAGATTGTGTACAGACTATAATGCATTCGGAATGCG
This sequence comes from Rhodamnia rubescens, assembly GCA_021437795.1. Lineage (NCBI taxonomy): Eukaryota > Viridiplantae > Streptophyta > Magnoliopsida > Myrtales > Myrtaceae > Rhodamnia > Rhodamnia rubescens. The sequence continues at coordinate 4,889,736 of JAILYA010000015.1, forward strand.
AAGATGTCACTGACATAAAGGGAAAAAATGCGGTTCTTTTGTCCTCTGTAGATACCAGCAAAGTTGTAGAACCTTTCACATTATGAGTCAAATGATTAAGGACAAAAGAAAATAGAATAACTTCACCTCTATCCCTCAGGTTTGTGATCTTTAACTTGCTGATTCTCTGGGATTATGTGCTATTAAATTATCAATAAAAGAACAGAGGACTGCTAGGCAGAGACTTCGTCCATTTATGGCCGAGGTATGTCCTAGGGAAGGTGCATATGACCCTGATGCCACGGCTTTGGATATCAATACTCCTGTCTTATCCCTTGCAGTGCATCCATATTTGGATCTATATAAAGGGCCAACCTCTGTGGCAAAATCACACTTACCTAATAGTCTCATACTTCCCCATTGTTTTGTCCACTGAGCCCCAGCCTAATCAGGATCCCAGTTCTTGAGGTACTGTTGGATTACCTTCATGCTTTCTGTTTTGCAGCTATTTTCTAATACTAACGGGTCTCTCGTATGGTGAACTCAAATAGACATATAACACTGCAAATTCAGTTGAAATGCTTCAACCCCTTGGCAACTTTTTCTTTGCAGCTTGAAGTCAAGATGACAGATTACCAGTTGCAGAATATAAGGATGAAAGTGGGCCCAAATTCAAACTTAGATCAAAATGACCGGATGCTGCATATTCACAATCCGCTCGGTGGCTCTAACGAGTGGGTCATATGGACCTATAACCTGCAGATCATAGGAGATTACATAAAGGAGAACTCCAGACTGCACAAGAAGCTGGACGATGTGTTTGAAAACTATTTTAAGCAGCTGGAAATTTTAGCCAAGCTGAGGCCTCCTCATCTGGGAGTATATCCTCATCCCGCATTTCCGAATCTGCCTTTTGGTGGGAACGTGGGTCCGTACCCGGAGAATTCTTTTTCAAATCCTAGTTTTCCGTATTGGAACGCAATGATGAGTCAGAAGTTGGAAGCTCTGAAGCGAAGGTTCGAAAAACTGGAAGAGCTCATAGAGGACAAACTGCGACCTCGATATTAGCAAGTGCAAAGTGTCGAAGTGAGGATGGAATTTTATACCTTTGTCAAGTATGATGTTGTCACGGTGATCCTCATTATATATTCAAGAAGACTTTTTCTACTGGAGTTTGATATGTTAGCTTGGGCAATATTTAGAAGGCCTAGGATGTGTGCTTCAATATGTGCGTTTGTGATCCTTTCGCCTTGGTCCGAATAAAAGTGTGCTTGTGCAATTATGTAAGATTCACATAGAGCTTGTCATTTCTTGGTGTTTTTTACCTTCTGATTCATAAATGGTTATTTAATAGACCAGATAATCACAAGCACTTGGATATACACTGCGGTCCACATAAAAATCATGTAGACCCTGCACATTATACGGAATAGGATTAACTTTTAGACCACATTGTATGAGATGAGAGAAAGTCAATTTCTGCAGGAATTAAAGAGGAAACTTCAGAAAGTTTGTTCTATCTCTCACCATGTCACTTCTTGTTGACAAAATTACAAAGTTTTAATGCATTTAACTTCTCAAGTGATCTGAACTTTGTCCGTTGAAGGCGATTCCTGTATGAGAAATTCTTTTCGCAATCACGTCTATTGTGCTGAAATGTTATTCTCCAGACCTTTTGCTTTGTAACACCATGGCCCAATGGCTTTCACAGGGTGAATTTTTCCCCCATTCATTCCAAGATTCTCGATCTGAACCATTTGCCTCTCTTTTGAGAGATGTACTGCCTATGCAACAGTATCTTGACTCCTATTAACTTCCTCAAACACTGAATTGTTATCTTGCACTATAGAATCTGTCCCTCTGACTCTCAAGTCTTCAAAACTAAATCACAGTTTCCCTCAGGATCAGCTAGGCATCATAGCGGCCATTTTTTCTCAGGAGCTCTAGTCGAGTCCTTCATATAGAAAAAAGCTGGCCAAGAAGAATTCATACACAAAGACTTTAGAGTCGGAAAATCACAGGTCTAAACAACAACACAAACATGAAATTACATGATCATATAAGCACACTTAAATCACTGCCATGGCACATGAGGAGAAGCTCTCGGCTGTCTTCAATTTATCTCAAGTACATTACAGATTGCACCCATAATAAGCCCAATGGACTAACTTTGACTCATGAAAATGCAAATCTATGCTCTCTGTTATATTTTTCTGGGCTCAGACAAAGACTGCATTGTCAAGAGGTAAACCTTCAAGCTCTTCATGAATTAAATGCTTCTCGCTGTTTTTCTAATAAATTAGCAATGGAATGGCCACTTCCTAGCTAATCACCTTCCCCATAAATACTTTCCACTACTTAATCTTTCTCATCAGCTGGCTTTAATGATGATGTGATACCATCAATAGCAGGCCAACCACCATAGATACGAGGAGGAAGAGGAGGAGGAAGAGTGAACAACTTAAGCTTTTTCTCACATTCGTCGAACTTCTTCAGAAGCTTATTTTTTTCTTATGAATAAGTTTGCTGGGACATTCTGATCATACGACAATATCACAAACTCTTGCTAATTCTTTCATGTGCAGTCACTTAAGCTTGTTCTCATCCAACTTTGGTCGATATGCCTGCTTGTGCTACTATATCCTCATAGTACATCATGTTAGCCATGATGTTTGATGATTAATCTTCTCTCGTTATTTGTCCTTGTCAACACATTCTGCATTCAGAAATGATCAAGGAAAAGGGAATACTCATCAAACTTCAAAGTACTTATAACTAGCACTATGTGAATAAAGTCCATGAACAGGAGTAAAGAGACTTTTACCTTTGCAGACTATATGCTCTCTCTCTAGCTGGTACTGTGTTCAGCTCATATAATCCAACTGGACTTATTTAATCTATGGTGTGGAGGTCAATCCATGATCTACGATGAATTTGTAAAATTTGTACATTGTCGGACCTTTCATGTACCTTAAAAACAAGATGCAAATCTCATCATCCGACTGCCTCAAAATTTCCTAATCCCTTCCTTGTCACGAGACGTTTGTTCTATTGTCCTTTCTCAGCCAATATAAAAGTCTGATCAGTACTGACAAGCCGAACAAAAAAGGAAGCATGCAGAAATTGAGAAAAAAAATATTACTAGAATGTCCTTGAGTTGAACAAAGGTTAATCGAAATTCCCAGTCAGGGCGGCATTGCCATACCCTCCAGAACAGCCAGATTGGCTCCAGCTTTTGTACCCTATAGAAAAAGACAATGTCACTATCAAAATGACAATTTAATAACTCATGCAAATGAAGGAGTGTCAAAAGCATCGTTTAGTGAAGATGATCCCCTCTTCTTTCTGTTGAGCATTTGATCTCTTTCATGCTAAAATGTGTGAATAAAAACCAAGTCATTATAGCCAGCGGCAGACGCAGCAACAAATGCATGAAACCAAAAAACAAACAAGTACCAAAACCCATGAGCTCCTAGCCCCTCTCGCTAAATGATTTAATCTGAAAGGCATTCTCCATAATACAGCACACTTGCCAAAATGAAATAAGTCCCACTCTGTTCTCTGCTGAGCACCAGCCTTATTTAGGAAGTCGGAGTCCTTTAGGTACTCCTAGACTTCATCCATTCTTCTAATTATCACAGGTGTCAGTAAAGTACTAATCCGTTTACAAAGCACTTGGACCCGTTTCGCAAACATTTTGCAGGTTGAAGTCAAGATGACTGATTTCCACCTGCAGGATATAAGCATGAGAGTAGGCCCAACTTGAGAATTAAATCAAAGTGGATGGTTGCTGCATATGTACAGAGTACTCGGTGGTACATAGTGGAGCATGTTGACATATAATCTGCAGCTCCTAGGAGATTACATACAGGAAGATTCCAGACAGCTTAAGAAGCTAGACAAAGTGGTGGGAAATCATGTTAACTAAAAGTCTCGTGCAAGATAAGGCCTCCAGATCTTGGGCATATTCTATTCCACACTTTGGTGGCTGTATAATCCTTGCCCCTGTGGTTCGGTTATCGAAGCTTGTTACCCAGGTTGGCACACAGCTCTGAGTTGCAAATTGGAAGAGCTAAACAAAAGATTTGAAAAGCTGGAAGAGCTCATACAGGACAAACTATGACCACAGACAATACCAACTGTGAACCACCGAACACCAATGGAGTTTTTGTGTCATATAATCTCTTCAAAGTACAATTGCAGACCTTGTATTAAACGTGCTCAGCCCAGGAACATGAGATCATGGTTCATACTCTTATTTCTGTTGATGTTGCTTACAAAATGCAATTTCTCTTTGCCAATCTCTAGACAGTAGAATGATTCGATGAGGCATTATTAGGTTCACGGGGTGAATTTCAAGTCCTTTTAAAGAGAAAAATTCATTTGGAAAGAACTCATTCACCAGAAAGACGAGGAGCTTAGAAGGATCAAAGAAGTAACAAGAACATAAACACTCTATAATTCAGACAGATGCATGATTACATCATTAAGGAAGCACTCTTTCATCACCCTCACATCACACACTAGTAAAAGCTCTCAGCTATCTTCAGTTTATCTTTTGCACATTGCAGACTTGCACTCATAATAACCTAAATTGCAGACTTGCTCTGATAATGACCCAAAAGCATTTCCACAAATTTTATTTTCTTTGGATAGTCTCTTTTACCACTCGTTTTCTTTCGATCACGTGCCAATGTAAAGGTCTACTACTGAGATCTTGGCATGCTAGTGTTCAAAGTAGGCCAACCGGCATGCATTGGAGGGAGAGGAGGAGCAGAAGTGAGAATTTTAAGCTTCATCTCATAGTCCTCAATCCTCCTCTGGAGACACTTATTTTCCCTTATCAATAAGTTTCCCAGAACATTTTGATCATATGTCAATATCGTCCATTCTCGCCAATCGCCAACAGGTTCCTTCACGTGCAAAATCTTAAGGTTGCTCTCCTCCAACTTTGGCTGCATGTTTGCTTGTGCTCTTATGGCCGCTAAGTACCTCTCGGTAGCCATGACCTTTCACAGTGGACTTCCGGCGCTATTCGTTCTCGTGAAGGTGTTCTGCATTGGAAAGGATCATGAAAAAGACGACATTAAACTTCAGAGAATAGGATACAGTGCTATGTTGGGCTTGATGTCCATGAAGAGAAGGTATGAACAATGAACAGAAGAAATAGTGGAGTGACTCTTACCTCCTGTTAGCTAGTTGCTCGCTCTTTAGTGTTCTGGTCCAACTTATATTATGTGGGTAAGGGATTTGCATACGCCTAGGAGACAGAGTATGTCTCAAACTCATGCAACTAAGGTTCAAAACATCCTCAATCATTTACCTTCCTGATAACGGCATGTCAGCCTAGGACACACGGTAAGAATCTCCTTGTTTTCTCACAATTTGTGCTTTACTTGATGCTAGGGGAAAGAGAAAAGGCTGAAGTATCGAATCAAGTAAAGGAGAAGAAATGGAGCAAAAGTGATTATTGGTAGATCTCAAATCCCTATTTTCCTCTCAAGGGCACAATCGCAATTTTGTCGATCAGGATCAACTTCAGTCGAAAGTTTCGTCAGACAAATTGAATGACCGCGTCACTCTTGCTTTAGTTGTTCCCGCATGCTAAAGCTCTATCTGCAATTTTTTTCAGTAACCGCATTATTCTTTTTGGTGCACAAGTAATCTGCAATGCGGTGCCTTTACCTTTACTTTTTTCTTTATACACTATCTTGTTCTCAGATGCCATTCTTGGTGTTGTCCTCACTCCTCAATCTTTGCCTAGAAAAGTGGCTGAAGTGGTCATTCATTCCAGTCTCAATCTTTTTTGCCTGCTTCACTTTGACACTGTGTATTACTCCTAGATGATCCTAGACTTGTAAAGCGTGTCGACAGTCACAGACCATTTCCTCCGAACCCAAGTTTTAAATTCTAGTCTGAGATGGCAAACATGTATGAATTCACCATCTCCTGCGGACCTCCATCACAAATGGACCACCACGAACCCAAATGAGAGGCGCAATGCAAGAAAGCTTCCTCTGTCAGAGAAATATCGTTAGAGCCGCAATTGGCTTATACTGCATCTTAGGGACTTTGTCAACTTATTCTAAATATGGTGTATGCAGAATGTATACTTGTAAGCAACTGTCAAAGAGCAAGTGCTTCAGACGTCGCCGGAAAGAAACAGATGTGATTATTTCAACTTAATGTTAGAGAATGCCAAAAAATTCAAAGAAACCCTGTTGACTAACAACCAAATGCAGGGACAAATAACAAAAGTACTCCAACACACGCTACGGAAATTCTTCCAGAAATTCCTCTGCTGCTCTATTCGTAGGCCACCTTTGTCTAAGAATCATGTACAGTGCATCCATAGTTTACATCTATATAAAGGGGCAATCTCTTTGGTAAAACCACACTTCCCAACCTAACGAGCACCGGCCTTATTGAAATATCCACATTTCTTGAGGTACTCTTGCATCACCTTCATAAATCAGTGTTTCAACAATATTATGATGATCTCGAGTCTGGCAGAAATGAACTCTTTTGAACATGCAAATTCAGTGATAACTTCTACATTCTTTTCTACAGGTTCAAGTCAAGATGACAGAAAACCAATTGAAGAACCTTAGGAAGAGAATAGGCCCTCATCCAAATCTAGATCAAAACGGACAGTTGCTGCATCTGATCAACCCAATTGGTGCCTTCAACGAGTGGGTCGTCTTGACCTATAACCTGCAGGTCCTGGGAGACCAGATAAAGGAGAACTCCAAGCTGCGAGAGAAGCTAGACGACGTGGTGGAAACCTATGTCAAGCAACTGGAGACTTTATGCAAAATAAGGCCGGCTGGTCCCGCGGCATATCCTATTCCGACCCTCCATGGCACTGTAAGTCCCTACGCTGGCGATGCCATGCCGTACTGGATGGCAATGATGAATCAAAGGCTGGAAGATATGGAGAAAAGATTCAGGAAAATGGAAGAGCTCATGATGGATATGGAGAAAAGATTCAGAAATATGGAAGAGCTCACGATGGATATGGCAAAAACATTCACAAATATGGAAGAGCGCACGATGGATGTGGAGAAGGGCGTGGGCCGAATACTTAGATACCTATTTTAGGCCTTCTCCCACCTAATTGGTTGTCTAAACCTCCTCCTATCCTTCGAAATTTACTTGGTTTTGATGTAGTTTATGAAGGGATTTATCGTAAATCGATTTAGAACGATTATACAGATAATAGAAGAAAAAAATAAACGATGCACCTGGGTTCACCCCAAAATAGGGCTACGTCCCGCAAAGAGATTTCACTATGATTTTTTTAGTTTACAGCCGCACAACTCGTTTCAATAATCAGCTAAAAACAAGCAAATATATATGCCTTAAACGAGCCCAAAACCTAAACCTATCCGAAACCTCTTTAATCCGATGATCGGGCAGCGGAACACCCGATCGGGGGCGTTGCCCCCGAATCCCGCATTCCATGCGCAGGAATCACATGTCGTCGGATCATACTTTAATTTTCCTAAGCTCACGTGGACGTGCCCGGTGTGAGAAACAAGGGTCTCCGAAGTATTCGCTAACTCCAACAGTTTCCAATTGTTTTTCGAACGTTATTAGTGAATGAAAGTACCCATCTTTTCAATAAATAAAAAAACGATGGAAAATCACGGAATATAACGTTGTTAACGGACTCGTGGATCCAGTCAATCCTATAACATAGTACATCATATAGAGTTTCTTGTTTCATGCCACAAAAATTTCTCCCCTTTCTTTGTGTGCCCGTGTACTTGTTTCACAAGCATTTGTGTGCTTCAGTAAAGGAGACAAAAACTCTGCCCAATTTCCTTGTGTATTGGATAGAAGCAGGGGAAACTTGTGCATTTGTTCTGTTTCTAAATAAAAAGGAATTCTTGCATCATATTCTTGAGGTAGTTTTCGCTCATAAGATGCAAACTTTAAGGAAGGAATAGCTGAAGGACGGAGAATATGTTCTAGTTGGTTCTGTCTTAACATCCTGTAGTTCCCTTGATTCGTGCATATTGTACTTTTAACTTCCAAGACATTGTCCCTTCTTTTCAGTCAGATGACAGATTACCAGTTGCAGAATATAAGGATGAAAGTTGGCCCAAATTCGAACTTAGATCAAAATGGCTGGATGCTGCATATTTACATTCCGCTTGGTGGCTCTAACGAGCGGGTCATATTGACCTATAACCTGCAGCTAAATAGGAGACTCCACAAATGAAAACTCCAAATTGCACAAGAAGCTGGACGATGCGGTCGAAAACTATGTTAAGCAGCTGGAAATTTTAGCCAAACTGAGGCCTCCTTGTCCTGGAGCATATGCTTATCCCACATTTCCCAATCCGCCTTTTGGGGGAACATCCAAGTAGCACCAACGCTAACACCGACACGCCCAACACCAGCGACACGATATGCCAACATGTCATTTTAAAAAATAGAGAATTCTGACACGTTGGGACACGTTGCATATTAAACATATAATTTTATTATATACATGATAAATTACACCAGCAGTGGGTTTCTTCTTCTTCTTCTTCTACTATATCAGGATTAGTTTTTTTTTCTTTTGCCTGGCTGAGTATACTAATATTGAAGTGGGTTGGTAAATGACTTAAGTATGTATATTTTTTTTATAAATTTACATTTTGAGCCATAATTTATTGAAAATGCTTAAAATTGACGTGCGTGTCAAAATGGCGTGTCAAGATGCTGGACTCACGTGTCGCTAGCGTGTTTGGAGTGCTAACCACGGTTCCGTCGCATGTTGGAGAGTGTCGAAGAGCGTTGAAGTGTCGGATAGTGTCGGACACGACACATAGATCCCCAGAGAGTATCGGTGGTGCTTCATAGGTGAACATGAGTCCTTACCTGGACAATTCCATTACAAATCCTAGTTTCCCGTATCGGGGATGCAATGATGAGTCAGAAGTTGGAAGCTCTGGAACAAAGGTTTGAAAAACTGCAAGAGCTCATAGAGGACAAGCTGCGACCTCGATATTAGCAAGTGCAAGCTTTCGAAGCACAGGATGGAATTTTATACCTTAGTCAAGGATGATGTTTTCAGGGCGATCCTCACCATATATTGAGGAAGACGTTTCCTACTTGAGTTAGACATGTTAGCTTGGGCAATATTTAGAAAGCCTGGTTTGAGTGCTTCAACAAAGGAGATGAATGAGGCCTTTTCCATGTAGTTCATCCAAAAAATGCAGACAACTCACTCTCTGGCTGCTTCAGTCAGTGGAAATATGTAGTTTGTGATCTTTACTCCTCCGTCTGAATAAAAATGTGCTTGTGCAATTATGTAAGATTCAATTATGTAAGACTTGATAATTACAAGCACATGTATATACACTGCTGTCCACATAAAAATCATGTAGACCCTGCACGTTCTGCAGAGGAGGATTAACTTTCTGTGCCGCATTGTATGAGATGGGAGAAAGTCAATTTCTGCAGGAATTCAACAAGAAACGTTTAACTCTGTGACTACCGAAAGATTGTTCTATCTCTCAACCATGTCACTTGATCACATGACACTGGAGAATTTATGAATTTCTTATAGAGAAAATTACAAAGTTTCAATGCATTTAACTTCTCAAGTGATCTTAACTTTGTCCGTTGAAGGCAATACCTGTATGAGAAATTCTTTTCTCAGTCGCTTCGATTGTGCTGAAATGTTTTTTTAGGATCTGTAATCGAGCCATCATAGGGGCCATTTTTCCCAGGGTCTTTAATCGAGTCCTTCATAGAGAAAGAAAGTTGGCCAAGAAGAATTCATACACTTAATCAAGAGTAGACTTTAGGAGTCGGAAATTCATAGGACTAAACAACACAAACATGAAATTACATGATGATATAAGCACATTTTAATCACTGTCATGGCACAATAAGGAGAAGCTCTCAGCTGTCTTCAATTTATCTCAAGTACATCATGGACTCCACACATAATAAACCTACTGGACTAACTTTGCCTCATTAAAATGCAAATCCATCCTCTCGGTTTTTTTCTTTCCTTGGCTCGACAAAGACTGCATCATCAATAGGTAAACCTTCACACTCTTCATGAATTAAATGCTTTTTTTTATTGTAATAAATTAGCGATGGAATGGCCACTTCCTAGCTGATCAACTTTCCCATAAATAGTTTCCTCTACTTAATCTTTCTCGTCGGCTGGCCCTTGGTATGGTTGATACCATTATAGTAGGAACGCCTACAGAAGAGGAGGAAGAGAAGGAGAAAGAGTGAGCAACTTTAGCTTTTTCTCATATTTGCCGATCTTCTTCTTCAGAAGCTTATTTTTTTCTTATCAATAAGTTTGCCTGGACATCCTAATCATGCATCAATACCACAAACTCTTGCTAATTCTTTCATGTGCAGTAACTTAAGCTTGTTCTCATCCAACTTTGGTCGATACGCCTGCTTGTGCTACTCTGTCCGCATAGTACCTCTCATTAGCCATGACGTTTCATGGTTAACCTTCTCTTGTTATTTGTCCTTGGCAAAATGTTCTTTATTCAGAAATGATCAAGGAAAAGGGAATACTCATCAAACTTCAAAGTATATATAACTAACACGGTCTGAATAAAGTCCATGAACAGGAACAAAGAGACTTTTACCTTTGCAGGCTAGATGCTCTCTCTCTCTGTGGCTAGTACTGTGGTCACCTCATATAATCCTACAGGACTTATTTAATATATGGTGTGGATGTCAATCCATGATCTACAATCAATTTGTAAAATTTGTGCATTGTCGGACTTTTTATGTACCTAAACACAAGATGCAAGTCTCAATCATCCGACAGCCTCCAAATTTCCTGAATTATTTTCTTTGTCATGAGGCATTTGTTCTATTCTCATTTTTTAGCCAAAACAAAAGTCAGATCAGTACTGACAAGCTGAACGAAAATAAGCATGAGATATGGAGAAGAAAAATGTTACAAGGATGTGCTTGAATTGAACAAAGGTTAATCGAAATTCCCAGTCAGGGCGGCGTCATCATACCGTCCAGGACAGCCGGATTGGCTCCAGCTTTTATGCCCTATAGACAAAGGAATCAAAATGACAATGTAATAACTCATGCAAGTGAAGGAGTGTCAACAGCATCGTTTAGTGAAAATGATCCACTCTTCTTTTTGTTGAGCATTTGATCTCTTTCATGCTAAATTGTGTGATTAAAACCAAGGCACTGTAGCCAGCGGCAGATGCAGCAACAAATGCATGAAACCAAAAAACAAACAACAAGTACAGAAACCCATGAACTCCTAACGCCTCTTATGATTCAATCTGAAGGGCAATCTCGATAATACAGCACACTTGCCAAAATGATGCAATTGTCACTGTGTTTTCCGCTGAGCACCAGCCTTATTTAGGACATCGAAGTCCTTTAGGTACTCCTAGACTTCATCCATTCTTCTAATTTTCGCAGGTGTCAGTGAGGTACTAATCTCTTTAAAAAGCACTTGGACCCGTTTTGCAAACTTTTTGCAGGTGTAAGTCAAGATGACTGATATCCAGCTGCAGGATATAAGGATGAGAGTAGAACCAACTTGAGATTTATAATCAGAATTGATGGTTGCCACATATGTACTAAGTACACGGTGGTACGTAGTGGAGCGTACTGACTTATAATCTGCAGGTCCTAGGAGATTACATACAGGAAAATTCCGAAGTGCTTAAGAATCTAGACAAAGTGGTGGGAAATTATGTTAACTAAAAGCCTCCTGCAAGATAAGGCCTCCTGATCTCAGGGCATATTCTACTCCACCATTTGGTGGCTATATAAATCCTTGCCCCCGTGGTTCCATGGTCATACCTTGTTACCCAGGTCGGCACACTGCTTTGAGTCAAAAGGTGGAAGAGGTAAACAAAAGATTTGAAAAGCTGGGAGAGCTCATAGAGGACAAATTATGACCACAGACATTACCAACTGTGAACCATCACATTCCAGTGGAGCTTTTGTATCGTGTCAAGAAAACGGCATTGACAATTGCGTATCATCCCTTCCAAGTACCATTCTGTGACCCTTGTTGCGATGTTTGCACTTTGTGATTTCCAGTTTCGTTTGTGTGTTTGTGTATTTATACCAGAGGATCATGTTTTCTTCAGTAATTCTGCATATAAGAGATATGACCTTTGTGCTTTCATCCATAATCCTGCATATAAGTTGCACTGATACAGGCATATGTAACAGAAATAATGCTTTCTAAAAATGTGAAATTTGAGGAAGCTATCAAAGGACATTAAATTGTAGTCCTGGTATGTAATGGAACAATTCTCCAGCTCTGTTGCTTTGTATATACCTTGATGTTTAACGTGTCCTGCCCAGGAACATTAGAACACGGTTCACACTCTTATTTCTGTTGATGTTGCTTACAAAATGCAATTTCTCTTTGCCAATCTCTAGACAGTAGAATGATTCGAAGAGGTATTATTGGGTTCATGAGCCCAGTTTCAAGTCCTTTTATAGAGAAAAATTCAGTAGGAAAGAACTAATTCATCAGAAAGACGAGGAGCTTAGAAGGATCGAAGAAGTAACAACAACATAAACACTCTTATTGCAGATAGATGCACGATCACACCATTAGGAAGCACTCTTTCAACACCATCATATCACACACTAGTAGAAGCTCTCAGCTATCTTCAGTTTATCTGTTACACATTGCAGACTTGCACTCATAATAACCCGAAAGCATACTGCTCTCATAATAACGCAGAAGCACTTCTACAAATTTATTTTCGTTTTATATAAAAAAACCTTTTATTTCTCGGCTTCTTTCGATGACGTGACAATGTCAAGGTCTACTATTTGAGGTCTCGGCGTGCTAGTGTTCAAAGTAGGCCAACCGGAGTACATTGGAGGGAGAGGAGGAGCAGAAGTGAGAATTTTAAGCTTCATCTCATACTCCGCAATTCTCTTCTGGAGACACTTATTTTCCCTTGTCAGTAAGTTTCCCAGGACATTTTGATCATACGTCAATATCGTCCACTCTCGCCAATCCCCAACAGGTTCCTTCACGTGCAAAATCTTAAGGTTGCTCTCCTCCAACTTTGGCTGAATGTTTGCTTGTGCTCTTATGGCCGCTAAATACCTCTCGGTAGCCATGATCTTTCACGGTGGAACTTTCTGCACTATTTGTGCTCGCGAAGGTGTTCTGCATTGGAAAGGATCATGGGAAAAAAGACATTAATCTTCAGAGAATAGGATACAGCATTATGTTGGGCTTGATGTCCATGAACAGAAAGGCATGAAACAATGAACAGAAGAGAGAGTGGTGACTCTTACCTTTGCAAGCTAGTTGCTCTCTCTTTGTTTTCTGGTCCAACTTATATAAGGCACAAACATCATGCAACTAAGCCTCAAAACTTCCTCAATCATTTACCTTCCTGATAACGACATGTCTGCCTAGAACACACTGCAAGAATCTCCTTGCTTTCTCACAATTTGTGCTTTACTTGATGCTAGGGGAAAGAGAAAAGGCTGAAGTATCGGATCAAGTGAAGGAGAAGAAATGGAGTAAATGTGATTATTGGTACATCCAAATCCCTATTCTCCTATCACGGGCACAATCTCAACTTTCGTCGATCAGGATCAACTTCAGTCGAAAGTTTCAGACTAGTTAAATGAAATCGTCACTCTTATTTTAGTTGTTCGCCCATCCTTGTCATGCTAAAGCTCTATCTGCAGTATTCTTTTTGGTTGCACAAGTAATCTGCGATGCCATGCTTTTACCTTTATCTCTTTTATTATTCACTATCTTGGTCAGATTCCTTTCTTGGTGTTGCCCTCACTCTTTGCCTAGAAAAGTGGCTAAAGTGATCACTAATTTCAGTCTCAATCTTTTTTGCCTGCTTCACTTTGACACTCAGTGTGTTATTCCTAGACGATCCTAGACTTGTAAAGCGTGATGACAGTCACTGACTATTTCATCCGAACCTGAGTTTTAAATTCTAGTCTAAGATGGCAAACATGTATAATTCACCATCTCTTTTGGACCTTCATGATAAACGGACCACCACGAAAACATATTAGAGGGGTAATGCAAGAAGCCTTCCTCTTTCTGAAGTCTTGCTAGAGCCACAATAGGCTTATACTGCATGTTAAGGACTTTGTCAACTAATTCTAATTATGGTGTAAGCAGAATGTATATTTGTAAGCAACTGTCAAAGAGCAGGTCAGTCAGGTGCTTAAGACGTCACCAGAATAAAACAGATGTGATTCTTTCAACTTAATTTTAGAGAATGCCAACAAATTCAAAGAAACCCTGTTGATTAACAACCAAATGCCGGGACAAATAACAAAAGTACTCCAATACATGGTACGGAAATTCTTCCGGAGGTTCCTCTGTTGCTGTATTCGTAGGCCATCTTTGCCTAAGAATCATGTACAGTGCATCCATAGTTTACATCTATATAATGGGGCAATCTCTTTGGTAAAAGCACACTTCCCAGCCTACCGAGCACCGGCCTTATTGAAGCTTTCAAATTTCTTGAGGTACTCTTGCATCACCTTCATACTTTCGTGTTTCAATGATATTCTGATGATCACGAGTCTATAAAAAATGAACTATTTTTAAACATGCGAATTCAGTGACAGCTTTAACCTTTGGCTACATTCTTTTTACAGGTTCAAGTCAAGATGACGGAAAACCAATTGCAGAACCTTAGGAAGAGAACAGGCTCTCATCCAAATCTAGATCAGAATGGACGGTTGCTGCATCTGATCAACCCAATTGGTGCCTTCAACGAGTGGGTCGTCTTGACTTATAACCTGCAGGTCCTGGGAGACCAGATAAAGGAGAACTCCAAGCTGCGCGAGAAGCTAGACGACGTGGTGGATAACTATATCAAGCAACTGGAGACTTCTTGCAAAATAAGGCCGGAAGGTCCCGCGGCATATCCTATTCCGACCCTCCACGGCACTGTAAGTCCCTACCCTAGCGATGCCATGCCGTACTGGATTGCAATGATGAATCAAAGGCTGGAAGATCTGGAGAAAAGATTCAGGAAAATGGAAGAGCTCGTGATGGAAAATCCCGGAGCATAACATTGCTAACGGACACGTGGATCCAGTCAATCCTATAAACACCGTACATCATATCGAGTTCAAGTTCTGTGTCACAAAAAATTCTCCCCTTTCTTGCGTGCCCGTATATGTGTTTTACAAGTATTTGTGTGCTTCACTAAAGGAGATAACAACTCTGTCCGATTTCCTTGTGTATTGCATAGAGGCAGGGGAAACTTGTGTATTTGTTCTGTTTCCTAATAAAGAGTGTTCTTGCATCATATTCTTGAAGTAATTTTCGCTCATAAGATGCGAACTTTAAGGAAGCGATAGCTGAAGGACGAGACACTCTATCGTAGTCGGTTTTATCTTATCGTCCCCTATTTCTGTTGATTCACGCATATTGTATTAAACTTCAAGACATCGTCCCTTCTTTTGAGTCGGATGTGCAATTTCACTACCTCGCACAGAAAAAGACTAGAGCTCCACGAGTTAATATTCGCAAAGCGGACACAATGATATGATCACTCAGAACAACCTTACACTTTCTCTCTCGAGTAATGGCAACTATAGAACAAGCGTTCTGGTCCCCAAAAGGAAAGGGGAATGAAATGAGAGACAGTGTACGTTGATACCAGGTTCATTCACGAAGGCAAATCAACCATTGTCACGTTTTCAAGTTATTGCACACCTGCTAGGACGGTCTCCCAGACAATCTATAGGTCATGTCTATAGGGACTCTTCCGCTGTCCCAGAAGCTTGATGAAAGAATCGCAAACCAACACACATATTTGAACAGCGACGGCTAGGTGCCATCTCTTTCGGCGAGCTTCTTTCCGCATCTTTTAGAGACCAAACCGAAGCTGAGTATGGAGAACAGGGCTTTGGAGAGAGAGGATGAAGATCGGAGAAAAGAGAGACAGGCCGATTTACCGTCGCCAGAGAAGCATTCTTAAGCCTGCTTCCAGTGACCGGCCCTGAAGAATCTCGCCTGTTCTATGTTGGCTTATTGTAATTTTAGCAAAGGTATACAAGCTGGTGTACGCAAGAAACTGAAATTTGAAAAATTAGTTTGAACCGTTGAATAATGAAGAGAAATCATTGACCAAGATGCGCAATACCAAAAAAGTTGTACTTACGAAAAGATAAATTTATTTTGAGATATAAAATCATCGTAAGATAGAACTTACCCATTTCCTAATATTGACTATCGCGAGAGAAAAATAAATTACGATTATAAGATAATAAGAAACTTAGGACATCTTGGGAAGGAAAAAATGATTTGAGATCCCTTAAAAACAGCAAACTCTCTTTGTTTTATAGAATAGTCTAGATGTGGAATTTTTTATATTACTTGTGGAATTTGAGGAATATGATTAGTAGCACGTTAATTTTTCTTAATCTTTTGAAGTAGTATGAGTAAAACCCCCTCTTCTCCGGAAAACCTTACACCGTCTTTTAAACCTTTACAGCTGCAGAAACTGAAGCTGAGAGCCTGCTTAGTCTCTAATTTTCTTTTTCTTTTCTCTCTCTCTTTTTTTTTTTTTGCTTGATTGTCTTTTCTTTTCTCCCAGGATCTGTTTTGGGAGTTTATGTGTTTGAATAGATTTATGCAGCTGATATTGGGTGAATGTGGAGACCAATTGGGTCATTCATCTCATCAACAGCCACCGATGATCTTGGGTGATTGGTCTCGAATCGTTTACGATGCCAAATCTATTCTTGAGAGATGAAAGTGTGCTTCTAGCTACAGACCGTGTTTTTTTATCCTTTTTTGGCATTTGCTTTGTCCTACTGTTACTTGGGATTTGTTAGGCTTGAAGGTTTTCTATATACCTCTCGGGCATCATTCTGTTTAACAAATGTAATCTTTCTTTCGACCAAATAAAAATTGGCTTGAATTTAATAACTTGTTCCCTATTTAATATGATAAGTGAACTTTTTTTTTTAATTAACCACTGGAGGATCTCCCAAGTTGCCACTCTTCCCATTTGGCAAGAGGGAGCTAGGGGTTTCGAATCCCCACTTTCGAGGGAGTGGGGTGGAGGGACACGTGAGGAGGGAGTAGAGTTTTGCAACCTCCACATGGCACAAAGCGTATATAGTATGACTTATATAGTAGAAGAGGATAAGATAGAACCAAACTAAAAAAAAAAAATTTTGCTTAATTGAATATTTTAAATTGATATTAATTAGTGTTATACAATGTAGGAAAGCCAAACCAACTGAAACTGCAATCCGTGAGGCAACCGATGCTACAAACCTATTAGCTTAAAGATATATTGAATATGCCACTTCTGTTTCCGGTTATAATGGAAAATTATGATTCACATGGTACATGACTATGAATCACCATGTGTCATAAGCTGCTTTTTCTCGTGCAAATTTAGAAAATTACTAGTTTTTGTAAGGTCGCCACTTACTTAATTATTTGGGTTAATACCACGAAAAACTCCAAACCGGTACACTTGTGACAAATTTATCTCAAACTATTTTTTTAACCACCAAAAAATCCCAAACCGGTACACATGTGACAAATTTACCCAAACTATTTTTTTGACTATCAAAAACCCTAAATCGGTACACTTGTAACAAATTTATCTCAAACTGGTACATTTGTGATAAAGTTACCCTATTAAATTTTAACATCAAATTGTTGAGTTGGATAACACGTGGCAATTGAGGGTGTACTAGTTTGGGGTTTTCACCCTTTGTTTATCATAGATATATCAAATTGAGATTCTTAGTAGCATTAACTCAATTTAACGGAAACTAACTAAAGGTAAATTTGTTACATGTTTACCACTTTAGGGTTTTTGGTAGTCAAAAAAATAGTTTTGGGTAAATTTATTATAGATGTATCGGTTTACGATTTTTTATGATAAAAAAATAGTTTGAGGTAAATTTGTCACATGTATACAAGTTTAGGGTTTTTTGTGGTCAGAAAAATAGTTTGGAATAAATTTACATAAGTGTAACAGTTTTGAATTTTTGTGGTAAAAAGATAGTTTAGGGTAAATTTGTCATTGGTGAATCAGTTTGGGACTTTTCGGTGTGTCGCGACATGAAAAAAAAATAAACGAGTTATCTTTTTCGGGCTAATGGATTATCGAGGTTAATTAATTAACTAACCTAACTCGAGACTCTCCCAAGTCCATACCAAATCGCAACTTAAGGTTCGAATGATTAACATGCAATGTGATTTGAATTTGGAGTCGCCACTAATCATTTTCGGTAGGTCGATTAGAAACCTAAATAAAATAGCGGGAGAAAACTATCTTATTTCTGCGAACCCGTAGATTAAGAGTCCGGGGACTTGGTTACATTAATTACAACTAATGCCCTTTCGGTACCTTAAAATTCATGAAACAAATAATGGATTTGACAAATTTGATGAATTCTACTTGAAGATCCAAGAATCATTTTTTTTGGATTTTTCTTCCCATGACATTTTTGAAATAAAGAAATTACATGAAATTAGGATGAAATAGGTTCAAGGTTACTCCCCAATTTGAACTCGTGCACCAAACTCGTGCTTCGGGCTTGTCTTGACCATTGGACCGATTTGGTGACTCGTTAGACCGAGAAATCTCCTGGTCCTATCTCTCCTTCACGCTTCTTTCTCATATCGCTAGAATTTCATGAGACTCGCAATCCGGGCATTGATATTTTTTCCCTTTTGCTCTCCTTCTATTCTTGTACCATTGATGTCTCATCGTTGATATGCAATTGTTATTTAACATAAAAACGTAGAGAGAAGAATCGGTGTAGAAAATCTCGAGCTAATTTGTATTCGAAATTAAAGAAAGTTAGGGAATCACTTAACTTTCTTTTGTCTGCGAGCTTGAACGATGGTGATGAACTTGTGGCTTGTGTTGATGGGTGCAGAAATTGGCAATGGTAGCACCGAGCTTCAAAACACTCAAGCCCTCTCAAAACGCTCTCCAAATTTTTTCTCAAGAATTCTCTTTTTCCTCTCTAAAGAATTCCTCTAAAAAACTCTCTCAATTCTCTTTCACCCCAAAAACTCCTTTCAATTCTCTCCCACTCCAAAAAAACCTCCTCTTTTATAGGCAAAATTCTTCATCTTCATTTCCTCACCTTCCATTTTCATCTTCCTTTCTTCATCTTCATCTTCTTTTTTTCATCTTCATTTCCCCACCTTCCATTTTCATCTTCTTTTCTCCATCCTCATCTTCTCTTCTTCATCTTCATCTTCTCTTCTCCACCTTCATTTCTCCATCTTCCATTTTCATCTTCTCTTCTTCATCTTCCTTTCACCATCTTTCTTTCCCCATCTTCTTTTGGTATTTATAATGCAGTCCCGAAGTTTCAAGTATTTGCAATATAGTCCCTGAAGTTTTGAGTATTTGCAATACAATCCCCGAAGTTCCGAGTATTTGCAATACAATCCCCGAAGTTCCGAGTATTTGCACATACGTCCCCGAGAAAATATTTCTTTCAAGCCCGAATCTTCTCGGTGCATTTTTTCATCCCATGCCTAGTCCAGACGCCTGTTAAATTAAGCTCAAATTATATGTCAATGCTAAATGAATATGTGAGATGATTTTTGTTTAGAACTAAAATTAGTTCTAATTTTTATGCAAAATATATATTAGTCAAAATTTAGGCGTCAGCTGCCCCTCTTTGAGTGGAGGCTCGTAGAGGTTCCGCTCAAAGACAAAATTGAACCCTAAATTTTGATAGTGCAAATGATGGATGAACTTTTTGGCGGGAGTTTTAGTCCCATTTTTTTATGTAATGAAGTGATGCATGATATGCAAGATCTGTAAATAACATGTGTCATAATTTCTCTTTTCCATGTTAGAGAAACCCGCACATGGATCGCATACGAGAATACCTGTTTTACCAAATACCTCATAAAGTGGTGATTCCCTTAATTTCCAAGTTTCTTGCAAACACGAGGACCTTAAGGTATTTGGCCTATCATTATCGGAGACTTCTCCCTAATGCGAGACAGCGCAAGATGTGTATCCTTCCGGATCACAAGAGCTACGTCGTTGTGAGTCGAAAGAAGTAGAATCAAGTTCACAAGAGCTACGTCGTTGTGAGTTGATTAAATGTCGAAATCGCCAGTGCATATGTCTTCACGATTCGACAAAGGGGAACCGAAATCTTAAGAGCTACGTCGTTATGATTTGGTTTGGATCAAAATCACGGGTGCTTATGTCTTCGTGATTTGATAAAGGAGCCGAGAATCATAAGAGCTATGTCATTATGAGCCGACTAAAGGTCAAGATCACCGGTGCATATGTCTTCGTGATCGAGACGGAAATCATAAGAGCTACGTCGTCATGATTTGATAAGATGTCAAGATCGCCGGTGTATATGTCACACGACCTGACGAGGAGAGGCATATTGCCCCGAATTGAATCGTAACAACTATCATCGGAGGAGTTGTTAATTTGAAAATGGGTTCGGAAAACTTACCCGGGTTCTCCGAACGATTAATCAAAGAACGAAACGGATCGCTCGTATCGTACATGGTAGGCATTTGCCAAGAGAACTTACTCATTCAATAATCCTTGGATGAATTTCGAGACCTTGGGAGGGACATCGAACATCGGGAATGTATTACCCATCATAGAATGTCCGAGGTAACATGCGCAAACATATTCAACATGTGCATAATGCAATCACTCATACTATGGTTTATGCATAACCATTCTATCAAGTTTGCATTACCAAGCCTGTCCGGAGATGTTCTCACATTATGAATACCTCGAATGTGAGCTGAATGGGGGGACTTCGGTCCGAAAGGGTTTTCTCTCACTCTCAAGAAAAGTTATTTATCCCGTCTGCGGGATTCAAAAGAAATCACTCAATCTTTCCATCATCGCATTCGATAAGGATCCGAGTAATCTCGCAATTGATACGACCGAGCCGATCCGGAGGTCTTGATTAGGACCGTAATGAGGGCTAGGTCAAAGGTTTACAAAGGGGACTCTATTTAAGTCAAAGCTCTTGAAATGAATTTCATCGTCATCTCTCGGGTTTACAAGTCAAAAACCCCGCAAAAATGATAGAGAAGTAATCTTGCTCGAACTTCTTCGAGTGATGCTTAAAATCATTGAACTCCACATTAATTCAAGTGCCCTAGTCGGAAAAGGCTTTTAAAGGGTTGTAATGGAGGTAATGATTTGGGGACCGAGAAACGAAAGAGTTCATTTTGGCTCGGAAGATGTTTGAGAAGGGGCTTGATGTTGGTGATCATTACAATCTTGTCACCGATCGTGGCCTTCTATGATACCATCATTGCTCGAGGATGGTATGAACTCAAGATTGCATTTGCAATTTGACACTTCATGGAGATTTTTCTCTCAACCCTTTTAGGATATACAAGAAAATTGTGCATTCAAGTTCGAAATATTCTACAAATGAATAATGAATTGAAAGGGCATTGGCCTTGCTTTTGGTAGGCACTTTGCTTTTTAAATGCCCAGGAGTTTTTTTGTGGAATCAGCTTTCCCTCTTTCTTCTCCCCCTATTTTTTTTATATACTCCCAACTCTCTTTTACTATTGCATCTTGATGAGTTCATTGGGAGATTTCCTTTTGATCCAAAGCTTTTGAGTCCTTCTACTCAAAGATAGGCCATATTTGCTTTGGGACAACAATGATCACCAATAAGGGCTTTTAGAAACGAATTTGCAGGCTCAAATGGGTTGTACAAATGGATATAGATGTGTGGGATAGAAAAAGAAATGCTCTTCGTCACCCTAAGGCACTTGAATTAAAGTGCAAGTACAATGCAAAGAACCACCCGAAGATTGATGTTAGTCCAAGCAAGAAGATTTCTAACCATTTGTCTCGTAATGCTAATGGAATTACCTCTGTTTTGCCCCAATGTGGGGTGGTTCTTGATAGGGTTGTGGAAGTGAAATCTCCGCTCAAATGGGTTGATCAACGGATAACTTGCAGTGTTTAGGGTAGAGAAATGAATGCCTCCATCACTTCGGTTATCGTACCTTTGCGAGAAAACTCTTTACCTCGGGAGTGCGAAATTTTGCCACCGTTCATCTCGCCTGAAAAAATTGGACGTGTTTGGGAAAGGATTGCCTTTCATCATCTGTCATGCCCCCTTCTGTACATTCGATGTATCTTATGTAGTTCATGTTCCTTATTCAGAGTTGGTAAATTAAACATGAGGAACAATCATGTGCAAACCATGCGGTGTATGAGTGTTTTCGAGCATATAAAATGCAGCAACTTTTTATCTTGGCGGACAAAGTTCGCAAGTACATAAAAAATTTCTTAGGGGCATGGATCGTGAATTGCCCCTGCTCATGTAAATGTATTGCAAAACTTCATTGTCCGCTTGAGCTGAGATTTCAAACGCTCCAAGAATTTCTCATTTCATTAATTTTTCAGGGAGAAAGGATACTTCTCTGTTTGGACAGGTAGTGACCCCTGTAAAAATCAAAAGGGAAAGCA
Source organism: Rhodamnia rubescens (assembly GCA_021437795.1). Lineage (NCBI taxonomy): Eukaryota > Viridiplantae > Streptophyta > Magnoliopsida > Myrtales > Myrtaceae > Rhodamnia > Rhodamnia rubescens. Next base: position 4,912,172 of record JAILYA010000015.1, read on the forward strand.
TCAATGTATGTCCTCATGTTCTAAAAGAGTTGAAACGATACCACTTTACCCATGTACGTATTCCTCGCGAACTTTGAATTGAAAAGATCGATTCATCTGGATCGGATTGTATGTCCAAGAATGTCATCTCTCCAGGTTCTATAACCGTGCGGGCTGAGTTTCGATCTGCGAAGCAAAAAAGTTTTTATTAATCTTTGTACATTGATGCCAAATCCCGAGATCGACCTTGGGATGCCTCGGACCACTTGTCATTCCCCCAACCACTATCTTTGCGGTGTTGTTGGCGTCCACGGGTGGTTCGCTTTTGTTATATTGTTCTCAAAGCGGTTGGCAATCCCCTGTCGAGAATAAAATAAGCTTAACTTAGAGTTTGAAACGGGTGAGAATCAATTGGGACGATACGGAGTTACCCATCTTTGAGCCTGTTTGGTTTTTTACTTGCATTCTCCCAAGTAAGGCTATTCGGAATCTCTCTTTACGGGCGTTCGGGAGCGTCATCCACAAATTGATTTGCTACTGGCCCTAGCTTAATAAGGAACTTACGCATTTGATAAGAGAGGAGAAAAATTCGCCCTTTAACTCTAGGCAAATTCTAGACAACTAAAAAGTAAAAAGTATCCCACGCGGGGAGAACTATACATGGAATTAAAAGAGTATTCATGCGAGATTGGTTCCACCTCTTTTCTTGGCCATTCCAATGATTGGCTGATTTTGTCTTGGATCATACACCAACGATCGTTGTTTGAGGATCCATAATCACTTGCTTCGGATCACAACTCGGGAGGTATTTCAGCTCGAACCGGCTGACCAAAGCGGTGAGCTCATCATCAAAGTAACCTTTTGATTTTTCGGGCAATTGATACTCGAATTGGGCATTGTTACTTGCTAATGCGCGACAGATTTTCCACTTTGTTTTTGCCGTGAGCGGTCCGACTCCTTGAGCTTGAGCCTCCGCCGTCGCTCGGGAACTCGTAGGGATGATCAATCGGTCCATTTGCTAGAACCACCAGCGGAAGGTCGGTATGGCCGGTATTCTTGATTAGGAAGTGGTCGGGTACTTTTTGCTCCGTAGGTTTTCCTGGGATTAATCTTCCAATCAACTTTGCTCCGGTCGCCTTGGTTCCAAGCTACATCGTGCTTCTTCACTTATCTCTAAATCTGTGAAGGTGATTTGTGACACTTCGTAGGAGTGAGTCCGTCTATATTCATCATTTTGAGTACGGCCATTGGTCGTGCTTGAATTGATTCCTATGTCGAACCGCCTCGATGAATATAGAATGAAGCTCGGCGGACCAAAGGGGCCTTTTCTTTCCGACAAAATCGTCGTAGTAAGTTTGGCCATAGTTCTTTTGTTCGAGTAATTGCTTCCTTACAGCATGTTGCCAAATGTTTTGGAGCACTTGAACGCAGATGGCTTCTTTAGGATGCCCCGAGCACCATGCAATATGGCCTCCGTTACGAACTGTTGATCATCACTGGCGATGTTATGATGACCGGTATATTCAACTCGGAATCAATGATCTTTAAGAGAGCGAGACCGTCCATATCGATCCCTACCATGGGTGTGACTGACGATGTCAAAATCATATTTGTCTTGCCTCGGCTCCTCTAAGGCTTCCGTTGCTTTCACATAAGTTGAAACCCTATACATGCACTTTCTCGGCATGGCAACGAGGATCGAGAGGGAAACGGGGTTGCCATCAATGGCCATGACTCGAGATCCTCGGGATAGGAGGCTTCCCATACTTCCGCCTAGAATGTACGCATACTTATTTTCCTTTCAAAACCTTCCATATGTAGATCGAAAAATGGGTGTTTCGACTAGAGACTGGGCTTTAGATGTTCTTTGGACTTGCAAAGATAAATTGCCAGGAAAATCACAAAAGTGATGATGGCCTTTCGTGACGAGTTCCGGAGGTGCATGGAGACTTCAAGTTCTTTATAAACTTTTTCGATGCGTTAGTCTCATGAGACGCTTTTCTCTCCTTTTCGGTCTTAGTGCCTTGGATCCATTTTGTAATAACTCTTACCTCTCGCTCAATCCGTCGTTCTTTTTTACTTTTCGATATGGAGGAGCCCTCAAATCTTTTCACTTTCTCTACGAACGAGATAGTTATTTCCCTCCTCAAATCTTTTTTCTGTTATTTTCTCCTCAAATCTTTTCGCATTTACTTACGTGAAGGCTTTCAATGCTTAGTCAAATCTGGCGAGGAATTCACGCATTTAAGCATGATGATGTTCGTGGATAGTATCTTGTTCTTTGCCCCCTGGATTAAAAGAAGAATGTCTCACATGGGGATCTTGTAACAAACAGTACATTCATTCATACATGTCACTACTTCTCTTGAGGATTCGTAAGGGCTGGCTAGTAATGCTTAAAAAAGAGATATTTTGAGAGCTCATAATAAAAAAAACTAAAGCTTCATGTAGGCTACACATTCGAAGTTCCATCGGCGTTGAATTGGGCTGTTTGTGACATCAAGGAAACTCCAATTGTAGTGATGCATGTCTCTTCCCTCGAAGGGCATCGGTTCGCCTCTGCAAGATCGACTTTCGGGATGTATCTCCAACGAAATCGGATTGTACGAGAACTTGCTCGGGTGATGAATCGGTGAATGAGCATTTTCAATGCTCGGATGTGGCTCATCGAGGGACATGTCACCAAAGGAGATGGGGCCGCTACGGATACACGGCAAACAGCGGTGTTAATGGCATCCCTATACCTCTTGTTCTCTGCTTCGAAACTTTTCATTTTCTTCTCTCGAAACGCAAGTTCATGACTTTCATTTTTAACCTTCAATCGGGTCCGCTTGTTTTGAAACCAAAACTTGACTTTCAAGGGCTCCATTCCTATCATCCGGCTCAATTCATTTTTCCGTCTCTTATTCACGTAAGAGCACTCCTTGAAAGGCGACTTTGAGCACTTTGATTTGATATTTTCTTTTCTGGGGTTATTTGGGCTGCGCTGCCATTGTTGTTCTTTGTCGAGATCTTGAATTTCACTGCCAAGAGAGTTGGGTTTTACGGCTTCGGCGTTGGATCTAGTCTCGAAATCCAGCGGTTCGCTTTCGGGGATGTCTAGGTTGGTTGCCTCCAGTGAAGTGCTTTGATGGCCTCTAAACATGTTGGATTGAAATACCTCTTACCGCCTTTTATTCACTCTATTCTCCCGCTATATGCTTACTCTCTCCAAATTCTTTCGAGTAATCGGGTATGTTCCAAAGCCTCCCTTTAAACGCGGATGAAAATCACTAAGCCGACGTTTTTTCCAAGATTTCGTGTTTCTCGCTTTGTCTTATTTTTTCAACGTGATGGGACCCCGAATCCATTCGCACGGATTTTCTTTTCTTGATAACCATGCTTGTCTCCCATTCGGTTTTCAATCATGGTGGGACTCCAACTCTTTTCGTAACTTTTCGGATTTGTGAGGCTCGAGATCACGGATTGACGATAGATCCAAGATCCAACGAACGAAACGCCCGTAGTTTCACCCGAGTAACTAACGTGGCTCCGCAAGAATTGCTATTTCTTCTCTCGGAAAGTATGCTTGTCTCCCACTCGGTTTTCAACATGGTGGAGTCCTCAAATCTTTTCGTAACTTTTTCGGATTTGTGAGGCTTGAGATGGTAGATCCGTGATTCACGGGACGAAACGCCTATGGTTTTACCCGAGTAACTAACGTGGCTATGCAAGAATTTGCTGTTTTTTCTCTCGAAAAGTATGCTTGTCTCCCACTCGGTTTTCAACATGGTGGGGTTCTCAAATCTTTTCATAACTTTTTCGGATTTGTGAGGCTTGAGATGGTAGATCCGTGATTCACTGGACGAAACGTCTATAGTTTTGCCCATATAATTAACTCGGCCTCCACAATAATTATTGCTATAACTTTTCCCTGCCCTTTAAATTAGGATTTAACGTCGAGACAATTATCGCTTTCATATCTTCATCTCCAACCTTCTAAGAACTCTTTTGCATCCACTCTTTTTAGCCCCTTCAATAACAATGGCTTCCCTTCCCGCACACGCCTTCTCGGCTGAAGTTTTGGCTAAATGGGAGAAACTTTATAATCTCCTAGGCCAGGGCTACTCTTATATAGCCAACCATCCGGAGGCCGAAACCGAGATTCGTCTTATGTTTAGGGATATGGACACCGCTTCTATTGAAGGTACCAAGTTAGAGGAGGAATACGGGATCTTCCCCACCCTCTTCACTAACTTCCTGGAGGCTTACCATGTTCCTCATCAAAATGTTACTTTGGCCCACCTTGTGAAGGCACGCTATCGGGATCGGTCGGACGGCTTGGTGTTGGCCGGTCTTAGAGGCCGACAATTATAAGAAGGCCCTCGACTATGATAATGAACAAGTCCCCGCTGATTCGTGAGAGGGAAACTTGGTGGGATGTTTGGCCATGTCCCGGACCATCTTTGAGCGCGATCCGCTCAATATTGTTTTAAAATTTCAATGCACATGGCTTTGGAAGAAAAGTTGGACGATCCGACCCTGGATATAGCCGCGGGAGAATGCCGATCCATGACCTGGAATCTGCTTTGAGCATCACGAGGACAAGGTAGCCAATCTCAAAGAGAAATGTGAGCTCCTCCTCTTTAAGTTGGCGGATCTCGATTCTCGGAGCGATCGGTGTAGGCGGAGCATCAACCCGTATGGAGAGTCGGTTAAACTCCTTTGTGATGCTCATTAGGGCTCGAGTTTGGCTTTACGTTCCCCCCCGTTGATCTATTTGTAAAGCTTTCCGATGAATGAAATGAATGCAAGTTTTTACTCATTTCATCTTGGTCGTCATATTTTTTCGCAAGATAACCCCTTTTACTCTGCGAAAATGTAAATCTCACGCTCCGATGGTCAATCCAATTGGGCAGAGAGGCTCCCCCATTCGAAACAATCTCTCAACAAAGATTAGTAGCGAGGAAACAAACGAATGCTCAAATGTGAACAACTTGTGAATACGTATTAATATTATAACTCGATTATGAAAACATCGGAGTGAATCGAGCATAATATTTCTTTACGGCGTCGGAATTAATTGGATTGGTAAAGACACGACCATCAATCTCGGCCCGGAATCAAAGTACCACCGGGGAGCACCTTCTTTACTATATATGGACCACCATAGTTTGGAGCGAATTTCCCTTACGGGAGTGGGACTATTGGCAATAATTTTCTCAAGACCGGGTCATTGATATGAAAATATCGAGGCCGAACTTTTTTATTGAATGATTTAGCAATTCTCTGCTGATAACACTGACCATGACATACGCCTTAAGTCTTTTTTTCGTCGATTAGATTCAATTGGCTTGCTCTTTCTTTGGATCCATTCAGCTTCCGTCGCCTTAGCTTGAGACAAGTATACGTAAGGAAGGAATTTCCACTTCAACCGGTAGAACAGCCTCCATTCCATATACAAGAGAATACGGGGTTGCCCCGGTAGATGTCCGGATTGAGGTCCGATACGCCATAAGTGCAAATGCCAACCTCTCATGCCAATCGCTATAATTTTCAGCCGTCTTCGCTAAAATTTTCTTAATGTTCTTATTGGCGGCTTCTCTTGCTCCATTCATCTCGAGGACGATATGGGGAAGAGTTCAGATGCTTGATCTTGAATTCCTTAAACAATTCGTCCATTAGTTTGTTGTTTAAGTTCGAGCCATTGTCGGTGATTATGGCTTCGGGTGAACCGTATCGAGCAATGATATCCCGGCGGATAAACTTCGTGATATTTCGTGCCGTGAACCGCTAAATAGGATGCGGCCTCAATCCATTTGGAGAAATAGTCAATCGCCACCAAGATGAATCGATGCCCATTGGATGCTTTAGGGTTGATAGGACCGATAACATCAATGCCCCACATAGAAAACGGCCATGGTTCGGATAATTGATGCAACTCATTTGGAGGGACATTAATCTTGTCACCATGAATTTGACATTTGTGACAGCTCCGGACATGTTGAATACAATCTCTTTCGAGCGTGAGCCAATAATAACCCAACCTCATAATCTTCTTAGCGACAAGTGGCCGTTCATGTGTGGACCACGGATCCCTTCATGTACTTCCATCATCGACGAACCGCTTCGATTGAGTCAACGCATTTTAGTAGGACGAGAATCGAATGACCGCTTGTACAAATTCTCTCCATTCAAGAAGAACTTCGAGGCCATCTTCCTTATGTACTTTTGGTCGGATACGGTACTTTTTTCAGGGAACTCCCGCTTACGAATATAAATCTTGATGTCATGGTACCATGGCTTACCATCGGGTTCATTGATCACGGTCATACAATATGCTGGCTTTTTTAGTACTTCAATCTTGAGTGGGTCAACCTCAAGTCCATTGGCGACTTGTAACATTGAAGACAAGGTAGCCAATGCATCGGCCGAATCGATTATGAGTCCTGGACAAATACTCAAATGAGATATTTTCAAATTCCTCCACCAATTCATCCGAGATACTCATGATAGGGTAGCAATTTAGCATCTCTCGTCTTCCACTTTCCAACGATCGAAGGATAATCAAAGCGGAATCTCCGAACACCTTGAGTCGGGCTATCCCCATTTCAATCGCACTGCGGCACCGAGGATGCATGCCTCATATTCTCGCTATGTTATTTGTGCAAGGGAATACTAATTTTGCTTGCCACGGGATAATGTCGACCACCTGGAGATATCGGAACCGCGCCCGTGTCGACCCCGATAAATTTACAGCTCCGTCAAAGTACATAGTCCAGATGTAATCCTCCACCGACATGATTTGATCCTCGGAATGATAGGCATCATCATCTTGCCCCGGATTTTCAGCTAAGACATCTGCTATAGCTCGTCCCTTGATTAACTTTTGGGACAAATATTGAACGTCGAACTCGGAGATGAGGATTTGCCATTTGGCAAGTCTACCAATCAAGGCGGGTTGATTAAGCAAGTATTTGATAGGATCGCATTCCGTCACCGAAGCACTTGGTGATGCAAGGTATATTGCCGAAGCTTTGTGCAGTACCCTGGACTAACGCCGCACATGTTTTCTCTACTTGAGTACTTCATTTCCGAAATTGTGAATTTCTTGCTCGGATAATAAATAGCTCGTTCTTTCCCATCCTCTTGCTTCTCTTGGGCTAACATAGCACCCAAGGATTCACTAAGGATCGTGAGGTAGAGGATTAGAGGTTGCTCCGGCGTTGGAGGAACAAGCACGGGTGGATTCATGAGATTCGCTTGATTTTCCAAAAGCTTCTTCGCATTTGTTATCCCATTGGACTAGCGCATTCTTCTTTAATAGCTTGAGGAATGGCTTAGCGGTTTCGATAACCGAGAGATGAATCGAGCAATATAGTTTAGCCTACCTATCAAACTTCGAACTTCTTTAACCGTCGTCGGCGGCTTAAGCTCACGAATAGCCTTAACTTTTGAAGGGTCGACTTCAATGCTCTTCTTGCTTACCACGAATCCGAGTAGCTTGCCCGAGCTGGTCCCAAAGCACACTTGGCGGGGTTGAGGTGTAACTTGTACTTTTGGAGTCACGTCGAACAATTTCTTCAAGCGTTTCGACGTGATCTTCTCCATGCCTTGTTTTTGCTATCATGTCATCGACGTAAACCTCAATCTCATTATGCATCATGTCGTGGAAAAGGGCAACCATGGCTCGTTGGTAAGTGGCTCCGGCGTTTCGTGACCGAACGGCATTACCCGGTAATGGAACATTCCCCATGGTGTGGTGAAAGTGATTTTCCACTTGTCATTGACATTCATCGGGATCCGATTGTACCCGGAGAAACCATCCATGAATGAAAACAATTCAAACCCCGCAGATCTTGTCAACAAGTACGTCAATATGCGGGAGGGGCAAATCATCTTTAGGGTTGGCCTTGTTCAAGTCTCGATAATCGACACAAACCCGAATGCGCCCATCCTTCTTCATGATCGGGACTATATTGGCAACCCAATTAGAATATTCTCGTAATCTCAAGGAATCCGACGTCAAGCAACTTCATGACCTCCTCTTTGATCTTCCGGACCACCTGGTCCGGCCCTCATTGACTTTTGCACCACCGGCTTAGCCAAAGGATCGATCGGCAAACAATGTTCGACAATGGAACGGTCAAGACCGGGCATATCTCGCATAGGACCAGGCGAAAACGTCTTGGTAATCCTTCAAGAGCCCGATCGGGCGCTCGGACATTTCGAGGAAAGGCTTGCCCCGATCTTAACTTCTTTAAGGTTTTCCGCATTGCCTAGGTTGACCGAGATAATTTGTTCACCGGTCAAGGGCTTGATCTCCTCATGTCGTTCGAAATCTTGACGAACTTTCTCATAATCTGGACTGAACTCATCTAGGTCGTATACTTCTGAATCCACTAGGTTTCCCTCCTCATGTATCCCCCATGATGACAAACTCGTTAGTTGTTGGTTATCGTCATCGGGTTGGTTTGGGATATTGGGACTACAAGCGGCGTGCTCGAGCTCATGCCCGTGAAGATCACATCTTCTAGCGGCATTGTCGATAGAGGGCGGTTTCCAGGGCTTTACCGGACTTGTCCGTAGGAGGAATTAGAGCAGGAATGGTTAGCGGCGGGCTGGAGGTGGATGATTGAAGTTTGGCGGGGAAGGGGGCCATCATTTCCTCCATCTTTCGGGACATCATCTCTTCAAAGCGCTCAATCAAGGAGACAAATTTCTCGTCTAGGCGGCAAAGACCGACGGTGGCGTTAATGTCGGCCATCCTTTTCGCGACCGATCGAGTAATATGTGGAGGATCCGTGATAAATTACCTGTACGCAGTAACAAACCAAAAGTGAGTATAGGGAGCAAGAATAGCGAGCCGGCCCATTGCATCCCTCTAGACTCAAACGAACAAAGTGATTATGACCAAAAGATTGAAACATGTAATTTTCAGTTTGTCCGCTTTACGAAAAAATCCGTATTAATTCTTACGTTGGTCAAAATGCGTCCAAATTTTACGAAGTTATAGTTAAGAAGATGATGAACAACTTTTATGTTGGCCAATCGGACTAGAAATGAGCGGATCAAATCAGTTTAATGTGTCTTTCCGAAAATTCGCATTCAGAAAACTGTTATAACCGCAGGTAGTTGAAAAAACGAAAGGCCATCTTAAATTATGAATTTAATTCTGAAATTTTGTAGGATATTATTTGAAACATAGGTCTACAACTTTCATGTTTGACACTTACTCAAAACTCGATCGTAGAATTTAGTAAAAATCGTACAACAGGAACAAGCCAAATCGGAATTGAGGACAAGCGATGAAATTGTAAAAACTACGGAAGCAAAGTGTGAAATTGGAAACAAGACAATGAGATTCATAAACAATCAACCTAAACCATGGACCAGCCCAAAATAAAAATGAGATAACGGGGCATAAGAGATAGGAAATTACCGCTCATAGGAAGAAAATGTCAATCACAAAGACATGCGCATGAATCGTGGATTCGATTTTAGTTCTTTTAGCAAAATGAAATGAAGGACGTAACGACATGTCGCACCTCGCGACGTTCATCATGACTAGTTGCCGCATCGCATACATAGTCATGATTAGTCGGGTCCAATCATCTCGGCTTGGTTCGGTCGACAAGGGCAACTCTCATGCATCATAGCCTCACGTGCATGAGAACAATCCTTGAGCCATTTTTTGAAGAACTCGGGATCCAAGTGGGATAACCTTTAGCGAAGCCTTACCGCCAAGGTTAAAGAACCACATGAATACCATCCTGAAACTACTTGGGTGACCCGGGTTCGGTCACAAGTCAAAGTGGTGTAGTGCAATTATATTAGGGGCATGCACGACATTTTAAAGGTAATCAAGACTCCGATAGTTCAAAAATTTAAATTCTCATCATCAAGCCCGCAAAACGAGAGGTTAGTCACGGACTCCTCCCCTTATAACTCCATTTCCCGCAAAACCATTTAACACATAGGGATTAAAATTCAAGCAAGATTGCCAAATCAAGTAATTTTCCTTTTCATGAACTTATCTCGGCTTAAGTCCTCTTTGAGTCCCCAACGGAGTCGCCAAGTGTCGGGACCTAAAAAAAAAATAAACAAGGTGTCATTTCCGGGCTAATGGATTATCGGGTTAATTAATTAACTAACCTAACTCGGACTCTCCCAAGTCCATACCACATCGCAACTTAAGGTTCGAATGATTAACATGCAATGTGATTTGAATTTGGAGTCGCCACTAATCATTTTCGGTAGGTCGATTAGAAACCTAAATAAAATAGCGGGAGAAAACTATCTTATTTCGCGAACCGGAGATTAAGAGTCCGGGGACTTGGTTACATTAATTACAACTAATGCCCTTTCGGTACCTTAAAATTCATGAAAAAAAAAATGGATTTGACAAATTTGATGAATTCTACTTGAAGATCAAAGAATCAATTTTTTTGGGTTTTTCTTCCCTTGACATTTGTTTGAAATAAAGAAATTACATGAAATTAGGATGAAATAAGTTCAAGATTACTCCCCAATTTGAACTCGTGCACCAAACTTGTGCTTCGGGCTTATCTTAACCATTGGACCGATTTGGTGACTCGCTAAACCGAGAAATCTCTTGGTCCTATCTCTCCTTCACGCTTCTTTCTCAACTCGCTAGAATTTCATGAGTCGCAATCCGGGCGTTGATATTTTTCCCCTTTTGCTCTCCTTCTATTCTCATACCATTGATGTCTCATCGTTGATATGCATTGTTATTTAACATAAAAACGTAGAGAAAATCGGTGTAGAGAATCTGGGCTAATTTGTATTCGAAATTAAAGGAAGTTAGGAAATCACTTAGCTTTCTTTTTCTTTGCGACGAGCTTGAACGATCGGGATGGACCAAGTAGCTTGTGTTGATCGGTGCAAAAATTGGCAATAGTAGTATCGGGCTTCAAAACTCTCATACTCTCTCAAAACTCTTTTCAAATTTTTTTTCAAGAACTCTCTCAATTCTCTTCTCTTCCACCCCCAAAAACTCTCTCAATTCTCTTTTCCTCCCCCCAAAACTCTCTCTCAATTCTCTCTTACTTTTATAGACAAAGTTCTTCATCCTTCATTCTTCATCTTCATTTCCTCACCTTCCATTTTCATCCTCTTTTCTTCATCTTTATCTTCTCTTCTTTATCTTCATTTCCCCACCTTCCATTTTCATCTTCTTTTCTCCATCTTCATCTTCTCTTCTTCACCTTCATTTCTCCATCTTCCATTTTCATCTTCTCTTCTTCATCTTCATCTTCCTTTCTTCATCTTCCATTTTCATCTTCTCTTCTTCATCTTCCTTTCATTATCTTCTCTTCACCATCTTTCTTTCTCCATCTTCTTTTGGTATTTGCAATGCAGTCCCTGAAGTTTCAAGTATTTGCAATACGATCCCCTGAAGTTCGAGTATTTGCAACTGATCCCCGAGAAAATATTTCTTTCAAGCCCAAATCTTCTCGGTGCATTTTTTTCACCCCATGCCTAGTCCAGATGCCTGTTAAATTAAGCTCAAATTATATGCCAATGCTAAATGAATATGTGAGATGATTTTTGTTTAGAACTAAAATTAGTTCTAATTTTTATGCAAAAAATAAATTAGTCAAAATTTAGGCGTCAAATGGGTCTTATAAATTATCTTTCGACTAAAAGAATGAAAAATAATTTACCAAGATATATATCTTAACCAATAAAGAAAAGTACCTTAAACAAGATAAACACATAAATTGTTGGATATTTCAGCAATTTTGAAATATTTTGAAATGGCTTTGATAGAAGTAAAGAGAGCAATGGAAGCTATCACTATTTTAACGGCTACATATGATGGCTTTCTAAAGTTCATATAAGCTTTGTAACATGTGATTTATTTCTAGAAATCCTATTATTTTTATGATGACTTTGTAATGGTTTCATAACGGCTTTCTTTTGTTTGAATATAATATTGAACTTTGAAAGACAATCTTCAAGAGACTCCGAATTACAAGAGAGAGTTTTTCCTTTCTTTCTTTTCTCTTCTTTGCTAGGTTGTACACATGACTTGGAGGTCTGTTATATGCTAGAAACCTATAGAACTAGTTTTCGCACATTGCTTGCACCCCTCAAACAATTGATCTTATTTTCTCATATTTTTGTATAGATTTGTATCAACTCTTTTTTTCGTATTATCTAATACTATTCAAACTAAACCTCCCATCCAACTTGAGCTTCCTTCGATCAAAAAATAAATAAATTGAGCTTCCATTATAAAAAAATGATAATTCTCAGAAATTATAAAAGTTAAATAAATATTTTAGAATCTTACACATATCTTAGCCTACAATGTTGAATATGTGATATTGATTATTATAAATTCCAACTATGATTCACAAAAAGAGGTAGTAAAAAGAGAGAGAGAGAGGCAAGATTCTTCATACATTGAGTCTAGTTAAGTTAAATCTCATTGACCCAACCCATTCTATAAATCACTTTTTTTTCTTGTACGGATATTTTCATTTCACTTGAAAGAGATGTACATAACTTCAAGATAAAGATAGAAATTAAACAAAACAAGATTGAAAGAGAGTTAAATAACTTGAATATAAATCACTTCACGATGCTAAAGTTACCAAGATTGTCTAGTAAAATATTTTACTGATGTGACAATTTAAGTAATTATTATGTTGATAGGCTTATTCAAAAAAGAATCAGAAATTTGTTAGGAGAATTACTAGAAAAGTCCTAAATCTATTTTAACTATGCCAATTCACTAACCATTTTTTTGCCAATCAAGTTCTAAACCATTTTCATTTTTGTCAATTCAAGCCATCCAGTCAATTTTGGATGGAAATCACTAGCGTGACGCTGATCGGGCTAATGTGGCCAATTTTAAATTATATTTTTTTGTTTTTCAAATTTTCATTTTTTTTCATTTTATTTTTTTCTCTTTCCTTTTTTTTCTTTTCTTCTTCCTCCAATAGGTTGTTGATCCCAACGACCCACCGGGAGATGAGGTGGCAAAACTAGCCCCTATCGGCGATGTAAATGTTGCCGATCCTTGCCTCTAGCCGGTGGTCGAATGGAGAAAGAAGGAAAAGGAAAAAGAGAAAGATAAAAAACAAAATGGAGAAAATAAAAAATTTGAAAAATATTTATAGATCTTTAAAATTTGGCTATGTAAGATATTTTGGCCAAAATTAGTCAAACGGATTGAATTGGCAAAAATGCAAAACGTTTAAGAATCAATTGGCAAAAAGGAAAAAAAACACAGGGGTTTAGAACTCAAGTGGCACAATTGTAATATGCTTAGGACTTTTTTGGCAATTGTACCGAAAATTTCCATGTCTTTTCACAAACAAGTTTGGCAAACACAGTCTTAGTACGTCTAAAAAATTTGTCAAAGTATATTGATTCACCAATTCAACATGGGAAATCATATACATCACATCTCTTCAAGATAATATACATATTTTGGCTAACTAGATCGAATATCGTGTAATTTTGGCTATGATTCCGGTAAAAAATCGTTTGGTCAAGTCTGGTTAAATAGCGTTGACTCGACTCCACTCGGAATTTTCCACATTTGTGTCGGGTTGACCTTGGCTTTTGCAAATCCCAAAAAAAAAATTACACTCCATGATCTATTTTTCAAGGTAGGTTTTGGTGGGTTGTGGGGTTTCGCTTCCTCTTACTATGGCTCAAGAAGACCTAATTGGTGCACATGCTCGAGAATCGGTGGCTTGATGACTAGGGTGAAAGGTTGTATCGCATACCGAATTAGAACGATCACAATGAAAATAGAAAAATAGAGAACACACAAGTTTACCGGTGTTCACCCTGGAATAGGGCTACGTTCTACGAAAAGATTTCACTACGATTTAAGTTTACGACCACACAACTAGTTACGATGATCAGCCAAAAACGAGTAAATATATATGCTCCAAATGGGCCCAAAACCTAAATCTATCCGAAATCTCTTCAATCCCTCAACAAATGGGCCAACCTATTCGGGCGAAACCCCCGCCCGCTGATCGAGCAGCAGGACACTCGTGTCGAAGGCGCTACCTCCGAACCCCCGCATTCCGTGCATATGGGTCATATGCCATCGGATCATACTTGATTTCCTTAAGCTCACGTGGGCACGTCCGGTGTGAGAAATAAGGGTCTCCGAAATATTCGCCAACTCCAACATAAGGCAGGTCAAGGGCGACCTCAAGCCCAAGCCCAAACCCGAGGTCAAGATCAAGCTCCACATTAGAAATAACTTATGCTCTACACATTCATTAATAAAATTACATACCTTTTTATAGGTGAAAAATGGAAACTGAACTAATTGGAACGGTGAATTCATTGTGACACATTTTTTTTCTCTTTCCGAATAGATCTAAAGAAATTGCACAATTATAGAACATGTATCATCACACTGACTCTCCATGCCTTAGCAATTAGGATCATTCGAATACAAGGACATCGGCATAGTTGCGCTTATAGAGAGAGATATGATAACCATAAAAGAAATCCAGCTTCCTGGAAAAACAAAAGAAATGTGCACTTTCAAGACAGAAACTTACAGATTATACCAGTGACTTGTGGTTAATCTTAATTCTTTAGGGTCAGGAAAAGGCGATTTCGAGACATTTCGATCCACAACTGGTCTCTAGTAACTTTTCTTGGAACGTCTCCTTGATTCTTCGCTCTACAGGGAGCTAGCAGCTGCATATCATTAATTTTTCCAAGACCATCGCATGCTTCAGAAAAAATTCCAGTGTGCGAACCTTCTCTTGCACGGGAACAAATCAAATAATTCAATCTGCCTAAGCTGTGAGCCGAAACAGGGGGTGCTGGATCCAATACTGCACCATCTTCTTCATCATTCGGAGGTAGTTCGATACCCTGATTATCAAAGAGCAGTACAATTTAGACATTGTGCGTTATAATGGCAGAAGACAAGAAGGAATGATGTTGATATTTTAAATCTGGCCACCTCTTCGAATTGAAGCCCTTCAAGATGCGGGGAATGATGCAGCAACTTAAAAAACACTCGACACTTCAAGTCTAAATGCTCGACTTCCAATGACTTCAGATTAGGAAAGACAGGCAGATGCAAGTATAGCTCGTCTACATTCCTTAGAACTTGCAAAGAAGGCAAGCCAAGGCATGCTTGCTAATGAGAATACTATCGAGGAATCAGGTGAGAGACATAACAACATCTACCAATAGAATTCGAAACTGATATTTAAAGGAGGCTAGATGGAACTTCCAGATTTGGTCATGTAAGCACAGAGATATGTACATCAACAGTCCTGCTCGACAGTTCCAATGTTTTGACAGAAGATGTTGCTGCAAGAAGCTTATTTACACTGTAGGCTAGTTGTTCAATCCTACTTGGACGATAGTCGGTGACACTAATGTGTGCCTCCAGTAGTGAGCATGTGTTTTCGACTTGATAATCATTCGAGAATGGACTTATGCAATGCAAAGTTTCGAGATTATTTCCACATATAGAAACTCGACAGCTATATGGGTCAATCAATGAACAATCGAAAACCTCGTCACGTATGGTCAAGAACTTCAGCATAGGAACCCAAATAGTCAGTGTCTCGAGATTATCCAAGTACATTTCTTAATGCTCAACTCCTCAAGCACCGAGCTTGACAACAGCTGCTCAGTCAAGCACTCGTCTGAAAATGTGATGTCCACGAGATGCAAGACTTTAAGATTCGGAAGGTAGATTCGAAACAGTAGTTTTAAAGCCCAGGGGATGGATAATTCTATGTGAGTCAGTGTTGCCAAAGTGAACAAGCAATAAGGTAAGATGAAATTTCCTTGGATATCCGAAAGGTCGACAAAGCACTCTTCGACATTCCGATTTGAACAGGGATACCCACAAACTAACACAGGATGTGTGACGCCCTGTAAATTCGGCATCCGTTTAGTAGTAAAATCCAGTTATGGAATGTCAGTAAATTCCAGTTTGTTACTTGAGACTGAATTTTTAGGAATGAAGTATCGAAAATTGGAAATTTCCCGAATCGGCGATCAAATTGATTACATTCGATCGTTAGTCGTCATGCCATAGAATTAGAAACTCTCGTGCCTCGAGCCTCGTTTGACCAAGTCGACCCGAGATCAAACTAAATTACCCTCCGTCAAATTGCTGGATGTCCGAATTACTCTTGATTGCAAAATGGCCAAAATGCCCTCGGCCAAAATAGGAAATTACGAAAATACCCTTAGGATTTTATGAACTACGAGAATGAGGCAATTATGACGCGAACCCTACATTATCACTTGGCCTTTGAAGATTCAAATAACCTCATCTTCTCTCTCTCTCTCTCTCTCTCTCTCTCTCTCTCTCATTCGGCCCCCTCTATAGGTGACTCTCTCCTCCTCTCGTTCTTTTGTTTTGAGCAATGCCGGCACCACCACTTCCACCGCACCACTCCCCAAGCTCCTCCTCTTCCTCTAGATGTTGCGCGCCACCACCTCGGACCACCACCGCCGCTGCAGCAAGCTCAAGCAGCCGCCGGGAACCCCGGTCCTCTGTTCTAGCCCCGCTTCTACGCCGGTTTTACTTCTGTCCGGGATGTCTTTGTGCGGCCTCAACCACCATCACCACCTCCTTCAACCACTACACGCCACCCTCCATTGTCCCTCAACCTCGGTCGCCGTCCGACGAGCTCCGGAGTAGCCACCGAAGCCAAACAAACCCCCAAAACTAAGCCCTACTCGATTTCGCTTGGTTTTGCTCAAGCTGCTGCCCGCCGTTGTTCCGTCACCCTCGGCCGCCCTCTACCTAGTCCCGACCACTCTCGGACCCTCACCGACAACCCTATAAAGCCTCGACACCGGTGGAGTCCCGAACAAGACTAAACCGAAGCTCGCTTAGCTTCTCCTATTCTCGATTTCCCCGTTCTCGTGCCTACCGCAGCTCCGGTTGTGGCTCCTCCCCCCCACATCGGCTACCACAAGTCACCAGCGATGTCCCCCGACATTCCTTTGGACCCCCACCAGCGTCGCTCGTCCCCGCCTCGGCCGTCGCCCGCTCGAAGAAGCCGAAGAGGCCCCGTAACGGCTTGCCCTCGCTTTAGCCATGCCCTATTTTAGGCATGAACAGTGAGTCCGCCGGACCGGGCCATGGCCCAATTTGACTTGGGCCTCATCCCGTGAATGGACTTATAGTCTAGGCCGGTTAGTGCCCGATCAGTGGGTCAAGTTGGTCGAGATTTTGAGCCCCGTGATCGAAATTTTGGGCCAAGTGTCCTTGAATTCGAGCCCCGTAATCCGATCGAGCTTAAGTTCGCGTCCGAAGGGTTTTTAGGGACCGCCGTCGTACTTGCCTTGCCTAATTGATTGTGAATTGACCTCTAATCTCTAGTTAGGATGCTAACTGCGTTCTAAATTAGTTTAATTAGATAATTAGGGTGTTTAGGTAGATTAATTAGGATCGATTTAGGTTAGAGACTTGGTTTAGGTTAAATGGCCCTAATTAATTAAGTTAGTCCGATCGTGGCTAGTTGGGACTAGATTGATTTGACTGAATGATTGACATTGCTTGATTGTGAGCGAGCAATATGCTAGAGACGAGCGTACGATCGATTGGTGAATTGGATTATATATGTGCAATTGTTTGACATTCGTTATTGGATTACTCGTTTATACCGATTGATTGCCTACATCGACTACTTAATTAAGTACCTCAGTTGATTGCTGATTGATTGGATGATCGGTTGAGGGTTGACCACCCTATTTATAGATACAAAGTCCGGTGGATAATATACATGTCCGTGTGACCACATGTGGGTGTGAATGGTGTGCTTAGTATAAAAACGCCAGTGGCTTGGTCTTGAGCACGTCTGTCTCGATCATTTGGCTAAATTCAAAGATAAAATGAGTCGATTGCTGATTGTGCCTAAGTGATCATATCATGGGATTCCTGGCAAGTGGTCTGTACTCAATCGTACGGAACCACACTACTTGACGTAAGCACGACAATCCATGCCCTATGCTAGTCGTATGCAATTTAAGGGATTGTCGGATGCCTAATAATCCATGTCCCGTGCCGATCGTACGAATTCAAGGGATTGTCGGATGCCGGTCGCAGCTTGTGACAACCGATGCTCCTTACGAGAATGCCTACTTGTGCCATGTAGGGTGCATTGAATACACCGCTTGTTGTCGCCATCGCCGAGAGTAAAGGGATGATGCCCGATCTTGTTATACGACACTACCGGGTCGTAGTGTGGGACCACACCAGTTGTCTAAGTCGGCCACGCCAATTACGTGGGCCAAGGTTAATAAATTGGATTTCATGTTGTGCCCAATGCTTGCAAGGCGATGTTATGTCTTGCGAATGAACTATTTGATGTGATTGTCATGTCTAGTCATCAACGCATTTTGTGTGACATCTCGGTGGGTAAGCTTGCATGTGATTGGATATCCACTCTGCGATACGTGATCGATTGATAGGGTGCTCCAAGCGAATCAACGCCCTAACCGGGCTTAGGCATTGACTCACGGAAATTTTTTTCTCACCCCATTGTTAAACATTTTCGGGTCCACAGTGATGCAACGACTGTCAGGTTCGGGGTCACGGTTGACCAGTCCTACGATATCGTGTATCATCCGGAATAGGGTACGAACAGGACTTGGGAACTTCACATCACCACGATCCGGGTGGACGAAAGCCTTGCCACATCGAGTGGCACACGTCTTCAAAGCCCGATTTCTGGATGATGGGGTGGATACTTGGGGCCCACTCCGTGGACTCGAGGGGCCGCCTAACTCGTTCCACCTGTTCCGTTCTAGGTTCCGATGGAACTCGATATGCCGGACGGGGAGATCATAGACTCGAGCATGACTCCAACCCCGACCTTAACCCCGACCCGATGGATGAGGATTTCATTGAGCCTTCTTCGAGCGATCGCTAACTTTCGATTGCGACCCTTCACCATGACTTGGAGAGTTCATAGTCTTTTTAACAATTATCGACGTGAGCCACACTAATATGGTTCTTTTGGAGTAGATGAGAGCTTAAACCTACCCGTAGGGTTAATGATCATCTCGCTTTTTGATATTGTATTGATAGTTGTACTTTCATATGACCGACGTATTTTGATCCTATTTGCTATCCCCTGTTATATTTTTTGGTTTTGGGAGTGTATACGTTTTTCCGCTAGCGTAATATGGTATCATAGGTCGACAGCGCACCTGAGACGTTATTCTTCATGACCTGAAGCGATTTGGTAGGGATGCTTGCATGCTCGAGAGTTGAGGCATGATAGGATGTGTCACCCAAAACATCACAATCTAGGTCGAACCATTTTATGGGAGCCAAGCCTTAGACAAGCAATTACCATAGCTTGATGTTAAAGTCTTGCGGACTACTTTTATTTCAGTTCTGAAAAATTCAGCCAGAAGTAAAGCGGGATCCAAACCTAGATAAGGATTAATGCATTCTATCTCTAAAGATTTTCCGATGAGTGTATTATATTCCTCAAGAGTAAGGGTAAGCTCATGCTTACCGAATATGAAGGTCGAGGTCTCGGGGCACCAGAAATGCACCATGGCTTGAATGAAGACGGTACGTACTTGAACATGGAGAAGCGACAACAAATACCTCAATCTTTGGTCCACATACTCACGAGTTATGCTATCACATTGAGTCAACCAGTTACGTAAGGCTTGCTTGGGCACCATAAGGGTATGGATGTTCTTGCATTCCATGATGTAATAGACCAAGATGACCAACCAACCTAACGACGTCATGGACCGACCAAAATGACATATGGGTAAGTAAAAGTAAAAGATACTAGAGAACTCACATAATTTTCGGCACATGACTTGTGCAAATGCATTATTGCCTTTTAGTTAATACGATTCTAGGGGCCAGTCATACAAAGAAAAGTTTGTCAAATTCTTTGGTCCTGAAGAACTCGAGGGATGCCTTGAATCCATCCCGTGCCATTGGATTACGGCTAGAGCAGGTATTTCTCGGCATGTTTGGGGCTGAAGGCAAGGGCACCCATTCCTCTGGATTGAGGCTAGGGAGATCCTTGTCTTGACATCATCCTAGGCCAATCTATCAATTTAAGTCCGTAATGCAAAGAAGTGAAAAACATGCACAACAGTTTTATGTCAACCAATCATGGCAATTTTACAAAATAATTAAAATAATGACCCTACAAAATAAAGATTAGTAAAACAACATTCATATAACCTGCAAAAACATATAAAACCTAAGGGAAATTAGTGGAAAAAAGTAATCATCAATCAAGAAACTTCATATGAAAAATCAAGGCCTAAATCCACTGAGCACTTTTTATTTTTTCGAAAAATAGAAGCTCTTTTTTTATTGAATTTTTTAAAAAATTAAAAAATTTCCTGAGCGGAGTCGCCAAACTGTCCGACCTAAAAACATTAGGTTAATGGATTATCAGGTTAATTAACTAATCTAATTCGAACTCTCCCAAACCTTCCAATTCACGACGTAGGTTCAATTTCATGCGAAAATTTATCTTGGAGTCGGTACTAATCTCGTTATTGATAGGACGATTAGAAACCTAAATAAAATAGCGGGTGAACTATTTTATTCTTACGAACCAGTAGATTAAGTGTTCGGGATTTGGTTACATTAATTTTTCAATTAATGCCCTTTCAATATCAATTTTCATGAAGAAATTCTTGATTTAATGATTTATGGGTTTTCTCTTATGAGGTGTAATGCTAATGCAAATGACATGGCAAGAGTAATTCTAAACCATATGCTATGCATGATATTTTTGGTATTTTTGTTAATGAATTTTCGGATTTATGATGGCAAAAACTATGCTAAAGTGAAGACAACATTAATTATAACTTAAGAAATTGACTTCTCAAAATCCCAACTTATATTAAATATTATTTTCATATAAAAGATGATAAAAATGTAAGTTACCTTAAGAAAAAGCGTGTCAATCTTTTTGGTATTTTTAAGGGATTTAATTAAAAAGGAAAGACACAAAAATTTGAACAAAAATAAACAATTATGCCCATAATTCACCTTAAATTCCGAAAAGTCTGATTTTATTCGTAACATGCCCTTGCATCGTGGCTAGAAAAACGGATTAAATATAGAATTACCGTCACCCCTATATACGTAGGGAAAATCATGAAATTCTTTTTGAATTATCAATCCGCCCTTCCGAATAGAGGATTTGATGTATAATTCTAATGTATATTTGAGCAAGATTATATTTCAAAATAGAAGTCGAATTGCGTGCTTTGATATACATATTCCGAAGAGACGAGACGCAAGGGAGCATGAATTATGGGCATGATTGTTTATTTAAATGTAAATTTTAACAAACAATGAATCACATAAAAACTAAATATGCCCGAGAACATGATAATAAGAATGCAAAAATTATGAGTTACTAGACGAGATGTAAAAAAAGTCAACCAGACATCGAAGTAAAGTAAACACGTCATCACAAATTCAACCAAGCATGATTAGGGCAAGAGAGAGAAATGTGCGGAAAATTTACTTCTCGCAAAAGAGTGCAATCATCAGATTAGATCTTGAAAAAAAATAAATATTCCGTCAATAATTTGAGAAAACATATATTCCAATTAACTTTGCCTATTCTCAAAGATATGCACAAAATTCAACTAATCAATCAAATCGAACATTCTCAAGAAATCAAAATTTTTGTGCAAGAAAGTTCAATTTTCATTTTTTTAAGGGAAATTATGATCGAAAGGTTCTAACTTTACGAGTTTTTGATTGCAAACCATATGTATTTGAAGAAAACACATGAACGTGTATATTTTTCAATCAATTGTCATGAATATTGCAACCAAAAGTTGAAAGAAATTACCTTTTCCAAGAAAAAAATCTAGCACTTGCAATTCACTCTAAAAAACTTCCTTTGATCCAAGCTCACAAGATTGAGCTCGAATTCAACCGAGGTTCTAACACAATGTGAGTAACCACATTAGATCTCAAATAAGGATAGAAAAGCGAGCCGTTTTACCACCGAATAGGAGCTGATCCGAAACTTGAAGTAGCGCAACAGCGGGATGCCGTCGGGTATTGTTGCTTGAGAGGCATCGGGACTACTTCGGTGGTGCGCGGATAGTGGCGCAAGTCTTGGGATGGGATGTTCGGTTGAGCACCTCTTTTGGTCTAGCACCTCTATGACTCTCTCACCTTTTTTTCGTTCTCTATTTTCTGAGTATCAAACACCCCCTGTTCTCTGACCTTGCTCTTCTTTATACAGGCCAGGATATCCAATCTTGGACAAGGAAAAGAAATATGACTTTTATTCCCACTCAATCAAGTGAGATTCACTTTTGCTTCTTTCTTTTTCAACTTGTGTGAATATGACCAGAGAATCGTGCCCCCTCTTACGCCAATCAAGCTTATGCGATTTTCCTTCTGTAATGCTTAGAAGATATTATTTTTCCTCACTTGCTTGCTTTTTCCTTTTTGTTCATGGATTTGGGCGCACGAAATTTCTACCTATATATTGCCCTAGCTTCTTTCCTTCTTGCTTACACATCTGGACGCGAAAAGAGCAAAGAATTTTGATTTTTTTTTTCATGCTAGCCATTAGTTCACGTGCACATTCCTCGATTCTTTCTGCGTGAATTGCTAAAAAAAATAGTCAATTTCTTGCCGCCCCTCCGAATATTCAGCAAAGATATGAATCCTTTTTCCCTTGACCTAATATTTATTCTACCCATATTTCCTTTTTGTCTTGCCCCCAAGAATATATTTGCCTCATCTTACCTTTTCTTGGCCGATTCAATGAAGACATGACAAATCATGCAATATAACCTTCGGCCATGAGAGAAAAGCAATGGGTTAGATCACATTTCCAATCCATTCGGGCTACATCCACTTAATTAAATTCAAAACATATAATTGAATTCACTCGATCATTGCCGATCCAAGAAAATAAGGATTAATGCAAATGCTCCCTATTGTTGGCCGAAAATCTCATGATGGATTTGGTTCGCTACTTGTCAATTTAAGCTCGATTTGGTCGTTGGTCCAAATTAATGCCGATGTAATACATGCATGCTAAAAATAAAAAATGAAAAAATTATTTGTTTATTTTTGTTTAGAACCAAAATTAATCCTAATTTTTTATGCAAAACAAATAACTAAAAAGATTAGTCAAAATTTACGTGTTAATAAAAGTTCAACAGCAGCATAATAGTTTCACCTAACGAGTCAACCTGAGAACAGAATCTAGTTTCCTAGGAGCAACACAAATAACCCTGTTCATTTCAAAACGATCAACATCAGAGAATCTACCGCTCGCTGGAAAAGTTGAGCTCACAAAAGTTCAAGAGAGGATAATCTGGCTGCCCTTTGATCCACGGGGAAGCTTTAGTAGTTCTTCGCGGAACACCTTCTCCATCTCCGGCTCCGCAGGATTCCCGGTAGAGCAGATGGTGAGTGTTTCCAGAACCACAGCATGCTCGAGCAATATTTTCACCACACGAATCATTTCGAAACTGAAGATGAAATCATCAATCTTGATCTACTTAAGGTGAGATGCGAAACATCCGGGCGTGGGATTCAACAGGCTGCTGTTCTCTATGTCGTCTGAAGTTAGTCCGATGATCTGGTAATCGAAGCGACTTTCTACAATTCAGCCATCACATTGTTCCAAAGCCACCAAAAACATCGAAACAAGAAATGATATCCATCCAGTTACCTCACGGAATTCAAGCATTTCAAGATGTGGCGAATGATGCAGTAGGCCCCAAACCGCTCCGCATTTCAAGTCTAGACGCCCAAGTTCAAGCTTCCCAAATTACCAAAGACAAGCAGATGGATATAGAGCTCGTCTGCGCTAGTTAGCACCTAGGAACAAGGCAATATAACTCATACTAAGACTAACGCCATTTAGAGTTATATCAGAAAATTGGGTGAGACAAGAAAAATGAACACAGGAATTTCACAGGATAAGGAGAGGGACATCAATAGTCTTGGATGACAATTCCAAACTTTTCACGGACCGCATCCCTTGAAGAAGCTTGCTTATGCGGTAAGCAGCTTCTCTTGATCTACTCAAAGGAAACTCCGCAACATCAATGACCGCCTCCATCAGTGAGCATGATTGTCTCAAGCAGTAGTCATTCACAAAAGCACTTTCGCAATAGATACTTTCTAGATTATCTGCACATATCATAACTTGGCATCCAACCCGGTGACGATCCTTATCCCGTATTGTCAAGCTCTTTAGCATGGGAGTGAAAATAGTCACTGCCCGTGTTGACACCCTAAATTTTGATTTTTAGAAAAATCATTCATTTAAGTACAAAATGAGGATTAGTCATAGTTCTCGCAAAAATAATTCATCATGCATCCCATATTTATTTTCTGTCAATCATGCATTTGCATTCAGGCTAGAAGCAAAGTAATAGAGCTTAATTTGATGGTGACTGGACCATGATCCATTACGAATTTTGGACTAAGGCCAAGAGGGGGTACCGAATTTTATATATGGGTTTGGGCTCAATTCGAATTTAATTCAGCCCATTTTAGCTCTTTTAATTATGTGAGGCTTTTAATTAATTGTTCATTTAATTAATTAAAGCCCAATTGGAGCCCGAGAATGCGCCATCAAGCCCGCAAGAGCAGGATATTGAGCTAGCCCATTACAATCCCTGTTGTGGTCGAAATTATTGGGGAGTTTTAATGAGATAGGACTCTTGAAGATCAGAGTTTTTAATCTGATGGTCATAAAGGAATCCTACTTCAACTAGGATTAGTTGACCCTAGTCTATAAATATCATGTTAAGCTTAGGGTTCAAGGGGGCTCATACTCTGAAATTGACGACACTTTTAAGAGCTGAACGGAGGGTATTCTTGAGACAATCTCCTCAGCCGAAGCTTTCCGTTGTCCACCACCGAAGATCAACCGGCGTTCGTCGCAAGCTGTGTCATTGCACCACGCGGCTCAAGGTGTTCTCCTGCTGTCCTGTTAACAACCAGCCACGAACAATCTCGGAGGACTCTCAAACATCTTGCTAAACGCACTCACCACAGCAGGCCAAGTTACAACCACCGGGTAGTCCAATTTGCAGCGCTGTCCAGCCTCGGGTCAGTTTGTTCGGTCCTTGTTTTGACGTTATTTAAAGATTTAATCCAAGTGCTACGTGTGATAGTGCAACCGGAAGCAATCCCTGGTAGCTTGCGCTTCAGAAAGTACAAATCTTGGGTGGATTCCGTCAAGTGCGCGCTGCTGAAAATTCGTTTCGGAAAAGGTAAAAATCCTTGGCTCTTGATTACTAATCTATCGATCTCGACTGTTAATCTATACTTGTTAGTTTAGTAACAACATGCACGTGTGTTCGTGAACCTACTTCGATTTGCAATTAAAGTCGGAAAACTAAAACCTTTTTTGTCAAAGAAGGGATAAATTTTTGCCGAATGTCAAAAGAAGTACTCTTGAAATCTGGTTTTGCAGAATACAAATTCTGGTACAAGTTCAATTGGTTAATACTATTGGGAACTGTTAAATAGAATTGGAACCATCGTCTTTGCTGATAATAGCAAGCTGTCCAACATATTTTTTGGATCAATTTGACATTAAAAATTGGATTTTTAGTGAATCAAGCATGAACCTTTGGCATATCTCTTCATAACCGAAAGTCGCATGTCGTTGAATGGTCTTTGGAAGTCATTGATTGATCTGAATTGATATACATTTTCTTATGGATGGAATTTGATGTTTTTGGTAACATACGGGTTTGAGGGACATTATCTTTGGTTGATTGACCTCATATCATGCTATGGATAAATTTTCGTTTTGCCGTGGATGGATGTTTTTAATGATATCTTTAACGTGAGTTCAGTTGGATGGCATCACCTCATTGGATAATGTTTGATTAGAGATAAGATTTGACTGAATTGGGTGTTTATCTAATCTTTGAGAATTATACGAGACTAAATTTCCAAATCTTAAAGATAATTTCTCAAATTAAAGATGAATTGAATTTTTGGATGAGGAAAGGTGGACCCCAACTTCATAACTTCGGACACCTCTCTAAATTTTTGAAATTTCAAGCTCAATTGATCAATTTTATTTTATTTTTGTCGTGCTTGTTTTTATTGTTACAAAATTTGCACATTTTTAAACAAACATGCCCATAATATATGCTCCCATGTGCCTAGACCCTTCGGAAAAATTAAATCACACGCCTTAGCCGTGATCTCACGAAATGGGATGGTGATTTAGTATAAAACTTCGTGTTCCTTCCCTTTGGCAAAAGGGACGTCGTTGTTTCATACCCCTATCCGCATACCGGCTCGAATCTTCGAGGATGTAGTGGATAAAAATTCTTCTCTAACCCAAATCTTTGGGGATGAGTGAATTCTTTCAAAAAAAAAATCGGAAATTTAAAGGTATATTATGGGCATTTTTGTTTATTTTTGTTCAAATTTTTATTGCTTTTGAATGTTTTCTTTTATTGCCGAAAATACCAAAAAATCATTCTCTGAATATCATATGGTCAAACATGTCGACCCTTGTTTTTATATCAAAAATAACATCTAACATAAGTTAAGACATTGAGATATCATTTTCTTAATTAAAATTGGATGTTACCACATTTTGTGATATGTTTTCACCACAACCATCATTAAATCCGAAAATCACAAATTCTCATTTTTCAAGTATCATATGGTCCGTTCCATCTTTTTTAATTATCAAATTCACATCGATCAATCAAAAGAGATTTTTCATGAAATTGGTATCGAAAGGGCATTAATTTTCCAAATTAATGTAACCAAGTCCCCGGACTCATTTTCTCCTGGTTCGCTAGAAATAAAATGGTTCTCCCACTATTTTATTAAGGTTTCTAATCAACCTTCCATAAATGATTAGTGGCGGCTCCAATTGAATAACTTTTTCATGAATTGAACCTAAGTTGCGATTCGGTAGGATTTGGGAGGGTCCGAATTAGGTTAGTTGATTTAATTAACCCGATAATCCGTTAACCCGATTTTTAGGTCGCGATACTGGCGACTCCATCGGGGAATAAATTTTAAATTTTTCCAAAATAAAAAGGGGTCAACATAAGTTTTAATTAATTTTCAGAAATTAAAATTAATTTTCAGATTTCAAGGTTGATTTTTAGAATTTCAATTCAATTCCCCTTGATTTTTGGAAAAATTAAAATTTTTATGGACTTAAGCCGTTGATTTTCATGATCTTTGCCTTGATTGATTGATTGTGATTCATTTTCGGATTGACTGATTTAGAGTTTGATTGATATTTATTTGATTATATCCGGATGATCATACTCTTTTGCACATGATTTTTCTAATCCTTTTATGCGGTATACTTAGTTTTGGCATTTAATTTAATTATTTTATTTCATCGAAAAATGCCATGATTGAGTGGATTATAACCTGTCGTGCATGATTCATGACATTGCATTGGACCTAAAATGCTAGTTGAACCTAGGATGGTGTCTCGGATAAGAATACGCCCGGCCTCGGGATGGAGGAATGGACGTTCTTACCCTCGACCCCGACCATGTTAAGATTCCCCGTTCGAGCCTGAATCAGGGCACGAGGGGATTTCTTAGCATCCCCTAAGCTCAAAAGGGGCTGGATACGACTTACATCAATAAGTCCTGATTTGCCCCTTGAGAGCTCTAAAAAAACTTGGCTAATAAAGCATGCATCAATGTCATTCTCGCTTGTCTCTCGAACCCATAATCGTCATTTTGGCACATGTATTTTTCCTATATATTTCTGAGTCGATCCATGGCATATTAGGTTTGTCCTTTTGGTCTTGTCAAGCCACGTTATTCTATACGTTCCTAGATCTCTTAGGAATTTTCGTTGGGTCTCCTGGTTTTTGCACCTTTCATTACATTTTCATGATCAAAGAGTTAGTTCTGTTTCTGGTCTAACCTTGCTTCCTTGCACAAATTGTTAGATCATTTTCTAGTCATTTATAATTTCCTACTATGAAGTGAAAAACGTCCGCGAGATCTTGAATTATCATGTCAAAAAATTCTGCTGCAATCCGATGAGTTTTTCATTTATTACAGAATTAATAACCCGGATGGAGCAGGCTGGAATTCCACAAGTTTTCTGACTCTAGAACCACTTCGCAGTTCATCACTAGTACATGGGCTCTTTTGCTAAATCATGAAACATGAAAGTTGTAGAACGGGTTTTGAACTAATGTCCTGAAAATTTTTGGACCTTAATTCACATTTTTAATGGCCCATTCAGCCCTCAAACCAAAACCGGACGAAGCAGTTTTTTGGACGAAATTCTTCCAAAGATGCATTAAACTGTATTGATCCGTCCATTTCTAGTCTGGAACCAAAACATAAAAGTTGTTCATCGTTCTCTCAGCTATGTCTCCGTAAATTTTGGTGTCACTTTGAAAATTCTGTGATTTTTCACGAATTGTTTGCCAAAATCTGATGAAACTGAAATTCCCTGGATTTTTTATCAAGAGTCAAGTCAGTCATGAATGTGAGTCCAGTTTAGGGCCATGGATCAACTCATCATTTTTACTTGTTATGCTCATTGGATACCTTCTTCAGGTGATATATCATGGATTCTTCACATTTTCACGATACTCGATCTAGAGCAAGGAGAGTGACTGACCAAGCTGAGGTTGCAGTCATTATAAGAGAAAGGATCGATGAACTTCAAGATAGAATGCATGCCTGGGGTGTTCTAATGAACATAACCATCAATGTCATGGAACGTGCTATTCAACTTCTCGAGCATCGGCTTGAGATGATTCGACCCCTTTTGGCGTGCAATACCAATTGCTGTTCCTCGCCATGATCAGCCTTCCATGGGATGAACCACTGATGCCGATGGGAAGGGAATTTACTTTGATCCAGTCCTATGGTCGATACTCCCGAAGAAAGGGGTGTTTCAATGGGAACCAGCCTTCCCCTTGATTGAGAACATTTGAAATTTCAGCGTGGGCAAGTTTTGTAATTTTTACTGTGGTCAAGAAGGTCACTCCCTTGAAGAATGCATTACCCTGCAGTTTCGCGTCTAGAGCATGATTGATGCTTGGCAATCCCACGTTCCATGCGTGGAAGTTTTGTGATGGAGATCGGGACATGCTAGTAGTCCCAAGTATGTGACTGGAGTACCCTTATACGTTTAAGGACGAGATATCTCCGAGGCATCGTTTTTCCTTCGTGGTGTTACTTGGAATACATGGGATGATTGGTCTCCCTAGAAGCCAAGAGAGTTCATCTCCGAGGAAATGGGCGTAGACCCAAATCAGTAACATTTTTATGTTCATACAATCCCCGACGTGGGATATTTCTTGCTTTCCATTAGGTGTTTTAGGTTGCATTGCTCTAGTAGGATCTTTATTCCCATTCATTTTACTTTTCAATAAGATGTAATTCGATTGATTCATTTATCAATAAAATTACAGAAGTTTTCCATTATTTTGGAATCTTGACGAAGTATCCCAAACTAGCCCGATGACGATAACCAACGATCGAATAAAATTGTCATCCATGGTAAGAACCGAGGGCTGGGCTTCTTCAAGAATTATTGTCCCGCGGTCTTTGAAAATAAAATCCTTAAAAAAAAAGGACTTTTGAAAATCACAAAAAAACTCATGCATGTTTAAACCCAGTTGGTTTCTCCGATTCCGCTATTTTATGTTTCGAGGGGCAAACGTGAGGAGGGAAACCCAAGTGGATTTGGAAGTATACGACTTAGATGAGTCCATTCTTGACTATGAAGAAATTCGTCGGGATTTTGAACGGCACGAGGAGGCAAAGTCATTGACCAGTTGAAGAGACTATCTCAATCAATTTGGGCGAAGCAGAAAAGCCTAGAGAAGTTAAGATCGGGGCGAACCTTCCTAAGGATGTAGCTGAATGTCCGACCAAGCTCTTGAGAGATTACCGGGACATCTTTGCCTGGTCCTATGCAGATATGCCCGGTCTCGATCGATCGATCGTCGAACACTCGTTTACCAACCGATCCTTCGGTTAAGCCCGTAAAGCAAAGGACACGGAAGGCTAAACCAGAATTGGCACAAAAGATTAAACAAGAAGTTATAAAACTTTTTGATGCGGGATTTATTGAGACTACCGAATGCTCTGACTGGGTCGCTAACATAGTCCCGGTACTAAAGAAAGACGGTCGAGTTCGGGTCTGTGTCGATTACCGGGACTTGAACAAGGCTAGTCCTAAAGATGATTTTTCACTCCCACACATTGATGTACTCGTCGACGAGTACAGCGGGGTTTGAGCTATTTTCATTTATGGATGGTTTCTCCTGGATACAATCGATTCCGATGAATGTCGATGATAAGTTGAAAACCGCATTCACTACACCATGGGGATTGTTTCATTACAAGGTAATGCCATTCGGTCTCAAGAATGCTGGAGCTACGTACCAACGGGCCATGGTTACTTTGTTCCACGACATGATGCATAATGAAATCGAAGTTTATGTCGACGACATGATTGCAAAGACAAGACATGGGGAGGATCACGTTGAAACCTTGACAAAGCTGTTCGAAAGACTTCGAAAATTCAGATTGCGGCTTAACCCACCAAATGTATTTTTGGCACTAGCTCGGGCAAGTTGCTTGGATTTATTGTCGTAATAAAGGTATTGAGATCGACCCATCCAAGGTGAAGGCCATCGTGAGCTCAAGCCACCGACAACGGTCAAAGAAGTTCGTAGCCTCATGGGTAGGCTGAACTATATTGCTCGATTCATTTCTCAATTATCCGAGACCGCTAAGCCGTTCCTCAAGTTGTTAAAAAGAATGCGCTACTCAATTGGGAGAGTGAGTGCGATGAGGCTTTTGAAAAGTTGAAGCAACATCTCATGAATCCGCCCGTACTTGTTCCGCCAATGCAAGGGCAACCTTTGATCCTTTATCTTACCATCCATAGCGAATCCTTGGGCGCGATGCTAGCTCAAGTGAGTCGCGAGGACGGGAAAGAACGAGCTATTTACTATCCGAGCAAGAAATTCACGGCTTCCGAGATGAATTATTTCGAGGCTGAGAAGACATGCGTAGCATTGGTCCGGGTGTTACACGGACTTCGGCAATATACTTTGCACTATCGGGTGCTCCCGGTGACGGAATGCGATCCTATCAAGTACTGTTGAATCAACCTCGCCTTGATCGGCGGACTTGCCAAGTGGCGCATCCTCATTTCGAATTTGATATTCAATATTTGTCCCAAAAGTCGGTCAAAGGACGGGCCATAGCCGATGTCCTAGCCGAAAGTCCGGGGCAAGACGATGACACATATCATCCTCGAGAATCGAATCATGTTAGTACATGATTATGTCTGGACCATGTATTTCGACGGAGCTGTAAATTTATCTGGATCGGCAATCGGAGCGGTTCTAATATCCCCTAGTGGCCAAGCATTATCCCGTGGCAGCGAAGTTGGTATTTCCTTGCACAAATAACATAGCAGAATACGAGGCGTGCGTTCTCGGCTTGCAAGCCGCGATTGAAATGGGCATAACTCGGCTCAAGGTATTCGGAGATTCTCGCTTTGATTATCCTCCGAGGTCGTTGGAAAATGGAAAACACGGGATGCTAAGTTGCTACCCTACCATGAGTATCTGGATGAGTTGGTGGATGAATTTGATGATATCTCATTTGAATATCTATCCAGGATTCACAATCGCATTTGATGCATTGGCAACCTTGTCTTCAATGTTACAAGTCACCAATGGGCTTGAGGTTGAGCCCCGAAGATCGAAGTACTAAGAAGGCCGGCATATTGTATGGCCAGAATCGATAAACCCGATGGCAAGCCATGGTTTCATGACATTAAGACATACATTCAGAGGCGGGAGTTTCCCGAGAAGAGTACCGTGTCCGATCAAAAGTATATAAAGAAGATGGCTTCAAGTTCTTTTTAAGTGGAGAGAATTTGTACAAGCGGTCGTTCGATTCGACCCTTTTGAGGTGCATTGATTCCACTTTGAAACAATCCACCGATGATAGAAGTACATGAAGGAATCGTGGTCCACATGAACAGCCACATGTTAGCTAAGAAGATCATGAGGTTGGGTTATTACGGCTCTCGTTGGAAAGCGATTGTATTCAAAGCATGTTCGAAGTTGTCACAAATGCCAGATTCATGGAGACAAGATCAATGTTTCTCCAAACGAATTGCATCACTGTCGGAACCATGGCCATTTTCTATGTGGGGCATTGATGTGATTGGTCCAATCAACCCAACAGCTTCTAATGGACATCGATTTATTCTGGTGGCCATCGATTATTTTTCTAAGTGGATTAAGCTGCATCATACCTAGCGCCACCGCACGGAATGTTGTGAAGTTCGTCCGTCGAGACATCATTGCACGATATGGCTCACCCGAGGCTATAATCACCGATAATGGTTCGAATTTGAATAACAAGCTAGTTGATGAACTGTTCAAAAAATTCAAGATCAAGCATCCGAACTCTTCTCCGTACCGTCCTCAAATGAATGGAGCAGTTAAGCGGCTAATAAGAACATCAAGAAGATTTTAGCAAAGACGGCAGAAAATTATCGTGACTGGCATGAAAGGTTGCCTTTTGCACTCATGGCATATCGAACTTCAATCCGAACATCTACCGGGGCAACCCTATATTCTCTTGTATATGGGATGGAAGCATAGACACGGCCGAGGTAGAGATTCCCTCGTTGCGGATATTGTCTCAAGTGAAGCCGATCAAGGCGATTGGGTCCAACAGAGGATGGATCAACCGAACCCGATTGATGAGAAACGGCTTAGGGCCGTATGTCATGGCCAGTGATATCAACAGAGGGTTGCTAAATCCTTTAACAAAAAAGGTTCGGCCTCGACATTTCCAGGTTGGTGACCTTATTTTGCGAAAATTGTTGCCAATTGTTCCACTTCCGAAGGGAAATTCGCTCCGAACTACAAGTGGTCCATTTGTTGTGAAGAAGGTGCTCCTAGGTGGTGCTTTAATCCTTGCGGAAATGGATGGTCGTGTCTTCACCACCAGTCAATTCGATCTTGTAAAGAAGTATTATGCTTGATTTGTTCGACATTTGAATCAAGTTATAATCCATTTTGATGTTTACTCATGCCTTCGCTTATACTCGTTTGTCCGCTTATTTTCGTTAGCATTATTAATCTACACTTGTGAGATCATTTCATTTAGGAAGTTTCTCCGATCCAATTGAACTCGATCATTTTGAATGAGGAACGTCGGGACGATGAAAGGCAAGACATTTCCATACACATCATATATTTTAATCCCCAGTGAGAGAAGTGAGAGTTTCCATGTTCACAAGGTAAAGGGTTATCTCGCGAAAAGTATGACGACCAAAATGATATAAGGCATTCGCTTTCTCTACCCAAACAAGACGGGTTATCCGTTGCTAAACCCCCTTGAACGGCGATTTCGTTTCATACCCCTGTCAGAACGACCCCACATTGGGGCAATTCTCCGGAGATTCGAGAGGATGAGTAAAATTATCTTGCTTTCACTTGCATCAATCTTCAAGTGTATTTGTTGCATGCGAATCCTATATTAACTCAAGTGCCTTAGGAATGATGAAGAGCATTTCATTTCTATACCACATACACTTGATCCTTTGCTTAACCCAATTTGAGCGGCGAATTCATTTCTCAAAATCCAATTGGTGATCATCTTAGCAAAGAATCATTTGAAATCTTCGACAAATAAGCAGAGTACCTTGGGGCAAACGAAATTCGAAAGATTTGCCAGCAAAATATGCGAGGAATTCGAATGAGACCCCTTCCTTCCTTTTGAAAAAAAAAAGCTCAACGAAAGAGGCGTGAGAAAGGAATAAGAAAAGCAAAGGTTTGCCATGCAAAAAAAAAAATTCTAAGAAATGCAGCCTGAAAGACAAAAGGCCCTCTCCAATCATGAGAAGCAAAAAAAAAAAAAAAAAGCTCTCTCGGAAAAATCTCTGGAAGGAAGGGAGGTCTCGCTGAACATGCTCAAATGTTCCTCAGAGAAAAATTCACAAGAGCGCCATGCTTAAAATGGCAAAGAGAGATGATCACTAATCTCACCATTATGCTCCTCTTGTTGTAAATAAGCCTTTCATTCTCAAGCCTACCCCTGAACCTACATTACAACCCTCACCAAAAGTCTCTTCGATTAGGGCACTTGGGTTAATGTAGCATTTCAAATTGCTTATAAATATCGCTCAAGAAGTGTGAGCAAGATCATTTTTATCTCATTTCGCAGAGGTTCTTGACTTGTAAACTCAATGCAATTGATGAGGATTTTCATTTCATAAGCCTAATGACTCATATGAGTCTCCTTTGATCAACCTTTGACCAAACCTGAATTATAGTCCTTGCAAAAGACCTCATGGATTGGTCGGCCATACTAATTGCGAGAATACCCGGACCCTTGTCGAATGTGAAGATGACAGGTTCGAGTGTTTATCGTACCCGTATCAATGGTCGGGTTTCAAAAGCCTTTTCATGAGAATGAGTGAAAGTCCTTTCGATTGAGGGTTCCTCATTCAAATTGTTCAGATTTATCAAGAGGATCGAGATAGATTTCCTTATTAAAAGAATTCCTCGGTGAAGCCGTATAATGCAAGCAAAAAGTTCAAAGATTGTGGACATGTCATTGCATTTACATTGATTTTGTTTATGAATAGACCTCAAGTGAATAAACAGTATGATCTGATCAACTTGACCATTCATTAAAACCATTCAGGGAATCCAAGTAAGTTTTCTGAACTCTTTTCAAATCGATAGCTTTGCTCATTTAAGTTGTCATTTTAACCTCTTGTGTTTGTCATGATTCATTTCAGTGCAACGCATCCCTTTTGTATTTATCGATTCGGCTCGATAGTACATCTTTATAATTATGCTATACAGCATTGATGGTATTGGTTCATGACGACATATGCACCCATGATCTCTACCTTTATCAAATCGCTATGACATATGCACTTGCGATTTTTGATCTTTGTCAAATCATAACGACGTAGCTCTTATGGTTTTGACCCTTATCAAATTATGATGACATAAGCACTCATGATTTTGATCTCCAACCAAATCACAACGACGTAACTCTTGTGGTCTTGGTCTTTTAACCAAATCATGACGACGTAGCTCTTATGGTTTTGGTCTTTTAATCTAATCACAACGACGTACGCTCTTGTGATCTTGATTATACCTTCTTCGACTCATAACGACGTAGCTCTTGTGATCTCGAAGCACATTTCAACTCTACGTATATCTTGCGCCGTCCGCGTCGAGAGAAAAACCTCCGTAACGGATAAGGCCCCAGTACCTTAAGATCCGTTTGTGATCTTGGTCCTTTTTTTCGATTCACAACGACGTAGCTCTTGTGATCTCGGAAAGCATATGTTCAACACTACACATATCTTGCGTTGTCTCGCATCGAAGGAAATTTCGTAAGAGAGATGAGCTCGGTACCTTGAGATCCTTGCATCCACAAAGAAGTTCGGAGATTAAGGGAATCATCAGCATTATGAGATATTTGATGAAACAAGTATTATCATATGCGATCCATGTGCTGATTTTTCTAAAATGGAAAACAGAAAAGTCTTGTCACATGTTATTTATGATGTGCATACCATGCATCATTTCCTTTGCATCAGAAAATTGGATTAAAACTCCCACAAAAAAAAAATCATTATTCATCATTTTCATTTGCAAAATTTAGGTTTCAATCTTGATCTTTGAGCGAAACCTCTGCGAACTTCCACTCAAATAGGGGCATTTGTTGACACCTAAATTTTGATTTTTAGAAAAATCATTCATTTAAGTACAAAATGAGGATTAGTCATAGTTCTCGCAAAAAATAATTCATCATGCATCCCATATTTATTTTCTGTCAATCATGCATTTGCATTCAGGCTAGAAGCAAAGTAATAGAGCTTAATTTGACGGGTGATTGGACCATGATCCATTACGAATTTTGGACTAAGGCCAAGAGGGGGTACCGAATTTTATATATGGGTTTGGGCTCAATTCGAATTTAATTCAGCCCATTTTAGCTCTTTTAATTATGTGAGGCTTTTTAATTAATTGTTCATTTAATTAATTAAAGCCCAATTGGAGCCCGAGAATGCGCCATCAAGCCCGCAAGAGCAGGATATTGAGCTAGCCCATTACAATCCCTGTTGTGGTCGAAATTATTGGGGAGTTTTAATGAGATAGGACTCTTGAAGATCAGAGTTTTTAATCTGATGGTCATAAAGGAATCCTACTTCAACTAGGATTAGTTGACCCTAGTCTATAAATATCATGTTAAGCTTAGGGTTCAAGGGGGCTCATACTCTGAAATTGACGACACTTTTAAGAGCTGAACGGAGGGTATTCTTGAGACAATCTCCTCAGCCGAAGCTTTCCGTTGTCCACCACCGAAGATCAACCGGCGTTCGTCGCAAGCTGTGTCATTGCACCACGCGGCTCAAGGTGTTCTCCTGCTGTCCTGTTAACAACCAGCCACGAACAATCTCGGAGGACTCTCAAACATCTTGCTAAACGCACTCACCACAGCAGGCCAAGTTACAACCACCGGGTAGTCCAATTTGCAGCGCTGTCCAGCCTCGGGTCAGTTTGTTCGGTCCTTGTTTTGACGTTATTTAAAGATTTAATCCAAGTGCTACGTGTGATAGTGCAACCGGAAGCAATCCCTGGTAGCTTGCGCTTCAGAAAGTACAAATCTTGGGTGGATTCCGTCAAGTGCGCGCTGCTGAAAATTCGTTTCGGAAAAGGTAAAAATCCTTGGCTCTTGATTACTAATCTATCGATCTCGACTGTTAATCTATACTTGTTAGTTTAGTAACAACATGCACGTGTGTTCGTGAACCTACTTCGATTTGCAATTAAAGTCGGAAAACTAAAACCTTTTTTGTCAAAGAAGGGATAAATTTTTGCCGAATGTCAAAAGAAGTACTCTTGAAATCTGGTTTTGCAGAATACAAATTCTGGTACAAGTTCAATTGGTTAATACTATTGGGAACTGTTAAATAGAATTGGAACCATCGTCTTTGCTGATAATAGCAAGCTGTCCAACATATTTTTGGATCAATTTGACATTAAAAATTGGATTTTTAGTGAATCAAGCATGAACCTTTGGCATATCTCTTCATAACCGAAAGTCGCATGTCAGTGAATGGTCTTTGGAAGTCATTGATTGATCTGAATTGATATACATTTTCTTATGGATGGAATTTGATGTTTTTGGTAACATACGGGTTTGAGGGACATTATCTTTGGTTGATTGACCTCATATCATGCTATGGATAAATTTTCGTTTTGCCGTGGATGGATGTTTTTAATGATATCTTTAACGTGAGTTCGGTTGGATGGCATCACCTCATTGGATAATGTTTGATTAGAGATAAGATTTGACTGAATTGGGTGTTTATCTAATCTTTGAGAATTATCCGAGACTAAATTTCCAAATCTTAAAGATAATTTCTCAAATTAAAGATGAATTGAATTTTTGGATGAGGAAAGGTGGACCCCAACTTCATAACTTCGGACACCTCTCTAAATTTTTGAAATTTCAAGCTCAATTGATCAATTTTATTTTATTTTTGTCGTGCTTGTTTTTATTGTTACAAAATTTGCACATTTTTAAACAAACATGCCCATAATATATGCTCCCATGTGCCTAGACCCTTCGGAAAAATTAAATCACACGCCTTAGCCGTGATCTCACGAAATGGGATGGTGATTTAGTATAAAACTTCGTGTTCCTTCCCTTTGGCAAAAGGGACGTCGTTGTTTCATACCCCTATCCGCATCTTGGCTCGAATCTTCGAGGATGTAGTGGATAAAAATTCTTCTCTAACCCAAATCTTTGGGGATGAGTGAATTCTTTCAAAAAAAAAATCGGAAATTTAAAGGTATATTATGGGCATTTTTGTTTATTTTTGTTCAAATTTTTTATTGCTTTTGAATGTTTTCTTTTATTGCCGAAAATACCAAAAATCATTCTCCCGAATATCATATGGTCAAACATGTCGGACCCTTGTTTTTATATCAAAAATAACATCTAACATAAGTTAAGACATTGAGATATCATTTTCTTAATTAAAATTGGATGTTACCACATTTTGTGATATGTTTTCACCACAACCATCATTAAATCCGAAAATCACAAATTCTCATTTTTCAAGTATCATATGGTCCGTTCCATCTTTTTTAATTATCAAATTCACATCGATCAATCAAAAGAGATTTTTCATGAAATTGGTACCGAAAGGGCATTAATTTTCCAAATTAATGTAACCAAGTCCCCGGACTCATTTTCTCCGGTTCGCAGAAATAAAATGGTTCTCCCACTATTTTATTAAGGTTTCTAATCAACCTTCCATAAATGATTAGTGGCGGCTCCAATTGAATAACTTTTTCATGAATTGAACCTAAGTTGCGATTCGGTAGGATTTGGGAGGGTCCGAATTAGGTTAGTTGATTTAATTAACCCGATAATCCGTTAACCTGATTTTTAGGTCGCGACAGCCCGGAGATGAGACCAATCACAGTCCTCTACAAATAACTCCTGAAGAGCTGGGCAAGACAATAGCTGCTCGGTCGAGCGCTCGTCTAAAAATTTGATCTTCGTAAGAATCAAGTATTTGAGATTAGGAAGGTCTATTTTAGAAGGTAGCTTTAAGGCCCCTGCCACGTATAATTCCAGGTTGGTCAATGATGTGGAAGTGAATAAGCAGTACGGCAAGGCAAATGGTCCTTTGATGCCTGAAAGGCAAAGGGAGCACTCCTCAACATTTCGCTGAACTGCTGCGGATACCCATAAATTGACACGGTATGCATCATCAAACACATTGCAAGCAATGTAGAACCGTCTTATGTGAGAGCACTCACGAAGGAGAAGTACTCTTTCCTCAGAATTCATGAAGAGCTCTCTCTTAGAGCCAGAATCTTCCTCAAATTCTACATTAGGAATAGATGTCCACAGATACTGCCGCTTTTTGCACAATACACTTGTTTTGACGGCATCCACCGTAGGAAGAAAAGACAGGATGTGTTCTAGTATTGCCTCGGGTAGCCTGTTTATCTTGTCAATACCAGCATCTTTCCCTTTACGCAGCCTCTGACACTTGGGTTTGCCATTGCCAGTACTTTCATCCATAACTCGTGACGACCTACTAGCGCATGTAGTCCACTGTCATTAAAGAACGATTCATGGAATTGCTAGAGCAACAATTGAACTTGCATATTGAAGTTTTCAATATCTGCAACGATGACCACAACTCAGGTTACTGAGAGAACAGGAAAAGTGGAGAAGTACTACATCTCTCTAGTATAAGACTGGAATCGATCAACCATGAGGTCCTTACTAGAGCTCAGGACGTGACTAGCGCATAGCACGAAGCCATGTAATATGCAACTGCGCATGCATTCAATTCACAATGATTGATGAAGCCATTGCAACATGGTTCAGCATTAACCGGCGACATCCAATATCAACAAGTTTCTGACATGAGACAAAGATATGCTGGTTTTTTGGACATTGCTTTAATGGTCCTCCCTCAGCAGAACACATGTAAGTTGAAAACGGTACTTGCTAAATCAAAGGAGGGCAAGTCAGAATAAAACTCCAAGGCTAGGACAACATGCCAAATTCTTACATTATGAACGCTGTTATCTCATGATCGAACAAGTCGTCTACTTATGCAAGTATCTCAAGAAAGATATACCCATCCACAGGGTTTGCTATTGTGATCGGCTGCTCTATTCTAGTCGTCAAATATTTTGGGGAGAAAAAGAGAAGCCAAGATGAAAAGCGGGATGATGTTCTCATTGCAAAATGTTTCTGAATCAGGAATTCTAAGCCCACTCCTTTCTTCAAAAAGCCACTGTGAGCCACAAAATCAACCTGAGAACAATTGTATTCCTTCAAATCAGGACCTAAAAGTATGGTTCAAAACTAGTGCAATGTTCATCCCCTTCATCCACGATTCTCCACTCAAAATACCAACACGAAATTCGCGCGATCTAATGGGTAATTTAGCATTTGGGGATTGAAGAAATCTACCTAACACAGTTCCCAAGTAGTCCTATGAACATATGAAATTAGTTGAACACTCCGGGATCATGCAATAAACTTTCCAGATTTCGCTCAAAACTGGGTTACCATGATCATGCGGTGCAGTGAATTTTTTAGGAGAAAAGGAAGCACCTTTCCCAACTCCACAACATGGTCTGCAAAACGATCCGCGAATGATTGAGCAGAAAAGATGGTACCTTTCACAACTCTACGAGACGACGACGACTACGTGGTTTTGCTCCTCTTCGCTTGTGAGGTTTTGGCGGCCATAAATGCGGCAAGCACAGAGGAGGAGGACGTTGGAGATATGATTGAAGATTTGAAGGGATTTGAATGTGATACCGTCTGGTTTCGTAAAATATGAAAAAGTATTCTTTTATATGTTCTTTCTATTTTCGTATTTCTTCAAAATTCTTCTGGAATTGCCTCCGGTTTTTTTTTTTTCCTCATTTGGTCTTGCAACCCTGGTAGGAATCCACACCTATGATACCATGACAAAAGATCGAAACAAAACAGTCTCCGATCAAATCCGTGACCCTACGTCAGAAGAAATGTCCAACTCACCTCGAAATCATACCTCGGATCAAATCAATCTGTCTCAAGATGAACGGTCTTCTACCCAATACCCTGTTTGATCTACTTCTACCCCTGTTCAAATTCCTGGTCCTGTCCAGTGACCACCAGTCCACTGGCATGGCGCACTGGAAGAAAAAGCGGGTCACAGACCCAAAATCTCGAGTTTGGGAATGAATCCCTACCCTGTTTATCAATCAGGGCTTGTGCTGTACGTCATTGGCGCCCAGAAGATATACAACAGTACTATGTATTGTTAGGTACGTTTCATTATCCGAATACGGATTGGGATAGGATAGGATAAGGCGAGATTGGAAATCCTTCGGATTGTAAAAAATCACATCATATGTTTGATGAATATCCGGATAACATGGAAACAAGGACATGCTATCCACCACACCTATGGACAATGGTGATGCTCCCTAGATCCATCTTGAAACTTTCTCATATGAAAACTCTTGCAACTGAATATATCTTCCTCATCAAAAATTCCTTTTTCTTTGCGCAAAATCACCGGCTTTTGGCTCCGCCTGGTCTTCTTGAATCAATGGACTTGGTAATAATTATTTGAATTGTCACATTAGGTAGTAAATTCCTTTGGCTTGTTGCTTCATCAATTTGTTTGTCCTATGGTGGTTGTCGAATCCACCAAAAATAATTCCTACTCTCTAAATCGCAAATAAATTTGTACTTAGGGTGAGCAGAGTCGAATCCACGAGACCGACAAATTGTTAATTCTTTGAAAACCAAATAAACAATAAAAGTAAAATTGAAAAGGGAGGTTTATGCAGAATATACTTAAATAAAATAAGCAAACATAAATAAAAAAAAATCAAATTATGCAACATCTAGCAAAGGTAATCTCATTCAAGTTCGGAAGTTGATCATTGAGTCAAACGAATAATTTCAAACACTGCAATAGATTGGTTATGGTTGTTGAAACGCTTCTAATAACCTAGTCTTTTCTTAATAACAGATTAACCGGACACGCGCCTATGATTAATCCCTTATTAACGAATAACCCCGACACGCGCCAAGGATTCAATTTGCTAATAGCATGCAAAACGAGAAAAAAAAACCTACCCTAGCCAATAAATCACACGCGTAACTTATTCAAGCTAGACCATATATTCTCATAACACAACCTAAAAATCTGGTTTTAATTAAGTTATATTATCTGCCACTTTCATTAAACACCTAAACAATTTCGGGTTTGGGTATTTCAATTGGCAAACTATCACCCCTGTCAATTGCACAACGAGCTCCTATTGTAACAACCAACAAAGCAATGGTAAACAATAAAACAGAGAATATATAAATACTGCAGAAATTAAGAAGGAGGATTAAGTTTAGATCTCACAACTTGAATGAACTTGAACCTTGATAAACCTTTGCTAGATTAGAGAGGAATTAGCCACGCATGGCAAAAGAAAAATAATATGCTTCTCGATTTTTTGGAGTCAAGTCCCCCCTTCCCCTCTTGCGTTCAACCTCTTAAATAATAAAAAGAAAGTCTAGAAAAAGAAATTCTATCCAACATGGAAAGAGAGAAAAAGTAGGCAAAAACTCTCCATAATATCCCTAATTAAGAGTTCTATTTAAGAACAAAAATCCCCCACAATCAAATCTGGAATATATGGAAATTAATGGCCAAATCACGTCCCCAAATTCTGTACTAGCTTTGCATCCGTGCAACCTTAAGCCGTGGGCACGGCTCTCTACGCAGAATCTGGAAAATGGATCTTTATATGCGGAATCCCAATCAACAGCTCAAAAACAC
Organism: Rhodamnia rubescens; assembly: GCA_021437795.1. NCBI lineage: Eukaryota > Viridiplantae > Streptophyta > Magnoliopsida > Myrtales > Myrtaceae > Rhodamnia > Rhodamnia rubescens. Next base: position 4,954,527 of record JAILYA010000015.1, read on the forward strand.
ATCAAAAGCGTCCAAAATCTTCACGATGGCATCATTCACCATCACCTAACCACAATGCATAAAAACAATTAAATTCCACTCTATTTATTTGAATATTTGTCCAAAATACCATCAAATATAATCAAAATATAAGTCAAATATACGCATCATCATCCTACCACAATGAAACGATTTAGGTGTATCTTTCTAATTAACTACATGCTAGTACTTACCTTTTCCTTGGTAGACAGGCAAGTCATTTTGCAAGACTAAGTATACACGTAAGTCCAGTTATGAATTTGGCCCTTTCTATTTTAGCATGAGTCATTGGAGGACAATATCTAAAGTGGACTAAAGTTACAGGACTCGACTGCACACATTAAAAACGGGCATCGCTTGCATATGTGAAGGGTTATAGGACTTGATTGCAGTCATAGATCTGATCTGATAAGCACTTTGAATAGTGTAGATCAGTTTTCCTAGGTGTTGAGAGTGCTATTCCTTGATAACTCGAATATGCTATTTCAATTCATCAATGCCTAGTTAGCGAATTGCCACAGAAAGGCCAACTCGTTGGCAAATTGGATCGCAAAAAACCTACCCTACATAACTTTCAACCCAAAATTGACTTTTTTTTTCCCCTCAAGGTTTATGGACTCTGTTTTGTCTCCAGCTACGGCTGTTTTGTTTACCCATAGTAAAATAATATAGGAAAAGTTTCAAATAAGAGCCTACAAGTGTTCGATTTTCTTAAATAAAGGCTTAAAGTAGATTTTGTTTCAAAAAAGGGCCTCAAGTATCCTTTTTGTTTTAAAGAATGGTTTGGCCAAAGGAAATTTTCGTTTTATGCCGTTTTAATTTTTTTTCCCCTTTTCTTTCCCTCCCTTGGCTATATATATATATATTGGGGATAAGTACACTAGAAGTGCCATAACTTGTGTACGGCGTTCACTTGAGTGCCATAACTTTCAAAACGTTCACTTAAGTTCTATAACTTTCAAAAATCGTTCACTTGAGTGCCATGTTGACATGGACTCCGAAAAATCTGGCGTGGCAGCCAAAAAGTTGACGTGGCACCTCGGAAGTTGACGTGGCAGGCCGAAAGCTAACGTGGCTAACTAGAAAATTGACGTGATAAGCCGTAAAAGCTGACATGGCATGTTGGAAAAGTTGATGTAGCATTCAAGTGAACGGTTTTGCTCCCACGTGGCACTCAAGTGAATGTTTTGAAAGTTATGGCACTCAAGTGAACTCCGTACACAAGTTATGGCACTCATGGTGTACTTATCTCCCTATACTCGGCAAGGCCAATACAAAGCCGTCTGCATAGTTCTGCTCATAGAGTTTATATGATGACCAAAGAAGAAATCCAGCTTCCTAGAACAACCAAAATGTGCACTTTCAAGACAACAACTTGGAGATTACACCAGTTGACTTTGGTCCGCAAACGGCAATTTCTAAGTTTTTCGAGCCACAGAGGATCGCTAGTAACTTTTTCTCTAACCACTTCTTGGTACCCCACCGATAATCTCTACAATCCCTTGAGGGCCATATCCCGAGTTGTTCTAGGACCACCGCATGCTTCAACAACAATTCTAGCACGCGACTCTGTTGCTCCGTGTACAGGGATACATTATGTGATTCAATCTGCCTAATATGCGAGCCGAAACATCGGGGTGGGGGGATCGAATATCGCGCCACTGGGATGTAGTTCGATGCCTTGATTATCAACATGAGAGAAGCACGGTCTAGGCAGAATCTTGGACTGCCCCTGATTCCAATTCCAGAACCGAAGTACCGACCTATTGGAAATGACTTGACCAACTAATTACTTAATCCCATACAATACTATCAAGATCACAATCTCTAGACCAATATAATAAGGATGGCACAAGAAGGCCCCGAACCCCATCCAAGCTAGCACGAACTAGATGCACTATATTTGGTAATTAGCGTTTGAAGACTATGTCAGGGTGCATCTGATTCGGCTTTGGAAACGAGCCTTGAGGAAATGCAAAGGCCCTTAGCCTAAGAGGCTTTAGGAAAATGCAAAATTTGCTTGGTAAAATATAAATTTTAAAGCAACTTTGAGCTAACGGTCACACTTTAATGTTCAGGTTCCGATTTATGGAGTTTGCCAATGTACAGTCTGTCCTGGAAGAATGGCATGATTATTGGCTCTCATCACGACATTCCCTCGGCCAGGAACACAGTTCTAACGTAGCTTTTTCTTATGAAACAATCTATCCACTTTGTAAACTTCGTCCTATGGGAGGGTCATGTTTGGGAGTGATCACCGTTATGGCCACCCCTCACAAGGGAAAGACTAGAATGAACATGCAAACCTGTATAAGGTAAGGTCCGGTTTGGTCCGGGCCCAAGACTAAGTGGTCCGTTCCCGGTTCCTAGGCTTGGATGGGGGAACACGACCGCACACCCTATTGTTATGTCCGTGAATGGTCTCGTTGAAGAAGAAAGTATTGCAAGAATTTAAGATTCAAATCCAAATTCGACAAGGTAGTTTCAATTACTGCGGCATGGCTAATTCCAAGTGAGGCAGTGTTGCACAACTGAAAAGGTAGTAAGATGGAGAAACGTTCGACATTCCAGATTACAGAGTGGATACCTAAGAATTAAAATGGGATGCATTGCCCAAAATGTTACAATGGAGGATCAATCGCTATATGCGAAAGGAGCCTGGAGACCGAGTACTCTATCCAAGAAGTTGGTAAATTGCTCCCCCCAGGAAAAGCATTACTTGAAAAATACAAGATTAGGATAAGAGGTCCAGAGGTATCGCCACTTTTTTGACAAAACACACATTGTAACAGCATCCTCCATCAAAACAAAAGATAGTACGCGTTCAAGGATCGCCTCTAGAGAATCGTTAATGTTGTAGCGAATGCCTCAATGTCTAGTTCTTTGTTGGGCTTCCCATACTTAGATTTGCTAGCGATTGCCGTTTCATCCATAACTTGAACTGGTTTATCTAGAGCACAAAAAGCACCATCATCCATCGATGAACGACACATGCAATCGCTAGAGCTAAAACTTACATTCCGTGATTCACGACGGAAGTTCGGGATATTTCTCTATTCTAGACATTCAACTCTTACCGATATTAAATCCAACCCATCATTCACCCCCTCATTCACCATTACAACAGCACTTCGGAATCAAGCCCGTCAATCTATAGTAAAAGACGACGGCGCATGGAGGTTGCTAGCTTTTTTCCTTTTCTAAAGTTGCTAGCTTTTTTCCATTTCTAAAACAAGCTATTCCTTGTAAACTTTGGCTTGAATAAATAGGCAAAAAAGAGGAGGAGGCGGAGGAGGAGGAGAAGGAAGAAGAAGAAGAAGAAGAAGAAGGGCATCAACATGTAATGTTAAGCTATTAGGAAGAAGCGAAAGTACCGTCTTAAAAAGACAATGGTGCTTGGAGGTTGGACAAGTTGCTGCGGCCGCTTTTCCCCATAATGATTGAGAGATCGGCGCCGTGATTTACGGTGACATTTAGTAAATTTGAAGCGTAAATTGTGCAATAAAATTTGTAAGTTAATACAAGATATTGGTAATTTGCAAACTACAAAAAGAAAATTTATTTTCATAAAATATTGATAAATTACTAACAAGCTATTTGGGAAAAACAATCCCCATCTAAAGCATTCATGTTTGGAAAACAAAAAAGAATACAAAGCCTCCTACATATTTCTGGTTAAAGAGTTGACATGATGACCAAAAAAGAAATCCAGCTTCCTTTTTCGGTGGAAAATGCAAATATTATAAAACAGATGAAGTACAACAGCTTAGGAGCATCCCCAGCACTACAAAGGGAGATAATAATTTGAAAAGATGGAGATAGGAAGTCTCTCGTATAGTAGCCAAGACAACATTCGCCTGGGTAGGAAATCTAGCTTCCGGGAACAATAAAAATATGTGCATTTTCATGACAGCAACTTACGGATTACATCGGTTGACTTCGGTCCGTAATAAGCAATTTTTAGACTTTTCGATCCATAGAGGATCGCTAGTCATTTTTTCTCTAACCACTCCTTGATATCCCACTTGCAATCTCTATAATCCCTTGAGGGCCATATCATGAGTTCTTCCAAGACCACCGCATGCTTCAAAGCAACAATTCCAAGCACGCAAATAGCAATTCCCGGGGCTACATTACGTAATTCGATCTACCTAAGATGCGTGCCGAAACATCGGGGTGCGAGGATCGAATATCGCACCATTGGGATATAGCTCGATGCCCCGATTATCAAAATGAGAGAAGCACGGTTTAGGCATCATGCTTTTTGACCGCATAAGGCAACAAGAAAGATCTTCTTTCTTCAATAGAAATCCAAGTTACCTCTCTAAATTTAAGAGTTTCCAGATTTGGGGAATTATGTAGCAAGTTAATAATCGCTTGATGTTTCAAGGCCAAACGCTCGAGGTCCAATAACTTCGGATTAGAAAGACGGGCAGATTTGAGTGGAGATCGGTTGCACAACTTAGAATCTTCCAAGAAGGAAAAATAGTCATACTTGCTAGTAAGAATAATCTCGAGGAATCAAGCGAGAGATGAAATAAAAAATACCAAGTGAATTTGGAACCGATATTGAGGCCGGATAGAACTTCCGGATTTCGTTAGGCAAGCGAGATATACCTACATCAACAAGCCTTGCTCGACGGTTTTAGTGTTTTGGTGGAACACATTGCTTCGAGCATCTTATTTAGACGGGACACAACTTGTGCAAGTCCTAAGCGAGATGACAGCCCGGGGACATTGATGCACGCCTCTTGTAGCGAGCACAACTTTGCAACCCGATAATCATTCGAATCGACTCCTGAAATGCTTCCTTTTGAGATTATTTTCAAGTATCAAAACTCGACAGCTATGTGCTTGAATCCATGAATGATCCAAATCCTTGTCGAGTATGGTTAATATCTTCAGCATGGGAGTGCGAATAGTCGGTGTCTAGAGATTATCCCAAGTACAATTGACGATAGTCTACTCCTCAAACACCGAGGTAGACAACAAAGACTTCCGTCGAGCCCTCATCCACAAACGTGATGCCTACGAGAAGTAGGAGTTTGAGATTTGGAAGGCGAAATGGAGGAGGTAGTTTCAATGCCACATTGATGAATAATTTCAAGTGAGTCGGTGTTGCACTAGTGAACAAGCCACAAGGCAAGGCAAAATTTCCTGGAATATCCGAAAGGTGGACATAGAACTCTTTGACATCCCACTTCACGATGGCGGATATCCATAGATTAACACGAGATGTGTCTCCCAAAAGATCACGAGAGAGGTGGAACCATTTTAGGCGAGAGGAGCCTCGAAGAAGTACTCCTTCCATGAAGTCGGTAAAATGCTCCCTCCTAGAAATGTTCTCGCCCGTGAAGTGCAAGACTAGGATATGAAGTCCAAAGGTATCGCCGCTTTTTCGACAGCGCGCATGTCTTGACAAAGACCCTTCAATGGAACAAAAGATAGGATGTTTTCAAGAATTGCCTTCGGAGGATCGTCCCAGCTTGTAATCTCCAACATCCATGTCTTGCTCTTCGTTCGGCTTCCGAATACTCAGATTTGCTAGCAAAGTTTCATCCATAAACTTGAACCGGTCTATATAGAGCACAAAAGCACCATCATTCATCAATGAACGACACATGCAATCGATTGAGCTAAAATGTACATCTTCGATTCACCACGAAGTTCAAAATGACTACATTTCTTTGGACTAGACATTCAAATCTTACCAATATGAAATCCAACCCATAATTCATCCCCTCGCCTACAATTAATCTAACGTAAGTTGATCAACGACAAGACTACCCGTAAATCGTATCGTTTAGCCGAGTTCTTCATGATTACGCTCTAAAGTTGCTAGCTTTTTTTTTTCTTTTCTAAAACAAGCAAAAAGTAAGGAGGAGGGCATCAACATGAAATGTTAAGCTATTAAGAAGAAGTAAAAGTATCACCTTAAGAAGGACGACAACGCTTGGACAAGATGCTGCTTCTTCTTCCCATAGCGCGAGTTTGGTAGGGATTCATTTGCAAGGAAGGAAGAAAAAGGAAATTTAGGATGAATCTCAACGAATCTCCTATCCTTGAACGACAAGCATATGAGGTAAACGGGTGGAATAAGTCAACCCGAATTAAATTGGATTGAGTTTTTTTAATTTTACTTTTATTAAAAGAAAGAGCAATTAATTTTTGGTCTTATAACTTGTGTGTCTTGTATGATTAAGTCCTATAAGTATTAATTTGTCTAATCAAGTCCATATTAGTGTAGGGTTTGATGTAGTTCTCGTAGCTACTAAAGATAGGAGATTCCCATCAAATTGATGACGTCTTGTTCTTGTTCTTGTTCTTCCTTAACTTATGAGGCTTGTTGCTTTATCGACTTGTTTTTTTGGGTAATGTAAGATGTATATTAACTTTCCAAAAGTGCTACATACAATGAAGTGAGACCAAACACAAAAACCTCGTACCCATGGTTACACGACTATGTCCCCACGGTGCAAAGGTGTACGGCCATAAAAAAATCATCACGGTAATACAACCACCCCACATCTTGAATAGCGACCAAGGGGAAACGGCAGATACAAACCGAGATAGATTGCACAAAAAGCTAAACATAAGACCAACCAAAGAAGGGACCAACCTAATCTAATCACCCATGGAAGATTGTTGTAGAAATACCCCGATTGGTTTGTACAAGCCTATTGGATGGATTGTTCTCCACATGTCCGAGAGTGAGAACTTTGTCTCTAACAAGTTTGAGGAGATGCTTAGTGATTCTTGGAATGGAGAGGATCTTGTGTCCGAATAAAATCTCATTCCTTTCCGACCATATAATGTGGCAAAGAGCCCCCAAGGGAAAACCGCATTATCCGATGATGGAATTTCTGTGTGCCGAACCTCCGTATTGCCCAGCGTAGGAAGTCTAGCCATGGGAGGTTCTGCGAGTTGATGTTGCATTTGGATGCCCGGAATAATGCCGAGAACCGGTGATGGAACATCCAAAAAATAAATGGTTGGTGGAGTCCAGTCTCATATGACAGAAAGCCCCAAGCACCTTCTGAAATTCTGTGATAGTTGAGTAGCAAAATCTGAGTTGGTAGCCTATTAGGGGTAATAAGCCATAAACGGAAGGCGTGTTTTGGTGCAAGAGATTTGTCCCATATGAAGGTGTGCCAAGGAACTACACACCCTCTAGTCCTAATGACCTCCCAAGCCGAGGCCACTTGTGAATTTGCCGGTCACATTTCCTTTCCATATCAACCGATCTTCCCTATGGTCGGCCGGGGTAATCCCTGGTTCCATCCACCCAAGAAAGGTAGCCCTTATCGCGGATGGTTGCCAAGTGGAAGAGTAAAAATCGCGGACGAGGCATTCCTTGGGATTCCGAGCCAAAAATCTCCATGTTTGTGAATAGCTTGTAAAGAGGGCCTCTAGTGTGCCGGTTATCAAACCGAAGCATGTTGCTCGATCATCCCCAACCTTCCAAACAAACTGCAGTTGGAATTCTTGTCGAATTTCTAGGATTTTCCTCCACGCCCATGAGCAAATGGTGGGTTTAGGGGCCACCAAAAAATTCTTGTTTTTCAAGAAGGTGGTGTGTATCCATTTGACCCATAGGGACTCCTTGTCCGTGAACAAATTTCAAAAGTGCTTGAGCATGGCAGCTCTATTACAATCAAGTAATCTTCGGATCCCCAAGCTCCCTTTTATCTTAGGTAGGCATACCTCAGTCCAGGGAACTTTTGGCCCCCAACACCCAACCTAGGACCTTTCCATAAAAACTGTTTAAGTATAAGCTCGATTCTAGCCAACCGATTTCGAGAGTGTGAAAAAACGGCCCGTAAGACGTGGATAGCATGTAGCACCGATTTAATCAATTGCAAACGACCGGCGAAGGACAAGAAACATTGAGACCATGAGAGGGCTCTAGCTGTAATCAGGTTGATTAATGCACTACAATCGGCCTTACTCAATCTCGAAGCAATAATAGGGACCCTAAGGTATCGAAAAGAGAGTGTACCTTCACCAAAGCCCAAGACTCTTTGATTTGATCACGAATATCGGTTGCCCCTCCCAAAAGAAGATGTTACTCTTGTCAACGTTCGGCTTTAAACCCGCTCATCTAGAGAATAAGTCAAGGCTCTCCTTGATCAAGGTGACCAATGCCATATTTGCCTCCGCAAAGAGCAAGAAGTCGTCAAGCAAAGAACAAGTGAGACAGTCGAGATCCTTTGCATCGCCAATAGAATTTGAACCCTGGCATACTTATTTTGGCATTTAGGATCCCTAAAAATACTTCCATAACAATGGTGAATAAATAGGGGAAAGAGGGTCACCTTGTCGGATACCACGAGAGCTCCCAAAGAATCCATGTAGTTCTCCATTAATAGAAACAGAGAATTTTGGCGTTGATACACATTTCATCACAAGTCCGATGAATAATGAAGGAAACCCGAAGGCTTGTAAAGTCATCTCAAGGAAGTCCCGATCGATGGTGTCGTAGGCCTTTTGAAAATCCACTTTGATGGCGCACTTGGGCAAGTACGGCTCATGGTGGAACCCAAGCAAAAAGTTCTTGGGCGAGTAGAATGTTGTCACTAATTCTCCGGCCTCTAACGAATGCACTTTGGGTCGAGCTCACAATGGAGGGCAACACATTAGCAATTTGGTTTGCTAAGATCTTAGTGATGCATTTGTAAATTGTGTTGTAACATGCTATGGGTCGAAAATTAGCCATGGCCGAGGCATTATGGGTCTTTGGCATCAAGGTGAGGATGGTGGTATTAATTTCCTTGAGCAGCAAGCCTGTATGAAAGAAATCTTGTATAAGCGGCTACAACCGAGGCACCAACCACCGACCAGGATTCTTTGAAAAAATCCACATTGAAGTCGTCGGGTCCAAGGGCCTTACTTTTGCAAGTGAGAACATTGTGTTGCGTACTTCACCCTCTCCGTCACCCTTTGAGATAGAAAAATTATTTGATCTTCGCTCAAGGCGCATCTAATGCGGATCCCCGGAAAACAAACTCTCAAAATGGCCGAGCTAAATGCTACACCCTTGGCCGAGCTAAATGCAGATCCCTGGAAAACAAACTCTCAAAATGGCCAATTATATGTTGTCTAACCAGAGTTGGTTCGGTTAAAACACACCCAGCCTAATCGCAATCGAGAGGATACGGTTATGCAAGTGTCTTTTGTTGACAAAGTGGTGAAAATACTTTGTATTGAGGTCTCCCTCCTTGAGCCACTTAACTCTAGATTTCTCGCTTGTAGAATGATTCTTCATGAAGCCTAAGCTCCGAGAAAGCCCGTAACTAGATCTTCTCAAGGTCCGCTAATGTCCGATTTCTATGATCAAGAGCCAAAGCATCTTGTGTAGTAGTGAGAGCAACTCCGGCTTCCTCAGTACGTTTAGTGATATCGGAGAAGTCACTTTTATTAAGTTGTTTTAGCCACCCTTTTAGGAGCTTAAACTTGCGGCAAACACCGAACATCCATGTCCCCCCAATCGGAGTTTCCCAAACCGAGCTACTATCTCCTTGAACGTTGGATGAGACATCCGGAAGTTAAAGAATTTGAATGGCCTTCTAGACATTGGAGGAGGCTTTATCTTAACCACCATGGGGGTGTGGTCGAAACTCCGAGTGCTGAGAATGTTACCTCAAAGGAGGAAAATGACCCGCTCCACGATTCGTTTATAAGAACCCGATCAATCTTTCTCTGTTTTCGAAATTCCCCAGCCAAAGTAGACCAAGTATATTTGTGCCCCACATATCCGAGATCTTCAAGTTCCGCCCGACTTAGACACTCCCCAAACTCATCAAAGGCAGGGATCCAGGCATTAGAGCTATCGATTCTATCAAAGTGATCTCGAGATAGCGTTGAAGTCGCTCGCAATCAGCCATGGGTCCTCCGTTGAACTTAATGAAATTAAGTCCGACCAAAGCGATCTACGAGAGACAAATGTATGGTCACTATAAACAACCGGGAAGAGGCAACACTTATCCATGTCTAGCATCCTCGGTTGACAATGAATCATCTCGTGCCGAAGCATTAGGGACCACAGCCTTCCACAGCCCGCGGTTCCCACCCTAGCCGATCCTACCTCGAGGGGACCAATCATAATTGGAGGACCACCACCATCCCGGGAGCATCCCTTTAGATATAACTTCAAAAATATTCGAATGTACTTTCGTTTCCAAAATACCAATGCACGAAAGATGGTTAGCTCTAGCAAAAGACCGTATTTCAGCTTGTTTAAGGGGATTAACTAGACCCCTAATATTCCATATGCCAAAAAACATATATACAAGGGTGAACAGAAAGTACCATCATCTCCTCTTGCGCCCTTTTCTTCTTAGACTTTGGGTTGTTAGTCTTGGAAGAAGAAGGACTGCTATTCTCTGGTTTGGAATCGGGGAGCCGTAGCAATCATAAGAGACAGAGGGCTAGGCTCACATGGATCCGAAGGGAGAGCCATCGGTGTAGACCGAGCAAAGACGGAGCCTAGTATTTGGGGGAGCCACAAAAGGCATTTCTTCCTCAAAGATCACTACTAACATTGCTCACAATGTCTTCTTCATTCTCGATTCGTAAGAGTCCAACGTTGTGTCCCGTAAGGAGTCTATGGACTCCGGTACAACCTCGTGAAAAAATTCCTGCATCAGAAAGCGGGAGGGCCGTAGGCTCGCCCGATCTTGGGGCGCGAAGGCTCTACATTCACCTTCTTATGTCCCTTTCTCCCCACCACTTGCACCCATTGTTCTTCTTCTTGGAAGATAGTATTCAATGGATTAAGGGTGTCAGCCAAATGGGTCTCTGTCAATGACTTCCGAGATGCAGACAGGGGAAAATCGGGAGAGCCATTTTTATGCCCATATAGGCCACATTCTTCACAAGACAGGGGCTTCCACTCATATTCTACCTCTATAGTATAACAACTCACCATCCCAATTGATATTAACCGAGTTGAGAGGTGTATGTGTCGCCTTCAACTCTATACATACCCGCGCATAAGAGATCCTTTTCATTTGCTCCATTCGCTTGTCCACATAGAGCGGTCTTCCTATAGCACTGGAGATCGCACTAATCCCCGATGCCGACCATAGAGCGTAGGGGATCTCTCTTAGCTTGATCCACACGGGCGAGTATCATGTGAATCTTTTTTAAGTATTAGCTTTGGATACCACTGCTGCAATATCATGGGAGCTCTAAGGATCATAAGGGGTCCCGTGTCCAATATTTTCCTTCCGAAATCCTCATCGGAATCTCAAAGAAGAAGAAGCCATTTTCATTCAATCTCACATCCATCACTTTGGCGCCCCGAGCTTTCCCGATAGCCTCCTCGGTTAGTTTAAACGGGAGCTTCCTCCCCACAAAGTAGCCAACTAGGCACTCCTTCCACATAGGATTTGCATCCTCCACCATCGCAGCTAAGATTTCCATCACCGGTCTACCATTTACCAGGGCGGGAGGCATATAAGAGAGGTTGTATCCCCTCTCCGCTACTCTTGCTATAGCAGCCCACGATTTAGGTTGGCTTTGTTGCCCATCCTGCGACACCCGTCCAACTCTAGAGGCATTCCTAGTCCTTCCAATCCCCACATTTCCAAAGTATTTTCACCCACTTGCATAGCCGCGAGAGACTGCAGCAAACATCTCCTTTTTGAGAGTCATTTCTTGCCAAGGGACGATTAGTTTGCTTAAAGGTCGATCTTCCCCTGCTGCGACTTCTACCAAGGATACGACCTCCCTCACGTTGGGGTTGCACCACACTTGAACCAACTAAGTCCCCAACTACGTACACCCCTTTGTTTCTACCATCCATATATCTACCCATTACATCGACAACATTTACAACATTGGGTTGAGGGTCTTTGGGAAGAAGTTACCTCATTGTGCGTGATCTTGCCTTTAGACAAGTTCAACTTCCTCTTAGGTTCATCCCGGGCAGGCGCAGATACGGGATTCATGGCGTTGCTCAATCAATCATACGTGGCTCCAGTATTCTATACTCTCACCCCGTTGAAGAGAGATAGGAGGCAAGCTTCCTTCCGGAGCTCGCCAATCTTAGATTCGGCCTCGAGCAGAGCCCTAACCCGGAATCAATCCAGCAACCAATTTGTCGCTTCATCACCAGGATGCCTTCCCGAGGAATGGGCGATCGATGAACACCAAGAGCGGTTGTGATCTACCGGTTCAATTTGGATGAGGCTCACAACCAACGTAGCACAGTATCTCGACAACCGGATCTCGGACCGTCCCCCAAGCCACCGCACTTCACCAAAGTGAAAACCAGCCGATGAAGAGTTAGAGGGGGTGTAGACGAGAGTCTCCACGAAAATTCAGGCCCGGCCGCCACCTCAGGTGGCCGGAATCAGCCTGCAGACGGGCGGGTGAACAGTATTGCATCACCCGGACGAGCGGGAGCATTTCGGGTGAACAGTGCCCGCGGGTTGTGGCGCTTTGCTTTATCGACTTGTTTGTCCTACCACAATCAAACAACTATGTAGATTGTTCAAATTGACTACATGTTAGCACTTACCATTGCCCATGTAATATGCCATGTCAACTTTTTAAGAAAAAAAAATATATACATAGGCCTAGTCATCAATTTGAACAAGATTTCGGTCTCCATCAAACGGAGGACTACATTGGACAATGCACTAAAGTTATAGGACTTGACTGCATACATTAATTCTTCATGACTTGATTGCTTAAACTAAGAGTTATAATACTTGACTATTCACAAAGTCAAAGATCCGATCTAATAAGCACTCTCAATAGCGCAAATCGGCTAACCCCGCGAGTTGAGAGTGTTTATCCTCGAAACTTGAATATGCTGTCCCAAGTCACTAATATCCGATTAGCCTATTGTAATGTAATGATGGTCCAATCTTAAGCCTTTTTTTGTGTGTGTATATATATAATCTCAAACCAATACACTTGTGACAAATTTATCCCAAATAATTGACTACCAGAAATTTCAAAATGATGACAAATTCACCTTCCATTAGTTTCCATTAAATTGAATTAATACTACAAAAAAAAACCCCGAATGGATATATTTGTTATCAAATTATAAATAGAAGGTAAAACCCCAAACCGATGCACTCGTAAACGCCACCCGCCATTAAAACTCAGCAATTTAACGATAAAATTTAATGAAAATTAATGTAAGGTAAATTTATCATAGGTATACTGATTTGTGATTTTTGTGGGCATGATGGCATTTTTGCAATGGCTTTGTGGAGACATTGTTCTGAATTTGGAGCTTGAAGCTTAATAATCTGTTGACTAAAACTTTAGCCTAAACTAAAACAACTCAGGACTAACTTAGGCTTCACCACTGCTAGCTCTATTTCATTGCCTAGTATCGCTGCTACCAACAACCAGCATCTCCGATCACCATCGTCGCTGACCACCAGAACACCACCATCCCCTATCACCTCAAGCTATTCCTTACTTACAGTCACAATATCGAGGAAACGATCTGGAAATGAATGAGATGCAGCAAACCTCAAGAAAAAAAAATCATTCCCGAACACATGTTTCACCATCTCCATGTCCCTCCTCGACCGTGTCCACCCACCGTGTATCACTGCCCAACACAAATGGATCCAGAAATGGAACAAAATACTGATAATATCTTGCCGGGGAACTACATGTAATTGCTTCACGAAAATAGCCAGTTTTATCGTCAAATCGATAAAAGGATAACCAAGGGCAGCCACCTCAAATATTTCTAGGAAGAAAATATCAATAACATCGTAGGTAAAGGATAACCAACGGGCAGACTGTTGAATGAATATTTCATGATGCAAAATTTGGTCTCCTAGCTCCCGAAATGGTCATCACACTACTAGTTTAAGCTTAGAAGTTAGAATCCACATCCCACTGGCAATTCCTAGTGCCAGAGAAGATTCAAAACAAGTAAGCGTTCACCTATGGTTTCCATGGAAAAAGACAAATCTGTTCATCGACGGTAGCGATGACGTCTGAAGTTGAAATAAACATGCATAATCCCTCCTTCGAAAGTGCATTTGAATCCCTTCTTGTGTGAATAATCCCAATCTTTATTCACAATCCTAAAAGCCTGCAGTACACCAGAAGCATGTAAATCAACATAATCGCCAACAAATTTATGAATTTTCTGATCTAGTAAACTCACTATGTCCTCATATGGAGACCCGGCGTGGAACCGGATGATACACGTCTCTGTGCTATTCCCATCCTTTTCGATCATGCATGTCGGGGCCTCAGTCTTGTCGACAAGGTCAGGGTAAAAGATGTTAAACTTATACCCTTGCACCATCTTCGGAGGTGGATTATCGTGATCGTAATACATTTGATCGTACTTGTTCCACTCATATCCAGTGTGGACACGGTTGAAGTATTTTGGTTTTCACAGGCAATAGTCAAGAAAATCGTAGACATGGAGCACTTGTGAGTCCAGATTCACCTCCGCACCGGTGCCAAAAACTGCATCACCTTCCTCCGTGGCTCCCATGGCTTTGATGGCCTTCAATTCAAAGTTATCTTCTGATGATGGAGATGGCTTTGACGCCATTGCTTCTTGCATCCGTCTTTGTTCCATGCAATTTAAATCAAATGACTTGACCATGCGGTATCTAAAGGACATGAAATATGTGACATGGTATATGACTTGTCATACATAATGACATGGCAAGAATGATGACACCGCAACTAAATCTACATTATATGCACGTGTATTCACTTTTTTTATTATTATTTTCTTCTAAATTCAAGATACAGAAATTATCTAAAGTGTGAGATTATCGACCAAGTTACGAAATAATTTATGTTAAATCCAATTCAAAGTTCGAAAATTCCGAAAAATATCAATACTTCCTAAACACGCAATTCTAAATAAGAAACTGCTCTATCCTATCATGTAGAGCAATATTTTTTTTTATATTTCATATTTTCAGCGCAAGAAAGTGCATGAAATTAAAAGAAACATGAAATATATTAAACCCACAATGCGATATTCAACAAAACTCAACATAAAAAATCAAGATGACGGGATTCCGTAGTCTCTTGGCTCAAATTAGTGATTATAGCGATTTTTATACATACAATGATAATGCCTAAACATCTCGAGAGATAGTATTAGTATCAATAAATCAATTTTAGGCAACAAAATATCAAATTGGGCTTGGAAAGTTACCAAATCAAACTGAGGACGATGGATCACAGGGACCAGAGGCAGCTAAGGACGGCCAACCAAGCTTTGACCGACTGCGGGGTGTGCGACGGCAAAGAGTGCAACAGCTAACGTAGGCCCTGGGATTTGTTAGTGAAGGCTACGGCAGCGGCTGATGGCAATAAAGATGAAGGGACAAAGTAGCAGCCTGGTCGTGCGCCGCGGCGATTAGCAGCAAAACAAAGCAAGCCGCACGTAAAAGGAAAACATCAGACCCTTCAAAAGGAAAATATACCCAAGTGTGCCCGTCGGTATATTGTTTGGCAGGTATCTGCTGGAGGCGTCGCGATCACAGCAGCAACAGCGGGAGGGCGACGGTGAGCAGCAGGACAGAGCTGCGATGGAGGCAGGAGGCGAAACCGAACCCTCTTCTCCTTCTCCCGATTTTTCTCTCTGTTCTTCTCCGTCGTGTGCAAGGATATGGACCGAAGCTTCTTCTTTCTCTGAAAAGCTTTTTTATAGGTGAGGGGACGACTAGGGTTCATCAAAGAAAGAGTCCAGACTTTCTTTCCTATTGTGAGTACATTAAAATACATCATTAGCTTGGGAAAATCCTACATCCCGCGGGCTTATCTACGTCCGGAACCATTTATTTAAGTCCATCATCCGCTGGCCCAATTTAAGTGCTATTATATAAGCCTAATTAACCATTATTGCAAATGTTCCATTATTGTTTTGGTAAATGATTAATCTAGTTTCTAGACTATATGAATATATTTAATATTATTTTTTCATTAATTCAAGTTCAAGGTCAACATTGAATATTTTCATATTGTCCGAACACTAAATTGAACATGCACCAAAAAGTTCAGGTTTCACATTAAACAGATTAAAAGCTCAAAATAACATTGCACACTTAGTTAAAGTTCGGTGACTATATTAAACAAATTAAAAGTTCAGGGATGATATTGCGCATCGTGCCAAACTTCATGAACTATTTGTGTCATTTTCCCTAAGCTAAAAGAAAAAGTTGATAAATCAAAGAAAAAAAATCAATACATTGGTAGCAAACTAAGTTGTTAATAGGTAATCCAGAACCGATTGATAACTTAATTGAAGAATAGTTGATAAGTCACTTAACTTAAAGTAAGTGAATTCATGATTAAACTTAAAGCTTACATAAGAAGGTTACTACAAGTTGGTATAATATAAGAAAAGTTGATGATAATTCAGTTTAGAGTTGTTAGTCCGAAGCTAGTTAGTAACTTAATCGGAGAAAAAATCTGCAAATCTCTCTAATTATGGTTGATAATTGCTAAAAAGAGTCGGTAAAATTATGGGTCATCATGCTCCAAAATTGCTTGCTTTTTTTCTTTTCTAAAACAAGCTATTCCCTGTGAACTTCGTCCAGAATAAAACAGCAAAAATGAAGAAGAAGAAGAAGAAGATGATGATGATGATGATGATGATGATGATGAAGGGCATCAATATGCAATGTTAAGCTATTAGGAAGAAGTAAAAGTATCAGCTTAAAAAGACGAAAGCACTTGGAGGTTGGACAACATGTTGCTACTGCTGCTGCCGCCGCCTCTCATAGAAGGTATATAGTATTAGAAAGTTTTGCGGGTATATATACGTGTGAGCTCGGCGAGGAAGGGAGAAAAAGGAAATATGGTAAATCTAAACGAATCTGGATCTTTGAAGATTGAGGTTTTTTCTTTTTCTTTTTTTTTTTTTTTTTTGCAATTTGGACCGATTGATCTTTCTTTATTTTATCTTTTATTTAAAAAAAAACTTTTTAACTTATGTGATTTGTATAACCAACTCCTATAAATGTTAATTTGTTTAATCAAGTCCATATTAGTACGATGTAGTCCTCTAGCTAGTTACGAAAGATAAGAAATGTCGAATCAAATTGATGACGTCTCGTTCTTGTTTTCTTCCTTTAACTTCCAAGCTTGTTGCTTTATCAATTTGTTTGTCCTACCACAATCAAACCATTTAGGTGTGTGTATATATAAATATTTTTTATATTGACTACAAGCTGGTACTTACCTTTTCCTTAGTAGGATGGCATGTATATATATATTGACTTCAAGCTAGTACTTACCTTTGCTTTAGTAGGATGGTATGTCATTTTTCAAGGTTAAATTATTTACACATAAGTCTGGTTATCAATTCGAGCAAATTTTGAGATCTTGAGTCCTCGGAGGACAATTTTGAAAATGGACTAAAGTTACAGCACTTGTTTGCACATATTAGGAATTATAGGAATTGATTGCATACATTAAGGGTTATAGGACTTGATTCCACATTCACTAAGTCTTAAATCTGATCTAATAAGCACTTTGTACAGTGCATATCAGTTCCTCTAGGAGTTGAGAGTGCTTATCCTCGAGAGCTTGAATCTTTTATTCCAATTCACTAATATCCGGTTAAGTTACAAGAAATTGACTTTTTGTTCTCTCCCCAAAGCTTCAAGGACTCTGCTATGTAATGATGCTCCAGCTATGGGCTGTCATGTTTAGCCTTGGTAATAAAATAAATTATCTTTCGACCAAAAGAAAGAAAACTAATATATATATATATATCTTAACCAATAAAGAAACGTACCTTAAACAAGATAAACACATAGATGGTTGATATTTCAATAGTTTTGAAATATTTTAAAATCGCTTTGATCGAAGTAATGACCGCAATGGAAGCTATCATTATATATATATATAGGTCGGGAAGCTATCATTATATTAACGGCTTTCTAACGGTCATATGACGGTTTTGTAACATGTGATTTATTTCTAGAAATCTTTCTTACTTTTACAATGGCTTTATAACGGCTTCATAACAGCTTTCTTTTGTTTTAATATAGCATTGAACTTCGAAAGACAATCTTCAAGAGACTCCGAATTACAAGAGAGAAATTTTCCTTTCTTTATTTTTCTCTTTTTCGCTATGTTGTACACATAATTTGTTCCTGCTCATTCTAATATGCAGTGCAAATTATAGAAGAAGGTTTGTTATATGCCGGAAGCCTATCGCAGCGAGTTTCATACTCCAAGGGGCGGAATTATCCTTAAGTACATTGTTTGCACGCTTTAAACAACTGATCTCATTTCCTCATATTTTTCTATAGATTTACAACAACTCTTATTTTTTATATTATCTAATATTTTTCAAACAAAACCTCCCATCCAACTTGAGCTTCCTTCGATCAAAAAGAAAAAAATTGAGCTTCCATTATAAAAAATGATAATTGTGAGAAATTATAAAAGTTATATAAATATTTTAGAATCTTACACATATCTTAGCCTATAATGCTGAATATGTGGTATTGATTATTATAAATTCCAGCTATGATTCACAAAAAAAGATAGTAAAGAGAGAGAGAGAGAGAGAGAGAGTGGCGAGATTCTTTATACCTTGGGTCAGGTCAAGCTAAACCTCATTGATCAAACCCAGTCTATAAATCACTTGTGTGTTGTCGTAAGGAAGATAAAGATAGAAATTAAAACAAAGCAAGATTGGAAGAGATCTACATAACTTCAATATAAATCACTTCACGATGCTAAATTTACCAAGATTGTCAAGTAAAATACTTTACTAACTAATGTGACAATTTAAGTAATTATTACGCTGATAGGCTTATTAAAAAAGAATAAAAAATTCATCGGGAGAATTACCAAAAAAGTCCTAAATGTATTGTAATTGTGCTAATTCACTAAACATTTTTTTGCCAATCGAGTCCTAAACCATTTGCACTTTTGCCAAATTAGACCATCCAGCTAATTTTGGATGGAAATCACCGATGTGGCCCGATCGGCATTGATGTGACCAATTTTTAATTATATATTTTTATTTTTATTTTTATTTTTATTTTTTTCTTTTCTTTCTCTCTTTTTTCTTTCTTCTTCCTCCAACCGGTCGTCGATTCCAGCAACCCACCGGAGGCAAGGTGATGAAGCTAGCTCCCGCCAACGAGGTCAACATTGTCACCCCTCACCAATGGCCGGTGGTGGGTATCGGCTAGAGAAAGAAAGAAAAGAAAAAGAAAAAGAAAAGAAACAAAAAAGGAGAAAAATAAAAAATTTCGAAAAATATTTACATATCCTTAAATTTTGGCCAAGTAAGAGATTTTGACCAAAATTGGTCAAATGGATTGAATTGGCACAAATGTAATAGGTTTAGGAATCAATTAACACGAAAAAAAAAAGATTTAGGACTCAAGTGGCATAATTACAATAGGTTTAGGACTTTTTTGGCAATTGTACCGATATTTGCCATATCTCTTCACAAGCAAGTTTAGTAGACAAAGTCGTAGTACGTCCAAAAAATTTGTCAAAGCATATGGATTCACCAATTCAATATAGGAAATCATATGTATCACATCTCTTCAAGATAATATACATATGTTGGCTAACTAGATTGAACATCGTGTAATTTTGACTATGATTTTGGCAAAAAATCGTCTGGTCAAGTCAGGTTAAATAGTCTCAACTCGATTCTACTCGGAATTTTCTACATTTGGGTCTATTTTTCAAGGTAGGTTTTGGTAGGTTGTGGGGTTTTTCTTCCTTTGACTATGGCTGAAGAAAACCAAACCAGTGCACATGCTCGAGAATCAGGACTTGACGACTAGGGCAAGTCAAAGGGGAGCTCAAGCCCAAGCCCGAATCTGAGGTGGAGATCGAGCTCCACATTAGGAGAGCAAACTTCTCCAAGAACAAAAATTTAAAGCTTGAGAAGGCTTGGCCTCAAGATCGTCGAAAGTGCACATTGTCCTCCTCAAAAAAAAATGAAAACGAAGAACGATTAGGAATAACTGCCACCCAACACGTTCATTAATAAAATTGCTTACCTTTTATAGGTGAAAAATCGAAACTTGAACTATTTGGAACGGTGAATTCGTTGTCACACAAATTTTTTCTATTTCGGAACAGATATGAAGAAATTGCTCAATTGTAGAACATGTATCATCACACCGACTCTCCATGACTTAGCAAAATTAGGATCATTCGAATACAAGGGCATCGGCATAGTTGCGCTTATAGAGTGAGATATGATAACAATAGAAGAAATCTAGCTTCCAGTAGCAACCAAAAAATGTGCACTTTCAAGATAGCAACTTACAGATTATGCTAGTGACTTTTGGTTAATCTTAACTCTTTACGGTCACAGCGGGTCTCTAGTAACTTTTCCTGGAAGGTCTCCTTGATTCTTCGCTCCACAGGGAGCCAGCAGCAGCATATCATTAATTTTTCCTGGACCGTTGCATGCTTCAGAAACAATTCCGGCGTACGAACCTTCTCCTCGCACGGGAACAAATCAAATAATTCAATCTGCCTAAGGTGTGAGCCGAAACAGGGGGTGCCGCATCCAATACCGCACAATCTTCTTCATCATTTGGAGGTAGTTCGATACCCTGATTATCAAAGAGCAGTACAATTTAGACATTGTGCGTTATGATGGCAGAAGACAAGGAGGAATGATGTTGATCTTTTAAATCTGGTCACCTCTTCAAATTCAAGCGCTTCAAGATGCGGGGAATTATGCAGCAACTTAAAAAGCACTTGACACTTCAAGTCTAAACGCCCCACTTCCAATGACTTCAGATTAAGAAAGACAGGCAGATGCAAGTATAGCTCGTCTGCACTCCTTAGAACCTGCAAAGAAGGCAAACCAAGACATGCTTGCTAATGAGAATACTATGAGGAATCGGGTGAGAGACATAACAACATCTACCAATAGAATTCGGAACTGATACACTACAAAAAAACAGGGGTTTAGCGACTAATTTTGCCACGACAAAATGGGGAAAATTCGTCGCTAACAAATTTTGCGACAAAATTGCGATGAAAATTTTTTCGTCACCAATTCCGCGTCGCAAAATTTAGCAACGAACAATTGTGTAAATCGTCGCTAATTTGCGACAACTTTTGCCACGCGAAAAATTCGTCGCTAATTAGCGACGATTTATTTGCGTGGCACAATTCGTGGCTAATTTGCCACGAATGTTGTCACAAAATAATTCGTGGCAAATTGGCCACGAAATTATTGTCGTGGCAACATTCGTCACTAATAGACGCATTTTTTTGGCAAATTCGTGGCTAATTTGCCACGAATTTTGTCACGAAGAATAATTTGTCGCAAATTAGCAACGAAATATTTGCGTGGCAAAAATTCGTGGCTAATTTGCCACGAATGTTGTCACAAAATAATTCGTGGCAAATTATCCACGAATTTAGTGTCGTGGCAACATTCGTCACTAACAGACGAATTTTTTGACAAATTCGTGGCTAATGTGCGACGAATGTTGTCACGAAAAAATTCGTGGCAAATTAGCAACGAATATGATGTCGTCGCTAAATCGGATTGGCAAGAATTTGCGATGAAAAGCACGAGGTTTCGTCACTAATTTGCTATGAAACTTTACGTTCGTCGCTAACTTGCGACGAAATTATTCATGGCACATTTCGTCGCTAATTTGCTACGGAAACTCTCCGGCGAGAGTCGTTGCTAACTTAACTTGGCGACGAATTTTACCTACGGCATTTGTGACGAAAAGCGATTAGTGATGAATTTTTTTCGTGGCAAAAGTTGTTTCTTTTTTGCGACGAGCGCATTGATGAATTTTGCAATAATTTAGCGATGCAATTAGCGACGATTGGGCACGAATTTCGCAACTAACTTTTATAATTTGTGATTGTATGATAAAATAATTTCTTTTATATCTAATTAAAAGAAAATTAATTTGTGGAATTTACAGTTTCCATTGATTAAGTAATTAATAAGATCTAAATATTATAATAAAATGAAAAAGGAGGAAAACTCTATATAAAACAGCAAAAATATACAATTGGTACAAATACACGTAAGAACTGGCCCTCCCATTGTTTAGACCACCCAAAAAAAAAATTCAGAATTAACTCATGAATAAGACAAGCTCACCCAAATATGTGATATGCCATGACTTCATCCCCAGCATCCCTAACAAGAATAGTCCGAAGTATACGCAATGAAGTGTATAATTTGGTTGACGGGATTTGAAATCTAAATTTTCCACTCGATCACCTTCGGAACTTGTGTTCTACTCCTTGTTTATGGTGAAAATCATGCTTGCTATTGTGAAGAGCTGAAAAGGTGATGTTTATCGATGGCCAAACGTCACTGCTGAAGAGATTAAGCTTTACTTGCACTTGTGTAAGCTTTAGAATCAATTGACCAAAGTAGAGTGCTCAACACTCAATTCACCTGTCAATAAATATGTTTATCACATCCTATTACACTTCTAAAATTTAGATACCCAATCATCATCTCAACCCTTGCCCTCAATCTTTGGTCTTTCATCTTGTCACCACAACCACCATTACACCACCACAACCACCATTACACCACCACGACCACCACCATCATCACATCATCACAACTTATCTTCTGTCCTGGCCATGACCTCCAACAACCAACAATCACCACTGCCGACACTCCCTACCACCTACTTCTCAACCTACTGATGGTGGAAGAACCAATTTCTTCACATATTCTTTTTTTCTTGCGGGGAATAGTTGCCCAAAGTGAGGCTATCTTAAAGGTCAAGCAGAGCTTCTCCAGCCACGCATACAACTTCTGTCTTGTTAAAAGAATCAGCACAATTTACTCTAAAAGAAAAGTTCCTACCTGAGGACCATCAGGGTCACTCGGAAGTGTGTCCCAAATCTGAAGGCTGTCTGCAAAATTGAACTCCTGGGTCAAGAGGAGAGTAATCCATCTGAATGCATAAAATTGGGGATTGACCTGACATTGAAGACAATGAGGGATTAGGGAGGAAAAAAAACTGAACCACTTGTGCAAAAGGAAACCACATTATAGAAGCATCGGGAAAAGCCTTAAAAATTTAAAGCGACACATGGTAGGGTTGTCCAAATAACCATTTTCCCAATGAAAGGAAACTAACAAGGACATATTGCAATAGCTTAAAGCCCTATCCATCATATGAAACCAGATAAAAAGGTTTATTATAAGCACATTGTAGCTAATAGTACATATTCTCAATATTCCCTATCCAAGTTTCATACTTGTCCTTTTTCGAATAAAATATATATAAGGTTCAGTATATTCCATCTTCAATGAATAATAGCTTGCTCTTGGGGGAGAAACCACTTTGTTACAAATGTTCATGTAGAAGGCTCCTATTTCATCCGATGTTACACAAGAAGCTCTTGGGAAGCTATCGGCTTTGTATCTTTGGAGGCGATTAGTCAATACAATAAGCAGTTGGTAATCAATCTTACCTCCAAAAAATAATTTCTAATCCATTTCCGGAACATCGAGATTCATTTGTCAATATGAAAAATATAACTTCATTTAGGATGCACAATGTAAGAGATATATCCAGGTTTGCCTCAAAGAATGAGTCAAGGGAATAAGAGAGACAATATATACTTTGTTGGACGGAGAAGAGATTATACAATGAATATAGAAAGCTATGAGATACACATTTAAAATTGACGTCGGCGCAGCAAAAAATAACATCGGGGCCATATAACATTACTATACTCATGATTAGAGTAATGCCCGGCTGACTGCAGATTTCACTCTTTCGGTCAAGTAAGATATTTACTAGATGATTGCCCAACCAGTAAGGAGGTTGGGAAAAAAAGTATTCAACCACTAAATGCTTAGCATGCGAGTTCATAAACAATCTTACTTTGGTTGTAATCTCAAGATGACGCCAAAGCTCTTCATCATACTCCTTCAAAAGGCTGTGACAACCTGGATATTGTTGACCGGATTCCCACAACCTTTGTTGTCCAATTGTTGACAAAAGTTATCCCGAAAGCCACTCAACAACTCAACAAAACAAAAGAAAGCATCCGCTTCAACGAAGCTGTGTGACCCAAGAATGAAAAATAACAATCGGGACACAAAAATGCTAATGGATCCGTACACAAAAGAGACTCTTGATGCGGTTGAAGTCACATAAATATATAAGTGAAAAGAATCATAGAGATAAAGATTTTGCACAAGATGCATCATTCAGTAGTTAGCATAGCTAGGTTTCCATGCCTACCAAAGTAGAAAACATATGGTGATCACAGTTTCAACTAGGTGTTACTTGCATTACCAATTCCGAAAGAACCTGTTATATGAAGTAATTTTACACCTCGACCGGGCGATGAGGAAGTTTGGACGATGGCGAATCTTTTGTGGATACCAAGATTAGTTTCGTCAATCGCTGAATACGACCCAATAAAGTAGCTTTTGCTTCCTCTTCTTGTTCCAACTGGATGAAGCTTAACTTGACCATCTTCTAGCTTTACATATAAAGTAGCAAATTAAAAACATGGAACAGGTCATATAAATAGTATTATGTCTTCCTCACTTTATGAAGGAACAAACTCACGGAGGCAAATATTTGAAGAAACTTATGAAACTTAACTACTAGTCTCTACCATGATGAGATTAACCACCTAATGTAGAGGAGATTGGACTTCCTCCAAGTAGATAGGCAGCTTACAAAAGAGAGTGCGGGCAACGGGCCATATAACAAATAAGCTTACAAAAAATACTAACCTCACGGCCAAACATAAAAGAAGCTCGATGCCTTCTTGTTTAACCAATAAGACGTCTAATTAATTCATCATCATCATCATCAACAATCTCGTCCTCATTGTGTTGCCCATCATTGTGCCCATCACCTATTTCATGAGTGGGAGGTACGGGAGGAACCCGATCTTGATTTAGGTTGAGGTGTCGCAAGACCAATTGCATTTGACTCTGCGGAGAACCGATTTGCTCATCCTTCCGTGACATTTGTTGTGATATTTGTTCTTTAACCACTTTCATTTCTTCGTCCTTCTCTGGAAGTAAATGTCTCGGTTGGCTCACTTGTTGTGTCATTTCCTCCTCGAGTCGTGTTCTCCTTGAAGCAATTGCATTGGAGGATGAACTTCCAGCAGCCTTTCCTGTATATACCCTTGACAAGGACCCCAAACCAAATATTTTTCCTCTCTTCACCCCACCTGACGCCTCCACTCATAATGCCATATTGTCGGTGCTTGGCTCGGATGCAGCCCCACCATCACCGCCACTAGTAGTACTTGATTAAAAGCTCGTCATATTTTTCCTACATCAACGAAATAGATATGAAAATATAATAACTTCATATATGTAATCGCCATAAATATGAAAAGCATTCATGATTTTCATTGTAATTTCCATAAAGACAAACGTACAAGCTTACATACCTTAATAGATTTTGCTCGGTCGCCAATCCATGTCTTATCTTTCTTTTGAAATGTGCGTTCGAATGTAGCTACATACATCGGTTCCGTCCCCAATTCATGTGCCTACAAAATTGAAACATAAATGAGTAATTGAATTAAATTAACTTACAACATGTTTAACAAACTTACCATTCTTTTCGATGCTCCCCAATGTTGATGGAGCCTCCAAAGATACGTCGCTGATGGAAGACCCTTCACTAGAAGTAGAAGCTCAATTCTTGGCATTTTGTTCACTCCTTTGCTTATTTTTTTCAGCTTCCCAACTTCTCGTTATTTCGGTCCAATCGTCAGTGGTAATAAAATGTGGCTTCACATTTTTTGTCTTTGCTTTATTCATCACATTGCATATGTGATCACCAGCTTTCTTCTTAAAAATTCTTCTAATTTCATTCCCATCCGATTCATCCCACCTGAATTTCCGCCGTAATCAATAGAAAAACAACTCGGCTTTATTTACGCCAAACTTAGTTTGTGAGAAAATTGAAGTATAAAACTTACCTTGAACTCGTTCCACCACAAATCTTTTACTTCTTTCGAAGCGCTACCGTAACTAATCCACGGCCCCCTCCAATAGTTATTCACTATTTTATTAAGTTCTCGCACGACGTACGTCGCTTCTTCAAATCTGCAAATAGGGACAATTTAGTTCACATCCATATCTACAATCCAAATGAAACTCATCCCTAAATATTACATTTACTTTAAAAAAAATGAAGTACTTACGAATCTCCATGTGGGCATATCACACGCCGGTTATCTTCTTCAGCTATGTTTTCTTCATCATTTGAGAGTTCCTTTGAAGAAGGTGGAGTGGAGAGCAGATGGAACTGAAGTACATTCATTTCGGATGTGCCCAAGTTGTCCCCTAAAATGCTCTTGAGGGTCAGCATGTAGTGGTTGAGGCTGAGATGAAAGGGAAGGGCAAGATTGCTTTGGGACGGGGACGAGGAAGACGAAGGGGAAGGCGAATGTGAAGGGGGCTGCTCGTCTTATTTGTGAAACCGCACCACGCATGTGAACTCCACCTCTACGATCTCGACAAATAAGAATGTTAGACAAATATCAGCAAAAATAAGAACATGTGTTAGGGAAACATAATGACGTACATCATAAAACTTACCATTTTGGTGCGCAGAGCACGCGAGAAACTTGAGAAATCGAAAGAATCAATGGTTGCCCTCGATAAATAGTAATCTTTGGCAATCGAAGGAATCTATTGAAATCTTGTCATCGTGGGGTTGGTCTCGTTATAATCTATCTACTGAAGCTAGGTGCAAGAGGCAACCACAAAGAACATGTCATATGCTGTATACTAGCAACCAACATGACCTAGTTTCCTCGGGAAAAGACAAAGGAAGCTCTAACAACACAAGTCGGTACCTAGTTAACGAAATGGATAATAATGACACAAAGCAACGGTGACATAACAAAAACATGTAATGCAGAAATGACAAACGATTAATCGAGATGATACTTGAAGCTTATCACACATATAGTAGTAATTTGATTCCCTACCAATAGTGGATCTACAGCTCAAATTAAAGCCATGAAACAAGTAGCTGAAACAATAAAATTGGATTCAGCGTAATTCACGTAATTAGAAGCCTTTGCACAATTCGCTTCTAATCTTGATAAAGCTACCCCGGAATCAATTGGCAAGAGGCCAACGATTACGTGACATGAACTACAACATCAGCAATAGCAAGCCAATAGCTGCTGCATGGATCATTCAAGCAATGCATTTGGTTCATACTTAAAGTAGCACAATCGCAAAACCAAGATAAACGCATAAAGGAAATTCATGGATCCATAGTTCACGAGCACGTACCCTTGAACGCTGCGGAGAGTCCGGTCAAATCGAGAATCTTGGCCGGGGCTCTCGGCCTCGATTCGTGGGGAGGCGTGGTGTTAGTGATCCCACGAAGCCAAAGCGGACGGACAAAGAGAGAGATAAGGAGAGCAGAGCACGAGTATGTACCCTTGAATGCCGCCGAGAGTCTCGTTGAATCGAGAATCGTGGCTGGGGGTCTCGGCCCTCGGATCTCGTGCGGAGGCGTGGTATTAGTGACCTCACGAAGCCAAAGCAGAGAGAGAAAGAGAGAGACAAGGAGAGCAGATCCTGGGAGCCGGGAGATCGGACACAAGTTCAAGCTCGACGACAATGAGAGAGAGAGAGAGAGAGAGAGAGAGAGAGAGAGAGAGAGATTGGAACGCACCTCGACTGGTTGCGGCTCGGGCGAGGTTGGCTTGCGGTGAGGCGTGGCCGGAGACGGGACCTGGACGGAGGGGTGGTGGTGGAGGCAGTAGTGGTCGGCGGAGGTGGGTCGCTCGGGGGGTTTCAAACCAAGGAAAGAGGAGAAAATGAAGCAAAAGCGAGAAGAGAAGGAAGGAAACGTCGTCTGTAGGGTTTCGCGACGAATCTCAATTTCGTCGCTAATTTGCGAAACTTCAAGTTCGTCGCATATTAGCGACGAAATATCAGGTTTGTCGCTAACTAACTTAGCGACAAAAAAACGAAATGCGTCGCTAATTAGCGACGATAATATATGTTCGTCGGTAATTAGCGACGACAACACCTTGTCGTCGCTAATTAGCTACGAAAATATATGGTCATCGCTAATTAGCGACGAAACTATATGGTCGTCTCTAATTAGCGACGAAAATATATAGTCGTCGCTAATTAGCGACGACCATATATTGTTGTCGCTAATTTGCGACGAAACATGAAGTTCGTCGCACATTAGCGACGAAAACATCAGGTTTGTCGCTAACTAGCGAACGCATATTTAGCGACGAAAAACCAAATGCGTCGCTAATTAGCGACAAAACATAATGTCGTCGCTAATTAGCGACGAAAATATACTGGTCGTCGCTAGTTAGCGACAAAACCTAAAGTCGTCGCTAATTAGCGACAAAACCTAAAGTCGTCGCTAATTAGCGACGCAATTATATGGTCGTACGCTAATTAGCGACAAAAATATACGGTCGTCTATCTTGTGGTCGCCAATTAGCGACGAAAATACAAGGTCGTCGCTACCAATACAAGGTCGTCGCTAATTAGAGACGAAAACATACTTGTTGTCGCTAATTCGCGACGAAAATACATGGTCGTCGCTAATTAGCGACGATAATACAATGTCGTCGCTAATTAGCGACGAAAATATAAGGTCGTCGCTAATTAGCGACGCGAAATTGGGTTCGTCGCTAATTAATAAGTGATTTCCTAATGAGCGACTTAACTGTTTTACGTCGCTAATTAGCTACGAAAAATACAATTATGTCACTAATTAGCGGAGAAAGCGACGAAACCCTACGTTCGTCGGTAATGAGCGACGTAAAACCTAAGTTCGTCGCTCATTACCGACGAAAAATCAGGTTCATCGCTAACTAGCGACACAAACATAGCGATGAAAAACTAAATTCGTCGTAAATTAGCGACAAATACAAATTTCGTCGCTAATTAGCGACGATAACTTAGGTTCGTCACTAATGAATAAGTCTTTGCTAATTAATTAGCGACGACAACCGAAGTTTGTCGCTACTTAGCGACGCAAACTTAATTTCGTCGCTAATGAACGACGAACACAAATTTTGATTTGGTATTTAATTGCTATGAGGTGACGAATTTTTTTCAATTTTGCTACGCATACCAATTGTCTTTCACATTATAGCAATAAAAATATATAATAATAATAACAAACGTCGCAGTAATAATAATAATTACACAAAATTAGTTAAAAGTGTAAAAAATCACAATCTTCGTCTTCATCATCATATTCATCTTCACATTCGTCTTCGTCTTCGTCTTGATCTTCATCTTCGTCTTCATCTTCTTCATGATCTTCATCTTCGTCTTCCGTCACGAAATCGGATTCTTCATCACCTTCTATATTTGATTGGTGAATTTCAATTGGGTCCACATCTATCACTATTCCACATGGATCACGTAAAGTCGGAATGTTGTATTCCTCAACTTCAACGATGTTACAAACTTCATCTTGTTGATACGCTGTATCCTTCCAGTGTTCCTCGATTTTTCTTCGTGCTTTGATTTTACATACGACCCACCAATCAACTTTGTCGCGCTTCAAACTAGGATATGATGCATAATATACTTGCATTGCTTGTTGTGCCAAGACAAATGGTTCATATTTCATATACCTTTTCTTGTGATTTATTTCAACCAAATTAAACTTCGTATGCACCTTCATTCCTCGATGGGGTCGAACCACATGCACTTAAATAACACAACCCGTATTAATGGCCCAGGGTACTCTATCTCTATGATTTCATCCAACAAGCCATAAAAATCATCTTTCGCACCGCCACAATTGGATGACCAGGACACACACACCACTATTCATTGTGGCTTTTCCCATTCCATACTCTCGAGTGTGAAAATTATACCCGTTTATGAAATATCTTGGCCAAGTTCGTACCTTTCTTTGTGGACCCCATGACGGATGATATAGCAATCCTTGCTCTTCGACTTGATCATGATTATTGTGAACCTGAAGTTACACCCGCAAAGTCAATAATATTTTTTAATTAATGATTTATAAAATATTAATAACTTGCTTTTCGTCCATAGACAACTTACATATGTTTTGAACCATGCTGCAAATTCTTCATCGCACAAACGTTCAAACTCATTTGATGGTAGTCCATACATTGAAGTTTGAAAAATCCTATTAACAAATACCACTTATTTATTAGCAAATGTTTGACACACAATAAATATATTTGCAAAAGTACACTTATTCGAAGTATGGCTTCACTTCGGGACAGTTCAACAAAATATATGTATGGGCCGCCCGCCATTCTTCGTCCGTTAAATAACGAAACTTACAGCGCCACTTGGTCGACCAAGATAATTGAAAATAGAGAATGATTTACAATTGGGATCAATGGGCCCCTCATCATTTCTTCCTGCTCTCCGCCTTTTGCACCGCACGTGCGGCTCAAAATAATATGATGCAAATGTTGTCACTTCTTCCATAATATATGCATTACAAATTGAAGCTTCAACACATGCTTTGTTCTTCACTTTTTTCTTCAAATGATATAAGAACCTAGTTACAATAGGCAAAATTTTATCGGAACATAATAAGTGATAAAGTAATTTTAAATTATTAACAAAATATTTTACCTCTCAAATGGATACATCCAACGAAATTGGACAGGACTCGCAACTTTGGCCTCATAAGGCAAGTGAACTAAGAGATGCTCCATTGAATCAAAGAACGATGGAGGAAATATCCTTTCTAAGTTGCAAAGAATGATTGGAATATCTCTCTCCAGCTTCTCCATGTGTGATACTTTTAACACCGTAGAGCAAATATCATGAAGAAAATTACTTAACTCCGTGATGGCGCCCCACACAAAATTTGGTAAAAGTTCCTTGAAAGCTATTGGAAGTAGTCTTTCCATAAATATGTGACAATCATGACTCTTCAAACCTGTTAACTTGCATTCATTCGAATCAACACATCCCTCGAGGTTCGAAGCGTATCCATCGAGAAATCGCACAGATTTCAGCCATTGACTGACAACCCGTCTCTCGCTCCCCGTCCAATGTGTAAATTGCTTTTGGTTTTGGTCCCCCGCTGCTTGCATCCACATCTAGTGCTGGCCGATCACAAATAACTCTCATATCTTTTCTTGCATTCAAGTTGTCTTTTGTTTTTCCAAAGTGACATCCATCACGGTGTTTATGATATTGTCGAAAACATTCTTTTCTATATGCATGACATCAAGATTATGACGAATAACATGGGTCTTCCAATATGGTAGATCCCAAAATATACTGCGCTTAGTCCACTTATGTGTGCTTCCGTACGCAATAGTCATGCCATGGGGTTTTCAACAACGGTTGGAAAGTCGTGTACTCGCCTCCCAAATTTGATCACCGGTCAACCTCAATGGTGGGGGTGTTCTTTCAATTCTATTCTTGATGAACTCTTTCTTATTCCTTCGGAATGTATGATTTATAGGCAAAAATTGTCTATGATCAGTCAAAATAGCTGGCCTTCTTCCCGTGTTTTAATCTGAATGACTTTGAGCGGTCCATACATATCGGACATCCTAAGATTCCAGCTGTACTCCATCCAGATAACATCCCATAAGCTGGAAAATCATTTATCGTCCAAAGAAGTGCAGCCTTCATTACAAATGTTTGATCAGTAGAAACATCATACGTAAGAATACCTTCATACCATAGCCGTCGTAACTCCGCAATCAATTGTTGCATATAAACATCTATCAATTTTTTCGGATTTTGCGGGCCAAGCATGATCAATGTCAAAAACATGTAAGGTGTCTTCATGCACATACCAGGTGGAAGATTGTATGGAGTTAAGATAACCGGCCAACATGAATAGTTCTTTCCCGATTTTCCAAATGGGGCAAATCCATCAGCACGAGAGACCTAACCTAATATTTCGAGGCTCCATCACAAACTCGGGGTATGTTCTATCAAAATGTTTCCATGCCTCTCGCATCCGAAGGATGACACATTAGGCCCTCTTCTGTTTCATGATTTGCATGCCAAGTCATGTGTTCAGCGATCGCTTGAGACGCATAAAGCCTTTGCAATCTAGGGGTTAAGGGCAGATAAAACAATTGCTTGCATGGTCTACGCTTCTTATTACGACCCCGCCTCCCGCTAATCTTGTACCTCGGTTGACCACGTAATTTGCAAGATTCGGCATTTTCATCATCTCCCCAATATAACATACAACCCTTACTACATATATCAATCCTTACAACCTGGAAGGCCTAAGTTATCCACTAGCTTCTTCATGTCGTAAAAATCACTTGGCATGATGTTATCGCGAGGCATTGCTTCCCGCATTACGTCAACAAAAGAGTTGAAGCAATTGTCGGACACATTATGCTGTGCCTTGATGTTTAACAGTCTTGCGGTCACCGATAACTTAGTGTGGTTGTCACAACCTCGCCCATAAAGGTTCATCTCGCTGATTTCAATACTTCCCGAATTGATTAGATGTAAAAGTTTCGTTGTGCACATTCTCATCAAAACCTCGTTATTTCGCCTCTTCCAATTGTGATGCATAGCTAGTACCAACTTGTTCAAATGTAGGAGCAAAACTAGTACTCGCAAGGTTTGATCTCGACACGAAATTCGACCAGCTACATCAATCACCATCCTCCGATATGGGTTCAATTGGTTATAATAGCTACATTCTTTCCTAACCGAAAATTGATCACTTCTTCGATATTCTTCATCGATATAAATAGTTCACCATGGCAAGTCCAATTATAATAGTTCGGAATGAACCCAAATCTACAAAGATGTTCTCTAACTTTGTCACACACATGAAATTTACTATTACTACACCTTTTACACGGACACCTTAACTTATTTCCATCCATAAACTCAAATTTACTACTAGCAAATTCCAAAAATCTGTTCCAACCCAAGACGAAACTCATCGTCAATCCTCGTCGTCGTGTAAGTTCTTATTATACATCCAAGCCCCGTCTCTTTGCATTGTGTCTCGTATAAATATTCAAAAATCTCATAAAATATTAAAAATACTATATCTAGTATATAATATTCTTAATTAAAACCATAAAATCATAAAAATTAAAATTCTACCCGTGACGCAATAATTACTTTCAAGTTGAAAAAAATAAAAACAAATACCATGTCAAGAAGACTTACCCAAGTATTTGACCCGAATTATTTATAGTACAAAGCGGTCAATTTGATGAGAATTGCAATGTTCACTTGGATTGCGAGACATTCAAATGGACATGTGCCTAAAAAAGAAAATTACATAAGATTCATGAAGCTTATGCCAATTGATAGAAGAAAATGGTGAAATAAACGGCTAATAATTTATTCTAATTAGCGATGAAAACAAGACATTCGTCGCTAAATAGCGACGAAAGGGGAAGTTTGTCACTAATAATTAGCGACAAACTTAGAGACGAAATTTATTTCATGGCTAATTAACGACGAACTTATACGTTCGTCGCTAATTAGTGACGAAATATAATTTCATCGCAAATTAGCGACGAAATATAATTTCATCGCTAATTAGCGACTAAATATTATTTCATCGCTAATTAGCGACGAAATATCAAGTTCGTCGATAATTAGCGACGAACTATAATTTCGTCGCTAATTAGCGATGAATGTGTAATTTCGTCACTAATTGGACGGCATCTCCGCCTTCGCCGACTACCGACGAAATTCACCGCAACCCATTAGGAACAATCCAACGGAATAATGTCGTAAATATTGTCGCTAATTGTGCATTACTACACTTTTTACATAGACACTATAACTTATTTCAATCTATGAGCTCAACTTTACTTTGAACTTGAAAACAAAAAAGTTACAATGTCAAAACGACTTACCCAAGTATCGATTGGATTTTTCATAGGAGAAAGTGATCGATTTGATAAAAATTGCAAGGTTCATTTGGATGGCGAGACATTCAAATGGATGTGTACCTAAAAAAAGAGAAATTAGTTAAGATTCACAAAGGTTGTGGCAATTGATAAAAGCAAATAGTGAAATAAACAACAATTTATTCTATGATTACCATAAGGCACAAATAAGAATAGAAATGAGAGAAGACAGAAGGCAAGAGAAGGGAGAAGAGAGAAAAGAGCGGGTGAAAGAGAAGAGTGCAGAGAGCGGAGGTAAAGACATTTTAAAGGCGAAATTTTACTAGCCACGAATTTAGCGACTACAATTTGTTGTACGAATTTAGCGACGACATTTGAAATTAGCGACGTCAAACGTCGGTGGCTTTAGCGACGCAATTACCGATTCGTCACAAATTAGCGACCAAAATTATTTCGTCGCTAATTAGCGACGAATATGTATGTTCGTCGCTAATGTTCTTGTGTTTATTTATAATTAGCGACAAATAATACATGTCGTCGCTACAGTAGCGATGAAAATATTTATTTGTCGCTAATTTAAAGTTTGCGACGAACATTGATGTTCGTCAAGCTATTGTTTAAGAAAAGAATTTGCGACGGAACGTAGTCTTTCGTCTCTAATGGGCGACTAATCCTATTTTCGTCGCAAAGGACATAGCGACGAATACTACATTTCGTCGCTAATGTTTTATGCATAGCGGTAATTGTGCGACGAAAATGTAGTTCGTCGCTAATTACCAACGAACGTTGATTTTCGTAGCTAAATTTTAAGAAAAGAATTTGCAACGAAAAAGACGTTCGTCGCTCATTAGCGATGAAATGTTTCCTTTCGTCGCTAATTGGCGACGAACCCTATTTTCGTTACAAAGTGTATAGCAACGAATAATCTTTTCATGGCCGTTTTAGTCGCTAATGTACGACAAAATTTGTTTTGTGGCCATTTTCGTCGCAAATTAGAGACGAAATATTTTTCATGGCTATTTTCGTTGCAAATTAGCGACGAAATATATTTCGTGGCTAGATTCGTGGCAAATTAGTGACGAAATTTGTTTCTGTCGCTATATTTGTCGCTAATTAGAGACGCATTTTTTAGTCGCTAATTTACGTCAGCAAATAGCGACGAATATTTATTGCGTCGCTATTTTCATCGGAAATTTGCAACGAATATTTTTCGTCGCAAATAGTTCGTGGCTAAATCCTTATTTTTTTGTAGTGATATTTAAAGGAGGCTAGATAGAACTTCCAGATTTGGTCATTTAAGCACAAAGATATGTACGTCAACAGCCCTACTTGAAAGTTTCAAGGTTTTGACGGAACATATCGCTTCAAGAAGCTCATTTAGATGGTAGGCCAGTTGTTCAATCCTACTTGGACGACAGTAGGTGACACAGATGTGCGCCTCCAGTAGTGAGCATGTGTTTTCGACCTGATAATCATTCAGGAATGGACTTATGCAATGCAAACTTTCGATATTATTTCCACATATTGAAACTCAACAGCTATATGGGTCAATCAATGAACAATTGAAATCCTCGTCGCGTGTGGTCAAGAACTTCAGCGTGGGAGCCCAAATAGTCAGTGTCCCGAGATTATCCCAAGTACATTCCTCTATGCTCAACTCCTCAAGCACCGGCCTTGACAACAGCTGCTCGGTCGAGCACTTGTCTACAAATGTGATGTTCACGAGGTGCAAGACTTTAAGATTCGGAAGGTGAATTCGAGAAGGTAGTTTCAATGCCCAAGGGATGGATAATACCATGTGAGTCAGTGTTGCACAAGTGAACAAGCAATAAGGCAGGACGAAATTTCCTTGGATATTCGAAAGGTCAACAAAGCACTCTTCGACATTCCGCTTTACAGTAGTGGATACCCATAAACTAACATGGGATGCGTCGCCCAAAACATCACAATTGAGGTTGAACCGTTTTATGCCAGCAGAGCCACGGAGAGCAAATACTCTTTCCACGAAATTGATAAAATGCTCCCTCCCGGAGAAGCGCCACTCCATAAGTGCAAGATTAGGACGAGAGGTCCAAAGATATCGCCACTTTTTCGACAGTACACAAGTTCTAACAGCATCCTTCATCGGAAGGAAGGATAGGATGTGTTCAAGGATTGCCTCCGGAAGATCGTTAATGTTGTAAGCAACTGCATCCATGCCTTCCCCTTCATTCAGCTTCCGGTACTGAGATTTCTTAGCGACTTCAGATTCATCCAGAACTTGTACCGGTTTATCTAGAGGATGAAAAGCACCATCAGATGCAATAACTAGAGCTAAAACATATATCTTCGGTTCACAACAGAAGGTCGGAAACACCATATTTCTTTACTCTAGACATTCAACTCTCACGAATTAATATCCAACCCGTCATTCACCCCCTCATCCACAATTACAACAATACTTCCTAACATAATCTGATCGATAACAAGACTACCAGTAAACTTATTCTTTTAGCGGAAATCTTGGTGACCACGCTGTAAGGTTGCTCGCTTTTTTCTTCTAAAACAAGCTATCCGCTGTATACTTTCAGAACAAAGAAGCAAAAAGCAGAGGAAGAAGAAGAAGTTTTAGGAGGAGGTGGAGGAGGAAGGGGGCATCAACATGCAATGTTAAGCTACTAGGAAGAAGTGAAAGTACCCTGTCAAAAAGACGACGACGCTTGGAGGTTGGACAAGGTGCTGCTGCTGCTGCTGCTGCTTTTTCTTCTTCTTCAAATTGGAGGTACATGTATGGAACGTTATCGAGAATATCAATGAATCCGGACGAT
The DNA here is from genome assembly GCA_021437795.1 of Rhodamnia rubescens. Taxonomy (NCBI): domain Eukaryota; kingdom Viridiplantae; phylum Streptophyta; class Magnoliopsida; order Myrtales; family Myrtaceae; genus Rhodamnia; species Rhodamnia rubescens. The sequence goes on from JAILYA010000015.1 coordinate 4,991,159, forward strand.
CAAAGTTTCTCCTTTGGATCTGACCAAAAAAACAAAAAACAATTCTCTTTTGGCGATTTTGACGTGTATATAAAGCAAGTGGTCAAGATTGGGTCAACTCATATAGTCACTCTTCAAATGGGGTTGATTTTTTTCTTGTGTAAGACATAGTTTAAATGTAGTTTCACTTTCATCCTATAACTCACATGAATTTTGATTCTTAATTTGTGCAATCAAGTCCCACAATTTTAGTCCAGTGTTAGAAGTCGTCTCGAAAATTCGGATTTAATTGATGATGTCTTGTTCTTTCTCAACTTTTAAGGCTTGGTGCCTAAGTTATGGAAGAAACAAAGATGAAGAATGAAGAAGGAGAAATTTCAACAAAAAATAAAAGTAAGGGGGTTGGATGAGGAATCGAATTTTGGATTCAGTGTGGATAAAAGATCTTCCTATGATATATTATTCAATTCTCAACGATAAATTGATTTGATAGCTCGGATATTATTGTTCGTAATATTAATTCAATTCAATATCGCCAAGGTGTAATTCAATCCATTGAATTTACAAGCGAAAGATTTATCATCTCTATAAGATTAAATCCAGAGTTATTGCCAACATAGTATAAAAACAATAAGATTATAGAAGTAAATATTCTTGTATTTATTGCTACTACACTCCTCATTCTGGTTCCTACAGCTTTTTCTTTTTACTTTTAATGTACGTAAAAAATAGTCGGTCAAAGTGATTAATTTGAGTCAAACTTGACTTCTTTTCCTAGTTAATGAAAAAGAAATAGAATAAATTAAAAGTAGTTTTGTCTTTTGTCTTAAATGAAGCGAGCATACTCAAATTAGCAGTAAAGTAAGTGCGCAATATATGACGGTCAAACACTACGCAATGGCTGAATACTTCAGTTTATTGGTCCTACCAATCTAACCACAAATTAGTTTATAGATTTTTCTAATTGATAATACCAATTTGAATAATCTCCAAAATAAAAAAGATATAATTACACTTGACTTCAATTTACTCTCCAATTTTTTGATAATCCAACATCTTTCTGCAGGTGAAATAGAGGATATCTCGTTCGAGAAGAGAACGTGGAAATCACATTTGGGGTGAGCAAAAAGAACCAACTAAACCGAGAAGCGCCTAGACCGAACTTAACCAATTCCAGGGGCGCCGGTCTAGCTCCCAATTCCATAAAATTGGAAATGGTAATTGTCGATCTGCTTCTTGGTTCTAGAAGTGGAACCGCCAACCTGGACCGCCCTAATTGGACCACCTATTTATTTTATTTTAATTTTTTTTTATTAAAGATCTTCTCTTAATTATTGTGGGTCCTTTTACACATTTAAAATATGTGTTTCAAGCACATGTGACTAGTTTCACTAGACTGCTCGAGAACGGAACCGGACCGTTCCCATCATCTTCGATCCTCGGACCGATTCCCAATCCAGGGTGGGATCAAATCGAACCAGGAACCAATCACCCCTAAATATATCGACACAATCGCGCTATGCATCAACCCAATAGGCATCTTCCTCTCCGGGACTTCAAAAGGGCCCTTTTGGAACACCAATAGGCATAAAAAAGAAGAAGAAGGGATAATGATACACATGATTCATGAACTTTAACTCAATATGCAATGTGGTCACTAGTGTTTTAATTAATTCAATGTGATCCCTAAATTTTAGCCTAATGTTTAACGTGGTCTCGAACTTTTAATTTGTTCAATATGATTCATGGATATTTGATAAATTTTCAATGTAGTCAATGAATTATACAAGAATGTTCAATGTAGTCATACCTTTAATTTAATATCGGGGACAACATTGAATATTGATCTATTGTTCAAGGATCAAATTGCTCATCTTGGGCCAAAGTTCGGGGATCATTCGTATCATTTTTCCAGAAAAGGATTAAGTACTATCTTCTCTTTGATGTGGAAGCATAACAATGATTTTCTTAATAATACCATTTTTTTTACCAAATTTTTCCATAGATTGAAAAAATTAATGACGAATATATCTTTTGAATGATTAACAAATATGCATGCATTCGTCCATAGAAAATGGGATCACCCCCATCGCAATGAAAATAGAATAAATATACTTCTCTTTGTTGCTACGATCCGAATTGGTACATTTCTAGAATTTTTTACTAAAAAATTAATAAAAATGCATTAATAGTTTATAAGGATACTTTATAAGGATATGACCAAAAGCAAATATTTTACCAAATTATATATATTTTAAAACAAAGAAGAAAAACGCAATAAAAAGGCAAATGCCATAAAGCTCTGACTTTTTGCATGACACCATCCAACTTGAAAGACGCTTTCGAGGAATTATAAAGATCTTATAATGTTTTTAAAATCTTACAGAAGATTTTGTAATATTTGATTATTCCTAAACCCAATGACGATTCAAGGGAAAAACTGGAAAAAAATAAATAAAGATTCTCCACATGTTGAGTCAAGTCGAGTTAACATGATTAACCTTACGCCCACATGACGGGCTCTTAGCTCAGTGGTAGAACACTCCCCTGTTATTTGACCAAGGCTAAAGATACAAAGATTCGTCTACGTAGATTAGATATTAGTTACTCCAAATCTCTTCACATGTCTCTTTAACAAAATAATTGATAAATGTAGATGACTTTGTCAACCTGAGAACGGAATCCAGTTTCCTAGGAACAACACAAATAACCTTGCTCATTTCAAAACAATCAACATCAGAGAATCTAACGCTCGCTGGAAAGTTGAGCTCACAAAGGTTCAAGAGAGGATAATCTGGCAGCCCTTCGATCCACGGGGGAAGCTTTAGTAGCTCTTCACGGAACACCACCTCCATCTCCGGCTCTGCAGGATTCCCGGTAGAGCAGATGGTGAGTGTTTCCAGAACCACAGCATGCTCGAGCAATAGTTTCACCACACGAATCATTTCAAAACTGGGGATGAAATCACCAATCTTGATCTGCTTAAGGTGAGATACAAAACATCCGGGTGTGGGATTCAGCAGGCTACTGCTCTCTACATCGTCTGAAGTTAGTCCAATCAACTGGTAATCAAAGCGACTTTCTACAATTCAGCCATCACGCGGTTCGAAAGCCACCAAAAACATCGAAACAATAAATGATATCCATCCAGTCACCTCGCGGAATTCAAGAATTTTGACATGTGGCGAATGATGCAGTAGGGCCCGAATCGCTCCGCATTCCAAGTCCAAACGCCCCAGATTCAAGCTTCTCAAATTACCAAAGACAAGCAGATGGATATAGAGCTCGTCTGCGCTAGTTAGCACCCAGGAACAAGACAATATAACTCATACTAAGACTAACGCCATTGAGAGTTATATCAGGAAATTCGGTGAGACAAGAAAAACGAATACAGGAATTTCACGGGATAAGTAGGGAGACCTCAATGGTCTTGGATGACAATTCCAAACGTTTCACAGACAGCATCCCTTGAAGAAGCTTGCTTATACGGTAAGCAGCTTCCCTTGATCTACTCAAAGGAAACTTGGCAACATCAATGACCGCCTCCATCAGTGAGCAAGATTGTCTCAAGCAGTAGTCATTCACAAAAACACTTTCGCAAGAGAAGCTTTCTAGATTATTTGCACATATCATAACTTGGCATCCAACCCGATGACTATCAAGATCCTTATCCCGTATTGTCAAGCTCTTTGGCATGGGAGTGAAAATAGTCACTGCCCGGAGATGAGACCAATCTACAAATAACTCCTCAAGAGCAGGGCAAGACAATAGGTGCATGGTCGAGTGCTTCTAAAAATGTGATATTCACAAGAACCAAGTATTTGAGATTAGGAAGGTCTGTTTTAGAAGGTAGCTTTAAGGCCCCTGGCATGTGGGAGTGAATAAGCAGTAAGGCAAGGCAAATGGTCCTTTTTTTTTTTTTTTTTTTTTTTTTTTTTTTTATGATCGAGGACTCCACCACGGGCCCTCCGCGCCCGGGCAGCACCAGGAGCGCCGGGCCCCTATACCTCCGGGGGGGACTAGCACAAGACCCCACCACCATGGCCCCCACTTAAGACGCTAGAATGCGGGTTTTGAACTCTCGACCTAAGGCAAATGGTCCTTCGACGCCTGAAAGGTAAAGAAAGCACTCCTCAACATTTCGCTGAACCACCGCGGAGACCCATAAATTGACACGGGATGCATCACGAAACACATTGCAAGCAATGTAGAACCGTCTTATCCGAGAGCATCCACGAAGGAGAAGTACTCTTTCCACAGAATTCCTGAATAGCTCTCTCTTAGAGTCAGAATCTTCCTAAAATTCTACATTAGGAATAGATGTCCACAGATACTGCCACTTTTTGCACAATACACTTCTTTTGACAGCATCCACAATAGGAAGAAAAGACAGGATGCGTTGTAGTACTGCCTCGGGAAGCCTGTTTATGTTGTCAATACCAGCATCTTTCTCTTTACACAGCTTCTGACACTTGGGTTCGCCATTGACAGTACTTTCATCCATAACTCGTGACGACCTACTGGTGCACACAGTCCACCATCATTAACAAACGATTCATGGGATTGCTAGAGCAACAAGGGTATTAAAGACAATGAAATTTGTATTTTGAAGTATTTGCTATCTGCAACGATGACCACAACTCAGGTCAATGAGACAACAGGACATAACTAGAGCATAGCACGAAAGCCATGTAATATGCAATTGCGTACGCACTCAATTCGCAATGATTGATGAAGATATTGCAACATAGTTCAGCGTTCCACGGCGACATCCAATATGAACAAGTTTCTGAAATGAGACAAAGTTATACTGTTTTTTTGGATATTACCTTATTGGTCCTCCCTCCGCAGAACACATGTAAGTCGAGAATGGTACTTCCTAAATCAAAGGAGGGCAAGTTAGGATAAAACTCCAAGGCTAGGACAACATGCCAAATTCTGACATTATGAACCCAGGTATCTCGTGATCGCACAAGTCGTCTACTTACACAAGCATCTCAAGAAAGACATACCCATCCGCAGGGTTTGCTATTGCGATCGGCTGCTCTATTTTAGTGGTCAAATATTTTCACGAGAAAAAGAGAAGCCAAGATGAAAAGCAAGATCATGCTCTCATTGCAAAATGTTTCTGAATCAGGAATTCTAAGCCCACTGTTTTTCTACAAAAAGCCACCGTGAGCCACAAAATCAACCTGAGAACAATTGTATTCCTTCAAATCAGGACCTAAAAGTATGGTTCAAATCTAGTACAATGTTCACCCACGATTTTCCACCCAAAAAACCAACACGAAATTCGCGCGATCTAATGGGTAATTTGGCATTTGGGGATTGGAGAAATCTACCCAACACAGTTCCCACGTAGTCCTATGAACATATGAAATTAGTCGAACACTCAGGGATCACGCAATAAAGTTGCTAGATTTCGCTCAAAACTGGGTTACCCATTTGCTCTGTGTGTTCCTCCAGAAGAAAAATGGATGTAAAAAAAAAAAGCATGATCAAGGCAGTACCTTTCACAACTCCACAAAACGATCAGTGAATGAATGAGCAGAAAAGATGGTACCTTTCACAACTCTGCGAGACGACGACGATGACGACTACGTGGTTTTGCTCTGCTTCGCTTGTGAGGTTTTGGCGGGCATAAATGCGGCAAGCACAGAGGAGGAGGAGGAGGATGAGAGGAGAATGTTGGAGATATGATTGAAGATGCGATGGGATTTAATGGGGTTTTTTTAATTTAATTTTTTTAAAAAAAATATTTACTTATTTGGGTCTCGCTCGGCACTTGAAGTGCCGAGCGAGCCCGCTCGGCCACTGGGCTCTTGAGCGGCTCGCTCGGTAGCCCAACCGCTGAGCAAGGGTTAGGCGGGCCCAACCCACCCCTTGCTCGGCAGCCATGCCGAGTGGTAACTTTTTTTTAATTTCATTTTTTTTAATTATTAGTACTTATAATATTTATTTTATTTATAATTTTTTTCTTGTGAAACTTATCTTTATAACATAATTAGCAATAATTAATGTAAAAATTTATTAAGATCTATAATTAATAAATAATATTGTAATTATGTAATTAATTAAAAACATTCATAAAATAAAAATTGGTAAGATATATGAAAAAAAGATATTTTCATTATATATAACAATCGTCAACTTACCAATTATAAATAAAATAAATATTATAAGTATAAATAATTAAAAAATATGAAATTTTAAAAAAATACAAAAAAAAAAGGCCCACCCCCTAGGCACTAGGGCTACCGAGCGGGCGTCGGCCAATCTGAAGTGAGACCCAAATCGGTAATTATTATTTTTAAATAATTTCGTAAATATTTTTTAAAAAAATTAAATTGAAAAAAAAAAACCCCATATTTTTACAAGATATGCCTTCGGCGAGTCTAATATTGTCTTGAAGAGAAGGACAAGGATCCGAATGCGTAGAATGTGTATATGACGAAGGCATATCTTGTAAAAATATGGGGTTTCTTTTCAATTTAATTTTTTTAAAAAATATTTACGAAATTATTTTTAAAAAAATAATTACTAATTTGGGTCTCGCTCTGTAATTGGGGTAACGCCGCTTAGCAGCCCATCTGCGATTGGCGGGCCTTTTTTTTATTTCGTATTTTTTTTAATTATTGATACTTATAATATTTATTTTATTTATAATTGGTAAGTTGACGATTGTTATATATTAAGAAAATCTCTTTTTTTCATATATCTTACCAATTTTATTTTATGAATATTTTGATTAATTACATAATTACAACATTATTTATTAATTATAAATTTTAATAAATTTTTACATTAATTATTGCTAATTATGTTATAAGGATAAGCTTTACAAGAAAAAATTATAAATAAAATAAATATTATAAGTACCAATAATTAAAAAAATACAAAATTAAAAAAAACGAAACTAAAAAAAAAAAAAAAGAGGCCAGCCTCTCTGCTGCCTAAGTTGCTAAGCGAGACCCAAATAGGTAAATAGTTTTTAAAAATAATTTTGTAAATATTTTTTAAAAAAATTAAATTGAAAAAAACCCGATTTAATGTGATACCGTCGGGGTCTAATTAATTCAATCAATCTATGAATTGTTTAGTAAAATATATATATATTGGTTATATTGTCTTTCTATTTTCGTCTTTCTTCAAAATTCTTCGGAATTGCCTCCGGTTTTTTTTTTCCTTCTCATTTGTTGTTGCAACCCGGTGAGAATCCACACCTATGATCCCATGACAAGAGATTGAAAAGCGAGGCTCCGGTGACATCCGTGACCCTACGTTGGAAGAAATGTCCAATTCACCTTGAAATCAAACCTCGGATCAAATCAATCTACCTCAACATGAGCGGTCTTCTACTCAATACCTTGTATTTTGACTTTCAAATTAGTGATAAGGTTATTTTGGACCATTCACTTTGTTTTAGGATTTTTTAGATAGGGATATAAAAAGATATCCTGCATAGCATATTGTAATGCTTCCTTTTACTTCGGCTCGAGCCTTTTACTTCGCCTTGAAACCCTTCGTTTTTCACTTCTTCTTTTCGGATCTTTGGGTCTTTGATTGTACACTTGTACACATTATTGAAGATAGTGAAACCCCTCTCTCTCTCCTTATGATTTTTCCCATTTTTGGTTTTTCATGTAAATCGTGTCTCGTGCGTTCTTATTTAACTTTTATCTTTAGCTATTTCGCTCTTGAATTTGTGCATCTTTTGACGTTTTCACAACAAATTGGTATCAAAGCGAAGGAATTTCGATCTTTTGTTCGAGATGGCATCTATCAAGTTCGAAGTGGCACCCTTTGATGGCCAAATTAATTTCGGGCTATGGAGAATCAAGATGGAGGCTTTGTTGCGTCGAGAAGGTTCGGTTAGAGCCTTGTATGGGAATTATCCCGACGATGTGATGCGGCAAAGATCGAGGAGATGGAAGAGAAGGCGTATAGCACCATCCAATTGTCGTTGTTTGACAAGGCGCTTCGTGAAGTTTTGATGAAGAAACGGCTTCGGGATTATGGCAAAAGTTAGAGAGTCTCTATATGAAGAAATCTCTTACGACGAGATTATTCTTAAAGCAGCGTCTTTACACGCTAAAAATGCAAGAAGGTACTCCTATCCAAGAACATCTAGATGAATTTAATAAAATCATTATGGATATTAAAAATCTAGATTTGAAGTTAGATGATGAAGATCAAGCCCTAATTGTGTTATGCTCGCTACCGACCTCGTATGAGAATTTTGTGAATTCTATGTTGTATGGAAGAGAATCCATAACTCTTGAAGATGTGAAGGCTTCGTTGCATTCCGCGGAGATGCGTACAAAATTGAATGCAAGTAGTAGTGCGGATAAAACAGATGGTTTAGTTGTTAGGGGAAGGTCGAATCATCGAGATAAGCTGAGTAACAATAAAGGGTGTTCGAAATCGAGGTCGAGCCGGGGTAAGAAAAAGTTGAGTGTTACTATTGTTACAAGTTCGGACACTATAAAAACGAGTGTCGTTTGCTCAAAGCTAAGGGAAAAAGTTGATGGAGAGTTCGATTCGGCTAGTCGATTAAGGATAATGAGTCTACTAATGCGGATAATGTTCTTACTGTTTTGTCTTCGGATTGTCGTGTAGACGATGAATGGATTTTAGATTCGGCTTGTTCATACCATATGTGCCCAAATAAAGATTGGTTTCACACATATGAGAAAGTAACTGATGGTTCGGTTTTGATGGGTAACAATGCGGTTTGCGGGAATGTGAATATTGGTACGGTGCGGATTAAATGTCATGACAATATAGTAAGAACTTTGACAGATGTTAGGCACATCCCGGATTTGAAGAAGAACCTTATTTCTTTGACCAATTTGGATTCCACTTTGGTTGCATGTATCTTGGTGGAGGTGGAGTTTTGAAAATTTCAAAAGGCTCTTTGATTGTGATGAGAGGTAACAAGAAGAATGGTCTTTATGTTCGTAGGGAAGAATCATTATTGGTTCTTTAAATAGATCATCATCTTCGATTCCGATAAATCAAGGTTGTGACATATGCGGTTGGGCTACATAAGCGAAAGAGGAATGACAATTTTGAGTAAGCTTGGTTTACTCTATGGGGAGCATACGGTCTCACTTGACTTTTGTGAACATTGTGTTTTCGAGAAACAACACAGAGTTAGTTTCAGATCTTGGGGTGCACTCGACGAAAGGCATAGTTGACTACATTCACTCCGATCTATGGGGTCCTACACGGGTTACATTTAAAGGTGGTGCAGTTTATCTTCGACATTTATTGATGACTTTTCTAGGAAAGTCCTGGGTTTATTTTTGAAGCGTAAAGCGACGCTTTTGATACATTCAAGAAGGGAAAGATGTTAATTAAAAATCAAACTGGCAAGAAGATAAAGCGTCTCGGAACAAACAATGGTCTTGAGTTTTGAGGAGGTGATTTTAACAAGTAATGTGAAGATTCGGGGATTGTTCGACATTGAACATGTCGGTATATACCTCAACAAAATAGGGTGGCAGAGAGCATGAACCAAACACTTTTAAAGAGAGCTAGATGTATACTTTCTAATGCTTTGGACTTGATAAAGATTTCTAGGTTGAAGCCACAAACACAACATGTTATTTGGTGAATCGTTCTCTTTCTACCGCAATTGAATGTAAGACTTCAAACGAGGTATGATCCGGTAAACCTTCCGATTATTCTGTTTTGAAAATATTTGGATGTCCCTGTTTATTATCATGTAAAAGATGGTAAGCTTGAACCTAGAGCAAAGAAAGGTATTTTCGTTGGTTATGCAAATGGAGTTAAGGGATATAGATTGTGGTGTTCGATCCTCGGTCACCAAAGTTTATAATCGAAGGGATGTTACTTTTGATGAAAACTCTATGCTTGATCAAAGAAAAGTTGTCGAGTCTGCAGATCTTCAAGAAGAAAATATAGCAAAAGAGGTGGAGTTTAATGTAGAGCATCCAAGGAGAACTTCGAAGATGTTCCTATTCAGTCGAGAAAGTGACGGTGAGCAACAAGATTCGGATTCGATTAAAGAAGAAGTAGAAGAAATTGAACAACCTCGGACTTTGGCTGCAGGGGAGAGCTAAAAGGCAAATTAAGCCTCCCCGGAGGTATGGTTTTGCTGATTTAGTAGCATATGCTCTTATAGTTAATGAAGAGCTTGGTATTGAAGAACTTTCTACATTCCGTGAAGTTACTATTTGTTTTAAATTTGAGAAGTGGCGTATTGCGACGAATGAAGAGATGGAGTCTCTTCATAAGAACCAAACTTGGGATCTTGTGAAATTGCCTAAGGGCAAAAGAACATTGGATGCAAGTGGATCTTTAAACAAAAGGAGGAAATTTCGGGGTTGAAGATGAAAGATTCAAAGCACGTTTGGTAGCGAAGGGCTTTAGTCAAAAGGAAGGGATTGACTTTAATGAAGTGTTCTCTTCGGTTGTGAAACATAGTTCCATTCGTATGTTACTCGCGTTAGTGGCCCTTTATGATCTAGAACTTGAACAACTTGATGTCAAGATCGTTTTTTACGTATGGCGAGCTTGAGGAGACACTATATATGTCTCAACTTTGAGGGATTCGTTGTTGAAGGTAAAAGAAGATCACGTTTGCAAATTGAAACGCTCTTTGTATGGTCTTAAGCAATCTCCAAGACAATGGTACAAGATGTTTGATAGTTTTATGTTAAGTCATGGCTACTCGAGAAGTGCGCATGACGGTTGTGTGTACTATAAGAGATTGCATGATGGTTCTTTTGTTTATTTGCTATTGTATGTAGATGATATGCTCATTGCAGCGAAGGACATGTTAGAGATACGGTTGTTAAAAAAGTAGCTTAGCGGGAATTTGAGATGAAGGATTTTGGAGCAACCAAGAAAATTCTAGGTTTGAAGATTCGCAAAGATAGGCGAGGTTGGGAAGTTATACCTTTCGCAGAATGGGTATATTGAAAAAGTGCTTGAACGTTTTGGCATGAAGAATGCTAAACCGGTAAGTACTCCTTTAGCGTCTCACTTTAGACTTTATGCTTCTTTGCCACCTAAAACCAAAGAAGAGGAAAATGAGATGTTTCGAGTTCCATATTCTAGTCTTTGTGGGTAGTCTTATATACACTATGGTTTGCACTCGTCCGGATATTTCCCAAGCAATTAGTGTTATGAGCAGATATATGGCACATCCAGGTAAAGCTCATTAGCAAGCGGTGAAGTGGATTCTTCGATATATCCAGGGCACCGTAGATGTTGGTTTGGTTTTTGATAGAGATTGTGATACGGGCATTCGGTTGTTGGTTTCGTTGATCTCGACTATACAAGTGATCTCAATAAAAGGAGATCTTTGACAAAGTTATGTTTTTACGTTTGGTGGCTCTACGGTTAGTTGGAGAGCAACTTTGCAAGACATTGTTGCTTTATCTACTACCGAAGCGAGTACATGGCAAAACGGAAGCAGAAAGGAAGCTCTTTGGTTGAAGCGTCTGGTTATAGAACTTGGGGTAAAGCGAGAGGGAGCCTCCGTTATCTTTTGCGATAATCAAAGTGCAATCCAGTTGACCAAGAACGCGATGTATCATGAAAGAACGAAACACATCGACATTTGTTATCACTTTGTGCATGATGTTGCTAAGGGTACAATTACAATGAAGAAAGTACCTATAGCGAGATAATCCAGCAAATATGTTGATCAAACCAATTTCTTTGACTAAGTTCAATCATTGTTTGGACTTAGTTGGTGTTCTCATTGTTTGAGTTACTTAGGCGGAGTTGGTGGCGTTCCATCCCTTGTTTCCTACATCGATGCGCTCGCGTAGGCTTAGAGGTGTGCGTTGTCGATTCCGTCATTTGGCGAGTAGCCTTGTGTGATCACTCTTGATGGTGAGAGAGAGAGAGGTTTTGTGGCATTTGACAAAACGCATTTCGGAGATTTGAAGTCAAGGTGGATATTTGTTATATTTTGACTTTCAAATTAGTGATAAGGTTATTTTGGACCATTCACTTTGTTTTAGGATTTTTTAGATACGGGTATAAAAAAGATATCTTGCATAGCATATTGTAATGCTTCCTTTTACTTCTACCCCGAAACCCTTCGTTTTTCACTTCTTCTTGTCAAATCTTTGGGTTTTGATTGTACGCTTGTACACATTATTGAAGATAGTGAAACTCCTCTCTCTCCTTGTGGTTTTTCCCGTTTTGGATTTTCCACGTAAATGATTATCGTGCGTTCTTATTTTACTTTCATCTTTAGCTATTTTGCTCTTGAATTTGTGCATGTTTTGGTGTTTTCCACAACAATCTACTTCTACCTCCGTACAAATTCCTGACCTGGTCCAGTGACCTTAAAGAGGCCAATGGTTCGCCATGCTAAATTAGACGTGGACTCAACATGGCGCATTGGGAGAAGAAGTGGGTCATGGACCCGAATTTCAGGTTTGGGAACAAATCCCTACCCGGTTTATCAATCTAGGCCTGGATTGTACACCATCGTTGCCCGGAAGATATACAATAGTGCGTATATTGTTAGGTGCGTTTGATTGTCCGGACATGAATTGGGATAGGATAGGATAAGGCGCGGGATTAGAAATCTTCCGGATTATTTTTCGGATTGTGAAAATTCCCATCATGTGTTTGGGGAATATCCGGATATAACATGAAAATAGGGATGTACTATCCACCACAATTATGGACGACGGCGATGCACCCTAGATCCACCTTGAAGATTTCTCGTATGAAAACTTTTGCAATTGAATATATCTTCCTCATCAAAAATTCCTTTTTCCTTGCGCAAAATTACCAGCTTTTTGGGCCGCCTGGTCTTCTTGAATCCATGGACTTTGTAATAATTACATGAATTGTCACATTAGGTAGTAAATTCCTTTCGCTTGTTGCTTTATCAATTTGTTTGTCCTACCACAATCAAATGATTTAGGTATATTTTACCAAAAAAAACGATTTAGGTATATTTTTCAAATTGACTACGTGCATGTCATTTTCCTTAGTTGGAAGGCATGTCATTTTCCAAGCCGTAAAGTCTCAAAAAAAGGCATGATTTCAAGGATATTTTAGTCATGTTCATTTATTTGATTTTTCATTAATCACTTTTTTCTATTTTCTTAAAAATTTCAAAAAAAAAAGAAAAAAAAAAAAAACACACACAGGAAGAGGACAGCACACGCCCTAGCGCCGAAGGGGAAGGAGGAGAGGGGGAGGGTGTCGGCAAAGGCCAGCCACCCCGTAGACGAGAGGTGAGGGCCATTAGGCCCTCTCCCGAATCTAGGTGGGGCTCGACCCTCTCCCAATTTGGGCAAGGGCCAACGGGTCCTCGCCGAGGCCCGGCAACCCGTCGGCTTTTGTCGACACTCCACGATGGTGGGCCGGCAGCCATATGCAAGAGGTTGCATGTATGTTTTTTTTAAATTTTAAAAAATAGAAAATGAACAAATAAACAAAATGGAAAATAACAAAATTGTCCTTTATGCCAGGCCTTTTTTGAAATTCTATAGCCACTTAGGCCATTATTTGAAACATGTTATGCCACTTCATGCCATTATTTGAAATAAGGTTAACTTGGGACACTTATTTGAAAAAATGAGAGCACTTCCGATCCTTATTTGAAATTTTTCCTATAATTTTTTATTTACTTGTTTATTTTCTCTTTTGCTTATTTCGTGAAAAGAAGGATGTTTCCTCGCACAATGAAGAAGTAGAAAATTTGGAGAATATTAGTTCAATTCATGGAAAAGTAAAATTTTGGTACTTGTCCCAAAATTAATATTCTCTAATATAGTTAACATAAAGCAAATGATATCTACGCTCATTTTAATGCCAAAATTTTTAAAACGTTCACGTTTTTTTTTTTAGAATTAAAACTTCCACTTAGCGCCAAATATTTTGAAAAACGATCACTTGATTGCTAAAACTTTCAAAACGATCATTTAAGTACTAACTTTTTGAAAACGCTTATTTTAGTGCCAATTCGGCTTGCCACGTCAGCTCAAATGTTAATAACAAATAGGCCATGTCGGATTTCCTGCGAGCCACGTCGGCTCAAATCGGAGATGATACTAAAGCGAGCATTTTTCAAAAGATTTGGCATGAAAGTAATCGTCTTGAAAATTTTGGCACTAAAATAAGCTGTCACGCCCCGACTCTCGAGCCCGCGACATCCCTACCAAATCGCCACGAGGTCACGAAGGATAACGTCCCGGGCGCGTTATCGACCTTTCAATTATATACGCATGCGGAAACGGTTTACTCCCGGACAACATATAAACAAATAGGGATAGCATAGCAGAAAATACATACCAAGGAAAATAGTCAAAAGTAACAACCACGATTATGGGACGGTAGACGAGTCTTAACCCCTCGGGCTACGTAAATACACACAACCCCACACTTCGGGGCACTCACTAAGACCTCAAAAGGTTACTAGTTCGAGATAAGATTTACTTCTCATCTACTCCAAAAGACTACCCTCATAACCTGGCCTTGGTATCCATAAAGCTCCATCACTTGGGACCCGAAAAATGGTTCCCATAACGGGGTGAGATATAAATCTCGGTGAATCAAGCCTAAGCTCGGTTAGGATACTGATTCGCCCAAAACATCCTAGCCACGAGCATTATAAAAATCACGATATAACCATATATCCAACAATCATATCACATGGCAATAATCACCCACACGCATACTTACCGGCCTTCGACCACACATAATGCAATGCTTGACTCCACTCAACAGCCACGTCGGACAACCAATCGAACACGCATCACGCTCACAAGCATGTACCTTGGACACCACACAAGTCCATTTATTAACGATGATCGCGCCCTTGGCGCCACAAATGACGAGGATCTACGCGACCGGCGTGATCGACTCTCACAAATAATGCGATCCCGCATTCTTCCGGCAGGACCGGGCTACGTTCCTTTTCCCTCTCGGCAACGGCTACTACAAGCGGTGTATCCGGTGCACTCGCACGGCACGGCAAGTAGGCATCCCTATACGGGGCGTCGGTCCATCACAAGCCGCGACCGGCATCCGATAATCCCTTAAAACCGTACGTACCATACGGGGCATGAATTATCGTGCTTCGGCAAGTCGTGTGGTCCCATAAAAATGGTACAAGTGTGTACTCCCGTGTAAAGCACGAACTTGCCGAGGAAAACCCATCATCGTTCCTTCATATGACCATGCAAAGACACCCGACACATCAATCAATTTATTCTCTTTGATTTAGGCCGGATGCTCACACAACGTGCTTCAACGACTCGGCCCAAGGCCATTTTAATGCCAAATTATATCTTTGATGCCGCACACGGTCATATGAATGCAAACTACCAATTAAATATGGCAAGATCACACGGGATAATTAATCCCCAAACAACACCAATCCACTCAACGAGCATTTCAACGAGGCGAACCGCCCCAAAACACAATCATCAATTCCACACGAATAAGCCATTTCAATTATGCCCCGGAAGGCTCAATTTCGTGCCGTAGTCATTGATTAGCCAATTTGATTTAAAAAATGCCAATCGATCGCTCGTTCTTAACCTATCGCTCGCTCGCGATCAAATCACCACGTACGGTCAAATTCGCTAAACAACAATTAGCCACAAACAATTCTAACTTAATCGATTATGGTCATTTAGCCTAAACCCGGTTTCTAACTAATCCGACCATAATCAAACCTACCTCAATACCCTACCGACTAACTAACTAATTCTAGGCGCAATTAGCGCCCTAACCAAGGATTAGGGTCAATTCACCACAACGGCGGTCGAGGTCGTGTCGGGCACGATTTTCGAGGCGGGCCCCGAAAATACTATTCACGCCGGAAAAACACTGTTCACGCCGGAAACACTCGTTCACCGACGGCATTGTTCCGGCGGCACTGTTCACGGCCGAAAACAGATGACGAGCTCGTGGCGACGGCAGCAGCAGCTAAGGCTTGGCGACGGAGCTCGGCGAGCGGCGAAGGCTGGAGAAAACATAATCCACAGTATAAAACAAAGGGATCGGGATTGAATTGAGGGAAAACCCGACCTCACGAGCTTAGGCGAGGTGGGGCCGGCTAGGGGGCTCACCTACGGGTCGAGGACAACCCTCGGGACCACGGTGGTGGCGGACGGCGGCCGGAGGCGGCGGAACAGGGGCTGTACAGAATCGGCGCGAACAGGGCATAAAATAGGGGAGGCTGGCTTCGGTTCTGTCCTAGGCTGTTCGTGGCGGTTTCCGGCGGTTACGTGGCGGCGCGCGGCCGTCCGGTGGTGGCGCGATGGCGGGCGGCGGAGATGGCTGGAGGCGGAGGATGGTGGCGGTCGAGCAAAAATGGCCGGAGGAAAGGAGGAGGACGGCTGTTCGTGCGGTTGAGAAACAGAGGGAGAGCGCGTGCGTGCGGGGGGAAGGCTTCGCACACGCGGAAGAAGAAGAAGAAAGAAGAAGAAAGAAGAAGAAAAAGAAGAGAGAAAGAAGGAGAGGGAGAGAAGCGGCCGACAAAAAGGAAAAAGGAGGGGGGGAGGGAGAGTGAGTGGAGATCTTTGGCAGACAAGGGAAAAAAAAGGGGAGGAAAGGAGGAGAGAGTGGGTGGTGGGGAATTTGGGTGTCACAACTCTCCCCACCTTAGAAAATTTCGTCCCCGAAATTACAAAGATGCGATCACGACTCTTCAAAAAGATACGAGTAGCTGCTCTTCATAACTTCCTCGTTCTCCCATGTAGCTCCTTCAAGTCCATGGTGTTGCCAAACCACTTTCACTAGCGGAATCGTCTTACTCCGGAGCACTTGTTCTTTCCTATCCACGATCCCCGATCGGTTGTTCCACATATGCAGCTCGCTCATCTAGCTTGATTTCTTCATAACTCAGCACATGAGCGGGATGCGGTTCGTACTTTCTCAACATCGACACGTGGAATACATTATGCACTTGAGCCGGTCTTGGCGGTAACGCAAGACGATATGCCGGATTTCCAATCCGCTCCAAAATCTCAAAAGGCCCAACATATCTAGGGCTCAACTTTCCTTTCTTGCCAAAACGGGATGTCCCTCTCATAGGCGACACCTTCAAAAACACATGGTCGCCCACTTGAAATTCGAGAGGCCTACGTCTCTTATCTCGCATAGCTCTTCCGGCGACTTTGGGCGGTCTTGATGCCTGTCTCGATGAGCTTTGACAGCTTTCCATAGGCTCGCTTGTACTAACTCGGGACCAGTGATTTTTCTTTCGCCTACTTCATCCCAACAAACCGGCGCCCCGCACGCTCCGCCATACAATGCCTCGAATGGCGCCATCTTGATACTCTCGAAAACTGTTGTTGTAGGCGAACTCAACCAAATGCAACTGTTCTTCCCAACTGCCCTTAAAATTCAAGGCACAAGCTCTCAACATATCCTCCAGTCGAATTGTCCTTTCGAGCGACCATCTGTCTACGGATGATAGGCCGTCATCGAACCGAAGCTTCGTTCCCAAAGCGGTCAGGCAGACTTTTCCAAAATGTGGCGGTGAACTTGGGATCACGATCTCGAGGTGATTGTCACGGGTACTCCATGTAGTCTCACGATATGCTTCACATACGTTCTCGCATATTTGTCCAAGGCAAAATCTTTTCTCACTGGAATGAAGTGTGCCGACTTCGTCAATCTGTCTACAACAACCCATATCGAATCATGTCCTTTCGACTTCTTGGCAATCCCATCACGAAGTCCATCGTAATATGCTCCCATTTCCACTCGAATCTCCAAGGGTTGCAATGATCCTCCCCAGCTTACAGTCTTTGCGCCTTGACTTGGCGACGAGTCGGCACACTTAGCCACATACTTGGCTATATCTGCCTTCATTCCATTCCACCAAGTAGTGTTGTTTCAAATTCGATACATCTTCGTACTTCCGGGATGGATACTATAATCGCTACGATGTGCCTTTGATAGGATATCCTCCCTTAGACTTTCATCGATTGGCACAACTAGACGTCCCCTAAACTTCGGTATCCCATCCTCGGCCACTTGAAAATCAACCCTTCGCTTAGTTGCGTCTTCTCGAAGGATCTTCTGAACAATAGGGTCCGTCGATTCGTAGGGCCCTTATTCTAGTCCGCACTTCGGCTCAATTCTCAATGTAGCTACCGGACTCGATGACCGACTTATCTCCAACTTGAAGTCGAGTCTCTCACTTGCTCAAGCGACGCCATTCACTAACACATAATTGAGCAATCACCGATTTTCTACTCGGGGCATCTCGCAACCTTATTCGCCTTACCCGGATGATACAATATTTCACAATCATAATCCTTGAGCAGCTCCACCCATCGACGGTTGCCTCATGTTCAACTCTTTCGAGAGAACGAGATATTTCAAACTCGGGTGATCCGTATACACTTGAAAACTTTCTCCAATCAAATAGTGTCTCCAGATTTTTAGGGCGAATACGACTGCAGCCCAACTCTAGGTCGTGGGTCGGGTAGTTTAACTCATGTGGTCTCGGTTGGCGAGATGCATACGCTACAACCCTTCCATGTTGCATTAGAACACAACCCGGACCTCTTAGAGATGCGTCCTTTGTAGATCTCAAAACCTCCTGGACCGGACGGAATTATCAACACGGAGCCGTAGTCGGCTTATGCTTAAGCTCTTGAAAACTACGCTCGCATTTGTCTGTCCACTCAAACTTTGCGTCTTTCTTCAATAGCTTTGTTATAGGCGAGGCAATGACCGAAAATCTTTCCACAAAACGTCTATAGTAGCCTCGCCAATCCCAAGAAGCTTCGATCTCCGTCATTGTCTTCGGTCTTGGCCAATCCCTAATCGCCTCGATCTTCGATGGATCTACTTCAATTCCTTCTCCGGAGACCACGTGGCCTAGGAACGCCACACGAGTTAACCAAAACTCGCACTTGCTAAACTTCGCATAAAGCCGATGTACCCTTAGAGTTTCCAAAACTACCCTTAGATGTTGCTCGTGCTCCTCTAGGCTCTTCGAGTACACCGGAATGTCGTCTATAAATACGATCACAAAGAGATCCAAGAACTCTTTGAACACCCCGTTCATCAAATCCATAAAAGCAAAGCAGGAGCATTCGTAAGACCAAACGGCATCACTTTGTGAACTCATAGTGTCCATAACGCGTCCCGAACGCTGTTTTTGGCACATCCTCCTTTTTAATTCTCAACCGATGGTATCCCGTCCGTAGATCGATCTTAGAGAATACCGATGCTCCTTGCAACCGATCGAACGGATCATCAATCCTCGGCAAGTGGGTACTTATTCTTTATCGTCACCCGATTCAACCGTCGATAGTCTATACACAACCTCATCGACCCATCCTTCTTCTTTACAAACAAATCGGCGCTCCCCCAAGGTGATGCACTAGGACGAATGAACCCTTTATCCATTAACTCTTGCATACGCACCTTGAGTTCCTTCGGTTCGACAATGCCATCCTATACGGCGCCTTAGAGATTGGCTCCGTCCCAGGAGCTAACTCTATTACAAATTCTATCGCCCTTTCCGGCGGTAAACCGGGGCGGTTCTCGAGGAAAGACATCCGGAAATTCGCGAACTACCGCAATGTCCTCAATCTTCGGCTCCTTAACCGATACATCCAATACAGCCGCCAAATACCCTTGGCATCCACTTTCCAACAGACGCGTCGCTTCCAACGACGAAATCAACAAGGTTGAGGTTCCACCTCGATTTCCCACAAATTCAAAATCGGCGCCATTCAATGGCCTAAATTGAATCGTCTTACGATAGCAATCCATCGTAGCCCTTTGCTTCGTCAACCAATCCATGCCCACGATCGGATCAAAATCGTACATCTCCAATACGATAAGATCTATCTCACTTTCATGACCAGCTACAACTAGTCTACAACCAGGAGCCTTTACTTGCGGCTACCACACTATCCTTTAAAGGTGTAGACACGTTGAAAACAACATCTAATGGTACCACATTCAAATAAGCCGGTTTAACAAATCTATCGCCCACAAAGGAATGCGTAGCACCCGGATCAAATAAAGCATAGGCGACTTGATTATGCAAGAGGACCGTACACTGAACGGTCGGCGAATCCTTCGCCTCTTCGCGGGTGACGGCAAACACTCTTCCTTGAGCCTGTGGACGATTCGGGAAGTTTGGTGGCGCGGCTCCCCTTAGTGGTCCTCTCGGTTGTGGCGCTTGCCTTCCTTGTCGCCTCTGCGGGCGATCCTTCACCTGATGGCCCACTGGCCACATCCAAAGCAGGCTCCACTCCTATATGGGCACGGACCAGGTCCATGTCTCTCGGTGACACATCGCACACCTCAATCTGGCGAAAAACAGGTTTATTGATCGCTCCTCCGTGATTGGGTGGGATGTGATGTCTGCCTCCATACATAGGCCTCTTCCCTTGCCTCTTCTCAAATCTATTTGAGGACGTAAACCGCGACCCGGATGCGGCGGTCCTCTCAACTAAGTCTTGCTCCACTATCGGCGCCCTCTCATAAAGATCATCATAGTCCCTGAAGGTTGAACGGCGCTAGTATACTCTTAATCTCGGGTTTCAGCCCGTCCCTAAACCTTCTAGCCCTATCCTCGGGGTCTTCAATCAATCTCGAAGCATACTTAGACAATTCGGAGAACTTGGCTTCATATTGATCGACGATCATCTGATTCAGGCGGAGACGAACGAACTCGGTCATCTTCTCGCTCTCTAGCTGTCCTCGAGAAATACTTGTTATTAAAAGCCTCCACAAAGGCATCCCACCTTTGGGACCGTACCTTCGGGGAAAATTCTATCCTTGACGGCTCCCCACCGCATCGGCGTTACCCTCCAGTTGATAGACGGCCAGGACCACCTTATCCTCATTCGAGCATCCGAGCAAGTTAAACACTTTCTCCAATCCTTGAATCCATTGGGTGGCGACTCGGGGTCTCCGCTTCAAGTGAAGCGTGGCGGCTTCAACTTAAGAAATTGCTCCACCCAGCTTTTGAGCTCTACGATCCTCAATTACCGTCACGGGTGGCACTTCCACCGGCGGAATTACGGGTGGAACTACGGTGGGGCTTCAACGGCAGCGGCGGCAAGCAACGTTTTGATTTCTTATCTGCTGTTCTATCCTCTCTCCCATAGCTCCTAAAGCTTGCATAACTTCGCCATAGTCGGCTCTTCTTCGAGCGGGACTAGCTACGGGAGGTGCAACGGGAGGTGCCGCTCCAACATCGGCTATCTCATCTACCAGCCTCGGAGGCCTCTTTCGGGGTGCTCGAGGTGCTCTTCTATCGCGCCCGCTCATTATACAAAAATGATGCGGAGTCCCGCTTACCCCAAAGCAACACGCGGTCGAAGGTGACCCCAAAGCTTAACACACAATAACAATCACATGCATAGCGATAAAAGTCCTACTAACTATCCCATATCCCATCGCTCCTAATTACTCCAAGCTTGATGACCCGGATGGATCGAGCCGACCTTGCTCCGATACCACCTTGGAGCGGGGATGTCACGCCCGACTCTCGAGCCCGCGACATCCCTACCAAATCGCCACGAGGTCACGAAGGATAACGTCCCGGGCGCGTTATCGACCTTTCAATTATATACGCATGCGGAAACGGTTTACTCCCGGACAACATATAAACAAATAGGGATAGCATAAAGAAAATACATACCAAGGAAAATAGTCAAAAGTAACAACCACGATTTACGGGACGGTAGACGAGTCTTAACCCCTCTTGGGCTACGAAATACACACAACCCCACACTCCGGGCAGCTCACTAAGACCTCAAAAGGTTACTAGTTCGGATAAGATTTACTTCTCATCTACTCCAAAAGACTACCCTCATAACCCCGGCCTTGGTATCCATAAAGCTCCATC
The DNA here is from genome assembly GCA_021437795.1 of Rhodamnia rubescens. Taxonomy (NCBI): domain Eukaryota; kingdom Viridiplantae; phylum Streptophyta; class Magnoliopsida; order Myrtales; family Myrtaceae; genus Rhodamnia; species Rhodamnia rubescens. The sequence continues at coordinate 5,012,982 of JAILYA010000015.1, forward strand.
ACTTGGGACCTGAAAAATGGTTCCCATAACGGGGTGAGATATAAATCTCGGTGAATCAAGCCTAAGCTCGGTTAGGATACCGATTCGCCCAAAACATCCTAGCCACGAGCATTATAAAAATCACGATATAACCATATATCCAACAATCATATCACATGGCAATAATCACCCACACGCATACTTACCGGCCTTCGACCACACATAATGCAATGCTTGACTCCACTCAACAGCCCACGTCGGACAACCAACCGAACACGCATCACGCTCACAAGCATGTACTTGGACACCACACAAGTCCATTTATTAACGATGATCGCGCCCTTGGCGCCACAAATGACGAGGATCTACGCGACCGGCGTGATCGACTCTCACAAATAATGCGATCCCGCATTCTTCCGGCGAGGGACCGGGCTCACGTTCCTTTTCCCTCTCGGCAACGGCTACTACAAGCGGTGTATCCAGTGCACTCGCACGGCACGGCAAGTAGGCATCCCTATACGGGGCGTCGGTCCATCACAAGTCTGCGACCGGCATCCGATAATCCCTTAAAACCGTACGTACCATACGGGGCATGAATTATCGTGCTTCGGCAAGTCGTGTGGTCCCATAAAAATGGTACAGTGTGTACTCGTGTGTACAAGCACGAACTTGCCAGGAAAACCCATCATCGTTCCTTCATATGACCATGCAAAGACACCCGACACATCAATCAATTTATTCTCTTTGATTTAGGCCGGATGCTCACACAACGTGCTCAACGACTCGGCCCAAGGCCATTTTAATGCCAAATTATATCTTTGATGCCGCACACGGTCATATGAATGCAAACTACCAATTAAATATGGCAAGATCACACGGGATAATTAATCCCCAAACAACACCAATCCACTCAACGAGCATTTCAACGAGGCGAACCGCCCCAAAACACAATCATCAATTCCACCACGAATAAGCCATTTCAATTATGCCCCGGTAAGGCTCAATTTCGTGCGTAGTCATTGATTAGCCAATTTGATTTAAAAAATGCCAATCGATCGCTCGTTCTTAACCTATCGCTCGCTCGCGATCAAATCACCACGTCGGTACCAAATTCGCTAAACAACAATTAGCCACAAACAATTCTAACTTAATCGATTATGGTCATTTAGCCTAAACCCGGTTTCTAACTAATCCGACCATAATCAAACCTACCTCAATACCCTACCGACTAACTAACTAATTCTAGGCGCAATTAGCGCCCTAACCAAGGATTAGGGTCAACTCACCACAACGGCGGTCGAGGTCGTAGTCGGGCACGATTTTCGAGGCGGGCCCCGAAAATACTATTCACGCCGGAAAAACACTGTTCACGCCGGAAACATTGTTCACCGACGGCATTGTTCCGGCGGCTACGTTCACGGCCGAAAAACGTGGACGAGCTCGTGGCGACGGCAGCAGCTAGGCTTGGCGACGGGAGCTCCGCGAGCGGCGAAGGCCGGAGAAAACATAATCCACAAGTATAAAACAAAGGGATCGGGATTGAATTGAGGGAAAACCCGACCTCACGAGCTTAGGCGAGGCTGGGGGCCGGCTAGGGGGCTCACCTACGGGTCGAGGACAACCCTCGGGACCACCGGTGGTGGCGGCGGACGGCGGCCGGAGGCGGCGGAACGGGGGCTATGCAGAATCGGCGCGAACGGGGCATAAAATAGGGGAGGCTGGCTTCGGTTCTCGTCCTAGGCTGTTCGTGGCGGTTTCCCGGCGGTTCGTGGCGGCGCGCGGCCGTCCCGGTGGTGGCGCAGTGGCGGGCGGAGATGGCTGGAGGCGGAGGATGGTGGCGGTCGAGCAAAAATGGCCGGAGGAAAGGAGGAGGACGGCTATTCGTGCGGTTGAGAAACGAGAGGGAGAACGCGCGTGCGTGAGGGGGAAGGCTTCGCACACAGCGAAGGAAGAAGAAAGAAGAAGAAAGAAGAAAAAAAGAAGAGAGAAAGAAGGAGAGGGAGAGAAGCGGCCGACAAAAAGGAAAAAGGAGGGGGGAGGGAGAGTGAGTGGAGATGCTTTGGCAGACAAGGGAAAAAAAAAGGGGAGGAAAGGAGGAGAGAGTGGGTGGTGGGGGCTGGGTGTCACATAAGCATTCAACACAAGTTTTGATACTTATTATGTACTTTAGTTAGGTGGATATGGATACCGCTAAAAATCCAATAATAGTATCCCCCACGACACATTTACCCAAATTATATTTCAATCCACAAGAAAACTCAATTTTGTACCTTTATGACATATTTATCCCAAATCAATTCCCTGTCCCACAAAAAATCTCAAATTGGTGCCCCTAACCCAAATCCGACATGAAGCATCCTAGCGATATGAAAAGAGAGGTTATGGTGGTATCATCTCCATCGGTAACTCTCTTCATCGAGCAGATCCCGTATCCAAGTCTTTTACCAAAAATTAGCAAGCCGGCCATACCCTGCGAGCCAGGGTCAACATAGAAAGAAGGGGACGGCCTTAGTGTTGTGTTGGCAAAGCCTTCTTCTTGGCTTGCTATCCAAGAAGATCGACCGTGGGGACTTTGGGTTCACGATGTAGTGTAACTAAGAGAGCCGTTCCATTTATGTAGGGCAGGACCAAAAGGGCGAGCACGAGCTATCTAGTGTCCGAGCCAGTTGGTCAAATGACAGCTACATTGCTTGTTAGATCATTAGTAGTCGCCTATTATGAAATGAAATGAATTAGGAAGGATGCGAATCAGATCATAAATTGCTAACGGGTGGTGGATTTGGGTTAGGAGTGCTGGTTTGAGATTTTCCATGAGACGACAATTAATTTAGGATAAACAGGATACGAGTTTGGGATTTTTTGTGGGACGATAATTAGTTTGGGACGAATGTTTTATGGGGTATTGACTCGGAATTTCGCAAAAATAATAACCCTAGAGTGCTCAAGCTTTCAATTCACTTCCTTAGCCGAAACCTGCTGTTTAGGCGCCCACTCATTTTCATTTCAAGGGAATTTACTCTCTTCTGAAACCTGCTATTTAGGCCCACAGGTTAGATGGCTTTTCGATGTTCATTCATTGTAGCCAACGACCTCTGACTCACTGCTCAATAAGTCTGCATTGCAGCTATCTAACACCCCACCCAAGGATTACAATACACAATCCGTACAATATCGCATTGTGGGTCCGCACAGATTGAGGAAGATGATATGAATCTTTTCATCATAATGAGCAGCCAAAGACCAGCAATTACTCTACAGATGACAAAATCTGCACAGGTTTGAAGGGAGCAGCAACTGAATGTGGGAAGCGTGAGAGCAGCGCCAACTCCTCTTGTAAGTGTAAATTTTTAAGCGACGACGCGGATTATAGTTCATCTACCAAGGCGATGCGCGTCGGTTTTATATCAATCTAGTGTAATCAACGAATATATGTAAGATGAGATGGTCTTGCATACGAAGTTAGAATCATGCCATAGAATAATAGCAACGTCTGCGATTCTGCCGGTTAAACCGACTAGAGTTTGAATTTAAACAAACATGGAGTTAGTCATCAAGTCTGAGCTACAAGGCACAAAGACAGCACATTTGCCAGGAAACAAGTTCGTTCTAAGCTGACTAAAACAAAAAACAGAACAGCAGAGGCTGATTAGATTAAGTTAAGGCTAACAAACAAAAGGGTTTTTGGCTTGATCTCTTCTTTTGTTAGGCAAAGTCAATGCCCGAACCCACGCACTTGACTTCCGGCGCTCGCAGCTTCTCTCTTGCAACATCCAAAAAGACTATGCACAGGTGCGTTCTTGACTTCCTGAAAATTTTTCGGAGAATATAACTTCGCTTTCGCTATCTCTCCAGATCTTGCCGCTGCATTTGTAAATTATTCAAAGTTTTCACTGTACTTTGGTGCAGGAAATAGATTCAAACTCACATATGTATATGCATCTAGTTGTCAGAAGGAAATCATCACTAACCATACAAGTAGGTTTTTTTGGTCATGGGTTATCGCACGACACTGATGCCTTGATTCTTTCGACGGTGCACTTGATCAGGTTGTTCACAGTAGCCACTGACCCAAGAGAGAGTTTAGCAGATGGTACGGTGTCGACAAGGATTTGAAATGCGACGGTCAGTAGCGAGCCACCGGAGCCGATCTCGAGAATGCCTCCTCCTCCTCCGTCGAATTCTGGCCCGTCAGGAAGTATGGCAAAACCTGAGGGCAACAGCGCGACATAGTCAGGGTCGCCGCCATTTAGTACGACGTTCATAGCGACGATGTCGACCGGAGCGTAGATCACATAGGCGCCCACAGAATCCGTGCAGCTTTCTTGCAGTATAAGCATGTTGCTCTGGCTCGAATTTGCATTCTGCAGCTCAATTTACAGGTGGAAACATCAGTCCAAAGCGATGCAAACCGCACAATATTTGTGATCTCTAATGTGAGAATAGTGTCCTTTTGACGGCTACTTACGTTTACCCGAAGTAATGAGACGCTGTTGCCAGGGTCGCGACCATTTGCTATATGTGCCATTTCTTGAACTTGTCCCCCATTTGAAAGTATATCCCACTACATTGACCACAATTTAACACAAATGAATCAGTGACAAGCAACATGAAATCAATCCGTTGGTCGGCATTAATGCACAATTCAACTAGGCAAGACTCATCTACATTTGCCCCAACACCAATTCCTCGGAAGCCAACATAGTATGGACGTCGCATTAGGCAACAGATCACAAATCATTAGTTCAACTCAAACAGATATCGACCAGAAAATGTTGAATTGCTGTCTATATACGCCTGTTGTTTAAAGGACTCTGATTTACTTATTTATAAAGCCAAATAGAAGGAAGAATTTACATGTCCAGGGACATAACTTCAATAGGAATCTAAGAATTTCAAAAACCACGACATATGTCCAAGAAATGAAGCCCGATTTTCTTCCAATAAAGAAGCATAAATTCCCTACCTCATTGCGAGAATTCTCATCGCGGAGGAAATCAAAAACCCGTTTGGGGGGAACCGGGAGCCAGAAGGAAGTTGCAGCGCTTAGCACAATTCCAGGAGGCCTGCCGGGATCGTCCATGCTCTTTCTTGTCATGACCCTCACATTATTATCAGAACCAGCTGCTGATAATGTCGTCCAAGCATGTGCAGTTGAAGAACCGACACCGCTACAGAAGCTAAGCACCATCCTCTCAGCCAACTTCAACATGCTCCTCCTTCCTTCTGGGCTTGTTATCACTGTGCAGATATAGTATTAACTGAGTTATCGCTAAAGCTGGCAATAAAACTGATGGGGTTTCCTGAAGGAAAAACAGTGAAATAGTAACAATACATAGATCTCCTGATGGTATGTTATTGGCCATTGAGCTTGCGAGACGTTCACACTGCCGGTCCAGTGTCGCCACCCAACGTTTCGCTCCAAAGGCGAGGCCACAATTCACTAGGGGCCTATATATGCTATGAACAGCTCTATCATCGATCTCTACATGTTCGACCCATGTAACCTGAAAACGGAAAATGATAGGAAAGAATTTATACAGCAGAAATTATGTTTTATGTGAAAAAGAGGGGTGATTAAATGGGGATGTCTCATTTCTAGAGAGGAAGAGAGTCAAGGAAAATATATCTACCTTTGAGTAACCATTAGGCAATTCTTGGATCAAACAACCAGATGGCCTTCTCCGACTCCGCAGTATGGAATTCCCTCGTATATTGTCCAAGGAAACATCGACCACAGCCCAAGTTCCATCTCCATGTTGCTTACAATACCTCACGAAATAACTTTCTCGAGAAGGAACAAGCGGTGATGGGACCTGGAACTCAGCTGTCATCTGAAAATTTGATGAATGGGGCCTTCTTAGAACTGGATCGATGAAAAATAGTATCAGTTATATTATTATGCAAAAGTGTGAGCTTTACCACTTGCAATGCACCATTGTAATTCCCTGCAACACCAGTCGACAGGACTTCAATGGTCATTGCTCTTGAGACAATGCCACAAAAAACACCTGACCATTGATTCTGAAAGACAAATGATGTTAGGAAAAAATGGAACCAATCAACTGCTCAAATAGCTTTTAAGCAGAGTAATAAGTTACCACATCCATGAGTATTTCGACAAGGTTAATGTGATTCATAATAACCACTGCAGATTCTCTCGAAGCTTCCGATTTGAACCCTAAGGGTTTCGGCCCGATTCCTCTTGGGAAGATCCTAAAATATTCATCTTCATTCAATATCTCCGATGGTTGGCCACTATCTGCAGGAATCCATAACGGCTCTCCTCCTTGTGCCATCCTAATCAGTTCCTCCATTGCCGCAACCGCAAGCTCAACAATCAACGGCTTATCTGCCTCGGAAGGCATCGATACTGACCTTATAAGATCGATTCCCCCATACATTTCTCCAACGAAACCTGATTGTGGCGGGAATTGATCTGGGGAGCGGGATGACAAGTGAGGAGGAAGATGAGGGTAGTTAGAAGCCAACGGCTTTCCAACATACTTCGAAGCAATGGAGGATATCCTGTCTATCTGCGATACAAGAAAGAGGTTTAACATTCTTTCATGGTGCGACATGCGCTAATCTTGTGAGTCAAGAGTTGAGAAAGTGCAACAACCAAGCGTACTTATATTCCTATGCTACCTCATCTTTCAAACGAGCATTTTCAATCCTCAGATGCTGCTCATCAAAAGACATTTCACCAAGGGCGGCAGGGCCACCGCAGTTAGGGCAGGTGGCGGTGTTGAGAGCTTCCCTATACCTCGTGTTTTCAGCTCGGAGCTTTTCATTTTCAGCCTTCAGAATCGCATTATCGTGGCGTTCATGTTGAGCCTGTAAATTAGATATCTATCCTTCAGCACTTGTATAGGCATTGGCAATAAAATGCACTTTTACCTTAAAACAACTGTCAGCGACTGCAAAAATATGAATCTCTCTATTACATCTATGAGTTAGACCGTCAATTACTAATCGTAAAACGAGTACATCACTTTTTGCATGTGCATTTTGTAGCTTGTGTTGTGTGTTCATTACCTTCTTGATTATGTAATCTCATAAACATGGATTTAGCATTTGTTTTTGCCACAATAGATTCAGCACATTCAAATGAAAAGTTTTTAAAGAGAAGCTACCTTCATTTGGGTCCGCTTATTTTGAAACCAAAATTTGACTTGCAAAGGCTCCAACCCTAGCTCCCGGCTCAGTTCCTTTCTTTGTTTGTCATCTGGGTGAGGGCACTCCTTGAAAAATCTTAAAAATACAAATAAATATGTCAGAGAGAGAGAGAGAGAGAGAGGAATATTTCACATAAGAAATAAAAAATCGCGTTAATTATGTTGTTTGCTCACGCTTCAAGCTCTTGGATTTGACGCTGAGTGTGGCGATGGTAACGCTTCCTTTTCTGGCGTTGACCATTGTTGTTGTTGTCGTCGTCGTCATTATTGGGATCTTGAGCGTCGTCGCCGGAAGGGTCAGGCTCCATGGTTTCAGTGCCAGATTTGGTCTCGAAATCTTCGAAGTCTCTCATCTTCAACACTTCGCTCTCAGAGCTCCTCACGCCGCTCATGTCCAGCAAGTGATGGTGGCTCTCAAACATGTTGGGTTGAAACATCTTTGACTGATTTTTGTTCCCTCAAGGCTCTCTACTCTCTGCAAATAGTGAGACTGTGAGAGATCAACCCACTAAGAGTTTCTCTCTTGTCCAAAATAAACATACACACAAGAATTTTAAGTGACCCTCAAGTTATAGAGAGAGACAGAGAGAGAGAGGGTAAGTGATAAGCATGGACTACGGAGCTCACAAAAGTCAAAAGATCTTCTCCTACAGAGAACTGGCAAGCACACACATATGTAGGTACAGAAATTCATGGAGTTGTCTACTGAACTTTAAAGGGCCAAATGAAAAAGTTAAAGGAAAAGAGAAATTCTCTCTCTTCATTGAGAAGGGTTATGCCTTAAATCTTTCTGTATCAAAGCAATTAAGCACGTCCATTAACTGATGAACTAATTCCTCTTCAACTCATTTTAGATTTAGGATTATATCTCACCTATACACACACGCAGAGCTTAGCAAAATGTGATGTGCTATTGAACAAAGGTAAAATAAGGTAAGCTCAGAAGATCTGAACAGTAGATGGAAAGAAACACAACTTAGGTTTTGGAAGATGAAATGGAAGTGGAAAAAAAAAATCACAGAAAATTAACTCGTTGACCTCGAGCCGCGTCTATCCCCTAAGAAAGGAACGCCGTCTTCACATTTAACCCAGCCGAAGCATATAACTCCGGCAACCACATAAGAAAACCCTAGAAACCAACCACATCTCCCTCCCTTCCTCTCTCTCTCTCTCTCTCTCTCTCTCTCCCTTAGGAAGTCCGAAATCTTCCTAGATGTGAAGAAGATGCTTGTAGGGTTAACAATTGTTTTCTTGTCTGCTTTTGGTGGGTTGATTTCTATGAGCAAGACAGATAGTGAGGATTTTGTTTGCAGGTTAGCCCAAAAAAGGACATTTATGACGTCATCATGTATTTTTTGGGGGGCGGGGGGTGGGGAATGGGGTTCTCAAAATTTAAAAAAGAAAAAGGAAAATGAAAGAAAGTCTCGAGTGTTTGAGCTGTTACGTGCCAAGAGGCCAGAACAGGAGAAAAAATGCGGTGTACGTAGGAGGAGTTGACACACTCGAGCGAGAAAAAAGCTGTCAAACACTTTCCAAACAACGAGAAAACGCAAGCAAATTTTTTCACGCCCTAAGTCAAAATTAAGCCGTAACGCCCACCAATATCTCTCAGACTCTCTCTCTCTCTCTCTGTGGGGAGAAAAAAATGAAAACAACGTGAAACTACGTTCGAGGAAAATCAAAGGGAAGGGTTTGACAGCGAGTGATCTGGGCGAACTGCTTGAAACGGTGATGGTGGGTGTATATCATAACCTGTACTCACAGAGAGAGAGAGAGAGAGAGAGAGAGAGAGAGAGAGACTTACTGAAGAGAGAAACTTTGAGGGTTGAAGCTCAGACGGATCGGTTTGGCATTTCTTGGGGCTGCTGGAGAGCTTCTTCTACTCGAGTGAGAAATGGGAAAGAGGAAAAAAGGGTTTTCGTTTGCAGAGACTGTACAGTGAGGAAGATCAGAGAGCGAGAGAGAGAGAGAGAGAGAGAGAGAGAGAGAGAGAGAGGGAGGAGTGTTTTGGGGAAGAAGATGAAGAGGGTAGAGAAAGGAGTTATTGCAGAGCGTATTGAGAGGATGCAATTGCATTTATGGCTAGGGAAGGAGGAGAGTTATTGTTCTCTCAAGAGAGAGAGAGAGAGAGAGACTCGTTTTTCATGGTTTTTTCATCCACTAGGGTTAAGGGTTTACTCGACCTGAAATTACGGTATATGTAAGAGAATATACGTTGAGAAATGCTGAACGGTTAAGACATTTTCGTGAACACTTATCGGTTTAAGAAATCGGTACAAGTCTTACTAGAAATTTTAGTATATCGCGGCGACAAAAGTCTTCCGAACAACTTCTCATAATTCTCGGATACTCGAGAAACTGATGATGCTTCTTTGAAGTCGATTATCTAATGTCTCGAATGAAATGGACGATATGTTGAAAAGAAACTTATGAACCCGCATACATCTAGCCGTTTAACTATCAATGTTTGGACCACAAGAGATGCGGGTTTCGTAGTCAACATACATTTTCATTTCTATTGCTCGCTCCGAAGGTCCGAGGCATATCAAGTTTTGCCTCGTGTGGCAAGAGCAAATGTTTCTAGTTCAATGCAAGTGGATATGGCAATTACAAGCAAAGGGAGAGTCTCCTCGTCCTGGCTACTTCGTTTCATGTAAGGTTTGGTTGGGAATCATTTGTAATAAAGGAGGGATTAGAGATCCCTTTGACAATGTTTGGGGTCACGATCCATAATTATACAAAGGCTTAGCCGAATATCACGCAAATAAATGAATTCAGCCTTGACTAGGCCTAGCAAAATCCTCGACCCATGGAGGAGGAAGAAACCCGCCCTGCGGAAGAGATGATTGTATGTAGTATCCCTGTATTTACGTGTGTTTTGATGAAAAATACATGAGCCTATTTATGTCTTTATTAAATGACTACCTAAGGTAAGAAATTAAACATAATCTGAATTATATCTTAATGCACAATAAGGGAGATACATATATATAGAGAGAATTATGGAAAATATCATTATTATTTTTAACATTATCTCAAACTAAAGTTGACTTAGAAAAAGTCATTTGAAATTTGGAGAAAAGTTTCGAAAAGATGCATGGGTCGAGGGCTACGCGGCAACATGCATATGTGGCTACTTAGGTGGCTGTTGTGTGTTGTCGTGGCTACTAGGCAGGCGATGCACCGGAGGTTGTCGTGGTTGTTGTGTGCGCTACGCGGCGGGCGGTTGTCGTGGCTATTGTGCAAGTTGCGTGGTATAGGTTGTAGTACTATGCAACAGGAGATTGCTATGGCTGTTATGAGGGCTACATGGCCGCAAAACGACATGGCAAGTAATGTTAAGGATCGACATTGAGAGAGGGATATTAGTAATAATCGAAAAGGAGAATGACACAAGATATGAGGTGCTCCGATTGTGCAAACTAGCATGTGTTGGGGTACACAAACCCGATGCGCTCAAATTTTCTTCAAGATAAGAAAGATGCGAAAGAGACAATTGTGTGAATTCTGCGTATTCCTATATGTTTCGATGAAGAGTACATAAGTCTATTTATATATTTTATTAAATGACTATTTAAGGTAGCAAGATAAATGTAATTCGTGCAATCGGATTACATATATGCATAATCTATGAGATACGGAAAATTAGAAGAAATATTACAATAATCTTTAGCATTAATTAATCATGATAATTGGCCAGTTTCCTAGACTAGATTTCAAGTAAGGATTTTGTTGTTATGTTATGTTATAGCGACTTCATTATTCATCCATATGTCACTTAAAATTGTTTACCTCTATATAATCCAGAGATGTCGGCCAACATCATCAGCCTCGAAACAATTTGGTTATCCTTTCTCCCTTCAACTGACAAATGCTTAATAGACTAAGCAAGAAAATTAGGTTTAATTAATTCAATCATAGACGATGGTTTGCACTAAGGATGAGCATAGTTTCGAGGATATGACAGATTCCAAGTTCCAAAAATCGAGAAACCTATTTCGATAGGTAGGTTCCGGGTTCCAGGGTAAGTGGTACTTGGAACCCAAAATAAGTTTTTGTGTTCCTCTTGGTGTATGTTTTTGCGCAATCATGCGTTAATCTATGGTGTCCGATGATGAGTATGTAATTTGAAACCACTAATCCGAGCTTGCATTTTCGGCGATATTTATGATTGAAACTTTTACTTTGTTAATATTTCATATTTATTCATATGTCTAAATATGAGTTGTGGTCAGCAAATTGTAGTAGCAAATTATGGTCATTAATGTGATGATTCAAATGTTCAATCAATAATACATGTAGAATCCGGGTAGACCCTAGAACCTATGACGGGATACATTCCGGGTTTTAGGGTATGTTGGGTAGGTTCCACGTTCTAAAAAATGAGGAACTTGTTCCGACAGATAAGTTTCATATTTCAGGTGAAATCAGTATGGGACCTGAAATTGCTCATCCCAAGTTTGCACATATTGTGGAAGAGATGCATAAGCAGTATAGAAAGGCTCTTTTGAATCGGTTTGACAAGATAACTAGATCAACTTTAACTATTTGATGAAATGGATGTGAATTTTCAAATCTTTCGTATGATATCTCGAGTAATGACAACTGAAGTGCGGGTTTGCATACTCAGTAACGGCATCGGCTCTTGCAAAATTTGGCGAATTAAGATACTTTGAGAATGTGCAAACTGTGATCAACTAGAAATGGGTAGTAGAGAACCGTCGGGTTCAAGTAAAACGTTCCTCGAGTATTTTTAGGTCAAGCGACATCAAATTCCCTTATGGATGTTATGCAATGATTCGTGGCTGATTTAGGTATTTGAGTCCGATCGGCCTGAACACTCAATGAAGGCTATGAGACCACAAATCAGATAGAATGTGCGTATCTGGCCTGATTTTCCGAGGGCTTCTATCTCTGCAGTTTTCTCTGTGATCTTTGTGTGAGAAATGGTTTTGGTGCTAGAATGCAGGAAAACAAATATGTAGATTCAGGATATATTGATTGCGTTCGCAAGAGAAGGTTCTTTAGAGATGATTCCGACGACACCTTTCGTCTGAACGTAAACCGCTATGTATAACATATGTTCCTTGGTTTATTATTAGATTGTTGTTTGAGCCTCTGCTCCTGTCGTGCGCCTTACTAGGGGACAACACCTAATGCTCAAAAGGGAAGGAGCAATTGCTGGAAAAGAAGAAAAAAAGAACAAATGTCTGAGGATAATTGCATCTTTCGGAGTATGAAACTCGATAGGACTAGGCTCTAGCTATTATTCTCCCAAGATACAACACAGAACAAATAGAGGGAACAACCTATATGAAAACCAGCATTAAATGTGACGAAAATAGAGAATTTCATGTTTTTGTTTCATTATGATTTGGAGATTCTATTTTTGTAAAATTGATGGAGAGGGTTAATAAAGAAACAAATTAGATCATACGTTACAAAGCCGTTAAAAAAATAGTAGCCTTGAATACGTTAAAATATCCAACAGATCCTCGCGTATTTCACAAGGTCTTAAAAAGAAAGTAAAACTAAAAGCTTGGTTAGACTCAGTTGAATTTTTTCTTCACAAAAAAAAAAAAAAAGCAACTGAATGTGATGCATCGGAACTAGTGCGATTTTTGCAATGAATCAGACCTAGAAAGAATAAAATGTAATTCTTGCAACCATTGGTGGAATTTAATACTCTATGAGCTAAAAATTTCTTTTGGGAATTATAATTCTCAACAATCACACTTGGCATCCGCAAACTTTGTTGTTCAATGCGATTTTGCGTTGATAGACTATGCACGTGCCTGGTTTATTTATAAGTGTTCCAGAGATTTTGCCAAAAATCTTATAGGAGCGACCCTATATAGGTGATGCCATTAAGTATATAATGCAGTTTAATACACCACTAATAATGACTATGGAGATCATTAAGAAATTAACTCAACATCTCTTTCATTGTAGTCTTGCACTATTCTGAGGGACAATATTTTTAGTAGTACATCATTAGATCAACATATGATTTATTATTGTTCATATGAACCAACTTTATAGAATCGCTACTCACATTGATTGAGTTACTATCAATGTTGATTTTTCTCAATTGGCTCGAGTCTCATTCCCCCAGTGAATCATAAATTAACTTTTAAATTAACTTTGTTTCTAAAGGTTTAGTCAAAGGATTGGTGAAATTCACTTCGACTTTATTTAATCAATGGACATAATTCAATCTTTAAGCAATTGATTTACCACACCACATCTTAATCGGGAGTGTCTATTTTTACCGGTGAAAGTTTTATTCTTTATAATGGTTATTGTTGCTTGGCAATCGCAATGCACAAGCATCAAAGGTGACGATTTCCTTTCCAAAGGAATATATTCCAAAAAATTTCTTAATCACTCAGCCTCACTACCAAATATGATTCTACCACCCATTCTTTCAAATTGGCCACAATATTGGCTTAGGAAGCGACCATATCAATTACGTCATCAAAGTCATCCACTTCAGCCAAGTTGACTTTTGGCTTAGCAGCATTGTCATTTTCTAATTTCCATGTCCAACAAGTCCTCACATATGAGTTTTGTCTCATCTAAATTTGAGATCTTGTTAGCATCACTATATATTTTTAATGGGAAAATTATTCAAAACTCATAAACGTATTACACTTATGCTAGTTAGGTCCTAAATCTTTTAATTTGGTCAATTTAATCTTAAACTTTTTGACTATTTGACAAAGTTGTCCATTCGACCAATTGTGGCCGAAAATTGATGACATGAATGTCGGCTCTCTTACGTGGCACTACTAATGCTAACGTGAATTTTTTTTTTTAAATTATAAGGTTTAAATTTTTCATTTTTTTTATTGTTAAGGGTCGGTGGGGAGGCGGCCGCCAAGAACGGTGGCCTGTCGAGGCCGGCTATTGGGCGAGGGCTTTGAGTAAGGGCTTGTAGCCTACGGGACCTGCTAGGCCTTGGCCCGTTGCCGCCCCCCGTAGGCCCTTAAGAATAAAAAAATGAAAAAAAAAAGAAGAAAAAGAAAAAAATTAAAAATGATTAAAATTTAAAAAAAAAAATCACGTTAGCATCGATTGTGCCACTTAAGACGGCTAGCATCTATGTTATAAATTTCTAGCCAAACATTGGAAAATTTTCAAAAACTTTACGATTAAATTGATCAAATTAAAAGATTCAGGAGTGAATGATACAAGTACAATAGGTTTATGACTTTTTTAGTAAGTTTTCCTTTTTTTAATACATAAGGAAATCCACTATGTAGGATATCATTTCTGTAGTTCCACCATTAACATGAAAATCAAATCTAAAAACCTCTTACCCAGTCTATTTCTAAATCAAAATCAAAGTGTTCTAGCTATGAAAATACAAATATTTAGCAAAGGAGCAACATAAATTCCACCCAATTTCCTCCTACATTAATATATATTGGCTTATAGTACAAAATAATATCCAAAAGAGACCAAACCCTCATTATTTGACCAAAAGTCAATACAGACAGCAAGCATGAACACCAATCAAATAACTTCAAACTGTGGACCACTCATATAATCATGAAGCCAACCAATTCAAGGCATGAACAGCAATTGTGATAAGGAATTCAACAAGTTCTAAGCATGGACAACATTTATAGCCATGGCTCCAGTATATTTTGCTCTTGTACAACAACAATAGGTAGGAATCTAGTATATTTGAACCATGTACAGCAATGATAGGCAGTGCAAGGAGAGAACCAAGCATATACATCACTATTTGATCATAAAGAGAGTAGTCCAAAGCTTAGAGGACCAACCATATGGAATCTATGACTGCGATACCCATTGTCAATCATGAAAACAAACTTGAACGTAATAATTTGAATATGAACAACAAGTGTCTTATCAATGTTAGTCATAGTTCTAGCTGAGATGACTCATTATAAAAAATACATGCGCGTGTATGCTGGTTAAACAGAGCAGCAACTTAAAAGAACACAAACAACGAGTAGAAAGCTAGAAACGCAAATCAAAGTCACGATCCAAACTGAGAAGGCTCGGTGTCAAAATTACAAACACTTATATCATATCTTGAATCTGACTCCTGAGATGACAACACACATGTTTCAATGTCCAATGTGAAAAATGCCTGATAGATTTATATATTGTACCAACAAAACATGTGATCGCCCCAGCATTTTGATCCCCATAAATAAGTACAAAAAGATTAGCCCGATTTCTTTCCGTTTCTTTCCCAGATTTGCTCTTTTTTTTTTTTTTTACCTCTTTCTAAGCAGCGACACAGAATCATAAAGCCGGTGAAAGATTTCTCTAAACGGGGTAACTGTAAAATTTATAAGCATCCTCCATAAAGAGTAAGAACCACAAATTCATGAAATATGCTTGATACAATCAGTTAAATTTGAAGAGAACACACATGACAAGTATTCACCAGAATCTCGCTTACCAGAGGTTGAACTTCAGAATTGGAACGAAAGGATCACGAGCTACGTTTGTGTTCATCGCCATCAGGTGTCATAACAGTGACAGGAAAAGCTTGACCTTATTCGTTGATAGCAAACTTTACCAATTACCACCAGCAGAGGGAGAGAATTCACTTACATGAATTAGTAATATTGCCATCTGACGAATCATCCTACTCCTCCTCCATGTTGATTACCTCGTCGTTGATGCTTCTGTCGTAATTGCTCTCCATTTCATTCTCATTGTGACTTTCTATTACTCATTTGAGAAACAGCGCGAACGACAACCCAAGCGCCTCGGTTTTGCTAAGAAAATCTGAACATAAAGATGATTCTAAAATCAATTAGAATAGAAATGACTTGATTATTAAGAATTCGAATTATCCTTAAGATTGTTGAAAAAACAGTTGGAAAAGATTAAAACAAGAACAAATGTCTTAGCTGTGCAAGGATTGTTCTTAAAGATAATTTCATCTCCTGAAGTACGAAACTTGATGCGACATGCTCTAGCGGCTATCCCGCCAAGATACGACAGATATTTCTCTTTACTCCGGACAAAATAAATCGAATAAATGGGGGCAACAACGTATATATGAAAACCTGTCAAATAAATGAAAAGGAAAAGGAGAAATTTATTATTTTTTTGTATGTTTTTCCATTGTGATTTGGAGATTCTCCATTTATACAAATGAAGGAGGGGTTTAATAAAGAATCAAATCGAATCAGATGTTATAAAGCCGTTACAAAGTAAGGGCTCTGGATATTTTAAAACTGGTGAAATATCCAACAGCAATGGCACGTCGACTTCAAAAGACCGGCCCCTTGTTAGAACATTCTTAAGTTGATTCGTCAATAAAAGTGTACAATCCCTTTTTTATAGGTCTTTTTCAGGGAAATGGAATTGATCGAGGCTTCCTACTAGCGAGTGTGTGTCTGAGTGAGGATCCTATCTTTTCTCTGGTCCCTTTTCTTTTGTTGCTTTAATTCCATTTGGTTTGGCTAGGTATGGTCATCAGACCTCCGACCCTTTTGAAACTAAATGTCTGCCATTAATTCCACCCACCTCTCCCATCGCCTCATCAAATGATGTTAATCGTTTTTAGGCTTTCATAAGTCAGTGATGCTCTCATCTTCTTCTCATCTATGCTTCATGGTTTGTGATGGTTCTAATTTCCCTGATTCCCAAGAAAAAAGAGGAAAACACATGGAAAGGAAAGCTCCAACAACGGCTTAACACATCATCTTTATCTTTCTCTCCCTTTTCCTCGAGGCATTTTCGTTGGATCAGATGCGCGTCTTACAATTTGTGCTCGTGTTGGCAATACGACATCGACACGTCACATGATTCTCGTGGGGAAAACTAGATTATTGTCCTAGAATCTATCCCTTTTATCACTTCGCCCCTTGAGGTTCGGTTTGTGTGTTGCTCTGACCCTTAGCACTTTGACAGCTCGGCGTTCCTTTATTTTCCTTAATCTTTGCCTTGCACTTGTTGCTTCGTGGTGCCTAATACGATATGCTTGAATTCCTAACAAGTGACCGGACAAATTTCTCTAGAGATAATGCTAGTGGTAGACGTAGTATCTAGCTCAAGGGCGACGAGATCGCATAACCATTTGCAACTACTAGCTCACATGGGTGAGGGAAACGTAGATATCATATATGAAGCTTCATAGATCATAGTACTTATCAATAAATATCGTGCCGAAACCACCAAGGTATAGACCATATCAATGGCCGTGCCAATGCAGGCCTAACGATCCTTGCCCAAGCCCGCCCATGATGGAAAAATTGTTGAGCATTCTATAGAAAATTGATTGCGCCTAGAGGAGCCTAGTCAGGTTCCGGGTGAACATGTCGAGCTCAAGAAGGGAAATCCTCGCCCGATCGAGCTTAAGCCGACCCAGCATGCCGACAGACCACCCATGATCACCTCTAACATGTGGCCCCGCTAAGGACAACAGGCCCCCTCGATGCTTCATTGAATGATGCGACATATTCCAGCACGAGGGCGAAAGAGATGTCCAACGACCATTGGATCCTCAGGAGCCTCATTAACATATGCAAACAGAGTTTAGGTGAATCTCTGAATCACTGGACAGTCCGAATACATGGCCAACGTACAAGATCATAATAATTCCCAGATTTTCCTGCTTCCCTGACGAGTTGGGCTCCAATGTTATTACATGATTCAATCCCTTTCATCCATTTTCAGACCACTTTTTCCTGGAAATTCACTTTCATAAATGGTCTAGTCATTCCATTCATGCCACAAAGAAAGCTTTTTCTCCACGGACATCTTCAATTTAGATAATAAATGAAGAGAATCCAGATGGGCCAGTTTGGAGGTTGAAAGGTGAAAGGTTAAGCAATGTGCAAAATTGAATTATTTCTGCATTTTTATATCATTCCTTCGTCACCTACACAATATGAAGTAAAAGCCATTCAACCACTTCCTCTTCATTGCAGTAGCCCAAAACTATATAGTACATGAACTCAGAAATTTATTGATATAATCCACTAATATTGCAAGAAGAGTTCTCACGACTTATAACTTGAGTTTATACTTGCAAGCAGAATCTATCGTCCTGGTTTTGATACCAATAGAAATGTCACAGGTAGTATAAGAGGTTGCCTTCTTACTAATGAACAGGACCTTTGCTTCCCCGTTCAATGACGTCGACGATGTGAAATTCATGACCCCTCCTAAGAAATCGCCCAGAAAACCGCCGTTCGCCACCAATTTGTTCGCCGAGACCTCCATGGAGATGCTGATGTTGTGCTTTGCTCGACCCGGGATCGTGTCCGCTGCCACCAATGCGTTGCCTACCTCGGTGCCACGGTAGGTGACGTACGACATCCCGTCTTGGTACTTGAAGCTACCGTAGCTGCGGTTGTCGACCGTGATCGTGATCCCCAGCGTGAAACTGAGACTCAATGCAACCAAGTTGAAGTCTTGTAAGGTGACAGATTGAGGGGTCAATATGGGCTGTTTAGGCTTTAGGATTGTGAAGTACAGGGTCAGCATGACTCCCACAATTATGAGCAAGAGAATGACCGAAATCGCGCAGCCGATCTTGAGGCATTTTCGGCTACCCATGTCTTTTTTCCCCTGGTGGGTGTTTGGGATTAGAGAGAAGAATGTGACAGCAGCAGAAGTTTCTGGCCTTGGATTCGTTCTGAGTTCGTAGATTTTTTCCAGTGCAGAAAGATGGGGATTATTTCAAGGTGAGATTGAATCTGAGAAGACAATGCGAAGTGTCTTTTGTTGGATTGTTTTTGTTCGTTTCACTGCAAACCAGGATGAATTCATTGGAGAAATCTCATAGTTTTAGGCTTGACCTATGCTCTTGTCCATCAGGAGGTTCTGATGCCATATGACCAGCAGATATGAACGCTAGGCCATCTGTTGCTTTTTACAGGAACTACAGGCTAGAGGCCCAAACAAAAAGAGTGTTCTGTTCATTCGATTACTTGAGAAACCAGGCCCATTTCCTTCGGCTATGACATGTTCAGCCTCGGCCCTCAGAAACATATTGCCCAACACGACCGACAATCCGAGTGTGGGAAAACCCTACCTTGTCATATTCCGTCGGATTGTTGGCCGTGTCGGAAACTGCCACCCCTAGATTGTCGATTGTGTCGGAAATTGCCACCCCTACCAATGATATACTGGTTCCATTAGATTGACTGAACCGATTGGTCCGGTCCTAGGACCATCCGGTTCGATTCCCGATCCTTAAACCGAGAACCGGTCCTTCCGATTTAAATTCTGATTGTTGGATGGGACCGGGACTAGACCGAGAATCGATCAACCCTAATAATTGGCAAGTATCGAAATTCCTGTGACAAATTAAAAGCGATATGATAGTTATCACTTTAAGAGTCAATCGTAATATATGAGTTTAACCCATCATATTTGTTATTAGGCATATAACTTACTCTATGATACACTTATTTTCATCGTAATAATCGATAAATAACTCAAATTTAGCTACGTACTATGTGATTATATTAAAACAACATCAATCTAGAATCCACTTATACCGACAAGCGCCTTACATGTTACGTGAATGTAACCAATCATGGTACGAGATCAGGTTTCAGTTAAAAATCTGTTCTAAGAATTAACTGTATCCTTCATGATTCAAGTGAAAAATTGCCTCCTAAACATGTCGAAAAAGAACAATTCTGTTGTCACTGGTGAGGGTTCATAAGCACATGTATCAGAACTACAATCGAAACTAGCTGCGCTAAACTATCTTGACATAGATTCCCATTTCCTGTGGGGAAATATGTAGGGAGCGAGCATTCCTCTCCATTGAAGAAGACCCGCGATGGAAACCCATCGCCTTTCGCCACTTTGATGCCCGGCGTGAGCTTCTTTGTGAACGAGATCACTGATTGTTGCTTCCCGGGGACCCTAGGATCGGCCTTTTTGGCCGTCGCGTTTGTCTCTCCTATCAAGAAGGTCGATCCTGGCAGCCCCTGAAGGAAGATGGTATGGTTCATCTCAGGAAAGAACGTGCCGTTAAATGAGTAAGACTTCTGGAAGCCGCGAGCCACTTTCTTCAGTTGGATGGCAGTGAACCAGTTCTCGAAATTGATCTCTTCCCAGTTGAACAGGGTGACCCGGACGGTCCAGCCATTCTTGTAGTCGGTGTTGACGTGCCAGTTTATCGTTACCCCGCAATTGTCGCCGCAGGGCAAGGGGTTGGGGATGTGGAAGTGCTTTATCTTTGCCCATGCCAAGGCTTTGGCCGTCCTGTTCTGGAAAGGGACTAGGAGGGCTTCCGGGGGAGGAGCATTGCTTGGGCCTTCTGGTTGCACGAATCTGAGCTATTGCAGCCGCAAGCACAGGTGTTGCAAGGGATGACCGACTTGTTGTAGTATGCCGAGAAGGAAACGCAGCAACGAGAGGTCGTTTTTGTCGGCCTCGAGATGTTGCAGACCACTTGCCAACTTGCGATGGCCAAAGTCGTAGCTTGGAGGCCGCTGGGGTCTGGGAACTCCGTGGGGTCCACTCGGATCGGCGGGCCGCATCGGTAGTCAGGGTTGAGGGTGCCCACAATTTTCCATTTCTCAGGAGGATGGAGAGCGGTTAGGTTTGTGTCGGGTGGGAGCTTGTACACTTGCACTTGGAATATGGACTTTGCTTGGCTCGGGTCCATGATTGACGGCAAGATGCTTCCGTTCCTACAGCAGTAAGGCAGTTTCCCGATCTTTGTATCATTCGCCCTCTCGGGGCAAATCCGCCATGACCGGTTTCTTCTGGCAGTTCATCACTTGGGAGAAATCAAGGCTCGTGTAGTACTGCGACGCAACCCCGTAGAGGCAATCCGAATAGTCTATCTGGTGAGTGTATGCTCCTCTCATTGTGTATATGAATTCCCCTCTCATCCACTCCCAAGTCAGGTTCCAATGGTCGAGCCGGCCCAAAGGGCTGTCGTTCTCGATCGTCACCTGAGCTAGATAGTTGCTCTCGTAGGCTTGGATCACATCGTAGCTGAACGAGAGGTCGCCCTTCTGACGGGGCAATAGCTTCGTTTTCTGTCGCTTGACCTTGTACTTCGGATCCCGAATGCAGCAGGCGTACATCGAAGTCTCTGCCAAATCCCATTTCTTAAAATTTAGAGCAACTGCAGAAGGGAGGATCAAGTGATCTTGTGCAATGCACAATTGATCAATCTCGGAGTTTAAGCCGGTCAGTGAAATCACGGTAGGTTGCAGAAGAAATGTGAACAATGCTAAAGAAAAATCGATATGACATGTGCCACTTACTCTTATGTACAGGCGCAGGACATTTGTATCCATCATTCTGAAGCCGTATCGTCTTTGGCATTGGGATGCCTGGCGGTTTCACGCCAAACTGGGTGCCGGAGATCTGAACTATCGCCTGGATTTGGGTCAGATCCCCTGCGGTCTCAATCGACGTCTTCAGATCAGTCTGAGGATACCCCGAGAGGTGAGTCCCGTTCCCAACCGAGGCCGGGAAATCCTCACCGTCGACCAGGACTGCCCCGCTAGCCGTGACTAGAATCTCCTGGTGCTGGAATCCAATGAATAACTTCCAGGCCTGGAGCTCGAGCGTGCCTGTGTTCAAGACCGTCGCGGTCGAGTTGAAGGCCCAGGACTGCGCCGACGCGTTCTTCACGTGTGGGAATTCCTTGGTCCTCGTGATGAAATCGTAGGAGATGAAGATGCCGTTGCAGTTCTCTTCCGCTGGAGGAGGAGCCGCAGGCGGATCGTAATCGGAGTCCAGAGCATGGACGTCATCCCGAGATGCGAAAGAAACAGAGAGAACAATGAACAAGCTCAATGCCCTTCTGGCTTCACTCATGATATCCTAGGATTGCAGTGGACTTTCAAGAGAGATCTCTCCAGGAAAATCTCATCTGAAATGCACCTGAAGATTTCATTGATGGGTGCTCTTTTCCTCCTCTCTCTTTTCCTTGTTCTTTTGTTCAAAGTGACTGAATCTTGATCTTTTGGTTATGAGAGAGAGAGAGAGAGTGAAAAGTGGGTGAAAGGGAAAAGTGGCAATGGGAGGGAGAAGTAGAAGTGGGGCAAAATTAGGAAGGGACAAAGTCAGCTCTCCATTCTCATCCTCTCAAAGTCACCGATGACTCTGGACAGTTAACAGGGAACGGTTTCTTGATTCTTTTTCACCTAAAAGTTGCCAATGGTGCTGGGAATACTGAGAGAGGTTGACAATCTTTATAAATTTATTCCTGCAACTGAGCACTTTGGGTTCCATATTATGAAAAGTTAAAGATGAAGCAATAGCTAAACATCTGCAGCACAGAATATAAACAGGAAATTTGGACCATCAACTTGGAAAGCCATGCTCCTGAAAGAAAAACCTGGAAAATCAAGCCGGCTTAGGTTCCTCGCGGAATTAATTCATGGTAACCTATATTGATTCCTTAATTCTCATCTGTTTTGGAATGATACTGTCATTGGAATATCATGGTTTTTACTGTAGTTTTGTCTTGTTTCTGAGATCATAATAGCTCCAGTTGACAAAAGTGAAAACATGTGAAGAAGTTTAGTTTATTCTGAGCTCCTAACATTAAGAAACTGGAGCTCTTATGATACTGTAGAAATTTATGTGTAGGATTAAGTTAAAATTACAGACTTGATCTCACCAACACTTGCTATGCATCTGTGCGCCGAGCAGCTGACTTCAATTATTCGTGAAGATTTTTAAAAAGGGCAGCGACAAATTTTACGCGATGTGCCAGAAGCTCGATTTGTTAGAGCCTCTAGGCAATTCCATAACATTTACCTCTCAAATTGAACAAGTTAGAGATCGCAGTCAGAGAAGACAAAAACAAGTGACTGTCCAAAAACTAGAACAACACAATATCGGCTTTACAGTCATCATGTAACTTTATAAACTTTGGCTCTAGGAAGAATCCTAACTCAATTTCTAAAGCAATTAAAGATTGATCATCCCTTTCCATACACAAAAAATTCCTAGTTATACTAGCACTATGTTCGATAGCTTTACAACTGTTCCTTCTTATGAACTGGTAACCTCCAAAAGAGGCGATCCAAATCTTCAATACAGACATTGACTGATAAACATCTAGACAGCTTTGGATTTACAACACCTGGTGTAGTTCTCTGAATGCCACTTCTTGTGCTCTGTTGACCTCCGAGGAAGTGGTTTACAATTTCCTCGTGGTCGTGGCCATTAACAGCTTCGTTTTTTAACTTATTCCGAAGGCCTCCAATGTGGAAATTACACCTAACAATTAGGAGTGTCCTCCACATCGGAGGGCTTGGCCTTTGATTTTGGTGCTCTGGAGGGTCTTGACGACTTCGGAGATGACGTCGACCTAGCCTTTTTCCGTTTTTGTTTCTTCGATCCTTTTAAGAGTTCTGTCGGCGGTGAATCTTCAACCATACCAAGTGAAGGTTGGCCCGACCCATATTGTTCAGAATCCACTAGAAATCATCGGAAGTGACAAGTGACAAATTAGAAGAGGAAAACAATATTTAGGGCTCATTGAAATATGACCAAGTTCACATGAACCAGAGGGAAAATGTAAAACTCTAACCAGCTCATATAGGACAAGAAACATATTAGAGAATTAATTGCTGCAAAACCTCGTAGTGATATGATCTGGAGAATATACATATACTTATTTCAGGGGGATATTACTGAAAGACGATGAAACATCTCCGCTGAAATAGAGAGGATAAAGGAAGGTTTTAAAACAATAACTGCAGGACAAAGTATGCTCAAGAAAGATGATGTGCGAACATTTTTATCTAAGCCTTTCAGATCGCGAGGAATCGCCCAGTGAGTGAACAGGTTACGAGCAACCATTAAAAACTGTCGAATCACAAATCTGTTATTTCACAGTGACAAGCTTTCAGAGGACAACCTTTCGCTACTTGAAAAGAGAGGAAAATGATGTACTGACATAGAAAAGGGGAAAACCAATGTCTATATGGAGCAGGATGCGTGTGACATCAAGGATGAAGCTAAGGTTGCAATTAAGAACCTTCAAGCTTTTATAGCCAGTCAGATGTAAGTCAATGTACTCCCCATTACTACTTTCAACTCATAGTTTTCTCTAACATATGGGAAGGAAAAGAACTACGAAATGAAAATTTTGCAGCTTGTTGCTTCCTGGCAGTCTTATGGAGGAAAAAGTTTATCATTTTCAAAGAGTAAACTGTCCGTGTGACATTAGACGCACAGAGATAGATAGCACAAACCATGTTTCTTTCCAACTGGCGAATGCAGAGAACTGCAAATTAACAGAAGGGAAATCTACGAAGACAACATACCCGGAGAGGACCTTGGACGATGACCCACCACCATATTAGAATCTCCAGGCTCACCGATCGAACTGAGCGAGCCAGAGAACTCGGGTGCGGCCCTGAACTCATTCATCTGCATTCTCCCGAACGAAGTAATCACAACCATAAAACAGAATTTCATGAAAAATCTAAAACCACAGAAATTTAAAGCTACAAGAGAGGAAATTTGTGTGTTTGATCACATACCCAGCTGGGTCCATTACCGGATGGACCATCCCATCCAATATGAGAAACATGCTTAACATCAGTCGGGTACCCGATTTCCATTTCGCGTTCCTTCAGGACTACAGAACGAATACCCCCATTTTCAAATAATCAATCACGAAGCATGAACTACCATTTGATCACCTACATGTGACAACACAACCCCAAAAAAACACAAAGTGCAAAAGCATCCATTTTTCCTCAACTCAGACACAATTATGCTTGCTTCACAAGAGAAAGAAAAGGGCGGCACTACTCACCAAAGATTTGGGAGATGTACTTGAAGCTCTTGCAGATTCCCTTGATCGTCATTGTCATGAAAGATGTAACTCAACCCCTCCAGAACAAGCAGCCCCTAAAATCTTTCGACAAGTCGAAAGGGATGATTTTTCCCTCTTCCGTCCGCTAAAAACGGCACAAATGTAATCGAAGGGGAATGCAAGAACGAATCACGCGTTTTTTTACCTTTCAAAAAAGGAAACGAAATCAAATCGGTCTACTAATGAGACATCTTCATGTTTCTCTCTCCTTCCATTAGTCTGCTTGCGAAGGCTCCATCCTCCATTCGGTCGCAAAGGGTCTTCGCCAATGGCGAAATTGTGCGCACCCCTCCGCTCAAATCAAGCGCCTCAGCGTGCAAACGCAGGAATCTCCGCGCATTGGTGTCGCGGCTAGAAAGGTGATGACGGTGACGATGAAGGGTGATTCGGGCTCTTTTCTAATTCCAAAGCAAGAGAAAAGGAAATTTGAGGAGTTGGTAAGAACAGAGGAGGGAGAAAGGGACAAGAGAGGAGATGGATATGAGAGAAACAAGACAAGACAACCATGAATAACCTCCAAATCACAGGTTGTTGGACGGAGAGTGAAACAAACGTTGTATCAAACTTCAATTTAGACCGCTTTATCATATTTGCTTTAATTAAGTAATGCCAGATTTCATTTATGGACTCTTTTTGTTGTGGATGACATTCAATACGATACCGTCATTTTATTAATAAATTTTAGCACGGTCGATATCAATCGAAAGAGTTGTATGCTATGGTCGGAGTCAATGGGTTAAGATGGATTAGTAAGTGTGACGGCATTTGAGAAAATAGATCTCGCTTTAAATGCGATCAATAACAATTACTACATCCAATGATCTTATAGATGAAAAGCTTGTATTTGTTCTGAGTTAAACTAGGAGCAACTGAAAATTGTCGTTTCTATCGACTCGAAATCTGCTTTCCAATTCACTTATGGCGAGAAAACAACATTTTTGAACAATTAATGTGATGCTTATCATGTGTTTTCAAGCACGACTTAAAAAAAAAAGTTAGACATCACGACGAGACATCTTTAGGCGTCTTTGAAATCTCTTCATAATTTCCATGAATGTGAAACTGAATTTGCTAGAACCATAAACTCAAATTCACATTTTAACTTCATGAACCATATAGTGCATTGAAATCTCCAAACATTCCAACTTATTGAAATCACAACAGACTCACAAGAACTCTCCAAAGAAAAAGGACCGAAAGTCATTTTTCTCAACCATTCGATGAAAACTATAAAGTGTGTGGTTCATATTTTCATCGATAGGAAAGCAAGAGAATTCCGTCGTCCCGTGAGCGAGTGGGCATTTGGGGAGCAATCTCGAAAGGTCTTAAGGGGCAAGACTCCTTAGACATTATAGGGTTTTTATAATTAAAGTTTATATTTTTTTTTCTTTGTAATTGAGTGATGTGACGGGAGGTTCATAATTTAAGTATAAATCGGGATAAAACTCGTGTCGATTTCTTTTTCTCGCTTTGCGCCCGGTCCCCTGTTCTCGTAGTCCCCGTGGGACAAACTCCTGAGGGACGAAATTGCCCCTCCACACTGACCAGTGACCACCTTAGGCGATCAATATGATCGCCAATGTTTGATTTGCATCACCACAGTCCAAGAGCACCCCTTCCGACGCCGGCCCAGATACGACTTGATTAAGCCCTTGACGGGCTTGAGATCGGAGCTAGCGATCACATCACGGCTCTGGATTTAGATCCCAGTGTTCTCTATGGGTTGGTCACATCCTGGGCCGTGACCACTGACCATGTTAGACTGAAGGCTCATGGGCTTCCGGGCCACGAGCTTGCAATTTTGCAACGCGACCCCGAGTGGCCGGAGATGAAGTCCTCCGTGCCCGTGATGTAGCGGTCTTGATAGAACTGGCAATTGGCGTGCGTGTAGCGGGTGTCCTGGTAGGCCTCGATTCGGCACCGGTTTATGACCGTCTTGTCCTCGCTGACGCGGAGCGAGACGGCCTGGTGTTTCTGCGGTCTGGCAGTGTTCTGGAAACATATGGCTTAGGCAATGAATCCATCACCATTCACAGCTGCATTCGGACATTTTACAGAACGTAGAGTAGAAATTGTTCTCTTGGTCATGCTCATCGCTCCTCATTTCAAAGTTTCCATGGTTATTAACTATCAAAGATATAAGATGAGATTGGTCCTTACCAACATTTGCATACGCTGCCAGTGATCACTGTCGAATCCATGCCATCGCCGACGAGCATGATGTTTGTCTTCCTTGATTGCGTGATGTTCGTTCTTCACATAAATAACGTACCTGGCCTTGGCTTTATTAGGAGCATCCGCAATCGCCTCTTGCACTGTCTTGTACTTCTATCCGTCGCCACCAACACGTCAGCCTTAACAACGCTAGCTGGAGACTAGAGAAGATGACGATCTTATCCCATGATCCTTGATGGGAAATCCCCGATCAAGGACTCCAGGACATCTGATTTTAATCCTTCAAGAGATGAAGGAGAAACAAACATGGCTAACAAAGTTCTTGTCCTGGATATCAAGTCACCGGAATAGGCTCAATCGAAGATTTAGCTGACGACAAGCCTTTAAAGCCGTCCAAGCAGGTGATGTAATTTGTGAGTGAACTGCTCAGCCATGTATGGACATTCTGCAGATGACTGCGGAGAGAAAATGTTGTGGATTGAGTTGATTCAAATCTAAGAAAGTGCTCGTAAGTTTGTGGGTTATGAGTTTTATAACTCTCATACTAACTAAAAGTAAGTGTCAAAGCTTCGAATGTCAATAACCCAAATCATTGCCTTCTGTTCTTGAAGACTCCTCATGGAGTCTCCAATCTATCCAGACATTCCATCAATCCCTCGCAACCAGCAAAAGATGAGTATAAAATATCAGAAGTGTCAAAATTTGTGTACGACGCTCACTTTAGTACCAAAATTTTTTGTTGGCTCGCTTAAACAACAAATTGGAGAAATAGAGATCACTTAAGTGCCAACGGCATAACATTCCTACCAAAAAATATGAAAATTTGTTTGGTTTATGCAGGGGCCTCCGAAGAGTACGATGTAGCTATTTAAAGCCTACAATCAATAGTTATCAACGGATGTTACAAAAGGAGGTTACAAATAGAGATTACAAAGGGAAGTTACAAACAAACGTTACAAATTGTTAGCGAAACAGTAACATTAACTTTTGCTTCGACTTTACTACCTTGACAGTTTCTTCGACTTCCCTACTTTGCCGGTTTGTTCTTTCATAGTTGTATCGAGATTGTCGACTTCACTCTTTGTTAGTTCCTACAAGATGTCAATTCATCAAGTTATCCATTATTCTGTTCATAAATGACCAAACTCGGCTCTCATCAACTAAGTCTATCACACATCAATAACCACAAAAAAAAAAATGGTCATTTTTTTGTGGTCTACTTACTTTTTCATTTGTTTGTGGAAGCAAATGCCCCCTTTAAAAGAATTGAATAGTTCATCGACCATTCGATTCTTTTAAATCGATAGTCAAGAGTCCTCATGTGCTCCATTGTCATCGGCAAATTTGATTGTTTCTTACCTAATTTTATCTTGATCGGATTCATCATATGGCTGATACTTTTCCAAGAAAGGCATGTTTTGTGTGAAGTCTTCATGTGGCCCTTTATTTTTATCCTTAAGTAATTGCTCATACTTGGACTCTCTTGTTGCCAATTAGAATAATCGCCAAAATTTTAGCCTTCAATTTTTTCTCTAAAATTGTATTTTCAATCCATTGGAAGCCAAATTTGTTAGTTCTTTCTCTGGAAGTGAAGTAAGGCATCTATCATATCCCTCTTAATTCGAGCAACAAACCGATTGACAACTCATTATTGTTTTTATAATTTATAGCCGAATCAGCGATTGATACTTCAGGTATCATTCTATAAAATTGAGAGTGGAATTGTCATTTCATTTCAGCCTAAGTATGGATTGAATTAGGAGGTAAACTCGTATACCAAGTAAATGTAGTTTTTGATAGAGACAAAGGGAACAACATAAGCCTCATGAATTCATTTTTGTGCATTTCCACATTGGGCAATAAATATACCAATATGGATGACGGTCAACTGGTCATCTTCTTTAGTGAAAGCATCGAAGTTAGGGTTTTAAATTTTCTTGGTTATGGAATACTATAAGCCCAATCAGGATGTGGCTTTCTATATACTAGCATGATCATTCCTTCATCGGTACCTAACTATTGTAATACGAGTTCGACTTAATCAGAATTTGCAACTTAATACTTTTCCTACCACCTAGGCTTTGGGTAGATAGGTCAATAGGCTTTACCATCCTGCCCTCTAAGCTTAGGATGAATAGGATTTTCAGGCTTTTTAATATCCTCAATGATGGTGGGATCACTTGGCCTAAATTATTTCTTATGTTCGATTGATTAAGAGTTGGAGGAATATATCCTGAAGCCACCGTGTTTAACTGGATCGGTATGGACTGGTTGAAGGTCCCGAGCCTGCAGATGACATCATTGATTGCATCAATGACCATCGACTTTGTCACATCAGAAATGTGTCTTGCTATCTTATTTTGGGGTTGCTGACATCTCCACATTGCTCTTGTTCTGCCACCGGCTAAGCAATTGAAGACTCAGAATGTCTTATTCTATCATTACCAGTTGGCGATGGTCAATTGCTACTGCAAAAATTGTCAGCATCGAGTTGATTCATTGTTATGGCCATTGTACTTCCTCAAATCAACCATACTTATCCTATCAAGCGTGCCAAAAAAGATGTTCACTATAATTTCTCCCTTGACGAAGTATCATTCACATAAAGTTGTTATTCGATTTTTAATTAAATGAGACAGGTTGTATGACAACTCCGGACACAAAATATCACAGGAAATGAGGGAATCAACAACTTCAATCCAAACAAGACTATACAATCACCAACAAAGCAGGAATTAATTGATGACAAGGCTTGAGAAATACAGACTCTATAATGAAAAAGAACATAAACAAATTATACTGAAATTTACTTGACAACAAAGCTTGAGAATGCTAAAGTGCTCTGCCAGAATTTAATCGACGACACAACACCTTGGACAAAGATACACACCGAAATTTAATGGACAACGCAAATCCGAAAATAGCAGCTAAGAAACATGTCGGCATTTAATCGATGATGTGAGTATGGAAAAATAAAACTACAGTGTAGGAAAGTATAGATAACTTAAAGATAGTAGATATATTTGATTTGTGTAGGGGGCTCCGAAGAGTACAATGTCATTATTTAAAGCTTACTATCGGCAGTTATCAACGGAGGTTACAAGGGGAGGTCACAAACAGAAGTTACAAAGGGAAATTACAAACAAAGGTTACAAATGGCTACCAAACAGTAATATCGACAGCTACATTGATTCCACTACCTTGACGGTTCTTCGACTCCACTAGGTTGACGGTTTCCTTATTTCACAACATTGATGGTTACTTCTTTGACAGTTGCATCCGAGATTGTTGACTCTATTTTCCTTATTAATTGAAAAGTCATATGGTACTCAAGTGATTAAAAAAAAGTTATGCCACTCAAACAAGAGTAGTACATAAGTTATGACACTCAAAGTAAAATAAAAAAATATATGGTACTCAAGTGAGCGTTGTGAGAAAATGATGGCACTTATGATGTTGGTTTCCATTGTTTTCCAAGTAAGGGGGAAATTGTCAAAAAAATTCTGAACTTATTGTACTTTTGTCAATTCAGTACTAAACTCTTCTAAGTTTGCCACTTGAGTCCTAAACCCTTTCACTTTTTTGCCGGTTGAGTCTTGTTCGTAAGTGTTTCCGATGGTGAATAACCCAAGTGATTACCTTTTAAAATATCACTCTCAATTTAGGTTTTGGGCACCAAACAACTTCGATCTTTTGGATCTTAGAGTAAGCAAGTTATCCTCAATCCTCGCCAGGATTAACGAATGCGAAAGGTAGTTACTTCCTCGTTCATCATGAACAACACAATTTATATGATCTTGGTGAAGTGATGAATGATTGAGCGCATAGAAACATTTGCAGCACTGGGAACATCGTCTTTGCCCATTTTAGAAAGTCGTAACTTTGATTTGCCTTTCTTTTTTTTCAAAAACAAAGAAAGAGACAAAGGGCTTACCTCCGATTTGGTTGGTCCAAGGATAATTATCCAGAAAGCCTTAAATATGTTGTATAGTGGCCATTTCATTTCTAAATTTTTCAGTTTTGCTAATTTAGTCATAATCTTTTCAATTGTGTCAATTTAATTCTAAAATTTTTGAATTTTTATCAATTTAGTCCTAAAATCTATTATTTTGATAATTGGTGAAAGAACTATATTGACAAATTGTCAAAAGGATAATATTGACAATTGTTTTTCCTTTCATTTTGGCCTACAAGGAGACCCACAATCCCTTGCCGACCGAGGGTCGCAGCCTCACTTGGCCCTTCCAGATCTAAGCGAGGCCTTCGTAGCTAGCGAGTGTAGCTACCTATGCCAGCAGAAAAGAAAATTATAAAAATGGACTAGTTCAATGAAAATCCTAAAACTTGTCACAAAAGTATAATTGATTCGTAAAACTTTTAAAATTTCAATCAAGTCCTAAATATTTTCAAATTAGTGTATTCGAGTCCTTCCGTTACCTTCGTCCAACTTGACTAACGGAAAGTGCTAATGTGCCTTTTTTAAAAATATTTTCTCTCTCCTATGTGGTGATGATTTGGCTAAAACGATTTTGTTTTGATCCAAATATAAATACAAAACCAAGAAAAGGAGGGGGGGAGAGAAGAAAGATAGAACTAGGTGGCAAGGGCTAAGGGCCGCCACCGTCGAGAAGGGCTGGCAATGGTGGGGGCGGCGGCGGGCTTATTTTTCTTTAGCATATTTTTATGATTTAATTTAAGTGAAATATTACTATAAATAATAATTGGACCAAAATAACGTCATTTTAGCCTTAAATTTCATATTTTAACACGTCATCACCAGGTAGGAGAGGGAAAATATTTAAAAAAAAAGCCATGTCAGCATTTTCTGTTAGCCAAGTTGAACGGAATTAACCGAAGGACTCGATTGCACTAATTTGACAAGTTTTAGGATTTGATTGCATTTTTTTCAAGTTTTATAACTCAATTGCACTTTGGCGACAAAATTTAGGATTTTCGGGCGCACATATCGCTAATAAACAAATTTAATATCTAAATTACAAAAATTGTCTAAGCCAATCTTGGTTGTGCCGCGTAAGATGGCCAACGTCCACATTAGTGATTTTCGGTCAAAATTGGCCGAATGGACATAATTGGCATTAGGACTCAACCGGTACAATCGAACAGTGAGGACGAAATTAGCACAATCCCAATAGGTTTATGACTTTTTTATATTTTTCCCTTTGGTCTTACATATAACTTTCATGGGGGATTTTTACATAACTACAAAATTAAGATGCTTGATTGAAAAGAACATGCAATTGAAAACGAAATAAAAAAGGTAGGCCAGCTCCGAGATTGTTAGGTTCTTTGATCCAAAGACTAGGAACTGACACTAACAAGGTTATTTCCGTGTTTTTTTAATATGAAGCTTACCCATCTTGTGACTGATCACCTTATTTGAAAAGCACATTTGAAGTCGAGTCCTTTCATGAGTTCTTATTTGATTCATCAACTCATGCTTTTTCTTTTCAAGGAGACATCATTCGGGTACATTTTTTTCTAGTGGAAAAATGAGAATTTTGTACCTCCTTAAAAGCAGGATTACATATTCAAAAAACGATTCTTCTAAGCATATTCGTCGATGCTTTTGAGTCCTCCACCCATTTATCTATCATAATGACCGCAAACCGTTGCGAAAACGTTATGGTAATAATGATATTTGACTCCATGGTGTAATGAGAGTTATCTTTCCTTTTTCTTTTATTTGGCCAGCAATTGAAAGTTAATTTCAATAATACTAGTTTATACACACAAAAAACAAATTTTGAAACATCTCTATTTCATTAGATAACATCTTAAGTTTGGTTTTGGGCGTCAACTAAATCGATATTTTCGATCCTAGAATAAGCAAGGTATCCTCATTCCTCGTCGGGATTAGCAAATTACAGAGGTAATTACTTTCTGGTTCTTCATGTAAAACACAAGCTAGATCATCTTGGTGAAGTGTCGAATGATTGAGCCTTTAGAAACATTTGCAGCAGTGGGAACATCGTCTTAGTCTATTTTGCAAAGTCTTAACTTTGATTTTCCCTTTCATAAACCAGAAAGAGATTGGGGAACAGGACAAAAGAGGTCATAAATCTATTGCATTGGTACCAATTTAGTCAAAAACCTTATAATTTGATCACTTTAGTCATGAATATTTTTGCATGGGTACCAAGAGTCCATCTAGCGAATTTTGGATGAAAATCGCCGACGTGAACGCCGATTGTTCTACATTGCAAGTCTTCATTGAAGTGGACATTTTTAATCATATCATAAATTTTTATAATTTTTTAACCTCTTTCTTTTTTTTTTTTTTTGCGCTTTACAGTTTTTTTTTTCTGTGGACCGGCACCCTTGCGCCCTAGTGAAGAGCTCGTGCGGTCCCGACTCGATCTAGACGAAGCTCGACACCCGGATGGGGTAAGGGCATTGAGGCCCTCAGCCAAAATTTAAAAAAGAAAAGAAAAGAAAAGAAAAAAATAGAACATTAAAAAAAGAATTCAATTTTTTAAAGATATTAATAAAAAAATTTCATGTCAGACTGATCGGGCCTTGTTGGCCGGTGTCTATGTTAGCAATTTCGGCCAAATTTGGCATGATGTACTCAATTGATATGAATGCAGAAAAATTTAGGATTTAATTGATCTAATTAAAAGATTTAAGACTTAATTGATATCAATGTAATAGATTTAAATTTTTTTGGCACTTTTGTCGGCAGTATTCCCAATGTGGACATGATCTTGTTTAATGATGATCAACCCCCACAGTTCTTAATTTCAAAGAGCATGCGATGCCCATCATCATCACCAGCCCCACCACATCCACCAATTCTCGTATGCCTAGTGGGGTTTTGTTAAATTCTCCATAAAGGATACAGGCCCGTGGTTTAAATTCGTACTATAATATAATCTATCCAAAAGAAAGCGTATGTCATGGGTGATTGATGAGAATAAAACAAAAGACATAATGAATGCATTAGCACCACCGACTCCGGATAACGCAGAAAGATTTCGAAAAAATTGTTCAAAACATTATAATTTTCACTTTTATCTATTGAGTTCTAAACTTTTTAATTATACAAATTGAGTCTTAAGGATGCATTTGGCAATAATTCTAATCCAAAAATTCAATCCTATTTAGAATTGATTTTCTTTTTATTTTATTCCTTGGATGAGTTTTACGGACTTAAAATGAGTTTGGTAATCTGCATAAAATTTTTGTTCTCAAGAATAATTTATCTTCCCAATTTGTTTTATTTAAGTCAAATAATTACTTTTCGCCACTATAAAGTCAACCTACATAGCATCATTAATAAACTGAAAATACATTATTTATAATCCATAATTAGTCTATTTAGTTCATGGAGCATAAAGACATATGCAAGATAAGCTCAATAGGCAATTTACACTTAAATTTTTGTCATGAAATTGTACTTAATTAGCTTATGAAAGAAGGTTGAATAACCCCTAGATTGCTCCATAATGGTGCTGATCATGTAGAGATAGATTGAACATAAGCTCAATGGTACTTGCTCCACGAATTTGCACTTAAATTGCTTGCTACAATAAAAATAAATATTGCAAAGTATTTAAAAAACAAGATAACAAAAGTCATGGAATTGAAAGACGAGTAGAAATGTCAAACGGGTGGGTCGAGTCGAATATGGTTCGACCCGGATTGATCCATTTAATCCGTTTTGATCCATTTTCATGTAGTACATATCTAACGACCCATACCCGACCCGATCCGTATTATTTAAACACTTTCATATTTAATCAAATCATGGAATATTTTTTTCTTATAATCTGTTAAGAAAAATGTTATTACTAAAATAATTTAATGCAACACAAATCTAGTGAAATTTTTATAAATTTTGTTAAAATGTATTTTTATTTTTATTTTATTTTCTATTTTCTTTCCTTTTTCTCGGCGGTTGGAGATGGCGAACAGTGTCGGCGGCGAACGGCGGGGTACAGCGATGGTAGAGTTAGTTGATCGGGCGATGGGAGCGGTAGACGAGCGAGGGAGCCGGCTAGTCGAGTGTTTTTCCCCGAGGCATCATTTTTTTATTAGTCAAGGGAACAAAGTGAGAGCCTTTCCTGACCATTTTCACTTTGTTGGTCTTATTTCTCCAAAGTGATTCTAGAACAAAGAATAAACTATTTTATTATTCTTGTTTCTTCTCCAAATCTACTCTTAGGAAAATAATTAGAGAATTTGAGAATACAATCATTTATGTTACCAAATAAGTTTCTCATCTTCTTCTGTTTTGGGGATTAGAATTACAAAATTAGAATCTTTATCAAACAGGTTCTAAACATTGTTTTGCCAATTGAGTTCATTGGGCAAATTTTAACCGTAAATCGTTGATATAGACATCGGTTGTCCTAAATGGCAAGGTCAACTTTGACATGGATAAAATTTTTAATAATATGTATCAATTTGTTTTCTTTTCTTTCTTTTTCCGTTTCTTCTTCCGTTGGTTCCGGGCCTCGGCTCTAGCCCGCGACCGGCCACATGCTACAACCGGGCAAGGGTGGTCCTCACTAGATCCTTGTGAGAGTAGGCGAGGTCACCTTTAGCTAGATCTAGCAAGCGACTAGCAAAGGAAGGAGGTAAAAAAAAAGAAAAAGAAAAGAAAAGAACATAAAATATAAAAAATTAATTATAAATTTCCCAAAAGAATAAAATATTATTAAAAAGTTGTCGGCATGAGAGCCGGTCAAGTCACATAGGACGATTAGGGTCCATGTCAGCGATATCAAGTCAAAATTTCCTAGATGGATTTAATTAACAAAATATGAAAGGGTTTAGGACTCAATTGGCATAATTAAAAGGTTTAGGATTGAATTGACAATAGTGCAATAACTTTAGAATATATGGGCAATTTTCTCGAAAGATTCTATGGTTCCACACGCCAACTTTGAACTTGCTATGAATTGTTTTTCTTTAGCAAATTCACAAGGAAAGAACTAGATCGGCCTTTTGAAGAATTTTAATAAGAAGTTGAATGACATGGTAGACATCCTTGAATAGATACATATCTAGGTAATTATGCAAATCTCGTTTTTCTAACTAGCAATTTTTTAGATTGTCATTGTCTGAAGAATTTCTTTGTTACGTGGTGGACCTGTGATAACCTAGAAAACAGTAAAATGATCACAAGTCTGCGCGTCTAAATGAGATCTCATGTTTCTTTTCTCCTTGGAACTTTACCGTCTATTGGGGTGTGGTTT
The DNA here is from genome assembly GCA_021437795.1 of Rhodamnia rubescens. Lineage (NCBI taxonomy): Eukaryota > Viridiplantae > Streptophyta > Magnoliopsida > Myrtales > Myrtaceae > Rhodamnia > Rhodamnia rubescens. The sequence continues at coordinate 5,049,353 of JAILYA010000015.1, forward strand.
ATACTCCTTGTCAACGAGAAAAGTGCGGGATCTCGTTCCCCAATAAGCGGGCAGGGGTCCATAGGGCCATGTCGATGGAGATCGTGAGGGCGTGCCCCCGAGCTACGAGATGGCTTTAATAGTTTGAACTCATATTTTTTTGGTAGTTTGGATTTGGGCTCATGAATAGTTGCTTCTTATATTTAATCTCTTTCTGTTGTAATTGAGAGTTGTTACGGAGACGTAGAAGTTGTTAATTATAATGAAATCTCTTGCTAGACGTAACCATACTTTAAGGATAAACCAAGATAAAACATTGTATCTTGCTTTCTCTTTCTCTCTTATACTCTTTACTTCGTCGTGATTGTGCACCTAATCCTATCACCGTCAAGCATATGAATCGCTCGAGATGCCATCATCTTGATAGCAAGAAGAGACCCAGGACAAAGAGAGATGGAACCCACGGCCTCGAAACAAATATTTGTGTGGTTGAGTTTGGAAGAAGCTAGAAAGGCTTGTGAACTTTGCATAGAAAATTTCAAGAAGCATGCATTCCAAGAGAGAAAACATGCGTTCTCTTGACTGCATAACGACGTGTCGTATAAACCATACAATATTTCTTCCACGAAGAGCTTAGACAATAAACCTGGAAGATTGTTGAACAATACCCAACGGAAAAAAAAGCATTTCTCGAGTCCTTGGTAAGTGTTTTCGTAAGAACTTTTCTAATGTGGGTTACATTAATTGTGATTGTAATTAATCATTTTATGTGATTGATTTAATAAGGTAAGATATAAAGATTCTTAATAAGCCAATATGGGCCTAGCTTGTGTGGGCCGAGTTGAGCGACTCTTGATGAGAGGGCCTGGCTGAAAACTCTATAAATAGCGCCGATGTCTCTCCCGTAACCATAATGCATAGAAACAACCTCTCATAAGGAGCAATCACACAATTACATTGTGAGAGGTAGTCTCATTGAGCCAATGATATAGAGGGAGTTAGAGGAGAAATACTTGAACTTTGGATCGTCGCTATTTTGCATGCCGGACGATGTTCCCACATAAAGTGCACAAATCATTTTAAACCATTACTATGTTTCTAGGTTCTAACTAATGTTGACAGGTGTTGTTTTAGCGACTTATGTTTAGTATTAGAGCTTTCCATAGTCTAGATATATAACTTTTGGTTTTTGCCCGTTTCAATATTTATGTCTAATGAAATTTGATTTTGATCGCAAATTTTGACTCATCTCATTGAGATGAGTGTCTTGGTGGGTAGTGTGGCTACGCACCATTGTGGAGTCGACACACGCGCTACTCGCGTAACCATCTTTGGCGAGCTAACGTCATCTAACACCAACAACCTAACCGACCCGAGTTTGACCATGATCCAACCAAGTGACCATTGACCGGTCAAACCATTCGGACCAATCTCGGTTGGATCGGGTGGACTAGCTCTTAAGCTTGCTCGGACACGCCGCACATGAGGGCCCGTCCAGGCTCCTATTAGAGCATACTTGGTACCGGCGTGGTCGTATTGTTATACTCTTCAAGGTAGTATATTCATTTTACATTTTTATGCTTTTAAGGATGGAAAAATGCGTACATAACTCTATATACATGTATTTTTAGGGTATGTTTGCATTTTTCTTGTGTTTCCTTAAGGTTTCGCAAATACATATGTAAGCCCATATATCTATGATCACGTACGGTATCTATAGAGCATGATTCATTGATGGCAAGTATAAGGTTCAACATGTATCAATGAATGAAGCAATGAAATTAGCATGTCATGTGGTTTTAGTGATAACGCCCCTATTTTCAAGCCTAAAATTACATGTATATGGTAAATGTGAGATATAAAATTTATATCCTTGATATGAAAAAATTTCAAAGATTTACTTTGGTTGTGATTGCCAAAGTGTCACACTTAATTGGGTTTAAGAAATATCGGTATCATATTGTAGTAGTATGTCTCCTATTCTAATGCATAGTTATACTCCCGAGAGAAGGCGATTGTGTATTGTTTTATGGAGGGTTACATGAATAGAAATTTATTCGGGAATGACCGATCCTAGTTATTTATATACCCAAAGGTGGTGATTCACGAAGATTGAAATATTTTCTCATGGCCATTGTTATGTGGAGAGTATAGTTATGCATTTTGCACAAAGATGATTATATATGATGCATGTAACTCTCGGGATATGTACTTATATAGTTTCAAGTTACACAGTACTCACATGATGCTAATTGTATACATTATTCATTTTATCGGTCACTTTATCTATAAATGGCAACTCCATTACAATAGAGGTTCTCACTTGGTTCAAATTTTAAAAAATGGAGATGTAATTATTTGTTTGGGATGGAGTTAGTTGATGCTCATATTGCTCTTGTTGAGGATAAGTCGGCGGATCTCAATACCGATTGTCACGAAAACCTAGAACTAAAAAATTGATGCCTGGGAAAAGAGCAATCGATATGCATGTTACCTATGAAGCGATCCATTTAGGAATACTTGAAAAGTGATTTGCCAACTGATTGTAGTGCTAAACATATGATGGAAGTCTTGATGGCTAGGAACCGTGTCTCATCAATGCTGAGATTTGGACACTTTTGTAAGGACTCTTCAATGTGAGGTATGATGGTTACGGTGGGGTTAGTGATTACGTCCTTAGGATGGTAGACCCGCATACAAAACTTTGGGCTCTTAATAATCTATTTTGTTACATATATTGTGCATCAATCCCTAAAACACCCATCCACTTGATTTTAGGATCATTAAGCCTAATTATATCGAGAGGCGATCAATTAATGACCCGATAAATAAGGTGGTGGCAGAGGAAGAGAAACGAAGAAAGAAAGATGGCATCTTGCCATGTATGCCTCTAGTTCCAACAATAAGAAAGGTAAGAGGTTCAAAAAATTATACTCATAAAGAAACTCATGAAACCACCTGTCATATTAACGGATTGGGTTTTAAGAAAGCATCATTTAGGAAGGATGGTGATCACAGCTTCTTTTGTAAGAAGAAAGGTCACATAAGAAAGAGCGCAACAAATTTAAAATTTAGTTGTCTAAGCGTCCTACAAGTAGCTATATAGCAATGCAACTAATCATATTAATTCACTTTATAGGAATTCATAAATCGGAGGAAACCAAATCATGATGAATCAAAGCTCGCCGTAGGAAATAATAGTAACGTTGATGTCAAGATCATAGGAGATGTCATATTAATACTAGATTCTAGTTTTAATTTGATATTGAGAAACACATTTTTTGTACCTTCCTTTAGGTGGAATTCAGTTTTCTTATCATTTTTAGACATGTGTGGCTATTCTTTTGAAATAAAGACTAATATGGTTTCTATGTTTTAAAATTCAAATAAGGATAGGAGCTGTAATACTTCCAATGGATTGTACAAATTGTATTTAACTCCTAATGATATGTACATTGCTTATACGACTGAAAATGGTTGTTTCCAAAAGATCTCTACCTAAGGAATAGCCTATGTGTTGTGGCATAAACGATTTGGTCACATCTTTAGGGAAATAGTGGAATGGCTGATGAAGTTTGACATCTTACCGGCCCTTAAAAAGTGACCTAGAGACTTTCAGAGATTATTGCGGGGGTAATAAGATGATTAACATAAGGAAGAAAACTGGAATCCATAGTTTTGACCTGTTGGAGGTTATTCACACTAATATTAGTGGACTCTACATAGCAACCTTGTATAGAAATTCTTATTTCATCACATTTATTGACGACTATTCCCAATATGGTTATTTGTACTTGAGTAAGGAAAAGTTTGAGTCTCTTGATAAGTTTAAGATTTTTCAGATGAAGTTGAGAAACAATTGGCAAAGTCATAAAGGTTGTCGGATCTTCTTTGGGGTGGTGAATATTTTGGTAGGCATGACAATGCTGGATAGCTTAAGGTGCAAATGATAGCGATTATGTTTCTAGAATCAATTTCCAGCCATGAATAAATTTTTTTATTTCTAGTTTCTAGATGAGCTTCTAAGCAAATAAATGTGTTTGATAACAACAAAAAAATTTTGTCCCTGGAACATAAATTCGTTTGCTAACAATATAAAATTTCTAGCGTTGTCGGCGCATTGGCAACCTGCGATTAGCGAACCGGCTGGCCAAGAATTGGTACTTGGGGCAAAGCAAACCGGTGGCGGCGACCCGCGGTACGGCCGATGGTGACTAGGGAATTGGCGACTAGTGGGCCGACGATCGGCGAACCGACAATCTGTGGATCGCAAACCTATGAACGGAGGACGACTAATCGGTGAACAAGTGGATCGGTGAACTACGAACAGTAGAAACAACAAATAGGTTACCGGCAAACAAAGCGATCAAGCAAGGTGGCCAGCAAACGGTGGACCTGATGAATAAGATGCGAGAGAAAAAGAGTGAACGATGAGAAGAATATTTATTTATCATTTTTGTTCCAAAAACAAAGAAGCAAAAAATTTTAACTTACCATTTCTCGTTCCAAACCTATTTTCGAAATTAATTTTTGTTCCAAAAAAAAAAAAAAATGAAATTGCACTACTAAACGGATTTCTATTCCAAAACCTATTCCAAAAATAGTTTTGGAATAGACATAGAGAAACAGAATGATTATCATTTACGCTCTTAGAGGGCCATTTGTCAAATACTTAGAGGATTCGGGGATAATAGCTAAGTTCACTATGCTTGGGAACCCCGAATAAAATGGTATGTTTGAAAGGCGCAATCGCACCCTTATGGATATAATGATGAGTATGATTAGTAGGACAAACTTACGTGGTCTTGTATGGGGTGAAGCTTTGAAAATAGCCTTTTACATTCCAAACCGTGTTCCTACCAAAGCCGTTCCATTGGCTCATTTTGAGTAATGGACTAAACGTAAACCTAGCTTGAACCATCTTAAAGTTTAGGGATTGCCTCTAGAAGTGAAGTTATATAATCCAACATTATCCAGAACCACTTGCTGTTACTTTGTATATTATCCATATGATTCGAAGGGACCTCGAGTTTATAATCCCAATGGAGGTACAAGAATTGTAGATTCACGGACAACGAAGTTTCTAAAGTTTGATGTAGCCAAAGAGGATAACTGTTCATAGACTATGGAGGATAACTATACGATAGAGATTACTATGTCTTTTTCTCTGCCTAAAACTACGGTTGTGGAGCCTTCCATACTATAAAGTAGACCTGTTGTGCTTTAAGATCCCGTTGTTGAGACAGTTCCGATGAAGTTCCTCAAGCTCCACAAATGCAAGATGAGGTCGAAGTAGCTCCATTAGTAGAGAATGATCAGCTACACTACCAAACTATATAGTCTATCCGGGAGAGCATGACTACAACATCAGCTATGTGACTCGATCTAATATCTTATGCGAGATGCTGTTTTTTGTCCTCGATCGGATATGAGGTTAAATGCAATGAAAGACAAGAAACAATCCATGAAACATAATTGTGTTTGTGAGCTTGTTGAATAGCTTGAAGGTCATAAGCTCATCGGCTACAAATGGATGTATAAAACTAAACAAATTCTAAATGAAAGATTGAGAAATTTAAAGTTAGACCGGTTGCCAAGGGTTTTTCTCAAAGAGAAGGAGAGACTATGAAGCGACTTTTTCCCCAATCTATTTTAACAATTCTTTCAAAGTGACCATGACATTAGTAGCTCATTTTGATATGGAGTTACACCATATGGATGTTAAAACTGCCTTTTTAAATAGAGACCTTAACAAGGAGGTCCATATGATACAACCTAAAGGCTTTACAAAGCAAATGATTTAGGTAATCTTGTGTGTATACTAGAAAAGTCTATTTATTGCGTCAATCAAGCTTTTAGGCAATGGTACTTGAAGCTTCATAGTGTTGTCATTTCATTCGATTATATCGAGAACCAACTTGATCAATGTATATATTGCAAGGCCAATCGGAGGAAATTTATTTTCCTCGTACTTTATATGCACAATATCTTGCTTGCAAGTAGTGATCTTGGGTTACTACATGAGACAGAGCGAATGTTGTGAAAGAATTTTGACATGAAAGACCTAGGTGAGGTGTCTTTTGTCCTTCTATTGAGATCCATAGGGATTGTACTTTTGTGTATTGGGTTTGTCTCGGATTATATATGTTAATCATATTTTAGAAAGATTCAAGTATATAGCACTCGCAAGCCAAGAATTGATCATGTCATTAAGGGTGATAAACTGAATCCGTCACATTATCCTCATTTAGATATTAATAAAGCCCAAATGAAGGATATACCTTGTGCTAGTGCACTTGAAAGTATCATGTATGTTAAAGTTTGCACTAGGCACGACATTGTTTTTCCAACAAAACTTCTACATAGATATCAATCAAATCCAAGATACGATCATTGGACAGCTTGCAAGAAGGTTTTGAAATACTTACAAAGGATAAAAGATTGTATGTTGATTTACAAACATGTTTAGAACCTATAGTTATGTAAGGGTCGCTCCTTAATCCATGCTCCGATATCACATTGAAATGACTAGGGACGTCCTAGGGCGTCCCCTACCTAATCGCGTCTATTTCAATTTGATATTATACATATAAAACTGCACATGTGAAAGACAGAACCAAAAATACAAGTGCATGCAGAGAACAAAGGGCATGCATGACGCCTAAGGGTAAGGCCTTTCATAAGATTTGTAAACCCGATAATACATACGACCCACAAGCAAAACACTTGGTAAAGAAAATTAAATATATATGTGTACATATATCTTTTAGAATGTTCTTTACAAAAGTTCAAAGGTTACAGGAAATTTGAAGGTATGATAACTACTTCCACTCTTCGCGTACTCCATCATCTTCACTCTTGCCCATGGTTTACTCCTCAATCTGCCCCCATCTCAGGCTAGCTAAATTGGAAAAGATTGAAAGCAACAAGAATAGGCTGAAGCTCAGCAAGAAAACATCTAACCGAACGACTAATTTGTCCATCCATTCATTCAGTCAAGCCAATTATAGCAGACCACAAGTCCGTAGAACACCAAATAGAAGGCAACACAACATTCGAGAAAGGAAGGTTCACAAGACACAATAAGAACTACGGAGAAGCCAGATGATCACATGTAAACCACAGACATCCACCAACTTTTTTCACAAACCAAAGTGGTCAGTTGATTCATAAAGGACCTAAAGGAAATTAAGATCAACTGCGTTTAGTGTTGAAGAGAAAGTTCATTTGCTTGTTGGTATGCACTATGCAGTATGCACCCATCTTTTCACAAAAAGTTCCTAACTGAAAGAGTTTACTGCCATTTTTCTGCTGTTGCAAGTGGAATTCCTTCTTGCCACTTTGTCCATCTCCATGGCAAACTAGCATAGCTTGGCCATAACATTGAGAGGGGACGACCTCAAAGCGTTGAATGTCAAGCTATGTGATCCGCATATCCATCTACTGTGCTAATCAAAGTTTCCTTTTTTCGTTTTGTCAAAATCCTGATCAAAGTTAAAAGCTCTCGAAATGGTGAACGTCTACTTCAGATCAACACAGTGTTTCCGTGCAAATGGTAAACAGACAACTACAAGAAATCACTACATCCATCTCACTTGGAAGGAAACTTCTTGTTCGGGAGCAAATGATAAGCAGTCCATGGGTAAAAAGAAATGCGCAATGGGCAACTAGGAACTACCCAACACTCATACATTGACAACAACTAGAACTATGGAGGGTACGAGGAGCACTAAGGACAAAGTATACATACACTAATAATGGATTTCAATGCAAAAAAACAGCAAAAGGCCTGCAAGCAAGATGGATGGAAGGAGGACTGCATCTGGCGTCGATACGATCGGCTGAAGCTTAAGAGAAGGCACAGCAGGTTTGCAATAAGAGCAGCAAGGTCACACGGATGACACTGACATTCTTTGTCAAACCATAACTTCCTTAAGATTGTAAGTTCTTCCTTTAAAATTAACAATGACCCTCAACCTGTGTTCCAGTTTTCTGTGAAATTCTTTTATAATCAAAATGAGTAAAGTAGATGATTTGAAAGCTTTAAACCACACCAGATTAAGCATTTGACCTAGCTGATGGACATGTTTCTCTTATATTCAAGCAAGAAGGATGAATGCGGGACTGCATCTGGCATCAAGCCAAACATCTCAAGCTTAAGAGAAAACACAGCAGGGTCGCAACAGGGGCAGCTAGGGATAAGTTACATGGATAAGAACAATATTGTCAAATATCAAAGGGTAGATAATGTTTGGGCAGCTGTCTCGTTATCCAGGAAAGTGTGGAGCTAGGGATAATTAATCATCGGAAAAATTAGATTCTCCCACTGTAGATAAATAGATGATGGAAACCCGCTTACAGGATTTTGATGCAGGACAACCTTGAGATGTTTCATTAGAAGTTATCTTATTGCAGTAGAGCACGTTATAAGGATATATATCGAAAAGACAGACAAGAACCATAAAGAGGATCTTCGGACTAATATCTCTATTGAGGAATTGCTTCCTATCAGTCAGGGGTTGCTTTTCATCTTGCTTTCCCCACACACACAAACGAAGTGGAAGATAAAACATAAGGAACAGAGTATGATGGCCTAAGCAGGTCCATGTGTTAGACATTACCAGCCACTGTAGTGATGAAAGGTCGTGGCGGTGCAGGTGGCAAGAATTTCTTATAGGGAGTGCCCTAAATCTGGGATCACCACAAAATGCATATCGTTCTATTCCCACAAACCAATCTGATATTTCGTTGTTCACCGAAGGGCCCCAGGTATCAGCTACACCAGAAGACTGAAGGTAAAAGAAAATGAATGCTCAACATTTAGCTATCTATAAGATCTACTGAATTCCATACCCAGTCTTCCAATTGTCCAAGTACGCCACCTTCCTCACAGCCCAGAAACATACCAAACAAGCCAAGCTGCATCCCTGAACCCTGGTGAAAAAAACAGACCAGCTTTGGCGGAATTTTTCTATCCACTAAAGACATGGGCATCTTCCTAGTGATGTTATGCATTGTGCCTGCAACACTGAAGAAGTGAACAAACACGGCACTGATAAGCCGAACTTTCTTATTGGGCCAAAGCTTCTCCCCTGTAAATGGCTGCCAGATCAATATCAAAGCAAAGGTGATCATGATTTGCATCTTTAACAGTAGGGGCGGGCAGGTGATCAGGCCAACATGGAGCCTCCGCGACTAGATGAATTCTGCCATGCACTCGGGCATCCGCAAGAAGTCCCCCTCGTCCTTCTGCTCTGAGTCCTTGAGGTTCTTCACCTCTGGCCCGACGAGGGGAGCGAGTTGACACCAAACAGCGCAAAACTGGACTGGGACTCCTTGAACTCGAGGTCGGAGTTTGTGAGTGAACTGCTCGGCCATGTGTGGACATCTGCAGATGACGGAGGAGAGAAAAAGTTTTGGGATTCAGTTGATTCAGATCTAAGAAAATATTCCTTTAGATGTCTCTAAGTTTGTGGGCTATGAGCTTTAAGGAAGTGCTAAAGCTTCTGATGATCAATAACCCAAAGAATTACCTTCTGCTCTTCAAGACTCCTTATCGAGTCTTTCAATCTGTCCACAGACATTTCCATCAACTCCATGCAATCAGCCAAAGCCGCTTCTTCTCTCGTTCCACCAGCGGCTCACATGCTTGGTGGCATCTATGGCGATTTTGTGTGGATCACCGTCTTTTTCACGAACAATTGGAGCAACTTGTTGTCGCTCATGAACGAGGCCGCACCATAGGGGACGATTTCCAAAACTATGGCTCAGCATCAAGCCTGATCTTGGGCCTTGCCACAGACATGCACAAGAGGGGCATTAGCAAATTTACTGGTCTTGACAAAGTGGCCTACTATGGAGAGAATCAGATGAGAAGATGAATGCTACTATGGAGAGAATCAGATGAGAAGATGAATGCTACTATGGAGAGAATCAGACAGAAGACTTTTGTTAGGAGAGGTTTGCGTGTTTAGCAATGGCTGAGTTGTGGCTGCCATCGAGGAGGGACTTCCGGTTTTTTTTTTTTTTGTGTCACCAAGAACACTATATAGGACCTACTATGATATTAATTCCATAGTTGTTTTTTTTTTTTTGTTGTGTTGCCAAACTTGTGCCAATGTGACAAACACGCTATCCGTCATGGTTTTGTTTAACATGGCCATTAAAATTCCATGTGGCGGCTTACGTGGACAGTGACGGACAAATGGAGCTGACCTGGATACGATGCAGTATTCGTGATGCCAAAACAATGTTACATGAACCGTAGAGTACAATGAAGTCTCCCTACACTCCAAATTATTGAATTCACGACATAACTTGCAGAAACTCCCCAAAAAGAAAGGACCAGAACTCATTTTTCACAACCCTTCAGTGTAAGATACTCCAGTGGACTTCAACCAAGTCCCTCCCTGAATCAGCTCCGCCACGGTGAACTTCTTTGCCTCTGCCACGCTGGTGATGACCCGATAACCTGGCCATGTCACCCGCTTGCTCGTTCCCGCGCCCAGTCCCTTGTTCATGTACTCCCCATAGTACAGAGTCTTAAGGGCGTAATCGCCGCTCCACACTGACCACCCTGTGGGATCAATGTGATCACCAATGTTTGATTGCATCACCACGGTCCTAGAATACTCCTTCCAAGGCCGACCCAGATACGACTTAATTGAGCTCTTGACGGGCTCGAGATCAGAGCTCGGGATCACGTCGCAGCTCTGGATCGAGATCCCAGTGTTCTGATTTGGATCGGTCCGGCCCTGGGCCGTGACCATGTTGGACTGGCCGCTCATGGGCTTTCGCGCTTCAAGCTTGCAGTTCTGGAACACGACACCTGCGTTGCCAAAAATGAAGTCCACTGTACCCATGATATAGCAGTCTCGGTAGAACTGGCGGTTGGTGTGAGTGTAGAGGGTGTCTTGGTAGGCATCGATGCGGCACCGGTTGATGACCGACTTATCTGCACTGACACGGAGCGCGACCGCCTGGTGTTTCTGTGGCCCGGCAGTGTTCTGGAACCATATGTCCTGGGCGATGAATCCATCCCCATTTACAGCTGCAGTTGTACAGTTTACAGATTATGTAGAGAAAAAGAAAAAACTTTACTCTATGATCATGCTCATCACTTCTTTTCAATCCAAAATATGAGATGAGGTCGATCCTTACCAACAGTCGCGGAATTGAATGTGGTTGCACCGTCAATGACATTGAGGCTGCCAGTGATCACAGTCGAATTCATGCCGTCACCAACTAGCTTGATGTTTGTCTTGGTCTTGGCCACCTCCACATTCTCCTTGTATGTGCCTTTCTTCACATAAATAACGTACTGGGTCTTGGCATTGCTAGGAGCGGCCACAATCGCCTCTTTCACTGTCTTGTACTTCCCACTTCCGTCCTTCGCGACCACCACGTCGGCATTAACAGCTTTCGCTTTTGATTGCAGAAGTTGACGTTCTTTCACCATGACCCACGATGGGAAATCGCTGATCAAGGACTCCAGGACATCAGGTTTTCGTCCTTCAGGAGATGAAGTGGAAACAAACATGGCTAGAGAAGTTCTTGCCCTCGATATCAAGTCACTGACAATAGGCTCGATCGAAGATTTAGCTGACGACGAACCTTCAAACCCGTCCAAGCAGGTGACATAATTTGTGAGTGAACTGCTCAGCCATGTATGGACATCTGCAGATGACTGAGGAGAGAAAAAGTTTTTGATTGAGTTAATTCAAATCTAGGAAAGAATTCATTTAGATATCTCTAAGTTTGGTGGGTTATGAATTTCACGATTCTCATGCTAACTAAAAGTAAGTGCTGAAGCTTCTGATGGTCAATATCCCAAATGATTACCTTCTGCTCTTGAAGACTCCTCATGGAGTCTTCCAATCTATCCACTGACATTTCCATCAACTCCACGCAATCGGCCAAAGCCGCTTCTTCTCTAGGATCGTTCACCCGGCGGCGAACATCCTTCACGGTGTGTACAGCATTTTCAGTCCGGATCGCCGTCTTTTTCACGAACACTCGGAGCAACTTGTTGTCGCTCATGAACAAGGCCGCGCCATAGGGGATGACTTCCGAAACCATGGCTCGGCATCGAGCCTGATCCTGGGTCTCACCACAGATATGCACAAGAGGGGCACTAGCAAAATCGCTGGTCTTGATCAAGCGGTCTGTGATCAGGGCAAAGGAGAAGATGACTGCTATTAAGGAGAGAATCAGACAGAGACTTCTGTTATGAGAGGTATGCGAGCTTAGCAACGGCTGAGTGATGATAGCCATTCTGAGAAGTGAGAGGCTTACTGAATTGAGCTATCTTTACTCTCTGCCTGTGTACCATATTCATGTGTAGTCTTTATATAGAGAAGATGATACTCATATGACAGACAATTCTTGATTTTCTTTTTAATGTGTCTCTTTTTACTTTCGGTAGAAAAAGTGGAATGTGGAAATTGAGATAATTGACCTTTACATTATTTTATGTGGTCGCATAAAGAACTACAAATTGTTTAGCTTTACCACGTTTGGCCATTCAATCAACTCCTTTTTTACGCCAGTCAAGTCTCTTTTAGGTCGAGACAGTTTCACTAGAACGGAAATTTAGCTCGAAATGGGCTTTATTCATTCGCTCAATGGGATAGAAAGGGGATATAACATAAAATGAGCAAAGCTCCTGCCCGATTTGAACTCTCTAGGTCAAGAAAATATTAGTTGGAATCATAGTGAAAATATAAAATCATTCACGGGATCAAAAATACAAAAAAAATTGTTTACTGAAATTGTAGAGTCGCAAGATGATCAAATCCTTTTCATTTTTTTTTTTTTTTTAACTTATGCTGATGAACTTCGAACAAATGGCAACAATGATGTTTAAAGTAGGGATGAGCTCTGGCCAGTTCAATTCGGAAATCGAATCCAATAGGCCTTACTAGATAGATTCCAGGCTAGTTCACATGGGGACCGGCTTGGTTATTGGGGTAAAAGATTTAGGAACCGGCCTTGATCGGTTATGTTTCCAGTTCTATATCGAGAGCCGTCGGTTTTGAGTGGAATCGGTTTTAATTAGGGATTGGGGATTTTATATAAGGAACTATTGCACCTATGCCGATTCCCACCATTCCATAACGGCAACGGTTGTTTTCGGGTAAAATCCGTTTTGAACCGGTTTGAAACCAACCCTAGATCTATTATATTCAATGCCCTTTCTTCCTTCTTACGTTAAAGTATTATGTTCGATCTTATGTATCTTTTCATGGAAAAGTTTACATTATAAGTGCAAAATAAATATGGTTGAACCAAAAAAAGAAGCAAAAAAATAAAAAAATAAAAAAATAAAACAAAGAGTAGGCCAATTCGAGGGACGACCGATTTGGCTGGAAAAAAGCTAGAAACCGGCTCCGACAGGGTCCGGAATCTGCCTACGCTGAAACTATTAACTCCTAATTTAAAGCACATTTGAAGTTTAGTCCCTTAGTGAATTCTCATTTGATTCATTAACCCTAGCTTTTTATCTAGGATGCATCATTAGGGTACTCTTTTTCTTCGTGGAAAAATGAGAATTTCTAGCTCCTTAAAGCAGGATTACTATGTTCAATAATGGATTCCACTAAGCATGTTCGTAGATGCTTTAGAGTCATCCGCCTCTTTGTCTATCGTAATAATGATGTTTGACTTCCCGACGTATCGAAAGTTATCTTTCTTTTTCTTTTGTCTGGCCAGGGTTTGAAAGTTAACTTGGATAATACTATTTTATACACAACAATAATTTAAAAAAAAACAAAACACTCTCTTCTCACGTGATGCCCATAACATCGTAGTTCCGCATGACATTTCTCTTTAGTATGTGGCATGAGTTGTCTAGTAAATATAGCAATTAGATAACATCTTAAGTTAGGTTTTGGGCATCAAACCAAATCGATCTTTCTGATCTTCGTATAAGCAAGTTATCCTCACTTCTCGCCATAGCGAATTCCAAAGGTTATTAGATCCTTGCTCGTCATGTAAGACACAAGCTAGATCATTTGGGTGATGAATGACTGAGCCTTTAGAACAATTTGCAGCATTGGGAACATCGTCTAGTCCACTCTATAAAATTTTCAACTTTGGTTTGCAAGAAACCCAGACAAAGACAAGATATCATCCGATGGGGCTTGCCCCAATACTTTTTAAGTCCAATGTAGACATGACCTTGTTTAATACTGATTAACCCACGAATTCTTAAATTCAAAGAGCATGTGATGTCCATCATCATCACCACCACGACATCTACCAACTCTCATATGCCAAATGGGGTTTTTATAAAATTCTCTAGAAAGGATACAGACACGTGAAAAAATCCAAACTATAGTATAAATCTATCCAAAAGAGAGCATATGTTAGCGGTGATTGATGAGGACAAAACAAATGACATGATGAGGGCATTGGCACTACCCGATTCCGGATAGATACCCGCAGAAACATCATGTGATTTCATCTGCCAACTTTGAACTGGGGACAACCTCTTCTGTTTCAGCAAATTCATAGGGAAAGGAGCCATATCTGGCCTTCGATTCGGAGAAATTTTAGGGAGAAGTTTGACTGACATGGTTAGACTAACTTGAATAGATCCATGCCTCGGTAATTATGCATATCTTTTTTCCTAACTAAGCAATTTTCCAGAGTGTAGTTATGCGAAGAATTTCTTCTGTGATGGACCTAGAAGACAGCAAGATGATCATAGGCTCGCATGTCTAAAGTAAGGTCTCATGCTTCTTCTCTTCTTGCTTTTCCTTTCCATTAAGTAATTAGAGTCCGACTGCCAATCTCCGCACAATCGCTCTAAGGTAGATGCTTATGTGGTTCTTGGTAAATCCACTCAAGATGCTCCGTTAACGCACCCCAGGATGAAGTACCCTGGGACTACTGTCGAGCGCATGAATCTACTCGAGATACCATCATCGTGATGGATGGCAGGAGACCCGGGAGAACAAGATTCGGGATCCACATTCTCTGAATAAATTATTGTCGAGTTTGGAAGAAGCAGGAAAGACCTGTGAACTTGGCACAGGAAATTTCAGGAAGCATGCACTCCAATAGAGAAAAATGTGTTTTCTTGACAGCATTCCCCCCAGCTGTACAAATCATACAATGTCCTTTCACGATGAGCTCAGACAATAAACCTGGAAGATGGATGAACTATATACCCACAAAAAGAGCACTTCTCGAGTCCTTGCTAAGCTTTTCTTCATTGTTTTCATTCTCACGTAGCAAAATCGTATGTACAATATCACGTTTCCATTATGAAAAATTTGGGTAATGTCAAGCATATTGAGACTGCAATATAACTGATATATTGAGTCTATGACAAATTACAAGCTGTCGTATTCCACACTGAACAACTCAAGTGTTACTTTGTAGACAGGTATTAACATATTAGCATCTCTCATCATTGGATGCAAACTTCCTTTCCTATTGCAGAGTTCTTCAAGAACAAACGAAAGCATGCTCAGATCTGTTGCTTTTGTTGTGAGCCCTTGCAACAACTATGGCAGATCTAGCTGAGATTTGGGGGGCAAAAAGTCTAGCACAAAGCAGAGATTGTCAATCCAATCACTTGCTCACTTCAGTTAGATTTAGCTTCAGCAAAGATAGAACTTTTCAAAGGCATTCCCTCATCTGTACATACTTCCGACAACTAAGCATTTACTTGCCATAATAACTTGCCTAATGGAAATGTGTATTATATTAAATAATTTGAGCCACACTTGTATGTATTTGAGTTCAGCTTTTAGGAATGAATTGATATTAAAGCAAATGAGAGCTTAGAAGCTAATGATAGCATGGCATATGCCAGGATTTAACTACCAAAGCCTTCTCTTCAACCTCTCCGATCACATACTAAACATCTCTTACTAAATTCAGGGGGAGAAACAGAAGGCAAAGGCGTGTGTTTAGCACATCAGACCCCCATATCTCTGATATCATGTAAGTTCAATCTGTCCAGCAATGTCAGAGCAGGCGACAAGTATGTCTCAGAGAAGGTAGTCCTAGAAGAGGCATCCAGAGTAATTATAACCACCAAAACTCAATCAAGGAAACTGCAGTCAACTTGTGACTTGTTTATATTAACCTCAAGAAGCGATTACCAAAAAATCAAAAAGATAAACTTCAGGACCCTCTCTCTCCTCCCTCCCTCCCTAACTTTGTAGAGTCACCTCTAATATCATACCAAACTTTGGCCCCTACTCTATAACCTTATGTTAGCATTCCTGCATGACTGCCAAACCTCCATCATACATATTGATCCTTGTGAGATTGTACTGCCATTGTCGCGTCACTCCAACTTTGTTGCCATTGTCCTAAGCCCATCTTCACCACCTAATGCAATTGGTTTCTTTTTTAACGAACCAAAGCATTCAGTTGATTACCAAAGGAAATTAAGATCAACTGCATTCAATGTTGGAGAGAATGACCTGTTAGCTTTATTTGATCCACTAAAATCATATACTCGATGGTATGCACTATGCACCCATCTTTTTACAAAAGTTTTCAACTGGAAAATGTTAATTCCATTATGCTTCTGTTCCAGGTAGAATTCCTTCTTGCCACTTTGTCCATCTCCATGGCAACGTAGCATAGCTTGGTCATAACATTGAGAGGGGACGACCTCACAGCATTGAAGGTCAAGCTATATGATCCGCATAGTCATTTACTATTCTAATCAAAGTTAAAAGCTCTCAAAATGGTAAATGTGTACTTCACATCAACAAACAGTGTTTCAGTGCAAATAGGAAACAGACGCCAATAAGGACTGTCAATCCATCCCACTTTCAACCAAAAAAAAAAAAATCCATCTTACTTGGAACAAAGCCACTCATTCAGGAGCAAATGATAGGCAGTCCATGAGTGTGTACACATTGACAACAACTACAACTATGGAGGGTACAATGAGCACCGAGGACTTTTAACTAAGTAGACCGACAATATAGAATAAGACATGCCATTTGGAAAGGACAAAGTACTAATACAATAACCACGAAATTGGATGCAAAAAAAAAAAAAACGAAGCAAAAGGCATGCAAGCAACATAAAAGCAAGGGGGACTGCATCTGGCATCAAGCCATTTATCTCAAGTTTAAGAGAAGACACATAAGGATTGGAATAAGAGCAGCTAAGTCACATGGATAACCATGACATCCTTTGTCAAAATGATGGAATGCTAGTTGTATACACAAGCAAGAAGGATGAAATGGGGGACCGCATCTGCTGTCAAGCCGATTATCACAAGCTTAAGAGAAGACGCAGCACCTTGCAACAAAAGCAGCTAAGCTACACAGATAAGAATGACACTATTTGTCAAATATCAAAGTGTATATGATATGAGGACACTGGAGCTGAGAATGTTTGGGCAGCTGTCTAGATATCCAGGAAAGGATGAAGTTAGGTATAAGATATCATTGGAGAAATTAGATTCACTCTCTATAGATAAATAGATGATGTAAACCCACTGACAGGGGTTTGGATGCGAGAAAAGGACGACCTTGAGATGCTTCATCAAAAATAAGTGATATTATCATAGTAGAGCATGGTAAGAGGATAGGAATTGAAAAGAAAGACAAGAACCATATAGAAATCTTTGGTTTATGAGCTCTATGGAGGAAATAGTTCCTATCAGTGTCCCGTAATGATTTTGGTTTTTGCTTTCCACTCTAAAAAAACAAAAACAAATTTGTATGAGAGTATGATGGCCTAAGCAGGTCCATGTGTCAGACCCGACCAGCCACCATAGTGACGAAAGGTTGTCGCGATGTTGGCGGCAAGAGGTTCAGCCAGCCTGGTAAAGCCTCGCATTCCAAAAAGCCAAAACAGTTAGAAGGAAAGTGACGTCTTTCCAAGCAGAATGTATTATGGTTAGTGTCCTATTTCTAGGATCACCGGCAAATACATATTGTTCTATTCCTATAAGCTAATCTCATACTTCATTGTTCACCAAAAAGCCCCAGAGATTGGCTACATAGAAAGATTGAAAATAAATTAGGACGTGTCGGTCTAAAAATCAACTGTTACATCCACATATTCCCCAATACCATTATCCGGGAAAAAAAAAATTAGGAAATTGGCTGTCATTATGCATCATTTCTGTAAGAGTTCCTTAAACACGCAGTCATCAGCTGCTGGACTTTCTCTCTTCCAACACCCACGACCAGAGTCCCACTTGTTTGCCCAAGGTTAGCCCACTCGACTTGTATATGAAAATAAATGCTTAAACTTTAGCTATCTGCACGATGCACTCAACATGAGCTCATCATAAATGCCCAATTTCTCTTGATATTAACATGAATTCCAACATAAGCAGTATCAAAGCTAATCATAAGACATGAGGGTCATCAAGAACTAAATCCTTCTGTAATTAAGCATTCCATAGCCGTCTATAAAAGCTCACACTCAGAGACAACCCAAATATTATTCTACAAGTAAGATTCCATCATCAAAATCCATAAAGTGCAAAAGGAAGAGAGGTTGAACCAGTGAAATCAATTCCAACTGGAAGGCCAGAACCCATGAATTCCATACCCAGTCTTCCAATTATCCAGTTGCACCACCTTCTTCACAGCCCAGAAACATACCAAAAGCGCCGAGCCCATGATCAGCCTCTGGACATTCACATTCCTCACTCTCACCAATAAATGCGTCATGAAAGCCAACAACAACCCAACAATCGTATAAAGGAAACCGACCGCAAACCCTTCGGCCCCAAGCTGCATCCCCGAGCCCTGATAAAAGAACACCAGCTTCGACGGATCGTTCCTATCCACTAAAAACATGGGCATCTTCCTAATAATGTTATGCATTGTGCCTGCAACACTGAAGAAGTAAACAAACACGGCACTGATGAGCCACACTTTCTTATCATGCAAAAGCGTCTCCCCTGCCATAACCTTCTTTGCCGCGAACGGCACCCAGATCAATATCAACGTAAAAATGATCATGATCTGCATCTTCGACAGCAGGGGCGGGCGGGTGATCGGGCCAACACGGAGCCTCGTCCGTGACTCAATGAAGTCTGACATCGACTCGGCCATCCGCGAGAAGTCCCCCTGGTCCATCTGCTCCGAGTCCTTGAGGCTCTTCACCTCCGGCCCGACAAGGCGGATGTGGGGGAGCGAGTTGACGCCGAACTGCGTGAAGGTGGACTGGGACTCCTTGAACTCGAGGTCGCAGAAGAAGAGCTTGGACCGGGAGCTAGGGTTTTCGGCGTTGTTGGCGATGAAGGAGGAGGCGAGGAGGGAGAACTCCTTGCGGAGGTCCTGGAGGTGGAGTTCCGACTTGTCGTGGAGCTGGGCCGCGTCGAAGAAGACGAGGAGGGAGTAGGACCGGGGGGTCGTGGTGGAGGTGAGGAAGCGAGAGACGGAGTGGTCGTCGAGGTGGATGACGCCGGATTTGGATCGGGATTGGAGGGCAAAGAGCTCCGCCGCCCGGTCGGAGTCCGAATCAGCGAGGGCTAGGGTTGAGAGGACGGCGAGGACGGCGAGATTGAGCAGGATTTCTCTGGAAATGGTCGCCATTGCCGCCGATCTATAGAGAGAGAGAGAGAGGTTTTTGGGGAAGATGACCGGAGTGTTCAGGTCGTTTGGAGACTATTGACTTGTTGCTGTGAAATCCAAGAGGCTGTTCACCTTACGACGCGTCGTCTGGTCGCTTTGCTCATGACTGTCGTTCTGCCCGGCCCATGGTCGTTTCACCCATTAATTGATGAGAAAATGACCCAACTTGCCCGTGAACTTTGGCCCACAACGCATTACGAACTTTTAATTTGTCAATACGATTCATAAACTTTGAAGACAATTTACAATGTCGTCTCCGAACATATAATTTATTCAATGTAGTCGGTGATGGTACATGCTTAATTTAGTCATTGGGCTACATAAAATTGTCCAATATTGTCTCTTAACTCAAATCAATAGAATGGTAACATTGGATACCACCGTATAAATTAGGGATAAAATTGAATATTTACCAAAAGTTCATGAATCATATTGAACAAAATAAATGATTAAAAACGACATTATACATTGGATTAAAATTCATGGATCATATTGAACAAACTAAAAATTTAATAACGACATTTCACATTAAGCCTAAATTCAAGGATCATTTATGTCATTATCCCTTAATTGATTGATCTTGACTGTATACGGATGGGCACAAAGAATCCGCAGCTAAACATATGTAAAATATACAAAATAATTGTAAGTAATATATCAAAACAATACCACATAACTCATTATAGTTAATTATCCAATTTAATATTATGTTATCAAATGAACAGTACAAAAGTAGATATATTCCCCCCCCCACAAAAATATATAAATAAATAAATAAATAAATGCGTGCATTTTTTCTCCCCAGACATGCCCTCTCGCCGGGCCACAAGGCGAAGGTCCGTCCGACTGGGTAAGGAATGGGCGAATGCAGTCCTCCGCCCCGCCCCGTGCCGTGCCCATCCCTATTTTCCAATGGCCTAGCAGTGACATGCCCTCTCGCCGCATGGGGCACAAGGCGAAGGTCCGTCCGACGGGGTAGGGAATGGGCGAATGCGGTCCTCCGTCCCACCCCGTGCCGTGCCCATCCCTATTTTCCAGTGGCCTAGCAGTTACTTAGAATCATTGTCATGCTCGAATTCATCTCAAATAGCCCATAAGATGGTTCCACAATTTTTCTTTCTTTACAGCTTCTCTTACATTTTTTCTCTGAGGAATAACCGCAAAGTACACATGATCCTGTCGTGGCAGTATATGACCGCGGATCAGCGCTCCAAGAAACTATCGAGTAGCTTGCAATGTAGCCGGCTCGTGCTCAAGCTCTAGAAAGAGACCACCCAAGAACTCAAACCAAGCCAAAATCTGTTCTAACTCCAATTGAATGAGCAAAGCAACAAGCTTCTGCTCCATTTTCATCAACCAGTGTCATCCTATCATCGTCTATCATAGCATCCAACAATAGAGCAACATGAACATCAGAAAATTTTGGGCACAGAGTGATCTGATTCTTCTCTGAAACGCTTCGGACTTCCGTAACAAAGCCATAGATCAGATCCGAACCGAAGAAGATCGTATTAAACATGGCCCAGCCTGAACCCGACTGCTTCCTTGTTTCATAACCACTGCAAAACTGGAACATGGCCGAGGATGGAGATGTCCCAACTATATAGTTAAGCAACAGCAGCCACAGTTTGATATCATCTAAATCCTGATATTAAACGTTTATATGATGCTTTGTCGGGTTTAAGCCCCATTTTCAACATCTCATCATGGTATGTCATCGCCTTTCTCAGTTCCTTGATGCGGCAGAGCCCACGAATCATGATCGAAAAACTCCTGCTGCTAACCAGATCTCTTCTCCTCATGTGATCGAAAATCCTAACTGCTTTGTCGGTGTCGCCCCTCTGAAGAGGGCTTCAAGGAGTGTATTGTAGGCACTTTCATCCAAGTTCGACTCTAGTTTCTCTATCTTAATATGCAAGGCAACAGCTTTACTCGTCTGCCCGATCGAGCAGTAATGCTTCACCAATGAGCTACAACAGAAAGTATCCAGCATCAGTCCCTTCTCTAATATCACATTCAACAGATCCTCCGCTTCTTTCCATCTCCGTTTCCTACATTGGGATGCTAAAAGGTTCGACAATCCCCAGTGGCAAGAAGAAAGGCCTCTCGTGATCAGTTCTCTCACCAGCTGACTTGTCACTTCCGATGGATCTTCCTCACAAAGAAGATCCAAAAAACGCATTATAACAGCTATCATTCACAAAAATACTCCTTTTCGTCGATCATTCTATACATTTTAATAGCTTCCTTTACTCTGCCTTCTTTGGACATTGCCCGTAGTAAACAACCATAAGTAGCATTCAGCAATTTAACCTTGTTTTCATGAGCTCTCTCAAAGAACATCTCTGCAGCGTGCACCTTTCCCAAGTCACTAAGTTTCTGAATGACTGAATCATAACCCAACATTGGACTCGGCGAGAGAAATCCCTTCTCAATCATCTCTCCAATTGTTTTCTCAGTGACATTGACATCGCGATGTCGGCAAGCCCCATCAAGTATTGAGCTATAAGTACCAAATCCTGCTTCAACTCTTCTATCACGCATTTCAGCTAACCGATCAAATGCAGCACCAAACTCACCATTCTTGCTATAACGATCAAGAACAACATTATACATCACTGAACTATAGATTTCCAAATCTAAGAGAGCAACAATCCTATCAAATTTCCCACCTTTACTCAAAATCTGAGCAATAAGAGACCATGTAACTCGATCTTCCGAAACATGTGCTCGAATCATGGCCCCGTAAAAGCACCATGCCAATGTGATTTCATCCTTTCGCTGCAAAGCATCCAGCAATGCATTGCAAGCACCGACTGAAGGCGTCAATCCACACATCCTCATTTTCCTGACCACCTCCAAACCTTCAATAGACAGACCATCATGCGAATACCTCTCCACGACAAAGCTCAACGTGCTAGACTGACAAGAATCACTACCTTCGGACGCTCTAATAATCGAATCCGCGATTCTCGACGCCGAGTGAGCTTTGGCGACCGAATCCCAAATGGGTCTCGCCGGCTGAAAATCGCCCGACCCGACCAGTACATGGATCATGTGGCAGTGCGAACTGAGGTCTGCTTCAAAACCCAATCTGGTCCTGACCCAGTTGAAGAAACCGAGAGATATTTGAGGGTTTGTCTGGATTTTGCGTAGGACTCGAAGGAAGAGAGATGGGTTCAAGTGGGAGGAGAGGTCGAGGGATTCAAGAAGAGGAACCCAGTTTCGCCTCTGGAGGAGGAGGGTGGAGATCTGCGAGGCCAGTTGGTGTTGCTTGATTTGTGCTCTCCAAGGGAGAACGTTCGTCGAGGTTGAGAACGATTTGGTGACGAAGCCGTAATTCTGGAGAAGCATTTGCTCGAAAGCTCAATGATCTCGGCACGATGATGCCATTTACCTTTGTTCCGGCGGAGGGAAGAAACAGAGTACACACACTATACACAGAAACGCACTACGCAGAGCCAAAAATATTTTCATTTTCATTTTGAGAAAATGAAATATTTTATTATTTTAAGGAAAATAATTATGAATTTTCATCGTCAATATACTGAATATAAATATATAAAATAATCTTATAATTAGCTTTTGCCTAAAAAAATTTCCCCATAAACTGTGCCTAATAATAAAAAAGAATGAATTGCAAGATTTTTACGACCATTTTAAATACATTTACAAAAAGAAATGGAGTATATTTTAAAATAGCTGTCGAGCTTAATTTAGGCCTAATATATTTAAAATGTTTTTATAAAAAGGTAATTTAAAAAATTTATACATTAAGAAGGATAAAAAGAGGTCCAATAAAAATTGACTGACTATAGGTCTTGTGGATTCTTGACAAATTATCAATAACACATATTTCGGAAAGGGAAATGCAAAATAGTTATTATCCAAAATCAAGTAGTGTCACACTTTTCTAATCTCCCCTTATCCTATAAGCGATAGGAGATTAAATTGGATTTCCAAATTAATTAAGATGTTGGACGGTATTTTCCATTCATTTTTTTTCGTATTTTTCTCCTTTAATTTCAAGTATTAACAAGGAACTCAAAAAACAATGTGTGTGTGTATATATATATATTGACTTTAGTATTGTTTTTTCAAGTGTGATATCAGTTAATGTATGCCATAATACCTTTCATCATGTATTTTCTTGCCTAGCAAGCAAAGATTTACCGATAAATAAGAATAATTCACTCGTATCAACATAGAATTCAATTTATGTTATATACTTATTAATATAACAAGAGGCTGTTCTTTTTACTTCACTAATCAAGTTTTCGGGCTCATGAATTATGTAATCAAGCCTTTCCTTCAACTACCACGTCTTTTTATCTTTTTTTGTTGGACTCCGTTGATATTATTAAGTACTCCACGAACAATTGATATATAATGCATTGATATGACCCAAATTAATACGTGACGCTGATGTGATGCCTAATTGAATTTTCACATGTGAGAACGAAGTTTTCCGTTTTAAAAGAAAGCAATTTCTATTTGTGTCTTGATAACTGTTTGAAAATCACAACCCTCTTGTGTCAATTTTGCTAATGAGTCGGTCATTACGTCCGCAACCTATCTATTCATCAATCATGAGTGGGGAATCAGAAGAACTCATTCCCAGATACTTGAAAGTGGAACCATTAGCCATGAACTAGGCTACCGATTTCGTTGAAAGGATGGGCTTTCCCTTCATATAAAGTGGAGGCTGGAGCTCCATGGGACCACGAAGAACCCGTGCAAGCTCGCCGCCATCGACAACTCCGTCGTCCAAAGGAGCTAGGATCGATGGAGGGTTGCCCCACCGTGGTGGTCCGATTCGACTTCCGGACTTTGGTCTGAACGTATAAACTATAAGTAGCTGGAGTTTCGTGACGTGGGCGTGTTGCGAAAGTTTGATTGGCGGTCTAAATAGAGGATTAAGGAATGATACCAAGAAGCAACTTAAAAAAAAATACATGATTTAATTACTACTTGGTAGTTTTTGTGGTCGGTACCTTATATAGGTGAAGCAATGCAGTCCATCAGTTTCGGAGTCATTTCTCCTCTCATTATCCACGTACCTGATGCAATTAATTAGAAGAAAATCACACAAGCTGTTTATGCCCCATTTATTTCGCAGAAAATAAAACAATTTTCTAATAAATCACTGATTCGATGGGTATAGTTTTAAAGTGGCACATACACCCCCTGTTAGGTTATACTAGGATTACTATTTATGGTTGAACTAATTATAGTGCTACATTAATTGTACTTAAGTCTAATTGTATTCTCACCCTATTTACGGGTCTTGCATTCTTCATTTGGTAATATACACAATATTACGTTTAGAGCATGAGATCATGAGTTTAAATCTTTTCGCAGCCCTTTTTCGACCTCCCCATAAAATATTTCCACTGTCAATACTAGCCCAAAACTTAGTCTAAGCATGAGGGAGATTATTACACTTTTTAAATATTGAACCACACGCATTCATCTGTTTAAGTTTTTAAAATAGTTGACAATGGTCCCACAAAATCACACATAATATTAAAGCATAATCTCCAATAAATTAAGTGAAAACAAATCATATGCATCGTTAGTGGAAAAGGCTTCAGAAATAATGTGGAGACTGATTGTAAGGCTAATCAAAGAGAGCTAAAGTAACATGGTGCCTAAATAGGTAAATGATCGTATAAACAGACAATATCTTGGCCATGCTCATTAGTATTGTGGACAAGCTTTTTCGCATTTAATACGCATTTCCATAGTAGCAAATATCATAAATGGTAGGTTTGGTCAGAATTGTTCAATCCAAAAAAGGGTTGCACATTTATTCATTGCTGAATACTTCAAATGTCAAGGAAAAATTACTACCAATCGTAGGGTTTGGATCCGACCAAAAAAAAAAATCGTACGGTTTGGAGAAATCAATGTAGTTAAGACAGCTTTTTCTTACCCTTTCGTCCTCTTCCTCTCTCTTTATCTCTTCATCGTCTTCTCCAACCTTCAGCCATGGGGGGAGGGTCTTCCTCTCTTGTTGGTTTTATTTTACTTTTTCTTTTCTTATCTCTTCTTCTTTCCCAATCTAAATCCGGGAGCTCTTTTCTCCCTATCTAGTTTTAAATATGAGAGTTTGAACTCTCCGGATCTTATTCTAGATTCGGGAGCTATTTTTCTCCCGATTTAGATCTACGGATATAACAAATATGTTCTCGGGGTTTCGATGACTCTATGCTCTGTCTAGGTATAAGTCCTTTAACTTCAATTTCGATGGTGATCGCAGGAGCTCGGCTCACTGCTGAACCACCAAGATTTTTCTCTTTCAAATGTTCTGGATCATGCTAGTGTGCCAAGATTAACTTGATCATCTTTCGAGATTCATATCATGTCTTTCATTAGCGACACGAGAAAAAAAAAAATAGAACCAAGTGTTGGAGTTGGCGAATACTTTGGGGACCCTTGTTTCTCACACTTGGATACGCCCATGTGAGCTTAGGGAAACGAAGTTTTTACCCAACGACATGTGACCCCGCACGCGAAATGTGGGGATTCGGGCGGTGCCCCCGACACGGGTGTCCCGCCGCCCGGTCGTGGGGCGGGAGTTCAGGGGGCAAAGCCTCTCGATGGGGGTTCCATTGCCCGGTCGGGCCGGACGATGCGCCCCGCTCGTCGGTGAGCGGGTGGGGGGTTTGGGGGCGCGCCTCGAAACCTCTACTTGGTTTGAACTCTTATTTAAGCTGGCCCGTATAGTTGGAATTAAGAGGTTTTAGGTTTTTAACCCGTTTTTTGGGGCATATATATTTTGTTCGATTTTATCATTGAATTAAGAAGAATTGGTCAGAATCGAAAGAAATATAGTGAAATCTCTTTGCGGGACGTAATCCTAATCTTGGGGTGAACCTGGGTAATCTCGTGCGTCATTCCAATTTTCTTTGATTCTCTCGTGTGATCGCTCGATTCGGTTTCGATAAACTCCTTCAACCAGTTGTATCAAATATTTGTACATAGTACGATAACATATCTGGATGTTTCGTGTAACAATAATTTATTTCTCTCAGCGCTGGAAAAAAAATTAAGGGAAGCTCCCTCCCTACAACGAGCTGATTTTACATGTGATACTGGAAAATGGAGCTATTCACCCCAAAAGCGGGCCCTAAGTCCTCTTCCTCTATCTTTTCCAATGAAGATGGAGTTTGCTTAGCAAATTGGAGTTCCATGGGACAACACAGAACGTGTGCAGATTTAAAATGAGGGAAGTTAATAAAGATCGGGGATGAGCATCGCCTCAGCCTCTTTCTACGCCGCCGACACCACCCTGAACCGCCGCAGCACCCTGGCCACCACCCTCTTCATTGGGGGAACACCGTTTACTTCCATAGCCAGAACCCTCGGCCCCGCTAGAACACCGGATACCCTACTGTCCTTCGTAGCCCTGCATGGCTGGGATGGCCTCGATGCTGAGGGTCCTCATGGCCTCCAGGAGCGACGGAGGTTGGGGACGATTGCTTGGCTTGGGGAGGGGCATTGGAGGGAGAGAGTGTGAGGATTCATCATGGGACAGAACGCACCAAGGAGAGAGAAAACATTGTCTGAACCCTATTTTAACCGGGTTGAAGCACGACTCATCTTAGAACTCATTTACACCCATTTATTTTAGATTTTTCACTTAGGAACCGATTATGATGAGGTCCGTCGAATTTAACGGAGCACATATACGACCCATTCAAGCAATTTTGGGTTAATAAATGGCTTTAAAATCCATTTTATGGAGCTCCCGACAAACTTTGAAAACCATCCGGCAAGAGGCCACCGAAAGCTATAATAAGAGAGCGATGGAAAGTTAGATCAATTTCAAATCGCCCATAGAGACGATATTTAGTCGGATTAAGACGAAAATCGTTGAGCTAATAAGATGTTGCTTGTGGAAATTCATACCTTTGACAAGACGAAGTCAGCAAGTAGCTCATTTTGGTAGATCGCGATCCGACTTTTTTGAGACAGATCTGCGTGGTGATGCATCTCTTGATGAAATTAGGGGCTTTTTTTTTTTTTTGACGTGGACCATAATCTTTGAAGAAACAGATGGATAACAACTTAGATGCATCAATAGGTTTTTTTAGGAGAAAATTATAGAGGTCGACGGCATAACTTCATCATCTATAGATATAGATGGTCATATATGAGGAGAGTGGCCAGATTATGGCTCAAGAGGAACAAAATACCCAAGCTTGGAGTATCAAAACATGAGAGCTGTATAAATAGGCAAAGAGTTAGGCCATTTTACATTATTGTGGATACACCTGCATATTTCGCATTCATAAAATTGCCATACCAAGAAATGTGATAAATGGTAGGTTAGGTAGGAAGTGTAAACTCCACTAATGTGACAATGCACATCCTTTGGTCAATTCTTGACTTTTATGGAGAACAGTTGTATCGAACCTCAAAGATAGATGATTTTACTTAATCAAAATTGCAGGCGTGGGAATTTGACAATCGATAGTGAATGCCGCTATTAAATTCGCTGATGAAATGCTCAAAGGCATGTACTTAACCTCATGGTTACCATAAATAGCCAATAGACGTAAATCTGTAATTTATTTGCTACTATATAGGTACCATCTTAGTCAATTATAAGGACTTTCGACATCGAGCAAACTCATTGGTCCCGCGTATAGTGTTCTATATGGTTTCCAAATAGAATAAACTTAGTAAGTACAAAGGCTGGATAGAATTACTCTCTAGAAGCATCTAGTGACAAATTTAGGCGAAAGATTGCATGCAGTGCTAGTACTACTAATTATTGGCCAAAAAAAAAAAACTATACATCTTTTTAGCAAACGAAAGGTGAATATATATTTCTGATCATATTGCGGAAAGAAATAAAGTTATCACCATTTGTGATTTAACAGTTTCTTTGGCCATAATACCTTCTAAAAGTTGTAAAAGGTGTTTGATACTTCTGTAGTTTCCCACTTATGTTATGACTAATATTGCATACTTAGTTTCCTGTACAAGGTTAATGAGAATGAGCGTATAGTCTAATATTATTTGAGGTTTAATTTGTGAAGAATCTGGGTCATTATAGATACTAATACTTTGATAACTATCCGATCATTGGAAAAGATTGGGCCGTTGATGTCTTGTGACGTACCTAAGCAATTGTGCATCATATAGAAACAATTCCACAGCAGTAGAGAATTGAGAGATAGACATTAAAGATTATACATATGTAGCATTTTGGCCAGACAATAAATGTATGAATGAGAAATAGGTTAAGGCATCGGTTTTATGATTGCATTGCTGCAATTTCCAAAGGAAGATGCAGGCATGATTCAGCTAATTAAAGCAAAAAATACAGCTCATGCTATAATCAACCATTCTTGCAAGATTAGATGCCGACAAAGAAATTCTCCCTAAATAAGATTATCACCATTTAAGCCAAATCATATCTACACGAGTTCAATCTTATGGGAATGTCATTCATGGTTTTAATGCAATGAGACTGGATGGAGCCAACTGTGGACCATATTCTAGATTTATTTAGCTCATAAAATCAAAAGCACAACAATATAACAAATTAACCATAATTAGCTTCTTGACAGAGAAAAAAAACACCTTAATTAGCTTGCCAACTAAGAAACTTGCCGAAAATGGAGTCACTAAAATTGACAAGTGGTGTCCTGGGCTTGTTGTACTCACGATTGTGTCACGGCAGATTTCAGTAACGGAGTTAGCTCGGTCGAAAACACCAGGCCAACCTTCTTTCTCATGTTGCTCCCAAAATTAGTACAGCGAATAGCGTTCTCATGTTGAAATGTACCACGCACATCATAGCTTGGGTAAACAGAACATGAAGCGAGAACACGCAATCGGCTTCAGCGCTACAACTAATTTTGGCCTAGTATTTGGAGTGGACATACTTAATTGAAGTGATAGAATAATTAAATATTAAATCACATCTGCATCTAATAGGTTAAGCTTTTAGAATAGTTGACATTAGTCCACAAAATCTCACTTGATATCGAGCCTCCTTTTCTAAGGTAATCATCGTGCATTGGGTGCACCCACCTAGTTCACCCCAGAAATTCTCCAATTCTATTTTTCTATTTTATCATTGTCCACTTGCACCCCATGTACCGATAGCAAAATAAATACATCCCTGCCTCTAGAGTGCTTCATTATTCTGGCATGACTGTCATCATAGTGCTTCATCATGCTCGTCTAAGTAAGCGCCACGGTCGTTGTATTTCGATGTCGGTGACCCATCACCTTGTTGAGCCTGTTTCCACGAAGGTTACTCTTCTTTCGATGTCAATTGCACCGGTCGCATCGCTTAGTAACTACTTTTCCAAGCCAGTCATATAGGCCACTTGATGCTACTACACCACCATATAAGCCTCGTCGCTCAATTCTGTTTCGTAAGCCAACTGCATCGGCCGCTTGCGTTTCCTCTACTATTCTCGACCTTTCTTGCGTCTTTTCGAAAAGCCAACACCACCATCGGACTCGCCGCCGTCAAATTTGGAAGTTTCACCATGAACAGCCGCTAGACGCCATCTCACGCACAGCTAAGCGTCGCATCGCTGCGGACCCACCAAGTCCACTGTTGCGTGATGATTTCATGGAGAAACAAATTTTTGTGGCACTTTTTCACACTCAAGCTCACTTAGTCATTTTGATTTTGAGGGGACGTTAGAGAAAATTAGGATTTATCTAGATTAATTTTCTATGTTATAGTTATTTTGATAATCTTGTTAATTCTCCATGTCTCTCAAGATTATACATAAGTATTTATTGATATGTTACCTTAGATAGTCATGTAATATACCCTAAAAATGAGCTCTACGTACTTTTTTCTATTTATATCGAAATATACAAAAAAAATCTCCAATTCACGTTTTTGCTTTATTCTTAACTAGCACCAATTAATCGAATTAGACGCATTTGTAATGCGGATTAAACTCATTGATCTCGCCTCAATGTTGTTTGGTCTCATATAACAAAAAAACATATAAAGAAGAAAGGATATAAAAATGGAACTCTTGAGAGTGTCTTATAGAGGTACGTGGTCGAAGCCTAGTGTTTGCACTGTGATCTATAAATGAATAGCTAAACTTCAATAATAATGAAAAATGGAATCTCGCCTTCACATGAAGGCATGCTATATAATCTCCTCTTTGTGACATTGAAAAGTTCATCTCGATTAACGCTTAATTAAGATCGCATCTCTATTTGAATCTTGGGATATATGGACATTTTCATCATAAAACGAATGCCGAGAGGTGGATGGAACTTATTTATCCACCTTGAAGTAACTCCAATTCTTTAAACTCATCAAATCATATAGCGGACATGGAAATGGAGTTGCTATATAGTATATAATCTAATTAGTGCATGGATTCTTTTTGCCCCTTTTGGATGATTTCACAAGCGAGTGTTTGATATGTTATTCCCACAAAAATTTTGAGATTAAAAAATAAGAACCCACAAAAAATTATTTTCCTAAAAAAAAATCGTCGAAATATGAATTTAAAGGGAAAATAAATAGAAATGGCCCATCAACTTTAGCGCCTAAAGGAGCAAGGATATGGAGGGTCCCTCCACCATGGTGGCTTAGTTCAGCTTTAGGACTTTGGTCTAAATCCATAAGCTATAGACAGCTGGAGTCTCGGCTGCTGTGATGAGAGTGTGTGACGAAAATTAGATTGGCAGTCTAAATAAAGGATAATGCTATCAACAGTTAACTTAAACAAACACATGATTTAACTACTATTTGGTAGTTTTCATGATTGGTACCTTATAAAGATGAATCATGCAGTAAATCAGTTTCAAGGATCCTTTCTCCTCTCATTATCCACGTGCATAATGTAATTAATCAGAAGAATATTACAACATCATTAGAGTTGATACTTAAGCTCCATATTTTGCAAAAAAAAAAATGAAACAATTCTCCAGTAAATCACTGATTCATTATAGGTTTAGAGTGGCATTATACACCTCTTGTTAGATTATATTATGACCACAACTTATGGTTAAGTTAATTTTAATTAACATTAGTTGTACTTACGTCTAAGTGTACTCTCACCCCACACATATAGGGGTCTTGGATTCTTTATTTGGAAATGTATAGATATTACATTATTCTCTTTCTCAACGTAATTCTCAATTTATTTCGGAGCAGGAAATTGTAAGTTCAAATCTTTTCGGACATATTTTTTAGCCATCCCATAAAATATTCTCACATTTGACACTATCCAAAAGTTGAGTCTCAGTATGAGGTGGAGTATTGCATTGTTTAAATATTACATCATACCCTCATTTAACAATAGTTGAAATTTTTAGAATAGTTGGCGGTGATCCCACAAAAAACATACATGGTATTAGAGGAGAATATCCAATAAATTAAATGAATGCAAATCAGATCATCATTAGATGCCTAAGCGGAAAAAAACTTGAGAGGTAATGTGGGGATTGATTGTGAGGCTAACTAAAAAGAGCTAAGAACATAGAGCAGAAATAGGTGAATGATTGTATAAGTAGACAATATATTTGCCATGGTCATTCTTTTTGTGGATACACTTGCGTATATGCATTTAATACACCTTTCCATAGTGGCAAATTTCATAAATGGTAGGTTTGATAAGAATTGTTCAATCCAAAAAAGGGGTTGCACATTTATTCATTGAAGAATACTTCAAATTTCAAGAAAAATGATTAAACCGACTTTATCTGAATTAGACAATGCAATGCGGATCAAACTTATTGATCTCGCATCAATTTTATTGTTTGCCATGTTATCTCTACCAAAAACAAAAAAAAAAAAAACAGTAGGAACAAAGGATACACAAATATAACTCTTTGAAGCGTTTTATTGATGTATGTTGTAGAATCCCGCTAAGAGTTCTCAATAAATCAACAGCTTATTTCGTTGAAGTTCAATAAAAAATGAAAGTTAAGGTAGTTTTTCTATTACCCTTTCTTCTCTCCCTCAATCTTTCTCTCTCTGTCGTTTTCTTCAATTTTCGGCCATGGGGAGCGTTTGAGCTAGTCTCACCCTCCCCTACCTCTCTTGTTGATTTTTTTTTTCTTTTCTTTTCTTGTCTCTTCTTCTCTCCCAATCTGAATCAAGGAGCTCTTTTCTCCTGACCTAGTTTTAGATATGAGAGTCTGATTTCTCCTGATCTAATTCCAGATTTGGGAGCTATTCTTTCCCGATTTAGATCCAGCAGCATAATAAATATATTTTCGAGATACAATGCATCTATGCAACACGAAAAAACAAAAAATTAGAACCAATGGTATCAAAGATTCGCACATAATACGAAAAAAATAGATGGATATTTCGTGTAACAAAAATTTATCTTTCTCAACGATGAAAAATTAAGGGAAGCTCACTCCCTACAATGAGCTCTCATATGATTCTACATGTGATACTGGAAAATGGAGCTATTTACCCAAAAACAAGCCGTAAGTTCTCTTCCTCTATTTGTCCAATGAAGATGGAGTTTGCTTTGCAAATTGAAGTTCCATGGGACAATATAAAATCTTGTGCAAACTTAAAAAGTTAATAAAGAATGGGAAAAATCCAAATAAAGGCCGGAAGTGCCCTCATTTTCTCAAATAAGCCTAAAGTACCCTTATTGTTTCAAAGAAGGGTATGTCCAATGGTATTTTCGTCATTTTATATTTTCTGAAAATTTCCCTTTTTTCTATTTGCTTTTCATTTTTGCTATTTATTTTTTTCTCTTTTGAGGGTGGTGACTTCGCCCGGATCTAAAGGAATTATTTCACAAAAGATCTACCGAACCTTCTTTCGATACACTAGTTATCTCTTCCCTCTTCCTTGAATCCGCGTTTTCAGTAGATTGACTCTTGCTTGGTGTGCAGCTATTCATGCCTAGCCACCTCTTTCTCTTCAAAGGAGTTTCTAGGGTGACCAGATTAAGGACTTCTATGTGGGTTGCTCCTTTTCTTGTGGGTTGGGAATTGGTTGATCCTAAAACCCATTTAAACCCATTTATCTCTTCTTTTCAATGGAGTCTCCCATAAGCTCTTAAGGCTGCCCTCCAACAGAGGCACAAAAAGCTACAACAAGTGAGCGACAGAAAATTAGATCAATTCCCAAAATCACTCACGGGAACGATATTCAGTTGGATTAAGAAGAAAATAGTTAAGCTAACAAGATATCGCTTTCGGAAATTCATACCTTTAATAGGACGAAGTCATGCAAGTAGCTTATTTTGGTAGATCGCCGATCCGACTTTTTAGATACGAGAGGGCATGATGATGCATCTCCTAATGAAATTAGGGGCATTTTTTCTTATATGGACCATAATCTTGGATGAAACAAATGGATAACAATTTAGATGGATCAATAGTTTTTCAAGAGAAGAGTACAGAGGTCGACCGAACACTTTCATCATTTGTTGATAGAGATGACATATATGAGGGAAGTGGCAAGATTGGGGCTCAAGAGGAAGAAGATATTGAAGCTTGGAGCATCAAAAGATGAGAGCTGTATAAATAGACAAAGAGCTGGATATTTTCATTATTGGTGGATACACTGCATATTTCGCATACATAACATTTCCATACCAAGAAATATGATATATGGTAGGTTAGGTAGGAATTGATAATCCACATGTGGCAATGCAAATCCTCTAGTCATTACTTGACTTTTAAGGAATACCGTTATATCGAATCTCGGAGGTGGATTATTTTGCTTAAGCGAAATCGTAAAACGTGGCACTTCAACAAACAATAGTCAATGGTATTATTGAATTAAGCGATAAAGTGCTCAAAGGCACGTACTCAACCTCATGGTTACTTTATGTAGCTAAAATTGCAAATCCGTAACTTATTTCCCTATATAAGTACCATCTTAATCAATTAGAAGGACTTCGACATCAAGCAAACTCATTGGTCTCACATATATTGTTTGACATGGTTTCCAGATAGAATAAACTTAGTAAGAACAAGGGCAACCTTGCTCGGGTGAGGCCAGACCTCACCGGTCATGGCCTATGACATGGAAGAAAAAGAAAGTAAAAAAAAGAAACAAATTATATAAAATAAAGTCCACGTTAACGCCCCCGGGTCACGTAGGACAGCCCAAGTATTGACATTAGTAATTTCTAGCCTAGATTGATCCAATTAAAGGGTTTAGGATTGAATAGGTACCAATACAATAGGTTTATGGCCTTTTTATACTTTTCGCATCATAATTGTCGATGCAAGACAATGTAGCATATTAATTCATTGATGAATACTTGGAATTTTGAACAAAAATTGAATACCAACCTTAAGATTTCTAGAAATCATTATAGACGTGGCAATTGTACAATATCCGTAATGGTTAAAGATTAATCTATTACATGAAAACGTAATTTAATATTCAATTGTTCTATCACTCCTCCTCACACTTAGTTTGGTCTTTTTGCCTGGTATTAAACATGAAAATATTTAATTGGGGAGACAAATGGGGCCGAAAAGATTTGAACTTAAGACCTCCTACTCCGATATCATTTGAGATTGTATGAGACTATTGTCAACTGTTCTAAAAGTTTAAGTTGCTAGATGAAGGCGTAATTTAGTAGTTAATTATTTCATCACTCCCCCTCATGCTTAGTCGACTTTTTTTTTTTTGCCTAGTAGTAGGCGTGGACATATTTAATTGAAGTGATAGAATAATTAAATATTGAATCACGTCTTTATCTCGCCATCGTCGAGGCCGAAGCTCGCCTCGCGCACATCACTTCTTGCTTCCGTGAGGGAATTAGTAAAATGGATGGACCGCTATCGGGTTATCTACATGATCCGACCACACGGTCTTGGTGTCCCATGATCAGTACATTCGATTCTTTGGCTAGGACCACTTCGAGGCTCTTGTGGCCTTTGATCGTGCAATCCTCCCATGCAATCACCCGGTCGTTGAAGTACTCCCCTTCGGTCTAGCAGCTTCATTATCCTGGACGAACATGGATGGCCTCCCATCATGTAGACCGTCAGCTCAAACATCCGGGCGGCCTCTCTCAAGAACTCCAACACGAATGGCCTAAGCTTGGTGATGAATCCCTTGCCGGTCTCCATCCCAAAAAAAAAAGATGTCTCGCAGCCCTCGGGACCACATTCTGCCTTTCGCTCGGCCTCGGGCATGATTGCTTAGCTTGGAGAGGGGGATGAAGGGGAGAGAGTGTGTAGTGGAGTTGGAGCCGAGGCAAGTGTTCATCGGCGGACCGAACCCGCCAAAGAGAGAAAAGACAATTTGAGCCCTATCTTTCGTGGGTTGGGAATGGGTTGATCCATACATGACCCGTTCAAGCAATTTTGGGTTAATAAATGAGTTTAAAACCCATTTTCACAAGTCTTTATTAGACTTGAATTGTCTCTTCTTTTCGATGTAGTCCCCGACAAGTCTCTTAACACTGTCCTCCGAGAGAGCCACCAAAAGCTACAATAAGCGAGCGATGGGAAGTTAGATCAATCCCCAAAATCACCTGCGAGAACGATATTCTGTCGGATTAAGACAAAAATAGTTAAGCTAAAAATATGTCCCTTTTGGAAATTCATACCTTTGAAAAGAAGAAACGCAAATAGCTTATTTTGGTAGATCGCTTATCCGGCTTTTTAGAGTTAGAGCACGTGATGATGCATCTCCTAATGAAATTAGGGGGCATTTTTTCTTACGTGGACCATAATCTTGGATGAAAAAATGGATAACAATTTAGATTTTGTAGGTTTTTTGAGGAGAAGAGTATCGAGGTCGACAAAACAATTTCATCATTTGTTGGTAGAGATGGTTACATATGAGAGGAGTGGCAAGATTGTTGCTCAAGAGGAATAAGATATTGAAGCTGGGAGCATCAAAAGATGAGAGCTATATAAATAGGCAAAGAGCTGGACATTCTCATTATTGGCGAATACAACTGCATATTCCGCATTCATAAAATTTCCATTCCAAGAATTATGATAAATGGTAGGTTAGGTAGGTATTGTATAATCCACTAATGCGGCAATACACATCCTTTGATTATTACTTGACTTTCAAGGAATACCATTACATCAAACCTCAAAGGTTGATTATTTTCCTTAATCGAAATTGCAAAACACAGCAATTCGATATTCAATGCCGTTATCGAATTAATCGATAAAATGCTCAAAAGCATGTACTTAACCTCATGGTTACTATATGCGACTAAAACCGCAAATCCGTAATTTATTTCCTACTATATAAGTACCATCTTAATCAATTCGAAGGACTTCCGACATCAAGCAAACTCATTGGTCTCACGTATATTGTTTGACATGGTTTCCAAATAGAATAAACTTAATAAGATCAAAGGATGGTGAAAACTCTCAACAAGCATCTAGGAACAAATTTACGGGAGAGATAGCATCTGGTGCTAATATTGCTAATTATTGGCAAAAGAAAACTATACATCTTTTTCTTTTTCCAAATAAAAGATAAACATATCATGCTAATTTTATTGCGGAAAGAAATATAATTATCGCTATTCGGGGTTTAACAGCTTCTTTGGCCATAATAATCTTCTAGAAGATGGAAACAATGCTTGATATTTTGTGTTTGAAGATTGATCAAATTGAGGAGAGTAGGGGTGATCGAGCTTGTGAGATCGAGTGCACTTAGGTTAAGATGAATATTTCATTCTTAGATCAACGTATCACATGAGATTAATGAGCATATAATTTTATATTATTTGTAATTTAATTTGTGGAGGATATGGGTCATTAACGATACTAATACTTTGAGAGCTATGCGATTGCCGAAAAAGATAGTGTTGTTCATGTCTTTAGAGTACCAAAGCAATTATGCATAGTATAGAAACAATTCCACAGCAAGTAAACATCCAGGTGGCCGCTCTCAAGAACTCCCGCACGAACGGCCTTAGCTTGGTGATGAACCCCTCATTGGTCTCCATCCCGAACAAGAAGATGTTCTGCGGCCCTCGGGACCACCTTACGTGTTCCGCTCGGCCTTGGGTACGATTTCTTAGCTTGGAGAGGGGATGAAGGGAAGAGAGTGTGAAATAGAGTTGGACACGATGCGGTGTTCATCAATGGACCATACCCACCAAAGAGAGAGAAAAGATAATCCAAGCCCTTTCTTTTCTCGGTTGGGAATGGGTTGATCCATACATGTAATTTTGGGTTAATAAATGAGTTTAAAACCCATTTTGACAAGTCTATATTCGACTTGAATTGTCTATTTTTGTCGATGGAGTTCCCAACAAGCTCTTAATGTTATCCAGCCATAGTAAGTGAGCGACGGAAAGTTAGATCAATTGCCAAAATCACTCGCGAGAATAATATTCTATCGGATTAAGACGAAAATAGTTTATCTAACAAGATGTCCCTCTTAGAAATTCATACCTTTGACAAGACGAAGTCACGCAAGTAGCTTATATTGGTAGATCGCCGATCCGACTTTTTAGTGATAGAGCACATGGTGATGTATCTCCAAATGAAATTAGGGGCATTTTTTCTTATGTGAACCATATTCCTGGATGAAATAAATGGATAACAATTTAGATTGATCAATAGGTTTTTTGGGGAGAAGAGTAAGAGGTCGACGAAACAATTTCGTCATTTGTAGATAGAGATGGTCATATATGAGGGGAGTGTGGCAAGATTGTGGCTCAAGAGGAATAAGATATTGAAGCTGAGAGCATCAAAAGATGAGAGCTGCATAAATTAGCAAAGAGCTGGACATTCTCATTATTGGTGGATACACCTGCATATTTTGCATTCATAACATGTCCATACCAAGAATATGATAAATGGTAGGTTAGGTAGGTATTGTATAATCCACCAATGTGGCAATGCACATCCTTTGGTCATTACTTGACTTTTTAAGGAATACCGAAATTGCAAAATGTGTCAATTCGACAAACAATATTCGATGCCGTTATCGAATTTACTGATAAAATTCTCAAAATCACATACTTAACCTCATGGTTACTAGATGCCGCTAAAATCATAAATCAGTAATTTATTTCCTACTATATAAGTACCATCTTAATCAATTAGAAGGACTTTCGACCTCAAGCAAACTCATTGGTCTCGCCTATGTTGTTTGACATGGTTTCTAGATAAAATAAACTTAGTAAGAACAAAGGATGGTGAAAAGTACTCTCAACAAGCATTTAGGAACCAATTTACGCTAGAGACAAGATGTAGTGCTAATAATGCAAATTATTGGCAAAAGAAACCTATACATCTTTTTCTTTTTCCAAAAGAAAGATAAACATATCATGCTAATTTTATTGCAGAAATAAATATAATTATCGCTATTCGGGGTTTAACAGCTTCTTTAGCCAAAATATTCTTCTACAAGATGGAAACAATGTTTGATATTTTGTGTTTGCAGATTAATCAAATTGAGGAGAGTCGGGGTGATTGAGCTTGTGGGATTAGAGTGTACAATGGAATTTTTGTGTAATTCACTTATGTTAAGATGAATATTGCATTCTTAGATCAAAGCAATTAATTAA
The DNA here is from genome assembly GCA_021437795.1 of Rhodamnia rubescens. Lineage (NCBI taxonomy): Eukaryota > Viridiplantae > Streptophyta > Magnoliopsida > Myrtales > Myrtaceae > Rhodamnia > Rhodamnia rubescens. The sequence goes on from JAILYA010000015.1 coordinate 5,088,399, forward strand.
GACCATCAATTGCGCATAGTATAGAAACAATTAGCTGAAAAAGATGGTTTCGTTCATATCTTTAGAGTACCAAAGCAATTATGCATAGTATAGAAACAATTCCACGGGAGTAAAGAATCGAGGGCTAGACATTAGATATTACATATGTGCTTTTTGGGCCATTGTATGAATGAGTCATATTTTATAGCATGCACATTCATGATTGGATTGCTGTAATTTTGAAAGGAAGATGCCGGAATAATGCTAATTCAGCCAATTAAAGCAACAACAAAAAAAACAGCTCATGCTACAATCAACCATGATTGCAAGGTTAGGATGCCCACAAAGAAATTTCCCTAAATATAACATCCCAATCTAAGCCAAATGATATCTACAGGAGTCGGGTTTTATGGGAATCTCATTCATGGTCTCAATTCAATGCTTATGATTGGATGGATCCAATTGTGGACCATATTAATAATATATATATATGTATATTTTTTATAACCGAGGTGTCCGGGCCGGTTGCGCGCACCTCGACTATTCCTCGGGGGAGACTAGCATGACATCCCACCGCCATGGCCCCCGCTTAAATCACCGGCGTCTACGAGTTTTGAACCCGGGACCTCTCATGAAAGGAGCGAGCGCAAACCATCGCGGCCACAAGACAAAAAGAAAGAAAAGGAAATAGCAAATAAAGCATTATAACAAGGACATTGATGGCCTAATCACATCGGCTCTGCCGAAGAAGTTCTCGGAGCATTGCGATCATGTTGTGCTTCAGGAAGCTCTCTAAGTTGGACCGGAAGACTAGCTCGAGTGACCGCAGGTTTTGTTGATCAATTGCTTTAGCCCCCGCACAGTTTGGATGGCCTCAATGCTGAGGGTCCTCCCCCACCGGAGCGGCTTTGGGTTCTTATTATGGGCCCTCTTCGAAGTAACGCTCGTGGATTCCCCGAGAACCTAAAAAGCGGTATCCATTGCATTTGTCTTGCTCGCCGTCGTCGAGACCAAAGCTGGCCCGCGCACACCACTTCTTGCTTACATGAGAGAATTAGTAAAATGGATGGGTCGATATCGAGATATCTGCATGATCTGGACACACGGTCTCGGTGTCGCCCATGATCGCACGTTCGATTCTTTGGCCCGGACCACGTCGAGGATCTTGTGGCCTCCCGATCATGCGATCCTCCCTTGCAATCAACCCGTTGTTGAAGTATTCCCCCTTGGGGTCCAAGCAGCTTCGTTATCCTGGATGAATATGGATGGCCTCCCATCATGTAGACCGTCAACTGAAACATCCGGGCAACCTCTCTCAAGAACTCCCGCACGAACGGCCTAAGCTTTGTGATGAACCCCTTGCCGATCTCCATGATGTATCTCGTGGCCCTCGGGACCACCTTCTGCGTTCCGCTCCGCCTTGGGCACGATTGCTTAGCTTGGAGAGGGGGATGAAGGGGAGAGAGTGTGACGTGGAGCTGGAGACGAGGCGGTGTTAATCAACGGACCGAAACCACCAAAGAGAGAGGAAAGGTAATCCGAGCCCTATCTTTCCTGGGTTGGGAATGGGTTGATCCATACATGACCCGTTCAACCAATTTTGGGTTAATAAATGAGTTTAAAATCCATTTTGACAAGTTTATTATTATACTTGAATTGTCTCTTCTCTTCGATGAGGTCCCACGACAAGCTCTTAACGCTATTCTTCGAGAGAACCACCAAAAGCTACAATAAGCGAGCGATGGAAAGTTAGATCAATTCCCAAAATTACTCGCGGGAACAATATTCTGTCGGATTAAGACAAAAAAAGTTAAGCTAACAAGATGTCCCTTTTGGAAATTCATACCTTTGAAAAGACAAAACGCAAATAGCTTATTTTGGTAGATCGGCGATCCAACTTTTCGAGAGACAGAGTACGCGATGATGCATCTCCCAATGAAATTAGGGGCATTTTTTCTTATGTGGACCATAATCTTGGATGAAACAAATGGATAACAATTTAGATGGATCAATAGTTTTTTTCGGGAGAAGAGTATAGAGGTCGACCGAACACTTTCATCATTTGTTGATAGAGATGACATATATGAGGAGAGTGGCAAGATTGTGTCTCAAGAGGAATAAGATATTGAAGTCTGGGAGCATCAAAAGATGAGAGCTGTATAAATAGGCAAAGAGCTGCACATTCTCATTATTGGTGGATGCACCTGCATATTTCGCATTCATAACATTTCCATACAAAGAATAATGATAAATGGTAGGTTAGGTAGGTATTGTATAATCCACTAATGTGGTAATGCACATCCGTTGATCATTACTTGACTTTTAAGGAATACCGTTATATCGAACCACAAAGGTTGATTATTTTCCTTAATCGAAATTGCAAAACGCAGCAATTCGACAAACGATATTCAATGCCGTTATCGAAGTAAGCGATAAAATGCACAAAAGCACGTACTTAACCTCATGGTTACTATATGCAGCTAAAACCGTAAATATGTAATTTATTTCCTACTATATAAGTACCATCTTAATCAATTTGAAGGACTTACGACATCAAGCAATCTCATTGGTCTCGCGTATATTGTTTGACATGGTTTCCAGATAGAATAAACTTAATAAGATCAAAGGACGGTGAAAAATACTCTCAAGAAGCATCTAGGAACAAATTTACGGGAGAGATAGCATATGTGGCTAATATTGCTAATTATTGGCAAAGAAAACTATACATCTGTTTTTTAACCAAAAGAAAGATAAACATATCATGCTAATTTTATTGCGGAAAGGAATATGATTATCGCTATTCGGGGCTTAACAGCTTCTTTGGCCATAATAATCTTCTTGAAGATTGAAACAATGCTTGATATTTTGTGTTTGCAGATTGATCAAATTGAGGAGAGTCGGGGTGATCGAGCTTGTGGGATTAGAGTGCACTAAGGTTTAGATGAATATTTCATTCTTAGATCCACGTATCACATGAGATTAATGAGCATATAATTTTATATTATTTGTAATTTAATTTGTGGAGGATATGGGTCATTAACGATACTAATACTTTGAAAGCCATGCGATTGCTGAAAAAGATAGTGTTGTTCATGTCTTTTACAGCACCAAAGCAATTATGAATAGTATAGAAACAATTCCACAGCAGTAAAGAATCGAGGGCTAGACATTAGATATTACATATGTGCTTTTTGGGCCAGTGTATGAATGAGTCATTTTTTATAGAATGCTTATTCGTGATTGGATTGTTGTAATTTTGAAAGGAAGATGCCGGCATAATGCTAATTCAGCTAATTAAAGCTTAAAATACAGCTCATGCTACAATCAACCATGATTGCAAGGTTAGGATGCCGACGGAGAAATTTGCCCTAAATAAAACATTCCAATTTAAGCCAAATGATATCTACATGAGTTGAGTTTTATGGGAATCTCATTCATGGTTTTAATGCAATGCTTATGACTGGATGGAGCCAATTGTGGACCATATTATATAACTTTGTTTAGCTAACCAAATCACAAGCACAACAAATACTCACAAATTAACCCTAATTAGCCTGCCAATTAAAAATTTCCCGACAATGGAGTTCCTAAAATGGACACAATGGTGTCCTCGTCTATGTGATCACTTCGTAATTTATGTACTTTGTTAACATGTGAAAAACCTTTTGATTGCTGAGAGTGGCTTAAAAGAAGTATGTACGGGGCAACAACTTGAGATGATAGAGTTGGATTGAAATTGTGACCGCAAGGTTTGATGGATGATCCTAAACATCGATATCTATATTCACGATGCATAGTTAGCTTATCTGATTCTCGGCAACAAAAGAGCATAAGCATATGTCGGTGAAAAAGAGAAAAAGTGATCAATGTGTGTACGTTTTGAGCAAATATATGAAGACTAGAATGGAGGTCTTCATGGTATGTCCAATAGTTTCCTATGGGTAAATCATTCACTAATTTCGATAAAAGAGTTGTGGCGAAATGTAAATAGGTTGGTTCAATTATAGCACAACTTTTCCTCTTAACCATTAACTAGGCTATCTACATGTTGAAGATGGGATTTCCTTCATGCGAATTGGAGCTCCATGGTACTACATAGAACCCATGAAAGCTCGCCACCGTCAACAACTCCAATGCATAAAGGGGGTCAGGGGCCGATGGTGGGTCGCCAACCGTGATGGCTCAGTTCGAATTTGAGACTTTGTTCTGATCGCATAAGCTATGAGCAGCTAGAGTCATTGTTACTACAACAAGTGTGTGACGGAAGTTATATCGATCGTCTCAATAGAGAACAAGGAATGATATCAATAGCAAATAGCATAAATATTAGGTCTGGTTGGAGCTGTCAATACAAGATGGTGTTGCGCGTTAATTCATTGATGAATACTTCAAATTTTTTTGGGAATTGACTATCAACCCCAAGATTTCAAGAAATAATTGCAAAGTGGCAATTCGACAATATTCGACATGGTCTATTAGATGTACAGATTCAAGTTGTAAGGTGCATGCTTAAACTAAAGGGTGGTAAAAGAGATCGAGGGTTTAATTGTTGCTAAACTCACCCTTCATTTCTACTATATCCATAAGCATCAATTTATTAAATTAGATACATTTACAACCCGATCAAACTCATTAATCTCGCGTCTCGCGTCAACATTGTTGTTTGGTAAGATATAATATTGAAAAAGGGTATAAAAATAGAGCTCTTCCATGCACCTCGCGACCCTCCATAATCCTTTAGGCGTCGAGTTGATGGGTCATTTCTATTTGTTTTCCCTTTTAAATTCATATTTCCACTATTTTCTTTGAAGATTTTCGTTTGTGGGTTCTTATTTTCTAATATCAAGAATTTTATGGGACTAACATATCAAACACTCAGTTGTGGAATCATCCAAAAGGGGCAAAAAGAATCCATGCACTAACTAGTATTATAGTCTATATACTAACTCCATTTCCATTTCCGCTATATGATTTGATGAGTTCAAAGAATTGGAGTTATTGCAAGATGGATAAATAAAATCTTCCATGCACCTCTCGACATTAATTTTGTAGAGTTTTGATGAAAATTTCCATATATCCGAATATTCAAATAGAGATGTGATAAAGAAACATAGAGATGTGATCTTAATTAAGCATCAATCGAGATGAACTTTTCAATGGCACAAAGAGGGGATGATATAACATGCCTTCATGGAAAGGAGTTATTTTTGCTAGGTTGAAGGTACAATCTTGCCACTTCCCTCATATATGACCATCTCTATCAACAAATGATGAAAGTGTTTCGTCGACCTCTGTACTCTCCTCCTAAAAAAACGTATCGATCAATCTAAATTTTTATCCATTTGTTTCATCCAAGATTATGGTCCACATAAGAAAAAATGCCCCTAATTTCATTAGGAGATGCATCATCACGTGCTTTATCTCTAAAAGTCGAATCAGCGATCTACCAAAATAAGTTATTTGCATGACTTTATCTTGTCAATAGTATGAATTTCCAAAAGGTACATGCTGTTAGCTTAACTATTTTCATCTTAATCCGATAGAATATCATTCGTAAGAGTGATTTTGGGAATTGATCTAACTTTCCGTTGCACACTTATTATAGCTCCATTTCGATGGAGTTCACAAAACGAATGAGCATGGCCAGTACATTGTCTATTTAGACGATCATTCACCTATTTGTGCTCTATGTTCTTAGCTCTTTTCAGCTAGCCTCACAATCAGTCCCCACATTACCTCTCAAGTTTTTCCCTCTAAGGCAACTAACGACGCATCTGATTTGCATTCATTTAATTTATTTTTTTTGGTCAACTTCATTTAATTTATTGGATATTATACTCTAATACCATGTATGATTTTCGTAGGACCACTCCCTACAACGAGCTCTCTTGCAATTTTACATGTGATCTTTTGGAAAATGGAGCTATTTACCCTAAAGTAAGCCCCGAGTTCTCTTCCTCTATTTGTCCAATGAAGATGGAGTTTGCTTTGCAAATTGAAGTTCCATGGGACAATACAGAGCCTTGTGCAAATTTACAAAGCTAATAAAGAATGGGAATATTCAAAATAACGGCCGGAAGTGCCCTCATTTTTTTCAAATAGGCCCAAAGTGCCGTTATAACTTCAAAGAAGGGCATGACCAAGAATATTTTCGTCATTTCACATTTTCTGAAAACTTTTTCCCTTTTTCTATTTTCTTTTCATTTTTGCTGTTTATTTTATTTTATTTTTTCCTTCTTTTGAGGCTAGCGACCTCTCCCAAATATAAAGAAATTATTTCATGGAAGGTCGGCAAAACCTTCTTTTGATACACTAGTTATCTCTTCGCTCTTCCTTGAATCCGCGTTTTCGGTAGATTGACTCTTGCTAGGTGTGCAGCTACTCGCGCCTCGGCACCTCTTTCTCTTCAAAGGAGTTTTGGGGTGGCCGGATGAAGGACTTCCCTGTGGCTTGTTCCTTTTCTTGTGGGTTGGGAATTGGTTGATCCTAAAACCCATTTAAACTCATTTATCTCTTCTTTTCAATGGAGTCCCCCACAAGCTCTTAAGGTTATCCTCCGACTGAGCCACCAAAAGCTACAACAAGTGAGCTACGAAAAGTAAAGATCAATTCCCAAAATCGCTCACGGGAACGATATGCGGTCGGATAAACACGGAAATAGTTAAGCTAATAAGATATTCCTTTTGCAAATTCATACCTTTAACTGGAGGAAGTCATGCAAGTAGCTTATTTTGGGGAGATCGGATCCAACTTTTCGAAATAGAGTGCACGATGATGCACCTCCCAATGAAATTAGGGGCATTGTTTCTTATGTGGACCATAATCTTGGATGAAACAAACGGATAACAATTTAGATGGATCAATAGTTTTTTTCGGGAGAAGAGTATAGAGGTCGACCGAACACTTTCATCATTTGTTGATAGAGATGACATATATAAGGGAAGTGGAAAGATTGTGGCTCAAGAGGAATAAGATATTGAAGCTTGGAGCATCAAAAGATGAGAGCTGTATAAATAGGCAAAAGAGCTGGACATTCTCATTATTGGTGGATACGCCTGCATATTTCGCATACATAACATTTCCATACCAAGAAATGTGATATATGGTAGGTTAGGTAGGAATTGATAATACACATGTGGCAATGCACATCCTTTAGTCATTACTTCACTTTTAAGGAATACCGTTATATCGAACCTTAAAGGTTGATTATTTTGATTAATTGAAATTGTAAAACGTGGCACTTCGACAAACGATAGTCAATGCCGTTACCGAATTAAGCGATAAAATGCTCAAAGGCACGTACTAAACCTCATGGTTACTATATGCAGCTAAAACCGTAAATCCGTAATTTATTTCCCTATGTGAGTACCATGTTAATCAATTAGAAGGACTTCGATATCAAGCAAACTCATTGATCTCATGTGTATTGTTTGACATAGTTTCCAGATAGAATAAACTTAGTAAGAACAAGGATGGTGTAAAATGCTCTCGAGAAGCATTTAGCGACAAATTTACGCGAGACATAGAATGTGGTGCTAATATTGCTAATTATTGGCAAAACAAAACTATACATCGTTTGTTTTTTGCAAACAAAAGATAAACATATCATCCCACTTTTATTGCAGAAAGAAATATAATTATTGCCATGCGGGATTAAACAGCTTCTTTAGCCATAATACTCTTCCACAAGATGGAAAAAATGTTTGATATTCTGTGTTTACAGATTGATCAAATTGAGGGGAGTCGGGGAAGAATGAGCTTGTGGGATTCAAGTGCACAACCAAAGGTTTTACTAATTCACTTATGTTAAGATGAATATTGCATTCTTAGATCAACGTATCATATGAGATTAATGAGCATGTAATTTGATATTTTTTGCAATTTAATTTGTGAAGGATACGGGTCATTACGATACTAATACTTTGAGAACTATGCGATCGCTGAAAAAGATAGTGTTGTTCATGTCTTTTAGAGTACCAAAGCATTCATGCATAGTATCGAAACAATTCCACAGCAATAAAGAATCGAGGGCTAGACATTAGATATGTGCTTTTTGGGCCGGACAATAAATGTATGAATGAGTAATATTTTATAGCATGAATATTCATGATTGGATTGCTGTGATTTTGAAAGGAAGATGCCCGCATAATGCTAATTCAGCTAATTAAAGCAAAAATACAGCTCATGTTACAATGAACCATGATTGCAAGGTAAGGATGCCGACAAAGAAATTTGCAAAATACAGCTCGTGCTCATGCTACATGTTTTAAAGTCCATATTTAAGCAATTAAAGCATATTATCCATTATGACCATACTAATCGATGCAAAATTATGATTAGTCTTCTAATTAAGAGAGAACTTACCATTTGGTTAAAATAAATGGCTAAAAGCATCGTCATATTACAAAGTTTTCGTGAATATATACAAGTTGAATTTCAAACACAACAAAATATCTTGTAATTGATCCATGTGGTTCTATATACACCACAACCTCTCTTTGCATCGTGGAAAGCTCTTGTGCGCATACCATGACAAATGACCGGCTCTCTACAATTTTACATCGGATACATGAAACTGGAACCTATCGACCATTTAGCTTGTTCCCATCTTCTTTTCCTCCATGATTTCCCAATGGCAGCTTTCATAAGACGAAGTCCATGCATAGAAGGACATGGAATCGAAGAAAATCTCACACTCTCTAACCCACCGGAGCAAATGGATTGGAGACATCTTCCCGATTCTCGGCTTCTTAATCATTCGGCTGCGAGAGGATGTGTGGATATGGCTTCTACATTGGACGGGATTGGAGTCTAAGGCATAGTCCATATTGAAATTATGTCTCGAGTTTGAGCCCGAGTGAAAGCCTGAATTTCCAAAATAAAGTCGAAAGAAAATTTTGCATATCTGAAATATTCAGTTGGATTAACATGAAAATAGTTAAGCTAACAAGATATTGCTTTTGGAAATTCATACCTTTAAGCGGAGGAAGTCATGCAAGTTGCTTATTTTGGTAGATCGTTGATTCGACTTTTCGGAGACGAAGCACGCGATGATGCATCTCCCAATGAAATTAGGGGCACTTTTTCTTATGTGAACCATAACCTTGGATGAAACAAATAGATAACAGTTTAGATAGATCAACAATTTTTTTTTCGGGAGAAGAGTATAGAGGTCGACCGAACACTTTCATCATTTGTTGATAGAGATGACGTATATGAGGGAAGTGGCAAGATTGTGGCTCAAGAGGAATAAGAAATTGAAACTTGGAGCATCAAAAGATGAAAATTTGTATAAATAGGCAAAGAGCTGGACATTCTCATTATTGGTGGATACGCTCTGCATATTTCGCATACATAACATTTCCATACCAAGAAATGTGATATATGGTAGGTTAGGTAGTAATTGATAATACACATGTGGCAATGCACATCCTTTAGTCATTACTTCACTTTTAAGGAATACCGTTATATCGAACCTTAAAGGTTGATTATTTTGCTTAATTGAAATTGTAAAACGTGGCACTTCGACAAACGATAGTCAATGCCATTACCGAATTAAGCGATAAAATGCTCAAAGGCACGTACTAAACCTCATGGTTACTATATGCAGCTAAAACCGTAAATCAGTAATTTATTTCCCTATGTGAGTACCATGTTAATCAATTAGAAGGACTTCGATATCAAACAAACTCATTGATCTCACGTGTATTGTTTGACATGGTTTCGAGATAGAATAAACTTAGTAAGAACAAGGATGGTGAAAAATGCTCTCGAGAAGTATTTAGCGACAAATTTACGCGAGACATAGCATGTGGTGCTAATCTTGCTAATTATTGGCAAAACAAAACTATACATCTTTTGCTTTTTGCAAACAAATGATAAACATATCATCCCACTTTTATTGCGGAAAGAAATATAATTATTGCTATGCGGGGTTAAACAGCCTCTTTAGCCATAATACTCTTCCACAAGATGGAAAAAATGTTTGATATTTTGTGTTTACAGATTGATCAAATTGAGGGGAGTCGGGGAAGAATGAGCTTGTGGGATTCAAGTGCACAACCAAAGGTTTTACTGATTCACGTATGTTAAGATGAATATTGCATTCTTAGATCAACGTATCATATGAGATTAATGAGCATGTAATTTGATATTTTTTGCAATTTAATTTGTGAAGGATACGGGTCATTACGATACTAATACTTTGAGAACTATGCAACAACTGAAAAAGATAGTGTTGTTCATGTCTTTTAGAGTACCAAAGCATTCATGCATAGTATCCGAACAATTCCATAGCGATAAAGAATCGAGGGCTAGACAATAAATGTATGAATGAGTAATATTTTATATCGAACATTCATGATTGGATTGTTGTGATTTTGAAAGGAAGATGCCGGCATAATGCTAAATCAACTAATTAAAGCAAAAAATACAGCTCATGTTACAATGAACCTTGATTGCAAGGTAAGGATGCCGATAAAGAAATTTGCAAAATACAGCTCATGCTCATGCTACATGTTTTAAAGTCCTCATTTAAGCAATTAAAGCATATTATCCATTATGACCATACTAATCAATGCAAAATTATGATTAGTCGTCCAATTAAGAGAGAACTTACCCTTTGGTTAAAATAAATTGCTAAAAGCATCGTCATATTACAAAGTTTTCGTGAATATATACAAGTTGAGTTTCAAAAACAACAAAATATCTTGTAATTGATCCATGTGGTTCTATATACACCACAAGCTCTCTTTGCATCGTGGAAAGCTCTTGCACGCATACCATAACAAATGACCGGCTCTCTACAATTTTACATCGGATACATGAAAGCTGGAACCTATCAACCATTTAGCTTGTTCCCATCTTCTTTTCCTCCATGATTTCCCAGTAGCGGCTTTCATAAGACGAAGTCCATGCATACATGGACATGGAATCGAAGCAAACCTCACACTCTCTAACCACCGGAGCAAATGGATCGGAGACATCTTCCCGATTCTCGGCTTCTTAATCATTCGGCTGCAGAGGATGTGTGGATATGGCTTCTACATTGGACGGGATTGGACTCTAAGGCATTGTCCATGTTGAAATTATGTCTCGAGTTTGAGCTCGAAGCGAAAATCTGAATTTCCAAAATAAAGTCGAAAGAAAATTTTGCATATCCGGAATATGCTCAAGTGTTGGCGGTGGCTTTGATATTTTGGTGTTGGAATCCAAATTGGAATTAACGTGAAAGGGAAGTACATCGTTGACTTTGTTGCCGGTTGTGTTCGCTTTCCGAATGCACATGGGATTTATCCTCCACGTTGCGTTTATCTTTTCCTTGGCGAGAGATATACATTCTAATTGCGTGCAAAGGTTATTACGTTATTGTTGACTTGAAAGACTTCTTGAAGCGCCGATTATAGAGTGTCGGTGGATTTTTCGTGAAATTACACCAATAATTCTTGTGTTATTGCCAATTAAATTCTTGGGGTAAGAATTTGTATGTAATTCCTCTATGAGATTGAGAGATTATTTCACGAGGAATTAGAGGCTAATCACTTGAGTGCATTATTGGTTGTAATTGGGCTTAGAAAATATTGAGAGTATTTGAGTAAGTCGAGTGTGGTTTGTAATTTCCGTTTATCGCTTGATTTATAGTGAAATTCATTGCTGCTCTCCCTGTAGATGTAAGCCTCTATGACCGAACCACGTACATTTAGTGTCCAATTTATTTTCTTGTTCTATCCATTTATTTTTTATCGCTTATTCAAGACAACAAGAGTATAGCAACAAAGTAGGAATTGGAATTGACGGAGACTTCGCTCCTGCAAGAGTTGTCGTCCATCCTCCCACCATTTTGGTGTTTCGTCTTTGTTACTCAAATATAATAAAAGGTCGAGGATATCTATCATATTCTTCATTTGAGAGAGAGATCTTACTAAGGATGAAGCAGTTTCTCTGTAGATGGCAAATTCAATAATTAATTTCATGCAAGGTTGGAGTATGTAAGACATGATCGTTGGATGAATGTCAAAGAAATTTTTAAAGATGCGAATATGTATTTGATGTATACAATTATACGGATATAGATCGAATAATCTCTTTCTTTAACAAAGAAAAGGTGTTTTTTAGTTTGCATGGTTCAATAATTGATCCCGAAAATATCTACAATAAAAATAGGTAAGTCGTTGGTATAGTTTCCTATTCCCAATTTTTCTATTTACTTTAGTGAAATTAGTTTACTAGAATATAGGATTCTTCGTAGGCATCACAAGGGTCTTGTTGTGGAGCAAAAAGGATTGGACTCTATAGATAGGTAAATATTTAGTCATATTCATTCTTGTTGTCGATTGACTTGCATAATTTTCATATAACAATTTTTCATTCTAAGAAATATTACCAATGGCGGGTTTGATTAGAATTGGTTATCTCTAGAGGCGCGGCCATAAGCACCCCCTTTGTGTTTGCCTAATTATTTGAACAAATTAGATTTGATCCCATTAGATTCTTAACGATTTTCATGGATGGAAACATAGACGGAAATTTCACGATATCGACCGGGGTTATCCATGTATGTGATAAAATCTTAAAGAAGGTAACTAAACCTCTATATACTTCCAAAAATGTGAAATGCTAAAAGAGGAAGTAATAAAATAAAATCTAAATAGATTATTCAAAACATAATTTGTTAATTTATGCACGGGCGCTACTATATTCTTCATCATCATCATCATCATCATTATTATTTTTTGCAATGCAAAGTGCATAGTAGAATGAAGAGAAATCATGTGAAGAAAGAGGTGTTTGTTCTCAATTAAAATCACGTCTTTATTTGTGTCTTTCGACATAACAACATTCTCTATCTCGTTTTATTTGATGTACGAGATGTACTAGATGGTTTCTTATATTGTAAACTAGAATAATATTTACTTGAAACTTAGAAAAATGACTATTTTGTTTATATGAACTATATAGATAATCAGAAATATCTATGGGCTTCAAAGCAACATAAATAGTAGACGATCTACTTTGGATTTTGTTGATCGGATAACGGTGTGACGGAAAAGATATGCCAAGTTTGCTTTCGCTCCAAGGTCGGGCTAGTGTGCCAAGATTAACTTGACCAGCGCTCAAGATTCTTATCACATCTTTCATTATTGATACGGGAAAAATAGAACCAACTATATAAGAGATGTGCACATAATACGAGAAAATAGATTAATGTCTCGTGTAACATAAATTTATTTTTCTTGGTGATGGAAAAAATTAAGGAAAGCTCACTCCCTTCGACGAGCTCTTATACGATTTTGGATGTGATACCGGAAAATGGAGTCTGTTTACCCTAAAGCAAGCCCTAAGTTCTCTTCCTCTATTTGTCCAATGAAGATGGACTTTGCTTTTCAAATTGAAGTTCCATGGGACAACAAAGAACTCCGTGCAAATGCGTCATTGGACGACATAGAACTGTGCAAATTTATAATGATTAAAATTAATAAAGAAAGAGAAATGCAATCCGCCTTCCTCTTGCCGGGTACGGAATGAGCGTCGCCTCCGCCTCTTCCTCTACCATGGCACTACCCCCGAACTTGGAGCACCCCGGCCACCTATGAAGCACGGACACATGGAGAAGGTAGCCGTGTCGGTGTCGGATACGTGTTGCACAATGGCACACGTTTGACACACTGGTCAACTCGTATTGGGAATCCGACAAGCGGTCAACGTGCTAGACAGCGCCGTCGACAAACATGTTAGGCGCGTGGGACACGCAGTATGCGGGTGGTGTGAAGGAAGACGATGGAGATGGCAGCGGGGAGCCAGGCGGTAAGGAGGATGAGAGAATCGGAGCCGTCGCCATAGAAGACATAGTAGAGGCTGGGCCAAGATGGCGCCACTCGAGCCGACGAAGCCCTTGAGGAGGTTTTTCTCTGGAAGAGGAAGAGAAGATTGTCATAAACAAGGACTCATCCCATCGCTGAAAGTGGTTTCCGAAACTCCCGGACCTACGCCAAGGCTAAAACAATTTATTAAAAACTAGGGTTTTTTAATACTTTTTCAAAATCTTCACATGCTTGAAAAATAATTTTTGTCAACATATATATATAAATATATATTAATATACAACATGTTCCAACGTGTCAAAATTCTCTACTTTTTTAGAAATGACGAGTCGGCGTTTCGTGTCGCGTATCCGTGTTAATGCTCTTAGCTAGCCACCACTGTGACATCCTGATTTTTTCCTAGGTTAAGATTATAAACGGAATAGATATTACCGGGCTCGGAGTTATAGTGAATACGAGTTGGAATTTATGAAATTAGAGTGGCGGATTATTCGTGAATAATGCTATAATGACGGGCGCGATGAAAATTCAAGTTATGGATTGATAATTGCCGTGGGTTGGTTTAGGTTTGTTTGAATTGGTTCGCGCCAAAATTTATTCTCGATTGGATGGCGAAGCTCTTTGGACCGACCCCTCTCCTATAGAAGACCCATCACTCAATCTCTCTCTTTACTCTTACCCTCCCCTTCGTGGGACGACCTCCCTTCCTCCTCTCTCTCTTCTCTCTCGTTTTCTCCGACCATAACCCCCTTTGCCCGACGATGTACGCCTCTCCATTCGTCGGTGACGACAGCCCTAACCAGCATCTCGAAGTCCAGTTCCTCCTCACTTATCTTGCTCCCTTGCCCTTGGTCTTGCCTCAAGCTTGCGCACCTCCTCTTGAAGCCCCGCAATGCCGAAGGAGGAGGAAACGACCCAAGCTCATTCGAGTGTCGTTTTGGCCTCCGTTTCCTCAAGCTTCTATCTAAGGCAAGTGGTGCTTCTACTTTCATTACTAGCCGATCTCAAGATCCCTCAATCTAGCATACAACATGGTTTGAAACGTGGGTGTGCTAGAGGACAATTTTGCTTGCATGTTGGGAAAGGATGCTATAGCATGTATGATCTGTCCTTTTTAGTAGCTTTAGTAGGCCATAGGTAAACAGATTATAGGAGTTGATTGCCTCATTTATCATGGAATAGAAATGAATTAAAGTTGCAATGTGTAAGGAAGGTTCAAACCACGAGCACCGAGGGCCATTTGTGAGTTTTGTGGTTTGTTGTCGGTTGGTTGATATGTGAGATGTCATAACCTTTTAAGTAAACTTGTGGATCGACATTGCGTGCCCTAGTGTTATTGCTCATGGATTTTCTGCTTGATCAATGGATATCTTTGATAGTTTAGTTGTTTGGCTAGACGTGATATTTTCTAAGTTAGCACCCCACGTGGATTTCATCATTTAAGTTATCAACAATGACAATCTCGCTTGTGACTCCTTCCGCTCGCTATAGTACTCCCGTGAGCAATTCGGTTATTTAGGAGGAGTGTGACATCCTCGACTACCCGGCAATGCATATCTTGAAGCGCATTGTCGTGATGCCGATAGATATAGGATTGCCTATTGAGTTGGTACCCTCCCGATTCATATCTATTTATGTAGGATTGTTGGGCCGAGTTAGTGGGTCCCCTTCTTTACTCTTCTTTTGGTACCGGTGAGAACATGACAGCGGCGAGGAGTAGATGGTGGGGAGGAGAGTGGAGGAACAAATTGTACATGTAGACCTCTTATGGATGGTTACACGGTAGCTACTTTTGGCTAAGGCCGCGTAGTGGTTGGATAGGGACGATGGAGCATGCCGACGATGGTGGCAATTTATGACGGGAGCAATTACCTTTTTGTTATGGCCTCCTAGACATTTGTTTTGTCTTTTGGAAAGTGGAGGATGTATATTACTCTTTTCAAGTATATAAAAGTAAATATTTTCCCAATTTGGTGAATTATCTTAGAGAATGTTTGATACATGTTAGCGAACCTTATGAGGCCATATCCTTTAGGCATGCCTACCATCTCTTTTAATTTATACATTTGTATTGCTTGACTTGTTAGGAATAGTCTTTCACATGCGCCGTATATACGTATTATCAAATTAAAGTAGAGAGCGATAGCGAGGTAGCATGCTTGGGATGCTACAGCTCTTATTGGTATCGAGCTTAGGTTTACTAGAGTGATAAAGTGCACTAGTTGATGAAGTGTTGGGTAGGCATGAATGCGAGTAAAACTTATAAGTGCATGCGATTGTGTTTGTTAGGGGATTGGTAGTCGCATATGCTACTTAGTAGATAAAAAGTATGTTGATCACTACTTAAGGATGTATGATCTTCCGATTATTGATGTTAGAGCATGGTGATCAATGTGTAGAAAGTAGTAATAATCTTTATTAGGCTTGAATTGATGAAGTCAATGGCTACAGGATGATGGTTTTAGACTTGCAATGAAGCAATTAATGATTAAGGATTGTAGAATTGAATTCATGCTTTGGTATATGAAGATTAGATACTAATATTTGTTGACAGACTTGCATAATCATGAGAACATATTCGAATGATTTTAAATTTCGTATGGATGACGACCAAGAAAGAGAGGTTAGTATAAATCGTAGGCAATCGATCTTTGATATTGACGATCACTTGGTTGTTTTAGAATGTTAAGTTTAAGACAAGGATTGATGTTATAGAAGTTGATTGGTACGTGATCTGTTCTTGAGGTTATTCATGCATTGCATGGATTTAGTGCATTAAAACAATTGAGGTTTGAGAACATATATGCATTACACTTGTCATCTATTTTGTCAAATTTGATAAATTGTAAAGCTTGGTATGGGAAGAGCTAGACGGAATATCTATAAATCGTGAGACTTGGTATGGGACTTGTCAAACGGGACTCCCTTCGTAGATATGTGGCTTGAGGACAAACCATGCGAAGGTGGTGAACCTATACCGACCCGATTTGATGAGGGTGGGGAGTAACGCCAAGGCAAAGTGGCCTTGACAAATAGCAGCTCCTCACGGGCTTTTAAGATGGCGATTGGCGTAGAAATAAACCAAGTCATTCATTGAAAAAGGTAGGTATAGGTATTGGGCTAAGTATGAATTGTTTTCAAAATCTAAATTGTTTGCGAGAGACAAGGTGTTTTCAAAATTTGAAACATTTTCAAAGTGTGGAAACATTTCCTATTATCGAGTTGCATTAAATCATTAGAAAAGGGTATATGTGTATAATTACAATGCATATTGCAAGAAAAGGATGAACGGATGGGATGCCATTGATGAGGAAATGCCCGAGATGCCTTGTGGGAGATGGTGATCGGTTCGGTTTCCCTGCTGTGTGATCGGAGAGGGCCCCTGTCGTGTGATTAGAGAAGCCTTGGAATGAGATGAGACCCACACGAGCCATCTAGTCGCCGAACCGGCGGTGTCGTGAGTGGGGTGTGAAATGTTTAGAGAATATAACCAACAGAATCATCGGCATGACATATAGAATTGGCATCGTGAATAGCAAAAGTTGAGCACATCTTGAGTGGTGATGGACAATCTACACGATTGTGTATCAAACATTGTGGGTCATGGATGACGCCATATAGATTGGCGAGTTGTGAGAATGGCACAATGGTATTGCCGGTTGTTATGTGAACTACTAAGGTTGGTAATGAATACAAGTAGTGGTTAAGATTGCGAGATGCGTTGATTCTTGAAGAATAATATGACCAGTTAGGCGCAATTGAAGCATAGTCTGCCACGTACTCTTGGTGGGATACCAATGTGACGAGTCTTAAGGATTGTTAAATAGAGAACATGGATAGGAATTTCAAGGACCAAAATTTTTAAAGAGGGGAGAATTCGACATCCCGATTTTTTGCTAGGTTAAGATTATATGCGGAATTAATATTATCGGGCTCGGAATTATAGTGAGTGCGAGTTGAGGATTTTTGAAATTAGAGCGGTGGATTATTCGAGACTAATGCTATAATGACGGGCGCGATGGAAATTCAAGTTATGGATTGATAATTGCCTTGGGTTGGTTTAGGTTTGTGCAATTTGTTCGAGCCAAAATTTATTCGCGATTGGATCGTGAAGCTCTTTGGACCAACCCCTCTCCTTTATAAGACCCTCCCTACTCAATCTCTCTCTTCACTCTCACCCTCCTTTTTGTGAACGACCCTCCCTCCCTCTTATCTCTCTTCTCTCTCGTTTTCTCCGCTCGATGACGTCTACCTCTCCCTTCCTCTCGTGACGACGGCCACAATGCCGCACCTCGATGTCCAGCTCCTCCTTGCTCATCTTGCTCCCTCATCCTCAATCTTGCCTTGAGGTCGCGCACCCCCTCTTGGATCCATCACAAAGACCAAAAGAGGAAATGACCCAAGCTTGTTTGGGTGTCATTTTTGGCCTCCATTTCTTTAAGCTTCTATTGAAGGCAAGTGGTGCTTCTACCCTCATTACTAGCCTATCCTGAAGATCCCTCGATAAGGTGTGGTTTGAGACTTGGGTGTGCCGAGATGGGAAAGGATTTTGTTGCATGTATGATCTCATTGTCTTAGATAGCTTCGGTAGGCCATCGGTAAATAGATTATAGGAGTTGATCGCCCGTTTGTCGTGGAATAGAATTAAATTGAAGTTGCACCATGTAAGGAAAGGTTCGCCACGAGCACCCAAGGGGCCATTTGCGGGTTTTGTGGTTCGCTATTGATTTTCGTTGATATGTGAGTTGTCGTAACCTTTTATGTATGCTTGTGGTGATCAACATTGCATGCCCTAGTGTTATTGTTCATGGATTTTCTGCTTCATCAATGGATATCTTAGATAGTTTAGGTGTTTAGTGGACGTATTGTTTATTTGAGTTATATACTCACCCCACGTGGATTTCATCATTTCAATTATCAACTATGCTGATTTCGCCCGTGACTCATCTTTCTTTGTGGTACTCCCTTAAGCTATTCGATTATTTGGGAGGAGCATAGCATACCTAACTACCCTACAATGCGCATCTATTTATGTGGGGCCCCGGCAAGCTTTGATGTAGTCCCTAACAAGCTTTGAACTCTCCACCGAGAGAGCCACTAAAAGCTACATTAAGAGGGCAATAGAAAGTTAGACCAATAAGCAAGTCACCCGTAGGAAAGATATTTAGTTGGATTAAGAGGAAAATAGTTAAGTTAACAAGATGTTGGTTTTGGAAATTCACAGATTTGATGAGATGAAGTCATTCAAGTGGCAGATTTTGGTAGATCATTGATCCGACTTTCTCATAATGAAATCGAAGTGTCTTTTCGCATGTGGACCATAATCCTTGATGAAACAAATGGATAACAATTTAGATGGATCAATCGGTTTTTTTGTGGAGAAGATCATAGAGGTCAAAGGAATAACTTTAGCATTTGTTGATAAAGATGGTTTGGTCATATATTAGGGGAGTGGAAAGATTGTGGCTTAAGAGGAGTAAGGCATTGAAGCTTGCAACATCAAAACATGAGAGCTGTATAATTAGGCAAAGAGTTGGCCATTCTCATTATCGGTGGATACACTTTTATATATGCATTTATAACATTCCCATATCGAGAAATAGGAAAAATTACCAAAAAGTCATAAACTTATTGCAAATATGTCAATTCAGTCCTAAAACTTCTCGTAGTTGTGTCATTTCAGTCCATCTAGATAATTTTGGCCGCTCGGCGCTAACATGGCGCCGCCCAATCGGCGACCTAATATTTTAATATTTTTTGAATTTCTAAGTTTTTATTTTATTTTATTTTCTTTACTTTTTTTTTTTTTTTTTCTCTCTCGTCATATCCTTCTTCCGGCCGACTGAGGGGATGTCCAATCGGCAAGGTCGCCCTCATCATGCCGGTGGGGGAAGGAGATGATAGGAAAAAGAAGAAGAAAAAAGAAAAGATAAAAACTAAAATAAAAAAAATTAAAATATTAGGTTGTCGACCGAGCATTCACGTTAGCCCCGACTATCTAAAATTATCGGATGGGTTGAATTGGCACAATTGTATTTGTTTTAGGATTTTTTTGGTAATTTTTCCCCAAGAAATATGATAAATGGTAGGTTAGGTAGGTGTTGTATAATCCAATAATGTGATAATGCACATCATATTGTCATTACTTCACTTTAAGGAAAACCGTTGCATCGAACCTCAATGATTCATGATTTTACTTAACCGAAATTAAGATGTGGCATTCGACGAATGACCATCAATGCCGTTATTGAATTCGCCGATAAAATCCTCAAAGGTACTTACACAACCTCATGTTTACTATATGCGATTAAAAACCATAAATCGATACTTTATTTACTACTCTATAAATGACATATAAGCCAATTAGAAGGACTTTCGACATTGAGCAAGCTCATTGATCACACGTATATTGTTTGATTGGGTTTCCGGATGGAATAAACTTAGTAAGAACATAAGATGGAGAAAAATACTCGAAGAAACATTTAGAGAGAAATTTAGTCGAGAGATAACATGTAGTGCTAATACTACAAATTGAGTCCATCTAGCTTATTTACGCCAAAATTTGCTAAAGTGGCCATCACCGTCTTATGTGGCACATTTGGCGCTAAAGTGGAGTGTTTTTAATAATTTTTGAATTGTTTTCTTGTTTTCTTTCGGCATAGGCCATGGTCGCAAGGGCAACCAATGAAGATGGAGTTTGCTTTGCAAATTGTAGTTCCATGGGACAAAATTTAAAATGATAAAAGTTATTAAATAATGGAAAATTTTTAAATAAGGGCCCGAAATGCCATCATTGTCTCAAATAAGGGCACGATCAAGGGTATTTTCACCATTTTACACTTTCTGAAACTTTTTTTTCTTTTTTTCTATTATCTTTTCATTTGTACTGTTTATTTATTTTTTTCTCCGTCGAGGTTGGCGACATTCGGCAGCTAGCTGACCGCACTATACACATGAGTGATGTACATATATGGCCCCTTGCGTCGCCCCTCTCCTCTCGCCGCCCCCGCCCTTTACTTTAAGGCTATGACATCATTCGGCTAGCCCAAGGGCAAGGCTAAAGTAATTATTTCACAAAAGGTCTACTGAACCTTCTTTTGATACACTAGTTATCTCTTCGCCTCTTCCTTGAATTCAAGATTGACTCTGCGCAACTATTCATGCCTAGGCACCTCTTTCTCTTCGGGGAGTTTCTAGGGTGGCCGACCAAGGGCCTACGTGGTTCGGGATTCAAAGTGGCTTTGGGGCTCTAAAGTTCCTTGGCCAAAATTTTATGCAAATAGCATTTGGTTCATTTTTTTACTCTACTTTAGGGAAATGTAATTGCCTTTTCAAAGGCCCCCTAAAGGCTTTTAGCCCAAAGTAAAATGGATGGATTGCTATCAAAGTTATTTGCATGATCCGCCACACGTTTCGGTGTCGTCCATGATCGATCGTTGGATTCTTTGGCCAGGACCATGTCAAGGAACTTGCGGCCCTCGATGGTGCGATCATCATGTGCAATCACCCGGTCGTTGAAGTATTCCCCCTCGGGGTCTAGCAGCTTCGTTATCCTAGACAAATATGGATGGCCTCCCATTGTGTAGAGCTCCAAACATCCGGGCAGCTCTCTCAAGAACTCCTCGCACAAACGGCCTCGCCAGTGATGAACCCCTCCCGGTCTCCATCCCAAATAGGAAGATCCCTTTGCAGCCCTCGGGACCACCTTTTGCGTTCCACTTAGCCTCGGCACGATTGCTTAGGCTTGGAGAGGGGGATGAAGGGGAGAGAGTGTGAAGTGGAGCTGGAGGCAAAGCAAGTGTTGATCGATGGACCGAACCCGCCAAAGAGAGAGAGAAGATAATCTTCGATGGAATCTGCGGCAAGCTCTTAACGCTGTTCTCCGAGAGAGCCACTAAAAGCTACAATAAGCGAGCACAAAGTTAGATCGATTCCCAAAATCACTCGCAGGAACAATATTCTCGTCCGATCAAGATGAAAATAGTTAAGCAAAAAGATGTCCCTTTTGGAAATTCATACCTTTGACAAGACGAAACGTAAATAGCTTATTTTGGTAGATCGTTGATCCGACTTTTGAGAGATAGAGCATGTGATGATGCATCTCCCAATGAAATTAGGAGCATTTTTTTCTTATGTGGACCATAATCTTGGATGAAGCAAATGGATAACAATTTAGATTGTAGGTTTGTTTTAGGAGAAGAGGATAGAGGTCGACAAAACAATTTCATCATTTGTGGATAGAGATGGTTGTATATGAGGGGAGCGGCAAGATTGTGGCTCAAGAGGAATAAGATATTGTAGATGGGAGCATCAAAAGATGAGAGCTATATAAATAGGCAAAGAGCTAGACATTCTCATTATTGGTGGATACACTTGCATATTTTGCATTAATAACATTTCCAAAGCAAGAATTATGATAAATGGTAGGTTAGGTAGGTATTGTATAATCCACTAATGTAGCAATGCACATCCTTTGGTGATTACTTGACTTTTAAGAAATACCGTTATATTGAACCTCAAAGGTTGATTATTTTCCTTAATCGAAATTGCAAAACGCAGCAATTCGACAAACGATATTTTATGTCGTTATCAAATTAATCGATAAGATGCTCAAAAGCACATACTTAACCTCATGGCTTCTATTTCACTAAAACCGTAAATCCATAGTTTATTTCCTACTATATAAGTACCATCTTAATCGACTTCCGATATCAAGCAAACTCATTGGTCTCACGTATATTGTTTACATGGTTTCTCGATAGAATATACTTAGTAAGATCAAAGGATAGTGAAAAATACTCTCAAGAAGCATCTAGGAACAAATTTACGGGAGAGACAACATCCGGTGCTAAAACCGCTAATTATTGGCGAAAGAAAACTATACATCTTTTTCTTTTTCCATACAAAAGATAAAAATGTCATGCTAATTTTATTGCGGAAATAAATATATTTATCGCTATTCAGGTTTACTTCTTTGGCCATAATAATCTTCTAGGAGATGGAAACAATGTTTGATATTTTGTGTTTGCAGATTGATCAAATTGAGGAGAGTCGGGGGATCGAGCTTGTGGGATCGAGTGCACCGAGGTTAAGATGAATATTTCATTCTTAGATCAACGTATCACATGAGATTAATGAGCATATAATTTTATATTATTTGTAATTTAATTTGTGGAGGATATGGGTCATTAACGATACTAATACTTTGAGAGCTATGCGATCACTTGAAAAGATAGTGTTGTTCGGGGCTTTTAGAGTACCAAAGCAATTATGCACAGTAAAGAAACAATTCCACAAGCAAGAAAGAATCGAGGGCTAGACATTAGATACTACATGTGTGCTTTTTGGGCCAGACGTAAATGCATGAATGGGTCATATTTTATAGAATGTTTATTCATGATTGGATTGCTGTAATTTTGAAAGGAAGATGCCGGCATAATGCTAATTCAGCTAATTAAAGCAAAAATACAACTCATGCTACAATCAAACATGATTGTAAAGTTAGGATGCCAACGGAGAAATTTTCCCCGAATAAAGCATCCCAATTTAAGCCAAATGATATCTACACGAGTTGAGTTTTATGGGAATCTCATTCATGGTTTTAATGCAAATGCTTATGAACTGGATGGAGCCAATCGTTCACCTAACAAAATTACAAACACAACAAATACTCACAAATTAACCATAATCAGCCTCGCCAAATAAAAACTTGCCGAAAATGAAGTCTCTAAAATGAACACAATAATGTCCTCGTCTTGTGATCACTTAACGACCAAATAGCATAAATGGTACGGATTGACTATCAACCCTAAGATTTCAAGAAATCATTGCAAAGTGGTAATTCTACGATATTCGACATGGTCTATTAGATGTACAGATTCATGTTGTAAGGTGCATGCTTAAACTAAAGGGTGGTAAAAGAGATAGAGGGTTTAATCTTTGCTAAACTCACCCTTCATTCTATTTAGGGGTATGCAACCGGATAGGATTTACCCGAAACCTGGATCAGCCCACCCAAAAACAGAGTTGGGAATTGATTCTCGCTCAAACCGGTCTAGAAACCGGTTCCAATTTTTGGGAATCGGTTGAACCGGTCCGGTTCCGGGATCTAGGTGAAGACCCACCCGGACCGGTTTTAGAACCGGTTTTTAGTTACTTTTAAAAAAAGAAACCCTAGTGTCTACTCCACCGAGTCCGGCGTCGCTTGCCCTTTGGTTGCCTCACCGCCCTCACCTCCGCAACGGAACAACCTTCGGTGGTCAACCCTCCGTGGTCTCACCTCCCTTGCCAACTTGGTGAATACTCCACGAAGGCAAGCTTCTAGTTATGATGTTTTTGTTCGCTTTCTTATTAAAATATGTTGTGGTTTTTCCAATCGTAGCATTTGAGCAAGCTCAAACGACCTTTATTTTTTTGGTGGTTCTGTGTTGCTAGCGACGGTTTCCGGTTATGGTGTTTAGCGCACCGACAAGCGATGTTGTTTATTGCTCATTTCATCGATGCTCATATTATTTTGATGGAAAAAAAGGAAAAATTGGTTCTTGAGTAGACCCCGGTACTGCACCAAAAAAATAGAATCGGTTCCAAAACAAGGTTTCAAGACAAACAAGGTCGGTTCTCGGTTCCAAAACTAGGAACCGGTTATAACAGGTCGGTTATAACAAGTTCATCTTGATCAACGCATGGTTAAGAGCACATCTCTATTCTTAATCTCTGGATATATCAACACTTTCATTTTGAATCAGCAAAATGATGGTCTAGAGGTGCATGGAAGATTATATGTATCCACCTTATAGTAACTCTAATTCTTTAAACTCATCAAATCAAATAGGGGGGACATGAAAACGGAGTTAACATATAGTATATAACACTAATTAGTGCATGGATTTTTTTTACCTCTTTTGGATGATTCCACAAGTGAGTGTTTGATATGTTAGTCCCATAAAAATGCTGAGATTGTAAAATAAGAACCCACAAAAATTTAATTTTCTTCAAAGAAAATCGCCGAAATGTGAATTTAAAGGAAAAACAAACAGAAATGGCCTAAAGTTGACCCACTTTATTCATAATATTTAAGATCATGAAGAGTTCATTTTTCGTATTGCATTGTCTCCTAAAGAGCCGAAGGTTTGAGATCCAATTTTCAAACTTGATACTACACGTTTTAAAGTCCACATTTAAGCAACTCAAGCATATTATCCATTATGACCATACCAATCATTGCAAAATCATGATTAGTCGTCCAATTAAGAGGGAATTTACGCTTTGGTTAAAATAAATTACTTAAAGCATCGTCATATTACAAGGCTTTCGTGAATATACGTAAGTTAAAATGCAAAAGCAACAAAACGAATGAACGACCCCCGTAGAATTTTTCATCGGAAATATGAAACTAGAAGCTTCGACCATTTAGCTTGTTCCCATCTTCTCTTCCTCCATGATTTCCCAAGAGCAGCTGCAACTTGCTTTCATTTTAATCCATCCTCTTTTCCTCCATTATTTTCTCCCATCTTGTTAGCTTAACTATTTTCGCCTTCATCCAACGTAACATCGTTCTTGGGAGTGATTTTGGGAATTGATCTAACTTTCCATCGCTCGCTTGTTGTAGCTTTTGGTGGCTCTCTCGGAGGATAGCATTAAGATCTTGTCGGGGACTCCATCGAAAAGAAGAGATAATTCAAGTCTAATATAGACTTGTCAAAATGGGTCTTAAACTCATTTATGAACCCAAAATTGCTTGAACGGGTCATGTATGGATCAACACATTCCCAACCCACAAAAAGATAGGGCTTAGATTATCTTTTCTCTTTCTTCGCGGGTTCGGTCCGTTGATGAACACCGCCTCATCTCCAACTCCGCTTCACACTCTTTTCCCTTCATCCCCTCTCCAAGCTAAGCAATTGTGCCCGAGGCCGAGTAGAACGCAGTAAGGTGGTCCCGAGGGCCGCAGAGATATCTTTGTGTTCGGGATGGAGCATGGAGAGGGGTTCATCACCAAGCTTAGGCCATTCGTGCGGGAGTTCTCAAGAGAGCCCACCCGGATGTTTGGAGACGATACCTACACGATGGGAGGCCGTCCACATTCGTCCCAGGATAACGAAGCTACTTGGACCCCCAAGGGGGCAATACTTCGGTGACTAGGTGATTGCATGGGAGGATCGCACGATCGGAGGCCGCAAGAACCTCGACGTGGTCCTGTCCAAAGAATTGAACGTACCGATCATGGACAACATCGAGACCATGTGGCCGAATCATGCCGATGACCTCGATAGCGATCCATCCATTTTACTAATTCTCTCATAGAAGCAAGAAGCGGTGTGCGCGGGCCGCCTTCGGTCTCAACGAGGGCGAGCATGCTCATTATTGTGGTCGATTGACTTGCACAATTTGCACTTAACGGTTTTCCATACTAAGAAATATTATGAATGGCAGGTTTGATTAGAATTGATTTTCTCTAGACGCGCGGCCATATACACCCCCTCCTTATTTACCTAATTATTTGAATCAATTAAATCCCATTCGACAAATCTAAATTAGACTTCGAATCGTTTCTTCTTTCTAATGGAGTCCTCGACGAGCTTTGAACTCTATCCACCTAGGCATGACACCAAAAGCTACAATAAGAGAGCGATAAAAAGTTAGATCAATTGCAAACCTCCTGTAGGAACGATATTTGGTTGGATTAAGACAAAAATAGTTAAGCTAACAAGATGTTGCTTTTGGAAATTCATACCTTTGATGAGACGAAGTCGTGTAAGTGGCAGATTTTGGTAGATCACCGATCCGACTTTTTAGAGATAGAGCGCATAATGATGCAACTCGTCATGAAATCGGGAGCGTTTTTTCGTATGTGGGCCATAATCTTTGATGAAACAAATAGATAACAATTTAGATGGATCAATCGATTTTTTGAGGAGAAGATTATAGCGGTCGCTAGAATAACTGCGCCGTTGTTGCTAAAGATGGTCATATGTGAGGGAGTGGTAGGATTGTGGCTCGAGAGAAATAAGATATTAAAGTTTGTAGCATCAAAAGATGAGAGTTGTATAAATAGGCAAAAGAGTTAGCCATTCTCATTATTGGGGGAAACACCCGCATATTTCGCCTTTATAACATTCCCATAACAAGAAATATGACAAGTGGTAGGTTAGGTAGGAATTGTATAATCCACTAATGTGACAACACACATCCTTCTCGTCGTTACTCAACTTTTTAAGGAAAACCGTTGTATTGAACTTCAAAGATTGATGATTTTGCTTAACCGAAATGGTAGACATGGCAATTCGACAAATGATATTCAAAGCCGTTATTGAATTCACCGATAAAATGCTCAAAGGCACGTACTTAACCTCACGGTTCATCTATGTGGCTAAAATCTGTGAATCTATAATTTATTTCTTACTACATAAGTACCATCTTAGTCAATTAGAGAGACTTCCGACATCAAGCAAACTCATTGGTCTCGCATACTTTGTTTGATGTGGTTTCCACATAGAATAAGCTTAGTAAGAGCAAAGGATGGAGAGAAATTCTCTCAAGAAGCATTTAGCAACAAATTTACTCGAGAGAGTGTGAGGTGCTAATATTATTAATCATTGGCAAAAGAAAACTGTACATCTTTTTTTAGCAAACGAAAGGTAAATATATCATTCTAATCTTAGTATGGAAAGATATATCGTTATCGATATGTGGGATTTAACAATTTCGTTGGGTATAATATCTTCTAAAAGGTGTTTGGTACTCTGTATTTGCAGATAGATTGAATTGAGGAGAGTAGGAGAGATCAAGTTTCTTGAATCAAAGTGCACATCGAAAGTTTTGTATTCCACCTATGTGTTATGATTAGTATTGCATACTTAGTTAGGTTACTATATGAAGGTACTGAGCGTATAATATGTCATTATTTGAGGTTTAGAATCTTGGTCGTATTAGATACTAGTACTTTGAACACTATTTGACCATTATAAAAGATAGGGTTGTTGATGTCTTCTAGAATACTAGAGCAATTATTCATCAGAAATTAAAACATTACATATGTAGATACTAAATGTATGAATGATTCATATGTCAAGGCATCGATATTCATGATTGTATTGCAGTAAATTGGAAAGGAATATGCCGGGATAATGCCAATTTAAGCAAAAAGTACAGCTCATGCGACAATCGATTCAACCATTCTTGCAAAATTAGGATGCCGACAAAGTAATTTTCCGCAAATGAATTCATCCCAATTTAAGCCATATGATATCTAAGCAAGTTGAATCCTATGGGAATCTCATTCATGGTTTTTATGCAATGTTTATGACTGGATGGAGCCAATTGTGGACCATATTATATAAATATATTTAGCTCACAAACTCAAAAGCACAACAATATAACAAATTAACCATAATTAGCTTCTTGACCAAAAAAGAAACCATAATTAGCTCGCCAATTAAGAAACTTGCCGAAAATGGCATCGCTAAAATAGACACTGTGGTGTCCTGGGCTTGTTGTACTCGCCATTGCATGAATGCCTTTTTTATATTAAAGAAAGCTGTCATTCATATCATAATAATAGTTCAAGAGTTACATCTTTCAAGTTTATCAAATTCCAAACAATTTCTAAAATAAACAAAAGCCTATAAAAAAATAACAAAGCACAATCTATAGCTAAAAGCACACTTTTATCCCTCCTGAACAAATCTATCACAGTAAAACTTTGGCGGCTAATCACTAACATCCGTGATGAGCACACGCCGAAATCTCTCACTCCATTTGCAATGGCTAGCGATGCTCGTCTAGGTTCGACGTCCTCATCAACATCGCCATGCAGAGACACCAACATAAATATGTTAAAAGAACACGATCTAATACCCGTATAAAAAAAACTCTCAAATCTATATCTATATCTAGTTTGGGAGAGTAAAATCCCCAAATATCGATCTAAATATAAAATGAGAGAAAAGAGCAGCCTAATCTCGGAGAGTTATGGAACCACATCACGGGCGCCCTAATCGGCGGTTGTCAATCGAGGTCCTCGTGTGTGACGACGCCGAAGAGCATCGTGTTGGGCCGTACCAAGAGCTTGCTCATGATCGTAGAGGTGAAGAGGGCCATGTGCTTGATGACCAAATAGTTGTCTCGTTCGTCGTATTGGGAGGAAACGTCGGCGGGTGGGTAATTTTGAGTTCGATGGATAGATAAAATGAGACATTTAAACCATAACAGAGCATAACTATGAAAATCTATTGGTGGCGCTATTTTTACTCCCATTTCGGCTAAGGTACTCTACTTTTCCTTGAGCAGGGACTGAATACCTGCTCCATCTTCGATTTTCTTGGTTCTTTTTTATCAACCTACCCAAAAAAAATGCTTTTTTCCTATTTTCTCTCTTAAATTATCGATTTTCATTATAAATGCCAAATTACACGCAATAAGATATGATTTTATCATGCATCATGTGATTTTGCCTAGAAAAGTTTGTTATTTTTAATTTATGGTCTCATTTCTTTGAAAACAAAAGTTATGTAAAAGTTTAGAAATTTTTAGTTATAATGACTCATGACCACACAATTAAATGCCTACTTTTTTTATGAAATCGTTTGAGAAAAAATTCATTTCAAAGTTGAAAATTAAATTTTAATCGAATAATCTAGCAGATTTTGACCTTGTGAGTGATTTTTCAGAATAAATTTGTAGGTTCCAAAAGTTAAACATCTTATTTATTCTTTTTTTTTTTAGCTTTGCATATTTTACTATTGTCGTGACCCGAAATTAAGTTTTCAATTTTAGGTTAATGGATTGCCAAATTAATTAATTAGATTAACTAACTTAGCTCAATCTCTCCCAAATTCAACCAAATTGTGAGGTATGGTTAAATGATTATCTTGCAAAATATTTTTTATTTTTTGAAGCCGACACTAACTATTTTGAGAGGTTGATTAGAAACCTAATAAAATAGCGGGAGAAAACTATTATATTTTATTATGTGTTGGAGAAACATCTCATAAAATATTTTGATGATTTCAAGCTATCATTTGATATTTCATTTACTTTTGATGTGCGAGATGTTTCACATACTTGGGTAAGGATCACCTTGTGGACATCGAGATGAAAATCATGTGAAGATTGAAGCACTCGTTGAGGACCTCAAAGGATTTGGTCACGAGATATGTGATATTGGAGCTTGAAAGATCGTGTCAAATGAGGAGTATAAAGTTTATACATGCCAATGTTTGAGAAAGATTGGCTGAAGTTACCCATGCTTGATGAAAAAGGCCAATGGGGAAGATTCTTGTCTTCTCGATAACAAAGCACACTACTCTGTCAGTGTAAAACTGAAAGCTGTCCAATGAAGAACAGAGAGGTCGAAGCACCTATTTTAGGAAAGTCGTGCCTAATGTTGAGAAAGCCTGATTTAGCGTAAGGACAAGATGTCCCATCGAACTCCAACGGCTCTTTTGCCTCTCCAAGAATGCTCAAACGGCTATTTTGCTAAGACTTATAACAAGAGAAGGTTGTGAATGCCAAAAAAACCAACCAAGACACAAAAATCGATTGCTTATCCAAGTGTTGCTCTAGAAATTGTTCAGGGTTGAAAAGCATAAGTGTAAAACAATTTGTGATCATCTCGATAGCCTTATAATCATGCGAAACAAGTGTACATCACTCGAGTAGTAAGGTTGTATCAAGATAATGTGATCTATTGTGTGAAAGATCAGCTCATGTACTATTTTTAAATTGTGAGGCGGTTGCTAGTGCATTCCAACCCGCATTGTGGGTAGTTAGTGGTTTGGAGTGGATATAGGCTTGGTATATAGCTCGAACCGCTATATATCCGGTGTACTAATCTTTTCTATACCATTACTATGCTTGCACACACTCGATACTATTTAGCGAAGCATTTGCTCACCTGATCGTTTTCATATCACTTTTGGTTTTTCGCAATATCCGAAAAAGTTTCAAGAAACCTATTCACCCCTCTAAGTTGCATTGTTTGCCCCAATATTAGGAATCGGGAGATTTTAAGTTCGGAGACTTAGTTATATTATTATTTTTTAATTAATACCCATTCGGTACCAATTTCATGAAAAATTCAATTTGGTGATTTTGATGAATTCTAACTTCAAGTTCAAAAGTTCAAATTTTTTTGGGTTTTCTTTTTATGAATTTTTTGTATTTTTTGCGTAATTTTTTAAATTAAAAATTAAAGGAAAATTAGAGTGAATTGGTTTAAGATTGTCTTAAAGATTTTGCATTTAATTTGCATTAGTCCCCAAAAATTTTAAGAAAATCTTTTTACCATAAGTCTACTTCTTTTAAAAGTTAAGATGGGTAAAAAAAATATTTTAATTCTTTAAATGCAATCCACTAGATAGGATTTCTAAAAAATCCGATCTTTCTAAAAGTGATAAGATGTGATTTTTGAGAAGTCATATGTTGCTATTTGTTTTTTATTTTCTTTGATTTTGTGACATAAAATTAAAAGATGAGCCATGAGAATTTTT
The DNA here is from genome assembly GCA_021437795.1 of Rhodamnia rubescens. Lineage (NCBI taxonomy): Eukaryota > Viridiplantae > Streptophyta > Magnoliopsida > Myrtales > Myrtaceae > Rhodamnia > Rhodamnia rubescens. Next base: position 5,119,687 of record JAILYA010000015.1, read on the forward strand.
TTTAAAAATATTCGGTTTTCTTATGTGCATTTAAATTCAAATTGCAAGTTTTTAGTTAAAAGATTGTTACCGCTATTTCTTTCAAATTAAGTTTCCATTTAGAACCTTAGAGATGGGCCATAAAATTCGAAATACTCGCTATGAAAATAATTCTATCTAAAGCATAATAGATAAACTTATTTCCATGTATACGGTTGTGGATTATGAAATTTTCCTAATAGATTACATGTTTAAATATTTTTGAGTATTTTGAGTATATTCAGAAAATTTTTAGATTATTGCAAGATTTACACAAAATCCCAAAAATATTCACATTGAATCACAATCTTTCCAATTCGAGCACAAGATATACTTGCAGATATATTCAGAGTTTTCAATTTCCAAACTTAACAAGCAATTTTTCCAATCAAGGCAATTGAATATCCTAACTTGCGATGCAATTTTTTTAAGATATGCAATTCATGCCAATTAACTTAATTAATTTGGGAAAATTTCAAAAAGGGCTCCAAAATATCCTCCTTTTTTTTTAAGGAGGGCCTGAAGTGAATCTCATTTTAAATAAGGGCCTCAAATCTTAAATTATTTCAAAAAAAGGCCTAGCCGAAGGGCATTTTTGTCTTTTAATGTTTTGATTTTTTAATGTTTATCTTTTTGCCTTTTCTTTTCTGTTTTTCTTTTTCTTTTTCCCCTCCCTGTTCATCATCTCTCCCAGCACGTCTTCTTCATAGGGATGTCGCCGAAAGACCTGCACCAATGCCTTCACCTATCGGAGCCTCATTCTCCCGCCGTCGACGCCAGTCACCACGTCCACAAATGAGTGGCGTCTTATCTGCTGCCGCCAACATCTTAATCAGATCTGGAGAGACCGACACCTCCTAGGCACTGCCCGGGTGCCATGAAACTCTATTCGCTTCGCCGTCGCTGTCGTCCTCAGTGTTGGGCTCTTCTGGCTGCTTTATGCCGACTAAACTGTTATGACAGATCTCGGTAACCCGTATGAGCCGTGACGTTACTTGCTGTCCAATGACGACACTACCTCCAGCTGCGGTCCTTGCATAGTGACCAACGCCGGAGCTTTTGCTCTCTTTCGTCTCGCTCAATTCTGCCGCCATGCCCCCTGGTTTCTTGGCTAAAAGAAATGAGAAAGGACGGGCCAGACCGACTCTACGATGAGTGGCAATGCCAGCGGTAGGTCGAAACTCGAACTAGGAACGTGCGCAGGTGAGCAACGGGACTCCCTCTAATTGCTTTTCACCAACAACGCCATGGGACTCTTTCTTCGATTGTCGTCGCCTAGCCGTCATTAGCGCTTTCCACCAGCACGCAACTTTCGTCGTCCATCCCAGTATGGTCAGGCTCATCTAGTCACCGCCACAAGATCCATCCCAATTTTCAGACACAAAAAAGAAAAATAGATAAAGCAAATCCCAATTTTCAGACACAAAAAAGAAAAATAGATAAAGCAAATCCCAATTTTCAGACACAAAAAAGGAAAATAGATAAAGCAAAAAAGTTGGAGTCAAGCGCAAGTACAAATCCTTCTTCTCCTCTCCATCTCATGATCTCATTTCCTCCGATTCCCATCCCACCGCCTCTATTTCGTCACTCTTCACGATTCTGCATCAGCTCGAACCGCAATTGCAATCCATGGCGTCCTCCATTGTGATTCCGCAGCCTTCAACATCCTTTGTCACCAGCAAGGTGAGTTCCAATGTCGGTGTCTTTCATTGTCACCGGCAAGGTAAGGGGCCCTCGCCCCCGATGCTGGCCCAGGCGATGGTAGCCCAATGTCGCCCAGGTAAAGACATTTGTGGCCATGGTGATTGACATCGACTGCGGGAGAAGGTGGCTCCAACAAGTAAAGGCGCTAGTGTAGGTCTTTCGGCCACGTCCCCACGAAGAAGACATGCAGGGGGAGATGATGAATAGGAGGGAGGGGAGGAGAAAACAGAAAAAGAAAAATAGAAAAGAAAAGGTAAAAAGAAAAGCATAAAAAAAATCAAAAAAGGAAAGGACAAAAATGCCCTTTAACTGGGCCCTTTTTTAAAAATAATTTAAGCACTTCATGTGTTTACTTAAAATAATATTCACTTCAAGTCCTTATTTGAGAAAATAAAGGTCACTCTACTTTTTTGAAATTTTCCCAATTAATTTTTATGGGAACTAAAGTTTAATTCCTAATTTTTATGCAAAATAAAAAAAAAGAAAAATCAAAATTTAGGTGTCAACAATTATGAACTGCAATATGGGGTTGAAAATTTATTTACACATTTTACACTTTCAAACTCGCGTCTCATTTTTTTAAGGGAAAATTTTAAACATAATTTAAAGTTTTGATCTACTTGCTATGAGATTGAATTTGCAATCATTTTTATTGCTTTCTTCATAGTAGGATTTGAACAATAAGAAGTTTCACGTGTTTTCCTTTATACATTTATCTTTTGTTAATATTTAGATATGCCCTAAATATAAATATGTATGACATTTGATTATGCTTTTAGCAAATTAACTTTTCCCTACTTTTGATCAATTTTTATTGTCCATTTTTTTATGAAGACCGCCTATGCAATTAAATTGAATATCAATATTCGACTTTGAAATATAATTTCACACATACTGTTAGAAAAAAAAAAGGCAATTAATTGTGTGTCCATAATGTCATAAATAGAAATTTCTTGTGAATGAAAAGATGAGACAATATATTAAAATTGACAACATTCTCTAAGTAAAATGATAATAATATATGGAAAATTGATACCTTGATGGATGTAATGGAGCATTTATATTGTGAAATTAATGTCGAGACGATAGAAATAAAGGCAGCTTTATGGATTAGCCCGACAAAAAGAACAATAAGTTGAAGGTATTTCAATAATTTAATTGACAAAAAAAAAAAGAATTAGTCTACGTGGTGAAATAATGGGAGTTTCCTCATCAACGCTATTTTTCTACATGGTGAAATAATGGGAGTTTCCTTATCAACACTATTTTTATTCGATAGATACATGGAATTCGATATTCTTAATGTCCCTCGAAGAATTGGCTCTGGCCGTTTAATCTATTTCGAGTTTGACACAAATCTATCTTGATTTGGATATATATGCCTACGTACCATCATTATGTCACACTGTTGTGGCTTACTTAGACATCATATGAACCTAGCCGTGGGCCGATTTTCGCACGACCACAACCAAGGACAATTGATCGCCAAGCCATGCGCCATCTACGAGATAGATCGATTGCTCGATGATCGCAACCCTAATCAACGGGTTATTGTTGAGATCATAGGCGCAAGAGAGGCCAACCGAGTTGGCATTGGTCACGACCACATACGTGTCGACGTCGGCGTCGGTGATCAATGTCCATCATGTAGCGACAAATCATCTCGCGAGACACGATAGACTCTTTAATGGGCTCGAACGACCTAAGTACATAGGGAATAGAATCCTAAGACATCGAGACCGCGACGTTTCTCGAGGACCATCTAAGCGGCGAGACGCAAGAGAGCACTACTGTGCCAAGGAAGGCGGATCGGGAGGAGAGAGGAGTGAGAATTTTCTGAATTCTTTTAGACCTTAACTTTCCACCTAAGACATCGAGACCGCGACGTTTCTCGAGGACGATCCAAGCGGCGAGACGCGAGAGAGCACGGCTGTGCCAAGGAAGGCGGATCGGGAGGAGAGAGGAGTGAGAATTTTCTGAATTCTTTTAGACCTTAACTTTCCATTGAAAAAGGCAAAAACAAAACATAAAATGTTGAAAAGATAAAATTGACAGCTGTGGGATTTGAACCCACGCCCTTTCGGACCAGAGCCTAAATCTGGCGCCTTAGACCACTCGGCCAAACTGTCCTTTGATTACTTCTCCCCGCCTCCATAATAAATAATGTTTACCAATCGAGATAATTCAATCACTGTAGATTTTGTATAACAATAAATAATATAATTCAGAGATTATGCTCGACCACTTTTCTTCTCGCAACTTTTCAGAGGTGTCTTGACCGATTTGAGTGAAAAAAATCAGGTAGGTATATTGAAACAATTACAAAATGTCAAGAAATTATTAAGGAAAATAAATAAATTAAAATTAAGCGAAATTATTATTATTATTTTTAATTTTGGGTCGAAAAGTCTCCTTCGCGTGCGATTTTTCTAGATGCAATAATGAACTGAGTCTTTACAAGAGAGAGGTCCTGGTGGTTGGTTGACCCAACTTTTGGGCCCAAATTTATATTACTGTAGTCTCCATAGTACAAGCATAATACATTAAATTTAATAAAGAAATTTCCCTTCATCTTTTTTTTTTTGGGGACTTGGTTTGTACCTTGTTATATTTTATATTGTACATGGTTGTCTTCATTCGCGGTTCCATCATTCATTCTTTTTTTTTTTTTGTCGGAAAATAACTAGCATTGCGATAATTAGAGTTTCGCACAAAAAAGCAGGCCCAAACGAGAGGCATCAACACATAATAGCTCCCAAAGGGGTTGAGGCGGGAAAGAAACCCAATGGCCGGAACACGATTAGAGCGATGCATCTTGGTGACCCAGTCGGCAGCATGATTTGCGCTACTCTTGCATCCCATCGGTCATTCTTTTCTTCTCGATTTTTGCATCCACCGTGACGTGGAATGATCGATCCATCGGGAAAGTGCGTTATCTCAAATTTTTCCTTCCGGTGCCGCGAAAGGAATCCAAACTTTTGCCCTTACTTTTTCTCTTTGGCATTACTTTTGGGATTCCAAACTTGTTCACCGTGTACAACCAAATATAACGGCCGGCTAAGAATTCAAAATACAAAAATATCGTAGGGAAAAAAAAAACACTTTTAAAAGGTTATGATTAAAGAGTTAAGGAACCCTTTTAAGTTATGGTTGTACCAATATTGACCGGCTCTCTTAAATTAAAAAGGAAAATATTTAATTAAATGAAAAGATAAAAAAAATAATTAAATAATTGACTAAACAAATGACTCTTCGAGGTCGTCGCCAAGCCCGTAGATAGCGACAAAATTATGACTTAAACATTGTTATCCTCC